>CM043319.1:78202001-79505334 GCA_023736055.1 Quercus glauca
TCTGTCAAATCCTAGACTTAGGATCAAATATTCGATAGAAAATAACCACTAAGATCATCCAATGGCCTGAAGAGTCTAGGACTTTTTTACTTAGTTGTCCACTTTGGCCGGTTCTGATCTTAAGCAATAAGCAATGAATTTGTGGGGTCCTCCCCTTGATGTTAAAACATGCTACGTGGGCTCATTGATGATTAGGATTGGGGCCACTTCATCACTTTGCTTAATTAAGGGTGTACCACCTCATTAATTCATAATTTAATGGTTTTTACAATGATTCTATTGGCCCTGTTCCGATGTTGGAAGCACGCAGGGGTTCCACTTCACAAAGTGCTGTGTTTTATCTGCAACAACCAACAGTGATTCAGTTTAGGCTGTTTAGCAAAAGATATAAGGAACTAATTATTTGTCAAAAAGTTCATTATTTCATTACTTTGTGTCAAAATTTACAAAAGAAAATTTAAATATTTATTTATTATATTGTTGACTATTAACTCTAATACTATATGTTAAATATCCTAAAATATATATGGAAGATGAAGCATAAAATAAAGTAATACAAAAACACAAAGAGTTATGTAGTTCAGTTTGACGACTTACGTCTATGGAAGAAACACTAACCATACACCAACTATAATTAACAGACTTCTAGTACTAGTAAAAGACTTACACAAAAAGTAAGATTAGACTTGAACTCATACAATTGACTTAATATATCTCTAACAAAAATGATATAAAGGACATGCATTATCATGCTAGTTTATGAATATTTTTTAACAAAATTGATAGTAATTTAAACATTTTTTTTCCCATGCTTTTAAGGTCATGTTTCAGTACAAGACAAGTGGCCAATGTCTAAAACTCTTTTCCTATATTTTAGGCCTTGCCAATATGCATTTTGTTTGTTAAAGTACCTGTTAGATGACAAAGAAAGAAGAAACTAAAAGGGGTAAAGTTATAGAGGCAGGGTTCTAAGATAATTTAGATTATTAGAGATAACAAAAAGAAGCTATAGGTTGGAATCTTGTTATTATGAGACTTAATGCTTGTGGTAAAGCAAATTTATAGTAAAGAAAAAGGCTTAATTATAGTACCATATATAATATAATAAATAAGTAAGCAGGCCAAATCATATATGCCAAAGGGAGTTCTTAAGTAGTTGGTAGAGCCCCTTGCTGACATTGCTTGAAGCATCATTGGGTGTGGTGGGTCGCACCACTTTCTATTTGACTGGAGATCACCCCGTAGCACCGGATGGTGGTCACTGCACTGGTCATTACCGACTCACCTTTTCTAACCTTTATATCCAATAATTAATATTAGCATAGCCCCACGTTTGGGCCTGTAACTCAACAGATGTATTATTTAGTAGGACATAGAGCAACAAAGTTGTTCTTTTTTGTTTTTTTGTCTTCCTTCCCCTAGCTTCTTGGGATAAGGTATAAACTATAGTATAGAACATTAGAACCCCTAATCCAAACAATCATCCATAGATAGGTGCATGGGTGTATATAAGTCGGGTTGAGAGGTTTTCACAATTCAAATCCAAACCAATCCATCATGGTTGGATTGAAAAAAAACCCAACCCAATTCACATTGATCAAGTTAGAGTTGGACCCATGAATTAGATAGTTTAATTTTTTTTTAAATTAAGTATTATTTTAGAAAAACCGATTTATAAGATTATCAACCTAAAGAATAGTAGATTTATAATTTTATTAATGTTTGTTAATCAAAACTGAGCATAGCATCAAACCAACATAAACTATTTTATTAGTGCACTAAACCAACACAAATAACAATAGATTTATAATATTTTAAATATATATTAAATATATGTGGATTGGGTCAAGTAAGCGGATTTGTGAATCTCTTGACTTGTCTCGACTCAAAACTGTTGTAATTTTTTTTTTTTTTTTTGGCAATTCAACCCAACCTATTGTAAAAAAAAAAAGGCAACCCAACCCAACTCATCAACCCCTAAAAACCAATCCAACCCAACCCAACCCCTTGAGTTAGATTGAATTGGATTGGTTTTAGGGGATTGGTGGGTTAGCTGCACTCCCCAAAGTACCCTTCTATGCTACTTTCAATGTGTTTGGAATATCAGTGTATAATATAAACAAAAGGGATTTGACATGAGTTATTAACGATTTTTTTTTTTTTTTTTTGATAGGTAGTTATTAGCCAATTTGAAAAAAATGTTATCATGTAGGACTGTTATATCTTTATCTGTGTATAATATGTCTAATTGTATACGATGATAACAAAAAAATAAAAAATAAAAATAAAAATAAAAATAAAAAGTCTATGGCAAAACCTATTATTGAATTTGATGTAGACACTATTTATTTAATAATAATAAAAAATTCGAAAACTTCGGAGTTATTGTTTATGTGCTTCAATTGCCAACCATTATTACAAATTAAAGCTACTATCGTGTGTAACTCTGTTACCAGCATAAGTAAAAGTACCATATTATAAAATTAAAAAAAAAAAATTGTATTGTAGATTTTCCCTTTTTTTTTTTTTTTTTTTTAGAGATAATTACAACATGCTGCTAACCTCGCACCTTGAACCCTTTCCCCCTAAACCCCCAAGCACTTTGAATAATTAGGTTCGACTTCATAACACATTTCTCAATTATTAAACCCTATGAATTTGTCTAAGAATTTTATAGCCCAACTAGCACTTTTTGGTGCTTTCAGCAAACATATTTGAATTCAAATACTCACATCCCTAATTATTAATGTATTAAAAAAATGAAAAAAAAGAAAAGAAAAGAAAAGAAAACCCTATGAATTTGTGAATCCCATCATCTGCTCTTGGTATCAAATATAATATTTTATGACAAGTGGAAGTGGATTGAGGTACATCCAAAATTAGAAAGAAAAAAAAAGTTATATATTTTATTTTAATTTTCTCTTTGGTACTTATTTAAAATTTTTATTATTAACTTTCAGATTTATCCTAGAGCATTTGATGGAACTCATTCTAGTAACTATGTAGGTTGATGACCAACCTAGATATTAATTTGGTAGGAGTGTGTGATCCAGATCTAAAATTTGTTAATGTATTTTCTGGGTGGGAGAGTTTTGCATTTGATTAACAAGTTCTTAGAAATGCTTTAGGTGGGAGTAGTTGTTATATTGTTCCCAATGGTAATATATAAACAGTACATATATGAGTTGATTAACTTATGCTCTACTGTTATATAGATTCGTATTTTGTTACTTTTTTATTATACATGAGTACTACCTTGGGCATGCATGATATGCTAATGGTCCAGGCTTTTTAGATCCTAATTTAGGAACTATATACCACCTAAATGATTGGACCTAAAAAATCTAGATAATTACATAGAGCTATTTATCTTCGTCATTTTGGATTGTTAAAAAAGCAGTGGAGTATATTGCACACACCATCTTTTTTCAGCATCAAAACACAAATTAGATTATCTATGCATCTTTTAAACTTCATTATTTCGTTTAAGTCTAACAATTTGTTGATCCTGCTTTACAATGGAAGAAAACAGGATCAACATGGGAGAAAGCATAATTAATTCTCAAGATAGGATTACATGTGTTCAAGTTACTACTAAATGGTTAACATTTCGTGATAATTTAGCAATGAAGATGTTTTATGATTATCAAGCACAAAAAGGTCATGTGAATCCTCCGCAGTTCTTTCTAGACTAGTTTATAATTATTAGAACTTTTTATTATTTTTGGGATTTTTGTATAATTTTTCTTTGTATGTTGGATATATAACTATATCAAAATTTATGGCGTTGATGTTTATTTCACAAGGTGGTCTAAGGGGGTCTATCATGGGCAAGGTTGTCAAAATCGCGATCCGAATTGTAAAATCGCACGATTTTACGATCCCACTTCACCAAAAAGATTAAAATCATAGTAGGATCGCAAAAATGTTAGGATCGTAGGTAGGATCGTGTATGATCGTGTAAGATCGTAGGATCGTATGGGATCCTACCAATCCTACCAATTGGCTTTTTTTTTTTTTTTTTTTTTAAGTGGAATTCATTTGGGTCATTTGGGTAAGTCTAGTAAGATAATCCACGGTCCACCTAAAGGTCCTAAGCCCACAAGCCCAATGGGTTGAAGTCCCCAATTTACCCCTATCACAACATAAAAATCTCAAAAAAACCTATAGTTTAAGTTTAATATTTTCAAAAACAAAACCTAAATATTTTAGAAAAACCAAGCTCCAGCTCCTCTGTCCCGCGCCTCCACAGTCCTCTGTCAAAAACCCAGCACCTCTCAGCCCTCTCAATGGTGAGCCATCGATGCCTTTAAGCTTTCTTAAGTTTAATGTTTTAAAAAACAAAACCTAAAATATTTAGAAACATTCAGAGCCAGCACCTCAGTCTCGCGCCTCCTCAATCCTCTGTCAAAAACCCAACACCTCTCAACCCTCTCAATGATGTTGCCGTGAGCCATCGCTGCCTTTAAGTTTTATGGTAATTTGTTTTGGTAGTTAGTAGTTTATCATTTATTTGTACTTTGATAGCTTGATTCCAGATTGTTGTGTTGTGTATATGATTTTGACAAAGCTTTTAAGGTTTTTATTTTTCTATTTTGTTAACTAAATTAAGTAAAATTTGAAAAATTATGAAACGGGATCTTCAGTATTTGATTCTTTGAGAAATATTAGTAAACACAATTAGTAGTTTAGAATTGCACACAACCTGTTTGACGAATTTTCTGTGTGATTTTTTGAGCATGCTCTGTATCTTGGTGTCTTTTTTTGTAGCTCTAGTAAAAATATACAATGTCTACTTTGGCTAGAAAGAAAATTAAGCGAAAAAATGCACCAGGAAATAGGTCTGACCTGGGATCGGAACATGGTGTTGAAGTAGGTTCAAGGCAAGTTCAATGTAATTATTGCAAAGAAATTCATAGTGGGGGTATATATAGGCTGAAGCATCATTTAGCTGGGACTAGAAAAAAATGTTTCAGCTTGTCCTAGTGTGCCTGCAAATTACATTTTATGATGCAATTTTTTTTTAATGGATGGATTCATATTTTAAGTGATTATATAACATACAAAGTCACTATCAATAGGTTTTTTACTTAAAATCTGAAAATAGGTAGGATCTTACGATTCACGATCCGATCCTACGATCCACGATCCTACCTACCTCCAACGATCCTACGTAGGATCCCGATTTTGACAACCTTGATCATGGGCATGCAGCATGCTTAAATGAGATTATTTGCGCATGCTATGATGCCTAAATAGGTTATTTAGGCCAGCATGCCTAAAGGAGGTTATTTGGGCATGTCATGGACTTGGTAGGGTGCATGCGGGGCTGCCATAGGCATGCCAGCATGCCCAAAGGAGATTATTTGGGCATGCCCGCATGCACGCCACATTGCCTATTCCCAATCCCGACCAAATTGGCTTGTGCCTTTTCCCAAATTATGTTTCTAAATTTATTCTATGATTTTAGAGAGGGTTTCCAACAATCGGATAGGCATTCCAAAAAAAAATTCTATTTTTTATGATTTTTCCTAACTTTCAGCTTCCGAAAATCATTAAAAAAAAAATGTTGAATTTGGCCTTGAAAATATTCCTACTTCAAGGTTGGATTTTACTTAGCATGTGTGCAAAAAATTAGATCAAGATTCAAAGATTTTCCCTAAAAAGTGCCATTATGTTTTCTCAATAAATCAATATTTCTTGGTGCTAGGCAAGATTCTTTCCTAAGTGCTCTTTAAGGGAGGAAGAGTAGGAGGTGTCTGAAGAGGTTATCTGGCCTTAGTAGCAGCGTGTCCCCCAACTGCTGCCATGGCCTTTGAGGGGTTGCAAAGGCATGCCATAGCCTTGGCAACCCACCCATGGTGCATGCCATGACCTTGGCTATATGCCCACGCTGGCTTGCCATGGCCTAGGCAACATGCACGCGAGCATGCCATAGCTTTGGCTGCGTACCTATGCTGACTGTCATGGCCTAAGCAGCGTGCACACGGGCATGGCCTGGGCTACATGCCAATGCTGGGCTACCATGGCTTTGGCAACATGGACGTAAGGCTTATGTATGTATATAAATACATATGTTGAATCTGGTCTTGAAAATTTTTCTACTTCAAGGTTGGATTTTTCTTAGCATGTGTGCAAAAAATTATGACACGATTTGAAGATTTGCCCTAAAAAATGCCATTATGTTTCCTTAACAAATCAATGTTTCCTAGTGCAAGGCAGGATTCATTCCTAAGCACTCTTTAAGGGGAAAAGAGTAGGAGCTGTCTAAAGAGGTTATCTGGCCTTGGCAATAGCATGCCCCCCAGGTGTTGCCATGGCTTTCAAGGGGTCCCAAGGGCATGCCATGGCCTCAGTAGCATGTATGCGAGCATGCCACGGCCTAGGTTGTGTGCCCACACTGAACTGCCATGGTGTTGATGTTTATTTCACAAGGCACATAAAATGGATTTAATTTCATATTGCTACGCTGTCATTGTTGTTATCTTGTATTATATTTATCATTGTTGCCTTCTTGTAATTGCAACTTTTTATTTATTTATTTTTGCTCAAACCTTAACCAAATATGAGATTCAATAAAATAGAACCTTAGAACTCAAGACTCATTTAATGGTTGTGTGCCCACACGGGGCTGCCATGTTGTTGATGTTTATTTCACAAGGAACATAAAATGGATTTAATTTCATGTTGCAACGCTGTTATTGTTGTTATCTTGTATTATATTTATTATTTATCATTGTTGCCTTCTTGTAATTGAAACTTTTTATTTATTTATTTTTGCCTCAAACCTTAACCAAATATGGAATTCAATAAAATAGAACTTGAGACCTCAAGCCTCTTTTAAAAGAATAGGGAGCTATAAACGTCTTTCTAATCTTATCTTCTTCATCGTTATCTTTCTAGAATAAGGGGTTTCTCCATGTTCAAGAACTTGAAGCTCCCATCATCTATGCTTTTGGACATGGAGCCCCATGCTTCCTTATGTGACATTTGTGTATTTATTGTTTGTTTTATCTATGTTCATATTGTTTAGCATGTTATATATTATGTCTATGCTATGTTAAGCCTTCTATGCTTACACACCATTTTCCACCATGGATGAAGCTTGAAGATTTATGTAAAAAATATGTTTAAGCCTAAAGTTTCCATTTTTTTATTTATTAAAACTCTCTTTTGCAATCAAAAGCTTCTAGCTTTATGTTTCATTTAGAGTCTTGAATATCAAAGAGACATTTTTATGGTTAGAAGTTTTGAACTTCATGAAAGTTTAAGCCTTTTTCCATTAAATTTGCCCCTCAAGCCTCATGAGACTATCATTGTAATAGGGAGCTATTAGGAGTAGAACCTGAGATCTCAAGCCTCATTTAAGAACCAAGGCCAAGGCAGACATTATAAACAACACACTACTTAGGCTTCTTGTGAACAACTGTGAGATATTATTATATTGATTTTAGATTTACATAATTTATAGTTTTTCAACTTATTATATGGACCACCTCTCTCTTAATTTATTAAATATTAATAAATTTGTTTACTTTAAATTTTGCTTGTGATTTAAGAACAATGTCTTTGCATGGGAATTTACTAAAATAAGTAAAAGTATTTGTATTTATTTAATCAAAATAATTTCTACTTGAAAGATTATTATAACATATTTTTTCATGCTTATTTATGTTGTACTATTTTCTATTGACGTTATAATATCATGAAAATTTATTTGAAAGTTTGTTTCAATTTTTATTAGATAAGTTTAGTCAATTTTGCTAATATTTACAAAATTAATATACCTTTATTTGTATTTTACTTAATTACTAAATTTACTATGACATCATCATAGTTTGACCCAATCGAATTTCGGTCTGACCTTAAATAGCTTGAATCTCTCTCTTTTTCAGTTCTTTAAACAGTCCGAGTTTGAAAACCATGCATTATCATAACCAAGATCTTATACTAGGATCTACATAATCCAAATTCTACTGGTAGTGTAAGTAAAGTAACCTTAGGGCTAATTTACGGTTTAGTCTGCTATATAAACTTTAATAAATTTATTGTAACACACAATTCAAGCCATTAAAGTTAAGAGCTTTCAATTCGGATGTAGGTTGTTAGGTTAAATCCTCTAATTTCTATGTGCTTTTGCTTTCTCTTTCCCCCTCTCTCTCTCTCATTCTTAATCTTAATATTAATTCTAATATGGTATCAAAACCTTGTCTCACCTCTTCTAATAGATATTTTTGTGTGGAAAAAAAGTCTTGATTTTGACTTTTGAAAGCAAGAAATGAAATTAAGAACCAGAAATTGCATTTGATGTGGAATTTTCAAAATTAATGTTGAATAATTCTTAGAGAAAGGAGCGTTTTCAAGAATTTTTGATTTTTTTTCTACATTTTAAAAACATGGACCCATTGTCCATTGAAAACAACATGAAAATTAATGATGAACTTTGGACATTTGGATTTCATTTTCACCACCAAATGCCATACAAACTTCCAAAATCACTTAACTAAGATGTTAGCTAGTTTTGTCTGTTTGTATAATCCAATACTTCTGAACAACACCCAGATGTCAAGTTAAAATTATTTATACTAGAAACAGTTTCATGAAGTTTCTTAACTTTTACCATAATGCAAGAGAACTCTTTCATCTTAAAATATTTATGTTTTGAAAGGTGGATAAAGGATGAACTGTGAATGAGAACTTATTAGTTATTGTTCCCTGTTTGTTAGAATGTTGTTCTACTTGACTAGATTTTTTGTTCCTTAGCTTGATTAGTCATGCTTTATCCACCTGCATGGGTGCTACGTGTAACTAAAAGGCTATATTCAGATCATTGTGAAGTAAGAAAGAAAAGACCAAAAATCCATAGATGACAAGTTTGTAGAACATTGTGCTTTTGCAGATAGGGATAGTTGGGGCAGGCTTGAAAATGCAGAGAGAGAGAACTTGTGCTTCTCCGCCAAGGTTACAACTTACAAAGAAGTGGCTGTGCTTAAAGCTTGGTAAACGAATTTGTTTTGCTTATACAAACTCTTTATTAAAAGTATAAGATAAGAGTAGGCTACCAACCTTACATTTAACTTCCTTTCCAACTTCCAACTTCCAAATATCAATTTTGCCTTCTGGACCAACGAACTTAATGACCAATCTATCCCTCTTTCTCATATTAATTTTCAGAATTGTCACCATCATGTGTTTTGGGTGTTAACTATTTTGCTAAAATGACCAAAAACACCATTAGCCTCTTGTAAGTGTAAATTCATTTAAGATATCATGCATTATAAAATGTAAAATGCATTTCCAACCTACTTAATTGAAATCCAATATTCTTCAAATTGTCATGGTTTTTAATTTCCATGAAAAATTATTATCATAAACATCATCAATATATCAAAGTATTACTCAATTAAAAAAGTTGTCAATTGCTTAGAGACAATGGGTAGAAAGATCTTCAAATGGATCTTAGTTAAGATGATTGAGAAAGAGAAAATTTCAAATGGTCCTCACCCATTTTTATAGGCAATTGTAACTAGAGTTGTTATTTTTCACTCTTCAAGGAATTAATGCAAGTATGTTGTACAATTTCGTGACATTTTTTTTTGGATCATAGTTATAGCCAATTTGAATGAATAATTACAAGTCATTAATCAATTGAATTTCAATACTAATCCTTTCTGCATAGCACAAACTCTTATGTTCGGACATGCAAACTTCACATTTTGATTGGATAAAACATTGTATAACGATCATCCATTATCGATTAATTGGCTATTATTTGATTATTAGCAATAATTTTCATTGTAGCTCCCTGAAGCAATCTATTCACCCAAGTGTCAAAATTAATTCAAAGGTAAAGCAGTCATAACATAGACTTGAAATTTTTGCGAAATTTTACCGAACACTCACCAATCAAATTTCACTAATCCTCGCTATTTGCCAATAAATAGACCAATAATCTAAACTTCCTTGTTTCTGGACATGCAAACATAACATTCAGATTGGCCAAAACATTGTATATCTATTACCCCTAAGTCAATGAATTGGTAATAATTTTATCACTGTCAATCACCAATTGATGATTGAATCAAGTATGGAACTAATTTGTACATTTAAAGGGGCAAATAGATACGAATATACGAGTCTAATTTTTGGCTGAATTCCGTAAAATACAATAAAATAAAGGAAAAGAAAGTAAAACAGTTAATTAACAAATTATTTTTAAAAGCACACAAAGGTAATTTTACATGAGTGTGAAAAGGAAGAAATCTTGACCTTCAAATGTCAACAACAAAGAAGTCTATGGTTGTAATATATGTTGCTTACAAGGGTATAATAATAACACAAAACCTTATATAAACCAAAGGTGTGGAGTGGAGCCTCATCTATTGGTACCCAATTCTAACGTACATATTACATATATTTACAAACAAACACAAAGAAGATGAGCAACTTTTGCGGCTCCTACAATATTGTGATGTTCACAATTTGCTTCATGATCTTCACGATCACTGCAACTTCAATGGCCACCGACATCGAGGAAGACCCAATATTCGAACTGAATAGCCAAGAAGAAATGGTGCATTTGGCTGGATATGGAGAAGAGAAGCTCTCCACCGTGCTAGTCATTGGTTCGGTTCATTGTCAGGCTTGCCTGCATGGTCATGAAGCTCAACTTACTGAATGGCCCATATCAGGTTAGTAAAAGATCATTATATTGCATGCTATGTTTGAGTTATAATTTGATCATAACCTTCTTCTTCTTCTTCTTCTTCTTCTTCTGCTTCTTTATTTTAATACTTTCCCTTGTAAATGGTATGCTTTAGTGCTTTGTGAAGTTATATTTATCACAATTGTTTGTATTGTTCGAAGGTCACATAATGGAAAATTAGGCTAATGAGCAAAACTTCTTGGAACCTTGATACTTAATGCACTACTAGCTAGTTAATTTTGACCCTCTAGTATAATTCCTTCAGTTCATGTTTTTCATGCTTGTCCTCATATCATATTACAATGATTTCCTGTTGCTTTTTATATATTGGTTAGAGAATGCAAATTTTACATCTTTTCCTAGTATTTTATGTTAGGATAAGAGGATGTAGGAGCATGACATAGAGCAAGTACTTGAAAAATGTTTTAAGGTTTAGTTTACCGAGTTTTGAGTGCTTGTTGTACTGAATTGTTATTGCTTCCAAAATATTAATAATGATAGTAATAATTTAAGGTGTTCCTTAAGGTCACATGCCAGCTGACCAAAACCCAGTAGTTTGCTAGTTTCATATTTTAGTAAAGGCTTGTGCCCAAGTAATTTGCTCCGCCAGATTGTGCAGAGAACAATTCTTTAAAGCGTTTAACGTTGAATCTTCATATGCATGGATTGGTTTACAAGTAATTATAACATTTATTGTTGTAATTTGCAGTGTCTTTCTTTTCTTTTCTTACTTCTTCTCTCTTTTTCTTTTTCTTTCTCTTTCTTTTTCTTTTACTTTTTCTTTATTTCTTTTTCTTTTTCTTGTTTTTTTCTTTTTCTTTATTTCTTTTTTTAAAATTCGATAGCTATAGAACAATATTGAGAATGAGAATTTGAAGTTTGATATATCCCTCTTCCCTCTCTTTCTTCTTTTTCTAAAGAAGCGAAAAAAACGTGTACATAAAAACGGAGATCCCACATCAATATATAGCAACATCTCTCAATAAATATTGACACATAAATTATAATTCTGATTTAAATAAAAAAGCAGAAACATTATTTTGAGTTTATGATTTCTCGATATGTATATAACTTTGTTGAAAACAACCACCTCCCTCTCCCAAAGAATGTAAAGAATAAAATGAAGAAGCCACATTCGTAGGGGCCTCTCTCAATAAATTTTCAAAAGATAAAGAATAACACCCATCTAAATGAAAAGCATAAACATAATTTGCATGTATGATTTTTTGTCAAGGATTAATTATTCTGAAAACAACCATTCAATTTGTAGGAGTTGAAAAGGATGTATTAGTTGAATTTAATATAAGATTATTATAAATTAAAGTTGAGCATATATATTGGGTCCCAGTATACTATGACCAATGAAAGAGATTTATAAACGAAGGTCCCAATATTTAACTTTGTCCTTTGTACACAAAGATGATGTGCATTGTCAAGAACCTTGTAGCTTAATAATTTTGTAAGATTTACAAAATGAGAAGAACTAGGTTTAAATCTCCCTTCCTTCACTTGTCATAAGCCCCACACACACACACACAAGGACAAGGTGCATTCTTCAATGCATCGTGATTATGGGTGCATACATCATTATAATCATCATTATCACCATCATGTGGTTTAAAATCTGCAGGTGCTTTGGTCGGTGTTAACTGCCATAACAGTGGAAAGAAGAGCAGATCAAGATGGGAACAAGTTAGAACAGATGAATTTGGAGATTTCACTTTTGATCTTCCTTCCCAACTTCATTCAATTCCCAACTTGGAACAAAAATGTTCTGTTAAAGTTCTGAAAATACCAAAGAACTCACCCTGTCAACCAACTTACGTCAAGAAACAAAAGGGACTAAAACTATTATCACTTGGGAATGGCATCCGTACTTACAGTGCCAGAACGATTAGATTCATGGATTTGACTTCCAGACCTTTGCAAGCATGCATGAAGAAGAATGGTAACAAAGAGATGCAATGATAGATATCTAATTGATAAGCAGATAGGGATCAGAACCATGGCTCATTATTTTGGATGGCGCTTTAGTCACAGCATTGAGTTAACAAGAGTTTCATCCCTCTCTATCGGTTGTATAAGATGCACAGGTATAGAGGAAAACAATAACATATGTAGCATGTGTGTACAGTATGTTCTCATAAAGCAAGCTATGAGCTGATAAATACCATGTGGATGATACTATTAGAGTTCTTCCACAAAAAAATAGAAATAATCGAGTTGTAGAATCAATAAGAACTTGAGAATAAAGAGTTTCTAGATTTTCTGCAATCATTACATTTCTAAAGAAACATCAATGTAAACCAACCAAAGAAATTTTGCACCCAAGACTTATTAACGGGAAGAAAACATGGCAGATGCACCCCCCAGTAAAACCTTGAATGCATTACAAATTTAAAAACCAATCAGGACTCCTCCACAACCTTTTTCTCAGCTCCAGAAACAATGTACTTTGCAACATCAGCACAGCAAGTTAGCTTATCAGCTTTCTCGTCAGGGATATCAAGGGAGAATTCTTGCTCAAAAGCCATTACGAGCTCTACCCTGTCTAAACTGTCCAGGCTTAAGTCTTTCTGAAAATCCGCTGTTTCAGTAACCTGTTTCAAGTGTCAAGTGAAAATAACATATTCCCTCTAACTGTTAGCCCTTTTAAAAATGAATCTATGTCAAACATAGAACAGTATTGAACAAGCACAGTTCTGTATATACCAAAGTAAACAATAGACACAGCATAAAATGTGGTTTATTGTTTAAAAACATTTTTAAGATGGACAAATAATACAGTCTATAGTAATATAGGATACCATTCATTACCTTAGAGGCATCAATTTTATCAAATTTCTTAACCAGTCCAATCACTTGATCCATTATTTGATCAGGACAAGTTACTTTTGATGAGCACATCTGGCGGCTTAATCGCTTGAGCACATTCTGTTTCTCAGCTAACAACCAACTTTCAGCTGATCCACTCACCCTAACATGCCTCAAGACGGAAATTCTTATGCTTTGCATGTTCAGGAGAGCTGAAAAAGCCAAATGAATAAACTCATATAACCCTATATCAGGTAAAGGCACACAGATTGAATTGGATAAAGGATATAGGTACCTGAATAATAACTGTTTATCACCAAGACAGAGGTCAATAAAGGAATCAGGAAATCTAAACCAGTTAGGAAGGTTCTCAACATCTAAATTATGCATATCAGTTTTAAGGAATGAGTTTAGCTTGTCTTAACTCGGACTCATGCAAAAACTACAATGTTCTGGATTCAAGATTAGACAAAATATATAACATAGACTCAAATTCAGCTACTAAGGTCCAGCATGTGAAACTACTTGTCTACTTCATCATTGCAAAATACAAGAAATATTCTCTGAAATGGAAAATACCAAGAACTAAAGAAGAATTTTGACTTCTAGTAGTTTTTATGCAACAAATGTCTGTTTGGTGATTGGGACCGCAAACTGTATCGTATGCCACCAAGGAAACTTCTAGGAAAAGTCCTAGTTTAAAAGTGAAGACAAGCAGAACAATCATGTGAAACTTGCAAAGTAAAGTCTAGTCTATGCTTAAAAAACTTGTATAATACGGCTTACTAGTAGAAAACCTTGCATTTTACAAGCTGATCAATGATGCCACGCATGACATATGCAAACTATTTGACACTAACCCAAGTTTCCATTCCAATGAAGACGAAGTAGAAATTGTGAAAAATCACTTAGTTCTAGATTTCTTTTGTCAAACAGTTGATGGTTCCTAAATCCCTTTTCCTTTTTATTTTTATTTTATTTTTTAATACAAGTAAGATTTGTTATTTTGCAAAAAGACTAACATGGAGTAGCCTAAAGAATACACAAAACTAGAATTATGCATAAAGGGATGACTCTATAAATCCAGGGATGGAACTAGTGCTAATGTATCCCCATGGTCTAGACCAATAGAATAAAGAACCACAAATAAAGCTACCAAAGGGGTCCTCGTTGTTTACGTGTCCTCACACAAGCACGATTTTGCTCCCGCCAAATTGTCTACATCAAACACAATGGGACTAAATTCCAAATGTCTGATAAATGCTTAGCAAACCAAATTCCTAAATCCTGACGTGCCTAATTTGTTGATTACTATCTTCTCACTTTTTTAGCAAATAGTACAAACACTTGGTGCGCATAGGACATTAGAGCCTAAATTTGAATTCACCGACACAAATTGTGTGGGAGTGGGTGAGAATTTTGATCTGGGTTTAGGACCATAAGCCAAAGATTAAAGTAAACTACCAATGGCATTTGTCAAATATTCTGAAGAAACAACCAAATTTTGCTGTCTTTTTCGGTAAAAAGGAAACTTCATTAACGGAGAGAAAACTAAGGGGGAAGGGGAGATTCAGTGATGGTTCTGTTATGATACGGACCAGCTTTGTCTGAGCCTTTTGCTGTCAAAAAAGCTTAATTCAATGTACAAATTTAGGAACTCAGAACAAACTAAAAAGCTGCCATATTTGACAGAAACCCAAGATGGGTTTTCCAATATTAAGCAAATGAAGTCACACAAGCTATCTAAACTATGATTTCAAAAAGCCGTCACACATTACATAAAGAGAAATATTGAAGTTGATAGAAAACTAGTGCTAGTTACAACTAGGTAGCATTATTGGGTAACATGGGTGTGTCAGAATGAGGAACGCAAAGGAACAAACATAAGGAAGCAAAGCAAGAAGTGATCGAACACTCACGAGTCACGAGAATTGGAGCTGTGCTTGGATCGTTTTCGTTTGGTCGATAATAAAAATGGTCCTTAGTGCTGTTTAGGTATTTGCTTTATTGTCGCAAAGAAGTCAAAATCAAATTTAAGACACCTGTCGGCTTTCCTCGTCGTCCAAGTCCCTTCATGGGTGGATTTTAAGGTAGGCAGCCTAGGCCCAACCTATCATTAGGTACCTACCCAGTCCATATCAAAACTCAGTGTCACCAAATTTTTTGACAATTTTAAGTGGTGGGTAATTTTATTTTAAAAAAATAGGTCGGTAGTTATTTTATTTATTTATTTTTTTTATACAGGTCGGTAATTATTAAAGACCGGTAGTTTTTTTTTTTTTTTTTTTTTTAGCACAGTGTCATTTTATAAGAATAAATGAATATAGAGTGTGAGAGACAAAAGCCAAACTTTAAGTTTTTTTTTAATCATCGCGCACCTATGGCATAATGGTCATTTTACAAATATAAATGCATATAAAATGCGGGGGACAAAGGTCAAAGTTTAAGTGTCTAGAAAAGAGATACACATAGGATATATTTGGTAGAGTGGATTTTAGGAAGAATGAAATATATATATACATATATATATATATATATATATATATATATATATATATATATATATATATATATATAT
This sequence comes from Quercus glauca, assembly GCA_023736055.1. Taxonomy (NCBI): domain Eukaryota; kingdom Viridiplantae; phylum Streptophyta; class Magnoliopsida; order Fagales; family Fagaceae; genus Quercus; species Quercus glauca. The sequence continues at coordinate 78,218,099 of CM043319.1, forward strand.
ATATATATATATATATGAGGAATGAGAATTTTTTAGAGGGTATTTGTTTGGGAGAAGGAGAGGGAAAAGATATGGTAAAGCCCGGGTGTTTTCTCACCGGACCTACCAAAAAGTTTTCTCCCAAAAATGGGTGAAAACTAGAGAAGGAAAAATGAAGCACCTAGCAAGACAAAAATGCCTATGCAAGTGCATAGGGGTTTTGTCCATGGCCAGATGCTCTTTTTTTTCTTCGTCCACTTGTCCTTTTTTTTTTTGTCCACTTGCACATAAACAATTTTTTTGCTAGAAAAATGTATTACTTTTTTTTTTTTTTTTTTTTTATCACATACACAATTTTTTTTCTAAAAAAATGTGTTGCCTTTTTGTTTTATTTAATGGGGACATAATTGAAAATTTAAACCAATTTCACTCTTCCATCCTCTCATTTTTCTTCTCAACCAAACAAATAAATTTTCTATTTTTCTACTTTTCCAGCCTCCCATCCAAACACAAATAGGAGAAAACTAAATCTTTTCTATCTTCCTAGACTAAATAACCTTAGTTTTTCAACTATATAGCAAAATACTCATGTTTTGGAAATGTTGAGTTCAGCCTAGAATTCAACATAAACAATATTGAGTTCTATGCATATTTTGCCAGAAAATTCTTTTTTTGAATATTTTTCATAAACACTTAAAAATATGCATAGAACTCGACATCAGCAATATCAAGTTCCAAATTAATAGAATTTTGCTGTATAGTTTGAAAAATGACTACTTGACTACATAGTTAATAGATTAATGCTAAACAACCATTTTCCCCCTACAAACTATGTATATTATAAGCTTAAATGATTTATTGTAGGGTCTTGTTAATGGGTGCCCTTAGGCTATTTGTTAATGGACCATTTTAGAAATATTTTAATATAACTTTTATGAGAAACATAAAAAGACTATAAAAAAATTCAATTACTTTTTTTCCCCACAAAATTTTCTAAAAATACTTCCTAACCTAATGCCCTTACAACATCCATTAACTTTTTCCTTCATTATAATAAACTTAAGCAGAGTAAGTATGTATTTGTTAAGAACTTTTCTTTGTGGATGTATTAGAGCCATCTTGTGACCTTTAATAGATCCAAACTCCGAACATCACCAATGACAGTTACAAGATTGTTAAGCCTCTGTTTAACATCATCAATCTTGTCAAATCTTGAAACAAACCTCACAAATCCATCTCTCTTCACAAGATTAATCAAGTGACTTGAATCTACGTCAAACATTGTTTTAAAAAGTAGCCAATACAACAACAAAAAGTCATAGTTCTAAAATTTTTAAGTTTACTAAGGATGAACATGACGAGTTCTTATTGCATTACTTTTTTTAAAAAAAATGAAAATTCAAACATATCTATCTCAATCTTGTGGCAATTTCCTCTTCAAATCACATCAAGATGAACTTGGAAGGAGTAGGGATTCTAGGGAAGGCTACTCCGGGAATTCGGATTATGGTGGGGTCATAAGAGCTGGCAATGGTGCTGTCATGTGGAATTGAATAGGTCTCTTCTAAGAATCAAAGTTGCAACCTTTGCAAAAGCAGAAACTCTCCAACGCAGCCATTGTTTTGTCCAAACAATTGATTCTTTTTCAAGTCATCATATCTTCGTAATAACAATTCAATAGATTAGTTAGCATTGGCCATATGTGTATTTTTTTTTTTTTTTTCCGTTTATTATATTCTATCCAAAGTCATACTCTCTATTAATTTCTTAATTTACTTGTCATTTGTTACTACTTTTGTTAATATTATTTTTTGTCTTCTATTACCTTTTTTTTTTGTTCCCTTAATTTGAATAAACCCACCATTTCTCATTTGTTCATTAATTGCTCTCCTCTTACCATGATCAAACCATTTTAACGGATTTTCCTCCTCTTTTAATCAACAAAGGTTTTTTTTTTTTTTTTTTTTTTTTGAGCAAATAATCAACAAAGGTAACTCCTCTCTTTAGGCTATTTTTCTCATTTCTATTAGATAGAACCCTAGCCTCACTTTCATACCCATTTGAATAAATGAAACCTGAATGTATTTTTATAACAAAATAGATATCAATTGACAACAATTTGAACAATGTTTATGCAAGTTTCTAAACAAGATGATAATAGATGAGTTATTATCAATCCATATAGCTTAAACCAATTCTTCAGAACAACTGGGTTTATAGGATGATTTGGTTGTCTAATATATTTACACATGTATGCACGCGGTCATGGGTCAAAATGTGTTGGTAATTTTTTTTCTTCAACTCCTATTCATAAAAAAATAACGGTAAAACTTGTTACGTATACCATTTTGCACGCATGCTCACACACACAAGTAAATTTAAACTGAAATTATGAGTTAATAAATACATGATTTTAAATTTTCAATTGCCTGTGTGGCTATGTCACTGTGTGTGAGGACATGCGTGCAAAATGGTGTATGTAATTAATACTGTCCAAAAAATATATAAAATATTAATAATTATATTTGCGTAAAAAAAATGGTACACAACATTTCTAACCATAAAGAGGAGAAATTAGATAAATTGAAAACCTTATAGTTAATTGATGAGTTACATATAGTCCGTCACTCTCATCAGAAATTGGTTCTCGTTAAATGATACTCCATCCATTTACAACCTATATAATAAGCTTTGGGTTTAAATAAAAATATATGTCTTACTTGCATTTGGAACGTGTTATAACACAATTGAAAATCAGTACTCAAACAAATCGTTTACTAATTCTTCTCAAAAAAAAAAAAAAAAAAAAATCGTTTACTAATTATAATATTGGTATGGATTTAATTTTTACAAATCTCTCTTCACAATTTGAATGCTAAAATACTTTTAAAGTAATTTGATGAGTTTCATCTATTAAAAAAAAACTCCAAAATCCATCCATATCAAAGGCAATCTAAGTCTAGTTCAATGTTGCCAATACAAAATAAGAAAGTAAACAATACTGGTAACAATTTGGAATATAAAAATAAATAAATAAATAAATAAAAATCCCACAAAATGTGTTTTTACTTGTTTTGTTCCTTTAGTCAAATCAATATCCGCAAAAATACTATTCATACCTTTAAATTTGAGGATCTTTTTTTTTTTTTTTAATATCTGAGTTATGAAAATCTCAAGTTTTACAACATCATCAATTTTAATTTTCCATTAATATATGTTAGAATATTTTCGTTAACCCACCATTTTTTTTAAACATAAAAATAACGTCATATTTAGGCTAATTGACATTGAAAATATGATGGATCATATTCAAATAGGTAAATTATATAATAGGTGAGAGCAAGGTTGTCAAAATCGGGATCCTACGTAAGATCGTTGGAGGTAGGTGAGATTATGGGTTATAAGATCCTACATATTTTCGGATTTAAAGTAAAAAACACATTGATAATGACTTTATATGTTGAATAATCACGTAAATTATGAATTTATCCATAAAAAACAAAAATTTGGATCATATGATGCAATTTGCATGCCATATATCGCTACGTCTATACTAATGAAACAAATATATTTAAATTTTGACCAATGTATCTAAAAAGTTCAATAAATGTTTAATTAGCAACCAAATACCAAAATATTTATCAACACATATGGAAATATTTTCCAAGTTCTAAGTTTAAAATCCAAAATAAGTTATTAAATGGAAACTAGCTAACTAAATATGAAATCCAAAAGTAAGATGAATATTAAGGTGAAATGAACATTTAATTATTTCCATTTTAGGGTTCCTATAATCATCGTCCTAATCATCATCATCCAATTTATCATCTATGTAGATATTGTATATTTGTATACTAAAGTTACAAAAAAGATTAAGATACAATTTCACACTCGACTATTCAAGTTATACCACTCAAGAACAGTTATAGAGCATGCTCAAAAAAATCAATCAATCAATATACAAATACAAGCATACTAATAAAATTATATATAAGAAAAACATTTTAGTAATATTAGAACACAAATTAGTATATTGATCAAACAAATTTGACTACATTATAGCTTAAAAGGTAGCAAAGCAAATATAAAATTTTCATTTAGAAATGATGAAGCGTTTTCTTAGGTTAACATAATTATATAAAATAATTATAATAAAAAAATTCATACCATCACAACGTAGAAAAAAAAAAACCCTTAAAACTTCATCAAAACAAAAAATTTATCCCATTAAAAAAAAAAACCAAAAATTGATATTTTGGTAGCACGATCTTACAATCCTATAAGATCCTATTTACAATCCTACAATTTTTACGATCCTAGTGTGATTCTAAATGTTTTGGTGAAGTGGGATCGTAAAATCGTGCGATCCTACGATCTAGATCTTGATTTTAACAACCATGAGTGAAGAGTAAAAATTGTGAGTCTTCAAAGTCTAGAAATGTCAAGAGCATTGGAATTTGGAAGTTTGAACTCAAGTGACAACTTAAGAGTTTAGACATTTTTAACAAAATTGCTTAGGGTTCTAGGAAAAGGTTTCCTTCAAACTCCTTTTATATCTTTTTATTAAATGTAAATTTTGAAAATCTAATCATTAGATTGCATGTTTTTATTATATCTTTCATTAAAGATTAAAGATCAATAACTATGTCATTTTTTACTTGTTTAAATTTTAAGTTTTTGTAGTAAAAAATTATGCATAAAAAATAAATTTATTGATCGAATAGTAAATAACATTTGATTTGAACGAAATTTGACATACATGTGAAGAATATAAAATTAAATCCAGCTTGTTAGATTTTTAAAATACATACATATCTAATAATATAAAATATAAGAGAAGTTTAAAATGTTTATCTTTAAATTAATTTGAAGAAAAATTTTGTACAACGTTCTAATCATCTCACTCTCAAATATTTTTTTAATTATAAAAAAGTCTAGAGATTAATTTAGAAGGGGCCCCTAAACGTAGAGGAAAAGTAAAATCTAATTTTTAATAAACAATTGAATATACCTTAGGAGCATAAAAAAAAAAATAAATAAATAAATAAAAGTCGAATTGAGGACACTAGTTCTAGTCATGTCTGCAATCAAATTCATAGAAGTCATGTCATGAAATGAAATAATTTACAGAGGTGGGAAAAACAATAAAAACGAAATTTTTTTATTAAAAAAAAAAAATCATTGGTTTACTGTCTTTTTCACTTTCACAAGAGGCGGTGAGTGCAATTTACGCAAATCTAGAATATAATAATACAATTTCAATAATGCTATATATTTAAGAAATAGCTAACAATGATGGTGAATGTGACGTTTTTTAAAAAGCTCCACCTCAAATTCAATGGCGTTACATTCTGAGTCGTTGAAATGACACATTTTTTTATTAAAAAAAAAAAGAGAAAAAACAAAAAACACTTGGGTTAAAAATAAAAAATAAAATAAAGCAGTAAATAATAAAAAGCAAAGGAAAGGACTTTGTCAAAATGATGACGTGACGGCCATCCCCACTAACCAAAACATCATATTCATTGGGCCACCATTCGATCTTCCAAACTCATCGGAGATTATAATTAAATTAGCCGTAGATTTTATTTATTTTGTAAAAAAAATTAAAAAAATTAAAAATTAAAAATTAACTTTGCCTTTCACTTTCTCATATTGCGCTTCTCTTGGGTGCTTCTTAAAAGCCTCATTTTGTGATATGTGTTTTAACATTTTGGAGAATCTCCAAAATGGGGTTATCTATGATGGGTTGGTCTTGAATTTTCATATTGTTTTGAGGGTAAAAGTAGAATTGTGGTGTTGTGGGGGAATCATATTGGAGATTCTGCAAGTGGGTTTTCTTTCTTTCTTTTTTTTTTTTTTTTTTTTTTTTTTTTGGTGGGTTGGGTTTGGTGTGGGGGGGTTGGGGTTGGGGGTGGTGGAAGGTGATAGTAAAAAATGGGGAATGTGAATGGAAGAGAAGATGGGGATGGAAGCCCATCTGGGGCTGAGGAAGAAGGTGTGGAAGGTGGTGGTGTTGGTGTTGGTATTGGTATTGGTGGCGGTTTGGATGAAGGCATGGCTGCACCAAGTGTAGCCCTTGGTGTGTCTCCTCCTGACTTGATGGGTCAGTCACCTCCTCATAGCCCTAGGGCCACCCAGTCACCTTTGATGTTCACTCCTCAAGTGAGTTCCTTTTCTCTCTGTCTCTTTCTCTTTTTAATTTCTGTTGGCCTTTTTTTTTTTTTTTTTTCAAGTGTTGTGAATTTTAGGCAGGAAGATTTGGATTTGATAACAGTTATTTCCAATTGCAGTTTTTTTTTCCTTTTTTTACTTATTGGGTTTTGTGAATATTGGGCAAGTTCATAGCTTTTGATTGTAATAACATTGTGTTTGGGGCTGGGATATTGATGTGGCATAAGGAAATTTGATCAATTGGTTAAAAAATGGTGTTGAGAAGGTTCTATACGTGGATTAATTTCCAGAAAGTGAAATTTATTTGTTTGAGATCTTTTGGAGATGACCCCAAATTATTATTTTTCCCTGCTGCTTATAATGTTCTGTCTGGAGTCTCTGTACACTCGCTGCCTGTTTGATGCAAAGTCCAAAAGGAATACTGGTGTTTCAAAACTCAAAAGCCTTTAATTATACATTTTCCCCATATCTTCTGCTTTGTTTGACAGACAAAAAGTTCATTGCTTTTGCCTCTTGCAATGTGTTTTTATGATTAGGTTGTACTTTTGGTCTTTGAAATCAAGGGTGGATGTTGAAATATAATCATCTGTTAGGAGCCATACAGTCTTAGGTGCAAAAATAGCACCAATTGCCGAGTTTTGATTATTTATTATGTGGGAATTGACTGGCTGATTCGATCCAGCTTAGTAGAGAGGATCTTATTTTCATTACTAACTTTTGACTAAAGCATGACTTTATATCCCCTTTGTTTTGGTGGGTTTTGTGTGCATTTATTTGTTTGTTTTTTATTTTGGAGGGGAAGGCTTGGCTGTAGACGCAGTGCTTGTAGAAGTATTAGAGGATAACAACTTCTAAACCTGCTACTTTGTTAGATTCTATGCTTGAGATTTATTTGAGTTCCCTTGGGAAACATCTTGAATACCATTGAATCACTATTTGGTAAATTCATTTCTATTGTATATATAACCTGCTCTACCCTGAAATATGTTGTTATTAACTGCACATGTATGTGGCGTGTTTTTATTCATATGTGTGCGATAGGGCTTAGCTTGGGAAAAAGGTTGCTTATGTTTGTTTATTTAGTAAGCAAGCCAAGCAAAAGCCATGTTTAGGCTTGACAATTAAACAAGCCAAGTTCAAATATAATACCGTGTTTGTAAATTAGGTCATGAGTATAGAGCATATATAATATTGTATGTTCATATGTATGCATGTGAAAAAATATACTTACATGGGCATGAGATTGCATTGTGTAAGTTTATAGATAAGTTCATAAGATATCAAATGATTATTCTAATTTATTATTAATATAAACAATCTATTTTTTAGTGTATATATATATATATATAATTTTTAACATTACAAAGTTGGTAATTGTAATTTTTATAAATTTATAAATGAGAATCATTCTCTCTAATCAACTCAAATATTTATATTTTCGATTGGTAAATTATACTCAGTCTCAAATAATATAATTGCAACTATAATTTAGTTATTATTTATTAGCATAGATTTGTGAAAGGGGTAAAAAAAAAATCTAATCATGGTGTTTGCTATCAATGGGGAAAGAATAAATTAATTAAGTAGTTTTGTGAACAAGTTCCAGGTTGTTCTACAAGAAACCTTTTCATGCTAGATAATGTAATCTAGCTTGGTGATAAGATCAAGGTCGATTTGCTTTTGAAATAAAATGAAATGAACCAATTTTATCTTTTAATACTAGGTTTGGCTTTTTTACAATCCTAGCTGTTCAATGTTCCTATACATATTCCATCCAAGTGTATTTTTGCATATTTTACATTTTTATTCTTTCCAGGTCCCGGTGGTTCCGCTACAAAGACCAGATGAGATGTATGCTTCAAGCCAATCATGGACACCAACTGCTTCAGGGTATGAAGACATGTGCACTGAGCAAGGAATTCCTACAATGATTACGTGGAGCTATGATGGAAATGAAGTAGCTGTGGAGGGATCGTGGGATGATTGGAGGACAAGGTTCCCGAAATTTGGTGCCTTTTTTTTGACATTTTCATTTTCTAAATTGCAGTTGTGCTTAATTTGCTGTCTAAACTCCTAATATCCCTTGTACCTTGTTGATCAGACTGCCCCTACAGAGATCAGGAAAAGACTTCACCATCATGAAAGTTCTACCATCTGGTGTTTACCAGTACAGGTTTATTGTTGATGGACATTGGAGGTATGCTCCTGAATTGCCCTGCATCCAAGACGAGGCAGGCAATGCTTACCATGTTTTGGACTTGCAGGTTAATATCTTCTCACTTTTCTGGTTTATGCCAGTGTACCAGATGAATGTGTGAATTATAGTGTAGATAACTTGTGTAATAGTTAATCTCAATGAATTTATCAAAAAAAAAAAAAAAAAAAATCTTGATGAGAAAGCTAAAGCTGGATGCATGAGTTTTGATTTGTCCTAAAGATACAACCTAGGGATTGTATATGAAAAATCTTTGGTACGAACTAATTCTTGTTTTAGCAATTCAACATTGTTGTATTGTACATTGTAGAACTTGTAATGTTTTCTTTCTAATTATGTCAACCCAGTTCCTTTTTGCTTTAGTCTTGCCTCTATTTTTTTTCCCGCTAAAATGCTTTAATCTTGCCTAATATCACACAATGACACAAAAAACTACCTTCTTCTTCATTTTCCTGTCTCTTGCTCTTTCTGGGATCTGAAAGGATGATAAAGTTTGGTTTTTCTGTTGAATTCAATGAACTAATGTTAACCTCTGGTGCTCCATAGTCCATATGAAAATACAAAACCTGTAATTGTCTGTAATTGATTGGCTGTGGGAATTTCTTTCTCTGTGTATTATTATAAGTTTTATTACTATTACCTGTTTGGTGCATGGATGCAAGATTAGCTTGGACTATCAATGTTCAGAGTAGTGAGAGAACAACCTGTGGTGTGGGCCTAGCAAAGTGATTTGCACAAAAATTTGCTTCTCTCAGTCAATTATTTAACCAATACTGGTCAAAATGCCTCTTTAGAAATTTCTAGTCAGCTATGGTAACTCTGTTAGGATAATTGTTATCCTGGTTGTTTGTCTGCATCAAGATTGTGGCAACTTCTGATTCAGTCTCAATTTCAACTCTTGATGCCTCTAATTGTTTAATGTTTTCTTCTCAAATGTTTGGTTTGATTTTGCTCGTGTTTTTCTCTAGGAGTGTGTTTCTCTCCTGGCAGTTATTCTTGTAATTATCTTGCTTATATTTATTTTAGTAATGCAATACTGCTGATGTCATTCAATTTTTTTTTTTTAATTGTTTTCCATTTATTACAACAGAATATATTAATGTTTTTTGTTCTTTTTTGTGCATGCGTGTGTGCTGTGATTTGATCATTTGACTATGGCATAATGTTTTTTGTTCTTTTTTGTACATGCATGTAGTCATCATACATCTTTCGCTTAGGTCATCTTTATCTTAGTATGTGGTTTTCATTTAGGAGTTTTCCAGACATACACTTAACTTTCCATTAGTCAAAATATGTTGGAAAGGCTTGGCTGCTTTAGGGGTTTTGATTTTATAATAGAGACTGAGTAGTTTTCGTTTATTGTTGTAATGTGCAGGACTATGTTCCCGAAGACATTGAAAGCATTTCCAGTTTTGAACCTCCTCAGTCCCCAGAGTCAACTTATAACAATATGCCACTTGGATCAGAAGATTTTGCGAAGGAGCCACCATTGGTGCCACCACACTTACAAATGACTTTACTTAATGTGCCTTCATCCCACATGGAAATTCCACCTCCTTTATCAAGACCTCAACATGTTGTGCTTAATCATCTTTACATGCAAAAAGGGAAGAGCGGCCCTTCAGTTGTAGCACTTGGTACAACTCATAGGTTTATAGCCAAGTACGTGACAGTGGTGCTCTACAAGTCCTTGCAGAGGTAAACATACATATCCATGTCAACATTGTAATCTTAACACTTTTATGTAGTAATATATGTTGAGAGGTAATGTTATTCCAACAGAGCTTACTCGGGAAGGAGCATCAAATGAGATTTAACTGTTGTATTTCACATAATAGAATTACTTGATGACAATTGATCTGAAAATTTATTGCTCGTTCTTTCTGTTTGCGATGTTCAGCTGCTCTTTCGCTTGATTCTTTGATGAAACTTTGGATTCTTAATGGTAATCGTTAATGAATTACATAGGTTTCCTGCAGTTGAGAAGTGAAAGCCTGAATTGAAGTATAAACTGAAGTTTTTTCCCCTTTTGGCATTGTTAACTAAAATTTTCTCTCATAATTTGGTTACCTTCTGCTCCTTACATTTATAAGGTCTTCATTCTTTTATCCCTCCCTAAAGGTATAAATGGTCTAGACTCTTGAGGCTGGATTTATCACATTTTTGTTTTTGGGGTTGGACTGGGCCTTCAATTGTTACAAGCCTTTTTTTTACACAGCAATTTCCCATGTTGTAAAAGACAAGTACAAGCCCAAAAGTATAAAATTTATTTAGGGTGAGTGGCATAATGACTTTTCTTTTTTGATGAAATGAAAAAAAATTTATTCCAACAGCAGCAAAAAAAATTAAACATCTACAACAGAACTAGCCTCTTCCATGATAAGATTAACAAAACGAGGGCAATTACAAAGATCAAAATAGCCAGTAGCTTTAGATCTTAAACACCATTTTGCTAAAGAGTGGACTGTCCTACTACCATCTCTAGGGGACCAACAAAAGGATGGATTTGGGATAGATTCAACCAATTTTAATGGCCTTCTCTAAAACATTTTTTATCCTCCAGTGAATATTCAGCCTATTACAACGAATAGCTTGAATGCACCCCTGTGAGTCTTCTTCAAAAATAACCTCATTACATGATAGTGCCGCTGCTTATGACACTGCCCATTTTAGAGCTTCTGCTTCTGCATGAAGAGGAATGCTGGTGTTTACTTTTTTTGAGCAGACAAATAGCAGTGTTCCTCTCTAGTCTAGTCTCTAACAACCATTGCTACTGCAGCATAGACCAACCCCACCACTGCATTCACATTGAATTTTATAGCTCCTGCCTCTGGCCTAACCAATGATATTGACCTTCTAGGCTGTTGCTGTAGCCTTGGAGGGGAGATTGTTGATGAGTGCTCTGACACTGTTCTAGCCAGCATAGATTTGATAGATTTAAAACAAAACTCCACTCCCTCAAAAACTTTCTTGTTCCTAGCTTGCCAAAATTTTCACATTGAATAGCTCCAAAAAGCACCAGCTCTTCTTTGTTGGACACATTCTAAGGAGGATTCAAAGGTAGGCATATGAATTGGTCTGGGCTTTGGAAAATGAATTCATCAATTTTAATTCCCCGTTGGCTTCCATACCACAAAGCTCTAGAAAGACGACATGAGGTAAACAGATGAACTGTTGATTCCACTTCCTCATTGCATATGGGGCAAAATGACTTTTCTGCTCATGTATAAAATCTATAATCTATAAATGTGAGACTAAAATTTAAATAGGTTTAAAGCATTTAATTGACGGCCTAACTGCACATTATCATCGGTGTCCTGCTTCTTTCTTTTCTTTCCTTTTTTTCCAACCACCATGGTTGATGCATTCGGTGATCGCTGTTGGTGGCTGGTTTTGATCGGTTAATTCAGTTTTTATGGCTTTTGTGTACACTCTACTTGGCTGTACCAGCTCATTCATGCCAAACAGAACACACCTTGTGGTCAATAAGACCTGCGGTACATTGCCAATAGTCTGATCAATGTACTGCGTACCAATTCGTTTATGCTCTATTTGATGCTCGCCAACACAAATTGTGTATTCAAAACCACATTCTTTTTTAAAGCCATGCTGAATTAAGATATCAGCAAGGTAATTTTGAGAAAAAGAAAAAGAAAGAAAGGAATATAATAGAAAAGTAGGTGTGTGTTATGGCTAGGAATGAATAATGGTCATTGCTAAAAGCCTTATAGTTCAACTGACACCTCTTAGTATTTCCTAATCAAATATAATAATTAAATAAAAAAAAGAAAAAGAAAAGAATAATTGCTATATCCGATTGGCTGTTCATAAGGCCATTTTTTGACAGAATTTGCCAAGCCCATCTTTCCCCAGGCTTATTCCTTGGAAAAGCAAGCACTACATGCTTTCTGTAATACAGTCTTCCAACTCAAACTACCAGCCCCTAGAAAAAGGTCCCATGGTTTTAAATTTCAGAGGTTGAAAGAGAAGTTCTATTTAGGAATTAGATTCCCAGCCACTAAATTATCATCTAGGCTTTTCATTCCAAATGTCTAAAATGAACAACAGCTAACAGAACTGATATTAGATTACACCTTAAAGAGTGAGCACAAGAGATAGAAGTTGCTCTCTTTAGTTGCAACCTGTGGATTGCTTTTTCTTATTTGATTCTGGCAATGCCTTTTCCTGTTGCTTTTCTTGGTCCTCATAGCTACTAGAATATGAATGAAGAATTACCAAAAAGTAAATGCAAAAGCAATCTAGAATCTAACAAGAGGCTCAGAGGAAAGTAGCAGGGAGAAATTGCAAATGCAAACATCTTAATTAAGGATGTGAAACTATCAAACTACTGACAACAACATTTCAAGGGAATATCAATTCCTACTATCAGGCACAAAGGGGAAAACCCTCATTCACCTCCCCTTGAGATAACAAGCATGTACAAAAATGCAAAGCAATTGGTTATTCAATGTAATCTATACGTCCAGCTTTTAACATATAACATTGGCTCCTCTTTTCAAACTACACCATTCCCACGTTGTCTTCGGATCTTCAAACAAGCAGGACTATTTAAAAAACTGGACATCCTTCAACGACAATGCCTGGTGCAGTTGGGCATGATGCCAAAGGACAATGGTCAAGTTTAGTACCCCACCATTTCAAATTTTTGCCTTCGTTTTGCAAAGCAAAGAACAATAGGACACCCATGAAAGCTGTCCCAGCATCCAATGCAGCAGATAGAACATAGTTATATTTCTGCCACCAGCCTTTATGGTATTTGAACACAAAGTAGTTAAAGACGGTTCCTGTGATAAGCCAGCTTGCTATATTGGTGGGAGTTGCTGGTGGCATTCCAGCGAAACCATAAGATATAACTGGTATGTTTATCAATGGAATCCATTTCTTGTCTGGATAGATTTTGCTGAGTACCCAAACAGGAACTGGCAAGAAAGCTCCAATGAGGTACAACCATACCAAGTTACGGTACATCCCCCCAGGTCCAAAGAGCCGCTTTGGCCCAATCAGACCCCATATCACAGAAGCATCAAAGGTCACTCGGAATTTAGGGCAGGTCCAAGGGCTGTCAGGATGAAGTGCGTCAACGTCGCAGATGTTCTCAATGCTCTCCAGCATCCACCATGCAACTGCAAGGTTCACTACAGCAGAAACTAGAGTTCCCACCAGCTGGAAAAAGAAAAAGGGTAGGTCAGGAACTAACATTCTAAGAACAAAATTCAAATTTCTTAAATGAACATATTTCCGAGCTGCAGAACCTGAGCTGTGTACATGCACCGAGGTGGAATTTTCATGTAGTGCCCAAGTTTGAGGTCAGACAAGAAGGAGAGAGCATGGACAGTGCTGATTCTTCCATAAATCTTAAAAATCAAGTTTGCTATGGGCTTTCCAGGCAGAACATAACCGATCATGAACTGTGCTATTATGTCATATCCAGGTTGCTGCATAGTAGTTGCAAAAACATTGAGATGTCAACATTATGAAGTCTACAATTTAGTCCTTCCAGCTATAAATCCAAATTAGATTCTTGGATTTTAAACATAAAAAGACAAGAAGAAAACCGACAAACCAGAATAAAAAATTTATACCTGGTTGGTTGTTGCTTGAATGATCCCAATTGGGAGAGTAACAATAAAAGCCAAGGCAAAGGCAAAGAGCATCCCCCACCATGGAAGCTGCACGTCTTCTTTCCACACAAAACATAATAATAGAGAAACAAAAATGCTCCCTATTAACAAAACAAGGAACCACCATTCAGGCACTTGTTTGTAACTTTTCATTAATTTTGCATGGATGTCCAACTTTGCATTCTTAATTGCTGATCTGCTCTGCTTCCAAATATCACTAGACAACAGAAACCGGTTGTAATTTAGTGAAACAGGATAATAATCATAAAGCAGCTAATTACACTTGAAGACCGTTATTGAAGTTGTGAATTATATGGGGGGAAAATGACATTTTCATCCAGTTCTTTCCTGTGAATTGTACTTATTCCAAGCATTTGGAGAGAAACATGAAGGAAAATAGGGAATTAGATTCCACAATTCTTAAAACTAGTTTTCACAAGCCATCAGTTTGGGGAGAATTACAAAAACAGGACAAAGCTTAGTATTCATAATTGTTAAAAACTGATTTAGAATATCCTTCTTTTACCTTCTGCTTTAAAAAGGAGACTGGTTGGAGCATCCTGTACTACTTTAATCTTACCATACCTTAGTAGCAAGCTCATCAGATATGAACAAGTTTCCTATACTTTAATGTTTAATGTTGATGCCCTAATCTCAGTTGATTAAATGATAACTACCAGAAATGATGGTAATATCTAATAAAGTGTAATTGCTGTACATGACTCCAAGTTTGAAAGCAGCCTACCTGCCATGAAAGAGTGCCACATGAGTGAGGGTTGCTGTAAACCTTGCAAATCCTGATCCAATAGATAGGGCAAATAGAGGACTAAGATAGAGCTTCCCATAACTATCATAAGCAGGAATATTAAGATCGTATTGTGGAGTCAAGATCTTTTTGGTATCATATTTTGTCCCACTGTGAGTGAAGAGCTGATTAGAAAATATAGGGAATTTCCGAGCATCAAAGGTGTCAAACTTCCAGTAACACAAAGGGACAATTATGTAGATGAACATAATAAATCCAACCCCAACATTGAGAATGGAAGAGAAGGGTGCCACAAGTGGGCTGCCATGATAAGCAGATATCCCTGCCCAATCAATAGTGAAAGCACCAACTCCAAGTCCATGGTAACCAGACCCAATTTGCTGAGCTGTGATACTATGTGGCCATGCCCAGCAGACCCACGAAAAGAATGTCAAGATTGGAAATAAATATCCTGGGAGTGCATAATAGGCAAAGCTTGCTACCATGGCAATGTAGAAAAATCGCATCCGGGTCATGCCACTATTTTTAGGCTCCCTTTCATGTAGTGCTCTGTAACAACAAAGTAAATGATTCGATGAATGTCAAACTGATGGAAATAAATAACAGCTAATCAAAAAATATAATTCAGATTCTCTAAGTTATGCTGACACATAAGTTCTCTTAACCTGGATTACTTTTTGCTTTGTTCACATTAAAATTCTCTGTTACTACCAATAATAATTAGTAAGAAGTTCATCATTCAACTTGACCCAATTTTTATAATTGGTATTCTTTGTGTCATTGAAGCGAATATTACACCAACCGGGCAAAATAGCCCAGGAAACAAATTCTCAACCAGTGCCCCATGTCTATGTTATATGCAAATCTTATTCAACTTATAAATTGAAAACATTATAATTGTTCATGTTAGAAGTCCATGACAGAACAAGCTGATTCTCTGCCACCCAAAACACTTGTTGTGCCTCATTTGGTTATTCTCTTATGCTCTTTATGTTGCTTTCACTTACCACAAATAAAAGTATCACCTCTATTAATTTATCAAAAAAAGTATCACCTCTATTAAGTCAAATAACTAAACTAAGGTCAGCTAAGTGGAGGTTTCTGTTGTGTTCAATCTAAACTATCAAAAAATATATGGTCCTCTCAAAACTAAGTTCCGTTTGCTTTGTCTCAGCCTTTCTTACTAAACTATCAATAAATCAAGGGACCAAAAAAATGGTAGGCAGAGAAAAACAGACCTAAACAGAGAAACTTGAGCAAGATTTGCAGGCCACCACATCTCAACAGGATCAACAAGGTACCTCCTAAGCATTCCAGCCCATCCATATCCCAAAATCTGCACACCAAAAAATTAAATAAATTAACCAAACACACATAAAATATCTTTAAAATTACACTTTTCAGAACTGAAAAGTAATGGTAAAAAAAATTATTTTCAGAATTATTATTATTTTTTTAGATAGGTATCTTCAGAAATTCTGACCAGTTACAATTACTGACCCTTCGGTTCTTGAAATCATCATCCAAATCCCACTCCCCAAGAAAAAGCAATTAAGAAAAAGACCCTTTATTACTTAATTAATGCCCCCATCTTCAACCTTTCATTAATGATAATACTAAACAAGGAAATTGAAATAGTAAAACATATTAAAAATCCCACAAACCCAAAATAAATAAAGAATTCAAGAATGATTAAAAAAACAAAAACAAAAAGGAAAAAAAAAAAAAATACCTGAGTGGACAAAACGATGAGGAGGCTACAAAGGAAGCTCACGCCTTGCTTATAATAAGCCCTCATGACAGTAATAGCACCAATCGAGTAAGCATCACCACCACCATAAGAGATACCACAGTTGGCAAAGATGGTGATGATCACATGCTCCTTCATGTTGAAAGGTCCTGGATTCAAACTATATCTCCACCCAAAAAGGCTGTACTCGTTCCTTGGAAGCGTGGCGGCCATGAACTTCCCAATGGGCAAAACACCAATTTGCATGAGAATGGCTGAGATAGCCAGTGGCTGTGTACGGTAGGTGAAGAAAGTGTTGAGGAAGATGAGCAAAGTGCATGAAGTTATGCCCAAGAACCATGCCCTGAAAGTCATCACTGGGATTGATGGGTCATCAGTCTCTGGCACAACCAGTGCCACTTCCTCAATGGGACACCTTTCCTCTGAAGCCCCATTAGCACCACCACTGCTTGATTTCTCTGTGTCTGTTTGGTACTCACTTTGATTCTTGGAAGCCATTGATAATAGCTAGCTAGAGCTTTTGAAATCAAACAAAGACAAGAGATATATAAAATAGTGAGTTACAGAATACGGAGTATTATAACAGTGGCTAATAAAGACTCAGTTTTTGTTACTGTGTCACACTCTTATCTGAAAGAAAAAAAAAATGTGGGGGCTGTACTTATGGACTGAGAGAAAGAGAGATTATATATGTTACATAATAATGTCTGAAACAAACAAGGTTCTGTTTTTCTTGTTTTTGTTTTGTTTTTTTGGATTTCAAAGTGTTAAAGAGAGGTGGTTGTTATATAAGAGTTTGTGTTGTGTGAGCAGTTTGGGGGTACTGTAATTTGTTGTGTGACCGCAATACCCTTCACTGTGAGTTTGTTTTACGAAATGGGTATGTGACTGACTTTGATTCTGTGGTAGTTTTTTGCCTTTCTGGCTGCAGTGCTGACTGCTGACTGCTGACTTAATCATTGACCTCATTTCCATATAGGAGTATATATAATAAATAATAAATAAAAGCTAACTATATTTTTATGAGAAATATTTTTTTTCCTCATACAAAATTTTAAAGTAACTGCTTCGTCTATTTCTAGTCAAACTTTACGTGAATATAGTTTTTTTTTTAGTATTTATTAATATCATTAAACAAGAATTATTTCTTAACTTTTTTATCTAACTTGACATAAGATGGTGTTATTTTTTTTTTTTGAAAATAACTTTAATTCACATAAAACTAATAAATAAAACAATATTATCTTATGTGAAGCTAAACCATAGAAGTTAAAAAGATGATTTTACCACTCATTTTAAGATTTCTACCAAACATAAAAAAATAAAATAGTTTTCTATAAAATATTTTTTGAAAAGTAATTCATTTTATTTAAAACAATCGCAGCTGGCCAACCCTTATCAAAAGTCTTAAAAGTAAATTTCTTGCATTTATGTCAAGTATTTTTAATTATATATATTTTTTGAAACTAGTATTTTTAATTATATTAATTTAATAATTTACATCTCCTAATTCCTTTTAATGACATGCTATATTTATAATGTTTTAATGCCATGGTATGTATATGTGTGTGTGTGGAGTGGAAAAACTATAAACATATTGATTACATGCATAAGACAATTAAAGTTTAAATGAACACATGAAAACCTGGTAAAATTAGTGGAACACTCTATGTATGAAAGAGAACTTTTGTACGGTGATTGTTGTTGATTTAAGCATTCTAATAGCTTCTTAAAGTGATCATAGATGGTATCCTTTCACATCTTAGTTATTACATAAGATAATGATTGTATCATCCAACCATAACATTGTAAGATGTAATTGTTTTGGTATGCTGTCAAATCCTAATAAACATATAAGAGATGTGGATTCATGTATAATATGCGCATAAACATAATTTGAGGGAATTTACCACTAAAAAAAAAAAAACATAATTTGAGGGTTGTTTTTTCTTTTCTTTGCTTTGTTCTTATAGTTTTATAAATAACAATGTTACATGGCACAAAAATTTTCACAACATTATGTATCTATTATTAACATCACCATTTTACTTATTTATAGACTTTTTATTTTATAATATATGCAGAAAAAAGTTATTTTATTTATTGGAAAAATTTTTTATACAAAATACTGAAAGAACATTAAATGGCTTTAAAAGATGTTAGAAATGATTAATAACTATTCTGCAACAACTGTAAATTACAGAAATATCAAATATTGACCGTTTCTTACTAAAAAAATACGAGTCCACAATGGACTTCAGAAATCATTTGATTTTAATGGTAATTAATCAATCGTTTAGCCAAAAAAAAAAAAAAAATGGTAATTAATCAATCGAGTTGTCATGTCACGACTTACGAGACTCACCGTGAATAGGCTTGTCATGCGATGCAACAAGTAAGACAGAAGTAAAAATTTTTAAAATATTTTTTCATCTAATTTCTTTGAAATACACAACAAAAATATCACAACAATTTAAAAATATTCTTAAATCCGCAATCTCCAATTTAAATTAAAATTCTATATCAATTTGAGAATATTGAAAGACATTCCTAGCATTACCCAATTTCTACACAAATATGCTACTGCAATCTCCAATTAAATTATTTTCTATATTAATTTAAAAATAATAGAGCAAATCAAATACCTATCAAAAAAAAAAAAAAATAGAGCAAATCAAATACAAAAAAAAAAAAAAAAAAATTAACATGGTTTGTTGGTTACTAATTCAAATTGCTAAAACATAATTTTTTTAATCTACATCCGTTAACTATTCTGAATGGACCTGGGGTATATTCACATTTCTTTTTTTTTTGAAAACGATAAATCATGCTTTCATTGAATAGGTAATGTAATATTATATTTGTCCCCGGATATAAACTCCAACCATGATTATGGCTCTTCTAACCAAATTTCCAAATCTACAAAACAAATACATGTAAATGGGATATTTCCAATTTGTTCCTATCCATATCTGTTATTCATTATTTTAAAACAAACACATCTTTCTTCAATAAATTATAACCGTCAAGTCTTACATATATTGACATTTAATTGATTTTAACCTAAGCTAATAACAATATGGCAAGATAATGCCGTCAAATGCAATAACACGAAAGGGATAAAAAAAAAAAAATAGACAGTTTTTGTCATTATCATTTTAAACAATATCTAGAGATTAAAAAAAGGTTTCATGAAAGCTTACCGTTTGTTTCGGTTTGAGTCGCAAGCTTGATATAATGGAAAGAATATAGCGTGGTAGCTCGACACAAAGATAGGTCACAAACTTTTGTCTCGTTGTTTTTTTTTGTTTTTGTTTTTTTTGGCTGAATAAAAAAGAGGGTCTTCAGTATAGATTCGTTCACACCCACCCAACGTGTACCATCGGGGTCTTGATTGTGATTATGAAATGATCGGCAGAAAATAATTTAATCTAGTGAAAGTGGCTTTGCATTCTCATAATGGAGAATATATGTGGTTGTGATTATATTTATATACATGAGATAACGAAGCATTAATTAGAGTTGGGAAATTTGGCTGCTTCACTTAAGCCTGTGTAATCACGTGCTAAGATGAGTTTGACACACTTTGTCTCGTTTAGGACTAACACAGTAAGGGTAGGTCCACGACCTTGACACATCTCTTCTTATACAACTCTCCTACGTGGCATGCCACCTCATTAATGGGGCCACCAACTCAAAAGCAAACCACACCCCGCAACTTTCTCGTCTGGGTCTCCCTTCAACTTTCTCATTGTGTCTCACTCTCTCTCTGTTTCATCTCGTGCTCTATAGATAAAAAAAAAAAAAAAAAAAGTGCCACGTGTCCATTAATTCCTAATTATATGCTGCTTTTTTTTAGTAACCTGAAAAAAATGAAAGAGTAAAAACCATTAGTTCATCCCAATCCAACTCCTGCTGCCGTGGAGAGAATGAGAGAGTTGATGGAAAAATTCGAGGAACACAGATATCACACAACTTTTGCCACACAAAACGTCACGTGGCAAGTTATAAGTGATTGAAAAAAAATTGTGAGTACATGTGAGTTTGTATATGACAAGTCGTGACAAAAATTATATAATTTATTGTGATTGTAGCATTGTTAGAATGAATGAGACGGTGAAGATGTGGAAAAGGAACGAAACTCTTTTTTTTTGGTTAAGGCGATGTTGAATGTTGAAGCAAGAGAATTTGATGGATTATGGGTCGTCAGGTCTGTATTCAGGGAATGTGAGAAACACTTGTTGCGTGGTGGGGTCCTTAAAGGTTTTGACTCCCCACGAATAATACCAATACCAAGCCGCAATTCTGGAACCATGGTTCATATCATTCTCCTCATTCTTCTTTCTTTCTTTCTTTTTTATTTTATTTTTTGTTGGTTGTTATTGTTGATAATCTTCCATTTATTCAATTATTTAAAAGAGAAAAGGAATGAAAAATATAAATAAAAAGAAAATAGTTGAAAGCTATCTCTACTCTGTATGGCTAGAAATAGATAAATTTGCAGGTTATGGAGTTTGGACTCATTGATGGTGTGTTAGAAACGAAATTTGTTATCATATTTCAATTTTGTATCATGCATTTGATATGGTAATAACTTTATTTATTTATTTATTTAAAATTAGGAGTAGGTACTTGAGTGTTTGTTGCAACACAATGAATGTTCTGATTTGCTGACTAAAATTTTCTCATTCTAGTTAGATTGTTGTTGTTAAGGTTGTTATTTAAAGGAAATTGCAGCACTGTGTACCGTACAATTGCACTTGTGGTCAATTGCTGCAAAAGAACCTTGAAATCCTCTTAAATGGTTTATATAATGAAAGTAAAATAGGAATAAAAATATGACAAAATAATAATAATAATAATAATAATAATAACAGCAGCAACTGGTCAAAGAGAAGCAACCTATAGCCCATACATATGTCATATGTGATATCACCGGTAGTCAAGGAAGTGGAAATCTTTTTTGAAAATCCTATAAATGAAAAGATTGTAAGCATATTTGGCAATATTTTTTATTGCCACAATTTTTCTAAGAAAACAAACAAAAAGAGAAAAAAGATGACAATGATATCACGTCCAATAATAGAATAAATATATTTTCATTAGTTTTCATTATTGCTCTCATAACCAAGTCAGTCATTCTCCGAAACTAATTAGACAATGATCTAAGAATCTCAAGTGGAAAGAGGCCCCAACATTTTGGAAAAAAAAATGTTTACATAAAATTAGTTTTTATTTTAAATAATATTTTTTAAACAATTTTTTTTAATCCAATTATAAACAACGAACTATTTTTGGGGAATTATTAGTGGCAAAAATGTATTCCTAGATTTTCTTGAACCAAAATGACACGTGGTTTCTCAATGGGACTTGGGAAAAGTCCCACGTAGGACAAGGTGGGCACCCACATTAGCTTGAGAAAGCTGACGGAGCAGTCAACGCAGTCATTTGAATTGAACAGAACTTTAGTATCTACGTACTGTCGCCGTTAAATTTGGGACACACGGCATCCACGTAGGACTAAAAGCTCGTGTGCAACTCATGTTCTCCGCATAAAAGACAAAGGTCATTGAGATCCCACGTGGCAAAGCATCTTACAATACTATAATACTATTTCAGCATTGACTATGACCACCCGCATTTTTTGATAACACGTCTTTACAATTACACGCTAACTCCAAAATTGATGGCGGCAAATGACCACCACATTTTGAAGAAGATATATACCATACTATCAAAAATAACACGTATCTTTTTTTATTACGTGACACGTTGAAAAATGAAATAGAATAGTACTAGTACTAGTATAGTAGTAGGTTCGGATGAGAATTTATTGAGCAGCGACCAAACTTTGACAATCATCATGGGTGACATTCACGCAATGTACTAATTGGGTGATAAAGCTTAGCTACAAACAAATTTTCGGTATTTTGGCTCTAACTACTGATAAGAAGATCAGATTTGTTCTTAATATGTGCAATGTACATAATTTATTTAATCTAATTAATTAAATGATATGCATTGTACGTGATAAAACATATGTCATTATTTTATGTATAATTAGAGCCTAGATTTCTAAATATATTTGGTGAAAAAAGGTAAACCTTTGCATGCTCCCTGGGTTTTTTTGGACCATGGTGATCAATATTGTAATAGAAGCTATATATATTATTCACACAAAAATTCCCATTTTTTTTTTATAATATATATAAGCAAAAATTGAGAGAAAGTTCAATTAAGAATACAAATTGGATTTTAATTGTACTCTAATTTTATGCCAAGTATCATTCTACTTTGTCCAATTATTTTATGTCAACTGTCTTTATATATTGAATATTCTTCAATTTCATACCAAGTGTCCACCACAAAAAATCTGACTTTTGTTGGCAGATTTTTTTTTTATTGGGGGAATCTAATTATTCTTTAATTATATGTTAATTATATTTACATACTTATTCATATATCTAAATTAAAATATATATATAAAAGGCTCCAATTGAATTTATTACGCTTTTATGAAATACTATAAATACGTACTATCTATTACTCCTTATTAGGTAATTATATAAGAGATTTAGGGTTGACTATTACCTACACTAAAAACTAATTGATGTCTTACTCTGATGACAAAAAGCAAATATTAAGAGTGGAGAAATTATCCCTAGTACGTTGGCATTGCAATAAGCTGGCTCATTCCTTTGTGAGGAGAGCAAAACTCCTCCCTTATAGGTTCGTCTGGATGAAAGACGAACCACTAGACTTTTTATTTGTATTTCAAGCTGATCTCAATAGCCTACCTTAATAAAATGCATTGACCTGTTTTTCAAAAAAAAAAAAAAAAAAAAAAAAAAAAAAAAAAAAAGTGTATCGCAGTGCTAATAAACTAGTTATTATAATGTTTATGCAGTGATGCACAAGCATAGTTTCTACACAATTCTCATCACTTCCAGTCCCAGCTCACTTGTCCACTTGCCTCTCCTCTCCTTGATTCCTCATCTATATTTCGCATCCGATTCAAACTATCATATTTCTGTGCACGTACAAGATCTGGTTCTTCATTTGTGCGGCTGTGACTTCTTCTTAGTTTTTTATTAGTTTTTCTTAACTACCAATGTGATGATATCATATTGTCGTTCGGAATATTGGATTAGTACTAGCAATTTGTTGATTTTATACCTCATGTTATGACATTTTATATTCTTTAATCAATTTTTTTAACAAATAATATAAAATAGATGAATTATTTTTTTTGGATAAAAATAAAATAGGTTATTGGAATTTTTATAACTATTGTAGACATCAAATGCATCTTAAACAAATACTTTTTGTACTATACTGCGTTTAAGGAGAATATTTGTACAAGCATGTTGCCAAAATCTAATGATGATGCACAAAATATTTCTCCATGAGGACCACCAATTATTTATTTTATTTTATATTCAATTTGGAAACTCAAATTTTGTATATTTTATGTTGATTAAATCTATATTATTTCTTTTTAAATCACCAATCATGCTCTTGTTTTTTTTTTTTTTTTTTTTTTTTTTAACAAAATAAAAAAAGATGCAGAAACAATTATATATATATATATATATATATATATATATATATATATATATATATATATATATATAAATGATTAAAAAGGGTTAAATGGTGATTTAACACTTCTATTTTCTCCCACTCTCGTTTTCTTTTTAGTTAATTTTCACCTATATTTAGCAAATCAATGATGGTAGGCTTGAATAGAAAAATTAAATACCATCCACACGTTGATGTTTCACAAAAAGTAAAAAGCCACAGCTCTTCTATTTTTTTTTAGTACTCTCCTTTTTTTTACCAAACAATAACATTACCTGAATTTCTAATCAATCCAGAAACTGATGAATTTGCATTAAGGAAGTCCACTATATGGATTTGCTATCATTGGAAGCAAGAAAAAATTGAGTGAAAGAAAATGTACTTTTTCCTTTGCTTATTTTTTCCATGCAGTGGGGTCTAGCTAAGTAGACTATTGGCAAGAACTGGAGATGGTGATTGGTGAACACATGAAAAAGGAAATGGAGGGCTATAAACCGATGATTTTTTCATAGTGGAGGGTCCCTTGAATGAACTCCTAGGGTTGACCCTACTTTCTCACACAGGAGAACACACTACAAACCTGCATGTGCTTCCAATCAGATTGTTATCGAACTTGCTCTTTCTCTGTGCATGTATGTGCAAATTAAGCTAGATGGTACAAATTAAAGTCCCCAATATTAGACCCATCTTTCATCTTTTAGATTCATTGGCACTTTATTTGGGGTATCATATCCGTATTATATTTGTGTCGTAATGATATTCAATCTACTGTATCATGTTATAATTTTTCAAAAATTACTTCTGTTGCCGATCATATCCATATTCGTACCCGTACTTGTACCCGCTTCCGTGCATCCTAGTTGATCTCAGTCTTTACACTTGGAAAGAGGTATATAATTTGGTTGCCCATAATATGGGTCCCCTGCTCAGAAGTCTCCCAAACAAGATGAGATAGAACTAGACTATGGAGGAGAGAGATTTACATCAAACACTTTTGGACACATCGATAGTACAATCTTTAAGAGCATTCACAGCAGTGGAGCTAAAAATTTAGCTTTTTAGCTCCACCAAAAGTTACTTTATCTATTTTACCTACACACATGCTGCAGCAGTGGATCTATTTTAGCTTTCAACGCAATAAAATAATATAAACATCACAATAAAATAATATATCAACTACAATAAAATAATATATCCACTACAATAAACAACAATAACAACCACCTACAACCACCACTGCCGCCTCCGCTGCTGCCGCCGCCGCCACAAACATCCCCTTCAAAAATACAAACTTTATAGTCAAAGAACCACCACAAACATCCCCTTCAAGCAAAACTATGCATATCCCATTAATCCAAAACCCCAAATTAACAAGATAAACTACCAAATAGCTATTAAATTCAATCCCCAGAAGTGTAAACAGGAAAATAAAAATCACTATAGCACCAAAACAAAGACTTCCAGCAATATATGCATCAAAGACCCACCAAGTTTCATAAAAAAAGCAACTCTTATTATCTCTAATTATATACAAATAATGACTATGTATATACAAAGAGAAAGTGAAAGGAAAAATGATGCAGAAAAAACAGAAAAATAACTGACCGTGGAGGAAGAATTGGACGGCTAAGATATTAGGGACACACAGAGAAAGAGAGGGTCTGATTCTTCAGGAAGGATTAGATGAGATCGGAGCTTGAGAGGTTTTGTGAGAGAGGTCAGGCCGGCGATGAGATCGGAGCTTGAGAGGCGAGCTTGAGAGGTCAGGCCGGCCGGCGATGAGATCGGAGCTTGAGAGGCGAGCTTGAGAGGTTTTGTGAGAGAGGTCAGGCCGGTGAATGAATGAGAGGTTTTGTGAGAGAGAGCTGAAGAAGAGAGACCGAATAGAGCTTGAGAGCTTGTTCTGTGAGAGAGAGCTGAAGAAGAGAGACCGAATAGAGCTTGAGAGCTTGTTCTGTCAGAGACCGGATTGAATAAAAAAAAGTAAAGAAGTAAAGTTAGACTAATAAAATAGTATTATAATTTTTAGCTTCAAGCTACAGTGCACATGTATAGATACATGTGCACTGTAGCAAATCATGTATAAATTATACCTATAGCTCCACTGCTGTGAGCTTTTTTTTGTGATTTTAGAGCTAAAT
The DNA here is from genome assembly GCA_023736055.1 of Quercus glauca. Lineage (NCBI taxonomy): Eukaryota > Viridiplantae > Streptophyta > Magnoliopsida > Fagales > Fagaceae > Quercus > Quercus glauca. The sequence continues at coordinate 78,244,347 of CM043319.1, forward strand.
TTTAGCATTATAGCTTTATAGCTCCACTGCTGTGAATGCTCTAAGCCATGGGATGAGATGAGAAGGGCATGAGTTTTGTGTTGTTTCCATGTAGGAATATTTATGGGTCAACTGGAAATGGGAGTATGGAACTCACAAGGGCTCAAAAAGCCAAAAGAGAAATAAGATAATGGGAAACATATCATTATCTCAAGGAAAACGACTAAAAGAAAGTCAGAGACCCCCATTTTTATTCTTATTTTTAACTCGAAAGTCGAAACACTTTAGTTCCATTTTTTTTCCCCCGTCGTTTTGATATTGGATTGGAATATAAGGCCACAATGATTTTGATGAGTTTTTATCAATATTTTGCTATTAAATGACAATTTTTTTTGTAAGATAACAACAACTATTTTCAAAACAAGGAAGAGAGAAAATGGGCTGTAATTTTTCTTCTTCTTCTCTATTCTATCCATTCTAAACTTTTTTAATTACATGAATATCTATTTCAAATATAAATATAAATTACACTTGTCCATCATGTGCATCCAGCAAGTAAATGACCATAAAGAATACAAGTTTAAAATACATATAGAAACTTAATTACTGCATGTGTATAAATTACCAAAAAAAAAAAAAAAAAACACTAACTTTTAACATATAATCCATATTTTTGCTAAACTTAACATATAATCCATTTGGTTTTTGATGATTCTGACAGTTTGATTCTTTGTCTGCCATAGGTCTCATTTGCAAATTGATGTTAAGAGTATTAGCATTAAAGCTCTCAAAAGCTAAAAATGCTATTTTTTAGCATCTCATTCCAAAAAAGCACACTACAACAAAGGTGTTAGTGTTAAAAATTTTAGCATCTGAGCTAAAGTGGACTGCTATCTATGATAGTCCACTAACTTAAATCTTATAAATATAATAATATTTTAATGCTACTTTAATTCAAATATCTTTTCTCTCTCACTATTCCTCTTTTCTTCTCACCAGACTCTCTCTAACTATTTTTTCTTCTTTCTCTCTCTCACTATCTTTAATTAATGAAGTGGTAAAAAATATAAAACATTTGATGTTGGATGTATTGTAAAATGAGTTGTTAAAATAAATAAAGTAGGTTTTGAGATGTTAAATGCTAAATTTTTTGAGATCCTTGATGAAAATGCTTTAAATAACTTAAAAGGAGATGTAATCCAGATTGTCAAATCCATACCATATTTATTGAACGACACAAAATTTATCACCACCTAACAACCATTTAAATAAAGCATACTATTGTATACCATGATATTGAATGAATAAAGCCTACTGTTATTTCCTCTAAAAAAAAAAAGCCCATTTAATAAACATTATGTTTTTTTTAGGGTTAATTTAACTATCACACAATGGACCGAACGATTATAAAAGAGAGCGAGTATTAATTATGAGCCAAGGAGTAATTAATAATTATTTTGGCAAATGAGAATCTAGTATAAAAGAGCAAGTGGGTATTAGTTATGTTTCAAGGGGTAATTAATTATTATATTGGCAAATGAGAATCTAATATGTCATGTTACAAGCTAAGCATGGATCTTGACTGCAAAAAAATTTCTCTTTGTCTTTATCTTCTTCTTTTTTTTTTTTTTTTTGGGGGGGGGGGGGGGTGGTGTTGAAAACTAACTTCTCTTTTGGATGGGGCACGATGGACACGATTAAAGTAAGTTTTGAAATGCTAAATGCTAAAATTTTTTAAATCCTTAATGAAAATGCTCTAAATAACTTAAAAGGAAATGACATTCAGGTTGTCAAATCCATATCATATTTATTGAACGACACAAAATTTTAGCACCACCTAACAACCATTTAAATAAAGCATACTATTGTATACCATGATATTGAATGAATAAAGCCTACTATCATTTCCTAAAAAAATAAAATAAAATAAAATAAAACCCATTTAATAAACATTATGTTTTTTTTGGAGGGTTAATTTAACTATCACATGATGGACTGAACGATAATAAAAGAGTGAGTATTAATTATGGGCCAAGGGGTAATTAATAATTATATTGGCAAATGAGAATCTAGGATAAAAGAGCAAGTGGGTATTAGTTATGTTTCAAGGGGTAATTAAATTTTTTTTTTTTTGATGGGACAAGGGGTAATTAATTATTATATTGACAAATGAGAATCTAATATGTCATGTGACAAGCTAAGCATGGATCCTGACTGCAAAAAAAAAATTTCTCTTTATCTTTATCTTCTTTTTTATTTTTTGGGGGGTGAAAACTAACTTTTCTTTTGGATGGGGCACGATGGACTAAACGATTATAAAAGCACGTGAGTATTAATTTATATTTCTATATGGATCAAGGAGTGTTTTTTTTTCTTTGAGAGAGGTTGAAACTCTCTTTAAAAAAAAATCAAGGAGTAATTATATTTCATAAAAAAGAGAGTAATTATATTGGCAAATGAAGATCTAGTACGTGATGTCACATGCTGTTACCATGGAATTGATGCATATGCTTTTTTTCAAAATATATATATATATATATAAATCTCTCTCTCGATATGTTGCTTATTTTACTGTTTAAACTCCACCCCGTTGAATTCAAGCACTTTGTATGTAAGGAAGAGTAATCACTCATTTGAACTACAAAACTTTTGATGTGTATGCTTATGCTTTTCCAAACCCAGTGTATGCTCATGTTTTTCTAAACCCAAAAAATAGACGGAATTCTAAGATTCCATGTTAGGGCAAATACTTTTTTATACATACCACTTTTGGTTGATTTATATCATGACCTATTCTCGTAAGATGATATACACTAGCTAATAGTCCGCTCGGTGCTACATCACAGGCACATTGAGAATGTAAATAATTGTAACCATATACATATAAAATGACAGCAATGGAATGCCAATCCCCAGGCTTTATTTGTAAAGTCTCTAATCCTTAGTAGTCGAAGCCCAAAGATCTATGAACTAATTCATGTTTGGCTAGCCAAGTGGACAAACGACCTTGTATCTTTTTTTTTATCTCTCCCACATTTTGATGTACAAGATGGAAACTGTTATATAAATGTGATGGGCCGCTAAAGACTTTATAGCTGAATTGACATCTCTCCATATACAAAGTACTTAGGAGACTGGATAGAAAATGTTAGATGTGGGTTAGCAGCATATTGTAAATTTGTAATTATCTCTATTAAAAAAAAAAAAAAAAGAATTTGATGGGCCGACTATGACACAAGGCACGTGAGTAAATTAAGGGCATTTTGATTTCTTGGTAAAATGGTCAAACAGTAATTATACATGATGAGAAATTATACTTGAGGGTCCCTCTCATATTAGTGCTTAACGAATCTAAAGGCCAGCTACATACTTATGTAGTAAACATTAAATAATGACTTTAGTCACCCATGAGAAAGTATCACTTTCTTAGGAAAAAAAAAAATCAAAACACATAATTAATTACCCCTAAATCACTTTGTGGGAAAATTCTTCCAATTAATGATATTATTGATTTAGAAGAAAATTTTGTTTGCAAAAAAAATTATGCTCTCTTTAATCAACTTGTTCACAAAGGAGTATCATGCTATCATTTTCTTGCCATGGCCCATCATTTATCTCTTTCTCCACAACTTATTTGAGATTCTAAGAGAGAGATAATTAACAAGTATGGGTTTAGAGTGTTTGCGTACCTAAAATGAGAATAAAAGAGATAGAAGAGGACAAATTTTTGTCCATGGGGGAGACTCATAATTCAATAAAAACTTTGATCGTTCACACTTCACACACAAGCTGGCACAAGCCAAAGAGTAGTAGGACAAGGAATTATAAAGTCCTGAAAGATGTAGGGCATCTACTTATATCAAACAAAGGGAAAGTGGGCCTTATTGCCTCACGGGTCGCTCTCTATGCCATTTGCTTGGTGAGGACTGAGGAGTAACATTACATAGATTACATAATTTGAAGCCCTTTATATTATATGTTCATTTTCCTTTAGTTTAGCTTCAATTATTAACAACTTGCCAGAAAACATGCGCAACACACTTGTGAAGTTGTGATAAAAAATGAGGAGTTTTGGGGGGTGGTGGTTGGGCTGCTGACAGTAGGGGGTGGTGGTGTGGAGGTTGGGTTAAGTTTTGGGTGAGGGGTAAAATGTTATGATTGCAGATAAAAGAGTAGAACATTTTACGCCCAACGTGTCTTTATTTTACGGCTAACTGGGTTAAACGGAAATTACTTGCAAATTGACTAAAAATTTCAGTCATCCTAAACAAACGCAACCTAAGAAATAAGTAATGGAAAACTTTTTTGACAATAGGCAACACCTAAGAGTACATCTTTTGAAGTGGATTTTAGGATATATCCTGATAAATTTCATCCTCTTACCTTTTCATTCTCAATATAATAAACAAAAATGAGAGGGGTTTTTTTGAATGGTAAAGTTCACTTCTATTTATATCAAATAAAAGATGAAATATCTGTCAAGAGTCTCGTAGTTTGTCAGCATGCCCTAGTCTCTTTTATTCGGAGAATCAAAATTTAAATTTCCATTCTTCATTGTATAATAACTATAATCAATTATCCAAAATTTTTTAGAGGAAAGAGAAGAATAAATATCCATCCCAAGCAAGTTTCACTTGGATACTTTTATCATACAAGCATTGACTAATTAACATGCTTGTGAACTGTAGACTGTGCCACTATAACATACTATCTGCTTGCATTTTCTATCAAAGAATATGATTACTCCTTCATCCTACCATAGATGAAACTTTTCAAAAAAATAACAATCTTCTTGAAATGACTAAGATGGATGTAAGTAGGGGTGTGAGGTGAATCTGCCAATTTGCCAAAATTGATCTGACCCAACCCAACCCATCGGGTTGAGTTGGTTTTTAAGGGTTGGTGGGTTGAGTTGGGTTATGAATTTTTTTTTTTTTTTACAATGGGTCAAGTTGAGTTCAATTCATGAGATTTAAAAATCCGCCTAGCCTGACCCAACTCACCTATATTTAATATATTTTTAAATTTTAGAAAATATATTAAAATATATATTATATAATTTTGTTATTTAGTTTTTTGCCCCTCTTCCTAAATAAAACCTAAATCTTAAGTTCTTCTCATATAATTTGTGTTTGTTTAGTGTTATGCTCAGGATTATTTGGTTATAAATTTGCTCTTATTTGTGGTGGTGGTGTTCTAATGCTCAATTTAATAATAATAATAATAGTAATAAAAAAAAAATCCAACCCATGGGTCCAACCCGACCCAACCCGATCCACGTAGGTTGGGTTGGGTTGGACGCCTATGATGGGTTGGGTTGGGTTATGTTGAATATTTTTTAATCCACCATAGTAAGTTGGGTTGAAAAAACTCCTTAACCTGACTCAACCTGATCCATGTACATTCCTAGATGTAAGTATAAGATAGTTGGAATCATACATAGCTCGCCTAAAAATATTTTTATTAGACTTTTTTTTTTTGTTACGTTAAAAATGTATGTCATTTTGCTAACTTCATTTAACAATACAAAATCAGTAAGCTGTAAGTTGGCCTAGTCTATTGTAAGATAGACGAAGTGCCATATTTTTATTTGCGTTTGATGAAGATAGACGAGGTGCTATATTTTTATTTGCGTTTGATGTAGGAAATCATTTCTGTTTCATGAATAGTATAAAGTTTAATTAAACTAATAAAATGCTTTTTGCAATGATGTTTGGAATTGCAAATAAAATCTTTCTAGATGCTTCTGCTAGGTATGACCTGCCATTTGAGCAAAAAAATCGGGTAAAAGAGGTTTCCCATGGCAATTAGAATTGTATGTAGGAAAAGAACCACGAGGGCTCTTTATCAGGTAACAAGGTCTAAAACAAACCACTTGTCCGCGCTTAAAACTTAAAAGCCCATTGAAGATTAAAGTTATGTTTAGGCCTATATAATACACCCCCTTCCAATAATTTTTGCTATTATTTTTTGGTGGTGGAGGGGGTGAGAAAAATTATAGTGTTTTTAATAGTTAGGTAGGCACATATCAAAAAAATCAAAGCCATTTCCAAATTGAAGCACATTTTTATTTTTGGTCGGTAGGTATGGGAATCTATCATGGACCAAAGATGGGATTTGACTCTTGTCTCTGTGATTTTAATGAGTAGTTCTCATTATATGAGGAAATGCTTATGCTTGGCCGCAATTAGAATATTGTAGCTCTCATTAAATGAAATAAGCATGGCAACATTAGAAAGTGGGGGTGTTGACCTCGCAAATGGAAAAAGAAGTGTCACTTCTGCCTTTTGAAAACATTTGAATAAGATTGAATCCACTATTACAAACACCAAAAATCGGACATTACATCAATACAGAAGTTAATTTGTACAAATATCACCTTTGAATTTTGATATGAGTATCAATTTGATCATTATAACTTCACAAGTACTACTACACCTTATATTTTAGTATTTTATGTGAAAACTAACAAATTTAGTCACATAATGAATACATGATACTAATGTCATTTCAAAATTATTGATGATATGGGAAAAAAAATTAAGTGTTTATCATGTGATTATACAAAAGATTAAATTTGTTATAAAACTAAAGTTCGGGGTTATTTGTTCAAATCGAAAGTCCATGTACCAACTCACATGACATCAAAGTTCTAACTTCGGAGGGCTATATTTGTTTTTTGAAAATGGAAATCATATTTTGAACCATTATTCAGCCAATCACTTTGTGGAAAACCATTCAAAGACTCTCTTAATTAACTTTGCATAATAGCTAAATGATAGATTTATGCAGTATGATAGATAATTTGATATTTGAGAGATTCCATGTTGTGCCTTTCACTTTGCATAGCATAATGATGATCTTAATTGAGGTGTCTATGCCCCCACTAAATGGTGGGAAACGCGACTTCAAAGGGGTATGGGGTATGTGTATCATTATGCAGAAGATGAACTAAAGGCCCAACTTGGAACCGCCCAAATTAGTTCCATTGTCAATACTGTTCATTACTGACTAGTGAGTAGTGATGGAACACATGTTGATAAATTTGTGTAATTCTCTTGCAACACCAATTAATGATGATACATCATTGACCTAGGTTTGACTTGGGCCATTTTGGAAGGCCTTTTCATTGCTTTATGCTCTGTGATGGCTACATCTCATTTGCAAATGAAAAAGAAGAGGAAGAGGAGCAAATCTATAAGAAGGTATATGGATGGATTGAAATTATGTTTTGTATGAGTGGCATGAGAAAGCCGATAGCAATGTTTTTATTTACACTAAGCCAGCACTTTCAAGAAAAGAGGGAAAATAAAAATGAGTGGCATGGAAAAACTCTTTTTTAGATAAATCAAGCCAACATTTAGTTCGCTTTTCACATGTAATGTTCAAAGTTTGTAAAGGCTGTTCACACAAGGAAAACATCTTCTTTTTTTTCAATTTATTTGTCTGGATTAAAGTATCTGACAACTTCTCGGCCTCTCATGATTCATGAGATTTCGGGCTCAAGTCTTTTGTTTCATACTAATCTAGTAATCTGATAGTCATAGATGTGAACCCCTTGTTAAAAGCAGGATGGAAGGCCTAATTAATCCAAATTTGAAGGTTCGGAATCTTGTAAGGGTCCCCTATAGAAAGGCAATCCACCTAGTCACGACACAAAGACATTCAGCATAAAAAGTATACCTTTACTATTCTTTACTTTTCACTTAACAGCCGTGCGTGGTAACACCACCCCACCACCACACTCTCAACGAATGGACCAAACCAGTCTGCTTCATCTTTTTTGTCTGCTTAGCCTGAACATAAGCTATGATTCTCATTCAGCTTTAAAGTTTGATCCACTAATGGCCATGTGGTCCAACACAGCCAGCTTACAATTGACCCATTTGTCTTAAACCTGCGATTGAATACCTTTACCTTTGCCCACACGCCATCAATATGTGTTCTTCAACTCTGAATGCCATAATGTCCACCACACCATGCTGTGCTAAAAATACTTCATATTGGGAGTTTTTAAGTCACAATGTAATTTTCCACATGCATTTCAGTTTCAAAGGAGTCCTAAAAGGGAGCCCAAACCACTAGCAAATGCATGTAAAGCGCAAAAGTCAGTGTTGTACCTTGGATTCCTAAATTGATAAATTCAATTGCGCATGGCTGCATTGATCAATGCATTGTAAACAGTACAACATTTTTCAAGGATAATGAGATTTAACCATTTACTATTATGGTGTCTAGCTAACTGGAGCTGAATTCTGTAGGCTCCAGTGTTTATTGGTTCTGAACAGCCCCAGAAGACACAAAGGGGGCATCACGCATGCACAGAGATGATAGCATCATTTTCTTTTAGACGTTTGATTGTTGGAATTGAAGTGACAGAGTAATCTCATGGCCGTGCATCATTTCATTGATCTTTGCTCGTCACTCGATCTTGACAACAGTGATATGGACCATAGGCATCTTGGATGAGTGGTTCAAATGGTGTGGCCTCCATAGAAGGTACAAAAGTGTCCCATTCTTAAAAATGATAAGGCTTCTTCCATTCCATGAGCCATTGTCCACTCCTTCTAAACCTTCAAATTTGTCCCCTCCAATCAAATATCTTTCAAATTTCTGTTAATATTTTAGGATCACAAACTTGGGCTCTTTTTTCTTCTAGTTCATATTGGCTGCACCATCTCAAAATCCTGATAAATTTTACTATACCAAAACCATGATCCTTTATGCTTACTATGCACTGAACCAAGCAGAAAATACTTTTCTGTAACCAATGCTAGGCAGCCTACAAAGCTGATAAAGAACAGGTCTAGTATTGTGAGAGGTTTCTGAGGAATGGGTTTATCTGCTCATGCCCAAGAATATCAAATATCCATGAGTGCTTTGAAAAAATAATGGACAAGTTAGTCAAACAGTGCTTTTATTTGGTCAAGCCGATCAATGTGCAAGTTCATAATAGAATAAGATATTTTTCTGCCCAAGTCATGCAATGATAGGAACCATTAGGTAAAGTGTCCAAACCCAGTTATGCATGTATGTGCATCAATATGATGTCAGATCAGTTGTACCTCAAAATAATAATACGTGGACAAGCTACAACAAGTACTCTTTGGTAGCTTCTCATCCGTAGTATCTAGCTGAGCTAGTGGACGATAAATTTCAATGCGCATATTACGCAAAAACCTTATATTATTTTTAGGCATGGTTTCAAATTAAACTCTGTAATAAGATTGTTAGCATCAACAGTGGGCTTCTCAAATGCCAAATTGTAAATTACATTTGGCATTTGGGCCCAAATTGCTCCAGCAACTGGATAGCTGTACTTGGGACGGGCCAAATTTTTTTGGCATAGCGCTACAATGCAATCTCACATATGAGATCGCACTGTAGCGCTATGCCATCCAAAAATAGTGTATTTTAATAGCGCATCAGTCCATTCAAACCCCTCTCTCTTGCTACAGTAGCTAATTATCTTTCTCTTTCTTTCTTTCTGCCATCCAAAAAATAATATTTTAATAAAATGGTAAAATAATAGAGTTTTGAGATACTGGGTGTATTGTAAAATGGTATGATATAATTGATAAAGTAGCTTTTTGGGATTGTAAAATAAGATGAGATATGAAAACCGGTTGGGGATGCTTAAATTGGATGCTATAGTTCCTTAGTTTTAAATCAAACCCTAAACTTTTATATCTTATTTGATAAGTATTGATATATCGTCTTGCTACTCTTGTCCGCAAAGTCATCAACACACCCTCTTCATAAGATGGTGGACAATCCGTGATCCCAGCTAAGTCCCAAGAGTCAGGCCATGCAATCTGTTTCCACTGCACCAAGTCAGTCCGTGGGTCCCGCAAAAAGGTGAGATTTTTGAGTTTTTAGAATGAAAACTCAACTAGGTTTAAGGGCCAAACAGAGCTGGGCATAAGTTGGGGATATTTTCAAGTGATAAAAAATGAGTTATAGGATGATGAGTTTTGAGTGATGATTTTTGGGTGATGAGTGATGAGATATCAATCACTCACCATCCAAACAAGGCCTAAGTCTCCACAAACCCAGGTAATTCGAAATGGGTGCATATTTTGATATGTTAGCCCATTTACCCCGTGTCATGTTTCAATTAATTAACTAATTAAGCAAAAGGAATAGATTTTAGGATGATGGTAGGAAAATGACGCCTATATAAAGAACTAGCATCCACGCTCACAAGGTATAAGAGAAAACCCTAGAATTTTCATTGCTAACTACTCTTTTGGGTGTTTGTGAGTTCTGTTTAAGCATTAGAGGAGCTTAGGCCGACATAACACCGGTGCTCTCTAGATGAGTGATTTTTGTGTACAGTTCTTCCAAACCTCCAATTTTGGACGAGTGGTCCATTGATTTTTTTGTACATCATTAGTATCAATTTAAGCTCCCAATCAAACTTAATCAAATCAACAAAAAAAAAAAAAATTCAAGATTTAAATTGATACGATTTTTAAAACTCCAATTGAACCCATAGAGAAACTATAAGATTTAATTTATGATAGTCTTAAACTTAAGTGTTTAATTTGAAACCTTTAAAAATAGAGTATAAGATTAAATTTGAAACCATTCTTAAAATATTTATACTAGGAGTATTATTTAAGAGGCTTCCTTAGTTTGAATTCTTATTTTTGGATGCCTAAAATACCCTCAAATTCACTTAGGAAGTTAAATAATAGGGTTAGGCATGTCAAATTACTAATTTAAAAACTCCTAAATTTTAGATAAGTTTTAAATATATATATATATATATATATTCCGTCCATATTTCTTTGTCAATTCAAATTTCAAAATAAAACAAAATTTTTTTTAAAGAAAATAAAACAGCTTTTTTTAGATTTTTTATTATCTATATTAATATTTAATTTAAGGACTTTTCCTTGTTTGAATTCATATTTTCTATGCCCAAAATATCCTCAAAACATAGAAAATTATGACATTAAACTCAAAAAAAAAAAAAAAAAAAAACCTTCCCTGTTTGGTTTTTTTTTTTTGTTCACTCATCACTCATCACTCAATTTTTATCACTCATCACACATCACTGATAACTCATCACTCTTTACTAAAAAATACTCAAATTTCTATAACTCAGTTTGTGAGCTGTTTGGGTGAAACATTTCAGTGAATTTTTCAATTCAATTACTCACCTTTATGTCATTCACTGGTCCCACAAAAATCACTTCCGAACACAGGTGCACAGAACGGTCACAAGCCCATCCCGCGTTGGCTCTCTCTCCTCTCTTCACGACCTTTCCACAACAAAAGCACTCTCTTCCCAACTTCAACACTCTCTGAGCACACAGTAACTTCAACACTCCATAACACTTGGTCCATTTTTTTTTTTTTTCCCCAAGCCAAAGGCAGAGCAAAGTAGACATTGTTCACTCACCATGGCTGTAACAAAGGAACAAACCCAGAAACTTCTAACATAAAAAAAATAAATAAATAAAAATAAAAACATAAAAAGAGGCATAAAAGCTATACTTAACTAGAGAGTAAAAAAAGAGGTATAAATAAATTCCTAGCCATTCCTCAAGGTCTCAGTAAACACAACACAAACAATGGAGGAACATGGAAAAAACAAAAAATATCAAAATAAAACCCAGCAGATGGAGGGGCTGAATATTATCACCGGAAAAAAAAAAAAAGCAGTTCACGGATCAGAGTTGCGCTTCAGAGATGCGCACTGATCGGCCGTGGTGCTTCAAACTTGTTGCTGTGCTGTGGGTTTGGGAGAAAGAAAATAGAAAGTAATGAAAAGTAGTGTAGTGAGGCTGGGCTGAAGGTAGTTGGAAAAAATTAAACAAAAGTGCCGTTGGAACCAAACAATGGGTTTGCTGTGATTTGACTAAACATTGCCGTGGGACCCAAAAGCATTCCAACAATTACACAAACTGCCATTGAGTGAACAAAACTCAAAACTCAAAAAAATAAAAACAACCCGCTTGAGTTTCCAAAACTGATAACTCATATCTCACAAATCTGAAATATGTTAACTGAGTTCACATCCGGAAAAAAAGCCAAACAAAGTTTGTGCATGTGGGGGCCCACGGATTTTGAGATATGAGTTAACAAAACTCAGTTTTTGTGAGATATGAGATATGAGTTTGGCAAAATCCAAACAACACCTTAATCACTCGCGCTTTGTATAATTTACAATTTTTTTTTTTTTTGGCATGAAAGGATTGAATGAGTTAAACACAGTTGCAGAGTTCACATAAATTTTAATTACAAATACGTGAAGTGAATTAAGCCCAGCATGTCCCAATAATCTACAGTTTAGCAAAAAGACGGACAATTGTCATAACATGTTCCTGCTGTTGAGCTTACCATTACATGCCAAAGAATCAACACACTAACACGTTGGTTTCTTGATAAATATTTCCGGCCATGGTTGTGCCACAAGGGATCTGCAATCCAAAATACTTACTACTTAAAAGTTAAAAGAGATCGACCATATCAAACTTTAACCAATTAACGGCTAGTAAATGCTAAAGGCCATAGAATATGGCCCAAAGCTTTATTTGCTTAGATTGTGAACTCAAAGTGATCCCAAGATAATAAGAAAAGCCTAGTATATATTCATCAGCCCTTATCATCTCAAATAATGCCCCAGAGCTTGCTGTCTTACAGCATTTATATCTGAATATGCAAAATGCATTTTTTCTTTATATTATATAGAGCCAAAAAAAAAAAAAATCTGAAAACTGTCTCTTCCACCATTTATTTATTCCACCATCTCTTCCAATTATTTTAAAACTATCTCCTCAAAACATTCTCTCTTTGGTTTGAAAGAATAAAGATTAAATAAAAAAGCTAATATTTTAAATTGAGCGATAAAAGAATAGAGAATGAGATATAGAGTGTATTGCTTTTTTTATTTTTATTTTTATTATGTATAATAAATAAAGTGGCTTTTTGTTAAGGTAATTATAAAAAATGGATGTGAATCTCTTAGGATTGCCCTTTGCACTTCCATTTGTATTTATAGATACCTTTTTTTTTTTGGGAACTATTTATAGATACTAGTAATCCAGATAATGCACTCAAATTAGTTGGGACTCAAAGTGAGGTGCATTAATTTGCCAGCTTAACAGTACGTTGTGAAAAATTTCTAAAATCTCATATCACTAAACTTATTGGAGTTCAAATTTGATATTAATTGGGTTTAAACTTATACAGCCACCAATAATAGCATGCCACATAAGATGTTTTAAACTTTAGTAATAGATTAGTTCACCCTTAATTCTATTTTAGAAAAAAAAAAATTGTGCTCTCTCTCTCTCTCAGAGCTATGGCTAGACTATGGGCCTATGGCTGAGCTTGAGAGAACAAATAGGGTTAGACTCTAGAGGGAGAGAGAGATAGGTTTGAGAGAAAAAGAGAGTGGGGTTACGGTCTAGAGAGGAGAATTGTTAGGAATTGTGATCTTTTGGTGGCAAATACACTAACGGTTAAGGTGGCAGAGGACGAGAGAGGGGGGTACTGAATGATTGTACAATTTTTTTATTTTATTTTTTGTTTAATGTTAATTTATTTGTAGAATTGAATTGATTGTATGTGATAGTCTCTATACTATTATTTGGAAAAATCTAATGTGGCAAACTACTATTGTAGTAAAGATCCAGATTGAATTCATTCTCAACTAATTGTTCAGAGTATAAAACATTTACAATTCTTAGGATCTCTTTTTACTTCTAATCAAGGGGTCCCATGCATTTCATTGTCTAAAATACCATCAATGAAATAAACACAACTATCTGTGCCAAATTCTTAGATACAAAAACTAAGGCCAACATTGCTCAGTACAGCCAATTTTTAGAGATGTCCATAGTCCACAGGTACACACTTCAAACCTCAAGACGCATAGTATTTATATGGGATAGCGAGGTCGGCATAGCCCCCTTGGTTTCTGTTCTTACCAATGCCTTATTACCATATCTAAGTACATATTCGAAAACTGCATAGGGCAGACTAAAACTACATCAAAGGTACATACATATAGCATTAATCACATAACAGAGCAAGCATTAGGATTCTCATCACTGAAAATCTGAGGGGGATATGCATATGTATACTCCAAGTACTTGGATGGCCAATATTCACTTTTTTTTATATCACTCTTCTTGTCATCGTCCCCCTTGCCTTCTTCACCATCTTTCTTTTCTTCTTCTTTCTCTTCCTTCTTCTCTTCTTTCTTCTCTTCTTCCTTCTTTTCTTCATCTTTCACTATTGAAGCCTGCTTCTTGGTTCTCTTGTACACATAATCAACCAGCATTGTTGGTTCCACCACACCCTTTACTACTACCTGATCATTAGCTAGGTCTGTTGACACTGATTCAACGCCTGCAGTACACTCCAACTTCTCAAAGTGCATCCAATAGGGACTTCAATACAGTTGCTACAATATATATAGTGTGTGTTCAACTTTTTTCCTTTCTTGTTCTTTTTGGTGCTCTATGGCTACTACTATAAGGGTTAATATTGAACTATTGGGAATATTCATGAATCATGATTATAAATCAACAAATTATATTCAAGCTGTTCGACATGACTTTCGCTGTTATGATCAACCATTACTAAGACCTAAGGAAATCCTCGTAAGTTTCTTTTCATTTATACTTGATTAGCATAGCATCATCTTTTACAAGTGTTTGTACCAACTTGGATTTTGTTTTATATTCTTACATTCCCGGAGTCTCATTTGTTAGAAAGCACTAATAGCATTCACAACAAACAGATCAAAGCTCTCAAAATGCTAAAAAGTTATTTTTTAGCAACACAACCAATAAAATGCATCTACATCAATGGTGCTCAAGAAAAAGTTGACTCATGTAATCGGGTGAAGGTTAAAACTGGAGTAAACCTTGGAAGTTTGGTTGTTAAAATGAGAGAATTATGCTCAAGCAAAAGTTGACCCATGTAATCTACCATTTAATTCTACTTGGCATCTAAGTTTAGGCATTAAATTACTCTTTATTTTTATTATTTATTTTTTTATTTATAGAAGAACACATATAAATTACTTGAGTGACTGTGGTTATCCACCCATTCAGATTTTCTTTTTTTCATTTTGAGAAAGACAAATTTTCTTTTTTTGGGAAGACATCCTTTCAGATTTGATTTGCTTTTAAAGTCCTAACCTAATAACATAAAGGAATATTAAATCTACTACTAATATGGTTAAAATTTTTTAAAAATTATATGACAATAAATGTGATTGGTATTACATCAACAATATAATTAAAAATGGAAAATACTAAAATTAGTTACTACCAATTTACAACAATAATTTACAGATAACAATAAATGTGATTAATATCACTTCAATAACATAATAAATATCATAATTACTTTTTTTTTTAATAATTGATAACATGAAAGTTTTTTTTTTTTTTTTTTTTTTTTTTTAAAGAGTTCCAACCTATGACGTTCGGTATTGATGATAGCTTTTTATCATCAGACTAAAATACCAATTAGTTTTTGGTGTAGGCGGGAATTGAAGCCCAAGTCTCTTATACAACCATCAAAGACTTTACCAGTTGAGTTAACTAGAATCTACTGATGACAGGAAAGTTGAAACATTGATTTGTAAGTTTTATGTAATGAAATTTGTAATGTCCTTGATTACTTTTTCTTGTTGTACTTAAAATAACACATGAAGTTGTAAAATTTGAATGATTTTATATAATCCATTTCATGTATAAAAACTGAAATATATTCACACGTGTGTGGAGTTTGGACTTTGGATTGGGTTAGTATCATGGTTGTCAAAATCGCGATCCGGATCGTAGGATTGCACGATTTTACGATCTCACCTCACCAAAACGTTTAAAATCGCACTAGGATCGTAAAAATGGTAGGATCGTATGTAGGATCGTATGGGATCCTACCGATCCTATCAAAAACATAAATTTTGGTTTTTTTTTTCTTTTTTTTTATGGGATAAATTTTTTGTTTTGATGAACCTTTAAGGGTTTTTATTTTTTATTTTTATATTATGATGGTATGGATTTTTATTTTTTATTTTTAAAATTATGTTAACCTAAGAAAATGTTTTCTAATTGCTAGTTCACTTAAAATTAAAATAAATGAATGCTTCAACAATTCTAAATGAAGAATTTGATGTTGACTTTGTTACCTTTTAAGTTATAATGTTGTTAAATTTATTTGATCAATATATTAATTTGTGTTCTAATATTACAAAAATATTTTTTTTATATATATAATTTTATCAGTTATACTTGTATTTGTATATTGATTGATTGATTTTTTTGAGCATGCTCTCTTATTGTTGCTGAGCGGTATAACTTGAATAGTTGAGTATGAAATTGTATCTTGATGTCTTTTATAGCTCTAGTATACAAATATATAATATTTACATAGATGATGAAATGGATGATGATGATTAGGAATTTAGGATGGTGGTTATAAGAACCTTAGAATGAGAATAATTAAATGTTCACTTCACCTTAATATTCATCTTGCTTTTGGATTTCATATTGTAGTTAGCTAGTTTCCATTTGCTAATTTATTTTGGATTTCAAACTTGGAACTTAGAACTTGGAAAATATTTTCCATATGTTTTGAAAAATATTTTGGTATTTGTTTGCTAAATATTAAACATTTATTGAAATACATTAGGTCAAAACTTAAATATATTTGTTTCGTTAGTATAGACTTAGCGATATATGACATGCAAATTACATCATATGATGAAAATTTAAGTTTTTTATAAGTGAATTTATAATTTATGTGATTATTCAACATACAAAGCCATTATCAATGTGTTTTTTGCTTTAAATCTAAAAATATATAGGATCTTACGATTCACGATCCGATCTTACGATCTACGATCCCACCTACCTTCAACGATCCTACGTAGGATCCCGATTTTGACATCCTTGGTTAGTATAGTTGGATACAAAAAGATAACCGAAAGGAATCGAACAAATTTTATCCAAATTAAAGTAAAAAAAGTGATTGACAATTGACATGCAATACAAATAGATTTGATTGCATGCATCACTATTAAAGAAAAAAGTCTTCTTCGGGGGAGAATTATCTTTTGATAAGAGTAAGAGCAATTAGAGCATGATTGAATATTATTTATCTACTGAAAACTGAAAATTTATTGCTGAAAATATTATAGCAAAATAATTTTTACATGTATGAATAGTGCTGTGAAACCCAAAAATACATTGGTATGCACATTTTTACATTTTTGACTGAATCATGAACAGTGCCATAGAATCTAGCAAAAAACAAAAACGCTAGATTGCACGTTGAAAAACGTGCAATCCAAACGCACACTTAGTAAGTGACGCAGTGACATCATTATATAATCAACTTTTTTTTTTCCATATTCATTATTATTCCGTCCACTAAAGAAACAAAACTAGCCAGGCTAATCCAAATATGATGTTAGTCTTGAAACTGATAGATAATAATCATCATCAAGGAATTGCGGATTTTGAGTATTCACGTCGACTTTCCTAAATATTTTTAAGTAAAAATTTACTTTTATCTATTTTAGTTAATTGCGTTCGAAAACACTCATATCTGATTCACTATTCTATTTATTATTTTATTAATTTAAATATTATTTATTCTTTCTTTTTTTTCACTTTTCAAAATACAAAATGCTTTTTTTTTTTTTTTTACTGAGACACTATTAAAAAAAAATGTTTAAAGAAGCAAAATAGTAAAATGTTATTTTAGAGGATATATAGTGAAGCCAATGTGGAGGTGTTTTTCTGGAATTCACCCCCTAAATTGATCCCTTATCGTATTTAGGGATATTAATGCAAAT
Organism: Quercus glauca; assembly: GCA_023736055.1. Classification (NCBI taxonomy): domain Eukaryota; kingdom Viridiplantae; phylum Streptophyta; class Magnoliopsida; order Fagales; family Fagaceae; genus Quercus; species Quercus glauca. Next base: position 78,262,159 of record CM043319.1, read on the forward strand.
GCTCTTAAACACTTTTGAAACAGCGAAAGGGGGTGAGCCCCTAGCTTTTGAAATCCTCCTCCACCCTTATATACTTAAAAAAACAAAAAAAATTTATGTAAATTTTATCTAATGGCCCACGGTTATTGTATTTTTTTTTTTTTTAATAGCATTTTATGTAAAATACTACTACATTATTTTCTTTTTTCTCATGTAAATGATTAGTTGATTACATCATTTTCTTGCAATTGTTACTTCTATAAGATAGGTAACTTGCTCTTTTTTAATTCATCCAAATTTGAGGTTTACATGTTTACTTACCAAAAAAATCATATGTTCATGTGTGGATATATCATTTTTTGAAGTTGACACTTCTATCTATATTGGTGTTCTAAATATGTAATATTAGTTAAAAGTATGAGTGAGATGTTTGAAACTCTTGGTCTATAATGGTTTTTCAACAAAATCAAAGATTAAGCATGAAACTAATAAAAGAATAAAAAACTCATAAAAGTAACCAAAAGAATGACCTACCAAAACTCATTTGGAACCAAGGGGCATCCAATTTTCCTTTTTGTTGTTGTGTGCTAGCATTCTTAAAAAATTGTATAAACTAAAAGAAAAGGAGAGTATATAAATATTGGCGTAGTTCTAAATTGCTGGTAACTGTTTGTTAGTGGATAACTTTTTTTGACTTGTTTAATGAATAAGTTTTAGTTGAATATAACTGCTTGATAGTGGGTTTGGATGAGGATTCTTAACCGCTAGATTTCTGGATGAGGCATTTTTTAAATTAGTAATTTTACTTATCTATCTTGATTATTTAAACTTTCTAAATATGTGAATTTGAGGGTATTTTGGGACATGAAAAAATTAGAATCCACGATTTGGAAGCTAGCTAAAAAAAAAAATCGCTTAAATAGTAGTATAGATAAAGATGTAGATATAAGTAAATGACTGAATCATTATTAGTTTTCTCTTATTATTAGTTAATTAAACCAAAACACATTCAAGACATATATTCTTAATAATAGATAGCAAATCTCTTTAATTGAAACTTTATTTTTCAAAAAGCAAACCTTTTATTTATTTATTTATTTATTTTTTGTAGAATTAGAGAAATGGACACTTTTTATTATTATTGTGGGACCCGAAGATTTGGCAACTCTGGCCCACTCCATATCGGGCCTAAGGCCCATGCCGAGGACAATACAGAATCCGAGGATGAGTGAGGGAGGCCCAAATTGTCAAGGAGCATCACCGAGGACGGCCATGTCCTCGACCGGCCAATATTGAAGAAAGGAAGCTGTCATTCACACATTAAATGTACGCAACTGACCGCATTAATAGAGAATTGACCATTGAACAGTGGTGCCTTTGTTACTTCAACTAACAGAAAGTCTGGAAAGGCGGCTGATGGGACAAGCCCTCAGACATAGGCTCAGATGATCAACAAGTGGATGGCAGAGATCAGCTGAATAAAACTATATAATAGAATGAACCCTCAGAAGCAAGAGGTTCAGGAGGTTCAGAGTTCTCGGGGTGTTCAAGGACAACCCCTATATTCATTAGAAGTCAGGGAAGAGCTCCTCGGACTGGGCCGAGGACGAACTTTCCCTTAAAACACTTAGCTAAATCTCACTTGATGATCCTATAAGCCCACACCAATTGTTGTATCTTTCACTAATGCCTAGTCCTTCTATCCACTCTCTACAAATTTATTGTATGGGGTTACCTGGACTTGGGTCCACTCATCCCCAAGAGGGAAGTGCCCGAACCGGGTCCCTACAATTGGCGCTGTCTATGGGAAGGACTTGAGGATTAGCAAGTGCGACGGTTGGTGTGGAAGATCAATAACAACACTTCTTCCACGTTAAAAAAAGAAAAGAAAAGAAAAAATAACATAAACAACGGCAACGTACTCATTCAGAAGGCAATCATTACAAAGAAATGAAAGATGCAAGAAGTAAAAGAAACGAAATTGGGCTACTTCTTTATTAAGTAAAGAAAAGTTACATTATGCAACAAATGCTTAGGCAGGCTTGTTCTCAAACTAACTATGAAGGTAAATGCTTAGGCAGGCTTCTGCTGAAACTAAAAAGAAAAAGAAAAAGAAAAGGGCCTAGGCAGGCATGTTTTAAAGCCAAGCTAAGCATGGAGGGAGAGGCGGAGACAGGCTTATTCTAAGACCGTCCATAGCTCCCCAACCAGCATGGGCGGCGCTTTGAAAGAGAAGGAAGAAGAAAGCGCGGCGCTTGACGGTCCCATTTCAAGGTTTTTCCTTGATTCTCTCCCAGTCACACGACGACCGAGCGTTGGCGAATCACTACCAACTTGGAAGGCCGGTAGATCCGCACGCGGAGGAGAGACGTTATGTTCCTTTCGGATCTCCCTCCAAACTGCAAGGGGAGTCCTCTCTCTGGCTAGGTTGAAAAGAAGGAGGGTCTTTAGCCTCTACTTATTTCACCTCCATCGTGTCGCCCAGGATCGGGGTAGCATTCTCGGCTCCTGAAGAGGGCTCGGTTTTCTTAACCACAACATTTTTCAGGGCCACTCCATCCCCTCAGGCACCAGTCACTATTTTGGCAAGGCCCTTGAAAATTCCTAGAAAACAGAGAGCCTTGAACCCCTATTGAACCCAAGTATTTGTGAAATTTGAAGAAAATACTATCCCAAAATGCCTTATATAGAAGGCAAGAGCTGGTGAAAGCCAGCCCGCATAGAATCCTAAGGAAAAATTACTAGAGGTATTAACTCCGCCCAATTTTCAAAGAGCTCACCAACTGCTGGATCCTCGTAAATTCGCACCGAAACGTCAAGTGCGTTACTCGAATAGCCCAAAAGATGCCTCGTCATTGGAAGTGGTGCGCCGGACGAAGGAGCTAGACCGAAGAAGGGTCACCCTTGGCTGAGCAAGCTCAAGGTCGTTATCACTCTAAGGGTAGACTCCCCAATGCTGAGAATGAGTTCCCCCGCTCCAAACAGTAAAGAAGATAAGTGTTAGATAAAACCAAGGTCTTGCATAGTTCTCGGACTCAAACCTATGGGGAAACTAGTTACTTTAGAAAAACTAAGTATTAGACAGAACCAAGGTCTTGCATAGTCCTCGGACTCAAACCTATGGGGAAACTAGTTACTTCAGAAGATAAATGTTAGACAGAACCAAAACCTTGCATGGTCCTCGGACTCAAGCTTATGGGGAAACTAACTACTTCAAGAAGAACTAAGTACTAGACAGAACCAAGGTCTTGCATAATCCTCAGACTCAAACCTATGGGGAAACTAGTTACTTCACAAGATAAGTGTTAGACAGAACCAAGGTCTTGCATGGTCCTCGGACTTAAACCTATGGGGAAACTAGTTACTTCAGAAGAACTAAGTACTATACAGAACCAATGTCTTGCATAGTCTTCGGACTCAAATCTATAGGGAAACTAGTTACTTCAGAAGATAAGTGTTAGACAAAACCAAGGTCTTGTGTGGTCTTCGGACTCAAGCCCATGGGGAAACTAACTACTTCAAGAAGAACTAAGTACTAGACAGAACCAAGGCCTTGCATGGTCCTCGGACTCAAGCCTATGGGGAAACTAGTTACTTTAGAAGAACTAAGTACTAGACAGAACCAAGGTTTTGCATAGTCCTTGGACTCAAACCTATGGGAAAACTAGTTACTTCAGAAGATAAGTGTTAGACAGAACCAAGGTCTTGTATGGTTCTCGGACTCAAGCCTATGGGGAAACTAACTACTTCAAGAACAACTAAGTACTAGACAGAACCAAGGTCTTGTAGTCCTCGGACTTAAACCTATAGGGAAAATAATTATTTCAGAAGATAAGTGTTAGACAGAATCAAGGCCTTGCATGGTCCTTAGACTCAAGCTTATGGGGAAACTAATTACTTCAAGAAGAACTAAGTACTAGACAGAATCAAGGCCTTGCATAGTCCTCGGACTCAAACCTATGGGGAAACTAGTTACTTCACAAGATAAGTGTTAGACAGAACCAAGGTCTTGCATGGTCCTCGGACTTAAACCTATGGGGAAACTAGTTACTTCAGAAGAACTAAGTACTATACAGAACCAATGTCTTGCATAGTCTTCGGACTCAAACCTATAGGGAAACTAGTTACTTCAGAAGATAAGTGTTAGACAAAACCAAGGTCTTGTATGGTCTTCGGACTCAAGCCCATGGGGAAACTAACTACTTCAAAAAGAACTAAGTACTAGACAGAACCAAGGCCTTGCATGGTCCTCGGACTCAAGCCTGTGGGGAAACTAACCACTTCAAGAATTAAGTACTAGACAGAACCAAAGCCTTGCATGGTCCTCGAACTCAAGCCTATGGAGAAACTATTCACTCACGAAAGACCAAGTGTCAGGCCGAGCCAAGGTCTTGCATGGTCCATGGACTCAAACCTATGGGGAAATTAGTCATTTCAGGAGGATCTAAGCACTAGATAGAACCAGGGTCTTGCATTGTCCGTGGACCTAAACCTACGGCGAGGCTGACCACTTTGGTTCTAATAATGAGCACTGCAGAGGATAGTGACCTTTCCTACGATGGAATCTTAAGACTAAGCCCATGAGCATCACTTGAAGTATCGATGTGGTCAGCTGAAGCGCAATTAAAACCAGGATTGCACAAGTAAAAGAAAATATGATAACACAAACAGGACGAATAAGAGAGAATAAAATATGTACTTCACTGAATCTTTAAAGAGTTACATAATGCAAACGTGCCATTACAATACTAAAAAAAAAAAAAAAAAAAAAACAAAACAAAACGAAGGCGCAATGGAGGATCATTCCTTCAGTTCCATCTCAACTCCTCCCTCAGGAGGCTGGGCAGAAGAAGTCTCGGGGTCCTTGTAACCCTCGCTTGGGATTACAGCTTGGGAAGGGTCAGCTGGATGAGATATCTCCCCAATGTGAGGGTCTTGAACATCAGCTAAGGGGTCCGCAGCCTCCTAGGGCGCATCAGCAGCGGAACCCTTACTTGTCTTAATGGCCCCAGGAGGATTAGCTTCCTTAGCGGGCTCATTCGAAGTGGTAGCAGCTGGGGCGTCTTCCTCAGGAACAGCCCCAACTCCCTCAGGAGCCACCTCGACCACGGAGCTGGAGAAAGCAGCCTCACGAATAGCAGGAGGGTAGTACACACACTCTGCCTTCCACAGGTCAGATGAAGCCTCAACGCTTGCTTGTTTCAAGGCTTCATTCCACACCTGGGAACAGTAAAGTCTGCATACTCCAGGCACTTGAGCCCTAAGAGCAGCTTCTGTCTCAGCTACCCCTGACTCGTACGCCTCTTACACGACCTTGCCTGTGGAAGCCTCAGCCTCGGCCTTGGCCAACTCAGCCTCTCCCTTGGCTTTCAAGGCCTCGTCCCTAGCAGACTCCGCAACGCCTCTGGCCCCCTCTGCCTCAAGCACCCTCTTTTCCAGGGTCGCTATCTCCTCTTTGGCGACCTTTAGCTGATCCTCTGCCTTAAGCAGGTGCTCAGTTTGATACAGGGCCTGCTTTTGGGCGCTAGCAAGGCCTAATTCGGTGGTGTCTCGAGCCTTCGTCATTTCCTCCAACTGCTCCCTTGCCTTTGAAAGATCAGCCTTGGAGGCGTTGAAGGTCCGCACAGCGTCTAACAGCCTGTTACGCTCCAAACCTGCGGCCTTGCTTTGGCTACTAGCTATATCCTCTAACCTAAAGATAGCCTGGATAGCCTTCCAATTAAAACCAATGCGCAACAAATAAGGAGCCAAGAAATAGGATGTCAAAAGAATCACAAGTGATCAGGAAACTTACCATACCCAAATATTGTTTGAGGCCGAGGAAAACCTCCTTACTCCTCAGAGCCTCCAGTTGGGCCATGTCCGTAGGGAGTAGCAGGGACTTCCTCAATGTGTCAGCCATGTGTGCACCCTCGCCCCCTCGAGGGTCCTTGAGGAAGGCATCGTCCGTCAAGGGCTTCCCATGGAGCATGGGGGCAGGAAGTCGAGCCTGGGCCCCGGGCTGGATGGTGGCCTGTTTTTCCTGACTTCAGCGCCCTACTCTTAGTTGTTTTGATGGCTGCCGAGCATCGCCATCGCCTTGGGAAGGATCAGACTCTTCGCCCCCCCTAGGCCTCTTTCCTTTGTCATTCTTCTATAGAGGACTGGTGAGCTTGGACCTAGATGGCGAACTCTGTTAGGGTAGGGGTGCGGGAAGCTTGGGAGGAGACTTCCCCGGCGCATCCTTCCCTGGTTGCCCCTCAATCAGAGCCAGCAAGCATGTCTGAGGTCGCTTCTTGAAACTCATCTTCGACCGGGGAGAAGCCTCTTTGGACAAAAAGTCCGCTTCAGCTAAGCTAGGGTTACCTAAATCGCCAGAAGGGTCCTCGGGCGAATGGAATTGGTTGAACACGTCAAACTCGCCCTCGGACGGACCTGAGTCAGTAACTTCCTCTTCTCCTGGCTCTCCCCCTTTAGCCTCGGCAACTTGAACTGATGAAGAGGTACCCACCAACAGTATGCCCTCAGGAATGGGAGATCTTTCGGGGATCAGAAATCCGTGCTCGACTACGGTGATGTTATGTAGCCGAGGATCTTTAGCTCGGATCACGTGTTTTGGAGCCGAGAACGATTTCTGAATCGGATCGTATCCCAGGATCTCATGAGTGGCTCTAACTTGGTTGTCGGCTTCATTCACAAAAATCTCCGATCTCAGTAAGATCTGTAAATCCTCCTCGTTGACCAAGCCGAAGTGACGCTCAAAAGCGCGCGGATCTGCATAAAAGAAAACAGGTTCCTGTCAAAAACCGAGCAAAGCAGGGCGCAAAAGCATAGAAAATTAGACCTTCTCCTAGTCTGAATACCCCACCTGGTGTACCCTCCACTGTCGGACAATGAAGGCCATCATGCCATTCTCCGGACACAATGAGGAAGTCTTTGTTCAAACCCTTGCTAGATTTAGGGAGGCACTGGATAAGTCGGACCCTATCGTCCCTCGTCTTCATATAATAAGACTTCCCCTTCAGGCACTAGAGGTTGTAGCACCAGTTTACATCATGGTGGGTTAACCTCAGCCCCATCTTCTCGTTCAGGGCATCCACACAACCTAAGATCCTAAACACATTAATGGCACACTGGGTGGGAGATAAGCCGAAATGCCTGAGATAATCCCTCATCACTAGTCCCATGGGAATCCTCATACCACCCTCTAGAAAGGCGATTATAAGAACCGTCACCTCACCCACTTTTCTCCTAATGCTCCACTCCCCTTCTCCACAGTACCTCAAACCCACTGTATCAGGGATTTTATAGTCAGCAATGAATTTTTCCATTACCTCCTCAGACTCAACTAACTTCTTAATCCTACATGTCCTAAAGAACTAACCGGGGGGGGGGGGGGGGCTCAAGGAAAAGTGAAGGAGAGAAGAAAAAGAATGCGAGGACAAGGAGCTCAGGCGGAAAAGTATGAACCAGAGGAAGAAGAGAACTTACAAAAATGAGGAAAAGCTCCTTGGACAGGCCTTTTGTGTTGAAAGAAGGCATAAGTTCGATTGAAGGCTTGATCAAGTTCAGCGTATGTGTGTAAGAGCTCTTGAATGCAAAAGTGAAGGGGCAAATCAGTTCGATTTGGTATTTATACCCCCAATTAAAAGTAACCGCACGGGCTTTCTCGCCCATTAAGTCAGAAGTATCCCTACTGTCCATTCATCATCACACCGTTGAACGTGGAGGACACGGAGCCACCAAAATTTAATGAAGGTGCGCTCCAAGTACCGAAATGCCAGGAACGTCCCTTGAGCAGTTGAAAGGATTTTTGGCACTGACAAGAAGATAAGATTCGCCAGTCCAGGACAAGGACCCAAGGACATCAAAATCCTTCTCCTCGCCCGAGGTGCCGAGCAACAGAATTTTGAGGGGCTATTGTGGGGCCCAAAGATTTGGCAACCCTGGCCCACTCCATATCGGACCCAAGGCCCATGCCGAGGACAATACAGAATTCGAGGATGAGTGGGGGAGGCCTAAATTGTCAAGGAGCATCGCCAAGGACGGCCATGTCCTCGGCCAGCTAATATTGAAGAAAGGAAGCTGTCATCCACACATTAAATGTACGCAACCGACACTCTGGCCGCATTAATGGAGAATTGACCATTGAACAGTGGTGCCTTGGTTACTTCAACTAACAGAAAGTTTGAAAAGGCGGCTGATGGGATAAGCCCTCAGACACAGGCTCAGATGATCAACAAGTGGATGTCAGAGATTAGCTGAATAGGATTATATAATAGAATGAACCCTCAAAAGCAAGAGGTTCAGGAGGTTTGGAGTTCTCGGGGTGTTCAAGGACAACCCCTATATTCATTAGAAATCAGGGAAGAGCTCCTCGGACTGGGACGAGGACGAATTTTCCCTTAGAACTCTTAGCCAAATCTCACTTGATGATCCTGTAAACCCACACCAACTGTTGTATCTTTCACTAATGCCTAGTCATTCTATCCACTCTCTACAAATTTATTGTATGGGTTACCTGGACTTGGGTTCACTCATCCCCAGGAGGGAAGTGCCCGAACCGAGTCCCTACAATTATTATTATATTTTAGAAGAAATGACAATTAAGAATATGCTGTTCAAAGTTAGAGATTCTTATTGCGTTTGTTATCTGTGAAAAACAAGGTCTTCAATTTATTATTATTATTATTATTATTATTATTATTATTATTATTATTATTTTGAATTGTATAGGTTTTTTTTTTTTTTTTTTTTTTTGTGAATAGATCAGTCCCATTTTTTTTTTAATTTAAAATAAATTTATTTTTTAGTCTAATCTAAGTGTATGTATGTAAAGTTTTTTCTTGAAAACCTAAACCTGGGTCCTTACCCCTTCACTTTACAGTATTAAATCAGTCCCATTTTAAAGGCAAGGGATATTATTCTTCGCATTGTTACCATTAAACATGTTCACTTAATTTTGTATTTGAGAAACAGATAGGAAAATGATGGTGACTTTCCCGTTTTAATGGAATCAAAAGGCAATTTTTGTGAGCATTCATACTCCGGATTTGGAATTAATCTTTATATTTCCTAATTGATTTAAGCTCAGACAATTAGACGTGACATCATGATCTAGTAACTTTTAGGTAAATAAGGAATGAGAATGATTAATAACAAATGTATGTACCTTTTATCTTTCTGATTCGCCTCTGTAAAACTTGAGCGCATGCTTCGCAATGCATTCGAACTTTTAGTACAACTGTTATAACAGCAGGAGGCTGACAAAGGAGATTCAATCATTTGGTCAAATACAATTCATTCTAAACAATTAGTCTAATTTTTTTTTTCTATAAATCTTTTCACATTTTGGTGTCACTAATAAACTTATATGTAAAAGTAATCTTAACCTAATTACTGTTTGTCATTTTAATAATTACAAAATATAATATTAGTATATTACTAAGAGTCTAAGATTATTTAAGGGTTCTGTTAAGGGGTGTCCTTAGAGCATTTATTAATAAACAATTTTAAGAAAGTTTGAATACTACTTTCATGGTAAATATAAAAAATAGTAAAAAAAAAAGTTAGTTTTTTTTTTTTTCTTTTCTGATAAAAAATTCTAAAAATAGTTCTTAAGTCAATGCTATTAGGAGTTAGAGCATCTGTTAATTTTTCTCATTACTTAATAAAAAAAACCCTAATTAGTACATTAATAAAAAAAGAGTGGGTAGTAGATGTTCAATGTCTTAACAATGATAAGGGATTTGTCTAATGATTCATAAGCCTTGTTTAAATCCTCATATTTATGGGTACGATCGAGTCTGATAACTTTTGATCATCCGAAGATCCGTTTTGTATATAAAAAATGTATGAGAGGAGTAAATGTTTCTTTTAAAAATATTAAAAAGCGTCAACTAATTAAATTACAAGACTCTTAACTAATTAAAGTATTTTACGAATCCTAAATAAGCTTGTCCTGCAACTATGCAAGTATATGGTACTTTATTTCTTTGATTTTTGGGGTAACATTTTAATGAACAATTAATGTTTGGTCCAACGACTCTTGTTTGAATTACATTTTGTACTGTGGGGGTGGGCACGGGGCACGGGGCGGCAAGCAAACTGAAGATCCCAAAATATGGTTAGGAGGTAACTTTCAAAGGACAAGAGTACGACAATTATGAGCTTTGCCTACAATACATGCTCGCCCGGCCTATTCAGAGAACTCATATTTTTCTTTTAATGATTTTACTAATGTGTGCCCTTGAGCACATATTAGTTTCTATTTTTAGAAAAAAATTTTTGGAGAATTAAAAAAATAATTACAGTTTTTTCATTTTTTGAAAAAATATTTTCAAAAATAAAAAATTTAATGTGTGCCCTAAGGGCACACATTAACCAAATCCTTCTTTTAAATACATTTAACACCTGCAAAAATGACTACTATATTAACACAAACAAAAGTCAAAATGTTAAATTAATAGGAAACTTTTTTTGAAAAACTAAAAAGTTTGTCAAATCAATTAATTACCTTTTTTTTATAAAAGATTTTCTAAAATAGTTTACCAACATACACCCTTAAAATATACATTAAGCAAATCAAAACACAAATATGAACCTTAAAGTTTTTTCGTATATGTTGATTTTCATTGTGGGTAAATAAAAAAAAAATTAAGAAAAATTTTCAAGTATTTTCGAAATACAAAAAAATGATACTATTTTCTCTTGTATTCACAATAAATCTCACCATTAATTTAATAAATATACTTTACCATAAATGCAAGGAAAAAAAAAATCCGTACTTAAAAAGTATCTAAAATTTACTCGTAAAATAGGCACGAGTGGAAGGGGGTGAAAAACCCGTGACGGTTGCAGTCCAGTACATATAACTTTTGGTATTTGTGGGTTGTGGTTTTGGCCTAGCTAGCCCGTGACAGTCTCATTGGCTCTCTCATTGTAAAATGTGCCTAGCTACTTAAGTGGGGTCCATGTTTTGGGGCCTTGGGAGTTGGGAGAGCGAAAGAGAAGTAGTGGGGTTAACCTTTGCTGCCCCATTTTGTTTTGTTACCTTCATGTGTCAGGGTGAAAACAGTGGCTACCACCATGCAAGTGGGTTTGTGGGGTGGAGTCCAAAGTCGATAGGAAACTTTACATGCCTTCATTTCCTCATCACCTCAATTTTTGAGACTGTTAGACTGGACTGGTGAGTACATAGAAATGTAGATGGCAAGGTAAGTACAGGAGAGAAATTTGAAATCCATGGAAAAAAAAAGGAGGAAAAGGAAATGGGAAGGAGCAGTGGCGGCTCAGGATAAAAATTTCTTATTACAAATTTGCCCTATGAGTAAAAGAATAAAAGATAAATTATAAGTTTATTTAGAACATTATTTTTAATACAATGAACATATTAATTATTTTCATTAAGTGAACTTTAGTTATTATTATTTAAAATACTTTTATCTATTAGTTCAGGACAATGATATGTTAATATTGTACTATCAATGTAAGATTTATATTACAGATTAAACAAATGTGTGCAATATTATATAAATTTGCAAAAACTGTACAATACACATTTGTTTAAAGACAATGTAAATCTTATATATACAATGTAAACTAAGAATTTTCTATTAGTTTATTTCAAATTTGTTAAGATCTAAATAGATTTTTTTTTAGGTTTAAGATGAATTTTTTTTTTTTTTTTTTTTTTTTTTTTTTTTTACTTTTGTTGTTGGGCTTTTTTTGTGTGTTTAAAAAGACTAAAATATTTTTAAAAAGATCATATTTAAGCTTATTTCAATTGTACTAAAAAATATTTTAGGGTCAGGTGTTCAAATTTTTATTTTAAGAGGAACAAATCAAAAATTAAAATTAAAAATATTATATATTATAAAAAAAAAAAAATGCCAGCTCAGGGGGTTCAACATGAGCAACATGTTTTCATTCTCATGAGCAACATGGAATAATTACTTTCCGTTTAACAAACACACAAAGAAGAAAGAAAGAGAAAAAAAAAAAGATTTCGTTTAAAGTTTAAATAGATTTGTGATACTTATTTTGGTACTCACATTAAAAATCATTTAGTTAGGACCATAATAATAAAATTAGATACTTGTACCATCCTTTCTTTCTCTTTTACTTTTTACCACCCTTTCTCCTTCTCTCTCTATCATTTTCAATTTTTTTTTTTTCTACCAACAATCAGTCTTATATGATAATCTATAAATTTATGATACCTTGGCTTGATGGTTCTTTTCTATCAAAATATTAATAATTTTTTAAGATGATGTTAAATTGAAGGGTCTTATCAAAGTCCATGAATGATTATTCATTGATTGAGCTGTCGAATCCAAAAAATTCGATGCTATCATATATATATATATATATATATATATATATATTTTTTTTTTTTTGGTTAAGAAATCATATATATATATATATATATATATATATATATATATATATATAGTAGGTTCACAAGTTTTTTTTTTTTTTTTTAATCTCTATTTTATTTTAAGTTAGAATTCAATCTTCTATTCATTGGCAATAATAGACTTTATCACCATACTTGTACTTGATATCTTGATATACTTTATACTTAGTACTATATGGTACACAATTATTATTATTATATGGTACACACTTATTTTTATTATGTACCCTATCTAACTAATCTTAACTATTGGTATGATTGAAAAAAAAAAAAATCTGTAAAATTCTTTGCGCGCTAGAGGGCCAGTATGGTTAATTTATTGAAGAGATTAAATTCTATAAGGACGTGGTGTAAAACTCTTGTTTTATTTCTCCAATCTCAACATGTCATATCATCTTATCACACATTTAAAAATAAACACAATCATACTCAATCAATTCTAATACCCATATATAAATTCAACCAAATTGGAAATCTATCGAGATGTTATTAGGTGTGGTAGGATGTATTGAATTTTAAATAAAATGCCGATGTGACAATCACTTATTGGATGGTGAACAGCAAATTATTGAAACAGCAAATTATTTGTGTGAACACTGTGTCCATCTAATAATTTACCTCTTCTTTCTTCTCTTCCTTCTGTTCCTTGTTTTCTTCTTTGTTCTCCTCGGGGGGTTTTGGCAAAGGTGAAATTATCTCCACCTTCCTTCCACTTTTCTTTTGTAGCCTTTCGCATACCTTTATTGGGTCTGCTGCTTTACCTTTCACCACCACTTTGCTGGTCTTGCTATCTGTGGTTACCTCCTCCACTCCTGTAACAAAAGTTATATAATTATTAACATTGTTAACTTTTGCAGTACTCTTTTTCTATGGTAGGTAAAAATAGGGGGAAAATAAAAAGATGCACATAAATTATGTTCTCTCTAATTAAAAAACGTGTTAAACATTTCTAAAATTATGATATATATTCCAATCCCAGTTAAATACCAATTCTTGTTGGCTAATGAACAATGTTATATATGCCCTCTAAAAAGTTTTATAAAGTAATGATTAAGAGTTTGGAGCAAAAACAAAAGTGTAATAATAATTAAGAATATGCTTAATGGATCTCATGTTACAACAGGTATTTACTTAAAAACAAAGAAAGATAAAAGTAATGGCTAGCTAGGAACAAGGCCTCTCCCTAGTCCCTACATGCATTTCCAAATTAGATAGGTGAAAATTTCAAAATGGCTTTAGAATAAAATGAGTATTAGGAAGTGACCTTCAAATCCTTTCAAGGCTCTTGCCACTTTCCTAGCACAGGCTTCACAATGCATATCAACCTTGAGTACAATCTCTGGTGGTTCTTCTTCCTTTTTCTCTTCTTCCTTCTTTTCTTCTTTGCTTTCCACTTTCTTTTCCTCTTCCTTGTTCTCCTTTAGTACCATAAAGAAAATATCATGAATATATACAAATATCAGAAACTTGAGCTTTTAAATATCTCTCCCATAACATATATAAAATTATAAAAAATAACCTACATATATAAACACAAAATACATGGAACCAAGCTACAAACAAAATCATTTTGAAAGTGAAGAAGATCAAACAAAGAAATTAAGTAGTCCTTGTTCACACAAACAATAATAGAAAGAAAGAAAGAAAAAAATGTACACACAAAAATATATAAAAACAATTTCTGTGTGATAATAAAAGAACTTACTTCACCCATATCTGTGATGCTTTTCAAACTCTGAAAGTTTTCTTCTTTGAGATAGTCTAATGAGAAAGGCAGTATGTTATGGTAGCAATGGAGGCCTTTCAAGCTTCTCTTTCTCTCGCTGTCTCGGTGTCCCTCTCTCTCTTTCTATGTGTGGTGGTGTGTGGGGGAGAAAGAACATTTAAGTAACATGGGGATTCTGCAAATCTGAGATGGAATTGTTTAATGCAGCCTAGACATTACGTCCTTAGCTGACTCAGCTTCTCACAAAATTGCCCTTCATTTCCTTTCAAATGACTTTGCATGTCGTACTAGTACCACATTAAAAGAGTGGGACAACTTGGTTAAATAGTTCCTATATACAATGTAGAGCATAGTGTAGTCCAATATTTTTTGTCATGTTATTTTTCTCTTTTTTCTTTTTCTTTTTTGATGAATTCATCATCTTCTTGATCTGATACATATCTCATCTAGCGTATAATATAGATAAATGTTAAGGAGATAACTTTCAAGGATTCTTTATGTAATTAGTTGGTATCGTGTTAGATTTAAAAGAATATAGTTAGATATTCAAAAAGTTTTGAACATTCAAGTTAATATAATATATATATATATATATATATAGACCCCAACTGTTAGTTTATCTTCAAAAACATTTTCAACAGAAGTAGAGGATTGTGATTAAAAATTTGTAGTATTTTCAGTAATAGGTTCTGTATCATTCTTTGAAATAGCACGAGTAGCACTGGTAGAAGTACTATCGGTTTTTACTTTCAAATCAGCAAGCATTTTCTCAACAGCCTCAAGAGTTTTAGTCTGAGGGGTTTTGAAAATCATATTTTCTCTTTGACTAGGTAGACTAATCAAAGGTTTCTCAGTTTTGATAGAAACAGATTTTTGAACAAAAATAGGTTTTTCAACAGAAACAGTTTTCTCAATAATTTTTCTATATATATGCTTGTGGGGCCCTATCATATTAACCACACTGGCCCACTTTATATCCGGCCCAAGGCCCACGCCGAGGATAATATAAAGGTCGAGAATAATGGGAAAGAGCCCAGGTCATCCAAGGGCCTCGCCGAGGATGACCACATCCTCGGCACACCGACTTCGATAAAGGAAAAATATCCTTCATCCATTAAATAAACGCTACCAACATTCTGGCCGCCTTAATGGTGAGGTGACCTGCAAACCCTAATGCTTCGGTCACTTCAACTATTAGAAAGTCTGCAAAGGCGGCTTGGAACTAACATAAAGCTTGCAATCGCAGATGATGGGACAGACCCCTGTACACAGAGTTCAGATAATTGACAAATGGATGACTGAGATTAACTAAAGAAAATACTATATAACCAAGAGGATTCTCAACATAAAGGGGGGATATGAATCAGTCCTAAAAAAAAAGGACAAGATATATATATCAACTCTGAGAAAAATACATCCTCGGTCGAAGCCGAGAATGAATACGCTTTACAAATACTTAACCAAATTCATCAGAATCCTCACAAACATTTTATCCGAATTCATTACAAAGATCCTTATCAACACCTAACCAGAGTCATGGTCCTTATCCCCATAGAAAACTCTCAGTAAAATTACTTTTGTTATTACGCTTGCTAACTTCATATCAACCGTCGTTTACTTCGATGAGGCCAAACCCTTTTTTACCCACACTCTACAAATTTTATTAAGAAGGGTCCATTACAAATTGAGTCCCTACAATTGGCGCCGTCTGTGGGAAAGGGATTTGTGCGCTAGCAAGTGCGGTGGTCGGTGTAAAGAAATTAAGAGTAACACTTTCAGAAATAATACACCAAAACAATACAATCTACAGCAATAACAATCATTCAGAAGTCAACAATCACAAGAACAAGAATATGCGAAAATTAAAAAGAGACAAAACAAGTCTACTTCTTTTATTTATATATGAAGAAAAATTGCATCTTTCACAAGTGAAGCCCGTGGGGCTTGTTCTAAAGCTAACTACAAAGGCAGACGCTTAACAAAACTGGCAGAGGAACAAAAGATAGAAAAGAAGGCTCGTTGAGGAACAAAAGATAGAAAAGAAGGCTCGTTGAAAAACAAAAGATAGAAAAGAAGTGAAGGAAGAGAGGAGGAAAGGTGAGAAAGAAAGCTGGCAGAGGAACAAAAGATAGAAAAGAAGGCTGGATGAGAAGTAAGAGAAGAGGAAATGAAGAGGAGAAGGCTCGTTGAAGAGCAAAAATAGAAGAGACAAAAGGGAAAAGGAGAAAAGAAGGCAACATGGAAGGTGGAAGAGACCGCGGCACAAGACGGCTCCACTTCTGGATTCCGCCTGGTTTCCCTCCCACCCCCATTGCTACCGGCTTGGAGGGTCAATGACCCATACCCAAGGGAAGGAGGTTACGTTCTTTTTGGATTCTCCTCCAAACGGCAAGAAGGGTTCCACCTCTGATTAGGTTGAAAAGAAGGAGAATTTTCGGACTTCTCCCACCCCAACCCCAACGTGACGTCCAGGATCGGAGTGCCATCCTCGGCTCCTGATAGGGGCTCAGCACCCTCAGGAACGCCCTTTCCAAGGGCCAGTGCATTAGAGGGGGCTCAAGTTGCTATTTCTTGCAGAATCTCTAGGCAGTATTTCTGGGAGGAGATTTAGAAGTATGTTTGTCAAGTGTGAAGGAAAAGGTTGCCCTAAGAAAGCCTTTTATAGAGGGCGAAAAGTTGGTGAGAGCCATTCCACATTAATTCCGAGGGAGAGATTTTTGGAGGCAATAATTCCTCCCAAATTCCCAGGTCTTACCCCAACTCCAGCTTGTATGTGTCATTATGTTGCGTGAAAAATGTATTTACTTAAAGTTTATTATAGATTATAGCGATGTAGAATTAAATGGCAACGGATAAATAGATAAGGTAATAAATAAATAAGAAAACTAGGTACTGGACAGAACCAGGCATTGCATAGTCCTCAGACCCAAGCCTCAGGGGAAACCAGATACTTCAGATGATAAATGAGAAAACTGGGTACTGGACAGAACCCGGCATTGCATGGTCCTCGGACCCAAGCTTCAGGGGAAACCAGATACTTCAGATGATAAATGAGAAAACTGGGTACTGGACAGAACCAGGCATTGCATGGTCCTCGGACCTAAGCCTCAGGGGAAACCAGATACTTCAGATGATAAATGAGAAAACTGGGTACTGGACAGAACCAGGCATTGCATGGTCCTCGGACCCATGCCTCAGGGGAAACCAGATACTTCAGATGATAAATGAGAAAACTGGGTACTGGACAGAACCAGGCATTGCATGGTCCTCAGACCCAAACCTCAAGGGAAACCAGATACTTCAAATGATAAATGAGAAAACTGGGTACTGGACAGAACCAGGCAATGCATGGTCCTCGGACCCAAGCCTCAGGGGAAACCAGATACTGTAGATGATAAATAAGAAAACTAGGTACTGGACAGAACCAGGCATTGCATGGTCCTCGGACCCAAGCCTCAGGGGAAACCAGATACTGCAGATGATAAATGAGAAAACTAGGTACTTGACAGAACCAGGCATTGCATGGTCCTCGGACCCAAGCCTCAAGGGAAACCAGATACTTCAGATGATAAATGAGAAAACTGGGTACTGGACAGAACCAGGCATTGCATGGTCCTCTGACCCAAGCCTCAGGAGAAACCAGATACTGCAGATGATAAATGAGAAAACTGGGTACTGGACAGAACCAGGCATTGCATGGTCCTCGGACCCAAGCCTCAGGGGAAACTAGATGTTGCAGATGATAAATGAGAAAACTAGGTACTGGACAGAACCAGGCATTGCATGGTCCTCGAACCCAAGCCTCAGGGGAAACCAGATACTGCAGATGATAAATGAGAAAACTAGGTACTGGACAGAACCAGACATTGCATGGTCCTCGGACCCAAGCCTCAGGGGAAACCAGATACTTCAGATGATAAATGAGAAAACTGGGTACTGGACAGAACCAGGCATTGCATGGTCCTCGGACCCAAGCCTCAGGGGAAACCAGATACTTCAGATGATAAATGAGAAAACTGGGTACTGGACAGAACCAGGCATTGCATGGTCCTCGGACCTAAGCCTCAGGGGAAACCAGATACTTCAAATGATAAATGAGAAAACTAGGCACTGGACAGAACCAAGCATTGCATGGTCCTCGGACCCAAACCTCAGGGGAAACCAGATACTTCAGATGATAAATGAGAAAACTAGGCACTGGACAGAACCAGGCATTGCATGGTCCTCGGACCCAAGCCTCAGGGGAAACCAGATACTTCAGATGATAAATGAGAAAAATAGGCACTGGATAGAACCAAGGCATTGCATGGTCCTTGGACCCAAGCCTCAGGGGAAACCAGATATTTTAGAATAAAAGCCAAGAGCTAGACAAAACTTAAACATTGCATGGTCCAAGGTCTCAGGCCAACAGGAAGAACATTTCCTCATAAAAACTAAGTGCTAAGAAAAACCAAGGTCTTTGTATGGATCACGAGTCCAAATCTACGGCAAATCCAACCCCCTTAGGCGCTAAATAATGAGCCCTATCAGGGACAAAAACCACGAGAAATTGAGCGCTAAAGTACAAATGACTCAAACCTATCCATCCTAAAAGAACAAATAAGAAACTCAGACAAGAAAGTATACTTCGGAAAAAGAAAAACTCGGAAAAACAAGGAAAAAACTCCTCGGGCGACCCCTTAGCGCCAAAAAGAGATTGCAAAGGTAGTTGGAGTAACGGTAACACTAACAGAAAGACAAGGCTCAACAGGGCGTGAAAATATGCCAAGGAAGTCAAAATCCTCCTCCCCGCCCAAGGGGACGTGCAGCAGAATTTTGAGGGGCTATTGTGGGGCCCTATCATATTAACCACACTGGCCCACTCTATATCCGGCCCAAGGCCCACGCCGAGGATAATATAAAGGCCGAGGATAATAGGAAAAAGCCCAGGTCATCCAAGGGCCTCGTCGAGGATGACCACATCCTCGGCACACCGACTTTGATAAAGGGAAAATATCATTCATCTATTAAATAAACGCTACCAACATTTTGGTTGCCTTAATGGTGAGGTGACTTGCAAACCCTAATGCTTCGGTCACTTCAACTATTAGCATGTCTGCAAAGGCGGCTTGGAACTAACATAAAGCCTGCAATCGCAGATGATGGGACAGATCCCTGTACACAGAGTTCAGATAATTGACAAATGGATGACTGAGATTAACTAAAGAAAATACTAAATAACCAAGAGGATTCCTAACATAAAGGGGGGATATGAATCAGTCCTAAAAAAAAAAAAGGACAAGATATATATATCAACTCTGAGAAAAATACATCCTCGGTCAAAGCCGAGGATTAATACGCTTTACAAATACTTAACCAAATTCATCAGAATCCTCACAAACATTTTATCCGAATTCATTACAAAGATCCTTATCAACACCTAACTAGGGTCATGATCCTTATCCCCATAGAAAACTCTCAGTAAAATTACTTTTGTTATTACGCTTGCTAACTTCATATCAACCGTCGTTTACTTCGATGAGGCCAAACCCCTTTTTACCCACATTCTATAGATTTTATTGTGAAGGGTCCATTACAAATTGAGTCCCTACAATGCTAAAGACAACTTTTTCTATGATTAATTAAAATGATAAAATTTTAATTTTTTAAATATTACTTTTATATAAATACAAATCATTTTGTCCCATTTTGAGTGTTTCACCCCCATAATTATTAAAACCTAATTAGGCATTAACTTGTTCTAGAAGTCAAGTTACTAAGTCATTAGTTCATCCCTTGCTGGTTGAACCCCATTGTTAAATAAAAAATATATAGGTATTTAAATAAGTTTGAGAAATCAAAAACATAAATATGTAAATTGAAAAAAAAAAAAAAAGCATGTCTAAATTATTAATTAAAATTAACTTGCCACCTAAATAATCCAATATCAAGATTTCACTAATAACAACACTAGAAACATAAAATAAAATGATGTCATAGAATCACATCCAATTATTTATTAAATAAAATCATATTACATGTCTTCAATTTTTTTGAAAAAAAAAAAAAAATCTGATACTCCGAATCATATTCTATGCACATTGCACATCTTAGTAGTTGGTCCAATCTCATTGATTATGATATGATGTAAAAAAAAAAGAAGTTCTATCTTCATTTAAAAATTCCAATGCATGAACCTCATTATAAGATCTTTTATTTTCAATACACTCCTCATTCATAAATTCATATTAGTTACCAGTATCTCCATCATCATTGTCATCATCTTCAACCAACTCTTGAAAGTTTAAGTTATTATCTTATACAATTTTTTTTGGAACAATTATCTACACACATTGAACTTCTTGTATAAGGCCACAAATGAAATAAAAAGAAAAGTACATGTACTAGCACAAGTAAATTTTGCAATTAACATAACAAACAAACGATTATCATTTTGGTTTTTTTGATTCATACAAGCTGCTAATTCATGTTGGAGTATCTCCAATTCCTCTACTGTCAAACTTTGTGGCTCATCCTCTAATACCCAATTAATATTCTCATTTTTTTAATAAAAAAAAAAATCAAAGTTAATAGGATCAGAATTAATACTTAGTAGAGTGGGTTTCACTCTATGCTCCATAAACAACATATCATCGCATATCATTTTTTCTTTTCTTATAAAACAACCAAAGTTTAAAATGAAAAAAAAATATAACACACATGAAATTCTCCGGTTTGTAAAGTAAAAAGTGAAATACTAAATATGGAATAGGACTTTTATTCCTTTTATATTGATTTATTATTACCATCACTTTTATTATGTATCAATCACATTATATAAATAATTATATAAGAAAAATGTATGACAAATTTTATGCTGCTAGACTTGTAGGGGACAAATCTAGCAGCTCGGCCCAACTTGGATGAGATTGGGCTAGGATGGAAGCCCAATACAACTAATTTGTAGAGGTGGATGGTCGAGGTCAACTCTTTAACCTCTTGTAGCCATGATTTGGTAATTAGAGAAAGAAAATTGGCAAGAATGACTGTTTTAGTAAAGAATTATAGCAAGGAAAGAGAAATTCTTTTTTAAGTTCTTCCTCGGACTAGCCGAGGAGCATAGTTCTCTAGGAATACACTTCTTGGTTTTACAATAGTCACTTTCTCTCTCAATCTCTCTATTTCTTTTCTCTTCACTTTTTTTGGTCACCCCTCAAGAAGGACTTTCCTTTCTATATATAGTTGTTTGGCTTGCATCATAGCCTTCCACTTGGATGGTTGTCGATCTTCGTTTAGATACTTGTCCCATCACTACCTTACTGGTGGCAATAAAGTAGGCTACAAGTTGTGGGAGTACTGTTCAGAGGTCATTCTGCCATTAATGTGGCAGGCTGAGTTGGTAGAGTGCATTGAATGTGGAGGTAGTGGATGCTTTATCTAGGAGCTTCCTCTTGCCCTTACTTGCACGTCACTATAATCCTCCTTGGCCTCCAAGCTTATGGCCTTGGTGGTTGATCTCCAATCTCCAGAGAAGTATTTATTCCTCGGATGAGTGGTCATTCTCGGTTTCCTTGACTTGACTATCTTGACTGGGTTGGTTCAGACTTGGTGAATAGTTCAGCCCAGTTGCACTTCAGATGTATCCCACTTGATGATTCCTTCTCCTCAGGCTTCGTCCTCCCATAAGACTTATTATAAATATGAATCTTCTGTATCACTTTTTTTTTCCCACTTTATGTTCCACTAATTATGGTATATCATGTGGTTATTTATTCATTTATTTTTTACATTTTAAACTTTTGTTATTTTATAAGGAAAATTAAACAAACTCACGAGAAGTTATGATTAGTGAAACACAAAAAATGGTACACAGGATTTGCATTAACTTATTTTATATATATATATATATATATATATATATATATATATATATATATATATATTTTATGAAACACTTATTATATAGTATATCCTCTTTCTGATATTATCCCATCACATAAATAGTTTAGTTTTAAGTTGGTTTGGAGGAATATTCTTTTAAAGGCATTTATTTATTTATTTTTTTAGAAACCACAACATAACATTTGATAAAACTATCAATGTGTACTTTTGGTCATATAACATATTTAGTAAATAATGTGACTTGTCTAAATAATATATGCGGTTGATTATGGGGATCCTCAAATCAATTAACAAGAAAATTTTGTCATCCAATGCCACGTAATGGGTGGGAGGTCCTAACATTGGATGTCCTTTTTTTTTCTTCTTCTTCATCTTATGAAATCCTAACATTTTGGATGTCATCATCATCACCTACCATAAAGTCCAAATTGTA
This sequence comes from Quercus glauca, assembly GCA_023736055.1. Taxonomy (NCBI): domain Eukaryota; kingdom Viridiplantae; phylum Streptophyta; class Magnoliopsida; order Fagales; family Fagaceae; genus Quercus; species Quercus glauca. Next base: position 78,284,575 of record CM043319.1, read on the forward strand.
GCAAAAATTGTGCTACATACTAATAGTAGTTCATGCTATACCTCATGATCAAACTAAAAGCATATTATATTAACTAAATGAATTGCGTGGTTGTTGAATCATGGCAAAATTTGCTTAATAGTACTTTTTTAGAAAAAAATTAGGTGAATAGCGTATGTTTGAAGATATTTAATTAGTTAGACTGTTTTTAAAAGTCGAATTTAGCAAACTCATGTTTGGGCTAGAAGTCGGGTTTGACAAACTCGACTTCCAAGCAATATTGATGCATAACTCAACTTTCAAAAATAATCTAACTAACTAAATAACTTCTTTCGTGTACGACTTTTCTAAAATTTTTCTAAAAACATACTATTTGACAAATTTTGCCTTGAATCATAGCTTAGCCGCATACATCACGAGGTGATTCAGGGAGTCACCCAAAAAAGGGCTGACAGAAAGTCCAAAAAGATTTTGATAAGTTTAGCTTTTACCTCATTTTTTACATGATAAGGTTAGCTTTTACATGATTAGTCTGAGACAAGGTGATCTAATCCCGGTTTGGTCGAAATCAAATTGTTCTGTCTAAATGATTACGTGTACTTCTCAAATGTATACATAAAAGTTTATCTTAAACAATTATTTTTCTTTCTGCCAATGATACTAAAAAATAAAAAATAATAATAAAGAGAGAGATATAACCAATATGGCAATGTGTACCAATACAAAATAATGGTCACCTGAAAATTTAACATCAACATTTGTAATATTTTATTTTTCATTCGAATTGAATTCTTTATATAGAAATGCTATGTTTACAATATTTTTAAAACAGTTTTATAATAAATTATAGATGGTAAGTTATTACCGGTTATAATTTGAATTTACAACTTAAATTACTTTTTTACCCACCCATAACAACAAATAATAACCTAGCATTTAAAATTTATTGTGAAAGTATTGTAAAAATGTTGCGAGCATAGTATATATACAAGTATTGAACTTTTGATTATGACTAATGTTTTAAAGCATAGGGTAAATTGTAACCAAATGCTTTTTCATATGTAGACAAAAAATTGTTCGTGGCTGAAGATTAATACCAATTTTTAAAATTTTTTTTAATGTATGTATGGAATATAACCGTTATTAAAGGTATGACCCGTGTGGGGGAAAAAAAAGAAAAAAAGAAAAAGAAAAAAGCCTTTTTCAGCGGTTGTTATTTGAAAAACAATTATCAAATGGGATGGAGCCCACCGTTTTGGATTCCAGGCCCAACACACACGCACGAAAACCCAACGTATTGGTCGGCCTGGGAAGGCTAATCACTCAGTATCTTGAAAAGGAAAAGCTCGAATCGGACCATTGACTGGATAACACGTGTGAAGATAAGCGTTATCGTCGTCTACCTAGTCTCCAATGAAATGAAAATGGTATGAGAAAAAAAAGTGAGGACGGAAAAAAAAGGTGATTGGTTTCACGTCTTTACTCTTTACGTAAACAAATTGATGGACCATCTCCAAGAATCCCATAAAGTCATAGAAATTGGCCTTTAATTATATTATATATTTTTTCTATGATAATAATGCACGGCAAATGCTAACCAATGCTTTAAAGATATTAGCTTATAGGTTATTTTTAGAAGTATTTTATTAAGAGAATGATAAATTAATAAATATTGTTGACAGTTTTTTATATTTTCTATGAAAGTAGGGATGACAATTTTGCCCCGCCCCTCCCCCGCTTCGCCCTGCGCGAGTTTTCTCCCCCGCAAAGGTGATGGGGTGGGGATGGGGCAAGATTTTAGCCCCACACCACGGGGCGGGGCGGGGATGGGTTTAGACTTTTTAGACCTGCCCCGCCCCGCCTGTATTGCTAAGGGTTATAATTGAAATTTTTATAACCTAAAACCTTACTATTTAAATAACATATTAATATTAGCTTATTTTATTCTCCCCAATATGATTCTTTTCCTTTATTTTGTTATGTGTTATATTATGAATTTTTTTTTTCTTTTCTTTATGATTAATGCTTGGATATACTATTCAATTTTTTTCTAAAAACTTATTTGATTTGATGGGATAAATTTAGTTATAATTTCAAGTATATTTTTATTAATGAAATAGGTTTCATTAAAAAAATTTATACTAATTGTAGGGCAAATTAACAAAAAGTAGAATTCTACGGGGTGGGGCGGAGCTTCGCAGGGCCCCAAGGGGCGGGGATGGGGTGAGAAAGTTTTCCCCGTCATGTGGGGTGGGGCGGGGATGGGGCAAGACAAAATCATGCGGGGCGAGGACGAAGATCCCATCTTTCGGCCCTGCCCCGCTCCATTGCCATCACTATATGAAAGTGATATCAAAACTTTCCTATTATAATTTATTAATAATTGTTCTAAGGACATCTATTAATATGACCCATAAAGAAAAAAAAAGGGTTCTCCTATCCTTCCTTTGATCATTCTCACACTAGGATGTTAACCAAACAACATGACTGCATCCAAATTAATCAAAATTGCCTGCAAAATAGAGTAATTGCACCGCGCCAACATATTTATTATATTAAATACATATTAATAATTTAATATTATACAAAATAAGTGGTTAGTTCAACATTAGTGCGTTCCAAGTTCACGTTAAAAACGACTTCGGTTTTCAAAATCAAAGTTTAAAACCTCATTCGCTTTTCCATCTCACACTCTCACTCTTCCTTACCGATACCCTTTCACTTTTAGTTGGCATGACTAGCATGTATATGGTACACTGTTTTGGAGTTTATGGTTGTTTCTCGTTAAGCATTTTTGTGTTACAAGTAATATTTATTTAACAGTTATAATTGTGTATAGTTTACTGTCACAAATTATTCTTTTGTTTTGTAAATATTTGTGGTATTTTTAGTTTACTGTCGATCTGTCTTGAAATATATATATATATATATATATATATATATATATATATATATATATATATATATATATATATATATATATATATATATATATAAAAGAAGGAAGTACATATTTTGCTTAAGAAAACAAATTATATTTTTTTAAATAGGAAGATGACAAATAAAATAACAAAAAAAAAAAAGATATTTTAAATGAAGAGTAAGGGGAATTAAAAAAATAGAAGAAGAAGAATAAGGGGAAATTTCATTAAAAAAAAAAAAAAAGAAAAAGAAAAAAAGAAGAACAAGTGGAATTTGGCATAGAGAAATGTGGAATTTGGAATTTGTCTACATATAATTACAAAAAGGAAAGAGGACGAACGCACGCATCCCGCTGAACTTTACCAAAAGATCAAAAGCTGATTCTGAAATCGTGAAAGCAAAAGCCATGACAGATTGATAAATTCCACAAGACAACATACTATCGCAATTATGGTCCCCAAAGGTAGAGAATGGTGGGAGTGGGACTGTCCGATAAGGAAAAATGAAAATGAAAGTTTGATATATGACTCTTCATATATTGTGAATTGACTCTCCTCTCTAGCTACCATCCCATCCCATGGACTTTTAGATGGGGAGGCTCATCTAGGCCTACCAACCATACCAATCTAGAAATTTTACAGATTTTTGAGTGCTTGCTTTTAGGATTGGGTTCGATTCGTAAGAGTCTAGGTTGTAATCCATACTCTTGAGTCGATCTTAGGAATCGAATGGTTTGAATATTAGCTCTGGTGCCATGTTAAATATGCTAAAATAGATGCGGAAACTTAAGTCGAAGGAAGAAACTCTAAAGAACCACATCTTTATTATATAAGAGTGTAGTATAAATCATGTATTATAATGAACCTAACATGAGTATATACAGTAGACTAAACCCTATACTAACAATATAGTAACTATATTTAATAAAGTTCTAGTATAAGTAGGAGACTTGACTTGCACACAAAGTTAGATTGGGCTTGAGTCTATACTATTAGGCTAATATATATCTAACAATTTAATTAGAAGCAATCCAAATTATATCCATTTTGTCTAGAAATGTTACCATTGTAATTCAAGAAGACTAAAAGAAAAAACGAGTAAGAGATGGCCGACATAACATAAATAAGAAACTAACAGTGGATCAACCACATCGCAAATGTATATCTATGGCACATATAACATTGTCTGTACAGGAACAAGTTCATCAATAAAAAAATCTAGATTAATAAGACTTGAGGAAGAAAAGAAAAGATCAATTGAAAACTTCAATTATCTACACCTTATATGCTCGTTCCATGCATATGCAAAGATCTTTTAATTTTCCAATTGGATCATGTTTGTCAAAGGGGTAACACATGATTCTTTGGAACCAACGCTCAGGTTTTTAATGGGGAGTCTAGCCCAGAACTCTTACCAAATGGACTTTGACTACTATTGAGGCTGCCCAAACTCATTCATTCACATAGCCACATAAACAGACCACAAGCAAAGTAAAGGGTTGATTCTAGCAAGGCCCGGATTGATTCATTTAGTAGCTTCTGTCATACTATAGTTTGGGATATGATTACAAAGGCTAAAGAAATGGGTGGTTTAAACATAAAAAAAAAAAAAAAAAAAAAAAAAAAAAAAAAAAAAAAAAAACCGAGAGCCATGAATACTGTATGCTTATAAATCAAACTTGAGACTTTTAATGAATCCAGATTCATTATGGGCAAACGTTTTGAAAAGAAAATATTTTCCACACACCTCCCTCAAGGATAGTCATATAACCCAGTCAGCTTCTCCTATTTGGCGAGCTATTCATTTTGGTAGTTGCAATCAGTTTAAAAATATGTATTGGATTTTTAGAGATGGAATAAATATAAACATCTAGCATGATATTTGGTTTCCCGAGGGCCCTTTAAGAAAATTATTGGAAGGCCCTTTGCAATTCGGGGAAGAAAATAGTAATGTTGCCACTCTTAGGCAAAGCCCAAACTGGAATTTTGATAGTTTATCAATGCCCATACTGGAACAAATCAGTCTATTATTTCAGGTATTTTGGTTTCACTTTTTCAAAATACTCAGGATAAATTAGTTTAATTAGAAAATAATGGTTTTTGTTCCGTCAGATCTGCTTTTCAATTCACTTATTATCCAAAATCAGAATCTAATCAAGCCAATCAATGGAAATGGATTTGGTAGATTCCATGTCCAAAAAAAATTCAATTTTTCGTTTGGAAAGCACATCATGACCGTCTTCCTACTTGCAAATTTCTATTTCAACATCAACATGGGATTAGCCCCTTTTGCCCTAGATGTAATGAAGTCCACAATTCACATACTATGAGTTTGCCCTTGGGCTATTCAATACTGGAATTCATTTCTTGGGGTTAGACCCTTAAAATTTTTCTAAGAACCCATGCAAATTTGGCTTAAGAAAAAATCTACCATTCACATTCCTGGTTATGAAAATCAGCCCCCTTGGAGACTCTTGTTTGTTTTATCTGTTTGGCAATTATGGTTGTCGAGAAATGAGAGGATTTTTGAAGCTTCTTGTAACTCTGTTGCACATCTAATTCACAAAACCACTCATTTAGCCATTGAATTCTTTTACTCTACATATCCTTTAAAACATCAAAAAATTTATCTCTTTTGGCAACCTTCCTTAGAGTCTTTTATCACTTTAAACACAAATTGGAGTTCTTTTGGTAATCTAGGTAGAGCTGGTGAAGCGGGTTTCATGATTTTAATGGGTTTTGTTAAAATGTTTTTCTATCCATCTAGGAACAACTACTAATAACAAGGCAAAATTAGAAGCTATTCGTTTTGGTTTAAATATGGCTTGGAATTTGTGGTTTAAACATATTATACAAATAGATTCTACCCTGGTTATGCAATGGCTAACACATGATGGTGCTTATGCGCCACAACTTTATGTTTTAATTAATAATTGCAGGTCCTTTATCACTCGCAAGTGGATCGTCCTTCCTGTTCACATATATTGGGAGGCTAATGGAGTGGCTGATGAACTAGCTAATAAGGGAAACTTGCAAATAGATAGAATTTTTATATATGAGTTTTGCCCGAGTTTTGTGTATAAAAAGTATCTCAGGGATGTTTGTCAAATGGGCACTCTTAGAAAGTGCTATGTAACAAACTATGTACTCTCCCAAACTGTCTGTTTGAATAAATAAAACTTCCCCTTTGTAATAAAAAAAATTTAAAAAAATAAAAAATAAAAAATAAAAAATGAAACTCACAAGTAATACACCTATATATTTAGTGAAAAAAAGAAGAAGAAAGTAACACACATATTAATATATATTGATGAGTACAATAAAAAATCTATAGTTGAATCTACTAAAGAGGCAAGTTTGTTCAAATAAGAAATTTATGTGGTGAAACAGCAGCAATACAACAGTAAAATTTGAACAAGGATGTTTTAACAGATCACATCTATGCTGATCCATATTGATAACATTATAGAAAAATAAGAAAGGAAAAATAAGAAAAAGCATGCAATTGAAATGCAGGGCCTGGCTCAATTGTGTTTAAACCAGTCAATGAAGCCAAGCAGAGGGTAAAGCCAAAGGTTACATATTAAAAATAAAAAGAGAAACACCCAAGCCTAAGGCCTTGTCTGTGACAAGTCGTTAAAGCTGAACAATAAAAAAAAAAAAAAAAAAACTTGCAGCTAAACGACACGCAGTTTTGGAAAGTATTTTATCTACAATGTGTCGTTTTATATTGAAGGATTTATGACTTGTAGTTGGCACTTTGTAGCTGATCCGACTATAGTCTTGATCAATAATCCTTGGTTAATTAAGTTAGATGGTTATTAATTTCGTATGTGTCCAGTGTGTTGGATATGTAGCCACTAATGCTGGGTTAATCCAACGTTTTTGTAAAAGCTGAACCTGTTGGATAATACATATCGTGCTCGCACTATGTAGCTTAGTGTAAATATTATAAGTTGTATGACATAATCTTGACATGTGCTTTGTGGAAAAAGTTTGAAGAGAAACCCTTTAAACTTCACCGATATCTTTTTAATGAATGTGAATTTTAAAAATTTTAACCGTTGGTTTGTATGTTCTTATTATATCCTCCATACTTGCAAAATTTAAGAAAATAAAAAATCAATAATTATGTCATTAATCAAATATTTAAATTTTAAGTTTTGTGATCTAAAATTATGTATAAAAAATAAGTTTAATCATTGAATAGTAAATAATATTCTATTTGAAAGAAATTTGACATGTGTGTGTAAGAATATAAAGTTTATGTAATCTAGCGATTAGATTTTCAAAATTCACTTCCAATAAAAAGATATACTAGGATTTTAAAGAGTTTTTTTTTTTAACTAGTTTGGGGAGAAATTTTGTCCATGCCTTATTATAAGTACATTACTATTTATTTTAGAATATTTTAAACTATATAATAATATTTGATTAAAAAAGAACTTAGACTTACACGATATGCATTTCTCATACAATTACTTGAAATAACTTTTGTAGTTTTAGTTTTACTAACTTTTTTATTATTAAATTTTAATTAATTATATTATTGAACTATTTTATTTAATTTACATATAATTATTTATTAAGATGTGCATCTTATGGCATAATACTAACAGGAGGAATAATTTATGACAAACGACAATAATGGTAACAGTCCAAACTCTAAATATTTATATTCTAGAATCTTGACTCCAAGTCTCCAACTTTCCAACTAGAACATATCAACACATGCATATGTGATTCTTTATATCAAGTTGACCAAATAAAAATAAATAAAATCAAAGATCCAAATGAGGAATCCTTAAGTTTCAGTACAAAGAGGAGCACTAGTATCAAGTGTAGTAAATGCTAAATTTTTAGTATTTAATACACCAAATACCAAAAAACAAGCTATATGAGATATCTCAAATGCTAAAAAATTTTAGCATTTGTGTTCATACCATTCTACTAGTAGAACAGTGAAAACCCAAATTGTAAAAATAAAAAGCTTATTTTATTCACCGCTTCTCTCTCTCTCTCTCTCAAACCAACCTTCAACCTCTTGCCACTACTGCTCGCCTTCTTATTTAGACCTCTCTCCTCTCCCTCTCTCAAGCTATAGCTTCATGGGTCTATTTTGTGGGTTGGTTGGGTTGGAGCCTGACATGGCTTGATGTGGATAGTGATAACCACAGAGAAGGCAGGTTTGGTTTTTCTGATTTGGTTTTGGTTGTTGGGATTGGGTTGGTCTTTTGAATTGGGTTGGGGGTAGGAGTTGCGGTAGTGGTGATTTTGGGCGGTATAATTGTTTTTTTTTTTTTTTTGGGGGGGGGGGGTGTTGTGGCTAGGTTTGGAATGATTTTTGGCAATAGTTTTTGGTTTCAAGGTTTTATGGTGTTGATGTGGTGGGTTTGGTTTTGGGTGTTATGTGGTGTTCTAATGTGGTGGTCTTTGTGTCTATGTTGGCGGTGGAGGGTTGTGAGGGTGATGGATGGTGGTGTTGGGTTTTGTTTTGTTAAATTTTTAATATAGCTGAGATGTTTTTAAGAATATTTTTATGTATTGTAATATTAAAATAGAAGATATGAAGTAGAGTGTATTGAAAATGTTATCCTAAAATTGATAAAATAAATTTTTAGTGTATTAAAAAATATGGATCTTAGCTGATGTTCAAGCTCTAAGGGTGCATGAACATAATAATTGCAGTTGACTATACTATGAACAGTGTCATATAGGTTATTATTAATTTCCTTGATAAGGTAGGAAAATTGGAAGGTGAGGTAGGTCATGGCAGCACATGCAACGATAGATTGGAGAATTAACAAATTACAAATAAAATAACGACAAGTTCTTTAATCCTTATGATAGACCATGAAATTCAATTAAAAAACTCCACGTGTGTACATTCCATTGGGCTAGACGTACAATATATGACATTTTACATCTTATTAGTGGTTTGGCATAATAAGTACGTACTCTGTGTTCACTAACTCTCGTGGCCTCTTCATACTTGAACTTGAGTTCTCAATCAAGCAGTGCTAGCCCCTTCAGTACTTTTGGTTGAGTTTGAGATCTCAATTCAAAGCTATAGAGCCATGGTGGAGGAAAAGGTTTGTCAATTTTATAATTGATAACTTAAATAAATAAATTCATAATCTCTTAATAACTTAAACTTTTAGAAGAATCGTTAATATAACATAGTATCAACACAAGATATCTTGAATTAATTCAATCCCCTATGTCCACTTACCTCCCATTTATTCATACGTGAAGGGCAAATGTTAGATTAAATGAATAAATTTTGCATTTCATTCTTTCACTTCCCATTCATTTTTCATGTTGTCCATGATACTGTTTTTCTGATTCTTCTGTCGGCAAAATCTCCAAGTTTCTCTCTTTTGCTCATAATTGTTTTGGCTTTTTATATTTTTGGCTTAAATATGATAAACATATATACAAAATTTCTTTACTTTCTATAGAGGACAACATTGATGGTGATCGAGGTCGACCTTGAATGTAGTCGCTGCTACAAGAAGATCAAGAAAGTGCTTTGTAAAATCCCTCGTGAGTCTCTCTTTCTCAAGTTCAATTGAGTGTATATATGAATGTACAAGTTTGTGTTTTTATGTGGCTAGAGAAAAAAAACAAAAACAAAAACTGAGTTATATATTATGTGTCGGTAATTTTTGTGAACAAAAGAAATACAAGACCAGGTATACAACGAGAAGGAAAAGTTGGTGGTAATCAAAGTGGTATGTTGCTCTGCTGAAAAGATAAAGCAAAAGCTAATTTACAAGGGTGGTGATACCATTAAGAACATTGAGATCAGAGAGATTGAGAAGTCCAAGCCAACTAAGGAGAACCCAAAACCGGATTCAAAGCCTCTTCTTGGACCGGTTGGATTTGGGACCTGTTGTTGTACGGAATGTGTTCAGGGTCGTAGTGAGGGGCCATGTCATTGTGGCCAATGTAGGCCACCCCGATGTGACTGTGGCAGCTGCCATGGAAGGCCAAATTGTGAAAGTTTTAGTCGTGGGTGTAGAAGGAGTTGTAATGTGAATCAAAATCAATTTGATCACTTCAGTCCTGAACCTTCCCCTTTATGCACCATCATGTAATTGGAATTTGCATGCATGGTGATTGATGATGATCATCATGTTCTAGTTGCCTACTTGCAAGAAAAAAAAAAAAAAAAATATATATATATATATATATATATATATATATGTGTGTGTGTGTGTGTGTGTTCTAGTTGCCAATGTCACATGGTCCAGCTGAGTTTGTGTTTTCTTTTGTTGGTTTCTAGGATTTACCAAAAAGAGAAAAAAAAAAAAAAGATTAATAAGGATGTATGTATGGGTTTGATTAATCAATGTCGTTGGGGACAAAATGGTTGTTCATTTTAATGTTACTTGAGTTGTAATGATTTTTAAAATAATGAAAAGCTCCTATTATTAAACATTCACCCTCTACTGCCTACTTTTGACTCCTCATTTTAACTAATTTTAATGAGTTCTTCAATGTTAAGAGTATTTATAGTGAAGATGCTAAAAAAAAATTAAGTTTTAGTAACTCAAAAGTTGTATTTTAACATCCCATTTTGTAATACATTCAATATCAAAGGTTGTATTTTTTCCGTTTTATTTGAATAGTATTTTTTTATTCTTACTCTCTCATCTTTCTCTATTATCTTATTTTCCGTCTCTCTCTCTTCTATGCTAGCCACCATCACCATCGATTAAAAAAAAAAAAAAAAAATCACAAACAAGAACCAAACAACCCACAACCCCATTGCTAGCCACAACCACCACCACCACCACCGGGAAAAATAACATAAAACTTCAACCCAAAAATAATAGCCCAACCACCCACAACCCACTGCTAGCAACCACCACCACTAACGGGGAAAAAAAAAACATAAAACCTCAAACCTCAAACCACAGCCCAATCCCAACCCAAACCCACGAATCATTGAACCCACCACCACCACTAGCAACAAAACGACTCATCATCGACAAAAGATAAAAGATTGAAGAGAAGGTGTAAGAGTGCTAAGAGAGGCGAGAGTGAAGACTAAGAGAGAGGCTCGACCAAAGAAAAGAGAGAGAAGTAAGGCGAAAGAAAGAAAAAAGAGAAAATATATAATAATGAAATAACAGAAAGAAACTAAATAAAATTTGTTTTTTATACAACTTTGTTGCTATAGTAAACTGTTAAAGATGATAGTTTAATAAAGCAAGTTGCCAACCTTTTTTAGCTTGACAACCATTGATAAGAGCATTAGCATTGGAAAATTCCAATGCTACTCTATTTTACAATTCTAAAAAGCCACTTTATCATTATACCATACCATTTTACAATATCTCCACATCCCAAACTTCTATTTCCCTCTTTTACTCATTAAAATAATATATCTACATAATAAAATAATATATCTTTTCTCCCTCATCTCTCTCCTCTCTCTCATTTTTAGCTTTCTTCCATCTGTAATTCCGCTGGAGCCTTCATTTCCCATAAAACCCAAAACTGGGCTTCAATAAAACCCAAAACTCCATTCGCTCCTTGACGAGCTCGCACTCGCACTACTCCGGTTGTGGATCGTGGGTCGTGGATCGCGAATTCGTGATTTGGGTTTCGTCGTGCTCGATGGTTATGATCTGGTGGATTTCGCCGTGCTCGATGGTTGTGATCCGAGGATCGCGAATTTGTGATATGGCGTTGCCGTGTTGGTTTCGCCGTGCTCGAAGGCGTGATATGGTGCTCTGTGGTGCTGGGTGGTTTTTGGGTTCAGCGATGGAGAGACAGAGATGAGAGACAGAGGAGAGAGAGTCAGATAAAATATTATTATTTTTTTACAATACTTGCTACAGTGCAATTCTATGTTTAGAATTGCACTGTAGCAGTATTGCAAAAAAATTTGCAATACTACTGTTTAGCATTCCCCAATGCAGATGGTTTTGGGGCTTAAAATTCCAAATTTCCCTTATATTTGGCATTAGCATTCCCCAATGCTAATGCTCTTAATGCATGTATTTTGGTCTTTAAGTGGTAAAAATAGCTTTTTGGAGGCTTTACTTCCTCCACTGTGACTCTGAGGGTCATAGATGGTTGCAAGGGCTGGCCCTAGGCAGTAGGCCACTCAAGCCGCGTAAGGCCCCCTTAGTAGTGGAAGGCCCCAAATGTGAGGGTAAAAAATGATTTCTAAGAAGACCCAAAAATTTTAGAAGAATCACTTTATTTATTTATTTTTTTATATATGAAAAAGATATATTACTTTCACATTTTTCCTCCACTTTTAAGAAGACCCCAAAATTTAATAATAGTAAAGATAATACAAATTTAAATAGATAGCTCTTACAAGTAAATGTGTCACTAATCATAAGAAGTAATTCAAAGAGGAAAATGCTTGAAATACTATAAATTTGACTATATAGCATTTACAAATTGATGTGACTATACTGAATATAATTGATGTACTACAACAATCTAATAAATGCATATTTGAATTCTTTTTTGTGATTGATGATATATTTTTGTAAGCCTCATATTGTAAAATTTATAGTATTATTCCCTAGCATTGTTCATTCAAATACTCGTCTATTATTTTCTTGAAGTGTCATCAATCACATTCATTATTACATCAATTTGTAAGTTTTTTTGTAGTAAAAGTTGTTATACCTTTAGCATTTTCCCTAAACCAATAATAATAATAATAATAATAATAGTCAGTTTAAAAAATAAGCTTATTTATTTTTTAATAAAAAATTATGACGATATTATTTTAAGTGACAAAAAAAAAAAAAAAAAAAAAAAAAAAAAAAAAAAACCCGTTTAAAACTATAGCCTTAAGCCTCCAAATTTATTGGGTCAGCACTGAATAGCTACATACACAAATTTCAAAGTATGGTATATGGTTCACATTCTTTGGCCAAAAGATATTAGCCACCATGCTTAATAAATTTTAAATATACGTCACACAATTATTCGGATGTCAATCAATTTCTTTGCACGTATGTGTGTGTATATATATATTTGTAGGGATAAAGGGCCCAAGAGTATATATTGGGCCGTGGGCCTTGTCCAAGGACACTTAGTGGTCTAAGGATAGATAAACGATAGTGAAAACGTAAGAGTCAGAATTTCATAAGCAAACTACAATTGAAAAGGTTTGGGAAAGTGGGCCGAGGAGGAATGCCTCCTCGGCTAAGCAAAGCAAAAGTCAAAAGGTGTGGTATGTCATCCAGAGCAATGTTCTGGGAGATTCTATTGATAAGGATACACGTCATGAAAGCACGGGACAAAAGGAAGCTGTGAAATATCTAAGAGAAAACTGCTACCACCGCATTGAATACTCTGTAGCTAACTTTCTGGAAGTATTAATGTGGAAGTGATAACTGAACAGTAATTTTCAGCCTTACAACTACTCCCAAAGATTTCAGGAAGGTGCTGATAGGATAAGGATCAACGCTAACAACCTAGTCTACACGTGGAGGGTGGAGATGAAAGAAGGAAGATAGTATAAAAGAGAAAGAAGACCTTGAGGGAAAGGGATCGAGGAATTAAGGGAAAAACATTGTAACAACAAGAACTAGACTTGTAATCAAATTCAAAAAAAATATATACAAGAACCAATCTCCTCGAATTGTGCCGAGGACGATTTTCTTTGGATAAAACCAGTTTATATTTGCTTTCTTGTCATCTGGACCCACTATAATTGTTGTCCAACTCATTAGAACCTAGTTTTTTAACCCATTCTCTACAAATTCATTGTATTGGACTCTTTGGGCCTAAATCCTTTCACCCTTTGGGCTTAGGAATCAAAACGTGCCCTTACAATATTAATTAGCCAATTTACTCTTTGAACTTTCCAAATATGTCAAATTGACACTTTTGTTAGTCTAATGTTTAAATTGACTAATGTTTTTTTTTTTTTTTTTTTTTGATACATAAATTGACTAATGTTAATATGACACACATGAACAAAAAATTACTAAACACAATTGCAACTGATTAAAAGAGAGAAATTAAGGAGAGAGAGGATCTCTTAATTGAATTGTTGTGTCATTGAACTCCGTGGTCTTGCCATTTATCTCACCATTTGACTAGAACAACAATAACAACTATGACTTTGTGCTGGTTGTGTGGGAGGGTGGAAGGATTGGTGAGGATGAGTTCAATAGATTGGCGACAAGAGAGTTTAGTTGTTTGGCTTGTGTGTCGTCACCAGCGTTGTTGTTGGTATCTCTATTGGTGGTTTCATTGGTGATTCTCTGCCCAAAACCTTAACCTTATTTTAAATAGCTAATTTTGTAAAACCCCAATTGTTTATTGTTCATTATTCATTTATATTGCTTTGAATATTGTCATAGTTTTGAGACTCGAACTGTTCAAAGAACTAGAAAAGGGAGAGGTTTAAGGTTTTTTAGGTCAGAGGTTCAACCGAGGTTGAACCATGACAAAATAAAAATTTTAAATTCACTAAAACATAAAATAAATATAATAGTTGGTGTATTTAGGACACAACAAGCTAACCTGCCTAAATAGTGAATTAGCGTGTCAAATAGAATTGGCGTGTGTGGCTTGGTTTGAGTCCCTACAGATGCATTTTATCAAAGTTTTTTTTTTTTTTTTGGATACTTATTCTCCGATTATACTAGAATTGCATTTATTAGAATTTTATTTGTCATTACATCTATTTACAAACTTGTTGTACATCAAATGGATGTTAAAACTACTTTTCTAAATGGTGATTTAGAAGAAGAAATACATATGGAACAACCGGAGGGTTATGTTGTTCTTGGACATGAACACAAAGTTTGTAAATTAGTTAAATCTTTATCTGGTTTATAATAAGCACCTAAACAATGGCATGAGAAATTTGATAATGTTATGCTTACACATGGATATGTGATTAATGGTGTGGATAAATGCATATATAGCAAGTTTAATAATAATGAAGGTGTCATTATACGTTTATATGTTGATCACTTGCTTGTATTTGGTACTAGCCTTGAAATTGTGCTTGATGCTAAATGTTTTCTTGCCTCTAACTTTGATATGAAAGATTTGTGTGAGGCAAATGTAATGTTGGGTATCAAGATCCTTAGGGATAATGATTGCATTACACTATCACAATCTCATTATGTAGAGAAAATTCTTAAAAATTTTAAACTCTTTGTTATGTTACCTATGTCTACTCCATTTGACTCAAAGGTGCACTTGATTAAAAATCGTAGTGATAGTTTCCTACAAGATAAATATGCACAAATTATTGGTAGTTTAATATTTTTGATAAATTGAACTTGCCCTAATATTGCATATGCCATTGGTAGATTGACTAGGTATATTCATAATCCTAGTATGGAGCATTGAGATGAAATATCTAGATTGTTGAGATATTTAGAGGGTACTTGTGATTTTGGTTTTTCATATTGTGATTATCCTAATATGGGTTTATTTGAGATTTGCTTATTTTGCTAAAACTGAAAACTTTTTGCTGAAAGTACTGTAAATAAAGATAAAAGTTAACTGAAATAGTACAGTGAGACTCGTGAATAGTAGAAAAAATAAGCTGAATAGTAAAATAAGTTGGTAAAAATAATTTTTGCCAAACAGGCACCATATTAAAAGAATATTGTATTGCTAATTGGATATCTGATACAAATAGATAAAGCCCACTAGTGAATATGTATTTACACTAACTTGAGGGGTTTTCTCTTGGAAATTGGAAGTCATCCAAGTATACTTGTACAGTGAGATTCCCCATGTAATCTAAGTTAGTAGCCTTGGAGAAGGTTGGGTCTAAAGCCAAGGGGCTTAGGAGCTTATTAATTGATATATCATTGTATACTAATTATCTGTTGCCTCTGTATGCATGTACTGGGATTGCTAGGCTGCATTAGCACGTGCTAAGAATAAATTCTATAATAGGAAAAGTTAACATATCTGATTGATACATAATATTGTGATTTGTGAGGCGGCTTATTAATAATGGTGTAATTTCCTAGAGTAGCCAATATGGTTGCTCATTCTCTAGCAAAATGGTCTGTCATTTAATTATTATTATTTTTGTTCTTTTGATCTTGGCTGCTGTCCCCAGTTTTTGCCCCTGTTGTGTGGGATGAAGCTGGCAGCTAGTTGTAATTTTGGCTCTTCATCTTTGTCAATAGAGAGTTTTCATTCATAAAAAAAAAAATTAAAAAAAAAATCATAAATTTCATTACAAAGATAATTACGAAATGCATTTTGGGTTGACTATGGGCTTGGGCAGGTCTGCATTCCACCCAGGCCAGCTCTATCTCTTAGGCGATTTTTGAAGCCCGGCCTTCAAACTTGATGGCAATATTTGGCCCAGGCCCAGGCCCAGTCCAACCACTTTTTGCATAAAATGTTTTTGTGCATTAACTTCCTTGTACATTTCATATTTCCATATTTTCCGCAGAGACATTTTAAGCTTAAATGCGAAAGTTTATATATGAAAATCCAAGTCCCCTAAATTATTTCTTGAATATTAGATTAAAAAAAATCAACTTTGATCTAGGGCAAGTAAGGCCACTAATGGTCAAACTCGAGCATAGTATTTTCAATTTGTTTTTTGATAATTACATTTTTTTTTATTTAAAAAAAAGGTTAAAAATTGGGGAATGACATTTTAAACTGTATTTTTTAACGATTATTTGAAATTAGATCCTACAGTTTCAAATTAAACATTGAAATTTAAGACGGCTACAAATTACATATTATAATTGTGATAAATCTTATAAATTCAAACTTTGGACATTTAAAATTTTGATTTTTACTAGTGGCCGGTTCAAATTGATATAATTTTAAAAGTTTATGATTCAATTTTAATTTAATGAAAGTGTAGTGTTTAATTTGAAATCTACCTTAAAGTATAGGGTTGAAAATGTAATATACCTTTTTTCAAAATGCCTTCCATTCTCATTCGTGTCTTCTTCTTTTTTCTTTTAAAAAAAAGGATAGAATTTTTTTTAGAAAAAATATGATAGAATTTAAATACATGACATCACTCTATGGTGATTTTTTTTTTAATCATCATATAAATATAAAGATTTTGATTTTTTTGTTTACAGTAGCAAGATTTAAATTCAATTCTCTTATTTAGAAACAAAAAACTTTATTAGTTCATGAATTAGCTGAAATTCATTATTCTCATTCATGTGGTGATGATCAATCTACTAAAGCCTAGGTTTATTGTATGTTTGGAGAATTGCACATAGATATCTAATTAGAGAAGTTACTAAAATCTTAGATAAATGATATGTGGTCTTCAACTTTTATTACTTTTCCAATAAATAAAGAATGAGATAACAAGACAAAAAATGCAATAAGATGTACAATACAACCTATTTCAATATCACTTATATGAAAATAAAATAAAAATATACTAACGTCATAATAGATTGGATTTCAAGTTGCAAAGGCCTGCAATCATATTTTATTTTTTTTCAGAAGAAAAACAATTTTGGACGATTCTGACTACTTGCACAATTGCACAACATAAATTCCAGTGAGGGAGTAGGTGAAGCTGGCATAGTAAACAAGATTGAGGCATTTAAGATGACTTTTCTCTCCCTTCGTAGGAGTCCTGTCTCTCTCGCCTTGCACGAGTCCTTTTCTCTCGCCATGTTTGAGTATTTTTCTCCCTTCATTGCTACGGGTCATTGCTGGGTTTTCTAAGCCTTAGGGCTTGATTAACCCTCATGGATATGGATCAATCAATCATCAACGGAATTCAGCATCTTCAGCTCACTAGAGAAGAAGAAGAAGAAGAAGAAAGTATAGCCATCTCAACCACCAGCAGATCAGATTTATTAGAGGAGTGTGCTTTGAGCTTATTTGGTCGGCTTCTAGCAGAACAACATCAGAATATGCGAGCTTTGAAGAGTACTTTAAGGTCTGCTTCGAAGATGGGTCCGGATTTAAGGATTGTAGATGTTGGGAACAGTATTCTCCAGTTCAAGTTTAACTCCAAATATCAAATGGAGTGAAGGGGCGGTAATATTGTCAATCAGGATGGAGGTAAGTATTGGGTTACCTTTAAGTACGAAAGGCTTCCTAGTTTTTGATTCCATAGTGGCCTTCTTGGTCATGATGAAAAACACTGCAATGGATTTTCAAGCAATTCTGAAGCTCTCAGGCAGTACGGTGACTGGTTAAGAGCTAATGGAGGTTCTAAGAGTGGGTCTGAAAAAGTTAGAAAAGTGGGTAGCGACAGATTCGAGGTTCGGAAAGATGATAGTTCAAATGCTCGGCAAACTCTGACGACCTCCAACTCAACAGATATGGAGGCGGAGCAAGGTGGTCCATCAACTCTACCAAGCCACACGAATTCTGAGAATTTGAATTTGAACTCAGGACAAGATGGCACATCAGATACGCAACCTACAGAAAATCTGGATTCACGTGACAAGGTACGCCCCTTGAGCCTTAAGCCTTCTCCTGCTGAGCAAGCATGTGATCTCCATTATATTGGTGGGTTGGGAAAAGAGGCAGGAGATGAATCATCCATAGTGGGCCGACCAAAACCTTCTCCCTCTGAGGCCCATGAAGTCACTAGCCCACTGAAATCTTTTAAAGTGCCCCCCAATAGTCTGGAGACTACCAACATGCCATTAAGCCCAATAAGAGGAAATTTGAAGAGAGTTGCCAGAGCCCAAGGAAAAAGATCCCAAAATACTGACCCACAAACACAAAACGTGAAGGAGCTTTCAGGCTCTAAAAGACCAGGCAGACTTGATTTTATGGATGAAGATGAAGGTAAGCCTCTGAAAAAATTACGTGACTCAGTCCTTACTGATGCATACAACAACCAAGAGAGATTGGCGGTGGTTGCTGAGCAGCACTGTTGGACGCAATGAATTCCCTTTGTTGGAACTGTCGGGAAATTGGGAACCCCCGGACAGTTCATGCGGTTGGCGATTATGTCAGGCATTGGAATCCTAAACTAGTCTTCCTTTCGGAGACTAAATTAAAAATTAGACGTATGGAGAAGGTGAAGTTCAGACTGGGTTTTCCAAATGGGTTAATTGTTCCTAGCAGGGGTCGTAGTGGGGGCCTTGTTCTGCTCTGCTCTGCTCTGGTGATGCAAATCTAGAAATCAAGAGCTTTTCAAACCTTCATATTGATGCAATAATTACTGAGTCAGGCAATGGTTTCTCATGGAGATTCACTGGGTTCTATGGGTACCCGGAGACCCACCTTAAGGAAGAATCTTGGAAACTACTTTCTTTTCTTTGTAATCAATTTAATTTGCCTTGGTTTTGTTGTGGTGACTTTAATGAAATTCTCTCCATGAATGAAAAAACAAGGGGAACACAACGTTCACAAAGCCAAATGGATAGCTTCCGTTGTGTTGTTAATTTTTGCAGCTTCAAAGACCTGGGTTTCTATGGCCCGGAGTTCACCTGGTGTAATATGAAAGGGGGGTTGGACAGAATTTCTCTCCATCTGGATAGAGCCTTCGCTACCTCTGATTGGCTTGAATATTTTAAGAGTCCTAAAGTGTATCATTTGGTTGAGTCTACATCTGATCATTGCATCCTCACTATTACTGACTCTCCCCCTCCAGCCCGCAAAAGTAAGCGCCATTTTCACTTTGAAGCCATGTGGGTTAAAAGGGATGATTGTCATGAAGTCATTAAAGCTGCCTGGGATTCTGGTGCCTTGTCTATCACGCCTGAGGGGGTAGCATCCAATCTTAAAAGATGTGCTGATGCCCTTGCTAGCTGGAATTAGAATGTTGTCGGAAATATTTCAAAGAAAATTCAAGAGAAAACAAGGGCTCCTAATTCCCTTACTATGGGTGACCAGCATGGTTCTCGAGGGCAGACATTAACCATCTTAGAAAGAAGATTAATGATCTCCTGGACAGCAAGGAGACCATATGGCGGCAACGCAGTAAGGTTCATTGGTATAAGGAGGGGGACCGGAACGTCGAAAAGGGGGAGGAAAAATACTATATTGGGGCTATGGAATGATAATGGCGAATGGTGTGAGAGTAAGGAAGGTATTACAGCCACTGCAATTTCCTATTTTGAGAACATATATTCCACCTCCTTCCCCACGGGTACTGATGAGATCACTAATGCTGTTCCTAGACGTGTCAAGGAGGAGATGAACACTGAGCTCACCGAGGTTTTCATAAGAGACGAAGTCACCAAAGCACTTCAACAGCTTTATCCCACCAAGGCTCCTAGTCCTGATGGTATGTCTGCAATTTTTTATCATAAATACTGGGACATTATGGGGTCAAATATCACAAACATGGTGCTAAATGTTCTGAATTCCAACTTACCCATGATTGAAATTAACAAAACCAATATCTCCCTCATCCCAAAAACTAACCATCCTACAAAAATGACAGATTTTCGTCCTATCAGCCTATGTAATACCACATACAAACTCATATCCAAAATCCTAACCAATAGATTTAAGACTATTTTACCAAGCATTATCTCAGAAAATCAGAGTGCTTTCACACCCGATCGTCTAATCATAAATAATGTTCTTGTGGCTTTTGAGTTTATGCATTATTTAAATCATAAAAATGATGGGAAGGAAAATTACATGTCAATTAAACTAGATATGAGCAAAGCTTTTGATAGAGTTGAATGGAATTTTATTAAAGGTGTGATGGTGAAATTGGGTTTTGCTAATAAATGGATTGATCTTATTATGCATTGTGTCTCTTCTGTGTCGTACTCAGTGATCATAAATGGTGAGACTCAAGGAAACATCATCCCTTCAAGGGGTATTAGGCAGGGAGACCCTCTTTCTCCTTGCTTATTTCTCCTCTGTGCTGAAGGTTTCTCTGCTCTCATCTATGAAGCAGCCCGTAACCAACAGATTAATGGAATCTCTATTTGTAGAGGCTGCCCAAGAATTACTCATCTCTTCTTCGCTGATGACAGTCTCATTTTTTGCAAAGCAAAGGATCAAGAATGCCAAAATCTTGTCAATATTCTCAATAATTATGAAGTGGCTTCGAGGCAGAAAATCAATACTGATAAGTCATCAGTCTTTTTTAGCCCAAACACCCCTCAGGAGGTAAGGGAGAGTATTATGTGCATTCTTGGCTCAATGCAAGATTCTAGGCACAATAAATATTTAGGGCTCTCATCCATCATTGAGAAATCAAAATCTCAAGTGTTTGCTGAAATTAAGGATCGGGTTGCTAACAAACTGGCTGGTTGGAAAGGAAAACCCCTTTCAATTGGTGGGCGGGAGATCCTCATCAAAGTAGTTGCCCAAGCAGTGCCCACATACACTATGAGCTGCTTCCAACTTTCTAAGACATTGTGCAAGGACTTGGAGAATATGATGCGAAACTTTTGGTGGGGGCAAAAGAAAGAGGAGAATAAAATTGCGTGGATTAGTTGGAGAAGAATGTGCAAATCAAAGTTTTATGGAGGAATGAGCTTTCGAAACCTCCAAGCCTTCAACCTTGCCATGTTGGCCAAGCAAGGATGGAGAATCCTCAAAAACCCAAATTCTCTAATGGCTCGGGTTTATAAAGCCAAGTATTTCCCTCATGTGGATGTGCTCAACTCCAAGAAAGGCAGCAACCCCTCTTATGCTTGGCGTAGTATTCACAACAGTCTTGAAGTTATTAGAAAAGGCACAAGGTGGAGAGTAGGCAATGGGCGAAGAATTCATATTTGGGATGATAAGTGGTTGCCAACTCCTACTACATACAAAGTGATCTCGCCCCAAATAGATTTTGAAGGATTCCCCATGGTGTCTTCTCTCATTGACAATGACACTAAAGGGTGGAAAGTTGATGTGGTAAGGTCCATCTTCTTGCCTTTTGAAGCAAATACAATTTTGAAAATTCCTCTGAGTTATAACCTTCCAGAAGACAGTCTCATATGGATTGGTAACAAAAAAGATACATTTACAGTCATAAGTGCGTACCATATTGCCTCAAGTATGGTGGACTCAGACGAGGACGGCGAGTGCTCATTTGATTATGCAAGGATCTCACTGTGGAAGAGGATTTGGCACTAGAAAATTCCACCAAAATTCAAAATATTTTCTTAAAGGACTTGTGTCAACGGCCTTCCTACTATGTTTAATTTGAATCATAGAAGTATCCATTGTTCGAGTTTCTGCCCTCTTTGTGACAAGGCCATTGAAACCACAGCCCATGCACTTTTCCATTGTGAGCATGCTAAGCTGACTTGGGCTCATTGGCATAACTGTCCTATTGATTTAGCCCATTGTACCAGTGAACCAGTGGATTTTGCACTGGCCATCGCTGAAAAAGACTCCTCCTTTGCTTTGGAACTATTCGTTGTTGTTGCTTGGTCCTTTTGGTGGAATCGCAATCAAGCTCTTCATGAAGATTTTGGTGCCCCTCTAAATCAGATTTGGGATATGGCTAATCGAATCCTTGGTGAGTAAAAGGAAGCATGTTCTTTCTCTAATCTGCCATAGGTCCCTTCCTTGACCAATTGGACTACCCCCCCTTGTTGGTTTCTTCAAAATAAATGTTGATGGCACTGCCTCGGATGATGGTAGGCCATCTAGCATTGGAGTGATAATTCGAGACAGCCAAGGCTCCTCTATTGCAGCCTTTAGCAGGGTCCTTTCATCGCCTTTTTCAGCTGAGATTACAGAAGCTTTGGCTTTACAAGAGGGTGTGTTACTAGTATCAGAGATGGGACTCTCCAAAGTTATTTTTGAATTTGATGCCCTCTCCATTATACAAGCAGTCAATAAAGGTTTTGTGGGTGGTGATTTCGAGCACATTATTCAGAACATAAGTGAACTTTCTTCTTCGTTTTCTTGGTGTTTATTTTAGCATCTGAAATGGAATGGCAATAGAGTTGCCCATGATCTTGCAAAAGAAGCTAGGTGGTTCAGTGTCTCTCAAGTTTGGAAAGGTGTTGTTCCAAGTGTTGTTGAGAAACTCATTTGTGATGAACGTGGCTTGTAACTGTTTTTCTGCAAATCCACTCTCTGTTGTAACTCTGTTTCTAATGAACGAATGATCATATTTTCCCATAAAAAAAAAAAAAAAAAAAGTAGGTGAAGTTGGCGATTGTACAGCAAAAAAAAAAAAAAACCGGTGATTGTACAATCTGAACTAGAACCTAACTACCAGCTCTTGTAATGAGACTTGAGAGCAGCCCAAATTTAGAGCATTTGCATGAGTTTGTGCAAAAATTATTATAGCATAAGAATCCACTTTTTTTTTTTTATAATAAGATTATCAATTTACATTTCATTTCATTAAAATATCAATTTCTTGATTTTTTTTCTTATTATTTCTCTTTCTATATACACAACAACCATCATCTACTATCTTCTTTCATCATCAGAATATGTAAAAAAAGAATAAAATACTAAATGCATATAAATTATACCAGTGTAAATTTACACAGTTATTGTAGCAACCATATATTTTTATAAAACTTTGCATAACTTGATATGAATGAATATTGAGTTTGGTTGGAAAAATGTGGTACTTTTTCTATTTTACAAATACTATGTGAGTACTCTTAAGCAACACTCTTATGAAGATTGAGGACACCTGTGGGTTTCCCATTAAAGCACTAGCATCTAGTGTGCTAAGTGCGAAATTTTTAGCATTTAGCACACCAAACACCAAATAAGAAGCCACATGAGATGTCTCAAATGCTAATTTTTTTAGCATTTGTGACTATGTCTGTGCAATTCTACTAGTAGAATGATACGAACCCAAATTGAAAAAGCTTACTCTCTCTCTCTCTCTCTCTCTCTCTCTCTCAAACCAACCTTCAACCTCTCACCATCTTGCTCATCATTGTCTCACTCGTCCGTTCACTGTCTCACTCATACCCCTCTTTTTTTTTTCTCTTGAGTAGCGGCTTTGTGGGTTGGTTGAATTAGAGCTTAGCTTGGCGTGGATGGTGATGGCCACGAAGGAGGGAGGGTTGGCTTTTCTGATTTTATTTTGCTATTAAGATTGAATAGGTTTTCTTATTTGGGTCTTGTGTTGGTAGGGGGTAGGAGTTGCAATGTTGGTGATTCTGGGCGGTGGTTGTTAGTTGTGGCAGTGGTGGTGTTGTGGCTAGGTTAGATATGATTTTGGATGTTGGTTTTTGATTTTAGGATGGGTTTTGTGGTGTTGATGTGATGGGTTTGGTTCTAGGTGTTATGTGGTAGTCTTGGTGTCCTTGGTCTTGGTGGAGGGTTGTGGTGGGTAATGGACGGTGGTGTTGTGTTTTATTTTGTTTTTGTTTTTGGTTTTCTTAATTTTTTAATGAACTTGAGGGGTTTTTTAGATTATTTTAATGTGTTGTGATCTAAAATGGAGTGTGTATTTTAAATAATTCATCAAGTATATTTTTGGTGTATTAAAGTGTGTGTGTGTGTTCTTTAGAATAGCTAATACTTTTTTTTTTTTTTTTTGATGCTAAGAGCATCAAAACCTGCTCTCTACAAAATATCCTATTTTCCTATCTCAAATGCTACTTTATCTATTATACCATACCATTTTACAACACATTCAACATCCCAACTTTTATTTTCCTACACAATACATTAAAATAATATATCTACACAATAAAATATATAACTCAAAACCATCTCTCTCCTCTCTTCAATTTCTGTCTCTCTGCCTCTGCCTCTCCTTCTCTCTACCTCTTTCTCACCACTATGAACAAACCCAAAACCCAGCACAACCACCCTTCAAACCAAACCACCCCATCACCTGCCAATCATCAACAACACCACCACCCATCATCTCCATCATCAACAATATAACCACCACCACCAATCCAAGCACAACACAACCCACTGCCACCAAGCCAAACACCTACCACACTGAGACCAAAACCCACCACCACGTGCAAAATCACAACCCCTACCACACAAGACTAAAACCCATCCAAGAATTAAACTTGTAGAAAAAAAAAATTATAACAGAAACCCACTGTAATCTCCACCACCAATCTCCGACCTCCACCATAAGCTCCACCGTAAACCCACTACCACCAAGTCAAACACCTACCACACAAGACCAAAACCCATCCAAGAATCAAACCCATAGGAAAAAAAATAATACAATCGATTAAACCACCGCTAACCCACTACGAAGCCACATAATCTTCACCCACAAACTTAACAAATACCCAAAATCGGCAATGCTGGTAGGGGAGTGGAGAATCGTTCTAGATCTGAGAATGATGCAATCATCAAGTAATGGTGAGTGACTCCAACTTGGCTTGGTGATGGTAGGTTCTGCCGTGGTGGCTTTAAAGAGAGGAGAGAGAGTTTTGGGGTTGAAGAGAACAACCAAGACCACTATGAGCGGTGGTCATGACAGAGAGAGAGCAACAATCCGGCCTGCTTGGTGATGGTGGTCCAACCATGGTGGCTTTGAAGAGAGCAGAGAGCAGAATAAGAGAGAAGGACTAGTGTAATACCCCAATTTTTGTTTTTGTGATTATCACCATACATTGTCATTATTATTATAGAGTTGGGGTACAGTATGCGTGTGCACAGTAAGATGGGAGTAGACAATTTTGTAGTGCTACAAAATAGATGAGAAAATTAAAGTTTTAGTGCATACAATTTAGTGCAGCAATTAAAATAATAAATAAATAAATAAAAGAGGAAGATGTTCTATGGGCTTCTTGGAGACTAAATAGATAAGTTCTAGTGGGTTTTAAACTCCAGCCCACTACCCTACTAAGCTCACATCTCTGATGTGTTAAATATGGGGTAGAGGAAGAGATAATCAGGGTTTTCATAGAGGCTAAGAGGCAATTAAAGAGGTTAAGAGGCTAAAAGGTGTTTTACCTTGGAGTTTAGAGCACATACAATTGAAGAGGCAATCAAATTGTTCAAGGTATGATTTCTCACCCTTAGAAACAAAGAATTAAGGAGTTTGAATTTTATCATGGAAAACTTTAGTGATGTGTAGATTGTTGAATTGGTAGTTTCTTTGATTACGATTTACAGTATTTCAATAATTCTTGAATCCTAGGTTGCCACTGTTCGGATTCTAGAACAAAAGCCAAAATTATTAAATCCATGAATAAGGCTTGCATCGTTTTCGTAGGACTATTAGGGCTTTTGGGCTGCTGATCTATATCATAATATTAATTCTGATTTGCTGGACAATTTGCACTCGACCTCACACATGTTTCACTAGCTAGCTCTCATTTTGTCACAGTCCTATTTTGTCACGTGTTGAACCCTTTTTTTCTAGATGTGTTGAACCTAAATGGTTCATTGTGTTTGGGAATATTTAACACCTAGGCATAGACTATCAAAGCTATCAATAAGAGAAAATACTATTTGTCACATGTTGACTATTCCCAAACACAATGAACCATTTAGGTTCAACGCGTCTACAATTTTTTAAAAGGATAAGGACAGATTTGAGATTTTATACCAAAATTCTTATATTAAATCCGTAGGGTCAATGAATGTTAAATTCATGAATAGAATCATATTGGTTTTGGCCCACTAATTGCATTGGGGTTATGTATTAAATCTTAAAAGCACTCACATCAACTTTTCTAAAATATAAAAAGTGTACAATTTTATACAATTTACCTTAAAAATTATCCACATTAGCTCTTCTAAAATTGTGCAAATTTCAAAAAGCTACAGTATTCGTGTAAAGATACACGGTTACTGTTCACATGTGCATCAATATTTAATTAATTTCTCTCTCTTTCTTTCTATTCTATTTTGTTACTTGCTTCTTTCTTTTTCTTTTCTCTCCGTCTATGGCTTTTCTCTCTCTCTCTCTCTCTTTTTCTTTTATTTCTTTATTTCTTCTCCTTAATCTACAGTCCTTGCTCATCACTTGTTAGCCACCACCCCCACTCCAATTGGTGGCTCTTCTTTATTTCCTACCAATTATCTTCTCTCTCAACTGAAAACCCATAATAGAGTAGTTCATTTTCCTCTTTAGTGCTCTTCTATTTTCTGCAACCATGCCCATCAAGATTCAGAAATTTGCCAGAAGTGCGAGTGACTGGATTTGTTGATTTTGGTGGATCGATTTTGCTGATTTATTGATTTTGGCAGTGGTTTGCTTAGTGGTATCTTGGCTTGAATTTGTTGTGATTTGGATGTGGGGGTTTTGGTGTAGGAAGAGAGGCTGTGATTTGTGTCTATGGAGGCTGTGATATGGGTTAAACTGTGTTTGTTTGGTGAGAAAACAAAGGAAAAATAAAGGAAGAATTAATATTATATTAAAAGAAAGTGTAAAATAGATGATTTGATGTTGGTACTTTTACAAAGTGGCTGTGTAAAATAAAAAAAAAAAAAAAAGTAGATTTTAAGGCCAAACTAGATGGAAATTTTTAGACAAACTAATGTGGTTGCTCTAAAGTGTTGGCTACTGCATTCCTCATGATAAAACGAGTTCCAATTAATGCAAGGATGTATTATTGATTAGAATACCATTGATTAAAGAAATGTTAATTAGTGTTGAAAGTGTTATTAGTTTAGCAAAGTATAATCCTAGTTAGTCCACTTGTATAGTTTCTATAAGTTTTATATTTTGTAGAGGATATTAAGTATATTTCCATGATTGATTATAGGTTATATTTAAAAGTATTTTGAGACTATTTGGAGGGTGTTTCAGCTAGACTTTCAGAGTGATTTAAGTGTTGTAAGTAATTATGCATAATATGCACAAGTTTTTGTCTATTAGGTTCTTAGAAGTTAAAAGTTATGTATTTCAAACTTATATTTTCTAAGTTTATCAAAAGCATTTCTACATCCTTTGAAAGAGAAACTTCGATTTTTTAAATAATGTTTTAGAGAGAAATTTTGAATTCTAAATAACGTTTTGAATGTCTAAATCTCATTTAAAAAATGATTTCTAAACTAAACTATTTCCCGTAAAGAATTGAGTTTCAATGTAAGTTTTCTAAAAAGGTTTTTGTTCTTTAAATTTGTTTAAAACCTAGTGATTTCAAATTCATATTCCTATTTTCCAAATTGTATTTAAAATGTTTCTTTTAGCAAATTGAATTTTCAGACTTACTCAAGAATTGTAAAAATATTTATATAAACTCCTCAATTTTTATTCGTGCCCCAAGAGAGTCAAGCATCCTTTAATTTATGTTCAATTCGATATTGTGATATTCGATTTTGCCTTTATATTTGGAATAATTGTTAATATTAAGAAATTATTATATTTTGTATAAACTTTGCTTTTGTGATACGTGACTCAAAATAAGTGTTTTTAGAATTGATCAGGTATATGTGTAAGCCCGCTCACAGGGTTGAATGTGAGAATAAGTGTTAATCCCTCATCAATAGGGGTTAGATGTTGGTATTCGTTTACAAGATTGTCTGTGAGAATATGTGATATGTGTATATGTGACACTGTGCTCTAATCAATTATATGTATGTGTTTTCGAATGATTTTAATATGTGATTACATATATATTAAGTGATTCATTATATGTTTTGGAATAATTATATTTGATAGCATTGAATGGGTTTGTGAAAAATCAAAATACTCGTACTTTGCTTGACTCTATTCTGTTATGTATTGTGTATAATTGCTTACTGGATGTGTGGCTCACCCCATCAATAACAATTTCCATATTAAAGTTTAGTTGGGGAATAGAACTTTTGAATTACTTTGTAAGGTGCAAGATAGAGCATGGGAGTTTTTAGGCGACGTCAATAATACTTGAAGTCTTAAATGATTATTAAGTTATTTTTGTTCTGCTTTAGATTTTATAGTATTAGAGATTATTTCTAAATTGTGGATTTTAGTTATTGTAAGAGATTTATTAAGAGCATGTTTATTTGGAGGTTATTGAATTATGTTTAAATTAATTATGTTTATTGAGTTATGTAAGATCAGCAAGTTAGTCATGCATCTAAATTCATGTTCCATGGATTTGGGTAGTGACAACAAGAGACAAAGAGAATGAAAGAGAGAGGAGATGAGACTGAGGAAAGAGGGGAAAAAAAAAAGGCAAATATTTTAAGAATAAAATATAATATAATCGTTTACAATATTGCTACAGTGCCATAAATTTATGATGGTACTGTAGCATAATTGTAAATTTTTTTACAATTAAAAGATCGGGTAACAGGAGGTTTTGGTGCTTTGATGTTAAAATATACCAACATATACCATTTGAGTGACCAAATACTAATGCTCTAATACATGTATGATCCAAATTGCATTGACCAAATTAACCATGAACAATGACCAAACTAATAATTAGTAGCGACTCTAGAAATTTTGTCCAGGGTGTTCCTGGAAAAACCGGAATAGTAACCTACCCTATTCTATTTTGAAAAAATTTCGGGTCATTTCGGTCTATTTCGGGTATTTTGAGACATTTTGGTAAATACCGGCTGAAATTCAAGATTTGGCCAGCATGAAGTTTGTGCTAAAAAAAAAAAAATTGTTCTTAAAACCAAAACAAATTTGCTGAAATTCAAAATTGTCTGTCTTTTATAATGTATTTGGGTGAGTTTGATTCAACTTTTTGAAACTGGGCTTTTTGAAAAAGTGAAGTTTTTAAAAATTGCGGTATCAAATTTAGCTTTATATAAAAGTTGAGTATTTGGTAAAAGCTGTCAAAAAGTGTTTTTTCAAAAAGTTGAGTATTTGGTTAGCACTTATAAAAGTGGTAGTTTGAGTGGTTAATTACCAAAAAAGACAATGTATATATAAATGAGTTTATTTCATACTTAAATCAACTACTTGTGATAAATTGATACTGATTTTAATTTGAACATACTATTACAATTATTTTTTTCTCTTTCTAAAAAAATTATTTTTTTCTCACTGATATTAGCTAATAATAACATACCACTTAAAATTTATTGTGAAAATATTGTGATAATTGATACTGATTTTAATTTGAACGTACTATTAAAATTATTTTTTTCTCTTTCTAAATTTTTTTTTTTCACCAATATTAGCTAATAATAACTTACTACTTAAGATTTATTATAAAAATATTGTGATAAAAATTGATATTATTTTAATAATAAAAATAAAATATAATTGGTATTATTTTAATAATATTATTTTGCAAGGAAGCTTCCTTTTTCACTCTTTAACCCCCCACCACACGTATTTGACCACATCTTGAAACTTCCTTTTTCACTCTTTAACCGTCCACCACATATATCTGACCACATTCTTTTTTTTTTTTTTCATAGTTGTCTTTTCTCTTCATCTTCATCTTCATCTTCCTTCCTCTTTTTTTTTTTTTTTTTTAATCTTTTCCCTTGCCGTGCTGCTAGAGCTCTTTCTCCCTTGTCATCTTCAAATCTTCTTCATCGTTTGTTTCATTCACCTCCTCAGTTTATCAATTTTCACAAAGGAGAGGAACCTGGGGTTGCATCGTTGATCAAGCTTGTTTGTGAATTTGTGATTTGCTCTAGTTCCAATCTTTGATTTGTGTTGCTCACTTTCACCATGTAAAATTGTGTTATAAGCAAAGGGATAAAATTGGTTTTTAAGAATAGCGAGTGGGCAATCTGCTTTAGCACTTTTGTGCAATCTGGTTGGGGTTGGTTTTGTTTAGGATTGATGTTAGGCTTTTAGTTTTTGGGCTTGCTCTGTAACATTTTTTTTTTTTTCAAATCTCTATTACAATTTTTTTTTTTTTTTTTAGATTTTAGTTCAAAATTTGTTTGGCATAAAACTTTTGAGGGTGTTCTTGATTTTGCTTAAGGGTGTTCCTATTTTTTTATGGGTAAATAAATAAAAAAATTTAAATTATTATATATATATATAAAAAAAAAAATTTTTGGGTCAGGGTGTTCCCAGGAACACCCTGAACCCAACGTGGCGTCGCCGCTGCTAATAATGGGTCCGTTTGGATAGTACTTATTTTTGCTAAAACTGAAAACTAAAAACACTGTAACAAAATAATTTTTAAATGTATAGATAATATCGTAAACCCGTGAACAGTATATAAGCAGTAACTTTTATCTTTTGTACAGTGCTCACCTGTGTTTGTTACTGTTCACAAACAGTGCTTTGTCGGCTGTCACATGATATTACTGTTCACGCTTAAAAAAAAAAAAAAAAAAAAAAAAGAAGGGAAAAACGTGCCGCAGGATTCAGCGTTTCGGGCAAAATGTTTCCTTAATAATGCAGGAAGGGTTGAGGAACGTGAGGTGGGTCAATCAGGGCCAGCGCATGCAAATGATAATTGAAGAGTCAGCAATCACAGATAACGTTAAAAACCACACTATGCAAATAAAATAACGATAATGGGTCTGGACTTTAGATTGAAGAATCTAGACATTATGGTAGACCATAATGTTCAATTTAAAAAACCCCACGTTTCTACATCCCATTGGGCTAGACGTGCGACATATGACGTTTACGATTAGGTCAAGACGTACGACATATGACGTTTTTAAGTATTCTTTTAAGATTTTAAGTCAAAAAAGAAGTCTTCTTAAGTTCTGGTTTGGCCAAGGTCACCTCAACAATTTTAAGGGTCTTTGGTAAAAATTTTAAGTGAATTTTTTTTTTAATTTTAAAGTTTAAATTCTTCGTTATAAAAAATCTTTAAAGTTTAAATTTGTACAAATAAAAATTAATTTATTACATGATTTAATAAATTAGTATCACTGTAATACAAATGAATTAATATAATATACATCAAATAATTAATTAGTGTGATAATTTATAATAATTGATAAAGTAAAAGTTTGCATTAAAAAAAATGTGATAACTTATTAATTAGTGTGGAGGCAGCTTAGTTTAGGCCTTGTGATGTGTTGGGGCTTGTGGACAAGACTGCACAGTGCTATGTGCATTGTGTAGTCTTATCCAGTCAAGTTGTGTGCCCTGTTGTTGTGCAATATTCTATATTTTAGGATACAATGTAGCTTTTTTAATGCATTTTATTGGCCAATAAAAATACCTAGTATATTTTTTTTTTGTAATTAAAATATATAGATAAATATATTATATATATAATTTTTTTTTTTAACAAGTGAGGGCCTTTTTTTATTTGGGGGTATTAAGCATTGTATTAATTGCTTATATGGTTCAGCCGGCCTTGGGTTTTGCATATAAATATGTACTCTTTGTGTTCACTAACTCTCGAGGCCTCTTCATACTTGAAGCCTTGAACTTGATTTCTCAATCAAGCGGTGCTAGCCACCTTCAGTACTTTTGGTTGAGTTTGAGATCTGAATCTAAAGCCATAGAGCCATGGCAGAGGAAAAGGTTTGTCAATTTTATAATGTTAGATTAAATAAATATATTTTATCATTTTTAATATTTTAATTTTTAGACAAATCGTTAATATAATATAGTATTACAACAAGAGGTCATGAATTTCATCAGCCTACGTTACATTTCATTTAAAAATTTTACGTTTTGGGTTTGTATCCCACTCATCAATTGCAGCTAAATGGAGAGTACTAAATTAAATAAATAAATTCGCACTTCATAATTCATTCACACACACCATCATTAATTTTTCATGTCAGAACTTGATAGTGTCGTTTGTTCTGATTCTTCTGTCGACAAAGTCTCCGAGTTTCTCTTTCTGCTTGTAATTGTTCTTTGACTTTTCTATTCTGTTTTTGCTTAAATATGGATAACATACTTACAATTTGTCTACTATTATAGAAAACAACATATATGTGGATCAAGGTCGACCTTCAATGCCATCGCTGCCGCAAGAAGATCAAGAAAGTGCTCTGTAAATTCCCTCGTGAGTCCCTCTATTCTTTAAGTAAACGATGGTTATCTAATACATATGTTGTTATGTGGCTAAAAAAGAAAACTGAGTTATTATACATATACGTGTTGTGAACAAGAGAAATACAAGACCAGGTGTACAACGAGAAGGAAAACTATGTGATAATAAAAGTGGTATGTTGCTGTCCTGAAAAGGTAAAGCAAAACATAATTTGCAAGGGTGGTGATACCATTAAGTGCATTGAGATCAAAGAGCCTAAGCCGCCTGAGAAGAAGCCCAACCCACCTGAGAAGAAGCCAGCAGAAACACCTACTGCTAAGCCTGAGGTGAAGCCACCAGAAACAAAGAAGCCACCTGCGCAGGAGAATAAGCCACCACAAAGGACAAACCCTCAACCGGTTTGTGTGCCTGTGCGGCCGACTTGTTGTACGGAATGCTCTGAGGGTCGTCGTGGGGGGCCATGTCTTTATGGTCCTGGTCCTAGGCCATGGCCACCATCAATACCAAATCCTCGTCCGGCACCGGTTGGGATTCGGACGTGTTGTACGGAATGCTCTGAGGGTCGTGATGGGGGGCCATGCCATTATGGTCATGGTAGGCCACCCCCATGTTATGATGGCTACTACTATGGAAGGCCCATTTATGATAGTTATGGTGGCGGGTACAGGAGTTGTTATACTTACGCGAGTCTATGTGAAGAAACTTCCTCTGAATGCACCATCATGTAATTATTGGAATTTGTACGCATGCATGATGATAATGGTGATCATGTTCAAGTTGCCTACTTGCAAGAAAAAAAAAATGTTCTAGTTGCCTTTGTTATCTCATGGTCCGGCTGTTTTTTATTTTTTATTTTAATGGTCTGGCTGGGTTAAAATAAGAAGATTAATCAGGATGTGTATATGGGTTGTTTAGTAAATGTGGTTGGGGACAAAGGGTTGTTCATTTTAGTGTTACTTTGCTTGAGTTGTAATGATTTTTTTGAAATATTAAAAAACTTCTATCAATCATTCCCTCTCCAATGTGTAATGCCTACTTTTGATTTCCCGTGTCAATTAATTTTAATGAGTTCTTCCTGTTAAGGGTCATAGATGATTGCTGTAGGGCCCTAGGCATTAGGCCGCCTAGGGCCCCCTGCGGCAAAAAATGTTTTAAAAAAAAAAACATTTATATATATATATATATATACACACGCGCACGGAGATATAAAAAAAAATATTATTACTTTTAAATTTTTCCTTCACTTTTTAGAATACTCAAAAAATTAAGGCTGGTTTGTTTTCGATCTTAAACTTACATTTTTACATTTTAAACAGTATTACACATATTTTTATACACTTTTTCACCCACATGTATTTTAAAAAATTACAAAAATCTCATCTCAAATTACTCTACCAAATGCCTCCTAAGTAATGCTAAAAATAATACAAATTTAAAAATATAGAACTTATAAATAAATTTGTCACAAATTACTTTAAATGAGTTCTTCCTGTTAAGAGCATCTCTAGCAGATTCTCCAAATTTTTGTACTGATTGGAGAATGAACAGTGATTTTTACCTTTTATTTACTCATTTTTTTAAATATACTTTCCAACAGATTCTCTATCACATTCTCTATCTCATTTAAATATTATTTCTTCATTCATTCTTTATTCTTTTTTTATCATCATTTATTCTTTTTATATTCATTTCCAACAATTATATTTTTCAATGAAAAGTATTATATTCATAACATTTTTTGCAATACTTTCACAAGAATCACATCAAAATCATATCTTATGTGAAAAGTTGTTACTAGTTTTAATTTCAACCCACCGCTGAAATTATATTTTTACTCACCAATATTAGCTAATAACAATATGTTACTTAAGATTTATTGTAAAAATATTATAAAAATATTATGGTAGCATTTCTAAATTGTCATTTCCCTTTCTTTATATTATTTTTCCTTTCTTTCTTTCTATCATCCATACGTTTCCTTTTTTTCTTTTTCTTTTTTTTCTCTTGATTTTTCTCCATCATACACGTATAACCATATATCTCCATCCTCTCCTTTTTATCTCTACTTTCCACTTGATTCCAAAACCTCCCTCTCTCTTTCTTTCTCCAACTCTCTCTTTCTCTACTTTTTTTTTTCTTTTTCTACTTGATTCCAAAACATTATCCAGCTCTCTCTGTGATAAGAAACAGAGAAATAGGTAGAGAGAGAAAGAATAGATGGGTTAGATGGCTCCACTTTGCCACACCTTCTGCTCCACTCTCTGTGTCGCCGCTCGTCTTCCTCCCCAACGCAACTCAGATGCATGGTTCTCAGAACCGGACCGGACCGGGAGGTCGGACCGTGAAAACCGGGAACCGGGATGAAAACCGGTTTTTTAAGCCTAAAGAACCGGATTTTTTGTTAATTCCGTGAACCTCTAAAACCGGGGTTGGACCGCAAGAACCGGTCAGAACCGTGCGGTCCAACCCCTTAGCAATTCTTTTTTTTTTTTTTTTTTATAAAAACAACTTAACACAATTTTATTCTACTTAATTAAATTATCCATCTCTTACAAGGAATAAAAAAAAATTTATAATTAAAATCCTTCAAAGATATTCAACTTTACTTCAAAAATTAATCATAAATTTTAATGTTTTCATGGTTATTATTTTATTTTATTAACTTTCTTATTTAATTATTAAATATATGCTTGAAAATCATTAAATTTTCCTTACATATATAGATATAGCAGTCAATTTTGCTAGTTTTATAAATTTAATAGCTATATTTAGGCTTTAATTAATTATTAAATTAATTATGACATCATCACGGTTCGACCCCGGTTCGACCTCGGTTCGACCTCAAAAACCTTGAACCTCTCCCTTTTACGGTTCAATGAACGGTCCGGGTCTGAAAACCTTGCTCAGATGGTAGATGGCTTGTGTCTTTTTTTTTTTTTTTTTTTTTTTGCTTTTATTATTATGGTTTGATTAATTTTAAGATTATGTTTTTGAGTTTGTATTTTGATTATGCTTGAGTTTAGAGAGGTTTGAGAGAAAGGATTGTTGTGTTTGTAGCCTTGGTGAGAGGAGAGAGAATGATTGTTTTTATTGAGTTATATGATTTGTTTAAGCAAAAAAATTCATTTAGAGTTGCTACAGTCTTCTCTAGATAAAGAGAATGACTGTAGCGACTCCAAAAAAAATTGGAGAAGTTTTGTGTTTAGAGGATCTGTTGGAGTGTGAATAATAGTGTTTTTTCTCCAAAAAATAGATATAGAGCATTTATTAGAGATGCTCTTAGATGATTGCTGTAGGGCCCTAGGCATTATGCCACCTAGGGCCCCCCTACGGAAAAAAATGTTTAAAAAAAAAAAAAAGATTTACAGATATATATATATATACACACACACACAAGCGCTCGCGGAGGTATAAAAAAATATTATTACTTTTAAATTTTTCCTTCACTTTTTAGAATACTCAAAAAATTAAGTAATGCTAAAAAGAATACAAATTTAAATATATAGAACTTACAAATAAATTTGTCACAAATTACAAGAAGTTGAGGGGAGGGGGGGGGGGGGGGGAGGAGACAAGGCCCGGGGTTCAAGTCTTCAGAAGGGAGTTTCACACATACATTTAGATTAGATTATAGTAGAATTTCTATCTTATATAAAAAAAATTCAAAAAAGAAAATATTAGAAATACTATAAATTTTACTATATAAAATTTACAAATTGATGTGACAATTAATAAATATAATTGGTGGACTTCAATAACCTAATAAATGCATATTTGAATTACTTTTTGTGATTGGTAATACATTTTTGTAAGCCTTATATTGTAAAAATTATAAAATTGTTCATTCAAATACTCGTTTATTATCTTCTTAAACTGTCATCGATTAGTCACATTTATTACTATATTAATTTGTAAGTTATTTGTAGTAATATTTGTTATACTTTTATCATTTTTCATAAAACCAAAAAAATAAAAATAATAGTCATATTAAAAAGTAAGAATAATAGATATTTTTTTTAATAAAAAAATCATGAAGTAAAATTCTAGTTAAATATTATTTTAAATGATAAAAAAAGACCAATTTAAAGCTATCGTTTTAGGTCTCCAAATTTGTTGGGCCAGCCCTAATTGGCTGCATACACAAGTTTGAAAGTATGCTAGTTGGTGCACATTCTTTGGCCGAAAGATATTAAGATATTAGCTACTAAACATAATAAATTTTATATACATCTTACACAATTGGTTGGATGTCAATCAATTTCTTTTCTCATTTGTGGCAAAGAACAAACCTTTTCGTTTTAAAAAATATATTATTTTAGCAAATTTAGTCTTTGAACTTTCCAAATGTGTCAAATTGACACTTCTATTAGTCTATCGTTTAAATTGACTAACGTTAACATGACACACACATGAACAAAAATTACTAAACACAATTGCAACCAATTGAGAGAGAGGATCTCTCGATTGAATTGTTGTGTCATTGAACTTAGTGGGCTTGCCTTTGATCTCATCATTCGACTACAACAACAACTACAATTGTTCTAGCTGTGCACCACTAAAATATGATATTTTTTTAGAATAGCTGATACTAATACTCTAAGGATGCATGGGCCTAATTGCACTTGACCAAACTATCTACAATGTCTTCTAGACTATTATTAGTTTCTATCAAATTTCAAAGAGGAATTGAGATAATATCTAACCCACCTCACCATTTTCACCATTTAAAAAAAAAAAAAAAAAAAAAAAACAAAAAACAAAAAAACAAAAAACAAAAAAACAAATAACAAAAACAAATAACAAAAAACAAAAACAAAGAAATCAAGTTCTAAAGTTAGGGTTTTATAAAAATTAATATTCTCATTTCAACCTCAAAGCTCTTCCTAACAATAGTGACAAGAATCAAGAATGAAACAAATTCTAGCCTCAATTTAATCCTTTCACGTGAGAGTGAGTGAGTAGAATTTTTTTTTTTTTTTTTTTTTTTCTATTTGTCTTTTCCTCACAACCATTTGTTAGAAATCTCCTTCTATCTCTCCCTCTCTCCCTTTCTGTTTTCTCTCAACTAGACCAAATTTGTCTCCCTTTTCTCCTCACTCCCTCATCTCAAGTAGCCATGACCAAGCACTAGCTTGGTTGCTCTGCCGTTTATCGCTGCTGATAGTCTTTGTTGGTTGTGCCGCTTGAACTAATCTCATCTTTCTATCTTTTTCATTACAAGAAACCCATAATTGAAGTTCTTTCTCCACCGATCTGCCATGACTGAGTTCATGTTCGCTAGGTCCCTATTCATTGCCATCGTTCTCCAAGTGGTTTTGTGGTTGTGTGTTCTTTTATTTTGTCTCGATCTGTTCACGATGATGTATTGGAATTCTTGGGTTCTCTATTGGCTGGTTTTTGGAAAGGGTGGTTGTCTCAATGTATTTGGATTTGGATTTTTGGGGTGTATTTGATGAGATGTGGTTTTTTATTTGGGTTTGTGGGTTGTAGTGCTTGACTGGTGGTGTGGATGGGGGTTAGTGGTGGAGATTGGGTTTGTGGGTCATAGTGCATTGCAAAGGAGCCCTTGCTAGTATTAAGAAAGCCTCTTGGTAGACAAACAACACATAAAAAAATGTAAGGTTGGCTTGCTTTAGTTTTGGGTTATGTTCTGTTAGATTGAAAGCTTCAAATCATCTACAGAAGTTTCTTTATCTTTGCCCTTTCTTCATACATTTGAATTCAAAAATGGAAACCCATAAGCACAAAATGTCAAAACTAACTTGTGCTAGGGGATTATTCATATTAATGGATGAGTTTGCAAAATTTTGATCTTGAGAGTTTTAGTAAAAATGGTTTATTTATTTAATTTTTTTTTTTTTGGAGTTCTGGGTTCAAAAGAGTAGATGGAGGAGAGAGACATAAAATATTATTGAAAAGACATTTGTACCCATGTTTTTCTAACGAAAAATGGTGAGCTAGGTTACAGATGTCTAACGGAGGACACCTCAAGTGGGTTAAGTGACACTTTTTAAACCACGGGTAGGCTTAGTTAAAACCGGCTAAATCACAGGTGGGTTAACTGCAATTATCCCTAAAAATTTAGATTTTAGCACAGAGAAAAAGATATTTTATCTAATTTAACTCACAATTTTACAACTCACCCCACATCAATGCTCTTATTTTTCACAACACAACTAAACACAATTCATTTATTTATTATTTTCTCTCTCTTTTTCTGTCTCTCTTTAAGCCACCAAACCCACAACCTCTCTTCTTCTCTGTCTCTCTATCTTCTTCTTCTCCCTCTCTTCAACCCACAGCCACCACTGCACCACCATCACAACCACCAAACCCATATCCATATCAAACACAAACCCACATATGAATATACATAGCCAAAATTTGATCAAGCACAACC
Organism: Quercus glauca; assembly: GCA_023736055.1. Classification (NCBI taxonomy): domain Eukaryota; kingdom Viridiplantae; phylum Streptophyta; class Magnoliopsida; order Fagales; family Fagaceae; genus Quercus; species Quercus glauca. The sequence continues at coordinate 78,323,541 of CM043319.1, forward strand.
CACAACCAAAACCCAAAATCCGATCCAATCAAACAACCAAAACCCAAAATCTGATAAGATCAAACTAGGGATGGCAATTTCACCCCGCCTCTCCTTGCTTCACCTCACGTGGGTTTTCTCTGCCCCGCAAAGGTGGTGGGGCGGGAATGGAGCGAGATTCTATCCCCACACCATGGGGCGAGATTCTAGCCCCACACCACGGGGCGAGGCGGGGATGGCTTTAGACTTTTTAAACCAAACCTGCTTGGCCCTGCCCCATCCCTACCCTACATCAGTAAGGGTTAAATTGTAAATTTTTCATACCCTAAAACCCTACTATTTAAAATAACACATCATCAACTTATTTTATTCTACCCAACAAGGCTTTCTACTCTTTTTTTTTTTTTTTTTTTTTTTTTCTAGCAAGGTTGGAAATAAGATATCAATTCTAACATTTTCTTTTGTCTTTATTATAAACAAATTTATATACTATTAAATCATTGATTTTGTATTATAAGATTTTTGTTTTTGTTGTGATATTGTCTAGTTAAACACTTTAATAATATTATTCAATTTTTGCTAAAAATTAGTTTGATTTGATGGGATAAATTTATTTGTAATTTTAAGTATATTTTTATTAATGAAACAGGTTCTATTAAAAACAATTGTAATAATTGTAGGCAAATTAACAAGAACTAGAGTTTTACAGGGTGGGGCAGGGATGGGGTAAGAAAATTTTTCCCATCATGCGAGGTGGGGCAGGGATGGGGTAAGACAAAACCATGCGGGACGGGGGCGAAGACCTCATCCTTCGGACCTGCCCTGCCCTATTGCCATCCCTAGATCAAATACAACCCACAACCTGATTTCAACCCAAAATCCAACCCACAGCCAAAGCCAAAATTAACCACCACCACCACTGTCAAAATCCAAGAAACCCACAACCAAAATGGCAAAATCAATCACCGCCACCAAACCCACAACCAAGCTCACAAAAGTCAGCCAAAACCAAAATCAATCACCACCACTACCATAGTCAAAATCCACAAAACCACACCCAAAATCAACCACTACCACCAAACCCACGAATGGAGAGAGAGAGAGAGAGAGAGAGAGAGAGAGAGAGAAGAAAGGAAAGGTGAAGAAAGAAAAAAGAAAAGAGGAAAAGAAAGGAAAGGCACCAAAGAAGAAAGACAAAAGAGGTGAAGAAAGGAAAAAGAAAAGAAAGAAAGAGAGAAGCTCAGGAGACATACTAGTACCAATGAAAGAAAAAAGAAAAAGAGAAAAAGTGAAAAGTAAGAGAGAATAGGTCTCGATAACTACATGATGATAGTAAGTAATCAAAATAGATCTTGATATTGGACATTCTTAGACATGGACAGCCTAATCTAGCACAATGTAATTCTTGTTCATTAAGATCTAAACTAGGCAGCAAGATTGCTATCAGCATATCACAAATTAAAGCATCTGCATCTAGAAAGCTTAACAATTAGGACTAAAAAGGCAAGCAATCAGGCCTAAGTAATAAGTTTTAATGGATTTCTCCTTACAAAATGAGGTCAAATAAAGATTATTTGGTTTCATCTACGGGCATTTTGGAAGTGAATTTCTTAATGTCAATAATTCATGATAGATTACTACATGCCAAATTATTTTTTAACAAGAAAAATAACTGTTTCAAATCTTCTCAAAAAATAAAAATTAACTGTTACAATTACAAATACTTCTATCATTACTCATTACTAAAGTAATAAGCTGTTGTTCATCTTCTATCATTACACACCATTTGGGTTGTATTGGTTATTTAATGATGATACATTCTTGTGCTCTCAAAACTTAATAATGAATGTTTTCTCTTGCAAATAATTGGCACAAATAATTTGGATCAAATTATTGCAACAATATCTTCATTGTAATAGATAATTACATCAAACTTATTATATCAATAGATTGTAAAATAATTCATATCAGATCATTGCAATGGTATTTTTGTTGTAATTTCATATTTGTCATTGCAATAGATTGTAAAATAATTCATTGCAATAAGCTATCAGTTCAAAATTTTCATTGCAATAGATTGAAAAAATAATTTGTATCAATTTATTGCAATGATTTCTTCATTTTAAGTTATTGCAACAAATTTTTCTAATTATTGTTATTGCAACTAATTATTGTTAATTCAATCATTTAAGATTTTTAAGTTACTATTGTAACAACTTTTAACTTATTGATGTGAGTGGTCCCTTTAAAAACTTTAATGATTATTAAGATTCTCTAAATCAAAATGAAATTTTCCTAAAACAAATAAAATGAAATGAAATCCCAACATGCATATGGTGTTGCACTTCATGTCTAAGCAGATACTATTGCAATGACTTCTTTTCTTATCCCATGGACTGTGTGTGATTGTGTAGGAAATTACTGAGTCTTTCCCTCCTGATGGGCATTTCTCTCTTCTCCATTCTACTACTAACATCACATTTTTTTTTCAAGGAAAATGATAAAATCATTAATTATTTTACATTTTTTTTTTTTACAAAATGTTGATGTGGTAAGTGATTATTAGTAAGTAAAAGATAGTGTTATTGGTGGACCCATATGAAAATTAGTAAGAATTTTTCAGGTTGATAGTTTGTAAGAATGTTGAAAGAAAAATTAAAGTCATAAACTATTTTACAATATTTTTACAAATTACTGATGTGGTAAGTGATTATTGGTAAGTAAAAATATTGTGTTATTGGTAGACCCAAATGAGAACCAGTAAGAATTTTTCAAAATGATCGTTTGTAAAAATATTGTAAAAGAATTTGTTCATGTAGTATTACTTCCCTTTAAATTACCAATAACTGTCCACCACATAAGCAATTAAAAAAATAAGTTTATAAAATAGATTCATGCCCTACCAACTTGGCATGAAAGCAATGTGATTAATAAGATGACAATAAATGATTAGAATAGGTCTTGATATTGGGCATTCTTAGACATGGACAGCCTAATCCAGCACAATGTAATTCTTGTTCATTAAGATCCAAACTAAGCAGTAAGATTGCTATCAGCATATCACATATTAAAGCATCTGCACCCAGAAAGCTTAACAATTAGAACCAAAAAGGCAAGCAATCATGCCTAAGTAATAAGTTCTAATGGATTTCTCCTTACAAAATGAGGTCAAATAAAGATTATTTGGTTTCATTTGCCAGCATTTCGGAAGTGAATTTCTTGATGTAAAGTTTGATGTGTGAAAGGGTGAAAATATACTTAATGTCAATAAGTCATGGTAGACTAGTACATGTCAATTATTTTTTTATCATTACACACCATTTAGGTTGTATTGGTTATTTAATGATGATACATTCTTGTACTCTTAAAACTTAATAATGAATGTTTTCTCTTACCCTTTTTGTTAACAATCAATGCTCCATATCTCCCCTTTAATAAGGTCTCCAACCAATGCCAATGGAGAGATTTTGAGGGTCACTGTCGTAATATATTTTATCATCACTACGAGAGAGAGAGAGAGAGAGAGAGAGAGAGCTTGTCCCAACTATCTAGTGGAATGTGATGACATTAAAATGAATTATTCAATAAACTACATAAAATTTAATTACCACATAAGATAAGTAGATTAAAATAGGAACATAGGGCACAATCTTCCATAAGCAAAGGCCTTTTTGTTTTCAATTTTATACTTTCAAAACTTGTTTTTCTTGGTGTTTTGAGAAATTTCTCTCAAGAACAACTTTTTAGTGTTTATTAGCATTCAAAACCTGTTTGGCAATATTTTAGGTTTGGACAAATTATAACTTATTCACATGTGATTTAGTCGAAATTTAAGTTGCATACTTGTGATTTAAAATTTAACAATTTACTTACCTGAGGTTAGCTCATTTAGAGTTCCGTAATTCATCTCTGTTAAAAACAAGGCTAAATATGTAATTTTACTTCACTTTTATGTTTCTCTCCTCCAAAAATACAAAAGTAAAATATCTACTTTATAGGGTTTTCAAAACTAAGTTCTTCCCTAATTGCTCTATCATGGAAGCTAGAAATTCTAGATCGGGATCTTATGCTTGGACTAGTACCTTACATGGTTTGGATGTACTTTTAAGGGGACGTAGATGGCGTATTGGGGATGGCAAATTAGTGAGCATCTAGCAGGATTTTTGGTTACCAAGGAAAAATCCACCTTCTCTCCCCTTTGCTTGAGTCATTGGTTGACGCCAAAGTGAAAATTCTCATTGATGTTTCGACTAGACCATGGAATCACGATTTAATTTATGGTATTTTTATTCTAGAGGAAGTAGAGCTCATCAAATAACTGCCTCTATCAACTGGCCTTGCACGCAAAAGGGGGAATACACATGCAAGTCGGGGTACCATTTTTTGAAGGAAGAAGTTGACCTCGATTTTACTGGAATTCCTTTGGACCGTGACAAAGAATTATGGAGAGGGATTTGGTCATCACATGTACCGAATAAAGTTAAAAACCTTTTCTGGAGGGCTTGCCGAGAATCACTACCTTCGAAAGCGAATTTGGTGCGTCAAACCATCATCGATTGCCCAATTTGTGATTGGTGTGAACAGGAGCCAGAGACAGCGTTGCATGCTCCATGGACGTGTCAGGAACTTGATGTAGTTTGGGAAGATGAAGACCTATGGGCTTGTTGAAGATCAACCAACTTCTTGAATTTCAAAGACCTGTTATCATGGCTAATCAAAAAACAGCATCACCTGGAACTTTTCTCCATCACTGCATGGTCAGTGTGGACCCAACGAAACTAGGTTCGCTTGCACCAACCTAGCTGTAGTCCCCATCAAATTGCCTCTCTGGCAAAAGATCGACTTGCAGAATTTTTGTTAGTACAGCTAGCCCCTCGGTCTCTCCCTCCTAGGTCAATGGTGACCTCCATCGTTGGGCACGATAAAGATAAACTTTGGCGGAGCCATCTTCACCAAGGAGCGCAAGTTAGGGATTGGAGTGGTGCTACGTGATGCCCATGGTTCGATGCTGGCCTCTCTATCTCGGCAACTGTCACATGGTTACAGTCTACTGGAGATCGAAGCAAAGGCGGCGTCATCGGATCTTCAGTTTGCTATGGATTTGGGATTCAATCAGGTGGTCTTAGAAGGAGATTCTCAGGTTCTTATGACAGCATTGATCAACGACAGTCTGTTTTTGTTCTGTAATGGTATGCTTATTGATGATGTACGATTTAACGCTAGATTTTGTACTCAATCACATTACTCTCATGTAAAGAGAGAAGGTAATAAAGTTGCTCATAATTTAACTTTACATGTTTTATGTATTTTAGATTTGTTGTGTGGATAGAAAATATTCCACCTCCTTTTCTTTCTGTTGTCCAAGTTGATATTGTCAATTTTCCTTAAGGAAATAAATTATGTTTTCCTTATTAAAAAAAAAAAAAAAAGGTACACATTTATGTCGTTTACACATACTTCTTGTGGTTTTACTTCTTTCTTTTCAATTTCTTCTTGGCAGTGCTGTCTTTCTTCTTTTCTCGATCCCTTTGATAGTTTCCTTAATAACGTAGGAAAATCGAAAGGTGAGGTGGGTCAGTATATCAGGGCCAGCACATGCAAATGATAGATTGGAGAGTCGGCAATCACAAAAATAAAAGTAAAACCACACTTTGCAAGTAAAAGAACCATAATGGGTCTAGACTTTATGATAGACCATGAAATTCAATTTTTAAAAAGCCCACGTGTCTACATCCCATCGGGCTAGACGTACGACATATGAGGTTTGCCATTGGGTCTAGACGTACAAGATATGAGGTTTTAAGTCTTTTTAAGGTCTGTTTAATTTGCCATAATATATGTACTCTTTTTGTGTTCACCAACTCTCGTGGCCTCTTCGTACTTGAACTTAATTTCTCAATTAATCAAGCAGTGCTAGCCCCCTTCAGTACTTTTGGTTGAGTTTGAGATATCAATTCAAAGCTATAGAGCCATGGCGGAGGAAAAGGTTTGTCAATTTTGTAATTGTTATATTAAATGAACAAATTCACCATTTTTTTTTTTAATAACTTAAACTTTTGAAAAAAAATAATAAATCTACTTTGATATCAGAGAAAAATATTCTAAGTTTAATTCTCTATATCCATCTTATCTTGTTTAAAATTTTCACGTGTGGGGCTGAGCTCTCACTGAATTGCATTAAATTAAATGAATAAATTCGCACTTCATTCACAAACGCAATCATTAATTTTTCATGTCAAAACCTGATACTGTTTTTTTCTGATTCTTCTGTGGACAAAATCACCAAGTTTCTCTTTTTGCTCATAATTGTTCTTTGGCTTTTCTATTCTCTTTTGCTTAAACGTGGATAACATACTTACAATTTCTCTACTGTTATAGAAAACAACATTTATGTGGATCACGGTCGACCTTCAATGCCCTCGCTGCCGCAAGAAGATCAAGAAATTGCTTTGTCAAATCCCTCGTGAGTCTCTCTTTCTTAAGTTCAATTTCAGTGTATTTATATGCATGTACAAGTTTGTGTTTTTATGTGGCTAAATAATAAATAAATAAATAACGAAAACTGAGTTATTACGTGTTGGTAATTTTTGTGAACAAAAGAAGTACAAGACCAACAATACAGGGAGAAGGAAAACTTGGTGGTAATAAAAGTGGTGTGTTGCAGTCCCGAAAAGATAAAGCAAAAGATAATTTGCAAGGGTGGTGATACCATTAAGAGCATTGAGATCAAAGAGACTGAGAAGAATACCAAACCACCTGAGAAGGAGAAGCCACCAGAAAAAGCTGCTGAGCCTGAGGAGAAGCCACCAAAAGAAGATACTGAACCGGTTTCAAAGCCTCCTGTTGAACCGGTTTGTGTGCCTGTAGGGCCGGTTGGATTTGGGACTTGTTGTACGGAATGTTCTGAGGGTCGTGGTGGGGGGCCATGCCTTTATGGTCTTGGTAGGCCACCACTAACACCAAAACCGGTTCCAGTGCCGGTTCCGGTACCTATACCGGACTACCCGGTTGGGTTTGGGACATGTTGTACGGAATGTTCTGAGGGTCGTGGTGGGGGGCCATGCTTTTTTGGTCTTGGTAGGCCACCACTAACACCAAAACCGGTTCCACTTCCGGTTCCTGTACCTGTATCGGCTAACCCGGTTGGATTTGGGACGTGTTGTACGGAATGCTATGAGGGTCGTGATGGGGGGCCATGCCATTATGGTAGGCCACCCCCATGTTATGACGGCTACTATTATGGAAGGCCCATTTATGATAGTTATGGTGGAGGGTGGTATAGAAGGAGTTGCTATACTTACGTGAGTCGATGTGATTGTGATCACTTTGGTGAAGAAACTTCCTCTGGATGCACCAGCATGTAATTGGGAATTTACATGCATGCATGATGATGATAATGGTGATCATGTTCTAGTTGCCTACTTGCAAGTAAAAAAAATATGTTCTAGACTCTCGTTGCCCATATGACAATATATGTCACATGGTCCGCGTGGATTTGAATTTTCTTTTGTTGGTTTGTATGATGTATGATATGGGTTTGGTTAATGAGCGTGCACGGTTGGGGACAAATGGTTGTTCATTTTAGTGTTACTTTACTTGAGTTGTAATAATTTTTTAAATATTAAAAACCTTCTATTAATCATTCCCTCTCCAATGTGTATAGTCTACTGTTTTGATTTCCCGTTTTAAGTAATTTTAATGACTTCTTTCTTGCATTAGGCCACTTAGGGATCACTAGCAGTGAAAGGCCTCAAATGTAGGAAAAATATACCTTGCATTGGATACATATTTCTTATCTCTCACAACTTAATGATTTAGGTTGGCTTGAGATTATTCATGGTTAACTTCCAAGAGATTAAAGTGGATTTTTTGCACAATGTACTTTTAGGGAGACCATGGTTTCACGCAGCAGCTGCAGTTTCGTCTACCCTCGACCAGAAATTTAAGTTCATTTCTAAGAACAGTTGGTGACCATCTTGGCAGGGACCTATGATTATTTATCAAGAGTTGTCCATACCTTACATTGATGCTAATGCTTTTTTAGGAAGCATCTTTCCACAGTTTCGAACTAGTTTCTCTGATCCACAATGCTTCTGAAGCTAATCTAGGATGGCCTGCAGCAGTTTTGATGGCCACTAAGGAGATGCTCAAATTTGAATACAAGTTAGGCCTAAGGTCTTGCAGCATATACCTAATGCAAGGTACACAATATTCTCCCAAATATATATGAGGGAAAAAAATTATTTTCTTTTATATATATATGGAGATATAAAATATATATATATATATATATTACTTTCACATTTTTCCTCTAATTTTAAAAAGATCCAAAAATTTTTTTTTTTTTTTTGAGTAATATTAGAGATAATACAAATTTTTTTTTTTAAAATATAAGTTTAAGGGTCTGTTTGGATACAACTTATTTTGCTAAAAACTGAAAACACTATAGCAAAATAATTTTTAAATATGTGAATAGTGCCGTGGAATCCATTTTTAATATTTTTTTTGAATAAAGTGGTTGTAGGTCCCGTGAACAGTGCATGAATAGTGCACTTTGTCTCCTAAAAGTTGAAATGCATGCATAAAAAAAAAAGAGAAAGCGCAGATGCGTAGGAAATAAGCCAAATCCAAACATATACTAAGTATACAACAAGAAGGAAAACTTGGTCTCATGAACAATGCATGAACAGTGCACTTTGTCTCTTAAAAACTGAAACGCGTGCATAAAAAAAAATAGAAAATGCAGAAAACGCAGATGCGCAGGAAATAAGCCCAATCCAAATATATACTAAGTATACAACAAGAAGGAAAACTTGGTGGTAATCAAAGTGGTATGTTGCTGTCCTGAAAAGATTAAGCAAAAGATAATTTGCAAGTGTGGTTTATTATTATCCTCAATAGCTACTCTAATTTGAGATCCATCATCCCTCTTTCAACTGTTTGATTTGAGGTGCTCCAAGTCCTTTCATCTCAGCCAAAAAAAAAAAAGAAAAAAAGAAAAAGAAAAAGGTACTCCAAGTCCAACTTTGAGAATCCAAAAACACTAGTTTATTATTTTTGAGAAACAACACTAGTTTATTATTATCCTTAGAGCATTCCCATCAAAGATCTTAAAAATTTTAGCATTTAGTATCTAAAAACTCAACTTTATAACATATAACACATTACTTTACAATATACCTTACATCAAAACTTCTATTTTTTTAACGCCTCATTTAAATATTCTTTCTTTATTATTTTTATTCATTTTTTATTCTTCCTCTCTCTCCCCATCTCTCTCACCTCTATCTCTCTCTTTCTCAACCTAACTATTCTCAGCACCACCGGCCACCACACTATCAACGGTCACCACAAAACCCATCACCCAACCACCCACCAGAAACCCAACACCCATACCACAACCACCACCAAAAAAAAAAAAAAAAAAACCTCCGCCATCGCGCCACCAGCAAACCCACCAAGCAAAAAATACACACACAGCAAACCCATATCTCAATCTACCATTGCCATTCAAACCACCAAGCAAAACACACACACAAACCCACCATGGCAATCCTTCAACCCGGATTCAACCCACGACATCAAACCCACTATGGCAAACCTCCAAAAAAGCAAACTCATCACGCCGATCTACTGCACCACAACCCACCACACCCTAGACCCATTACAACCCAGACCCACAACCCACCATCCTGCCGCCATTAGATTTGACTCACACCCCTCAACCAATAGATCGGTGAAGACTCGTGACCCACAACCCACAAGAACCAAAACCACGACCATCGGACCTTTGGACCCACGACCTATGCCCATCGGACCACAATCGTAGACTGCCACCACCCACAACCATCGGACCACGACCCACAGCCCAAAATCAAAACCACGGGAGAGAGAAGAGAAAAGAGAGAAGTGAAAGAGGAAAGAGAAGGACAGAAATGAGAAAAGAGATGTTGGGGCTAAATAAAAAACTTTTTTTTTTTTTACAATCCAGCTACAGTGAGCTGTTATTGATAACAGTTCACTGTAGCTCAATGCTAAAATTTTTAGGATTTAGCATATTTGATGTATGTGTGTTTTTATCATTTGAGGTGCTAAAAATCCTAAAAAAAATAGCATTTAGCATTTTTAGCACCTTTGATAAGAATGCTCTTAGATAACTACGAAATGTCTCTGCGGTTAAAATAGAAATATATATTATGTACAACAGTACAAGGAATTTAATGTACATAAAGATTTTATGCAAAGTTGCTAGACTGGGCCTAGGCCTTAGAAAAAAAAAATAAGAATACCATGCTCGGGTTTGACCATTAGTGGTTCGAGCATTGTATTCTTAAAATTTAGCATAATATATATTTAACATGCTGAAAGTATTTAGCATTTGTGACTGTGCATTTGTGCCATTCTACTAGTAGAACGATATAGACTCAAATTGTAAAAATAAAAAGCTTATTCTCTCTCTCTCTCTCTCTCTCTCTCTCAAACCAACCTTCAACCTCTCACCATCTTGCTCATCACTGTCTCACCCGTCCACTTGCCGTCTCACTCACACCCCTCTCTTCTTTTCTCTCAAGCAGCGGCTTTATGAGTTGGTTGAGTTGGAGCTTAGTTTGGCATGGATAATGATGGCCACAAAAGAGGGAGGGTTGGATTTTCTTATTTGATTTTGGCTATTAAGATTGAATAGGTTTTTTTATTTGAGCCTTGCGTTGGTAGGGGGTAGGAGTTGCAATGTTGGTGATTTTGGGCGGTGGTTGTTAGTTGTGGCAGCGGTGGTGTTATGGCTTGGTTAGATATGATTTTGGGTGTTAGTTTTTTATTTTAGGATGGGTTTTGTGGTGTTGATGTGGTGAGAGTTTGGTTCTAGGTGTTATGTGGTGGTCTTGGTGTCCTTGGTGGTGGTGGAGGGTTGTGGGGGGTAATGGATGGTGGTGCTGTGTTTTATTTTGTTTTTGGTTTTTGTTTTGTTAAATTTTTAATATACTTGAGGTGTTTTTTAGATTATTTTAATATGTTGTAATCTAAAAAGAAAATTTGTGATGTAGTGTGTATTTTAAATAATTCATCAAGTAAAATTTTGGTGTATTAGAATAGCTGATGCTTTTTTTTGATGCTACATTGCACCTGACCAAATTAACTATGAACAATGACCAAATTAATAATGTTTCCTTAGAATAATTGCATCAGTTCGGCAAAATTTTTCCGTCTATTTTACACTAAAAACCTACTTTTTCTAATTTACACTACCACTTTTCCAAAGCACCCACATTAATTCATCCATTTTACAATATATTTTATTTAAATAATATTTTTATTATTATTTTATTAATATCTATCCTTTTGATTAATACATTTCTTTTTCATCTTAACCTCATCTCAACAGCGTCTCTCCCTTTCTCTCTCAATTCTTCTTTGCCTTTGGAACTCCCTCAACTCTCTTCCTCTCTCATGTCTGAAGCCAACACGTCTGGTACTCTCTGAATTCTCTTCCTCTCTCATATATCAAACCCAAAACTGACACATGATAGAAGATTTGGTGGTGGAAGCAAGCAAATCTGGGTAGCAGTACAGCAAATTCGCCGGCGGTAGAAGCAAGCAAATAGGGGAAGCAGCAAGGCAGATCCAGCAGCAGCAATGGCGGCAGATCCGACTGATTTTTGTTGGGTTTTTTATGTGGATTTTCTATTGGATTTTTCATATAGGTTTTGTTAGATTTGTTTTTTATTGATTTTGGTTTAGGTTTGGGATGAGTTTTCCGAAGGGTTTAGGTTGATTATGAGTTAGGTTTTCTGGTAGGTTTAGCTTGATTTTGAGTTGGATTTTCTGTTGATTTTGGGTCAATTTTTGTGGCGGATTATCAACTATTGAAATAGGTTGCAGTGGTGGTGGTTGGGTGGTTTTGGGTTGGTGGTTGAGTGTTTCTCCTCCTCTTCTTTTATTCTTTTGTTGGATTGTTGTGTCCATTGGAATGTTGTGTTTCTTTTGCTAGGTTGTTATGTTCATTGGCAAAAAGAGAGAATATGAATGGTGAGAGTGAAAAAATAATAAAATATTACTATACACAACTATAATAACAGTGTATATTTACACGGTGACGGTAGCGAATGTATAAATATACATAGTTTTACATCTATTGATGTATGAAGTTTTAAAGAAAAATTGTGTAAATTTTGTCACTTTTTGCCTTATAATACACATTTTTACTTCTACTACGTGCCGGTGACGCTCTTAGTAGCTTCCACTACGTACCCGTGACGCTCTTAGGAATATAGGAAAGTTGGAGGAAAGTGAGGAAAGCCAATCAGGCCAGCACATGCAAATGATTATTGTAGAGTCAGCAATCACACTATGCAAATAAAATAACTATAATGGCTTCATAAAAAATAACAATAATGGGTCTGTAGTCCTCTAGACTCTATGATAGACCATAATATTCAATTAAAAACCCCATGTGTCTACATCCCATTGGGCTAGACGTATGACATATGACGTTTCCCATTGGATCAAGACGTACTACATATGACGTTTTAAGTCTTCTTAAATCTTAACTTAGTGTACGTTTGCCTTGCACTTTTTTGCGTGTGTGTTTGTGTTTTCATCTTTTTTTTTTTTTTTTTTTTTCTTTTTTTCATGAGTTCTTAGCCATCTTTTACTGTAGCAGTACTGTAGCGGTTATTGTTCATTGAACAGTAGCGGCAAAGTTTGATTTTTCAACCCAAAAATTACTGTTTACAGACCCACAAATTTAATTTTTTAATAACTTTTTCATTAAAAATGGGTCTCACGATACTATTCACACATTTAAAAATTATTTTGCTACAGTGTTTTTCAATTTCAGTTTCAATTTTCAGTTTTCAGTTGTATCCAAACGGACCCTTAAGGTGTTGAGTCAAAAAAATAAATAAATAAAGACTTCTTAGTATGTTTGGCTTGCACTTTTTTACGTCTGCGTTTGCGTTTTCACCCCTTTTTTTTCTTCACACATTCCCAGCCATCTTTTACTGTAGCGGCTACTGTTCATTGAACAGTAGTCGCAAAGTTTGACTTTTCAGCAAAAAAATTACTGTTCACGGACCCACAAATTTAACTTTTCAGCAATTTCTTCATTAAAAATGGGTCCCACGATACTATTCACAAATTTAAAAATTATTTTGTTACAGTGTTTTTCAGTTTTCAGTTTCAGTTTTTAGTTTTCAGTTGTATCCAAACGGACTTTTAATGTGTGGCTTGGCATGATAAATATGTACTCTGTGTTCACTAACTCTCGCGGTCTCTTCATACTTGAAGTCTTGAACTTGATTTCTCAATCAAGCATTGCTAACCCCTTCAGTACTTTTGGTTGAGTTTGAGATCTCAATTCACAGCTATAGAGCCATGGTGGAGGAAAAGGTTTGTAAAATTGTTAGATTAAGTGAATAAATTTACTATTCCTTAATATTTTAAAATTTTAAAAAAATTATCAATATAGTACAATATCAAAACAAGAAGTCATGGATTCAATCACCTATATGACTTTGTACGCGTTATATTTCATTTAAAATTTTGTTCGCAATTCATTCAGAATCATAACCTGATACTGTTTGTTCTGATTCTTCTGTCGACAAAATCTCCAAGTTTCTCTTTTTGCTTATAATTGTTCTTTGACTATTCTAATCTGTTTTTGCTTGAATATGGATAACATGCTTACAATTTTTCTACTATTATAGAAAACAACATTTATGAGGATCGAGGTCGACCTTCAATGTCATCGCTGCCGCAAGAAGATAAAGAAAGTGCTCTGTAAATTCCCCCGTGAGTCCCTCTTTCTTAAGTAAACGATAGTTATCTATACATATATATGTTGTTATGTGGCTAAAAATGAAAACTGAGTTATTGTACATATATATATGTGTTGTGAACAAGAGAAATACAAGACCAGGTATACAACGAGAAGGAAAACTATGTGGAAATAAAAGTGGTATGTTGCTGTCCTGAAAAGGTAAAGCAAAAGATAATTTGCAAAGGTGGTGATACCATTAAGAGCATTGAGATCAGAGAGATTGGGAAGAACACCAACCCACCTAAGAAACGCGTGAGATTCGCTGACGAGCTGGGGAAGCCACTAGTAGAAATATTAGAGAAGCCGCCTGAGAAGCAGAAGCCACCCGAGATGGAGAAGAAGCCACCGCAAAAGAGAGACCCTGAACCTGTTTCAAAGCTTCCACTTGGACCGGTTGGTGTGCCTGTACGGCCGGATGGATTCGGGACTTGTTGTACGGAATGCTCTGAGGGTCGTGGTGGGGGGCCATGCCTTTATGGTCATGGTACTAGGCTATGGCCACCATTAACACCATGGCCTCATGCTAAACCGGTTCCTGTTCCTGCAGTGCCGGCTTACCCGGTTGGATTTGGGACGTGTTGTACGGAATGCTATGAGGGTCGTGATGGGGGGCCATGCCATTGTGGTCATGGTAGGCCACCCCCATGTTATGATGGCTACTACTATGGAAGGCCCATTTATGATAGTTATGGTGGCGGGTATAGGAGTTGTTATACTTATGTGAGTCGATGTGAAGAAACTTCCCCTGAATGCACCATCATGTAATTATTGGAATTTGCATGCATGCATGCATGATGATGATAATGGTGATCATGTTCTAGCTAGTTGCCTACTTGCAAGAAGATTAATCAGGACGTCTATATGGGTTGTTTAATAAACGTGGTTGGTCATTTTAGTGCTACTTTACCCTGAGTTGTAATGATTTTTTTAAATTTTAAAAAACTTCTATCAATCATTCCCTCTCCAATGTGTAAGGCCGACTTTTGATTTCCCGTGTTAATTTATTTTAATGAATTCTTCCTGTAAAGGGTCATAGATGATTGCTGCAAGGCCCTAAGCAGTAGGCCGCCTAGGGCCCCCTACGGCAAAAACTATTTTAAAAAAAAGATAACATTTATATATATATATATATATATATATATATACGCGCGCGCACGGAGATATGAAAAAAATTATTACCTTTACATTTTTCTTCTACTTTGTCAACGCCTAGCCTGGATCAAAACAGGGAGAAAAAACCGTCACCATCGTCGTGGGCCTTCGTTGGATCTTCACTACAACAAAATGTATTGTCAGTGACGAAAAAATTCGTCATTAAAAGTCCAGTTTTTCGTCACTAAAGACCTTTAGTGACGAAATTGGACTTTTAGTGAGGAAACTCATTTCGTCACTGTAGTTCCATCACTACAAGTCCTGGTGATGAAAAATTTCGTCACTAAAAGTCTGATTTGATTTAAAAAAAAAAAAACTTTTAGTGACGAAAACGTTTCGTCACTAAATGTTTTCCTCACTAAAACCACTATTTAGTGATAAAACTATTTTGTCACTAAAAACACTTTAGTTTACTAAATCATATTTAGTGACAAATAATTTCATCACTAAAACTATGTTTGGGTACATATAGTGACGAAAAAATTCGTTATTAAAACTATTTTTAAGAAAATCCAAGCACATATAGTGACGAAAATTTTCGTCACTAAAACCATTTCTTACAAAATTTTGCTATATTTAGTGACAAAATTTTTGTCACTAAAACAATTTTTTATTGCTATATTTGTGACGAAAAAATTCGTCACTAAAACTTATTTTTTGTTTTTATTTTTTTCATGGCTTTGATATTAACCTGTCATTACATTATTAAAACCTCACATTTGAATAACACATTTATTTCAACAACACATTTATAAAAAAAAAAGATCCATACATTCCACAAGTAAAAAATAAAATAAGTATCCAATTCAAACTCCTTCCATATAATAATTGTTTGCAATACATACAATAACTCTACCTAAACCCTATTTTAGAATTAACGAAAGATGTCCTCATATATCTTTAAGTAATGCCAAAAGTAAATCTCTTAAAAGCCAACAATAAGAAATATGCACAAATATAAAAATAATACTTCGTTAAAATCGTAAAGTAAAAATATTAATTATGTTATAAAAAACATTTCTAACAATGCATTAAGAGTAAACACACCAATAAATTAAAATCACAACTCCTAATGTATAAGTTGTAGAAAGCAAATAAAGTACTAACCAAAAAATGTTTTAACTTGAAGTTAAACCACCCCAAAATCATCACCAAGGGTACCATTTTTAGCATGGGCACCAAGGGTACCATTTTTAGCAGCACCTGCATGTTTCTTTGAAGCAGGCTCTTGAGACAAGAGAAGTTGACATCTTAATCAAGCATTGTTGTAGATGTGGCATGATAAGACAAAATAAAAATAGATATTGTCAAAGGAACTACTCACATCATCAGAATCATCACTGGACTCCTCCACAGGAGGCTTCTTCTTGTTGTTTATTTTGACCTGATAAGCACAAATTGCAAATTTAGTAACCAAGGGTGCCATCAATAAAACCCAGCCCAAAAATAAATAAATAAATGATGTTCAATAATTAATACACGTTCACAAAATTAGACACAAATCAACATAAGACAGACAGAATATAAATCCAAACATTGCATGAAATGAGCACAAAATTTGTTAATAATGTCATATCATACTGTAATCACTTCGGACCGTTCATAGAAATAAACAATTAACAATAACTGAAACATAAAATTCACATAGTTGACCTCTTCCTGAGACTCAGATGAAGAATCATCTTCTGAGCTACTGGAGCTACTGGTTTCCACTTTCTTCTTCTTTTGTGTATTCACTCACTACAAGAAAAACAAGCTGTTGCGGCGGGTCTATTGCGGCGGGTGCGAAAACTGCCGCTATAAGTCGCTTATTGCAGCACGTTTTGGGCCTACCGCTGTACATGAGCTATATTGTGGCGTTCTATTGGCCCACCGCAATAGGTCTACCATTTTGCGGCGTACTACAGCGGCGGGCCATTGGCTTGCCGTAATAGACCTGTTTTAGCGGCCTTAAACTTAGATATAGCAGCGTGTCAATGACCCGCCGCAATAGACCCTTACATTTCCCGCACCTGGACCTAAATTTTCCCTCTGTTTTTTTTTTGTCCCTTTTCATTTTTAGTGCCTTTTCGTTTTTAGCTAGTCTCCCCCCCCCCCCCCCCCCACACACACACACACACACTCTCTCTCAGACACTTTGAAAATCTCCTCACTGTGTCATCTCTACCACTACCCACAAACCCGCAGCCACAACCATAGCCACCACCACCCACAACCACAGCCATCACAATCACCACCACCCAAACCCCAACTACCAAATCACAAACAAAAACAAAACACTGTAAACCCACAGTCACCACTAGCCAACCCAACCCACAGCAAACCCACAGTCACCACCAGCCACCATCACCCAGCCACCTGCCACCACCGTAAACCCCAACCCAAAATCAACCCACCACTAGCCACCACCACTAGAAAACAAACACCAAATCACAAAACCCAGCCATCACAAATCACAAAACAACCACCATCACAAACTCAAAATCAACCATCACAAAATTTCACCCACCACCAAATCCGATCCACCACCAAATTGTGACCGATGACCCTGACCCACCATGACCAAGTGACCCACAGTGATCGCCGAAGCACTGTGACTCGCACCCATGGGCAAGGGCAAGAGAGGGACGAGCAAGAGAGGGCAAGGGCAAGAGGGTTGGAGAAAGGAAGAAATAGAGAGAACCAAACTCCGTCGACAAAATTGTGTGTAGTGACGTAAATTCTTTGGGGTTTTGGTTTAGCTTTAAGGGATTGCTTTGCTTTTCTACTGTGTCTTTGTCTGTGAGAGAAAAAGTTTGTTCAGCCTCAGACCAATTTCTTCACAATCCCAAAAATACCTTCTCGTCTTCTTCAGGTATCTCTCTCTCTCTCTCTACTTTTCTTTCAATTTTTTAAGGTAACCCATTGAATTTGTTTGTACATATATGTCTATATAACTATTGATATATGTTGTTTTTATTTCCTCGGATTGGTGATTGTGGGGATTTGGAGCTTGAGAATGGAGTGAAACTATAGCCAGAGACTATAGCCATTGAAGATGGTGTCAGAGTTCTATTGCATGGTTTAGGGGAGGATATTAATAGAGAGGGTTTCAAGAAGACCCCTTTTCGTGTTTTACCAAGGCACTTCATGAAGGAACCAAAGGTGCTTTTTTTAACCTTCACTTTGTTAAATCTAATAGACCTCTGTAGACCTCTATAGTATTGAAAGTACCATGCGGACAGGAGAAATTGAAAATCTCCCTTGTGGTTGGTTTAAAAATTATTAAGTTCTATGCCCATTATAAAATCTGTTTCCCCATTTTGTTTCTTTTGCCCCGGGAACTAAATAATCACTATACTAGCCTATGAAGGGTACCAGTTTGGTGTTGTATTGAAAGTACCACATTTTGGGATCCATTCAATCTTTATTTCTAACAATTCTTGTTGCCTTATATTTATTTATTTTAAAATCATTGTTTGGATTAGGATCAGGATTGTAATTTGGTTGGTGGAGACTATTTTAGCAATAGGGTTTTGTATTCATCTTGGATAATGTTATTGGAATAATAAGTTATTGGAATTTTGTGGGAGATCGAATAAGGCTAGGTTTTTTGTGGCCATAGCAGAGTACTATGGTGGGGCTTGCCGAAGGTGTGTTATGATACCAGCAAGCACTAACCATTTTGGGTGGTCTTCGTTTCACAAAGCGTTAGGCTTCTTCTTCTCTAGTGACAAATCAAGGCCAGGTAATGAAGGTGAGAGTAGTGTTTTTCTGCAAGCCAATGGTGGCTGGAATAGGCAAATTATGAACAATTATGGTAACTAGTAGAAGCTTAGGAATTTTGAAATTTTTGGAGATAATCTGGGTAATAATGTGATTCTTTATGGTTTTACCAAAAATAGACCTCTGTAGTCTATTTTGACCATTGCTTATTAGCTATTCTTTTCTACCAATTCCTTATCACATTTGTACATAAAAATATTGCTTAGAATAATATTATAGAACACAATAGAATTTGATGGTTTTTTTTTTATTTAATTTTTGTACACATGCAGCTGTATTATGAACTCTCAATTAAAGTACTTACTTTTTATGGATTTTCATTGAGGGTGTCATTTTGCTTTGCCAGTTTTAGTTTCCGTAAATGACTTACTTTTTGCCATATTGGTGTATTTTGATTTTACAAAGTCAAATTCACTACCCAGTTTGATTTCTTTTCTTTTTTGGTTTTTCCTAATGACTGCAGTGCACTGTGTATTCGGCTTCACAGAAATTGCCTCTCTGTTTTCTTTGGCTGTAAGTTGGGCTGCTCTACAATCTAGCACGATATTGCCGCTCTTTTCCTGTGGGCTTCCTGTTTTTTAAGAGGTAGCTGTAGCTCTGGTGTTTTTTAAGAGGTAGCTGTAGCTCCAGTGGGCTACTCTACAATTTTATGTTTTCTTTTTTTGGTGGTATGAATTCTAGGTTTGTATTAGTTTTTTTAGTTTCATGTGAGATGTGTGGTTTTTGGGCACATATTCAAAAAAGGATTTCTTTTGAACTTTTCATTGTTTTAGTACAGTGATCTTTAGTACAGTGAACTTTTCAAAAATGTTGAGATTCCTCTAACTCTAAGCACTGGTGTGATAGTCGATGTGTTTCAAGTGCATTTGTCTTCACATGGAGGAATCTAAGTACCCTCATATTTATGTATTTTACTTTATAGTTTTTATAAAGTATGTGGCAGTTCAATTTATAATCTATTATGGTGGTTTAGGTTCTTTTGGGCACTTTCAAGCCAGTAAATCTGGGGTTCATAAAGGAGGATTGGATCAATCTCTTGTCAAGGCTGGTTTTGTTGCTACACAAATTTCTGTAAGATGAACTGATTTTTTGTATTTGTTATTTCTTGATTTTTTACTTCTTAGCTTTTGATTTCAGCAATTGTGTAGAACTTATCTGCACTGTAGCCAATTGAGTTTGTGAATATGGATTGAATATATTTTTAGAATGATAGAAGTAGAAAAGAATTGGGCAACTGAGTATAGTTGATATGGTTGCTAATTTATATAAAACTTGAAATTTTGTATCCATGCACCCTTCCTTGTATCTACCAGAACTATTTCACCTGATTAAGGTTTTTGTTAACCCTGTTTGGATGCCATATTATTTGGAGTATTTTTATATATGGAATTGTTTGAGTCCTTGATTAATTGGGCTACCATGATTGCAGTTCAACACTCAACATTAGGGAGGAGAGATGAAAAAATAAAGATCTCCTTTTGAAGTATGATGTTGTATTTTATGTCAACCTATAGTTTTAGAGCCCTCATTTCTCTAGGCCAGATTTTGTTTTGGAATTAGTTCAAAAGCTATATCAGAGCCAAATCTCAGATGCGAAGAAAATATTGACCGACAAAAAAGATTCTCCACATTCATTAATCTAAACTTATTTGGTGTTCAATTATATAAAATTAGACAATTGTGATGTCAAAATTCTCTGGTAAGATCCTTTACTTCAACAATTAGTGGGTCTACTATATAGAATATTGGTGAACAAGGATATTTTCCTTTACCTTATTTATCCTATTCTTTGTTTTGTTTCCATTTTTTTTTTCTAGTTACAACCCTCAATCTTGAAGTTGTTAGAGCATTAGCCAAAGGTACTAATTTAGTTGTTACAATTCAACTTTTATGCATGTTTTCTGTTATCTCTTAATTCTATATTTTATATATCTACATATCTTCCTCTCCATCAAGTCTAGGTCTGTAATGCAAGTCAATGTTTGTGTATCAAAAGTGAAAGAATGCCATACATATTTCTTTTTAAGCATTCCTTGCTCTTGACAACTTTATCTTAACCAAGTTGGCAATTTGACAACCATATCACTAGCTTCCATAAAGTTCATATTGCAAAGTTATAGAGGTTGAGAATTTTCCAACTTGTGATAGTTTCTTCTAGCCTCATTATTTGTAATTCTCTTTTTCTTGCAATCTCACTGTGAGATCACTACTGAAGGGAGACGGATAACAAAGCTTGATTAGATTTTACTAAATGGAAACAACATTCCCATTGTAAGTAAGATACAATGGTTTTTTTATTCATTATGCTTGAGTGGTTTAGTTTTTTT
This sequence comes from Quercus glauca, assembly GCA_023736055.1. Classification (NCBI taxonomy): domain Eukaryota; kingdom Viridiplantae; phylum Streptophyta; class Magnoliopsida; order Fagales; family Fagaceae; genus Quercus; species Quercus glauca. The sequence goes on from CM043319.1 coordinate 78,344,580, forward strand.
TTCAAGTTTGCGGAATGTATTTCCTCTATCATTGATACAAAGAATGAATTTCAACATCTCAAACATTTCATCTAAATTTCCTTTCTAATACTTTTGTTGGAATGCAACTGGTCCCTGGTGGTTCACCTGATCCAGAATGAGTGCAGCTAGCCTCTACTCTGTTATTGATTTCCTCTTCCTCTACTGTGGTTGGGGTCAGATTACTCTTCTGTTTTAATGAGAATTCTGACCACTAAGATGCTCTTTTTTCCACCACTTTGTTATTCATTAGTTATCATGATTGTTGGATAATGGTGGTGGGTCTATCAATGATCATCGATTATGATGGATTTTGTTTGTCCTAATAGTTAGTTTGTATTGCTAATCATAGTTACTGTGCCATGAGCTCTACTATTGCCTTAGATGATATTGTATGGTTTCAAAGACAAAATTTAACTTTATCTGCTGCCGGTTAAATCAATGCTAAGTAGACTTCTTTGTTAATTGTAATGCCATTTGGGAATAGCTTGTTGGGAATTCTAAATTTCTTAAAACTTTAGTATTATAGTTTTATTTAGAGCAAAGTATGCTAATAATTTTATAAGCATCAGGAGGTGAGAATTGATTTTGTAAGCATGGGGAGGAGTTGAAGTCAAAGTTTCTTCATATGAGGCCTATTGATAAATTCTCAAGAGAAAATGTGAGAAGTGTAGGCTTTGATCATATCTGGGGATATAGCCACAACACATCACAATACATTATTGTTTGCAAAAAGGAGGTCTGAGACTTGTTCTCACTTAATATTGAGTTGTCTTTTTGCATTGATTAGAATTTTTACCCAATCATCCATCATTAAGAATTTGCCACACATTATCGAGCAATTGATGAAAACAAATTTAAAGTTACATGGCAACTGGTTGTGTTTATTCCATAGACGACTTTAAACCCATTACGTAGATACAACCCTTATTAGATGGTAAAAATACACCCCCTTCTTCCTATCATCTTAAATGTAAATCCTAAGATTAAAAAAACAAATTTAAAAATAGTTTCCATAGAAACCCGTAACCCCATTACATAGATATAACCGTTATCTAGTTGGGCAGAGGTAACCAATGAACTTTTTCAATGGTTATGCTCTCTCTCTCAATTTTTATTTTATTTTTTAAAAAAAATGTATTTGCAATGAGCATTAAATTTTCAATAATATATACTATGAACATACCTATTTTCACAACTTATTTAAGTGGTTCATTGTGAGCAGTTATAGTTAGTCAATTTTGTAAAGATTGGCGTGTTCTTAGTTTTATTTTAAAAAATTTCTTACACAAGAATCTTATCAATATATAGATATATTGATGGGTCAAAACCAAATAGGCAATCATAATTCATAAAAATTCACATCTTCTTTGGTGTACGACTTTGCCTTTTTCTCGGATCCTCTATCACAATATTTTTCAATTTATGTAGTCTCCAAATACCTAGGCTTCCTCATAATTAATTCTGACAAATATTATGCAAAAAATATTCTATAAAGCTGGATCAAAACCAAGAAGAACGTGATGGCTGAGTTGCCATGTGCCTAGTACACAGAGTTAGCTAGGTCATGCATTTCCTTGCTAGCTATAATGTCTAATTATCACACGTCGACTAGTACTAGTTGGTCCAAACATTATTCTTGGAGTTATATATATTATACTCTTTTGTGCTATACAGTTAGCTAAACTTGAATTTATTAATTCATTGATTGATTAAGCTAGCTCACACTTGGACTCTTGGTACTTAGTTTTAACAATATTCTGTGAATCATTAACTTTCTCTTGTTGACTATAAAATCACACAATTCAATGTGGTATCGTACGGCAGGTTTCATATCTATTTTGGCCTATAGTTCTAATATTTCATGTTTGGAAGTACTTATAAAACATAGTTGGCATTGGCCAATTATAGAGTTTCATTTTTCTTTTGGGTTTTATCTTAGATTGGCTGTACACAGCTTTTATATATATATATATATAATATTCCTATACGGTTGGTAGAATAAGAGAATATATTTGGTTTCTTTTTGGTTTAGCATATGATCATTGAGTTCATAATATTACCAACTCCAAAGTGGGTTTGATATGTGCAACAAAATAGTACCATAAGGTTCTTCGACAACATATAAAATTTACACTAATTTTTGTTCTCTTCTAACTTTCTCTTTTAACTGATACTACCTAGCGGCTAGCAGATATTCTATACCCAATTGAACTTTGTTTTTCATGTTTTCGAAAAAAAATTTGTGAAATGACCTGACCAGCATGTGAGTTACAAAGTTGGGTAGGGTAGCACATCATAAATCATTATGGAAAAGTCCAATTTGTGTGTAGAAACTGTCCAAAATATGCAGTAATTAGTCAAATTGCACACAAAGATACAACTTCTATAGCTTCTACAAATCTCTGTACACCTTGTGAGTACCTTTTACTATTCCTATATACTATCACTGTACAATTATAGTATCTGTGTACTACTTTTTTTTTGTGGTGTATCTGTGTACTAGTGTTGTATCAACTGTCCTATGAGGCTATTCTCTATATTTCTATTACTATATAAAGATACCCCATAAATACGTACATTTCTACATATACACACTTTTATGATAAGACAATCAGTCATGGTTAAACGGTTCACACAGGAAGGATCGCACCATATAGCCATTGGTGGTGCTATGATGGTTTCACTTTTGTGCTCCCTTGGTGGCAAACTCCCATGCATATCTTCTCACTTTTATAGACCACTACTACGTTGTTTTTTTTCACCATTGGGAGTGCAAATAATACTATCATCATAGTATGATGGACCATTATATTATGATGATAGGGTTATTTCCACCTTTTTTTTATCCTCTTTAATTTGTGTAATAATATGATTTGTCTTATAATTATTTAATTCCAGGAAACAAATGGACTTTCCTGTAATTGCATAATTCTCTCGTTAACCTTTCAATAATATATACTATGAACATACCAAATTCCAATACAAGATTGGATTGAGATTGCAAGAATTTATGGAATTTAAGAATTAAGTATAATAAATAAAGAATTGAAGGATCATTTGACATGGTCAAATTAGACAACAACTCTTAAAAATACTCAAACACAGATAATGCTTAGAAAAAAAAAAAGAATTCTCCTTCAGGGATTAGGTTAGCACGTGCAAGAACAAGAATGCTATTATAACTGTTTGATTGTTTAATTGACTTGTTGGCTTTAATGATTATAATGTATAAGCTTGTTGGCTTTAATGATTTTTTTTTCTGGTCTTAAGTTGTGAAATTTAACTTTTTGTTTTTTTGTTTTGAGAAAGCACCAACAAAAGTCAACAGTAATGAATGTTTTGGAAATTTATGGGGTTTTAATGCTCTTGTTTGTCAAGTCGTAGAATTAACTTAGATTTATATATATTCTTTTCTTGTTGGCAGATTGCAAAAAGAAGAGGCATTATAAGTTCGTGTGATCAAAGCAAGTGAAGTTAGTGAAAGACTTAAGGTACTCTCTCTCTCTCTCTCTCTCTCTCTCTCTCTGTTTGTGGTGGGTTGTTGAATTGGGCAAGCAGGTGGCTTGCATGGAGTAATAAGGTGGTTTTAGCTGATATTGGAAGTGTTGATTGTCTTGTGTAATATTGGATGATTGTTGATGAGTTGTTTTTATTTGATTAATTCAATTTAAGAGCTTTTCTCTATCTTTTTCACACGTGGAACGCTAAAATGGAATTGCATATTTAAAGAGATGTCCATTCCTAAAGTGAATGATTAAAGATGATTTATTTCTTAAATTAAAGTGAAATTGTGTAAATGAAATGTATGTTAACTCTTGGTTTGTGTTTTCATGAAATCACATTATAGGTATTTCTTGCAAATCACTTTATAGCAATGGATAAGAGTTGGATAAAAATTACTAATAGAAGGTCGCAAGAATATTTAGATGGAGTTCAAGAGTTTCTAAATTTTGCATCTAACCATGCATACCCGGATGGAACAATTTCATGTCCGTGTAAAAAATGCGTGCATACGGATTCGTGGCCTATAGATGTTGTACAAGCTCACTTAGTGTCAAAAGGGATTTGTAGGGGTTATAACCCTTGGATTTTTAATGGGGAATTATCGTCTGCGAAGACTTCTACTAAAATTCCTAGTAGTCATGTCCAAGAAAACCCAATAGAGTATGCCGATCTTCGTGACATGTTGCATGACATGTTCCCTATACAAGATATGGCATCTGGGCCAATGGAAGAAGTCCCTAATGTGCAACAACCCACAGAAGGTCCTGTAAAAGGTCCTAATGAAGATGCACTTAAGTTTATGAAATTGCTTGAAGATGCTAATCAACCTTGTTATGAAGGTTGTAAGTATTTTAGCAAATTGTCAGCCATTGTGTATTTGTACCACATGAAGTGTCTTAATGGTTGGACCAACAAATCATTTACCATGTTGCTCGAATTTTTGCTTGATTTTCTTCCTTCAAATGCTAAGTTGCCAAAAGATTATTATGAGGCTAAGAAGATTATTAAGGATCTGGGCTTGAGTTATGAGAAGATTCATGCTTGTCCTAAAAATTGTGTTTTATATTGGAAGGAGAATGCCAACCTTGAAACTTGTCCAAATTGTAACCTTTCAAGATGGGAAAATAATGAGTCTAAAGGTCAACAAAGTACTAATGCTTCCTCCAAGAAAAGAAAAAAGAAAGCTGCAAAGATTCTACGATGGTTCCCTTTAAAGCCAAGATTGCAACGACTATTTATGTCACCTGAAACAGCCAATCATATGAAGTGGCATGCCAATGGTCGTGTGAATGACGGGTTAATGAGACATCCTGCTGATTCTGAAGCTTGGAAGTCATTTGACTCTAAGTACATAGAGTTCTCATCCGAGCCTCGTAATGTTAGGCTTGGATTAGCAGCTGATGGATTTAACCTGTATGGAAATATGAGTACTACTCATAGTACATGGCCTGTCATTTTGATCCCATACAATCTCCCCCCATGGATGTGCATGAAAAGATCTTATTTTATGTTATCATTATTGATTCCTGGTCCAACCTTACCCGGGAACGATATTGATGTTTTCTTACAACCTCTAGTAGAAGAATTGAAGGAGTTATGGGATGTTGGAGTAGAAACGTTTGATGTGTCTTCCAAAAAATCATTCCAAATGCATGTTGCATTATTATGGACCATAAATGATTTTCCTGCATATGCTGATATCTCAGGTTGGAGTACCAAAGGTTCTCTTGCATGTCCCTCTTGTAACTATGATAATCAATCTCGTTGATTAAGATATGGAAGGAAATTTAGTTACATTGGACATAGGCGATTCTTGGATAGTGATCATAGATTTCGTAAGCAAAAAAATTCATTTGATGAGAATGTTGATATGAGACCAGCTCCTATTACAGTACCCGGAGGGGAAATCATGTTACAAACGGATGCTGTAGCCGATCATGTGTTTGGGAAGAAAAAAGTTAATTTGACCAATAAAAGAAAAAGAGGGGAGGAAGCCTTAACTGTGTGGAAGAAGAGAAGTATATTTTTCACCTTGCCTTATTGGGAGTACCATGTGTTGCGTCACAATCTTGACGTGATGCATATTAAGAAGAATGTAGTTGATAATATAATTGGCACATTGTTGAACTTGGATGGTAAGACAAAGGATAATTTGAAGCCACGCCAAGACTTAAAGGATATGGGTATAAGAAGTGAACTTCACTTGAAAAAGGTTGGGAATGATCAAACATGTATGCCACATGCCTGCTACCATATGAATGCTAGTGAAAAAGATGGTTTTTTGCAAGTTTTGAAAGATGTAAAAGTGCTAGATGGATATTCTTCAAACATCTCACGTTGCGTTAAACTCAAAGAACGCAAGATTAGTGGGATGAAGAGCCATGATAATCACATCTTAATGCAGCAGTTTTTTCCAATAGCAATACGTGGATCTTTGCCCCCTGAAGTGAGTAGGCATTTAATTGACTTATCTTGTTTCTTTAGGGAGATATGTTCCAAAGTACTAAATGTGGAGGAACTTGGGGCTCTTGAGAAGAGAATTGCAGTGACATTGTGTGAGTTGGAAAAGATATTCCCTCCCTCTTTCTTTACAGTGATGGCACATGTAGTCATGTATTTGGCTAGCGAAGCCAAAGTTGCTGGCCCAGTTCATTATCGTTGGATGTATCCCATAGAAAGGTAACACATATAGGAACTTGGTCTATTTGTTTTTTGTTTTTTGTTTTTTTGTTTAACTTACCAATTACCCGTTGTTGATCTTGGGTTTTCTAATAGGTACTTGTCAAGGCTTAAGTCTTACGTGCATAATAAAACTTATCCAAAAGGCTCCATTGCAGAAGGGTATATAGCAGAGGAATGCTTAATATTCTGTTCACGCTATTTTAAATCTGTTGAAACTGCATTTAATCGGCCTATAAGGAATGTTGAGGAATCCATGGGTGCGGTAGTGAGTATTACACTAGATTCAAATTCATGGATCCAAGCACATCGTTATGTGCTATTCAATTGTGAAGAAATCACTCCATTTCGCGAGTAAGTGATATGTCTTTGCGTATCCTTTAACGACATTCCAATGCAATACTCTAGCTTAATACTAACAAGTTTGTGTACATAGTGAACATATAGCGGAGATCAAGGCTAGTTTCCCTTCTCATGTGACTGATGATATTATTCAAAAGCTGCACATGGAGAAATTCTGCAACTGGTTTAGGGAATATGTAAGTAAAGCATATATATATATAGCACTATTTCGGTTGTAACACTTTAGATAGCATACTTATAATAAAAGTTTTTCTCTATAATAGGTGATGTCAATGGATGTCTCTAAGAAAAAGGAAATCTCTGATAAAGTTAAATGGCTTGCTCGATATCCAGATAATGAAGCAAAACGGTTCAAGCGTTATGTTATAAATGGTTTGAAGTTTCGCACCAAAGATTTTGAGGCAACTAGGAAAACTCAAAATAGTGGAGTTTGTGTTGTTATCGAAGGTGGTGCTACTTATTATGGTGTACTAATCGATATTATTGAGTTGAATTACTCTGACAAGTATCGATATGTATTATTCAAATGTTAATGGGCTGATGTTATTAGTGGGAGAGGATGCAAAAATGATGAATTTGGATTTTCCCTTGTCAATTTTTCAAGATTGATACACAAAGGTGATCAATTGATTGACGAACCTTATGTATTAGCATCTCAAGATTCGCAAGTGTTTTATGAGGATGTGAAACATAAAGATTGGCTGGTAGTGGTCAGAAAAAAACTTAGGGAGGTGTTTGATGTTGGAATTCAAGTTTTAGATGATAATGATGATGATGATGAAGTAGATACATATATGGAAAATGTCCCTTATAATGTAACTACTGATGATGCATGTGATGATGTAAATGACAACCATGTTTGGGCTCGAGTTGATGAAGAATGAACCATTTATGATACACCGTTGATTAGTGAGGATGAATTGCTTGAACAAGACTTTATCAATGATGAAGAGCTTAGTGATGATGTTTATGAGTCTAATGACGATGAGTCCAATGATGATGGGTCCAATGATGATGAGTCTAACGATGATGACTAGGTTGTGCCCCTTCTTGCACATTCTTTAACAAAATTCATTATTGCTTAATAGGGAAAAAAAGAAAAGAAAAAAAAAAGGTCTTTTTAACACTTAACTGAGTTGTTTTGTAACAATTTACATTGAACTTCATAGAATGGATGAATGTTAAAGTGACAAATACTAACTTTTTATTAAGTATATATTATTTTTGCTATTATGATGAACTTTATAGTAATTTTATTACATGTTTTTTAATTGGGGCTTGAAATTATTATTATTGTTTTTTTTAAATCCCAAACCTATTATCTTGACTTAAGCCTACAACATTGTACTTGTTAAATTCTAATGTTGAATTGTATGACTATATAATAATTTGTGTTGTTTTAGTGTTGAAAGTAGTTGAAGTTGTTGTATTTGCAATTGCTTGTACCATTACTTGTACAATTACTTGTCATTGTGCTTATATACTTGTTTATTTTAGACTTTGACAGTTGAAATGGCAAGGAGAAAGGCAAATTTGCGCACACGTCCCAAGAGTGTAACATTGGAAAGAGTTTCTTCACAAGATGCGGATGAAGGGGGGGACCAAGAAATGCATGAAGCTTCTACACAAGCTTCTACACAAGGTATGAGCTTTTTACTCAAAAGTTTACCATTCATACAAAAGGTATGGGTAGATTTACTCAAGGTATGGCACTTCGGTGTTGGTTATGCGGTTTGTCTTATTGTTCATTTCTTTATTGCATTGCCTTCTGAGTTTAGGTAAAGTGTAGTTATTTATGAACTTTGAAGCAATATTTTCATTTACCTGTTTCTTTGCCAGCTTGAATCAATGTTAAGACTAAACCACAAATATTTGAAGGTTATTTATTTATAATATTCCACCCATGCTAAGAAGTGGACGAAATTGATAATTTTGATAAATAGATATGATCATGAATCATAAGTGGACAAAAATTAAAGTGTTTTTTTTTTTTTTTCCATACACTGTACATGTATTCAATAGACGTGGGTCCATGGTTTTGGTCGGGCGTTGATCAAGGCTATGACAAAGACTCCATTAGTATTGAAACCCAATGCAATCCTTAATAAAATAAATCAAGACTGGGCTTTTAAGGGCCTTATAAATTGTCCTTATTTTGGTTTTTATCTTATCAAATTCCTTGCTTATGTCTAATGTTTATGCATGTCCCAAAATGATATTATGGGCTGGTGGGGCAGTCCATGTCTATGTCCATGTCCATGTGGATCACTATGTTACTAACATTGCTCTCTACGAACATAAATGGACATAGTGGGGCAGTCCATGTCCCAAAATTTATTTGTTTGTTTCTTGAAGTATATTAGTTTGTTAGCATGTTTCTAATATTTTATATTTGTTAGCAAATAATGACCACTTGTTTAATATAATATTAAATTCATCCTTAGCTTTGCATGTTTTCTTGTTTGAAATTGGATATTTTCTTCTTTTAGGATCAGATATGCAACCAGCTATACGTGTCACCCGCGGGCCAAACAAGTACTTGGAAATTTGGGATCTTCCTGATGACCAAGAAATTGAGTTGCCACTAAATAGTATGCATCAGCCTGTTGATGAGGGAGCGAGGACTTTCATTGGTTTCTTGGGTACGATTGCACAGAAACCCCACATATGCCCGATTAAATACCTTGATTAGAAAGCCATGCCAAAAGAACTTAAAGAAGAGTGTTGGCGTAATGTAAAGGTATTAAAGAAGTTATAATACTTGTAATTATGTCATTTTGTACTAGGTTTTACATAAGTATTTTAGCATGAAAACATTTGTAATTTGATAACTCAACTATTTGATTGTAGCGAAAATACCAAGTCCTTAATAATCCTAAGGCATATGAGGGTCTGAAGAAATTTACCTTACAAAAAATTGGGAAGGCTTGGAAAGATCATAAGTGTAGGCTGAAGGCTAAGTATTATATACCGCATTCAAGAAACAAAGCACGGGTGAAGAGTAATGGACCCAAGAAATGCATACCAGAAGATTGGAATATACTTGTTGATCATTGGTATTCTGATGATGCAGTGGTATGTTTGTTTTCTCTCTCTTTTCCATCATGGATCATACTAAAAGCAGAATAATTATTGAGAAATTGAGAGAATACATATTGGATTGCTTTCAGATAGGATTATCTAGAACCTTTTTGTGGGCTTTTTGTGAAACTGGTATATATGAGATCGAAGTTGTGTTTCATATTTCATATTTGTTTAATTTGGTAGAAGTCTTGGAGTAAAGCGCCTAGTTTTCATTTATCAAAAGTATTCATCATTAAATTAGTACTGTTATATCAATCATTAAGCTTCTAGTCCAAATGGAAGGTATAGACATGCTATGCTCCTGTAAATGAAATAGCATGGGAAACTTGGGTCTCTTCTCTCCATGATAAGTGATGCTCAGCCAAAACTTATTACCTTTAGCATGCAGTTCCTCTCATTCTTTTATACCAAATGATATTTTTGAGCATTCTGGCTTTAGTTAAAAGTGGCTTTAGATACTTAAAGCACACTGTATATAAACATGTAATTTTGTTAAATGTAGACAGAGTCAGATAAGAATAAGGACCGTCGTTCTAAACAGGATGACATACATACTGGTGGTTCGTGTGGCTATGCTATGCACGCTGCAAAAAAGGTAATAAGTATTATAACTATTTTTTAAATGATTTTGACTTCTCCTAAGTTTATGTGGAACCAATATTCATCACTACATAAATATGTTGTTCATAATGTAGGCAAAAATGGATGGACATCTTGTAGAGCGTGCAGTATTATTTCAAATTCTACATACTCGTAAAGATGGATCTGCAGTTAATCCTATAATGAAAGAAAAAATGGTAAGTAATTTCTGCATTGTAGTTGGAGGTAAACAAAATAGGAATTCAAGAAACAATATTATAGTTTTTCCCTACAAAGTTGTCTCAAAGATGAGCTTTGTTGAAATAATTCAAGCCTTAGGTCTTGCAAAATATTGTATAACCAATATGTCTTTTTTGACAAAAACCAAGCATAAGATGAAATCCCATGTGGTTGTTTTTACACTTGTGTAACTATTTTGAATCAATGATAATTGTATGAATAATTCTTTTAATTTTTAAATTGATATATTTCAATTTGATGTTAGCCAATATGCATTTCTTTTTATTGTGGGGTCATTTGATTGTTGGATTACATAGCAAACTCCATTTTATTGTGGAAATGTTATTCTTACTGAGTTGAGGCCTTTATATTTAGTTCTTTTGTTATATTATAGCATACCTAGTGGATGTATATGACTTCCTTTTTTTTTTTTTTTTTTTTTTGGAGAGGTTCATGTGGTGAGTTGCTTGTAGAATGTCAATTTTCTCTTTAGGGTTACCGGTTGTTGTGGCAAAGTAGCACCAACAATTTTGGCACTGGTGCCTTTGGTTGTGGTGAGGGGGACACTAGCTTTGTGTGCATAATTTTTGCATCGTTCTGGGTTTTATTGGTGCTTGCTTGTCCTATCCTATATATATGTATATATATGTTATGGGGTCATTTTAACTATATGATTTCTAACTTTTTTTTTTTTTTTTTTTGTTCAAACTCAAATATCAGGAAAAAATGAAGGAATTGTTGGTTGACCCTAAGAATCAATTGCAGTCATCTGACACAAGTGGTAGTATTGCATGGTCAACAGATGATGTGTTTGCCAAAGTGATGGGTAAGGAGCGCAAAGGTCGCATTCGTGGGGTCGGATTTGGTCCAACCCCAAGTGGTCAAAGTAGCAAGACTGCTCTCATGGACAGTGAAATACAATCAAGTCAAGTAAGGGACAACGAAGTTGCACAATTGAAGGCTTCCTTGGCTACTATGGAGGAGAAACTAGTAGGTTATGACGAAATGAAAGAAAAGGTTAGTCAATTCGAAGAAATGGGGCAAAGAATGGAGCAAAGAATGTCTCGCATGTTTCAACAAATGCAACAATTTTCTACACAATGCAATCAGGTATGATAAACGACTTGAGTGTCAATTTATAAGGAGTAGGAAAGGAATGTTAAATGTATGGTTGCTAATTAATATTTACTTGTGGTAATTAGCTAGAAAGATAATTATATATTTATTAATTACATTAGCTGGAAAGATATTTATTGATTTAATAATTAGTATTTATTTGTGAATTGTGACATTATGAATTTATTGATCTGTAACATTGATAAAGGGTGAAGGAAAAAGATTTCTAGAAGCACCATGTTATTAATAGATGTTTATGGAATTATGTGGTGACACCTTTGCATCCTTTGATTTGATCTCATTTAATGTTATCATTGGAACCTTCGCTTGCCTTGTTCCACTACTAAACATGTTATCCACAATATTTAACCCTGAGATTATACCCATAATTGATTTCAAGACAATAGTAGCTTCCCCATAGAAGAATCCATTACTAACATGGACTTGAACAGGGTCTTCCATGACTAAAGTATTGTAATCCAAGTAACAATTATCAATTCTAGCTTGTGAATATCCAGCTAGTTTCAATAATATTCCAATCCCACCAAAAGCTGATGCATCGTTGTAGCAATGTACCCCTGTGAACCTGTTTGCCTGACCTCTTAATACAACACCTATTGTTGCTGAGGAAATTGAAACATCAGTGATTGCATTGTCATTACTTGCTACATCAATGGCAGTGCCTCTGCTTTGTAATTTCAAATTTTCAAAACTAGGAAGCATGTCTTCATTTAACTTGTTCCCCCTTTTTTACCTTGGTAATATTTTCTTGTCTTTTTTTTTTTTTCATTTATACGCACTTATTAAGTAATCATACTTTGTATGTAGGATGCTCCTTTGATCGAACAACCTCCAGCTCTCCCCAAATCATCAGCTGCATCTCATCAACCAAGAAGCTTATAAGTTTTATCTTGGAGTTCTTCGACTTTTTTGTGTACAAAGAACTATGGAAGAACAACCGCATTTTTTGTAAGTGTTAAAGGATATTTTTAAATACTTTGGAACTTTGATTATAGTATTAGATTAATTTTAGCGGTTGTTTTATTCAAGTGACCACATCTATTTTTTGTTAATTTTAAGATGGTGGTTATAGACAATGTTATGTATTTGATAATATATTTCTATGTTAATATTACGTTAGTTTCAAGATATTTGTGGTGTTGTTAATTAGTTACATTTGTGGTATTGTGTTAGTAGAGCTAAAACTATTACAGGTTCTTTGTAACAGGTTTGTGAACCATTTATTTATTAGTAAACAGCGGTTTTAAAACCCACTGAAAAAAAAAAAAAAAAAAAAAAAAAAAAAAAAAAAAAAAAAACCTATAGTGGTGGTCAAAAAGCGCCGCTAAAGGTGCACATTTTATGTTTTAAATGAATACCTATAGCGGCGTTTCTACCCGCCGCTAAAAATACAATTAGTCTGCTTTGATTGATTGTCTATAGTAGCGCCGTTTGCCCGCCGCTAAAGGCAGACACCAATAGCGGCGGGCATGACACCACCACTAAAAGTCAATGCCACGAATTTTGAACACATATGGCGGCGGTTTTATGCCCGCCGCAATAAACTTTTACCTGCCGCTAAAAGGTACATCTATAGCGGCGCTTTTCGCGACCGCCGCAATATACCTATAGCGGCACTAGAACACCGATGGGAAGGCCCATCGCAATAGCACCCGTCACTATAGGTCGAAAGTACTTTTAGTGGCGCTTTTTTGGGCTTTAGCGGCGGTTCTGGCCCGCCGCAGTAGCCCGTTTTTCTTGTAGTGACTTCAACCTTCTGCTTCACAACAGCCTACTCTACACCTTCATCCCCTTCTGCTTTTTTGCAACTTGCTTTTCTAGCTATTTTTCAGCTTCCCTCTTGCCTTCAAGAAGATCAAAAACCCAGAATTTCAAAACCTCAGTAGAAGACACCACAAAAAACCAAGTGCAAAATAATAAAGACTCCCATGGACATAAGCATGTGGGTGTACAATTTCTACATAATCACTTTTTTATTTCTTTAATTGTTTAAGAGTTAGTTAGTTAATAACTAGTCCAAGTTTTATTTGATTCAACTTTTAAATCAATTTGACGTATATAATAGGCTAGTTTACACGCCTTGTTTCAATTGTTTGATGATCGAGCTGACTAATCATGTGGTTTTCTAGTCATCTTGTTTGTTTTCATGTTTATTTTGTTTTCATGGCAATTATGAGAAAGGACAAGTAAAAAGAGACCAGATAACCAATCCAGCCATGGCAATAATATCTTGCCAATGAGGAGTTAGGAAGTTACAAGACCAAAAGATATTAATTCATTAATTTATTGTAATGTCTTAAATTTTCAAGAAAGTGTCCATGCTTCTTAGAAGCCAAATCCCCAACAGATGATGACTAGGTTGTTTCTCTAAGACTGCCAAAGATTAATAAGTAATGTTGGAGTTGTACAAATGTTAACCATCTCCATCCATGTTTTTAGACCCTACATGGTATCCCCCAGCACAATGTTCACATAGTTAGGAAATGTAGGAACTAAGATCTCAAAGCTATAACATTAATAACATAGTCATTGCATAGTAATTTTTGCATTGCCAATCTAATTTTTTAAGGGATAAATTTCTTATTGGACTTCCAACTAAAAATCAACAAGTAAATAGATAGATGCAATGCCTAGTTCACATTATAATAATAAAATGAATTACCCAATTTTTTTCTTTTCTCATACTTTCTCAGCAACCAAACACAATATAATTTAACAAAAAAAAAAAAAAAAAAGGTGTCATCATCATGGTAATATTATCAAACAAAATAGAAACAAAAATGAAAAAGCAAAAGAGAGAGAGAGTTAGAGAGAAAGACCAAAGAAACTCAAGCGTTGCCGGAAGCGTCAGTGAGCTGAATTGGTGACTGGAAGTGTCGCCGTTAAGCTTAATCGGTGACGGCGAGCTGAATCATCACAACGGCGAGCTTAATCGTCACAACGGCGAGCTAAAGCATCACCGTTGAGCTCATCGATGATGCTTCAACTCGCCGATCCGTTGAGCTCAATGGCGATGCTTTAGTTCGCCATTGAGTTCATCGGCGAGCTGAAGCATCGCTGTTGAGCTCATCGACGACGCTTCAGCTCACTGATCCGTTGAGCTCAATGGCAACGCCTCAACTCACCGATGAGCTCAACGGCGAGCTGAGGCGTCGCCATTAAGCTCATCGGCGATGCTTCAGCTTGCTGATTAAGCTTAATAGCGACGCTTCAGCTCGCCGTTGAGCTCATCGGCGACGCCTCAACTCACCATTGAGCTCATCGACGACGGTGGAAGCTGAATCGGCGTCAGTTGAGCTCATTGGCGACGGTGGCTTGATCGGTTTGGGTTTTTACTATTGGTTCTTGTTTTTTTTTTTTTTTTGTTGGTTCTTCGCTTGACCGAAATGGCTTTGGTTGAAATGTTTGTGGGTGTTGAAATGTTTGTGGTTTAGCTGGGATTGAAATGGCCTTTAAGTTTTCTCAAAAAAAAAAAAAAAAAAAAAAGGCTTTTAAGTCTTTAGTGACAAATTTCAGTTTCGTCACTAAAGGCTGGGCTTTATTAAGATTTTTAGAGATGAAATTCATATTTCGTCGCTAAATCATACATTTTGTGATGAATTGTGATTTCGTCACTAAAAAACATATATGTGCAAAACTATTATTATTTTTAGTGACGAATATTTTTTCGTCACTAATTCTTCCTTATAGTGACGAAAGGATTTTCGTCACTAATACTATCCACAGCAATACCTACAGTGACGAAATATTTCATCACTAAAAATTTCAACTTTTAGTGACGAAATATTTCGTCACTATAGATTAATTAAACTCGCGCCAAGGTTTCCCTCCACTGGCACCCATTTTTCAGATCACAATAGTGACGAAATTTATTTTTCATCACTAAATGTTATAGTTTTTTTCATTATTAGTGACGAAATTTATATTTCGTCACTAAAGCTATATTTTTAGCGACGAAAAATATTTCCTCACTAATTTTTGTCACTAAAAATACATTTTGTTGTAGTGACACCCACCGTGGGGACAGCTCTTGCGCGCATAGGGCCCCGTTGGAGGGCCCCTCTCGAAATATGGCGTTGCAAGTGTGCGCGTGAGTGGTGTGGTTTACGCAGAGTTTCGCGTACTCCCTCTCTCAGTGGGGGAGGGTATTTGTCTACCTTTGGAGGTGTGGCAGGAATCTTGGCCAAATTTTAAGGGAATCACCAAAGATAAGTGAAGTCGCCACCAATCATTGAGTTTTTCTAAGGTGTGATTGGTCACCTGTTTCTAGTTGATTTTATTACCAATCCTAGGTTAAGAAAAATGACATTTTTCCTAATCTAATGTGGATGGAAAAAAAAAATCTTGATTCTTAAGTCTAGAAGTTTGGTTACATGTGGGGAAGGTGTTAGGCACCTCACAATGGCTGTCTAAGGGCAGTCCTTTATTTTGATAAAACCTTAATTTTCAAAGATTAATAGTAAAAAAATGATTTTGGCATTGGCTTTCGGGGCTTTGCATGCATGCATGGGGGCTTTTGAGGATTGGCTTTTGAATGGATGTGGTCCCAATCTATGCTTTCCTAAGGCTTTTGAGCAAA
Source organism: Quercus glauca (assembly GCA_023736055.1). Classification (NCBI taxonomy): domain Eukaryota; kingdom Viridiplantae; phylum Streptophyta; class Magnoliopsida; order Fagales; family Fagaceae; genus Quercus; species Quercus glauca. Next base: position 78,360,766 of record CM043319.1, read on the forward strand.
GTACCAGATTTTCACGGCAAAAATCCAGTGAGATGTCACCTTACTTTCACGACGGAAATTAGGCATCGCTTGCCGTAGGTGTCACAAACTGTGATAATCACACACATACATCATGCATAATGCAAGCACACACAGTGGGAAAGTAAATGCCTACATCCCTAGAGCATGGCCCAAAATATAGGTGCAGGAAAGTAAACAGGGGTCGCCATACTCTAGAAATGAGGACGAATGGTACAAGGCATAATATACCTAATACAAACCATCTAAAAGAGAAAGGGAAGAGGGAGAAAGGGGTTTAAATGAGTACATAACCAAAGGGAAAGGCTAAACTCCTAAGTTTACTGAACATTGCCGCTTGGCCTAATCACATGCTCGCATCGTGCCCTCTTTGCTTGCGCCTGGGAGACTGTAGCCTAGCTCCAAGCGTCCTCGCTCCATGTGTGTACATGCAAAGGCAAAGACACTAAACCAGCAAACAATCAATGGAAAGAAGAGATGCAAAGAGCATATGAAAAGGCATAAAGCAGATAAGCATGATAGGCATGGCGATTAGAGAAGCAATAAAGCAAGCAAACAAGCAAAAAGGCAACAAGCAAGAAAGCAAACAAAAGGTGGTGTCCGCGAGGGACAAATGTAGGTTTGGATCGGATGTCCATAACTTCATTGTGTTGAAGCATGGACAACACACTAACAACCAAGACTCATGCATGGACATGTAAGCAAGCATGTAAAGATGCACAGAAAGCCAACGGGTGGCATAAACAAGCATGGTAAGCATATCATTGCATTGAGCGGAAAAGGGAAGAGTACACACGGAGCGACCAGCATCATGGTGATGCCTCCCAAATGTTTAAATCCAAACAAGGACTCATGGGCGTCAGATGTAACCGCACAACCACAAACCCGCTAAGGGCGTCAAGCGTGGCAAAGCCTTGAACTAGAGAGGCTAACACAAGCATAAAGCATAGAAACGAGCGAGCATAGGCATGCAAATAGGGGTGATCCAAACCCTTTGATGTGGGCCAAGGTGAATGGGTGATGACAAAGACCATAGGTTCTAGATTAGGTCCGAAATAATAGGCCAAAACACACAAAAAAGACAAAGCGACAAAAGGACTACAATAACACATGGCATGACAAACATAGCCTAGGCCTAGACACACAAACATGGCATGGAGCGCACAAGCACATGGAATATAACATGAAACATGTAGAGAGCATAGATCCAAACACACAAGCATGTGGAAGCATAGACATAGACATATAGGCATAGAAACATGCATGTAAACATATAGAAATTTAGCACATAGACATGGGAGGACATGAATCCAAGCATACAAGTATGTGAAGACTTAGATATACGCATAGGAGCATAGAACGTCCATACAAACATGTAGATCTAAGCAAGACATAACCATAGACATGATATCAAGCATGTGAGCATGTGACCCTAACATCGACATAGAGCAAAAAGAGGAACAAAATATAGAAAAACATGGCATAAAACCCTAAGCAAGTAGATCTAAACATATGAACATGTGGGAACATAGATCTAAGCACGAAACATGGCATAAGACATAATAACAATGAGATTTAAGCTAGAAACACAAATAAAGCAAGAAACATACTAAAAAAAGTAATAAATCATGTTATTCAAGCAAAAAAGAACAAGATAAAAGATAGGAAAAGATTTAGAAGGTTAGGGGTGTGGATGATAGCTAAAAAAGCTACATCCATACCCCTAAACCCCAAATCCAAAGTATAGAACCTAGGAAAGGATGATTGGGTATAAGAACAATACCTTGTGCTGTTGGTGAAGAGAGAAGAATCAAGAGGCTTTGATGAGTTTTTGGGTGTTTCGTTGTGTTTTTTGGTGTTTGGAAGAGAGAAAAATGTGTGGAGAAACCAGACAGAGAGTAGAAAATCTAAAAAAATGTCTTCTTCTTTTTTGATCTAAGGGTGCCTGGGGCTATTTATAGCCCCAACACGCCTTTCGAGGAGGCAACCCTTGGAGGACCGTGGCTTCAAAAGGCCTAAGATGAGGCTGATCTTGACAACCCTAGAAAGATTTTGACTTCCTGTTTCCAAAAAGGTATGGATCTTGAAAATCCAACAATCGGATCAAAAGTTATGGCTCTTGGAAGTTAGCAGTGCATTAATCGGTGTGTCATCTTGGTTTTCATGATATCTTGGCCATTCTAACTTCGATTTCGACCCATGAATAGTCATTGGAATGTGAATCTAATAGTCTTTGCAATGGCATTGGTTTCGACTCGTTCTGACAGCCAGATCAAAATAAGGGTTTTTGGGACCACTCGAGATCGACTTTGAGTCAAACTTGGTCAAAGTTGTTAAAATTCTTCGAGAAGCTCGGGTTTGATGTGAAACTATGAAAAATTTTGTTTTGTGAGAGTTTCGTCCTCGTTTGACCTTCGGTCCAACCTAGGGTTGACTAGGGGCATTTTGGTCATTTTAGCTCAAAAATGCACTTCGGGTGCTCTAGTGCCCGAATGGATTGTGCCACGTCGTTCTGGATGTTGTCGCAGCCCCATGGAGAGAAAATAATATTTTTGGATTTTTCGGAGTCTCGCACGCAAATCGAAGGTGAACAAAATACGATATTAAAACACTCTTTAGAATACCTAAAAAATTGAGTAATACTAAAAGTAATACTATTTTTTTTTTTTTTTTTGCTAGAAAAAAGTAATACAAATTTAAATACATAGAACTTACAAATGAATTTGTCACAAATTACAAGAAATAATTCAAATAGAAAAATATTAGAAATACTATAAATTGTACTACATAAAATTTACAAATTGATGTGACAATTAATGAATATAATTGGTGGACTTAAACAACCTAATAAATGAATATTCGAATTACTTTTTGTGGTTGTTAACACTGTTATTAATTTCATTCCGTTCCGGCCGGAATGGCTGAAAAATTTTGTACCGCTATTCAAACCGGAATGACACACCCCCCTGTTCCACCTTGGATAAAATTTCAGCCTATTCCAGTGTGTTTTGGGCATTGCGGTTTGTTTTGATGAAATCCGGTCGATATTCAAGATTCAGTCGGTATATGTTCAATCGCTCAAGATGAGCCTCACTGCCTCAGTGAAAAAAAAAAAAAAAAGATAAAGATGATGATGATGATGAAGATGAGAACAAAAATTAAAAGATGAGATTAATGTCAACAATTTTACAGAGCAGCAAACCTGAAGAGAAATCCTTGGAGATGAACAATGCTGAGAGAGGCAGGAGATAAGACTATTAAGACTTAAGAGCAACAAAAGGTTAAGTGAGACTCAGAACTTTTGAATAGAAGAGTATAGAGAGAACTTAGAAGACATTTTGAATATATGGTTGTGATGAGGTTTGGAACATGGGAATATTGGGATCGGTGATAGATGGGACTTAAAGAGAAAGATGAAAATAGGGGAAGAGAAGACCAGAGACACGTGTGACATAGAATAGTTAAAAAATGAATCAAAAGATACGAAGATACGGCAGTCAGTGGTGGGATCGGTTTAGAGAAAATGAATGAATAGGGAAAATTGAAAATTTAAAACATTATTTTATATAATTAAATTAACTAAATATTAAGGTTTAAGACTTAAGAGTTAAGACTAAATATTTTGTATTATTTGATATTTAGTTATTGACTTGTAAATCTTCTTATTGTGTGAATTGTGATGTTAAATTGATGTTATATTGATGTTTAAGATTTAAGAGTTAAGACTAAATGATTAGTATTATTTGAAATTTAGTTATTTATTTATTAGAATTGACAATTTTATGTTCTAGAAGAATATATTATATATATATATATATATATATATTATTTTCTAGGTACCCCAAAACATCCTGAAACGGTACGCCGAAATTGACCAGTACTGAAATATTCTATTCCACTGGACAAACCGAAACAAGGTTCGAAATGGTATTTGTAAGGGTAAAGGCCCAAATCCGGTATTGGGCCTTGGGCCTTGGCCAAGAACATAGGTGATCCGAGGACGATTAAACAGTAGCTAGTGGTTTGAGCTCAAACCTTTATGAACATGATATGATTGGGAGGGTGGTCCGAGGAGGAATACCTCCTCGAACAAGCTAAACACGTACCAGATATGGATCTCATTGATCGAAATGACCTTATAGGAAGCTCCAGTGACAGGAACGTACATCTCGAGTGTACCAAAAAGTGGAAGCTAGGAGACACCTAAGGAAAAGCTGTTACCACCGCATTTAATGCACTGCAGCTACTTTTCTGGCCCCCTTGAACAGTGTTGCAGCTACTTTTCTGGCCGCATTTTTGTGGGGAAGACCCTGAACAGTGCTGCCTTAGCTACCACAACTCACAGAAAACTAGAAGGGGTGTTTAATGGGATGGACACTCAAGTGGTGGCTTGGATGATCAACAAATGGAATGCCAAAATCACCAAGAGGGAGATATATAATGTAAGAGACCCCTGAAGGAAGTGGGTTCGAAAAATCAAGAAAAAAACACTATAGCAATCTAGAACCAGACCTATAATAACGCTTCAAAAGCAATATAAAAGAATCAGTCTCCTCGGATTTGGCCGATGACATTTTTCTTTAGAGAATGCCTATAATCTTTCTTTCTTTATCATCAAAATCCATTGACTTATTTCTCAATTCACTAAAACCCAGTTTTCCAACCCATTCTCTACAAATTTATTGTTTTGGGCTTTTTGGGATTAAGTCCATAAACCTTTTGGGCTAGGAGTTCAAATCTGGTCCTTACAGTATTCATAACATTGGTTGTTAATACATTTTTGTAAGCTTATATTGTAAAGTTTATAGCATCGTTCATTCAAATACTCATTTATTATCTTCCTAAAGTGTCACCAGTTAGTCACATTTGTTATTATATCAATTTGTAAGTTATTTGTAGTAATATTTGTTATACTTTTAGCATTTTCATAAAACCAAAAAATATATATATATATATATATATATATATAGTCATTTTAAAAAGTAAGAATAATGGATTTTTTTTAATAAAAAAAAATATGAAGTAAGATACTAGTTAAATATTATTTTAAATGATAAAAAAATAGAAAGAAAAAAAAAAAAAAAGATCAGTTTAAAGCTATCTCCTTAAGCCTCCAAATTTGTTAGACCAACCCAAAATGGCTATGTACGCAAATTTCAAAGTATGCTAGTTGGTGCATATTCTTTGGCTGAAAGATATTAGCCACTAAACATAATATATTTTATATACATCTCACACAATTGGTTGGATGTCAATCGATTTCTTTTCTCATTTGTGGCAAATGACAAATTTTTTCTTTAAAAAAAATTATTTTACCCAATTTAGTCTTTGAACTTCCGAAATATGTCAAATTGACACTTCTATTAGTCTATTGTTTAAATTGACTAACGTTAACATGATATCCACATGAACAAAAATTACTAAACACTATTGCAACCAATTGAGAGAGAGAAAGAGAAATTGAGGAGAGAGAGGATCTCTCAATTGATTAAATTGTTGCATCACTGAACTTAGTGGGCTTGACATTGGTCTTACCATACGACTACAACAACTACAATATGTTCTAGCTATGCACCACTAAAATATGATTTTTTTTAGAATAGCTTATGCTAATACTCTAAGGATGCATGGGCCTTGTGGTGGCCCGTTCCCAACAACCTTGGGCTTTTGGGCTTAAACTGCTAATTTGCTTGTACTCTAGGTTGGGCTTATCCCATAATGGGAGGTCCAAAAAGTGGTTGTTAATGCCATAGACGGAGCTAGCACGTTATTTTGGTCCTAAACTCCCTTGACCTTGGCTTAGCCGAGGTCTTTCCCTAAAACTCGAGCATGATTTCTTAATTCTTGGGGAATGTCTTTTCTTACTTCTCTCGTATCTCTCTCCCCCAAATTTTTCCAACCCCCAACACCATGATCACCTTCCCTTTTTATACTCTCTTGTTGGTGGAGCCCTTATGATTACAAAATCTTCCACACGCATGGGACCTACCTAATCATGGATGAAAGCGGTTATCTAGGTCTGGGGCACTATTCTTGCCTACTAAATTGGTTTCCAGAAGTGGGCCCTAGTTTTTTACCTTGAAAGAACTACATGGTAACTTGTGCTTGATTCGAGTCAAATGCTCGGATGTGTCCGTCCTCAAATCTAATTGGGTTCATGGCTGAGGTAGCGGCTCTGAACCTTGATCCATTTTACCTTTTTTTGCCCACCTTATGGTCGAGCCCAACTTCAAAATGGGCTTGCAGTCTTCCCCCACATAGGCCTAATTGCACTTGACCAAACTATGTGAAATTTCTTATAGATTATTATTAATTTCTATCAAATTTTAGAGAGAGAATTGAGAAAATATTTGAAATTTATCAATGACCTTATTGATTCTAGATTGTTTCTGTACATACATACATATTATAAATATATATGAACCAGAGTAAAGAAACTAAGAGCATTAGCATCAATGGTATTAGAAATTTAGATTTTAGCACCAAGAAAAAAGCTACTTTATCTTATTTAACTCACCATTTTACAACTCACCTTACATCAATGCTCTTATTTTTCACAACACAGCTAAACATGATTCATTTATTTATTATGTTCTCTCTCTTTTTCCGTCTTTCTTTAAGCCACCAAACCCACGGCCTCTCTTCTTCTCTGTCTCTCTATCTTCTTCTTCTCCCTCTCTTCAACCCACAACCACCACTGCACCACCATCACAACCACCAAACCCATATCCATATCAAACACAGTCAAAATCTCATCAAGCACAACCCACAACCAAAACCCAAAATTCGATCTGATCAAACACAACCAAAACCCAAAATCTGATCAAATTAAACACAACCCATAATGTAATTTCAACCCAAAATTCGACCCACAGCCAAACCCAAAATTAACCACCACCACCACCACCAAAATCCAAGAAACCCACAACCAAAATGGCAAAATCAATCACCACCACCAAACCCACAGCCAAACTCACAAAATTTACCCAAAACCAAAATTAATCACCACCACTACCATAGCCAAAATCCACAAAACCATGCCCAAAATCAACCACTACCACCAAACCCAGAGAGAGAGAGAGAGAGAGAGAGAGAGAGAGAGAGAGAGAGAGAAAAATGAAAAAAGAGAAAGAGAGGAGTGTAGACATCGCATTTTGTACCCGTTAATAAGTTTTGGTCCCCGGCTCCAATGATGAGCTTGACATATGTCAACCAAGGCTAATTACAGAGTTCACAATAGTTTGGAAATAATCACAACTCAAAAGTGCTCAAATCGCTTTGGATACTGAAAAATGATATTTTCTCTTTGTTTTGAATATAACTTATGATCCACAAAGAATTCTATGTGAGGTTTTTTTCATTAGAAAGTAGACATCTTGGGTTTCAATTTGAACATAAATTTTGCCTAATTTGGACTCATATTGAGTAAGTTATGACCATTTGAAGTTGGGCCAACTACTCATTCCGATTTTTGAAGTTTTAAAACTTCATTTTAAAGTCCCAAAATATCATGATTTGATGTGGGCCGGTCCAAAGACCCTTGAGAATGTCTAAAGATCATTCAATAGTTCCAAAAACCATAATTTTAACTTATAAATACTCATCTTATAGTTCCAATCAAAACCCTAGCTAGAGAGTGTGATTTTTTAACGTCCATCTTCTTAAAAACCTTTTTTTTTTTTTTCTCTCTTTTCAAAACGGAAGGGCAGCCCCTTAAAACATTCTTTAATCATCAAAAAACCTCTCTTTAGTGAGTTCTAAGGCAAAAAAATTTGTTTTCAAAGTTGTTTTCTAAAACCCTTTTCAAAACCTTTTGATCTTGAGTTGTGTTTATTAAGTTTTGTGCTATTCATTAATTATTCTTGTTCCCTCAAACTAATATTTGTTTTGTAGGCGCTGAGGTGCCGAATTAAAACCATCTCAAATCTGTGATTCTAAAGCAAGGTGAGTTTCTTTTCCATGATTTCTCACCTTGCTATATATGATTCACATGAGTTCCTGATGTATTCTCTCTAGTCATTATATTTTATTTGCTTGTTGCGTTTACTCATGCTTGATATGTTTTAATATGATTTTAGGCTGTTTATAATATGTTCTTGTTGTTCTTGGTTTGTTATTTTTGGTTTTATGTAAACTTTAACGTGTCTATATATTTTATGTAGTTTCGTTTAGTTGTTTGTTTTGTTTCATGTTTGTTTGTTTATATTGATCTTTGTTTTATCTTCTTTATGTTAGTTTAGCTTTTTAGGGTTTCTAACACGCTTGTTTGATCTCACATGTTAGGTGTTTGTTTGATTAAATCTCTACAAATGTAGTTTTTCGAATCTATATTAAGCCCATCCTTGTGTCATCTCGGGCCTTAGGCCCACCTTTGTCTTGTCTAGGGGTAATAAGCTCATTCTTGTGTCATCTTGGGCCTTAGGCCTATCTTTGTTTATGTTGGGCCCTAGGCCCATCCTTGTTTTGTCTAGGGGCATTAGGCCCATTCTTGTGTCATCTTGGGCCTGAGGTCAATTTATGTTTTGTCTTTGCCTTGTCTTGGGCCTTAGGCCCGTCCTTGTTTTGTTTAGGGGCATTAAACCCATCTTTGTTGTGTCTTGGAGCCTTAGACCCATCCTTGTTTTTGTTTTGGAGCCTTAGGCCCATGTCATGTCATCTAGAGTTGTTACCTTATCCTGTTCTTTGTCTTGGGCCCTAGGTCCCCTCTTGTCTGTCTAGAGGCATTAGGCCCATGTCTTGTCAAGGTTTGTCATCTTTTAGTGTCTTTATTGTTGTGTCTTCAAGTTTCTTTCTTTTGGGACTTGTCTAAACTTTGTGGTCTCATTCTAGGGGCATGGTTAAATGGGAATTGAATGTAAAATTTATTGTTGGTAATCTTCATGAAATGTTTCTCATAAGGATAAGTCTCTTAAGTGACCCATCATTACTCCTAAAAAGAATCTTGCACAACCATCTTAGTCTCGAACTTTTGATGATCGCCTCATAAGAATGGATCTTACTTCCGTTGACCAAATGGCATCAAGTGACCAAGATATTTTGAAGAAGATGGAAGAAATGATGACAAGGATGACTGCTACTATCATTGAGAAGTTTCACTATCTTGAGGGTGCTCAAGGAAAGAAGAAGAAGGTAGTGTAAGAACCTCAAGATAAAGACTCTATCTTTGATGATGATTGTTTGAGGAAAAAGAGGCTAAAATCAACAAGGAACCTAAGAAGGAAGAAAAGTCAAAGCAAACCAAAGAGGTGAGTTAAGAAATTGAGAAGATGAAGGTATACTTAAGAGATCCCAAGGTATGGAGGACTACATGCTTGATATTGAGGGATTGTATCCATTTCCCAATGTCCAACTCCCCCCAAAGTTCAAGATGCCAAGGATGGATTCTTTTAATGGAACTGGAAATCTCAAGAATCATTTGAAGCAATATGTTCTTGCCATGAAGCCTCTAGGTCTTACCAAGGAGCAAATCATTTTGTGTTTCCCTCGAACTCTTAGTAGTGTAGCCCTACAATGGTATCTCTCATTGGAAAATGCTAAGATGAATGATTGGAACAAGATGGCTGAAGCTTTGCACAACAATATTCATACAATGTTCAATTGGATGTGAGCCTTAGAGACTTGGAGACTACAAAGCAATTGAGCAATGAGTCAATTACTGATTTTTTGATGAGGTGGAGAAGAAAAGCTTCCAAAATGCCTAATCATCCTAGTGAGAAAGACCAAGTGAGGATAGTCATGAAGAATGTATTGCCTACTTATAGGCGCCAACTTGCACCAATTCCTTTGAAGACTTTTATGGATTTGTATGATGCTGGTATACAAGTTGAGGATGCTATTAATAGTGGACTTATTGAGAAGAATGATGCAAAACCTCAAAAGAAGTTTGGGGTAGGAAATTCAAGTAATAGTAGTAACAACGGTGGTAAGACAAGTGAAGTTAATGTTGTTAATGTTCGAAGAGAGCTTACTCCATTGGGAATGACTTTATCCCAAGCGCTTGAAACTTTGTCAACTAAAGGATTTATCAAGCCATTAGATCTCGGAAGGTATACTTCAAACACCTCTGCTCCAAACTACAATGCAAGTGAGTATTGTAAGTACCATCAGAACCATGGTCATTCTACTGATAAGTGCACTCGTCTTCGTCATGATATTGAAGACCTCATTCAATTTGGCAAGATCCCTAAGCCACCCATCAACCTCCCAAGCATCAAGACTAATCATCTTCCCAACTACAATGTTGTGCCTCCTCCTACTTGGGGTTGATTGATCAAGAGGTTTAGTCTTTGTTTTTCATTTCAGTTTGTTTTTTAATTCAGAAGTGTCCTTGTTATTTCAATTCAATATGTCTTTGTTGTTTCAATTCAGTGAGTCTTTCAATTATTGTACTCCTTTAATTCATCAATAAAGTGATTTGCAATGGTTTGAGTTTTATGATAAGTTCTCAAAATTTCAAGTTGATTTGATTCTTAATATATGATGTTGCATGTTTGCCCATAATTGAACACTAGAAATTGGGATGAAGAGAGGCCACTATTCTACTATCCTAAACACATTGATGTTTGTTTTATCTTTTTTATGTTTATATTGATGTTTATTTTATTTTCTTTATGTTTATATTGATGTTTGTTTTAGATTGATTCTCAATATGTTTATATTGATGTTTGTTTTATGTTAGTTTAGTTTTTTAGGGTTTCTAACACGCTTATTTGATCTCACATGTTATATGTTTGTTTGATTAAATCTCTAAAAATGTAGTTTTTTTAATCTGTATTAAAGGCTGCGTACGTATATTTCATGTATGCGTACGCATACTTAAGTATGCGCACGCACCCCAAGTCCAAGTTAGGGCAAAATCTTGTTTTTGTTATCTTTGATCATTTTCCATATGTTATTTGATTCCATTTGACTCTATTTTAGGTTAATTATTTAGGTTTAATTGCTTTCCATGTTTGTTTGAATCTTTGGCCATGTTTAGTTTATTTTATAATCTTTCTTTATGTGTATGATTTAATTGTTATCTTCTTCCTTTTTAGTATAATATGATTGACTTGTATTTTTATTTCCATGTTTAGTTTATTTGATTTTCTTTCCTTGTGTGTTTTATTTAATTATCAACTTGCCATGTTTATTTTATTTTGTATGATTGTGTTTTATTTGTTTCAGTTTATATTGTAATATGTTTCTAACATGTGTGTGTTATTTCCTTAAGTGCATGATGTATATTTAGGATAAGGATTAAGGTTCTCTTAATAAACTCTAATTAAATATGGCCTAACAACACCTAATGGAGGTCGGCCCACAAGCCGGGCATTCTTCGGTGCCTAACACCTTCCCAAGCCATGCTCAAACTCTAGACCCATAATCTAGTATGTGAACCCATGTGTGTAAGTGGTTGGCCCAAAAGACCCAATATAGTTCCTAGACCTAAACTATGTAGTGACTTCATTTGTCCACAAGAAGGAAAATAAAGGAGAAGCACTAGGGAAGAAAGGCAAAAGAGGTGAAGAAAGAAAAAAGAAAAGAGAGAAAGAGAGGAGCTCAGGAGATGTACCAATACCGGCGAGAGAAAGAAAATAGAGAAAGTGAAAAGTAAGAGAGAATAGGTCTTGATAACTATTTGATGATAGTAAGTGATCAAAATAGGTCTTGATATTGGACATTCTTAGACATCTGCACCTAATCCAACACAATGTAATTCTTGTTCATTAAGATCCAAACTAGGCAGCAAGATTGCTATCAGCATATCACAAATTAAAGCATCTGCACCTAGAAAGCTTGACAATTAGAACCAAGCAATCAGGCCGAAGTAATAAGTTTTAATGGATTTATCCATACAAAATGAGGTCAAATAAATATTATTTGGTTTCATCTACGAGCATTTGGAAGTGAATTTCTTGATGTAAAGTTTGATGTGTGAAAGGGTGAAGCTGTACTTAATGTCAATAAGTCATGGTAGACTAGTACATGTTAATTATTTTTTAACAAGAAAAATAACTGTTACAAATTTTCTCAAAAAATAAAAATTAACTGTTTCAATTACAAATACTTCTATCATTACACATCAGTGAAGTAATAAGCTGTGGTTCATTGTCTATCATTACACACCATTTGGGTTGTTTTGGTTATTTAATGATGATACATTCTTGTACTCTTAAAGCTTAATAATGAATGTTTTCTCTTGTCTTTTTTGTTAACAATCAATGCTCCATATCTCCCCTTTAATGAGGTCTCCAAATAGTGCCAGTGGAGAGATTTTGAGGGTCACTGTCGTAATATATTATATCATTACTACGAGAGAAAGAGAGATCTAAAGCTAATCCCAACTTTCTAGTGGAATTTGATGACATTAAGATAACATTAAAATGAATTATTCAATAAACTACAGAAAATTTAATTATCATGTAAGATAAGTAGATAAAATTAGGAACAGAGATAAATATACAAACATAGGACACAATCTTCCATAAGCAAAGGTCTTTTTTTTTTTTTTTTTTTTTTTCAATTTTATACTTTTAAAACTTATTTTTCTAGGTGTTTTGAGAAATTTCTCTCTAAGAACAAATTTTTAGTTTTTTAAGCATTCAAAACCTGTTTGGCAATATTTTAGGTTTGGCAAATTACAACTTACTTACATGTGATTAAGTCGAAATTTAAGTTGGTTACTTATGGTTTAAAATTTGACACTTTATTCACCTGAGGTTAGCTCAATTAAAGTTTCATAACCCATCTCTGTTAAAATAGGGCTAAATATGTAATTTTACTCCACTTAAACAAATTCAGCATTTTTTTCTTAATAACTTAAACTTTTGAAAAAAATAATTAATCTACTTTGATATCAGAGAAAAATATTCTAAGTTTAATTCTCTATATCCATCTTATCTTATTTAAAATTTTCACGTGTGGGGCTGAGCTCTCACTGAATTGCATTAAATTAAATGAATAAATTCGCACTTCATTCACAAACGCAATCATTAATTTTTCATGTCAAAACCTGATACTGTTTTTTTCTGATTCTTCTGTGGACAAAATCACCAAGTTTCTCTTTTTGCTCACAATTGTTCTTTGGCTTTTCTGTTCTCTTTTGCTTAAACGTGGATAACATACTTACAATTTCTCTACTGTTATAGAAAACAACATTTATGTGGATCAAGGTCGACCTTCAATGCCCTCGCTGCCGCAAGAAGATCAAGAAATTGCTTTGTCAAATCCCTCGTGAGTCTCTCTTTCTTAAGTTCAATTTCAGTGTATTTATATGAATGTACAAGTTTGTGTTTTTATGTGGCTAAATAAAAAAATAAATAAATAACAAAAACTGAGTTATTACGTGTTGGTAATTTTTGTGAACAAAAGAAGTACAAGACCAAGAATACACGGAGAAGGAAAACTTGGTGGTAATAAAAGTGGTGTGTTGCAGTCAAATTTGCAAGGGTGGCGATACCATTAAGAGCATTGAGATCAAAGAGACTGAGAAGAAGACCAAACCACCCGAGAAGGAGAAGCCACCAGAAAAAGCTGCTGAGCCTGAGGAGAAGCCACCAAAAGAAGATACTGAACCGGTTTCAAAGCCTCCTGTTGAACCGGTTTGTGTGCCTGTAGGGCCGGTTGGATTTGGGACTTGTTGTACGGAATGTTCTGAGGGTCGTGGTGGGGGGCCATGCCTTTATGGTCTTGGTAGGCCACCACTAACACCAAAACCGGTTCCAGTGCCGGTTCCGGTACTTGTACCGGACTACCCGGTTGGGTTTGGGACATGTTGTACGGAATGTTCTGAGGGTCGTGGTGGGGGGCCATGCTTTTTTGGTCTTGGTAGGCCACCACTAACACCAAAACCGGTTCCACTTCCGGTTCCTGTACCTGTACCGGCTAACCCGGTTGGATTTGGGACGTGTTGTACGGAATGCTATGAGGGTCGTGATGGGGGGCCATGCCATTATGGTAGGCCACCCCCATGTTATGACGGCTACTATTATGGAAGGCCCATTTATGATAGTTATGGTGGAGGGTGGTATAGAAGGAGTTGCTATACTTACGTGAGTCGATGTGATTGTGATCACTTTGGTGAAGAAACTTCCTCTGGATGCACCAGCATGTAATTGGGAATTTACATGCATGCATGATGATGATAATGGTGATCATGTTCTAGTTGCCTACTTGCAAGTAAAAAAAATATGTTCTAGACTCTCGTTGCCCATATGACTATATATGTCACATGGTCCGCGTGGATTTGAATTTTCTTTTGTTGGTTTGTATGATGTATGATATGGGTTTGGTTAATGAGCGTGCACGGTTGGGGACAAATGGTTGTTCATTTTAGTGTTACTTTACTTGAGTTGTAATAATTTTTTAAATATTAAAAACCTTCTATTAATCATTCCCTCTCCAATGTGTATAGTCTACTGTTTTGATTTCCCGTTTTAAGTAATTTTAATGACTTCTTTCTTGCATTAGGCAACTTAAGGCCCACTAGTAGTGAAAGGCCTCAAATGTAGGAAAAATATACCTTGCATTGGATATATATTTCTTATCTCTCACAACTTAATGATTTAGGTTGGCTCGAGATTATTCATGGTTAACTTCCAAGAGATTAAAGTGGATTTTTTGTACGATGTACTTTTAGGGAGACCATGGTTTCACGCAACAGGTGCAGTTTCGTCTACCCTCCACCAGAAATTTAAGTTCATTTCTAAGAACAGTTGGTGACCATCTTGGCAGGGACCTATGATTATTTATCAATAGTTGTCCATACCTTCCATTGATGCTAATGCTTTTTAGGAAGCATCTTTCCACAGTTTCGAACTAGTTTCTCTGGTCCACAATGCTTCTGAAGCTAATCTAGGATGGCCTGTAGCAGTTTTGATAGCCGCTAAGGAGATGCTCAAATATGAGTACAAGTTAGGCCAAGGTCTTGCAGCATATACCCAATGCAAGGTACACAATATTCTCCCAAATATATATGAGGGAAAAAAATTATTTTCTTTTATATATATATATGGAGATAAAAAAAAAAATTACTTTCACATTTTTCCTCTAATTTTAAAAAGACGCAAAAATTGAGTAATATTAGAGATAATACAATTCTTTTTTTTTAAAAAAATATAAGATTAAGTATACAACAAGAAGGAAAACTTGGTGGTAATCAAAGTGGTATGTTGCTGTCCTGAAAAGATTAAGCAAAAGATAATTTGCAAGGGTGGTTTATTATTATTCTCAATAGCTACTCTAATTTGAGATCCATCATTCCTCTTTCAACTCTTTGATTTGAGGTGCTCCAAGTCCTTTCATCACAGCCAAAAAAAGAAAAAAGAAAAAAGAAGAGGTACTCTGAATCCAACTTTGAGAATCCAAAAACACTAGTTTATTATTTTTGAGAAACAACACTAGTTTATTATTATCCTTAGAGCATTCCCATCAAAACTCTTAAAAATTTTAGCATTTAGTATCTAAAAACTCAACTTTATAACATATAACACATCACTTTACAATATACCTTACATAAAAAATTCTATTTTTTTAACACCTCATTTAAATATTCTTTCTTTATTATTTTTATTCATTTTTTATTCTTCCTCTCTCTCCCTGTCTCTCTCTCCTCTATCTCTCTCTTTCTAAACCCAACTATTCTCAGCACCGCCGGCAACCACACTACCAACAGTCACCACAAAACCCATCACCCAACCGCCCACCAAAAACCCAACACCCATACCACAACCACCACAATAGATAAAAAAAAAAAAAAAAAAAAAAAAAAAAAAAAAAAAAAAAAAAAAAAAAAACCTCCACCATTTTCGCCACCAGTAAACCCACCAAGAAAAAAAAACACACACACACACACAAAGCAAACCCACCAAGCAAAAAATACACACATAGCAAACCCACATCCCATTCCACCATTGCCAATCAAACCACCAAGCAAAACACACACACACAAACCCACCATGGCAACCCTTCAACCCGAATTCAACCCACAACATCAAACCCACCACAGCAAACCTCCATAAAAGCAAACCCATCACACCGATCTATTGCACCATGACCCACCACGCCCCAGACCCACTACAACCCAAACCCACAACCCACCATATTTGATGTAGGTGTGTTTTTATCATCTGAGGTGCTAAAAATGCTAAAAAATAGCATTTAGCATTTAGCATTTTTAGCACCTTTGATAAGAATGCTCTTAGATAACTACGAAATGTCTTTGCGGTTAAAATAGAAATATATATTATGTACAACAGTACAAGGAAGTTAATGTACATAAAGATTTTATGCAAAGTTGCTAGACTGGGCCTAGGCCTGAGAAAAAAAAAATTAAGAATACCATGCTCAGGTTTGACCATTAGTGGCCCGAGCATTGTATTCTTAAAATTTAGCATAATATATATTTAACATGCTAAAAGTATTTAGCATTTGTGACTGTGCATTTGTGCCACTCTACTAGTAGAACGATATAGACTCAAATTGTAAAAATAAAAAGCTTACTCTCTCTCTCTCTCTCTCTCTCTCTCTCTCTCTCTCTCTCTCTCTCAAACTAACCTGCAACCTCTCACCATCTTGCTCATCATTGACTCGCCTGTCCACTTGTCGTCTCACTCACACCCCTCTCTTCTTTCTCTCTCAAGCAGCGACTTTATGAGTTGGTTGAGTTGGAGCTTAGCTTGGCATGGATGATGATGGCCATGAAAGAGGGAGGGTTGGCTTTTCTGATTTGATTTTGGCTATTAAGATTGAATAGGTTTTTTTATATGAGTCTTGCGTTGGTGAGGGGTAGGAGTTGCAGTGTTGGTGATTTTGGGCGGTGGTTGTTAGTTGTGGTAGCGGTGGTGTTATGGCTTGGTTAGATATGATTTTGGGTGTTGGTTTTTTATTTTAGGATGGGTTTCATGGTGTTGATGTGGTGAGTTTGGTTCTAGGTGTTATGTGGTGGTCTTGGTGTCCTTGGTGGTGGTGGAGGGTTGTGGGGGGTAATGAATGGTGGTGCTGTGTTTTATTTTGTTTTTGGTTTTTGTTTTGTTAATTTTTTAATATACTTGAGGTGTTTTTTAGAATATTTTAATATGTTGTAATCTAAAAAGAAAATTTGTGATATAGTGTGTATTTTAAATAATTCATCAAGTAAAATTTTGGTGTATTAGAATAGCTAATGCTTTTTTTTTAATGCTAAATTGCACCTGACCAAATTAACTATGAACAATGACCATACTAATAATGTTTTCTTAGAGTAATTGCATCAGTCCGGCAAAATTTTTCCGTCTATTTTACACTAAGAACCTACTTTTTCTAATTTACACTACCACTTTTTCAAAGCACCCACATCAGTTCTTCTATTTTACAATCTATTTTATTTAAATAATATTTTTATTATTATTTTATTAATATCTATCCTTTTGATTAATACATATCTTTTTCATCTTAACCTCATCTCATCCGCGTCTCTCCCTTTCTCTCTCAATTCTTCTTTACCTCTGGGATTCCCTCAACTCTCTTCCTCTCTCACGTCTCAAACCAACACGTCTAGTACTCTCTAAATTCTCTTCCTTTCTCATAGATCAAACCCAAAACTAACACATGGTAGAAGATCCGGCAGTGGAAGCAAGCAAATCCGAGTAGCAGTAAGGCAGATTCACCGACGGTAGAAGCAAACAGATAGGGGAAGCAGCAAGGCAGATATGGCGACAGTAATGGCGGCAGATCCAACTGATTTTTGTTGAGTTTTTTATGTGGATTTTCTGTTGGATTTTTCATATAGGTTCTATTAGATTTGGTTTTTTTATTGATTTTGGTTTGGGTTTGGGATGAGTTTTAGGAAGGGTTTAGGTTGATTATGAGTTAGGTTTTCTGGTAGGTTTAGCTTGATTTTGAGTTGGATTTTCTGTTGATTTTGGGTCAATTTTTGTGGTGGATTATCAACTATTGAAATAAGTTGCAATGGTGGTGGTTGGATGGTTCTAGGTTGGTAGTTGAGTGTTTCTCCTCCTCTTCTTTTATTCTTTTGCTAGACTGTAATGTTGTGTTTCTTTTGCTAAGTTGCTATGTCCGTTGGGAAAAAGAGAGAATATGAATGGAATATGAATGGTGAGAGAGAAAAAATAATAAAATATTGTTATACACAACTACAATAACAATGTATATTTATATAGTTACTGTAACGAATGTGTAAATATACACATTTTTACATCCATCGATGGAATTAGTTTTTAAAGAAAATTTGTGTAAATTTTGTCACTTTTTGCCTTGTACACATTTTTACTTCCACTACCGGTGATGCTCTTAGGAATATAGGAAAGTTGGAGGAAAGTGAGGTAAGCCAATCAGGGCAGCACATGCAAATGATTATTGTAGAGTCAGCATCACACTATGCAAATAAAATAACTATAATGGCTTCATAAAAAAATAACAATAATGGGTCTATAGTCCTCTAGACTTTATGATAGACCGTAATATTCAATTAAAAACCCCCATGTGCCTACATCCCATTGGGCTAGCCGTATGACATATGACGTTTCCCATTGGATCAAGACGTACGGCATATGACGTTTTAAGTCTTCTTAAATCTTAACTTAAGGTGTTGAGTCAAAAAATAAATAAAAAAAGACTTCTTAACGTGTGGCTTGGCATGATAAATATGTATCTGTGTGCACCAACTCTCGCGGTCTCTTCATACTTGAAGTCTTGAACTTGATTTCTCAATCAAGCATTGCTAATCCCTTCAGTACTTTTGGTTGAGTTTGAGATCTCAATTCACAGCTATAGAGCCATGGTGGAGGAAAAGGTTTGTAAAATTGTTAGATTAAGTGAATAAATTTACTATTTCTTAATATTTTA
Source organism: Quercus glauca (assembly GCA_023736055.1). Classification (NCBI taxonomy): domain Eukaryota; kingdom Viridiplantae; phylum Streptophyta; class Magnoliopsida; order Fagales; family Fagaceae; genus Quercus; species Quercus glauca. The sequence continues at coordinate 78,379,609 of CM043319.1, forward strand.
AAATTTTAAAAAAATTATCAATATAGTACAATATCAAAACAAGAAGTCATGGATTCAATCACCTATGTGACTTTGTACACGTTATATTTCATTTAAAATTTTGTTCGCAATTCATTCAGAATCAGAACCTGATACTGTTTGTTCTGATTCTTCTGTCGACAAAATCTCCAAGTTTCTCTTTTTGCTTATAATTGTTCTTTGACTTTTCTAATCTGTTTTTGCTTGAATATGGATAACATGCTTACAATTTTTCTACTATTATAGAAAACAACATTTATGTGGATCGAGGTCGACCTTCAATGCCATCGCTGCCGCAGGAAGATAAAGAAATTGCTCTGTAAATTCCCCCGTGAGTCCCTCTTTCTTAAGTAAACGATAGTTATCTATACATATATATGTTGTTATGTGGCTAAAAAAGAAAACTGAGTTATTGTACATATATATATATATGTGTTATGAACAAGAGAAATACAAGACCAGGAATACAAGGAGAAGGAAAACTATGTGATAATAAAAGTGGTATGTTGCTGTCCTGAAAAGGTAAAGCAAAAGATAATTTGCAAAGGTGGTGATACCATTAAGAGCATTGAGATCAGAGAGATTGGGAAGAACACCAACCCACCTGAGAATCAAGGGAAGAAGCCGAAACGCGTGAGATTCGTTGACGAGCTGGAGAAGCCACTAGAAAAAGAGAGGCCGCCTGAGAAGCAGAAGCCACCGCCAAAGAAAGACCCTGAACCGGTTTCAAAGCCTCCTTTTGTACCGGTTGGTGTGCCTGTACGGCCGGATGGATTCGGGACTTGTTGTACGGAATGCTCTGAGGGTCGTGGTGGGGGGCCATGCCTTTATGGTCATGGTACTAGGTTATGGCCACCATTAACACCAAGGCCTCATGCTAAACCGGTTCCACTGCCAGTTCCTGTACCTGCAGTGCCGGCTTACCCGGTTGAGTTTGGGACGTGTTGTACGGAATGCTATGAGGGTCGTGATGGGGGGCCATGCCATTATGGTAGGCCACCCCCATGTTATGATGGCTACTATTATGGAAGGCCCATTTATGATAGTTATGGTGGCGGGTATAGGAGCTGTTATACTTATGTGAGTCGATGTGAAGAAACTTCCTCTGGATGCACCATCATGTAATTGGGAATTTGCATGCATGCATGATGATGATAATGGTGATCATGTTCTAGTTGGCTACTTGCAAGTAAAAAAAGTATGTTCTAGACTCTAGTTGCCTATGGCTATATATGTCACATAGTCCGCGTGGGTTTGAATTTTCTTTTGTTGGTTTGTAGGATGCATATGATATGGGTTTGGTTAATGAGTGTGCATGGTTGGGGAGAAATGATTGTTCATTTTAATGATAATGGTGATCATGTTCTAGCTAGTTGCCTACCTGCAAGAAGATTAATCAGGACGTATATATGGGTTGTTTAATAAATGTGGTTGGTCATTTTAGTGCTACTTTACTTTAGTTGTAATGATTTTTTTAAATTTTAAAAAACTTCTATCAATCATTCCTCTCCAATGTGTAATGCCTACTTTTGATTTCCTGTGTTAATTAATTTTAATGAGTTCTTCCTATAAAGGGTCATAGATGATTGCTGCAGGGCCCTAAGCATTAGGCCGCCTAGGGCCCCCTACGGCGAAAAATGTTTTTAAAAAAAGATAACATTTACAAATATATATATATATATATATATATATATATACACACGCTAGAGATATGAAAAAAATTATTACCTTTACATTTTTCCTTTACTTTGTCGACACCCGGCCTTGATCAAAACGGGGCGAAAAAACCGCCACCATTGTCGCGGGCCTTCGTTGGACCACCCGCTGCAACGACAGCTGCCGCGAGTGTGGGGCCCCGTTGGAGGGCCCCTCTCAAAATATGGCACTGCAAGGGTGCGCGTGTGTGGTGTGGTTTACGTGGAGTTTCAGGTACTCTCTCTCTCGGTGGAGGAGGGTATTTATCTATCTTTGGAGGTGTGGCAGGATTCTTGGCCAAATTTTATGGGAATCACCAAATGTAAGTAAAGTCGTCACTAATCATTGGGTTTTTCTAAGGTGTGATTGGTCACCTATTTCTAGTTGATTTTATTACCAATCCTAAGTTAAGAAAAATGGCATTTTTCTTAATCTAATGTGGATGGCAAAAAAAATCTTGATTCTTAGGTTCGGAAGTTTGGTTACATGAGGGGAAGGTGTTAGGCATCCCACAACACATGTCCAAGGACAATCCTTTATTTTGATAAAACCTTAATTTTCGAAGATTGATTCATTTGCCACAAATGAGAAAAGAAATTGATTGACATCCAACCAATTGTGTGAGATGTATATAAAATTTATTATGTTTAGTGGCTAATATCTTTCAGCCAAAGAATATGCACCAACTAGCATACTTTGAAATTTGCGTATGCAGCCATTTAGGGCTTGTCTAACAAATTTGGAGGTTTAAGGAGATAGCTTTAAATTGGTCTTTTTTTTTTTTTTTTTTATCATTTAAAATAATATTTAACTAGTATCTTACTTCATGATTTTTTTTTATTAAAAAAAATCCATTATTCTTACTTTTTAATATGACTATTATTTATTTTATTTTTTTGGTTTTATGAAAATGCTAAAAGTATAACAAATATTACTACAAATAACTTACAAATTGATATAATAATAAATGTGTCTGACTAGTGACACTTTAGGAAGATAATAAATGAGTATTTGAATGAATGATGCTATAAATTTTACAATATAAGCTTACAAAAATGTATTAACAACCACAAAAAGTGATTCAAATGTGCATTTATTAGGTTGTTTAAGTCCACCAATTATATTCATTAATTGTAACATCAATTTGTAAATTTTATGTAGTACAATTTATAGTATTTCTAATATTTTTCTATTTGAATTACTTCTTGTAATTTGTGACAAATTCATTTGTAAGTTCTATGTATTTAAATTTGTATTACTTTTTTCTAGCGAAAAAAAAAATTTTGCATTACTTTTAGTATTACTCAATTTTTTGGATATTCTAAAAAGTATGTTGATACCGTATTTTGTCTGCTTTCGATTTGCGTGCCGAATCCCAAAAAATCCAAAAATATCATTTTCTCTCTATGGGGCCATGAGAACATCTGGAATGACGTGGTGCAACCCGTTCGAGCACCAGAACACCCGAAATGCCTTTTTTTAGCTAAAATGACCAAAATACCCCTAGTCAACCCTAGGTTGAACCGAAGGTCAAACGAGGATGAAACTCTCACAAAATGAAATTTTTCATAGTTTCACATCAAACCCGAGCTTCTCGGAAAATTTTAACAATTTTGACTGTTGGAAATTTAGACCCCTTAAAAACAACTAGATTGCGTAGCCTAGATTAATTAGCCAAGTTGTTACTTAGTCAAATTAAACAATTCTAGGTTAAAACAATCAAATAATCATATCATGTATATAAAACATATAAAGCAGCGGAAATAATAAAGAACACAATGATATGATCACCCAGGAAACCACACGGAAAAACCTGGGGAGGATTTGACCCACCGATCCTCAAGGCAAAACGGAATCCACTAAGAAAGAATTGAAGTTCTTACAAAAGGACTTACAAGCTCCCCGCTTGACTTCCTAATGCTACCCACCAGTAAAACTTCCTGACACGACCACGCGCAGGCTCCGAGTCCACGGACTACTTCTCTCTTGAATTCCTCAATCAGCTACAAGCTCCCCGCTTGTTTATCTTTAAGTTCTAATGGTAGCAACCTTGTTGATCATCAAGATGTTGAAATAATCTCTACCTTGAAAACCCTAAGTTTATGTGAAGGAAAGCTCTTCAAAGATCACACAAGAGATTCACATAAACAGCAAATATGAGCAACAAAGACTTAGAGAGGTTTGGGTACAAAACCCTAATAAAATGAGGCACAAGAGGCACTCTAATCTCTCTCTAAAAAAATCTTAAAAACGTTCTAGGGTTTTCCTTATATATAGGAGTGTTTTACTTGAACCCCAAGACGTTTAAAAAGAGTTTGGGCTGAGCTGGAACTCTGCAGAAAAACGTGCTGGCCGACTTTCGATCGATCGAGTCTAATTTTCGATCGATCGAGCCAGGCCGAAAGTTACAAATACTTCTGCAGCCACTCGATTCTAACTTTACAATATTTAATCAACTTTGAGCAAGCCTAAATAAGACTAAATACATTGTTTTGATTATGGTTTGCCAACATTACAAATTAGAGTTCTAAATACATAAAATCCTAAGACCTTAGAACCTAACATTGACTAAGTTTAACCAAGTTTAACTCAAAGTCGATCCCGGGTGAGCCTAAAACCCCTAATTTTGATCCGACTGTCAGAATGGGTCGAAACCAATGCCATTACGAAGAATATTAGATTATCATTCCAATGACTATTCATGGGTCGAAATTGGAGTTAGAACGGCCGAGATATCATGAAAACCAGGATGATGTACTGATCGATGCACTGCTAACTTCCGAGAGCCATAACTTTTGATCCGACCGTTGGATTTTCAAGATCCATACCTTTTTGGAAACAGGAAGTAAAAATATTTCTAGGGTTGTCAAGATCAGCCCCATCTCAGGCCTTTTGAGGCTAGCGGCCCTCCAAGGGCCACAGCCTCAAAAGGCGTGTCGTGGCTATAAATAGCCCTAGGCACCCTTCAGATCAAAAAAGTAGAAGACATTTTTCTGATTTTCTACTCTCTGCCTGGTTTCTCTACATGTTTTTCTCTCTTCCAAACACCCAAAAAAAAAAAAAAAAAAAACAGAAAACACCCAAAAAACTCATCAAAGCCTCTTAATTCTTCTCTCTTCACCAACAACACAAGGCATTGTTCTTATGCCTAATCCTCCTTTCCTTGGTTCTATACTTTAGATTTGGGATTTAGGGGTGTGAATGTAGCTTTTTTAGCTATCATCCACACCCCTAACCTTCTAAATCTTTTCCTAGCTTTTATCTTGCTTTTTTTGCTTGAATAACATGATTTATTGCTTTCTTTAGCATGTTTCTTGCTTTATTTGTGTTTCTAGCTTAAATCTCTTTGTTATTATGTCATATGCCATGTTTCGAGCTTAGATCTATGTTCCCACGTGTTCATATGTTTAGATCTACTTGCTTAGGGTTTTATGCCATGTTTTTCTATGTTTTGTTCCTCTTTTTGCTTTATGTCAATGTTAGGGTTACATGCTCACATGCTTGATATTATGTCTATGGTTATGTCTTGCTTAGATCTACATGTTTGTATGCACGTTCTATGCTCCTATGCCTATATCCGAGTCTTCACATACTTGTATGCTTGGATTCATGTCCTCCCATGTCTATGTGCTAAATTTCTATATGTTTACATGCATGTTTCTATGCCTATATGTTTATGTCTATGCTTCCACATGCTTGTGTGTTTGGATCTATGCTCTCTACATGTTTCATGTTATATTCCATGTGCTTGTGCACTCCATGCCATGTTTGTGTGCCTAGGCCTAGGCTATGTTTGTCATGCCATGTACTATTGTAGCCCTTTTGTTGCTTGGTCTTTTTTTTGTGTTTTGGCCTATTGGTTTGAACCCAATCTAGACCCTATGGTCTTTGTCATTGCCCATTCACCTTGGTCCACATCAAAGGGTTTGGATCACCCTTATTTTCATGTCTATGCTCACTTGTTTCTATGCTTTATGCTTGTGTTAGTCTCTCTAGTTCAAGGCTTTGCCACGTTTGACGCCCTTAGCAGGTTTGTGGTTGTGCAGTTACATCTAACGCTCATGAGGCCTTGTTTGGATGTAAACATTTAGGATGCATCACCATGATGCCGGTCGCTCTGTGCGTACTCTTCCCTTTTTCGCTCCGTGCGATGATATGCTTAGCATGCTTGTTTGTGCCACCTGTTGGCTTTCTGTGCATCTTTACATGCTTGCTTACATGTCCATGCATAAGTCTTGGTTGCTAGTGTGTTGTCCATGCTTTAACACAATGACGTTATGGACATCTGATCCAAACATACATTTGTCAATCTCAGACACCACCTTTTGTTTGCTTTCTTGCTTTGTTGCTTCTCTGATCGCCATGCCTATCATGCTTATCTACTTTATGCCTTTTCATATGCTCTTTGCATCTCTTTTTTCCATTGCTTGTTTGCTAGTTTCGTGTCTTTGCCTTTGCATGTACGCACATGGAGCGAGGACGCTTGGAGCTAGGGCACAGTCTCCTAGGCGCAAGCAAAAAAGGCACGGATGCAAGCATGTGGTTAAGCCAAGCGGCAGTGTTCAGTAGACTTAGGAGTTTAGCATTTCCCTTTGGTTATGTACTCTTTTAAACCCCTTTAGCAGGTTTGTGGTTGTGCAGTTACATCTAACGCTCATGAGGCCTTGTTTGGATGTAAACATTTAGGATGCATCACTATGATGCCGGTCACTCTGTGCGTACTCTTCCCTTTTCCGCTCCGTGCGATGATATGCTTAGCATGCTCGTTTGTGCCACCCGTTGGCTTTCTGTGCATCTTTACATGCTTGCTTACATGTCTATGCATAAGTCTTGGTTGCTAGTGTGTTGTCCATGCTTTAACACAATGAAGTTATGAACATCTGATCCAAACATACATTTGTCAATCTCAGACACCACCTTTTGTTTGCTTTCTTGCTTTGTTGCTTCTCTGATCGCCATGCCTATCATGCTTATCTGCTTTATGCCTTTTCATATGCTCTTTGCATCTCTTTTTTCCATTGCTTGTTTGCTGGTTTCGTGTCTTTGCCTTTGCATGTACGCACATGGAGCGAGAACGCTTGGAGCTAGGGCACAGTCTCCCAGGCGCAAGCAAAAAAGGCACGGATGCAAGCATGTGGTTAAGCCAAGCGGCAGTGTTCAGTAGACTTAGGAGTTTAGCCTTTCCCTTTGGTTATGTACTATGTTAAACCCCTTTCTCCCTCCTCCCTTTCTATTTTAGATGGTTTGTATTAGATATATTATGCCATGTACCATTCGTCCTCATCTTTAGAGTATGACGACCCCTATTTACTTTCTTGCACCTATATTTTGAGCCATGCTCTAAAGATGTAAGCATTTACTTTCCCGCTCTATGTGCTTGCATTGTGCATGATGTGTATATATATATATATATATATCTGTTTGCCCCTTCTGGTGTGATTGTCACAGTCCGTGTCACCTAAGGCAAGCGATGCCTAATTTCTGCTGTGAAAGGAAGGTGACATCTCGCCAGATTTTTGCCATAGAAATATGGTACTTTGCTCGAAAGCCTTAGGAAAGCATAGATTGGGACCACACCCATTCAAAAGCCGATCCTAAAAAGCCCCCATGCTTGCAAAGCACGGAAAGCCAATGCCAAAATCAAAATTTTTTCTTAAAAAAAAAAAATTTTTATTTTAGCCAATTTAGTCTTTTGAACTTCCGAAATATGTCAAATTGACACTTCTATTAGTCTATCGTTTAAATTGACTAACGTTAACATGACACACATATGAACAAAAATTACTAAACACTATTGCAACCAATTGAGAGAGAGAAAGAGAAATTGAGGAGAGAAAGGATCTCTCAATTGATTAAATTGTTGCGTCACTGAACTTAGTGGGCTTGACATTGATCTCACCACACGACTACAACAACAACTACAATATGTTCTAGCTATGCACCACTAAAATATGATATTTTTTTAGAATAGCTTATGCTAATACTCTAAGGATGCATGGGCCTTGTGGTGGCCCGCTCCCAACAACCTTGGGCTTTTGGGCTTAAACCCCTAATTTTCTTGTACTTTGGGTTGGGCTTATCCCATAATGGGAGGTCCAAAAAGTGGTTGTTAATGCAACAGACGAAGTTAGCGCGTTATTTTGGTCCTAAACTCCCTTGACCTTGGCTCAGTCGAGGTGATGACTATGTAGCTGAGGTCTTTCCCTAAAACTTAAGCAGGATTTCTTAGTTCTCGGGGAATGTCTTTTCTTACTTCTCTCATATCTCTCCCCCCTAAATTTGTCCAACCCCTAACACCATGACCTCTTTCCCTTTTTATACTCTCTTGTTGGTGGAGCAGTTATGATTACAAAATCTTCCACACACGTGTGGGACCCACCTAATCATGGATGAAAGCAATTATTTGGGTCTGGGGCACTGTTCTTGCCTATTAAATCGATTTCCAAAAGTGGGCCCTAGTTTTTTACCTTGAAAGAACTGCATGGTAACTTGTGCCTGATTCGAGTTAGATGCTCAGATGTGTCCATCCTCGAATCTAATTGGGCTCATGGCTGAGGTAGCGGCTCTGAACCTTGATTCATTTAACCTTTTTTTGCCCACCTAATGGCCGAGCCCAACTTCAAAATGGGCCTACTCATCTCTTCGGCCTTATTCTAGAATGGGCCTATAGTCTTCCCCCACATAGGCCAAATTACACTTGACTGACCAAACTATGTACAATGTCTTATAGATTATTATTAATTTCTATCAAATTTTAGAGAGAGAATTGAGAAAATATTTGTAATGTATCAATGATCTTATTGATTCTAGACTGTTTTTGTACATACATACATATTATGAATATATATATATATATATATGAACCAGAGTAAAGAAACTAAGAGCATTAACATCAATGGTGTTAGAAAGTTAGATTTTAGCACCAAGAAAAAAACTACGTTATCTTATTTAACTCACCATTTTACAACTCACCTTACATCAATGCTTTTATTTTTCACAACAAAACTAAACATGATTCATTTATTTATTATGTTCTCTCTCTTTTTCCGTCTCTCTTTAAGCCACCAAACCCACGACCTCTCTTCTTCTCTGTCTCTCTATCTTCTTCTTCTTCTCCCTCTCTTTAGCCCACAACCACCAAACCCATATCCATATCAAACACAAACCCATATGAATATACACAGTTAAAATCTCATCAAACACAACCCACAACCAAAACCCAAAATTCAATCTGATCAAACACAACCAAAACCCAAAATTTGATCAGATTAAACACAACCCACAACCTGATTTCAACCCAAAATCCGACCAACAGCCAAAGCCAAAATTAACCACCATTGCCGCCAAAATCCAAGAAACCCACAGCCAAAATGGAAAAATCAATCACCACCACCAAACCCACAGCCAAACTCACAAAACTTAGCCAAAACCAAAATCAATCACCACCACTACCATAGCCAAAATCTACAAAACCACGCCCAAAATCAACCACTACCACCAAATCCAGAGAGAGAGAGAGAGAGAGAGAGAGAGAGAGAGAGAGAGAGAGAACCAATGAAGAATGAAAAATGAAAAAAGAGAAAGAGAGAAGAGTGTAGACATCGCATTTTATACTTGTTAATAAATTTTGGTCCCGGCTCCAATGATGAGCTTGACATATGAGTTCACAATAGTTTGGAAGTAATCACAACTCAAAAGTGCTCAAATCGCTTTGGATACTAAAAAATGACATTTTCTTATTGTTTTGAATATAACTTTTGATCCACAAAGAATTTTTATGTGAGGTTTCTTCATTAGAAAGTAGACATCCTGGGTTTCAATTTGAACATAAATTTTGCCTAATTTGGACTCATATTGAGTAAGTTATGACCATTTGAAGTTGGGCCAACTAGGCAGTCCGATTTTTGAGTTTTAAAACTTCATTTTAAGGGCCCAAAATATCATGATTTGATGTGGGCTAGCCCATAGACCCTTGAGAACCTCCAAAAATCATTAAATAGTCCCCAAAACCATAATTTTAACTTATAAATGCTCATCTCATACCTCCAATCAAAACCCTCGCTAGAGAGAGTGATTTTTTAGCCTCCATCATCTCAAAAACACTTTTTTTTTCTTTTTCTTTTTCTTTTCTTTCTTTTCAAAACGGAAGGGCAGTCCCTTAACACATTTTTTAATCATAAAAAAACCTCTCTTTCATGAGTTCTAAGGCAAAAAATTTGTTTTCAAAGTTGTTTTCTAAAACCCTTTTCAAAATCTTTTGTTCTTGAGTTGTGATTACTAACTTTTGTGCTATTCATTAATTATTCTTGATCCCTCAAACTAATATTTGTGTTGTAGGCACTGAGGGGCCGATTAAAACCATCTCAAATCTATGATTCTAAAGCAAGGTGAGTTTCTTTTCCATGATTTCTCACCTTGCTATATATGATTCACATGAGTTCTTGATGTATTCTCTCTAGTCGTTATATTTTATTTGCTTGTTGAGTTTACTCATGCTTGATATGTTTTAATATGATTTTAGGTTATTTATAATATGTTCTTGTTGTTCTTGGTTTGTTATTTTTGGTTTTATGTAAACTTTAACATGTCTATTTATTTTATGTAGTTTCGTTTAGTTGTTTGTTTTGTTTCATGTTTATTTGTTTATATTGATCTTTGTTTTATCTTCTTTATGTTAGTTTAGTTTTTTAGGGTTTCTAACACGCTTGTTTGATCTCACATGTTAGATGTTTTTTTGATTAAATCTCTAAAAATGTAGTTTTTTGAATCTATATTAAGCCCATCCTTGTGTCATCTCAGGCCTTAGGCCCACCTTTGTCTTGTCTAGGGGCAATAAGCTCATTCTTGTGTCATCTTGGGCCTAAGGCCTATCGTTGTTTATGTTGGGCCCTAGCCCCGTCCTTGTTTTGTCTAAGGGCATTAGGCCCATTCTTGTGTCATGTTGGGCCTGAGGTCAATTCGTGTTTTGTCTTGGGCCGTAGGCTTGTCCTTGTTTTGTTTAGGGGCACTAAACCCATCTTTGTTATGTCTTGGAGCCTTAGGCCCATGTCATGTCATCTAGAGTTGTTACATTATCTTACTCTTTGTCTTAGGCCCCAGGTCCACTCTTATCTGTCTAGAGGCATTAGGCCCATGTCTTGTCAAGGTTTGTCATCTTTTAGTGTCTTCATTATTGTGTCTTCAAGTTTCTTTCTTTTGGGCCTTGTCTAAACTTTGTGGTCTCATTCTAGGGGCATGGTTAAATGGGAATTGAATGTAAAATTTATTGTTAGTGATCTTCATGAAATATTTCTCATAAGGATAAGTCTCTTGTAAGTGACCTATCATTACTCCTAAAAAGAATCTTGCATAACCATCTTAGTCTCAAACTTTTGATGATCGCCTCATAAGAACTGATCTTGCTTCTGTTGACCAAATGACATCAAGTGACCAAGATATTTTGAAGAAGATAGAAAAAATGATGAAAAGGATGACTGCTACTATCATTGAGAGGTTTCACTATCTTGAGGGTGCTCAAGGAAAGAAGAAGAAGGTAGTGTAAGAACCTCAAGATAAAGACTCTATCTTTGATGATAATTGTTTTGAGGAAAAAGGGGCTGAGATCAACAAGGAACCTAAGAAGAAAGAAAAGTCAAAGGAAACCAAAGAGGTGAGTTAAGAAATTGAGAAGATGAAGGTATGCTTAAGAGATCCCAAGGTATGGAGGACTACATGCTTGATGTTGAGGGATTGTGTCCATTTCCCAATGTCCAACTCCCCCCAAAGTTCAAGATGCCAAGGATGGATTCTTTTAATTGAATTGGAAATCTCAAGAATCATTTGAAGCACTATGTTCTTGCCATGAAGCCTCTAGGTCTTACCAAGTAGCAAATCATTTTGTGTTTCCCTCAAGCCCTTAGTAGTGTAACCCAACAATGGTATCTCTCATTGGAAAATTCTAAGATGAATGTCTGGAACAAAATGGCTAAAGCTTTTGCACAACAATATTCATACAATGTTCAATTGGATGTGAGCCTTAGAGACTTGGAGACTACAAAGCAATTGAGCAATGAGTCAATTTTTTATTTTTTGATGAGGTGGAGAAGAAAAGCTTCCAAAATGCCTAATCATCTTAGTGAGAAAGACCAAGTGAGGATGGTCATGAAGAATGTATTGCCTACTTATGGGCGCCAACTTGCACCAATTCCTTTGAAGATTTTTGTGGATTTGTATGATGCTGGTATACAAGTTGAGAAAGCTATTAATAGTGGACTTATTAAGAAGAGTGATGCAAAACCTCAAAAGAAGTTTGGGATAGGAAATTCAAGTAATAGTGGTAACAATGGTGGTAAGACAAGTGAAGTTAATGCTGTTAATGTTTGAAGAGAGCTTACTCCATTGGGAATGACTTTATTTCAAGCACTTGAAACTTTGTCAACCAAAGGATTTATCAAGCCATTGGATCTCAGAAGGTATACTTCAAACACCTCTACTCTAAACTACAATGCAAGTGAGTATTGTAAGTACTATCATAACCATGGTCATTCTACTGATAAGTGAACTTGTTTTCGTCATGACATTGAAGACCTCATTCAATCTAGCAAGATCCCTAAGCCACCCATCAACCTCCCAAACATAAAGACTAATCATTTTCCCAACTACAATGTTGTGCCTCCTCCTACTTGGGGTTGATTGATCAAGAAGTTTAGTCTTTGTTTTTGTATACACAAGAGTCTTTCATTTAAGTTTGTTTTTCAATTCAGAAGTGTCCTTATTATTTCAATTCAATATGTCTTTGTTGTTTCAATTCAGTGAGTCTTTCAATTATTATACTCTTTTAATTCATCAATAAAGTGGTTTGCAATGGTTTGAGTTTTATGAAAAGTTCTCAAAATTTCAAGTTGATTTGATTCTCAATATATGATGTTGCATGTTTGCCCATAATTGAACACTTGAAATTGGGATGAAGAGAGGCCACTATTCTACTATCCTAAACACATTGATGTTTGATTTATCTTTGTTATGTTTATATAGATGTTTGTTTTATATTCTTTATGTTTATATTGATGTTTGTTTTATATTGATTCTCAATATGTTTATATTGATGTTTGTTTTATGTTAAGGGTTTCTAACACGCTTGTTTGATTTCACATATTATATGTTTGTTTGATTAAATCTCTAGAAATGTAGTTTTTTGAATCTGTATTAAAGGTTGCATATGCATACTTGAGTACACGTACGCATACTTAAGTATGCGCACGCACCCCAAATCCAAATTAGGATGAAATCTTGTTTTTATTATCTTTGATCATTTTCCATATGTTATTTGATTCCGTTTCACTCTGTTTTAGGTTAATTATTTAGGTTTAATTGCTTTCCATGTTTGTTTGAATCTTTGGCCATGTATAGTTTATGTTATAATCTTTCTTTATGCATATGATTTAATTGTTGTCTTCTTCCTTTTTAGTATAATATGATTGACTTGTATTTTATTTGTTTCCTTTTTTTTTTTTTTTTTGTGGTATGATATTTAATTATTGGTGTTTTATTATTTTCCATGTTGTTTGAGTTTTTTTTTTTTTTTTTTTCCATGTTTAGTTTATTTAATTTTCTTTCCTTGTGTGTTTTATTTAATTATCAGCTTGCCATGTTTATTTTATTTTGTATGATTGTGTTTTATTTGTTTCCTTTTATATTGTAATATGTTTCTAACATGTTGTGTGTGTTATTTTCTTAAGTGCATGATGTATATTTAGGATAAGGATTAGGGTTCTCTTAATAAACTCTAATTAAATATGGCCTAACAACACATAATGGAGGCCAGCCCACAAGCAGGGCGATCTTGGGTGCCTAACACCTTCCTAAGCTGTACTCAATCTTTGGACCCATAATCTGGTATGTGGACCCATGTGTGTAAGTGGTTGGCACAAAAGATACACTATAGTTCCTAGACCTAAACTATGTGGCGACTCCATTTGTCCACAAAGAGGAAAATAAAGGAGAAGCACTAGGGAAGAAAGGCAAAAGAGGTGAAGAAAGAAAAAAGAAAAGAGAGAAAGAGATGAGCTCAGAAGATGTACCAGTACTGGCGAAAGAAAGAAAATAGAGAGAGTGAAAAGTAAAAGAGAATAGGTCTTGATAACTGCTTGATGATAGTAAGTGATCAAAATAGGTCTTGATATTGGACATTCTTAGACGTGGACAACCTAATCTAGCACAATGTAATTCTTGTTCATTAAGATCCAAACTAGGCAGCAAGATTGCTATTAGCATATCACAAATTAAAGCATCTGCACCCATAAAGCTTGACAATTAGAATTAAAAAGGCAAGCAATCAGGCCTAAGTAATAAGTTTTAATGGATTTATCCTTACAAAATGAGGTCAGATAAATATTATTTGGTTTCATCTATGGGCATTTGGAAGTGAATTTCTTGATGTAAAGTTTGATGTGTGAAAGGGTGAAGCTGTACTTAATGTCAATAAGTCATGGTAGACTAGTACATGTTAATTATTTTTTAACAAGAAAAATAACTGTTACAAATCTTCTCAAAAAATAAAAATTAACTGTTACAATTACAAATACTTCTATCATTACACATCAGTGAAGTAATAAGATGTGGTTCATTGTCTATCATTACGCACCATTTGGGTTGTATTGGTTATTTAATGATGATACATTCTTGTACTCTTAAAGCTTAATGATGAATGTTTTCTCTTGCCCTTTTTGTTAATAATCAATGCTCCATATCTCCCCTTTAATAAGGTCTCCAACAAATGCCGGTGGAGAGATTTTGAGGGTCACTGTCGTAATATATTTTATCATCACTACAAGAGAGAGAGAGAGAGAGAGAGAGAGAGAGAGAGAGCAACTACTAAAGCTTGTCCCAACTATCTAGGGGAATGTGATGACATTAAAATAACATTAAAATGAATTATTCAATAAATTACATAAAATTTAATTACCATATAAGATAAGTAGATTAAATAGGAACATAGGGCACAATCTTCCATAAGCAAAGGCCTTTTTGTTTTCAATTTTTTACTTTCAAAACTTGTTTTTCTTGGTGTTTTGAGAAATTTCTCTCAAGAACAACTTTTTAGTGTTTTTTAGCATTCAAAACCTGTTTGGCAATATTTTAGGTTTGGGCAAATTACAACTTACTCATATGTGATTTAGTCGAAATTTAAGTTGATTACTTATGATTTAAAATTCGACACTTTATTCACCTGAGGTTAGCTCAATTAAAGTTTCATAACTCATCTCTGTTAAAATATGGTTAAATATGTAATTTTGCTCAACTTTTATGTCTCTCTCCTTTAAAAACACAAAAAATACAAAATTTATTTTATAGGGTTTTCAAGGCTAGGTTCTTCCCTAATTGCTCTATCAAGGAAGCTAGAAATTCTAGATCAGGATTGTATGCTTGGACCAGTATCTTACATGGTCGGGATGTACTTCTAAGGGGATGTAGATGGTGTATTAGGGATGGCAAATTAGTGAGCATTTGGCATGATTTTTGGTTACTAAGGAAAAATCCACCTCAGGTTCTCTCCCATATGCTTGAGTCATTGGTTGACGCTAAAGTAGAAATTCTCATTGATGTTTCGACTAGGCAGTGGAATCACGATTTAATTGAGGTATTTTTGTCAGTACAGCCAGCCCCTCGGTCTCTCCCTCTTAGGGCACGGGGTCAATGGCGAACTCCACCGTCGGGCACGATAAAGATAAACTTTGACGGAGCCATCTTCACCAAGGAGCGTAAGTCAGGGATTGGAGTGGTGCTGCGTGATGCCCATGGTTTGGTGCTGGCCTCTTTATCTCGGCAACTGTCACAGGTTTACAATCCACTGGAGATCGAAGCGAAGGCAGCGTCATCGGATCTTTAGTTTACTGCAGATTTGGGATTCAATCAACTGAATCAAGTGGTCTTAGAAGGAGATTCTCAGATTCTTTTGACAGCATTGATCAACGACAGTTTGTTTTTGTTCTCTAATAGTTTGCTTATTGATGATGTATGATTTGACATTAGATTTTTTACTCAATTATATTACTTTCATATAAAGAGATAAGGTAATAAAATTGCTCATAATATAACTAAATATACTTTATGTATTTTAAATTTTATTGTGTGAATGAAAGATCTTTCACTACTTTTTGTTTCCGTTGTCCAAGCTAACATTTCTGATTTTTCTCAATAAAATGAATTATATTTTCCCTAAAAAAAAAAAAAAAAAGAGAGAGAAAGAAAGAAAGAAGGGGTACACATTTATGTCGTTTACACATTATTCTTGTCTTTTTCTTCTTTTTTTTCAATTTCTTCTTGGCAGTGCTGTCTTTCTCCTTTTTTTTTTTTTTTTTTAGGCTGAATGTCTTTCTTCTTTTCTTGATCACTTTGATAGTTTCCTTAGTAATGTAGGAAAATTAAAAGGTGAGGTGGGTCAACATATCGGGGCCAGCACATGCAAATGATAGATTGAAGAGTCAGCAATCACAAAAATAAAAGTAAAACCACACTGTGCAAATAAAAGAACAACAATGGGTCTAGGCTTTATGACAGTCATAGACCAAGAAATCTAATTAAGAAAACCCCTCGTCTACTTCCCATTGGGCTAGACGTACAACATATGACGTTTCCCATTGGGTCTAGACGTACGACATATGACGTTTTAAGTCTTTTTAAGGTCTACTTAATTTGCCATAATATATGTACTCTGTGTTCACTAACGATCGTGGCCTCTTCATACTTGAACTTGATTTCTCAATCAAGCAGTGCTAGCTAGCCCCTTCTGTAATTTTGGTTGAGTTTGAGATATCAATTCAAAGTTATAGAGTCATGGCGGAGGAAAAGGTTTGTTAATTTTGTAATTGTTATATCAAATGAACATATTCACCATTTTTTTATAATTTGAAAAAATGATTAATTTAATATGATATCTGAGTTTAATTCTTTACGTCCATCTTATCTTATTTAAAATTTTCATATGTGCGGCTGGGCTATAAATAAATTCGCACACACAATCATTAATTTTTCATGTCAGAACCTGATACTGTTTTTTCTGATTCTTCTGTCGACAAAATCACCAAGTTCATCTTTTTGCTCATAATTGTTCTTCGGCTTTTCTATTCTCTTTTGCCTAAATGTGGATAACATACTTACAATTTCTCTGCTATTATAGAAAACAACATTTATGTGGATCAAGGTCGACCTTCAATGCCCTCGCTGCCGCAAGAAGATCAAGAAATTGCTTTGTCAAATCCCTCGTGAGTCTCTCTTTCTTAAGTTCAATTTTAGTGTATATATGAACGTGCAAGCTTGTGTTTTTATGTGGCTAAATAATAAATAAATAAATAACGAAAACTGAGTTATTACGTGTTGGTAATTTTTGTGAACAAAAGAAGTACAAGACCAAAAATACAAGGAGAAGGAAAACTTGGTGATAATAAAAGTGGTATGTTGCAGTCCTGAAAAGATAAAGCAAAAGATAATTTGCAGGGGTGGTGATACCATTAAGAGCATTGAGATCAAA
This sequence comes from Quercus glauca, assembly GCA_023736055.1. Taxonomy (NCBI): domain Eukaryota; kingdom Viridiplantae; phylum Streptophyta; class Magnoliopsida; order Fagales; family Fagaceae; genus Quercus; species Quercus glauca. The sequence goes on from CM043319.1 coordinate 78,396,830, forward strand.
GAGACTGAGAAGAAGACCAAGCCACCACCTAAGGAGGAGAACCCACCAGAAAAAACTGCTGAGAAGGAGGAGAAGCCCCCTGAGGAGAAGCCACCACAAAAAGAAGATACTGAACCGGTTTCAAAGCCTCCTGTTGAACCGGTTTGTGTGCCTGTACGGCCGGTTGGATTTGGGACGTGTTGTACGGAATGTTCTGAGGGTCGTGGCGGGGGGCCATGCCTTTATGGTCTTGGTAGGCCACCAATAATACCAAAACCGGTTCCAGTGCCGGTTCCTGTACCTGTACCGGCTTACCCGGTTGGGTTTGGGACGTGTTGTACGGAATGCTATGAGGGTCGTGATGGGGGGCCATGCCATTATGGTAGGCCACCCCCATGTTATGATGGCTACTATTATGGAAGGCCCATTTATGATAGTTATGGTGGCGGGTATAGGAGCTGTTATACTTATGTGAGTCGATGTGAAGAAACTTCCTCTGGATGCACCATCATGTAATTGGGAATTTGCATGCATGCATGATGATGATAATGGTGATCATGTTCTAGTTGGCTACTTGCAAGTAAAAAAAGTATGTTCTAGACTCTAGTTGCCTATGGCTATATATGTCACATAGTCCGCGTGGGTTTGAATTTTCTTTTGTTGGTTTGTAGGATGCATATGATATGGGTTTGGTTAATGAGTGTGCATGGTTGGGGAGAAATGATTGTTCATTTTAGTGTTATTTTACTTGAGTTGTAATGATTTTTTAAATATTAAAAACCTTCTATTAATCATTCCCTCTCCAATGTGTACAGTCTACTGTTTTGATTTCCCGTTTTAACTAATTTTAATGACTTCTTTCTTGCATTAGGCCACCTAGGCCGCTTAGGACCCATTAGTAGTGGAATTCCCCAAATGTGGGAAAAATATACCTTGCATCACGTATATATTTCCTCCCTCTCACAGCATAATGATTGAGCTTCGTTCGAGATTTTTCATAGTTAACTTTCAGGTGATTAAAGTAGATTTTCTGTACAACATGCTTTTGGAGAGACTCTAGTTGCACGCAGCAGGTGTAGTTCTATTTATCCTCTACCGAAAACTGAAGTTCTTATCTGAGAATTCATTGGTGACCACCAAAAACTCAATTTCATATCTGAGAATCAGTTTGGTGACCATCATGGCAGAGGAGCCCAAGACAATTTCTCAAGAGTTGTCCATACCCTACATTGATGCTAATGCTTTTTTGGAAGCATCTTTTCACAGCTTCGAGCTAGATTCTATGATCCACAATACTTCTAAGGCTAATCCAAGATGGACCACAACAGTTTTAATGGCCACTAAAGAGATACTCAAGTTTGGGTATAAGTTAGGCCAAGGTCTTGGAGCATATACCCGATGCAAGGTATACCTTCTCCCAAATTTAAGGAAAAAATTGATTTTATTTTATATATAAATATTTATTTTTAGAGATATAAAAAAATATATTACTTCCAAATTTTTCCTCTAATTTTAAAAAGATTCAAAAAAAATGGAGTAATACTAGAAATAAGACAAATTTAAAGAAAATATAAGATAAAGTGCATAAAGGAAAACTTGGTGGTAATCAAAGTGGTATAACTGGGGTATGTTGCTGTCCTCAAAAGATTAAGCAAAAGATAATTTGCAAGGGTGGTTTAGTATTATCCTCAGATAGCTACTCTAATTTGAGATACCTCATCCCTCTTTCAACTCTTTGATTTGAGGTTCTCCAAATCCAACTTTGAGAGTCCAAAAACACTAGTTTATTATTATTTTTTTAAATAAAAAGTTTTAATTTATTGTGTTTGCTCTTGATAATAATTTTTTATCATCAAACTATGATACCAATCGGTTTTTGGTGTAAACGAATATTAAATCTTAGCGCTCCTATTCAACCACTAGAGATTTTATCAATTGAGTTACTAAATTATTATTATCCTTATATAACTACAAAATGTCTCTGTGGGAAAAATAGAAATATATATTATGTACAACAGTAAAGGGAAATTAATGTACAAAAACATTTTATGCAAAGTGGCTGGGCTGGGCCTAGGCCCATATATTGTAATTTACCAAGAAAATTTTTTAAGAATGCCATGCTCGGGTTTGCCCATTAGTGGCCCTATCTGCCCTCGATCCAAGTTTTTATACACACGCGCGCGTACACACACACACACACACACATATATATATATATATATATATATATATATATATATATATATAATTCAATCAATAATTTAGAGGCCTGGATTTTCATATATAAACTTTCAAGTTTCAACCATATGTTTTAAGGATTGTTTGAAATTATATCCTATGTTTTAAAATAAACTTTGAAATTAAATATTATAATTGTACTAAATCATATAAATTCAAACTTTGGACATTTCAAATTTGAATTTTACTCTTTTAGGGGTTTAAGTTGATAAAATTTAAAAGTATATGGTTCGATGTTAAATTAGCAAAATTATACTTAATTTGTAAAAGTGTAACATACCTTTTTTAAAGTGTTATCATTCATGTCTTTTTAAAAAAAATATAAATAATGATTCAAAAATATATATATATATATATATATATATATATATATATATATATATATATATAAGATAGGTTTTTTTTAAGAGTGGATAAGATATAATTTAAATATATGGCATTCACTCTATAATCACTATAATGATGTTTCTTTATCTTTATCTTTATTTGAAGACTTTAATTGTTTGTTTATTGTAGCAAAATTTAAAATCAATTCTCTTATTTAATTACAAAAAAACTTTATTAGTTTTTTTTTTTATAGGAAAACTTTATTAGTTGAGTTTATTGCACATAGATATCTAATTAGAGAACTTACTAAAATTTTAAATTTTTTTTATGGCATACTAAAATTTTAGAATAAATAGTGTGTGGTCTTCAACTTTTATTACTTTCCTAATAATAATTAAATAGTGAGATAACAAAACAAAAATGCAATGCAAAAAGATGTACAAAACAAAACCTATCACAATATCACTTATATAAATATAATAAAATAAAAATACTAAAGTAATAATTAGATTGGACCAGTCTAGAAGATGAGCCCACAACTCTGGCTAGAATGGGAGTTTGTTAGGAGTTGTGATTGCATTATATGCTTTCAAGTTGCAAAAGCCTGCAATTATTTTATTTATTTATTTTTCTATCAGAAGAGATAAATAGAAGGCTATGGTTAGGCTTGGCCAATCAATTTTGGACAATTCTGACTGCATGCACAATTTCACAAACATAAAATCAAGAGGTTGGGTGAAACTGGTGATTGTACAATCTAAACCAGTACCTTGTGATGACAGATCAGATCTGGCCCAAACTTAAGCAATACTCTAAGAAGCTTCGGGGTTGGGGACACATGTACGGTTCCTATTAAGGGTGCATGGCCCATAATTGCACTGACCAAATTATGTACAGTGCCTTATATTATTATTATTATTATTATTATTATTAGTATTATTTTCCTTGATAATGTAGGAAAAATTGGGAGGTGAGGTGGGTCAATCAGATCCAATCCAGCACATAAAAAATGATAGACTGGAGAGCCAGAATCACAAAAATAGAAGTGTAAAAACCACACCCTGCAAATTAAATAACGACAAGTTCTTTAATCTTGATGGAGCGTTAAAATTCAATGGGAAACCCCACGTGTCTGCATCCCAGTAGCATAATATATGTGCTACTCTTTCTAACTTATCTCGTGGCCTCTTCATTATACATGTACTTAGATCTCTCACTCTAGCAGTGTTTGCCCCTTCAATACTTTTTTGGTCTGAGTTTTGAGGTCTGAATTCAAAGCTGCACAGCCATGGGGGCGGATAAGGTTTGTCAATTCTGTAATCATTTTTCCTTTTGATTAATACCCATTTGATGATAACTCTTCCAGTCTCTTCTATCTTTTTGTGTGGTGGGGATTTTGTGTCAAAAGTTACTCTTTTGTTTTTTGCTTCTACCACTTATTCTTTCGCAGAAACTCTTTGTTTATGTCAGAACCTGATACTGTTTTTTTTTCTGATTATTCTGTCGGCAACATCTCCAAGTTTCTCTTTTTTGCTCATAATTGTTCTTTGGCTTTTGTATTTTTTGGCTTAAATATGGATGATATATATACCAAAATTTCTTTGCTTTTTATAGAAGACAACATTGATGATGATCAAGGTCGACCTTCAGTGCTCTCGCTGCTACAAGAAGATCAAGAAAGTGCTTTGTAGCATCCCTCGTGAGTCTCTCTTTCTTAAGTTCAATTTTTATTTTTATTTTAGTGTATATATGATCGAATGAACAAGTTTGTGTTTTTTTATGTGGCTAAAAAAGAAAACTGAGTTATTATGTGTTGGTAATTTTTGTGAACAAGAGAAATACAAGACCAGGTATACAATGAGAAGGAAAACCTTGTGATAATCAAAGTGGTATGTTGCTCTCCTGAAAAGATTAAGCAAAAGATAATTTGCAAGGGTGGTAGTACCGTTAAGGGCATTGAGATCAAGGAGGTTGAGAAGCCTAAAGAAAAGCCAAAAGAACCTGAGAAGCCTAAGGAGAAACCAAAAGAGCCTGAGAAGCCCAAGGAGCCTGAAAAGCCGAAAGTACCTGAGAAGCCTAAGGAGAAACCAAAAGAGCCTGAGAAGCCCAAGGAGCCGGAAAAGCCAAAAGAACCTGAGAAGCCCAAGGAGCCTCAAAAGCCGAAAGAACCTGAGAAGCCCAAGGAGCCTGAAAAGCCGAAAGAACCTGAGAAGCCTAAAGAAAAACCAAAAGAAACACCACCACCACCACCGCAGTTTCCACAACAACTGGCTTACCCGGTATTTGGGACTTGTTGCACTGAATGCTATGAGGGTCGTGGTGGGGGCCCATGCTACTTTGGTCATGGTAGGCCACCCCCAAGTTCTGATGGCTACTATATAAGGCCCATTTATGATAGTTATGGTGGTGGTGGGTATAGAAGTAGTTACGTGAGTCCATGTGATTACTTCAGTGAAGAAAATACATCTGGATGCTCCATCATGTAAAAAAAAAAAAAAAAAAAAAAAAGGAATCTTCATAGCATGATGATGATGATGATGATGTTGATGATGTTCTAGTTGCCTGTCTCACACGGTTCCGGTTGGCTGGGTTTGAATTATAGAATTACAAGCAAATATTATATATTATTAATAATAATAAGGATATTATTACATGGGTTCGGTTACTGTCGGTGGGGGCAATTTGTTGTTCATTTTAGTGTTACTTTGAGTTGTAATGATTTTCCCAAATAAAAAAAAGCTTCTATTCAAAAAACAAAAAAAAAAACTGCTATTTATCATTTCATCTTCCAATATGTACTGCCGACTTTTGATTCCCCTGTTTCAACAAAAACCTTTAATGAGTTCTTCATGTTAGGGTCATTAATGGCTGCGTACGCAAATGTCAAAGTATGCTAGTTGGCGCACATTCTTGGGCCAAATAATATTAGTCAACGAACTTAATTAATTTTATGTTACATTACCTCACGCAATTGGTTGGACCTCAATCAATTTCTTTGCTCGTTTGTGGTATGAAAGGACATGCCTTCTTTTCGTTTTCTGTATATGCCAATAGCCAATTTACGATTTGAACTTCCCAAATATGTCAAATTGATACTTATGTTAGTCTACCTTTTAAATTGACTAACGTTAACATGACACACAAGTCAAAGAAACATATCAAACACAATCGCAACCGATTGAGAGAGAGAGAGAGAAATTGAGGAGAGAGTGGATTTCTTAATTGAATTGTTGCATCATTGAGAACTTTGTGGTCCTGTCGTTGATCTTACCATTGATTCAAGTACAACGACATTTATGATTACGTGGTGGCCGGCTGTGAGAGAGGGTGGAAGGATTGGGGAAGATGGGTTTAATAGACTGCCGACAAGAGAGTTTTGCTATTTGGCTCATGTCATCACCAAAGTTGTTGTCGGCAACACTATTGGTGGTGCCATTGGCGATTTTCTACCCAAAACCTTAACCTTTTATATAATATATATAGCTAATTATGTAAAATTCCTATTGTTTATTGTTCATTGTTTGCTTTGGATATTGTCATGGTTTGAAACCCAAACCATTCAAAGAACCAGAAAAGCGAGAGATTTAAGATTTTTGAAGTTAAACTGAGATCCAACCATAATAAAATAAAATAAAAAATTGTTAATTCACTTATACATTAAATAAATATAAGAGTTAGGTAGCGTTTGGATTGCGTTTCTGGGCAGAGTTTCAGCGTTTGCATTTTCCTTCTTTTTTTTTTTTTTTAATTGGGAACAGTGTTTTCACACGGGATGTTATCTGTTAGTGGGTCTCGTGCACTATGCATGGGACCCACTACCTCTTTGACTAGCAAATTTTGCACTAAAATGTGTCTGTCATGGGGTCCGTGCACTGTTTATGGGACCTACAAACCTCTTTTTTCACACAAACTTTCATTAAAAATGGGTCTCATAGTACTATTTATTTTCAGTTTTCAGCAAAATAAATGGTATCCAAACAGACCCTTAGTGTCTTTAGAACACAACATACTAACTTGCTTATATGGTTAGCGTGTCAAATAGAATTTGTTGCATGTGTAACTGTGTGTAATTATCAAGGTTTTTCCCCAAAAAAAAAAAAAAAAAAAAAAAAAAAACCGTAAAACCCTGAACTGGTTGGTTTAAAGGTCTAAAAAATCGACTTGACCTCTAGTCTCGGTTAACCCGTTCAAATTGGCCGGTCCAGTTATAAAGACTGGATATTGTTGCTTCTTTTTAGTCTAATTGCATATTTGTTTTCCAATTTTGTGTTGCATATTCTTTTCTTTTCTTTCTTAAAGCACTTGTTAGTGGAATTTCATGTACCAAAATTTTGGGTTGCGGTAGTCGAATTACCGTCAATACCACTAATGGACAGATTTGCGGTGGGAACACAAAGTCTGGTGATGCAATGGTTCGATTAAGAGTCTCTCTCTCTCTGTCTCTGTCTCTGTCTCTGTTGCAATTGTGTTTAGTAATTGTTGGAGCATTTTAATTTTAAATAAAAAAAAAATGAATAAATGTAATAACATAAATGTAAAGATGTGGGAGTAAATATGGGAGATGAGGAGTTAGTGAAAATGTTTAATCCCACATTGAAAAGGAGAGAGACTTTTTTATTCTTTTTAATTGTGGTGATTAATGGGCTAAAATGTATTGACTCAGATATTGGGCTAGATACGTGCGCAAGGGGGAGGTGAAGAGTGGAGGTATCAAAATTGGAAATGAGAAAAACTGTATTATTCAGTTTTTCTTTGTGTTTTTTCCATTATCATTGTATTTGCACCAACAGTAATTTTTGTCCATGTTAGTGTCAAGCGAGTAACGTTAGTCAATTTAAATGACATACTAACAAAATTATCAATTTGACACGTGTATAAACTTTAGAGAACAAATTGGCTAAAAGACCACTACCTCAAAGTTTAGGGGTATGTCCTAGCATTTTTCCTGAATTTGCCACAGAAAAGAAATAACAAGGAAGCAATCCTTCACCTATTTCCTCAAATAGAATAAAAGAGGAAAGAAAGGAGATGAAGAAGATGTCGTCAACATCACAAATTGTAGACCATGTTACAAAAGGATAGAGCTTACTATAAACTGCACGCTATTTAGATCAATATCATTACGGCACTCAAAAAAGTGTAAGTTCTTTCTTATCTTATCACATACGTATAGTTGTTGCTATGTGTGTGTGTCATTTTTTTAATAATTTTTTTATAAAGTTTTTAAATTGTTTATACCAAAGTACAATTGAAGTGTTTCCACCCCTAATAAGAACATTTAAGTTGGTTCTTTGGCAAATTTGTCCTTTACATAAATCAAATTTTATTTTATGTCATTGAGATATATCACACCCACTCCCATGCGAAAGTGGTATGATACATCTCAGTGATATTACCAAATTCCTTCTCCTGCATAAAAAATGAATGACATTTGATGTTTAGAAATAGGTTGGAGAAGAATGACTCCAAAAATTGGCCTAGTAGTACTTCTGGCTCTTCCTTAAAAGAGTGAGCTCGAGTTTGGACCACTTATTTACTTTCTCTATTGGATAAGCTTGACTTTTTTTCTAACCACCCTCACATCTCCCCTCCCCCCACAACACCCCCCCCCCAAAAAAAAAAAAAAGACTCCATAATCATACACTCACAAGTCACAATCTAACTCTTAATCTTTATCTTTACACGAAATTACCTTTAGAAATATATGCGAATTATGAAACTCACTTTCTTTGCAATGAAATATGTGGATAAGAAAGAGATTATTGAAAGGTGAGCTGTAAGCAACCATGTATGATTGATCAAAAAGTTGAAATAAGTGCAACGAAAAAATTCTTTACATCTCTTTTGAAAAGCCAAAAGAGAAAAGATGAAAAAGAAACTAATAAATCTAGGTAAACAAAAGTGAAAGGACTGGGCAAAGTAAACTCTGGTATTGCTTCACCTAGCAGAAAACTTTTCTTTTTTCTTTTATATATATATATATATATATATATATAAAAGATAGTTGACATTGCTCTTACTAGTTGCTCTTTACCATCAGATTAATGATACTAATTGATTTTTGGTGTAGTTGGGGATAAGTTAAGCTAACTGAAACTCAAACCTAATGAAAGCTATCTATTTTGCTGTAAATAATTGGGCATTGTTGGTCAAGAATGTAATTGAACCAGAAAAAATATTTTATATATATGAGCCCCTTGTAACATTGTCCCTTTATCCAACTTTTACATGACTTTAAACTTTAAAATGATACATAAATCTTTTCTATAAAGCCACTAGAAAGCAAAGCACCATTTAGCACTATATATTTTTGTGCTATTTTCTTTCTTTGATGAAAAAGGTCTACAAGTTTTCTTTAGTATCACTTGTCAAAGGAAACAAGAGGAGGGGGGGAAAGACAAACAGCTCTACCTCTACCAACCAGATTTACATATGTATAGAAAGATTGGAAACAGGGTAGTTGGCTAATTTAGTACCATTAAAATGAATCAAAATAGTTGGATTCATTTTATGAGTTCAATAAAATAAAATAAAAATCAAAAATAAAAATAGTGGGATTTGGAAGAAAGCAAAATCACTTTGGCTCACTCTGTATGGACACAGGATCTCCTATGCCCACTCTATGGACTAGGCTAAGAAATTTACTGCTTTTTGAATGATCAAATAGTTTCCGATTTACCAAGATATGCTTTTTTATTTCAAGTTTTCAACACCTTTATAAACTTTTTTTAAATTAGATTTAAATGATTATAGAGAGCATATGGACAATAGGACTGAAGGTTACATAACAAGGTAGTCTTGGCTCCACTATAATCAACGACAAAAAATATATCACATCAGGAGGGCAATAATTTAAAATAAAGCACATTGTACGAGGAAAAATGCTAAAAATATGGCATATTGCACCTTCTTCTTTTTTTTTTGTTTGATGATGATCAATAAATTTTATTCACAAAACAAACAGAACTACAAAGAGGAAACAAGAGCCTCTTCCTCAATGACAAGCTCAAAACAGGAAGGGCCGAAACCTACATCGAATGAACCAAAAACATTATTTACAAATGACCACTTAACTAGAGAATGAGCTGCTTTATTTGCCTCCCTAGGGATCCAGGCGACCTGACAACCAGGAGAAAGAGACAACAAGTTGAGAATTTCATTGCACATACCTCTAATTCTCCAAGGAACTTGTTTACCAGATGGAGCTAGAGCATCTACACAGACTTTGGAGTCACTCTCCACAATCATAGAAGCTACATCAAAACTTTTAGCTAAACTTAAAGCCCATTTAATGGCTTCAGCTTCTGCCTGAAGAGAGAGGTAGGAATATACTCTCTTAGCACATGCAAAAACCACTTCACCTCTCCAATCTCTAGCAATCGCTGCAATGGAGGATTTATCATCTTTGAAAGCAGCATCCACATTTATCTTGATTGAATCTCTAGGTGGTTTCTTCCACCTTTGAACTGGTATTGGCAATTGGAAGCCCAAATGGGTTGCTAAGGACATTTTGTGCTCAACAAAGGACTTATCAACTTTCTGGCATAGCTCAACTGGATTAGTTACTTTACCTTCAAAGATAGCAAGGTTTCTAGCCCTCCAAATAGCTTCACACATAACAGCCCCAAATAATAAGAATTCACCCCTTTTAACTCCCACAATGTTAACTTCAGCGGGAGGATTAAGGAGGACCCCAATAAGATGAGAAGGAGAGTTTAAGTTCAGATTTTCTAACCTTAATCCCCACTGGGAATTAAACCACACAGCTTTTGTAAAGGGGCAAGAAATAAATAGATGGAGACTAGATTCATCAGCATCCTTGCATAGAGGGCAAAGGACATCATCAAGATCACAGAATCTGGCTAAACAATCTTTAGTAGGTAAGCAATTTGCCGCAATATGCCACAAGTGCATTTTAAGCCTTTCATGGATTTTTGACTTCCAAATGAGACCGCGAATCGCATCTTGGTTTATGGGAGGGTTAATGTTTCTACTTAACCAATAAGCAGACTTGACCAAAAACTCTCTTGAGACATTGGAGATCCAAATCCAACAATCATTTGGAGCAAGCCGTGAGAGAGAGATTTTTTGGATGAGATGGGATGTAGTCTCATCAAAAGTATTTCTTATTTTGGTGAGATCCCAACCATCTTGGTTGACTAGTTGTGAAACAATAAGCACCATTTCTGGACTGGACCCCTCCCTTGGACTCGGAATGAAATTAGGAAGATCTAGAATCCACGAGTCCTCCCATATTCTAACTGTGTTTCCATTTCCTATCTACAAGCAGGCACTGCGAGCAAGCAGAGATTTCGCACCTTCTACACTTCTCCATATCTTGGAGGAAGACCCCACAGTCTTATGGTTGAGCCAATTGCCCCTAACTTTGTATTTTGCTCTGAGCACTTTAACACATAGACAATCTTTCTCTGAAAGAATCCACCAGGCTAACTTGGACAGAAGAGCTTGATTGAAGTCCCAGAATTTTCTAAAACCCAATCCTCCATCTTTTAGAGGCCAACATAAGGACGACCAAGCAATAGGAGTCATGAACGAGCCAGAATTAGATTTTGGGTTCCACCAGAACCGTCTAACAACAGCATCCAGGTGCTTGCAAAGCTCTCTAGGAAATTGAATGGTTGTCATTGAGTAGGCTGGAATGGCTTGTGCAACTGATTTGATGAGGGTTGCTCTACCTTGCCAGGATAAGTTTTTACTCTTCCAACCCAAGAGTTTATTTTCTAACTTCTCTTTGATTGGGTTCAGATCCCTGGACCTACTTGCCGAGAAGGACAGAGGCACCCCCAGGTATTTTGAGTTTGGGGGAAGTTTGTTTATACCCCAGCAGCTTTTAATTTGATTTAAAAATTGTTGGCTAACTCCCTTGGACGGAAAGACCCCATATTTTTCCACACTAATGACCTGTCCTGACCAGTCACAATATTTCTCCAAACAATTTTTTAGAACATTTTAGCTTTGCAGAATAGAATTAAATCATCAGCATAACAAAGTTTGGAAATATAAGGGCCATTACCTGAGACTTTAACAGCAGACAGCCGCCCAAGAGAGATCTCTCTGTTGATTAGCCTCATTAGCACTTCACTACCCAAGATGAAAAGATATGGGGATATGGGATCCCCCTGTCTGATCCCCCGTGATGGTGTAAAGCTTGGGCATTGGCCACCATTGAGCAGAATAGAGAAATGAACAGAAGAGATGCACTGATGGATCAAACTTGTGAATTTAGCGCTAAACCCAAATGCTTTGAGCACAATGATTAAAAAGTTCCATTCCAAACGGTCATACGCTTTCTGAAAATCAAGCTTGACCCCCAGAAAACCTTTCTTTTTTTTTGTGTTTTAATTAAAACTATGCACAACTTCTTGAGCAAGAGCCATATTCTCTGTTATCCAGTGATTTGGCACAAAAGCTACTTGAGCTGGATCCACCATTTTTGAAAGGAGGGGTCTTAGCCTATTAACAATGATTTTGGAAATCACCTTATAGCACACATTGCATAGACTAATAGGCCGAAATTGGTTAAAATTACATGCTCCCTTTTTCTTTGGAATTAGAGAGATGAAGGTCTGGTTAAATTCTTTAAGCAACCTTCCATCTCTGAAAAAGCTTTGAGTGGCTGACACAATTTGATCCCTTACTGTCCCCCAATAGTGTTTGTTGAAAAGTGCTGGAAAACCATCTGGCCCTAGGGCTTTAAGAGACTTCATCGCAAATATAACTTTCCGTATTTCATCTCTCGTTGGCACCCGGCATAGTTCATCGTTTTCAATATTTGTGATGCATGGCTCTATTAAGTTTTCCAAATTTTTCGGAACATTAGGAGAACCAGTTTGACCAAGAGCCTTAAAGTTCTCAATAAAATACTTTTGAATATCTTCCCCTTCATTTATCCAAGATCCATCCTCCAATTTGATTTCTTGAATACAATTTCTCCTTCTTCTGATCAAAGTTGAGAGATGGAAGAAACAAGTATTCCGATCACCCTCTCTTATCCAAATCTCTCTAGATTTTTGTTTCCATTTTAGATCCTCTCTTGCCAACCATTCATCCAATTCTAAACTCAACGAAGCTTCAAGCTCCAAATTTTCTTTTGTGGCCTCTAAATTCTGAATTTGTGCTATCTTCTGCTCCAGCTCTTTAATTCTCTCTCTTGAACTTCCAAAACAGCTCTTATTCTATCTTTTAAGATCTCTCCTAGTTGCATCCAGTTTTTTGGCCAATTTAAGGCTTTGTGGGCCATCTACTCTCGTTTGCCAAGCGCTTTCTACTACTTCTTTTCTTGATTCATCCCTAGTCCACATAGCCTCAAAACGAAAAGGCTTAACAAGACTTGTATTCTCCATATGTGTATCTAAAAGGATTGGGTTATGATCAGAACACGCATTGACAAGATGCCGAATGCCTGCCTTAGGGAAGAGAGTCTGCCATTCTTGATCACATAAACACTGATCTAACTTCTGCCTAATATTTGCGAGACCTTCACGTCTATTGGACCAGGTAAAGGACGGACCAATAAAATCTAGATCAATGGCACCCGTATTATTTATAAAATCCCTGAGACTGTTGACTGAGCTTTCCCCTACATGCTGTCCTCCTTTTTTCTCCTTTGAGCCCTTGATGCTATTGAAGTCACCCATTACTGCCCAAGGCCCTGAAAAAGATTTTGCCAATTCTTCAACCTTTGCCCAAAATTTTTTCCTTTTGGCTCTCCTAGGAGGACCATAAACACATAACAGCATCCAAGGAGATCTTTCTGGATCAGAATAGATTAATGAAGCAATTACATTGCTGTCTGAATAGACTATCTCCAAATCAACACCCATTCTCCAGAACAAGGCTAAACCCCCAGCCCGTCCATTGGCTTCCACATAAAAACAGTCAAAGAAGTTTAAACGGGTTTTGATTCTATTAGCTCTAGGTGACTGGATTTTTGTCTCAGATAAGAACACCAAATCCAGGTTTGAAGTTCGTATAATCTCCTTAAGAGCTCTTACTTTTGAATCTCTACCTATACCTCTACAATTCCAGGCTAACAAACGCATGCTGAGAATGAAAGAAACCACAGCTTGGCAGCTCAACCAGCCAAGCACGACCACAGGACCACAACGCAGCACAATCACCGCAAAAAGAAGGGGCAAAAAGAATCTTACCAATAAGGGCGTCGAACCATTCACTAGCCGATGAAGTTGGGCGATTCCAACAACCTGGTCCCACGGACTGCAAAGGACCGCTGAACAGAGACTACCAACCAGACCCACTAAGGTACAAAGCAAGTCTCCTTCCTGATCAAACTCGCAAGACTTGGGAGTAATAAGTGGGTATGAATACAGAGATATGGGACAAGAAAATTAGGAAGGATTGATGGGAAAGATTGATGGGTATGAATTCTGGGATATGGGTATGAGATCTGAGTTTTGGGTATGAAAAAGACCCACACAAAGGTGGGGAGAGGAAACCACACAGATTTGGTGGAGAAAGAAAATACTGAGGTGGAGTAGCCACACGGAGGTGGGAGGAAGGACCATACGGAGACGATAGAGAGCACCACACGGAGGTGGAGAGAAAGACCACTACGGAGGTGGAGGATGGCATATTGCACCTTCTAGTCCTCTTTCATTATTTTTATGAGTTTGGCTGTTCATGTGCACCCATTTCTTTTTATTAGATACCTTATAATTTGGAATTGTTGTGTGAATTTCATGATGATTCTCTTTACTATAACATTTTTAGACACTAATAGGTTTTTTTTTTTTTTTTTTTTTTTTAAGTATAGTATAGGCAAAATTGATTACAATTTTCTTATTCAACAACAACAAATTTGGTCAATTAAAACTCACTGCGCCTATTTTAAATATAATAAAAATTCAAAAGTATTTTTCATATGAAGAAATTTTATACTATTTTGATTATGAAAATCAATTTAATTATCAGATACATGCATTTCCCATCAAAAGGTGTATCACTCTAATAAGTCTCGTCCAGTTCATTTCATCATGTGGCCTATGAAAATACAATGAACCAGTGATTCAAGCAATGAGAATTAAACTGATTGAGGTGACCAAGTCAGAGTGTCAGACCAACCCTCGGGCTTTTGGTTCATGAATTGTCAATTTTTTGTTTAGGCTACGAATGAATTGACACTACAAGATAATATACAAATAAGTCAAGTCACTAAAATTGTACAATTTGATAAATTTTCGTTTAGTTCAAGTTAGTTTAATTGGTAATATAGTCTAATGATAAAAGACAATTATCATGGAGTGAGTAAAATTCTATCTTATCTATAAATAAAAATAAAATAAAATAAAATAAATTCATGGCCTTTTTCTTTTGACAACCATAAAGATAACGAAGTATAATTGACTTACAATAATAACAATAAAAACAGTATAGATTCATGTAAAAATGATGTTCTACAAATAACTATTTACCATTTTAATAAATTATGAAAAAAATTGTGTAATTTTTTTTAGATGGGTCTAACATTGTTCAAGGATAAATGGATAATATTATCTATCCTTGAACAAGTGGTTGATCCAATTAGCAAATCAGCAGAGATTGAGAAAAGATTTGTGTAGAAAGTGAGACTTATCAGTGAAGGCTTTCTCCTTCGCCTGGGCTTTTAGAGAGGCAAATCTAACTCGTTGGGCCTTGACTTTTGATTTTGTTGGACCCTCTATCCTTCATTCGTGCCTGTGAGGATAGTCTTCTGTTGTGCCCTTTGTCGTTGTTTCAATAAAGTCTATCATTCATTAACAAAATAAATAAATAAGTTTATCGTTCAAGCACAAAAAAGAATTTAAAAAATGATAAATATTATCTGCGTCTCCAAAAGATGTAAGTGTACGGCCCTTTGGCAAAAAAGTGTATTGGTGTACTATGCCCAGGCAAAAGTGTCGCAGAATCTGAAAAAAAAAAAAAAAAAATTTAAAAAATAATAATAATAAAAGAGCAGAGAATGGCCAAGTAGATCTGGAGAGATTTTTTATATTCGTAAGAAGTTTTTGAAAAAATTAATCCACTATAAGAATAACTCTTTTTTTTTTCTTTTTTTTTTTTGTTGAGAAAAACTATAAGAATAACTCTATTGTGTAAAACAAAACATCATCATTCGGCAAATATCGGTGCTTATGTTGAAACAATCCCTTCAACTATTAGTCATTTAGTTGTCGCTTACTCCAATTTCTAATGAACTAATCATACTTATGACTCGTATCTACTAGGAATAGTAATGAGACGAGGAAAGGTCAGATCATGGATGTTTTATCTTTGCCTCTATACCGTAAGGTCATTATCCATCGATTGACAAACTACGAGCTTCCTTAGTGTCGCTGTTGTAGATTTTCTCAATCACGCATAATCACTCTATAAGATTAAACAGAATTTTGATCATCTCTATCCTTTTAGGTATTATATTCTGTCACAGTGATATTTTTACTGAATTCATAAAATAAATCCAAATCTTCATAACTTTACTATCCAGTATGAAACTATAGTTTGTGGTTGTATAAGGCTTGAGAAGATATCTCCATAAAAATTATCAAACCTTTTAAAATTTCCTATAGACTACTCTAAACTTAGCTAGGTAAAAGTATCATAATTTTTTTTGATTATTAAAGAGTTAATCCAATAACCCAAAACTCATAGCACCATACAAGTTTATAATCCTTAACCGTCTATCAACATTGAACCATTGGTACTGCAACCGTAATCAGAGTCATAACTTCAAAATACAATTGTCTTTCAAAATAAAATCTGTTGCCACTTACGTTCATAGCCCCCGTTTGGATTGCAATGATCCTTGCGTTTCGCGTCTCGCGTTTTGCTTCTTCTTTTTTTTTTTTTTTTTTTTTTTTTTTTCAGCCGCTAATGTTGACTTGGGAGGGAAAAAACACTGTGCATGAACAGTGTACGCACTGTTCATGCACTGTTCATGCATTGTTTATGTAATAAAAAATATTAAAAATGGGTCCCACGGTACTATTCACATATTAAAAAATTATTTTGCTACAGTGTTTTCAGTTTTCAGTTTTCAGTTTCAGCAACAATAAGCTCAATCCAAACGGACCCATAATCACTCAAGGATCAACATCCTACCAAAATACGGGTCATTAGATTAATTTAAATATAGAACAAGCCATGTCATTTTACACAATTTGCAACATTACAATTCATCTTCTAGTGAAAATTTTAATCCATTAACTTCAAATCACCCAAAAAAAAATGAAAAAAAAATTCACATTTATAATTCAAAACCTTAAACCCTAGAATGTTAAACATTTTTTAGTCCAAAAAAAAGAAGAAAAGAACAAGAAGAAGAACTTCTAAATCACAAAACATATCCCAAAACATGTAGTTATTACTTCTCTGATAATTAAACCAACGATAATCCCTTTAAATCAAATCTAGAGCCATTTTGTTGTCATGCTCCAATCCCAATGTATGACTTAGATACATGACAATGGCCACACACCCATAAAAATTCGTTGTAAAAGTGTGTAAGGTCACATTAAAATTCAATATTTATTTTCATAAAAGCAATTCAAGTGACAAATAAGATCCCATTGACATTTCTTTTTATTTTATTTATAAAAAGCCAGTTTTTTTTTTTTTTGATGGAAACGGGGTCTTATTTATAATAAAAGATTAAACATCAACACTAGTGAGCCATTGAGCACAAAGTCTAGTTGCTCCAAGCCCTGTCAAATCCCTTACATAACATATATATACAAAACTGGGACATGAACTATATATAGACAAAAAGTGTTGTTGGTGAGTTCCCCGCTTTGTCAAAGCATCCGCACACGCATTAGCTTCACGATACACGTGAAGCACTCGAACCACCCAGTCATGGTCCAAGAGGTTCCTGCAATCACAAATTAAAGGTAACATATTAGGAGGAAAAGTGGCATTTTGAGCAGTTAACCAAGTTAGCACAGTACTAGAGTCGAGTTCAAGCTATATGAATTTAAATCCCATTTCCCACGCGAGCGCCAAACCCTGTCAGACAACAGCCAACTCGGCCATATTATTTGATGCTAGTCCCAAGTGAAGGGAAAATCTAGCTATCCATTCACCTGAATGGTTTCACAAAAGGCCCTCAGCCCCGGCTAACCCCGAATTAGGAACGACGCTGCCATTAGTGTTTAATTTAATAAAAGGTGTAGGAGGCAGCGTCCAATATATAATTTGTGGAGTCCTAAGCTGGGGCTGGCTAGTAGATCCTACTAAGAAATAAAATTTCGTGGCAACCTGGACAGAGGAGTATATAAGACTGTGTTGGAATCGGGATTGGCCCTTGAAGATCCTCTCATTTCTAGCCAGCCATAAATTCCAACAAAGAAACGGAAAATAAACCCGCCAAGGGAGTTGAAGATGCAGTATAATCTTTTCTGTAGTTGCATTACTTCGGAGCCAATCTTGCAAAGACAATTGAAAAAAAGACATGGGTAGAATTCCCGGGGATTGACTCCATACCTCTTTTTCCCAGGGACAATCCCTTAAAATGTGAATGGTTGTTTCTAGTTGATGACACCTAAGACAATGAGCATCTAGATGAGGGCGGCCAATGGTGAGGAAGGTGCGAGTGGGCAACCTATCTCGCATTGCTTTCCAAATGAACACTTGAATCTTTTTAGGACAAGTTAAAGCCCAAATCCACTTCTAACCCTGAGCGTTGAATGGGGCATCTTGTTTATGGAAGAGAAATTTGGATGCCGATTTCACAGAACACGTGCCATTGGCCACTTAAGTGAATCCGAGAGTTGCGTGAAATGGGCAATAGGGATAACTTGAATAAGATTTTGAAGAGAGAAAGGGAGAGGGAAGTTTAATGAATCAAAATTCCAATTGAGTTGGGTTCGCAAGGACCTAACTCATTGATCCTCTTCCAAGTTATTGATAGGGCCTTCAAGATAGCTGTGCAGTGTGCCCTAAGGCAGCCACTGGTCCTTCCAAATCCAAATAGTATGCACATCTCCGACAACCCAGTGCATGCCTTCAAGAAGCAATTGAATACATAGTGAGAGTGAGTGCCAAATATGAGTCCCTCTTGTTCTCCTAGTGCTGGTAAACAATGTGGTGTGAGGGAAATATTTGACTTTAATAACCTAAGCCCAGAGCATATTGGGATTAGTATATAATCGCCAAACCTGGTTCATGAGAATCGCTCGATTCCGATGGAGGGTGGAGGGTATGCCCAAACCCCCCTCGTCCTTTAGTAAGGTAACAGTTTCCCAGTTGAACGTGTGGTAGCCACGCCGAGAAGTGGTGTCCCCCCATAAGAATTTGCAGCTCAATTTGTAAATTTGGTGGCTAATCTTTTGGGGGAGGAGCGTGGTTTGCATAGCATAAATAGGGATGGCTGTCACTGTTGCTTTAATGAGGGTGGCGCGGCCAGCCATTGTCAGATATTTTGCTTGCCAACCTTCAATATGTTTCTGGATTTTATCAACAAGATATTCATAGGAGTTAGTTGTACAACGCGTAGTGAAGATCGGGGTTCCAAGATATGTGCCAATGCGGTCAGTGGTCGATATACCAAATATGCCAATCACCTAATCTTTTAAGCGTCTGGGAATATGAGGGGAAAACCAAATACAGGATTTGGAGGCACTTATAATCTGCCCCGAAAAGGCACAAAAGTTTTGCAAGATTGTATTTAAATGTTTGTAGTCTCTACTCGCGGCTTTAGTGAAAAGAAAGATATCATCAGCAAAGAACAAATGAAAGAGGCGGAGCCTACCCCTAAAAGCCATAGGATAAATAAGTTTATCGCGTACAACCTCTTCCAGTCGTATAGACAGACGTTCTAAACACAGGATAAAAAGATAGGGGGAAAGTAGGTCCCCCTGCCGGGCTCCCTTAGTAGGCATAATTTCAGGAAGTGGATTTCCATTCCAAAGAATGCGAAAATGAGTAGAGGAAACCATATTCATGATGAGGGTGATGACGTTGGAAGGTAGCTGGAAGAATTCCAGTGATTCCTGAATGAAGTCCCATTCTAACCGATCATAAGCCTTTTCAATCTCCAATTTTAACGCAATGTACCCTGTCCCACCACGACGCTTAATTAAAGTCCTAATAACCTCCTGGACAAGGATTATATTATCACTCGTTCTACGACCCGGCACAAACCCCGCCTGGCAAGGGTTGATAATATCAGCCATGTAAGGTTTGAGTCGATGCACTATAATCCGAGAGACCAACTTATAAAGCGTGTTACAGAGACTAATTGGACGAAATTGAGTGATCTTCTCAGGTTGGGCAATTTTCGGGATAAGGACTAACTTTGTTAGGCCCCACGAAGGCAGGATAATGAGTTGTTCAAAGATCTCTTGAACTACCTGAATAACACTTGAGCCAAGATTGAACCAATTTGTTTGGAAGAAAAAAGCGTGATAGCCATTCGGGCCCCACGCTTTTAACGGAGGGAGATTAGTAAGATTCTTAATAATTTCCTCTAGTTAGGGAATTTGGGTCAAAGACTGGGCATTTTCTAAAAAAGGGATGGGTTGATAATACTGTCTCTCACACCTAGAAAAGGGACACATATGAGCTGAAGTAGCATGAAAAATTTTGTGAAAGTCATCATTTATATGATGCAGTAAAGGGTCACCCGTAAGCCACAGCCCCGTGTCATCCTTTAAGGTATACACGCGGGATTGGCTGCGGCGTTGAATAGTGTGGAGATGGAAATATTTGGTATTCGCATCCCCATAGTTTAACCACATGATGCGCAACTTAAGCTGCCAAAACAAATATTCCTGGTGAAGGATGGTGTTGTATTCCTGGGTGAGTTGTTGTTCAAGGGAATAGAGGAAAACAGATGGTTTCCTAGCCATAGCCGTTTGAAGGCCTCGAAGTCTAGCTAAAAGATGGTTTTTCTGCTGAAAGATATTTCCAAACTGGGTCTTATTCCAACCACTAATATTTTTTGTTAAAAATTCCAGCCAGCAAGGGAACCTAGATAAAGAGGAGGACGTAGACAGTAAATTTTCTGAAGTGTGCCAACTACTTTCTACTAGGGCCGAAAAAGAGGGGTCCGTGAGCCACATCTGCTCAAAACGAAAGGGTTTGGGAGATTTTCGCTCCAAAGGGTTAGTAACAAGCAAAATGGGGCAGTGGTCAGATTTAACCCTAGGGAGATGATGTCATTTGGCTATAGGGAAAAGGATCTTCCACTTTGCGTTTCCCAATCCTCTATCTAACCTCTCTTTTATGTTACAGTTACAGTTCCAGTCAGGATTCTTATTTGTCCAAGTAAAACGTGGTCCCTGGAAGCCAAGATCCATGAGGTCACAATTATCTAAGCAATTTCTAAAAGCGTTCAGCCTAGTTCTATTAAGTGGAAGCCCTCCCATTTTTTCTTCCTCCGATAGCATATCATTAAAATCACCAAGTAAAACCCAAGGTAACTCAACAAGATTAGCAAGATTTTGTAAGTAATCCCAAAAAAGCCTACGTTTATGAAAGTTTGGAGAAGCATAGATAGCAGTAAGCAAAAAAGAGAGGGAGGGAGAGGATACCTTCACCAGCGCGTGAATGCTATGTTCACTATGCATGAGAATTTCCACCTGAAAGGCGGTGCTCTAGTTCCATAACATCCAAATGCCTCTAGAGAAGCCGTTAGGGTCCACACGCCTGGAGTGGGTATAGGGAAGAGTGTTAATAACCACTTGTGCCCGTTCTTCAGCTATATAGGGCTCCACGATGACCAAAATATTAGGACGATGCCGATGATGAAGCTCATACACATGGTTGCGAAAAGCCACACTTCCAGCTCCTTGACAGTTCCACGCAATCATTTTCATGGATGAGGTATTAGGATTCAGGTAATCGTTCGGGACTCCCTAGGTCCTCGAGTTCCTTGTCTGAGTGAGAGAGGCATTGATGCCTTGTTGTGGTCGTCTTGAGACGATACAGTGGGTTGCTTTCGCCGAGCCTGGCCTAGTGCATGACGAACATGACAAATGGCAGACTTGGGTTTGAGAACATGATAATATATAGGTTGGATTCGTCGTCCTGCATCGCCATGTTTATTTCGCTGAGATCAAGGAATCGAAAAATGGCTTCTGGAAGTTGTTCCAGGGTGGACACGCTGGAATGGCTCGTCCAAGCATTTCTTTACCGAACTGATGGAGCCCTGTGATGCCCCTCCGAGTGGTGGTAGGGATGGGCTGCCCGACGCACTCGTGTATAGGTGCGGGGCCTTTGGTAAAGATTGGGTTGAGGTGGAGGTTCGAGGCACATTGGCAAGCTCGAAGTTTGAGTCACTTGGTTCCAAACCAATGCAGCACGTGGATGAACTGGGATATGTACATGGTTCACTGTCTCGTCGTCGGAGTGGCTGAGGGAGAGACTACTCCATATCTGTTCCAGAAGTTCCATCTGCTGAGCTTAGTCGTGAGGAATGGAGGAATGAGTGTACACGGAGTAAGGGGTGTGGAGACTCGGGTAGGATTGGGGAATGGGCGTGAAGTGGAGATCAGGGTCGGTCGGTGTCAGGGTCAAGGAGTTTTGGTCGGAGGAAGGGGCCATCTTGTGGCATGGGAGGTGCGTGTGAAGTTTCGAGCAAGTGAGGAAAAGCTGTGTTCTCTTCATGCATGCAGTCATGAGGTATAATGC
Organism: Quercus glauca; assembly: GCA_023736055.1. Classification (NCBI taxonomy): domain Eukaryota; kingdom Viridiplantae; phylum Streptophyta; class Magnoliopsida; order Fagales; family Fagaceae; genus Quercus; species Quercus glauca. Next base: position 78,419,021 of record CM043319.1, read on the forward strand.
GAAGCTGAGCTAAATGGGGGCAGCTGTTTGCATGGGATTCTTGCATGTAATCCCCTTCAGGTTCATATGGCAACAGTAAAAAAGAATTTTCACCGTATCGTGCCACATCAGTTTGGCGAGAACCAACTTGCTTGGCTGTTCCCTTGGACACCTGGCTTGTCACCGAAATGGAATGAGGAGGTCGCATCACTAGTGGGTCAGTTGAGGGGGCATGCTCACGTGGCTTACTCGGCGTGTAAATATTTTGATGAGTAAACTTGCCACGTGCTTAAGTCTCGCTGATTTTCCCACACATACTGGACCGCCTCGTATGGACAGTCTTCCATGGAGAATGATTATTCTCCAGCTCCGGCACCCCAGGCTCGCCATGTGGCTCAAGCCCAGGTGGGTTCATGTGGGTTATTTCAAGTTGTTGTTCAGGGCAATTTACCTCCCTATGTCCTATTCGGCCACACCAGAAACATAACATCGACATGTTCTCATAGACTATATCTTGCCAAAAGGCCCCAATTTTGACATGTTTTGGCAATGGAGAGGTTATATTAAATTGGACACATAGTCTAGCAAAGCGGCCCCGGCTAGCGGCACTTGTGACGACATCGATTTTTAGAAGTTTGCCTAACTTATTGCCCATGTGCTTTAAGAAGTCAAGGTGATAGTATTCTATTGGAAGTTGTTCTAAGCGGATCCAGACCGCTGTATTTGTTATTTTGGCTACATGTGGGTGGAAATCCGCCTTCCAAGCCTGAACATGTAAATACTGGTCGCCCACAAACCATGGGCCATCCATAAGAGCATGTTGGTAGTCTGTCAGAATATCAAAGCGCATAATAAAGAAACCATATCCGATATCAATTAAATGCGTCTTACTTGCAGAATGCCAAATACCCGCTAACTGGGTTTGAAGAGCTCGATACCCAAGCTGTCTACCCGTGAGTTTGAGGATGATGCTTGTTTGCCATGGTCCAGCCATTTTGCGCTTCATCTCGGTTGTAACTGTGATTTCCCAAGCCTCCCCAGGTGAACCGTCCTCATCACTGGTGTGGGTCTTCACCATCCCTGGCTGGTCAGCAGCATCGCTCTCCTGTATGGGTTGTTCGTCCTCTAGCTTCGCTTCTGTTCCATCCCGTAGCTCTTGCATGCATGTTTCTTGGATCACCTCAGCGTTAGTCTTTTTCCAGGAGTTATCTTTCAGGAAATGGTTCTCAGGGTCATCGGGTTCACTAGACATTCTTTGCTTTTTTATAAAAAAAACCAGTTGTTGTAGTCGATAATTTATCAAAAACCAATTTCTAATAGTTCAACAGCTAAAAGAGAATTCCTAGAGAATTGCAAAAAGTTAACAAATTTCAAATATTCCAACATTCACACTATGAGACAAAGGCCATTACTTTTTTTTTTATGGGGAAAATTGCATTGACCTCTAATGCGGTTTTTCCTTATTACACTTATCTCCCATCTAATTTGAAATAAGACTCACCTCTTTTGAAATGCAAATTATTTACAATAAAATCCCTTAGATGATTAAAAAAAAGGCTTTAAAAAATATAGAATTTCATATTTTATCCTCTACTTAAACTGTTGTCCAATTCACTTAAATATAGAATTTCATATTTTTCATATATTCAAGAGTGGTCAATGCAATTTTTCCTATTTTTTAAATGTAATTTTGTGAAACATTAATTGCAGTTGATATATTTACCAAAAATTAAAATTAAAAAAATATTAAAAAAAAAAAAGATAGTCAAAAGTCTTGTAAGTTGTAGCTCAATTGGCACATCTATGTGTTTCCAAATAAAGACATCCACAATTTAAATCCCTATCCTCCAACTAAAAAAAAAGGGTCATGTTAACGAGTGCTGTAAGGCATTGGTTAACAATCCAATTAAAGAAAATTTTTATGGAAAAAGAAAAAAAAGCAATTAATGTTTTGACAGTTTTTTTAATTTTCCATAAAAGTGATGTCAAAACTTTTTTAAAATGGATTATTAACCAATGTCCCAACGGCACTCGTTAACATTTTCCAAAAAAAAAACCATGCCTTGCTATTTTTTTTGTTGGTAAATTTGACAGAGGTAGCATTCATTCCTGATGATTGCTCTTTAGTATAAGCAGTGATCAAACCCATATCTCTTATTCAACGACAACAAATTTTACCAATTGAACTAAGTTAGACAATTAACAGGAACCCCCACAACTCTGCTCACTCAAATGATTGAATTAAGTCAAGCAATTGAGCAAGATTTGTGTAGAAAGTGAATCTATCACTGAGGAGGCTTTCCCAGTTTCTTTTCTCCTTGGGTTTTAGAGAGGCAAAGGCAAATCCCTTTGTTCGTTGGGCCTTGACTTTTGATTTTGTTGGCCCGTTTTCTGTTAATTTGGACCCGCCGTAGCCCATCGTTCATTCGTGCCATGGTCCTTTGCTATGCCCGTTGTCGTCGTTTCAATAAAGTTTTATCATTCATTAACAAAATAAATAAATAAATTTATCATTCAAAGAAAAAAAAAAAAGGATAATATTATCTGTCCCCAAACGATATAAGTGTACGGACCTTTAGCATAAAATGAAAAAAAAAAAAAAAAATCACATTTATAATTCACAACTTTTTTTTTTAGAAGAGTTATAATTCAAAACCTTGAACCTTAGAATGTTCAACATTTTTTGGTCCAAAAAAAGAAAAGAACAAGAATGCGAACTTCCAAATTGAAAAACATTGTAATAAAAAAAAAATCGCAAAACATATTTAAAACATGTAGTTATTGCTTCTCTGATAATTAAACCTACGGTAATCCCTTTAGATCAAACTTTGGGCCATTTTATTTGCATGCCCCAATCTTAATGTATGAGCTAGATACATGACAATGGCCACACACCCATAAAAATTCATCATTAAAGTGTGCAAGGCCATATTAAATTCAATATTTATTTTCATAAAAGCAATTCAAGTGACAAATAAAATTACATTGACATCTCCTTTTTATTTTTTTTATTAAAAAAAAAAAAAAAACAGTTCCTGTTTTCGACAGTTTATCAACATCCAATTTCCAATGGTTCAACAGCTAAAAGAAAATTCCTAGAAAATTGCAACAAACAGCAAAGTTAACAAATTTCAAATATTCCAACATTCACACTATAAGACAAAGGCCATTCCTTTTTTTCAAGGGGACAATTGCACTAACCCCCAATGCGGTTTTTTCGTTATTACACTTACCTCTTCTCTAGAAATAAGACACTCTTCTCTCATGAAATGCAAATTATTTACACTAAGATCCCTTAAATGACTCAAAAAAATATAGAATTTCCTATTTTAGTGTCCACTTAAACTGTTGTCCACACCATGTCTAATTGGAAATTAAGGTTTTTTAAATTGTATTTTATTTTATTTTTTAAAAATCCTTTTTTTCATTCATTTATTCAAGGGAGGTACAAATTTTCCCATATTTTTTAGGTCTTATTTTGTGAAACATTAATTGTAGTTGATGCATTTACCAAAAGTATTTTTTTAAAAAAGATAGCCAAAAACTTTGTAAGTTGTAGCTCAATGTCAACCTCCAAGTGTTTCCAAACAAAAACATCCACGATTTAAATCCCCTAAACCCATCAACTATCAAATTATAACCAAAAAAAAAAAAAAAACTCAAATCCCATGCTAAATGGACAACTCTGCCTCGCTTTTTTTTTGGTTGATAAATATGATATAGTAGGTGTCTGCTTTTGATAATTATTGTTTTGTATAGCCATGAATAAAATCTCATATATCTTATTTGACAAAAACAAAAAAATTTCACTAGTAATTAAGTCAATTAACTGCAACCCACAACTCTACCTCACTCAAAAATGGTTGAAGCTACAACCGTGCACTCTTGGCATGATGGTCACTCTACAAGTATAAGTACTTGTGGGGTGTGGGTGGCAAAAGTGGGGTTCAAGTTTCCAGGAGTGAGTTTTACACACATACTAGATTAAGCTAGACTAGAATTTCTATCTTATATATAAAAAAAAATTAAAAAAAAAAAAGTTTGAAGCTGTTTCTCACCAAAAAAAAAAAAAAGTTTGTAGCTACACATGAAATGATGAAACTAAGGACCATATACGCTCTGTTTGTTTCGCTGGAAAGCTTTTTGTAAAGATTAGGGGTGTCCACGGGTCGGTCCGGGTCGAGTTTATGCCCAACCCGCAACCGACCCGCTTACATCGGGTGGATGGCTGAACGACCCGCCGCCGACCACAGACGACCTCGGGTCGAGTCGGATCGGACGCCGGTGGACAACGGTCGGGTCGGTCGGCCTCGTACTGGATTACAATCGCCGGATTTTGGCCGGATCGAAGCTCAAAATCAACCCATCAAGCCCAGATTTGACCGAAAATCACGAATCTAAGCAAAAATCGAAGCAAAAACATCACATGAAGCTCAGATTTGTGCGAAAAATTCATCTCTATCGCCGGATCTAAGTGAAAATCGAAGCACAAGCACCAAATCTTCGCCGGATCGAAGCACCAAATCTTCATCTCACCGCCGGATCTAAGGAAGAAAACCTTGATCTTCACCGGATCTAACCAAAAACTACCAAACTTCACCGGAATATTGATGAATCTGAACGGATCTACGTAACTCTGGCCTTCTTTCATGGGTTTCCTCGGTCGGATCGGGTATATCGGGTTTTGAAGAAGAAAACCCGCCATCCGACCCGCGTCAGTCGGTTTTTGGGGGCGGAGACCCGTCTCCGACCATCACCGGCGTCGGGTCGGCCGGATTTCGGGTCGGTCCGGACGGTTTGGGCGGGTGGGTCGGTTTACGGGTTGCCGTGGACACCCCTATTAAAGATAGTTTTCTGTAAAGATAGTTTTCTACATTTTTCAGCGTTTAGTAACACAAAAAAAAAAACCTAGTCAATGGAAAACTATCTTTGGTCAACGGAAAACCCTAATAAAAATAAAGCTTATTTTTTATAAGTTGTTTTCCAAAAAAATTTTTTGGAAAACAATCTCTCTCTTACATGTTGCATCTCCTATAAATATTATCTTCGTCTATAGCTGTGAGAAGCATAATTTTTTGGTGACTGCTCTCTCTCATGGTAAGCTTTCTCACTTTTTCTCTCCTCACACCCTTACTGTCACTAACTTTGGCCTCTCCTCTTCCCATAGATTTCTCTCTCTAACTGTCTCTCTTCTCTCTTTTCTTCATGTTTCTCTTCCCCTTTGTAACACAATTCTTTGATTAGATTTTTTTTTCCTTCACTGATTAGTCAATAACTCCGACTTGCAAAGGAGAACCAATTTGCAGCGGTAACTATTTCATTCCTCTTTACCAAAATCTCAATTCTTTGCTTTGAATTTCAAGCTTGAAATTTTTTTTCTCTAAGAAATTTTTGGTTTGATGGATTCCAAACAGAGGTTACTTCTTTTTCATACATAAAGTACAAAAAAATAAAAATAAAAAATAAAAAATAAAAAAGAATAAGAAGAAAGAATGAATGAAGTAAAAGATGAAAATTTTAAATATAGTACCTATATTGGTCTAAATTGTTTTTACATGAGAAAATCTTTATCGTGGACTAACAATATTGTTATATAATGAATGATAATTGTTTAGGAGAATTGCATTTGTTGGCAAATACTTTTTTTGTTGGTAGATACGATGCAGTGATGATATATTATGCAGTACATTATGTAAATACATAATTTAAAGTAATATTGAAGACTTGTGGTTGACCATAGTAGACAATTAAAATTTATTATTATTTATACTTATTGAAAATGTATTCCCCTGTCAAATATATATATATATATATATGAGAAAGATGAGTGGTAGAGATCATGAAAATTTGACAACTAATTAATTTTGATTGTATCTATTGTCAAAATTTTAGTATGAAAACTGATGGGACTGACGAACTCATTTACTGAAGACGACGACCATGATACCGACGAAGATATCCCTGGACGAGCATATTAATAACCACATCATTGACGAAGGCAAGAAGGCCATTCAATGCAGCACAATTACACACAGAATAGTTACAAAGTCAACTGTATGAACCGTTGGAGCACATCAAAGCCACATTACACAGCACCAAATGTTACCAAGAGGAGCATTAAGACCTTCATAACTATCCCAACGGCTAGAAGCTATGAAAAGCATATATAAAGCACATACATTACCAAGTACAAGGTACATACACACATAGACACTAAGAGATCTCTTTCATTCTGTTCAATTACATTGTTTATTCCCAAGAGAGTTTCTTATACTGATTTTGGCATCGGAGGCATTGTGGCAGGCACCACACCGGTAACCACCTTTGAGAGTACGTTCATACAGGCTAAGGATTGCTTCCATCTGACCAACTCTATCAACGAGCTTACACTTCATTAGTATAACTCTACTGACGAACTTACGCTTCATCAAAAACCAAATTCATTTTTTGGTTTTTTATTTATAATGATTAAATTAGTTGGTTTACATAATATACATGTTTTAAATTATATAAGAAATATTTTTTAAAAAAATTGCATACCAAACACCAAAAAATATTTTCAAACTTATTTTCAAAGTTGTTATCAAATACTGAAAAATGAGACAATTTTCTGGAAAATAAATGAAAAACAAATGGCTCATAAACGGCTCACTTGATAAGGCCTCCTCCCTCCCTCTAAAACCCCCCCAGCCCCCCAAAATAAACACACAGAGAGCAAAGAGAGAGGGAAATGGCTTACCATCTCTGCTCTTCACCTTCCTCCCTTTTCCACGACCGTCAACCTCTCTGCAACTCTCTTTCCTCTCCACCAAAACTTGGTTCCAAAACCTCCACTTTCACCTACTCTTTCAAGCCCACTCTTCTCCCATCTCAACCAAAAACCTTACTTCAAATAACCCATGTTTCTCTACAAGACCCAATCCCACAAGAAACCCAGAATTTAAACCCCTCAAAGGGTAATGATTCTCAATACCCAGATGGGAAATCTGCGTCCTCCTCCAAAAACTATATCTGGGTCAATCCCAAAAGCTCCAGAGCTTCACAGCTTCGCAAGAATTCCTATGATGCAAGGTATGCTTCTCTTGTGAAAATGGCTGAGTCTTTGAATTCATGTAGTCCAAATGAGGAAGATGTTGTAGAAGTTCTTAGGGGTTTAGGTGACAGAATTTTAGAACAAGATGCTGTGACTGTTATTAATAATATGGTGAATCCAGAAACTGCATACCTTGCACTTAGGTACTTTCAACAAAGGTTGAAACTAAGTAGGGAGGTGATACTCTATAATGTGACTTTGAAAGTGTTTAGAAAGTGTAGGGATTTTGATAGAGCAGAGAAGCTGTTTGATGAAATGCTTGAGAGAGGAGTTAAACCTGTTAACACTACGTTTTCGACTATGATTACTTGTGCTAGGCTATGTTCTTTTCCACATAAGGCTGTTGAGTGGTTTGAGAAGATGCCCAGTTTTGGGTGTGTTCCTGATGGTGTTACGTATTCGGCTATGATAGATGCCTATGGACGGGCTGGTAATGTTAATATGGCTTTGAGCTTGTATGACAGAGCTAGAAGTCAAAAATGGCGTATTGATCCAGTGACATTCTCAACATTGATTAAAATCTATGGATCGTCGGGAAATTTTGATGGGTGCTTGAATGTTTATGAAGAGATGAAAGCTCTTGGTGTGAAGCCTAACTTGGTTATATATAACACTTTGATTGATGCAATGGGAAGAGCTAAGAGGCCTTGGCAAGCTAAGATCATTTACAGAGAGATGAAAAAAAATGGATTTTTGCCGAATTTTGGGACATATGCATCTCTTTTACGGGCTTATGGTAGAGCTCGATATGGTGAAGATGCACTTAGTGTGTATAAGGAGGTGAAGGAGAAGGGGGTGGAGTTGACTGTAGTTCTCTACAACACACTTTTGGCAGTGTGTGCTGATCTTGGCTATGTTGATGAGGCTGTTGAGATTGTTGAAGATATGAAAAATTCCAGGACCTGCAAGCCTGACAGTTGGTCTTTTTCATCCTTGATTACCGTATATTCCTGCAGTGGTAAAGTCTCAGAGGCTGAGATGACATTGAATGAAATGTTTGAAGCAGGTTATGAGCCAAACATCTTTGTTCTGACATCACTCATACAATGTTATGGGAAAGCTCAGCGTACTGATGATGTTGTGAGGACATTCCATCGACTCTTGGAGTTGGGAATTACTCCAGATGAACGCTTCTGCTGTTGTCTTCTGAATGTCATGACCCAAACACCAAAGGAAGAACTTAGTAAGCTTACTGATTGTGTTGAGAAGGCTGATTCCAAGCTTGGTCATGTGGTACAACTATTGGTGGGGGAGCAAGATAATGATGAAGAATTTAAAAGGGGATTGTCAGAACTCTTTGATTCCATTGGTTCTGATGTAAGGAAGGCATATTGCAATTGCTTAATTGATATTTGTGTCAAACTAGATCTGTTGCAGAGAGCATGTGAGCTACTAGACTTGGGGATTATACTTGAGATATACACAGATATTCAGTCTAGGTCTTCAACCCAATGGTCTCTATATCTAAAGGGTCTCTCTCTTGGCGCAGCCTTAACTGCATTGCAGGTATGGATAAATGATTTGACCAAGGCATTGGAATCTGGGGAGGAGCTTCCTCCATTGCTTGGAATCAATACTGGACATGGGAAGCACAAGTACTCAGATAAGGGGTTAGCAGCTGTTTTTGAGTCACATTTGAAGGAACTCAATGCTCCATTCCATGAGGCTCCAGATAAGGTTGGCTGGTTTTTGACTACAAAGGTCGCGGCCCAATCGTGGTTAGAGTCTAGAAGTTCACTTGGATTAGTTGCTGCTTAGGTGTTTCATGAACTGCTCTTCTCATTGATATGTAATGCTTAGAAGTGGTATTTGCTGCTTCTCAAATGCTTCTTTTATTTGTTTTTGATCTTCTCTCATAGGAGATGATATTAGACTATGAAATCTATTTATACTTTAATCTCTTGTAGAGTTAATGAAGTTTTAAGAATTGTTGGATAAAATTGCCTATAGTTGTACTCTGATCCCTTAATACATTATACATTAGATCTAATAGGACCATGATTGAATAAATTCAGGAACAGCTACATGGGAATTGGGAAAGTATTGTTTTGTATTTTACTATTTTTCAAGCAAAAAGGAAAAAGAAAAAAAAGGAAGAAGCTGTTGCTGTGACAATGGAAGATAAAGATGGAGAGGTAATAAGTGATTCGAGACTTGAAGCAACTGGTGCCTTGCCGGTGTTGTTTCCATGTACAGCTGAAAAGATGTGATTTTGAATTCTGTTCTGTTGATGCCGGATGTGTCAAATATCCTTTGACCTATATCATTGTGGACTTTATGAAAGAATATATTGAATAGTTGGAAGGAAGTAGTTTACAAGCACAAGGTTATGATCTAGTAGGTAAAGCTATTGGCAAGAAGATAAACAAATTAACAAAACATTGTTGGAGAACTTAAATGATTTAATCAGCTTAGATATTCAATTTGGCACATTTCTTATGATTAGATTTACATCTCTTGGGGTATGTGATCATATCTTTTCTCAGGAAAATCTCAATAAATAAAAATTCAGATCTTTTATAAGAATTATTACACCCTTGAATAACTTGGCAAATGACTTTTTTATTTTATTTTTGCGTGACCATGAGATTCATGCCCCCTTGTCTTGCGCAATTTATTGGGCTGTTCTCTTCCTAATCCCAAAGATGGGTGTGTATGGGTTAGGTTGGTTTTGGAATAGTTTCAATCCCAACACAACCTTATTAGGTTAAGAAATTTCCAACCCAATTCAATTCATGGTAACTCTAAAAACAAGCCCAATCCAATTTGTAGGTATTGAGTTGGGTTGGGACTATTTTGCTTGATCAAAAAAAAAAAAAAAAAAAAAAAGATTTTAATTCAACTATTCAAGCTTATTCAAGAAATAAGTATGAATTATACAGTTAAGCCTAATATTTCAATTTCATCGTAATAAAGTCTCAAAATAGTGAAAATACCAAATAAATTAAACCAACCAAGCTAAACTAAATTCCAAAATCTAAACAACTCAAAGTTAAAATTTTTAAATAATTATATTTTTTTAAACTATTTATAGTGTGGGTTGGGTCGGGTTACTTAAGTTGAAAATTTGTCAACTTAAATTTGATCCTACCCAATCTTCAAAACAAAATTTTAACCCAACCAAACCCATCAGCCCGCAAAAAACCTAGTTGTGATGTTAGGTTGGGTTGGATCTTGTTTGTCGGGTTGGTGGATTGAATGCACACCCTTGCTCATAACATGGAGATAAGATAATAAATCTGTACAAAAACTGAGTAGGAGGAAACAAATCTGTTAATGCAAAGTCACGAATTCACAATGATTTTATTGCCAAAACTCTGAAGTATATAGTCTAAAGTCAGTTGGATGATTTTATATTGTAGATAATTGTAACACTACAGGAGAGGATACTGGCCTTGGTGCTTGAACCTAAGCTAAGCACCTTTTCTGCCTTTGACTTAACCAGGGCAATTTCCTTTGTGGCCCTAAATTCGTTGACTTCTATTCTACTAAAAGCTTAAAAAAAATTGACTCTAAATTCTGCTTAAAAAATAAGTTGGCTTTTGACATCTGAATAAATATTATGTTCTTTGATAAAGGACTGCATTAAAAACGCACAGACCTCTGACTTTGTTGACATCAAGATTATCAAAATGAAAATAGTGGGATCTCTTCATGTGGGCAGGGGGCTTACTTGAAAATCCCTATCCTTGACTTGGGCAACTAAGAAAGGTTATATAAATAAAGTTGAACTGATAATGAGGTAGTGATGGTATTGGTTTGCACGTTGAACTGCCTCCAACTTGAAATATGGCCATGCCAAATTATAAATTGATGATCCTAATTTGTTTGTTTTCAAGCACAATGGGAAACTGCATGAATGTAATGTCCTATTCACAAAAGAAGAAGATCAAAGTTCTCATCTTTAATGGAGGAGATAAAGAGTTCAATGCCTCAACACCAGTTGAGAAGATCACTTCTGGTCCTTACAATGGCTTTGAGCTGATACACCATGCCCAGCCTTATTCACCATTGCCACCCAACACTAGGCTAAAACCTGGGGAGGTTTATTACCTTGTACCACTCCTGACACAGCCTAATTGCCCGTGGATGTCTTTGAAAACGGCCAACCACAAAACTGGCAAGAGAAGGACAATAAAGATTGTAGTGACTAAGGAACAGTTTCAGTTACTGTTAAGAAGCACAAAGGAGTTGCTGTCTGAAGAAATTTCAGTCAGATCTTTGGGGGGCTTTTGAGTAGGAGAAGGGTGTCAGAAATGGCAGCCATCCTTAGCTACCATTCCTGAGGTATACTAGCATCCTCTTCATTTGGAAATTGGAATAGATCCATATGATGGTTTAGATTAGATATTACAAATCTAAAAGTGTATCTAAGGCTATGTTATTTAAAATTTTAAATGACATGGAACTCTGTACACTACCAGATTCAGGGAACACAATCTTAACCGCTCTATTTCAAGTGAAATAGAGATGAGCGATAGGACAACTTCTGGTATCTTTCTTCCTTTTTCTAACTAGTTGTGCCATAACCATTTCACCATGGAAATTGTATATATAGTATATAACTATAAATTTCAATCAAAAAATGGTGAAGAGAACAGCAGTTTGGGATTCTCAAACTTTTCAATTTATTTCTTCTTTTTGTTCTAGCAATGTAGGGAAAATTTTCAGTGTAGGATGTAGAATATGTTTATGACAGTTGTAATTTCTGTCTACAATTTGCTACAGTATAGTTGTATATGACTTGTGGCTTGTATTAACTAATGACATTTTACAGTTGTTTCTTGCTACGATTGTTGTACGGATTGCTTTCCATCCTATCTAGTTACGAAAGCCATAGGACTTGTAATTATAGAGTAACAAGTGACAGTAGTATATCTCACTAGAATTCTGCAAAAGTATTAGTTTCACAATAGATGTGTATATTACATAGTTCAAAAGAATCTCGTAATCATTTAGTATCTTTGTATTAATTTCACACTTCCATGATTTTGTGGCACCCATGCTATTATGCTGAAGAGTTGCTTTAGCAACTTCAGAGGCCAGCCAAACTCTAGCTTTGTTACCTAAATTCTTGGAATGAATATTTTCTGACTCTGGGTAAGTTTAATGCCATAGTTACCATAACAGAAGACATGTTTGTTGTGGAGCATGCAGGTATGTAGCAAATGCCTTATAAAAAATTTCAGGAAGACTAAAATCCAGTGAGAGTATTTAGTTTCATAAAAGGTTATAAAATCTATGCTTTCAAGTACTTTGTTATAAGGGTTGGGTTTCCCAATGTGTTTTGTTGATACATAATATCTTCATGTTAGAAACTTCAGCATCTTGTCAAGATTTCCCATTTAGGCTCACATAACTTTCTTGAAAGCCTGATTTTTATTTATGTCAAATGATTTCTCATTTCCCAAATTTATCATAAAGTCGCAGTTTTCAATTATGTTTCAAATTCAACATGATTTTGCCATTGAGTCCTGGCTCAAGTGGCAGTTCCTCTTTCCACAAGAACGTTTGGAAGGTGAGGTCATGAGTTCAAAAACTCATTATGTGTGTAAGTCATTAATAATTAAAAAAAATCGGCACCATTTCGGTCCATTAAAAAAAAAAAAGCAGTTGAAAGTTCATTTCCTTCTTACTATTCACAAGTATGGACGCAAAACCATATTGGATACAATTTACACACAATATCAAACAGTAGACAAAACAAATCTAACACATCACAAAGTCAATTCCCCCCATTCCAATCAGACCTTTATTTTTTCTAACTATCTTGGTTAAACTTCGTTTATGTATCTACATTTCAAATCACACAAAGTGGCTGATGAATCAAATGATTTCAGATTTCCTGATAATTTCAACTTTCTCCAATGTAGGGAATATTCACAATGCTTTTGTTACCCTGCAGCAATTGGAAACCACAAGAAGTTTAATATTTGACAGCCAAAGTTAATGCAAAAGTCATCTTTAAATCATCTAGGACTTTCAAAATGCATTAGGCTAAATTAGTAATAGCTGTACCAAGAATGCTGAGTAAACAGAGGAAAAAACCTTGTAGATGAGTTTGCATGTCTATTCTTTCTATTATCATCCACCTTCATTGATGCAGCTTCCTTTTCTCTAGCTGCTGCTTCTCTCTTCATTTTCTTGGACTCTACTTCGATGGCTTTTGTCAATGCATCAACCTTCTTTATGAGCACCTGCATGGAATTTTACCACATGCAATCAATACTCTCTGAGAGTGAGAGAGAGAGAGAGAGCATAGTTTCTTATACATTACCTTTATTTCTTCATCTTTAGTATTCAAAGTACTTTCCTTCACATCACAAAGCTTCCTTAAGTTGATGACTTCCTTTTGAAGTCTATCATACAGCAATCCTGAGACCACATCTTCATTACTTCCTTTGTTTTGTGGATCTTCATCGCCTCCACTTTTGGATTTTCTTTCTGGTGAGGCTGTTGTTTCATCATTATCTGTGTTCTCCTTTTCATTGCTATCAACAACTTTACTTCTAGATGCCCATATACTTTTTTTCAGCATATTTTCTCCAGAAGCATGTTTCTTTTTCAAGTTATTTGCTTGTTTGAGCTCTAGAGTAACATTGGCTGTTTCATTTTCTACAATGGGGTTTTGCAATGGAGAGCTTATACTGACAGTAGAAGCCCTTGGCTGGGATGTAGACCTCTTTCTTAGTCCACCATTGCTTGTTAAAAAGCCAAATATGTTGCTGGACTTTTCAATTTTTGGGGACTTACAGAATCTGTTAGGGTTGACTAAGAAACTCGAGGAATCCTTCAAACCTTCTTCAATTATTTTAAGTCTCAGCTTTAATTTATCCTGAATTGAATTCACATTAGTACAGATATTTTACTGATTTAAGAGATCAAAAGAAAAAACAAGATCGGAAATTATATGTTCACCTTAAGTTGTGCTTCTGCCTTAGTTGTTCTCTCTGATATGGCTAGTTTGTCTCTCAGTCGCTGCATCTCTGCCTACATTTGCAAGGTATGATTAATCAAACAGAAAATATATGTAACAAATGCCTTCTTCTGTATATTTACTTGAGTTCTAACATTAACATTGCTTTAATTGTTTATACTTCAATGATCTTTTTTGTTCTTGTTTTTAAATATCTTTTATCTTGTATGGATTTAGCTAGCTAATTAAAACTGCAGAACCGGTCCCACATTCACAATAAGGGTATGTTTAAAGTGGAAAATGTTTAAAAAATTGGGCTTCCTATAATTTTATGGGAAGGAAAATACCTGCAGAATTCTTCTCTCTTCCAACCATTGCTTGACAGGCATTACTTTGTCATTTTCATCTTTCCACTCATTAGCCACCACAGTTGCAACTCTGTTTGCTGAAACTTTGACTCTTGCTAGCTCCCTTTCCAGTGTCCTCTTTTCCTCCTGAGAAGTTGGACAAAACCATGGTTAGAAATTTGAACAATATCCAAAAAATCGAAATCATCAGAAGACTTGGTAAATAAATCTTCAGTGGAACACTTGAAATCACCACATATCTATGAAACATACATGCAATTCTTCTATCTGCCGCCGGTAGTCACGTATAGCATTAGCAGCAGCCCCACCTGCTAGAATAGCCTCCTCAAGTTCTTGAATGGTTTGGCTCAGCTTTTCAACCTCTAAAACCTTTTGGCGATTGGTTTTCTCAAGAATTCTGTTCTCCTCCTACATGTGTTATGTATAAACTGGGTTAATTACTCAAACTTCATTATCTTGATCAGAATAAAAGCATGTGATGCAAAATCATGCCTGGCAAATCTCTATCTGTCTCTTCAATTCATAGTTTTGATTTTGAACTTCCTCTACTATTAAAGCCCTTTCTAGAGCACTTCTCAAAATTCTCTCTGCTTCAAGCAGGGCAGATTCTTTTGACTTAGTGAGACGTTCCAGAGCCTTTTTATCCTCCTGCATTGCTGCAATCTGAAAAGGCCAAGAGTGAAGGAAAAATGTATGCATTGTGAGCTATCAACAAAGTTGGTATATTGCATTGGTTTCTAAAAGCAATTTCCTTATAAATTTCATCACCTACCTCATTCTTGTACATCTTGATTTCAGCCTCAAGAGGAGCAATGACCGATTCTATAGGAAGAGAATCATCCTCTTTTTGGTTTGCATACACCCTTCTTAGTGTTGCTTCAGCAGCATACTGTGCTGCCAATGCATCTTTCTTCTCACTTGTTAGTTTCTTGACTTCAAGATTCTGCATTTCATCAGATTTTGACACAATCAAGTATCTCACACTTAAACACACCATAATTCCAAGCAATATTTAGTGACTGCTAAATATACCTTATGGTCAAGAAGATTTTCAGTAACTCGGAGTTTCTCTTCCATTTTATCAACTTCATTTCTGAGCTGGAAAAAATTAATGAAATTCAAACAGAATTTTAGTAGTGAAAATTTGTTAAGAAATAGTTTCTTCCTACAAAACCAAAAACTTCCAATGTACTTAGTACTACAAAATTTTGGTCCTGAAATGTGAAATAATAGCACAGATTAACATATTACTCGCAGTCTGTCCTATTAATGTGCACAAATGGGTGGAAATTGAGTGCCAATGTTTGCATATGTTTTTTTGATTACCTCATCTACAGCCTTATCCTTCAAAGCTTCAGTGGCTCTCAATGCCTTGATTTCACCTTGAGCAGCCCCCAACTCCCTATCCTTCTCTGAACATTCAAATCATGAAATGCTTAAGCTCTTTTTTTTTCTTTAAAGAAAAAAAGGAATCATGCTTTGAGGTGGTTATATACTCCATAAGCTAAATAAATTGGAAATAAGCTTTGAAAACGAGCCCTTAGAATAGGGTAAAATAGTGGAAAAAAAAACTAAGAGAGATACAGAGAGAATAGCAAGAATTTATTAGTAATGGCATAGTTCAACTCTAAAAACTCTTGGGGAAAAGAATAAACTTGTACATGTAGTACAGGCAGCATCACACGAACCACAACACTGGTCCCTAATACGTATGAACTCTAGGATAACATAGAACTAAATCAGAAAGCAGAACTAAGACCCAAAAACCTTAACATCCAATTCAATGATCCTATTGAACTCACTGTAGCAATGGACACATTAACAAGTTTAATGTCGTGCTAGGCAATGTGTGTGTGTGTGTGTGTTTGTTTTGAAAAGAGAGAAACCTTTGAGTAGGTTCTGGAGGCGATTGAGCTCTAACACAAGAGGGTCTGGGTGAGAAAGAGAGAGCTCATCACATGCAACTTGTTCTTCATAGCTCACCATTTTTGGTTTTGGTTTCTTTTTTCTTGGGTGCTAGGAAGTTCAAGGAATACAAAAAAATCAAGTACAAGAATAAGAACAAAGAAGTGGGTTTTAAAGGGTTTTAATGGGTGATTGAATGACAGACTTTATCTGAGGAAGAGTCATATATTTCTAGGAAATTGACCGCAAAGAGAGGGATGGCTTTCCCTTGCTGTGAAGCAAAAAATTGAAAGGCACATTTCATGACTTATAAGCCGGCCTAGCCGGCTGTTTTGGCTCCTCTCTTCCCTCCTCTTTTCAGTAACGGTTACTTCTTCCTTATAATCATTTTTATTTTGAAGCGAAGCTCACTATCTTAAACTAATCCACAACCTATAGATATTCTCTCTTCCAAATAAATAAATAAATATATATAATTCATACCTTTTCAATGGTTCTAAGTGATGATGACTCTATTCTAGTGCAAGCTGCATATAAATGTTTCAAATTACAATTTTATATAGGAACAAACAAATGTGAAATGCTTAATTATCTAATCTATGTGGTGGGTGATAGTGCATTTGATGGTTAAGAATATATATCTTTTTATGTTTAATTGTAAATATGATGTCATACTATTTCAAATTTTAAATGGTGTGACATAATGCCTTTTAAAATTTGTAATATCTAATTTGAATAATGAAATTGATTCATTTGAACTTTTGAAGTAAGAAATGATTTTCCTATTTAATTTTTATATTATATAAAAAGTAAAAGGCTATTATATTTGATTATTTAAGAATGGGTATGCCCATTTACATTGTTGAAGAGAAAGATCAAAGGGATAGGGATGAGTTGGTTACATGTGTTGCAACTAACATGTGATTAGATAAATAAAACCCAAATAAGTGAAAAATTAAAACAAGAAAGATAGAATGAAAACCATTAGAATATCTAATCTTCCCATTAAAAATATAGTTTAAAACTACTACCAATTTTACTACAAAAAACTTACAAATTGACACGTCAATAATATAGTAGTAAAAAAACATTTTCAAATAATTTTTTGAAGGTGATTCTCTTTCTCTTGTGATTGATTGTATTCATCGGCACTCACCGGAAAATCTCCACCCCCCCCCCCCCCTCTCATCAATAGCCTCGATTGTCTATGGAATCATCTACCTTTCGCATGAGTTTCGTCAGCTTGAGGTCTTACATAACCAAAGGAAAGGAAACCAATTAGGCCATTATGTTACTTGAATTGAGGAGAGCTCTTGCTTCTTAAAACAAACTCTCTCAAACAATGTAATCCCTTTTTATTCAACTTATTGAAATTTCAGTTTTCCTATAATAAAAAATACAGTATATAATAGTAAATAAAATTTTTCAAATAATTTTTTGTCTTACTTTTAAAGTTGACACATAAGTTTCTTTTTTTTTTTTTTTCTTTTTTTTTTTTTTTTAAGTCTCAATCACTCAACATATAAATTAATTTGTAAAAGTAAAATTGGTAGTATTCCTATCATCAATAATAAAACCACCAAAAAAAAAAAGAGGAGAGAATAAAATCCGTGAGATAAACATGCATTTTGTTTTTGTCCTTATCTTCATGAAAGTGGTTGATGATAGGTCTAGTTCTATTATTATTATTATTTATGTGTTAAAGACTTTAATTTCATAATAATGTATATCCAATATCATAGAAAAATCCATTTCCTCCGCTAGAGTCCTTTGCAAATGATAAGAAGGAACTGTGTTGGGTCTGGTCATTATCTGATTATATTGATGGAAAGCTCTTGTTTTGGAGTAACTCAATTGCTTAAGCGCTAAATCAGTCTTTAAAGGGCTATGATTTCCTACTTAGTGGAAGTCACTCAAACAATTTTTTGAATAAAAACTAAGAAAATGAGGTATTTGATGACCTCTTTATTGAAAGGGACCAACTAAAAGTGGCTTGAAAGAACAACATATTCACTAGTGTAGATGGAGCCATTCATCTTTGCTTAAAAGCATTATTGTATATACGAAAATTATATGAAGCTTCAGCAGCATTTGGACACTTAGCCATTTGGCAAATTCTTTTTTAGGGAAGACTTCACCGCCCCTCACCAACACCAAGTAACCCTTTAAAATATTGAGAAAAAAAAAAAACCCCAAAACCAAACCCCAAATACCACCAAAATAGTCAAAAGGGTTCTTGATTATTTATATGTTAATTATTTCTTGATTTCTGACCAAAGTAGCTGTGAAAGTGATGTGAAAGTGGGATCAAGCTAAGCCTTGAGTTGTTCTATTTATTTTGTGTTCCTTATTGGTTTGAGTAGGTCAAGTAAAATAACTCTTTCAGAGTCCTCAAAAGGGTGTCTCCCCTAGGTGTACAATTTGTGGAATGGTTGAGATGGAGGGTCCATTGAACATCTAAAAGGTTCATAGAAGGATTATAATTTAAAAAGAAAAGGCATCATAGTTGACGAGTATCGGTAAAATGGTCGTCCATTTACAAGGATGACCATAATGCACATCTAAGTCAGGATAACTCCCACGAGCAAGCAATGAAAGGTTGTCTGAACGGACGAGCCTATGCACATTAAAGTCAGAAATTAACTCCATCAAGCCAGCCAACAACAAGTAAATACGCCGGAAAGGTTACAAGAGCTTTGATGAGCCAACAGTCATGCGTTGCACATTAAAGAGAATCTTCATTGCCATTAAATGCTATAATTCATTCAAGTGAAAACATCCAGAAGAGCATTAACGGGCATAAATGACCAACCAGAAAGCAAGCTATATAAAGTTAGCCAACCCAGGTGAGTTTTCTTCATGAAAAACGCAAGATACTACAATTATTCTATCAATTCAGAGCGACAATCTGACTTAGGCATCGGAGTGTCCATAGCTGGCACCACGCCGGTGATCTTTCTTTTTATTTCTTGTCTTTTCAACGGATATCGTGGTTCGTCCATCAGGAACGACAAGGAGCATACTGATGAGGTCATATTTGAGCTTCATCAATAGTATTTTACTTCTATTAAGTTTTCATAAACTCAAAACTTTTGCTATTTTAGTTGGCAATTGCGGTTGGTTATAGAGCCCTAAACTAGGACCTTCCTTCTTCTCAAAAAAAAAAAAAAAAAAAAAAAAACTAGGACCTTCCATGTCTTGTATGGTAGATTCAAATGAATAATTTGGGAGCCAAAGTACCACAAGAAGGGTGGAGCTACACGTATGAGTGGGGGCCATGGCCCCCTAAAAATTTTAAAAATATTTTAATACTATATATAAATATTTAACATTTTAATTATTAGCCAACAAAAATGGAACTCGGCCCCTCCAAATATTTGAACTAGTCTAATGATGCTCTTTAAAAAATTGTCAAATTGATCTACTAGTTATAGAGAATGTTTTTTTTTTTCCTCACATTTATTTTTTATTGTAAAATGTGTTCTTGTATCTATTAAAGTTTTGGATCATTCATGTCTTTGAATACTTTATTAGTTCAATTGAAAATTTTTTACTCACTTTGATAGACAATTTGGTAACTTATATTAAAAATGAAAACTTTAAAAGATTCACTATGAAGAACACTAAGTTATATGTCTATAGATGTATGTGTTTGTGCATGTTTATGAAAGTTTGTATAAGCTAATAAATTAGTATCATAAGTTGGCCCTCCCAAACAAAAAGTTTTGGCTACGCCTCTAACCAAAAGTTATCAAAATCGCATTTATGTTGAACTCTAATTTGGCCACCAAAAAAAAATTTGGAAATTATTTGCTTAAGTGTTTATACCAATTATTTGCATAAGCAATTTAACAAAAGCAATTTATTTGCTTAAGTGTTTAAACCTATATTTGGTCATGAAACCGGTGAACTAATTTAAGAAGCTTCTTTGCAGCTATGCCTAGGTCAAATTAGTTCATAGGTCTTTTTCATTTTCCATAAAACAACAACAACAACAACAGTAAAGCAACAACTATAATGTGGAAAAAGACAATCTTGAAGGAAACAACTCTTCGAATCTTAAGCCGACAAAGAATCCCAATTAAATGGGTGTAAACCAAACTTTACCCTCCGTAGCAAATCAATGAACAAAGAACTAGACATGGCAAAATGGGTGGGTCGGGTCGGGTTCGGGTCGGGTCAATTGGGTTGCGGGTCAAACGGGTTACGGGTCAAAAACTGGTCATTTTAAGCGGGTTAAAAAGGGGTTCGGGTCAATCGGGTTGCGGGGCGGGTCAGGTCGGGTTGACCCGTATTTTTCACATGAAATTGTTTATTTTTTATTTTTATAAAGAAAACAATATGTATTTGCCATTTGGAAAGTAATGCAACATATTACTTGATGTAAAATGCATTATTTTGAATTCACTGCTTATATCAAGAATGAATTCAGTTAAACTTATTAATACTTATTCAATAATTTTAAAATTATACAAATCCAAACATTGTTATCTAAAACAAAATAACACAAAGATAAGTAAAACAAATACACAAGTTTTATTTCTACACAATATCAACATTCCAAAATATAAAATAAAATTATAAATGACTTATTGAATAACTCATTTGATAAAGAATAAAAACATATAAGAAAGTTACGGTCTTGAAAATTAATTTTATAATCTATTATCAATTGTAGTTGACACTCTATTTCAATTTGAAATATACATTAAAGTTTGATTGCTTATTTATTTATACATGGTCTCTTTTATAAAGATCATATTGTTGTTAAGCAGTATACACTCTATGAAATATCATAATTTATTTTGAAAAGCCATTTATTTTGAACATAAATTGTTAAAAAATAGGTCTAAGTATATTTATGCTAATTTGATACTTTGGCTTTACTATTTTCACACTTGTGAATGTGTCCCACACATGTCTACAATTTTAAATCTATTTTTAACTCTAATGTAAACAGATTATCTTGGCATGAATTTTGTTATTTAATATCTAAAAATCTTTATTCATTACAGAATACTTAACCATTTATCTTTCAATTAATTTGCATGCAATTATGTAAATATATCAATTGTTTCCTTAAATCTCACAATAAACAATTAAATCAATATTGTCTTAATTTCATTATTTTTTTTACCCAAAAAAAAAAAAGTTTTAAAAAAATGGTTCGGTTTCGGGTTGGGTCGCGGGTCGGGTCGGGT
This sequence comes from Quercus glauca, assembly GCA_023736055.1. Lineage (NCBI taxonomy): Eukaryota > Viridiplantae > Streptophyta > Magnoliopsida > Fagales > Fagaceae > Quercus > Quercus glauca. The sequence goes on from CM043319.1 coordinate 78,440,483, forward strand.
TGACCCGCACAAAACACGGGTCAGGTCACGGGTTAACCCGTTTTTACTTCGAGTCAAAAAAATCAGGTTCAGGTCAAGTATTTTTCGGGTCGGGTCGGATCGGGTCAGAAAATTTTGACCCGTTTTGCCATGTCTACAAAGAACAATGATGCAAGTAAATTTAAGCCTCAGAATCCTTTGAATTGACCCAAAAAAATTCTGTCTCTGGCCTATTGGTCTCTCCAGGTCTCAGTCTCCCAAAAAATTTCGAGTTGGGCTAGTGGATATTATATCTGTCCAACTTGTGGAGGGGCTAATTTAAGCCCATACTATATTCACTGCCCAATTGGCCTGGGCTTGTTCATTCCAACTGAGTTACAAGATCAGGCAGTTAATTGTGTTTAGGTCCTATGCTACTTCCGTAGTTCCATTGAAAAGCCATGGTGGGCTTTTATTGTTCACTGTCCCAAGCCCAATTAGAGATCCCAGCAGCTTCCTATGCGCCTATAAAAGTTCTAGCAAGTAGTAACTAGCAACTATTCAGCAAAAAGAAGAAGAAAAAAGTATTAGTAACTAGTAACTATACTCATGATTTTCCTTATCTTATTGACTGCAACGGATTGAGATCACCATTCCAAATATAAGATTAATTTCATTGGACAGAAGAATCTATTTGGCTGCACATCTGAAGAGACTTTTGGATATTTATCTTAACCGACCAGAGTTACACTTTCTCCTTTGTAATAAAAAATCAATAATGTCCTACAAGGCTTTTATTATATTATCCCTTGACTAGAAACTGCCAATGGCATGGGAAAGAGAAACTGTTTTCTTTCCAGAAACCCTTGAAGAAGTTATCCTTTTTGGCTTTTCATTAAACAAAGTGCAAAAGAGGAATCAATTTAGCCAAGATAACTCTCCATGTATTCTTCTTTGATCAACTAATTCTTTTCCTGGATTCCATAAATACAAAGGAGAAAAAAAAGTTATTCCTTTCCTAACTTCTAATCTTCATTTAAATTGAAAAAGGACCATTTGAAAATGGACAAGGCAACCAAGCAATCAAGTAAATAAAGAATCTTTACCAAAACATTCCATTAGATCCATTGCAATGACTAATCTGCCCTTCCAAATTTCTGAATTGCAGTTGTCCCTGGGCAATCAATGTTGACAAATTAACTGGAGTAAAAACTAGGCATAAAAAGGTTTTTATTTTTATATGTTTATGAGTGAGTTTTTTGGCTAAGGAAAGGGGGTTGGAGAGATTTAAACAAGTAACTTCCATTACATGAGGCATGATCCTTGAGGACTCGAACCAAGTGTGTGTCGGTTTTGTTTTTAAAAGAATATTAGGGCTCGTTTGGTATATGTGTTTAAATACATATTTTCAGTTTATAAAAACAACATTATACGTATTTTCATACACTTTTTCACCCACACGTATTTCTAAAAAAAAACTGAAAACTGTTGTTTAAACACATGTACCAAACGGGCCCTTAAAATCATGATCTGAATGCATTTGCTGCCTCCTTACAAATTGGTCTAACTTATAATGACATTTGATTGACAATATTTTATGGTTTTTCTAGTTTAACCATGTGATCCCTTTGCTATGAGCAGTACCGCGTACATGCACAATATTTTTTATAACAAATTTCACAATTGTTGAGTTGTTAAGTTGTTATTAATATCATCTCATTTACAACTTGCTACCTCAATAGTTGTGAATAATTTGGGAGGGGGGTGGAATTTGTGACTCTAGACTAGAGGCTAGAGACTTATTGGTTTGGCATATCAATTTGTAAATCAAAGAATAAATTAGTTAAATTAAGGGAGGACACTTTGGGAAACCATGTGTACTATGAAAATAAGTAGAGGCCAAGCAAAATATAAAATTATTGAAACCATCATTTCCAGCATAGAACCTTAGGAAGAGATATATAGATAACCATATTCCCCAACAAAGAACCTCAAGAAAGGATATATATAATCACAATCCCTCTCTCTCTCTCTCTCTCTCTCTCTCTGGGGTTATAGTTATAATCCAAGAAGCCATGGACATCCCAGATAAGCTTCTGCAGTACAGATATCATATTACCATAGCAGCCATTGTTCCATTAGTTCTTTCCTTACTATTGTATGCAGCTCCTCGGCTTCTCACCATCCTGGCCTACTTTTGGCCTCTCTTTGCATCTACAGCAGTTTTGTTGATGGCATTAATAGCCTTTGGTGGTCTATCCCAGTTTTCAAATGAAGCTCATGGTGAAAAAGCAGGCGCAGGAATTCTAGATTACGTTGGAGGACAGCCAGAACACAGTTAAGAGCCTCAAAATCATGTGTAAAACTTATGAGGTTCAGACATAGATTTAGTATCCATTGATCAATGACCTCATTTTCTCTGTAACAATGTCTGCAAGAAAAGAAATTTCAAATTCCCACCTTGCTTTCCCCCCCTAAGTCTTAAAGTGACTTGGATGACAGTGACAATGTAAATCCTGGTAATAATAAATGAAAGACAGTTTGGTTCTCTATGTACATAACCAACTTTTATGGCCTGAGAAATTTACTTTGTGACACCATTTCTTTTATCATTTTTGTTGTATACTTTTAATGGATTGATTGGGTTGTTGTGATGGGCTCCTAGTTTTGAGAAGAACTTAATATAGGAATTAAATCATAGGAAGAATTCTGGTGGGCAAGAAGTTGGTGTTTCAAGTTTCAATCATTGATCTCAAAAAATTGTCCTTTGAGACTGCAAATCAATGTTTCCTTATAGGTCAAGTTCTTATGAGTTGTTTCATGATGAAATGAGTTTACTGATTGCCTTAAGATGTCTTAAGTTTCTGTTATGCATACACTACACATATGATATGCTTCAAGAGAGCTTGCATTCCTGCTGGTTTGGTTACCTTGTCTATTACTCTGGAAGTTCCCCTTTTCTAACAGTGATCCTTGGGTAAAAGCATGAAAGTGCTTTATCCTATGCCTGTCTTTAAGCAAACCACTTCTGTAATACAAAAGTCGCAAATGCCAAAGAAGAGACTTGAGCACTAACCTAACACCTAAGATGCACAGATACGAGTACGGTAATACAATATTTCTTGAAAAACCTAAGGTATGATACGTAGCAAATACACATATTAATTACTTATTAAATATATTTTTTTATATATTGTTAAGCGTTTACTTTTCATATATTGTTAAGCATATATTAATTTAAGAGCAATAATGGATAATAAAGTGAATTTATGGTCACTAAATGATGGTTTATAGTACAAACCAAGATCCAAAAGAGTAAATAAAAGATAACTTCTATCTTTTCTCTCCAAAAAAATAAAAAAAGAAATAAAAGATAACTAAATAAGTGTTCTAAATTGAAACCAATATATAAAAAATATAAATAAAAATTCTTACAAGTTTGTGCTATCGCTCATTATCGGGGTTGGGTTACAATGATATCCAAGCAATATCACAGGTATATCCTAGACGTATTAGCACTTTTTTTTTCTTTTTTTAAACACAACTAGGCTTTTTCCTTAGAGGTATCCAGTATAATACTTGTACAATATGTATCATATATGGATACATTAGCAAAAATAGAGTATCCATGCATCCTAACACACACCTCCCTATTGGAGATATATATATATATATGTATATATAATATTTAAGAAAAAGTGTACTAAGTCATATATAAAGTGAGAACCCATGCAATACCTACAGAGTTCCATGGGATGCAAAACTCCTAGATGATCGAGATAAAAGTTTAAAGACTTAATTTTCAAGGTTTTCTCAACTATCTTACCATAGAAATAACTAGATAGTACCAAGTGAGTTACAAGGTTCTTGGTTATAAATGCATGACTTAATTAGTTGAGTAATGAATGATTAATGATATAATATCGAAATGAATTTGAGGTATGCCTAATAAGTATGCATGGAATGAAATTAAGGTCGGATTGATGATATATTAGTGTAATACAATAAGAGTAAATTTAGATACAATATCTTAGGTGTAGTATGATGTACATTAGGTTTTTCAATTGAATTCAAATACTTAAGAATTAGCTCATGTTCAGCAATTTTTTAGTGATGCATTCATGTGAGATTATCAATCTTTTGGGCTCAGCCCAACGCAGATGATGCCCATATAAAAACGAAAATTTTGAATGGTATGCTTGTTATTGCCTTGAGTTTCCACAATAATGGATCTGTAAATTCTGTCGATTCACTGAGTTCTTTTTAATAGATTTTGATTTTTTTTTTTCCTTCATTTCTTTACCGAATTGCAATAGTACCAGTCGACCATCTCACAGTTCTTTAGCGTTTAGCGTTTTGATTGTTGTTGAGTTTCCATAACTGAGCGAATATATGAAGTTTAAAGCAGTCTAATCTCCACCAGATTAATCATCTCACGGTTCTGGCAAAAATATTTACTAGTCTTGTCACCAGTTCAATGAATTCATAGTCATTCCTTCTCTAGCAAAGGTACATTTGCACTTAGCTTTCAAATATAGCTACAAAATAAAAGATCTCAACATCTTCAATAGTTATTATACCTTATACAAAGGGGTTAACAGGATGGTGTTAGTCAGATCTGAACTTAGGATGACTGAGATGACATAAGATCAGATACTGTCAAAGCTCCGGATTGATCAACATCAAGTCTCTTAAATGTCTCTATCACAACTGAAACATCCTCAGGGCTAATCTTCCCCATTTCCTCAAGCTTATATATGACAAATTCTGCAACACTGATAACAGAAACCAACAAGACACACATAAGAATCATAGGGAAAACTCAGCCAATTAATGAAAACATCATTTACAAGATCATAAAATTTTGCATAGAAGGGAATAGGCATGTGTGGTGAAAAAAAGAACCTAAAGTTACTGCTAGTTATTTTCTCTTCCTTTAGGTTTAATGTGTTCAGCACTACACAAATGACTCTTACCTAACAGCCTTATCATGATTAAGATCTGCTGCCTCAAGATCCGAGGGTGTCAAATTTCGTTTAAGAACCCATTTCACGAATGAGCTTTGCCTTCTTTCAGTGTATAGTTCAGCAAGGTAGAGAAAGAACTGAGCTAAGCAAATGGTACTGCTCAATATCCAGAAAATAGCAAAAATTCGACCCCGTTTAGTTGAGAAGCTCTCATCCCCATAACCCAGAGTGGTAATGGTTGAACAGACACAATAGAATGCATCCATAAAATTGAATTCTTCAACTACAAATAAGAAGACAGTTCCAACTATTATAAGAACAAAAAGAAGGATCCCTGCCATGATAAACTTATATTTAACTTTGTGAGTTTCAAACTCCTTAAGAATCTCAGTTGGACCCTTTTTGCGCATGTAAATGGTTCTAACTAGAAGGATTCCTGTTTTTCTACTATATAATCTGCAGCCTGACTAAGAATCAGCCCCACAAGAACCATGCCTGTGAAGACATAAATAGTTGCAAGTAGTTTTGCCAGCATGCTATTTGGCACAAGGTCTCCATATCCAACAGTAGTCATTGTAACAACACAAAAGTAAATGGAATCAAGAATTCCATTTGTTTTTTGACCCTTGATCTGATGCCTGATGAGGAAGAAACAAATGGTGCCTCCACCTAGGTAAGCAGCCAACCACATGAACACTTGCTTGAAATTAAATTGTGGTTTCGCAGGTATTGATTCAGGATGTAAAGGAGATTCAACTCCGTTTTCTTCAGGGCGATTGGTCTCAGCTAAAGAAGCAGCACTACCACGTGGTTGTCTTCTTCTTTGGAGGTCATTCTTCTCATTAAGATGAGAATGATCTCTAAACTCTGAAAGCAATGATTCATTAGCATCATTATAAGCCATCAGAAAACTAAACTAAGGTTCATCTGAATGGGAAACCTGCAGAACACAATTATAAAAGGAGCTGAAATTAGCCATGTGACATAATGTGTCTGAACTCTAACCTTACATAAAATCATTTAACATAAGTCATTTTACATTAATTTCTAGTGGCCAGTAGTTAATAATTATAATCATCATTGCTCGCCAAAAATCAATGGATTTAATGTAAAAAACTTTTCACGTCCCTAGTAGCTCATAAACAGTGACACTAATTTCTTCAATATGCACTGATGAGAATGAATTATTTTGTTTCTGTACAATTTGCATTGCCATATTCATTGTTGAGCACTTAACTAAAATACTAAAATTCAGTCATTAAAAAAGCAATCATGCTTCTGCCCATTCAATAGCAGTTTGGCAATTTTTTTCCTTGTAAGTGACCCCCTGCGATTTTAGCATATAAAATGCACTTGCAGTTAACAATTGCACTTGTTGCCATCTCCGAGAGATTACTGTGCGTGGGGGACGGAGGAATTACACATACCAAGAGGAATAGTCAAGTACTCAAAAAGCTCAGGACACCTTCGCTAGGAGAAAAAAAAACTAATAACATTTAAATTTGAATTGAAATCAAGGTAAACATGGTTAGAAGGTTAGCCAACTTGTTCCAAAGGAAATCAAGGAAAACAAACATTATTTATCCTAGTTTTATCATTAATTATCTATTTGAAACACAAAGGTCCTGGCTTTTAACTAAATATCCATTATAACTGAATCAAACAACACGCAATTCTTACCATCATATTGGATCCTAACATGTATAACAAATCAACTTTCTCTCGTTAGATATGCAATCAAGTAAAATGGCTTCTCAGAAACTATAAATTTGTTTTGAAAAATTAGAAGAAAGAATGAATATGAATTAATATGCTTTTAGAATATTATATTTCTTAAACTCATAAAAATAAAATGTTATATGTGAAGATTAGGCAAACTTAAGCACCATATCAATATGAACATTCACACAAACAAAGAGAGAGAAAAAAGAAAGTAGATGAATTAATGTTTATGGAAAGATAGAAACAGAATTCGGAGGGTATTGAAAATTGGAGATTTTGTCTTACACGAGAAAGCCGTTATTGCAAATCAATTGCTCAATTTGAAAGTGATGTGCCTGTACTTTTGCATGACCCATAGAGAACTCAGAAACATAGGGGACCCGAAAGAACTGTCATATCCCAGGAAAGTAGTATCAAAGTGATAAAAAAAAGGAACCAAGATTCACTCATGCTTCCAACTGGCCAGTTTCTCACCACTAATAAGAACCAAACTTGGACTTTGACCTCCAATTATTAAGAGCCATATGGCCAATGTCACATACCAGAAAGCATGCTTTAATCTTCTTCTGTTTTATCTTTTAAAAATATAAAAATAGTATGCTATAATCTAGAATGCCATAAAAGCTAACAAGTAACAATTACTTAAGGCCCATACGGCTAATGTCACATACCAGAAAGCATGCTCTAATCTTCTTCTGTTTTTATCTTTTAAAAATATAAAAATAGTATGCTATAATCTAGAATGCCATAAAAGCTAACAAGTAACAATTACTTGAAGCTAGGGAGCTAATTTTTATTTTATTTTATTAGTTTTAAGTGGTATCCCAACTTTGTTAAATTAATCTACTTATTGTCCATGAGATAGTTTGAAAATAGCATGAAGATAGTCTAAAAATCCCATGAATCAGTAGTGTGGTCGATAGAACTTGGAATCTTCTAGTTTACTGTATATCTTTCGAGTCTATTAAACATTTAAACCCACTACTCACTATTCCAAAATGAACACTAATATTTAACTCTTAATTCAACCCAAAAAGTTGAATGATCACTATTCAGTTGAAAATAGTTACATATACATGAACACGCACCCAACATAAACAAAAATGAGGGTGCAATCCCAATTAAGAAACACACACATACACACATGAACACGCCAACTATGATAAAATGTTTGCATTATCTTGTTTGACGGCTATAACTACATATACTATTTGAACAGGAACTTACCAGTAACTAATGGAACGAATAGTACAAATATAAATATGATTTGTATTTAGTAGGGTTGACATGGATAGTTCTAAACAAAATGTGAAATCTATGACCCTTATTTGGTCTTTTTAGGTCAGGTCAACTCGTTGTAATTTGTATTTTTTTTCACATGCAAAATAAAAATAAAATTGAAACTTTTTAATATTGACTTTATCTCATTTTCAACACAAAAAAACAAAGAATAAATAAACAAAAACACTCGTAGAAGGAGTAAATTTTATATTTTAGCCACCAAAACCAATGCAAAATGTACATACACCCAGCCACTCAGGCCATAGTTATTAAACTCAACTCAAATATTGACTTGATCTATGAGTTGGGTCATTGAGTCACTAGTTCAACTAATAGGTTATCGGTCAAACTACATGATTAAATAAAATTTTTTATTTTACAATAAAAATAAGCTAGAGAATCGTAACATAAATATGTAAATTAAAAAGAAAAAAGAAAAAAGAAGCATATGCCTAAATTAAACTGGCCATCATAATTTAAAATCAAGGTTCACAATAACAGAGTAATCTTTTGATAGGATGATAATTTTACTGGTAGATAGATCAATAGAAAAGCACTTTTTTAAAAATTCTTTAGGTTTTGTTATCTCAAAAAAAATTCTTTAGGTTTTTTCATCTTTAAATTACCATATGAACAAAGTTTAGTTACAAAATTGATTATAACCTTAGGCTACAACCTTACTTAATATCTTTTTATTGGATATGAATTTTGACAAATTTACTGTTAGATTACTTTTTCTTCTTATATTCCCATGCTTGCAAAATTTCTTGAAAAATAAAGATCAATAGTTATGTCATCAATAAATTGTTTAAATTGCAAGTTTTTGTAGTTTAAAAATGTGCATAAAATATAAGATTATAGATCATATAGTAAATAACATCCGATTGACACAAAAGTTAACATGTGTATTAAAAGTGTAAAGAACATACAACTCAACAGTTATATTTTTAAAATATGCAGTAATACTTATTTTATTGAGTAAGGTTGTAACTTTATACTACAATCAATTTTGTAAATAAATTTTGCCCTTACCATATTATAACATATTAAGTAGTAAAACAAGTCAATAAATTGGATCTATATATGTAAGTTTACAAATTTCACAAACCCAATCAGGTGATAAAAACTCATTCGGGTTACATGGGCTACTTCAAACCCATCGGGTTTGACTGAGTTTAACAGGATCTTGTGCATAAATGATCCATTTAAACACCTAGACCGATCTAGGTGCCGGGTCACCAGGTTTTCGGTCCAACCAGCTGGGTAGGTCCATGCTTAACAACTGTGACCCAAGCCCAATATGTGGCCCCAATGACTTATTCTCTTTACAGGCCCAATAAAAAGTAAAAAGTAAAGGGTCCGGCTCTACACACTACACACTGTGAGAGTTGGAGTTGGACTTCAATTTAGTTTCAGATTTTTTTTTTTTTTGTCAGAGACTCTGAGAGTAGAGGGAAAATCCAGAAGTAGAACTGTGGAAGCACTCGACCTGGGGAAGAAAGAAGAAGAAAAACGAGGGCTTAAGCACTTCCCCTCCCTCTCTCACTGGTACAACACTTACCAAGTTTTCTTACACTAACTCAAGCTTCAATTACAAATTTACTTTGTTTGCTTCTTTCTCTGTATATTTTCAAAACCCTTTGCAGCTTAAAACCCATATTTCTCATACCATTTGCAGTTCATAAATCTTAGCATTTCTGGGTATTAGCTCTTTACTTTGTTCTAGGAAAAAGAACCCATTTTTGTTTTATCTTTTAATTTTCTGTTTCTTAGACCATTTGTTGAATTTGTACTACCAGCTAGCTTTTGGGGTTTTGAGTAGCTTTAATTGAAGTTTATGCTTTAACAGTATTAATTTTGTAGTCTGTTGTATATCCTATGCTAGCAAGAATAAACCATTTTTGTTTTATCTTTTGGTTTTCTATTTCTAATGCCATTTTTGAATTTGTACTGCCAGCTAGCTTTTGGGGCTTTGGGTAACTATAATTGAACTGTATACTTTAGTCCAAGTGTAAGTAATGACATCATTACCGTCGAAAAATATATGGATACGGCGGCAACAGTGCCCATGTGGGGATTGGAAATGTTATGTTTCATATGAGGGCGATGCTGAAGAAACATCCATAGCATCTCAATTGGTAAAGAATGATATGGTGCCATCAGAATCTATGGTTGCTCCTTATGTTGGGATGGTGTTTAAGAGTGATGATGACGCGTTTGAGTATTATGGCAATTTTGCTAGAAAGAATGGATTTTCAATTAGGAAAGAGAGATCAAGACTTAGCCCGCAATTGGGTATTTATAAACGTGACTTTGTTTGTTATCGTTCTGGATTTGCGCCTGCAAAGAAAAAGCCCATCGGGGAGCACCATAGGGATAGGAAATCGGTGAGATGTGGATGTGATGCAAAAATGTATTTGTCCAAAGAGATAGTTGAAGGGGTTTCTCAGTGGTTTGTTGTACAGTTCAGTAATGTTCATAACCATGAACTTTTGGAAGATGACCAAGTACGCCTCCTTCCAGCATATCGTAAAATTCACGAGGCAGATCAAGAGCGCATATTGTTACTTTCTAAAGCTGGGTTTCCTATTCATCGTATAGTGAAGGTGCTGGAGTTGGAAAAGGGGATTCAAGGTGGGCATTTACCATTTTTGGAGAGGGATGTCAGAAATTTTGTTCAGAACCGTAAGAAGGTTGTTCAAGAAAATGATGCTTTGCTCACTGAAAAAAGGGAAAATGATACGCTGGAACTGCTGGAGGCATGCAAGGCCACAAAAGAAACAGATGAAGACTTTGTTTATGATTTTTCTGTGGATGAGAATGATAAGGTTGAAAATATTGCTTGGTCGTATGGTGACTCAGTTCATGCATACACCATGTTTGGTGATGTGGTTTATTTTGACACTACTTATCGATCGATCACATATGGAATGCTTTTTGGAGCATGGCTTGGCATTGACAACCATGGTAGAACCATATTCTTTGGTTGTGTCCTGTTACAGGATGAAACATCCCGTTCCTTCTCATGGGCTTTACAGGTTTACTGCTAATATCCTTTATAATGGTTTTAGTTATGTATTCATATATCTTCCCTTGCAATAATTATTTCCCACCTTGAATACAGACTTTTGTCCGTTTCATGAGAGGAAGATGTCCACAAACAATTCTAACTGATTTGGACCCTGGGCTTATAGATGCCATAAGAAGTGAGCTACCAAACACTAAACATGTCACTTCTATATGGAATATTATCTCCAAACTGCCAAGTTGGTTCTCTCTTCTGCTTGGATCTCGCTATGCAGAATTTAAATCTGAGTTTGATGTGTTATATCATGTGGATACCGTGGATGAATTTGATCTTCGATGGAATCAAATGCTTTCCATGTTTGGACTTGGTTCAGACAAACACATTGCTTTACTCTTTTCTTTCCGGGCATCTTGGGCACTATCCTATATGAGAGGTTACTTTCTTGCTCGAATGGCGACGACAGCATATTCAAAGTCTGCAGATTCATTCTTGAAAGGGGTTTTTAGTGCACAAACATGTTTGCGTAGCTTTTTTGAGCAGGTATATTATTTAAAAGTTATTTTCCCTATTCTCCTTACATTTATGTTTTCCCTGTAGTCCATGTACTGATATTGCTTCTCTTGCTTGAACTCTTTCAGGTTGGTATTTCTGCAAACTTTCAAAATCATGCACATCTAGCAATGCAGTATATGCGTATAAAAACATGCATACCCATTGAAGATCATGCACGAAGCATTCTTACGCCTTTTGCCTTCAATGCTTTGCAAAATGAGTTGGTGATGACCATGCAGTATGCAACATCTGAGATGGCTAATGGATCATATATTGTTCGCCACTTCAAGAAGATGGATGGAGAGCATCTTGTCATATGGATACCAGAGGATGAACAGATCCATTGTTCCTGTAAAGAATTTGAGTCTTCAGGAATTTTGTGCAGACATTCTCTTAAGATACTTATAGTAAAAAACTACTTTCATCTTCCTGATAAATATTTTCTGAGTAGATGGCGCCGAGAAAGTTCTCCAGTTATTTATGAAGATAATTGTACTCAAAATGGTGAGGATGAATGGTTTCAAGAATATCATTGCCTTACTGAAACTCTATTCTCAGAATCATCTATTACAAAGGAGCGTTCTGATTATGTTCGTATTGAACTCACTAAAGAGCTCACAAGGCTCCTTAATGAGGTCAGAAACCTCCCAGAGATTGATGGAGTTGCTATGGATTTGACACTTTCCCCGACTTGTTGATTTGAAGTGAAGGGTTCTATGCATGCTAGCAAATGCAGCTTTATTTTCATCTAATGGACAGCAAAGACAGGTGAAAGAAAGTATGAGCAAAAGTTGAAGAAGGTGAAAAAGGGGGGACAAAATGTTAATGGATTCTCATTGACCACTTTCAATCAGAAGAGGTAACATTTTGAGAAGGGTTAACCAAAAGTGTATATTACAATATTTATTGTTGTCAATGGCCAGCTGTGACTGTGGCTTCCTGGATGAATAATTAGGCTGAAAAGAATGCGGATGGGGTCAATAGATATACCTAGGAAGGTGTACTTTTTAACATGTGACAATGTTCTTTTAGTAATGAAGCAGAAGCATAGTTTCTATCTTATACTGTTCTTAACTTGGAACAGGTGCATTTCAATAAGTGTTTGCTTGATTTATTAAGGTGTAAGAATGATTTTTCGTTGATACTGCAGCCATGCTGTCTTTTGCATAAGATACTTTTGACATAAAAAACCTTTTCATCATTTTATCCCTTTTGACAAATAAATTGGTCGTGATGGCACAACCTACTCCAAAGCATCTATATATATAAATAACTTGACTCGTGTCTTGCCATCCAAGCTTTGTATTATATTTCTTACACATCATGTATTGGGCATACCAATGAGGTTTTATCCAGAAGCTTATTTAACCATCTATTTTAATTTCAAATATCTAATACTTTTTTTTATGCTATAAAAAGTAGCTGTTTGTAAATGTTTTGAGTCCGTTTTCCTCTAAATTGGTGATGTCATTAATTAATTATTTGATGATTATGCTGTTTAAACCTATGTTGATGGACTCTGTATTAAATGAATGTGAGAACATGTTGATCTAAATTCTCTTTTACTTAAATTTATAACAGCATATATGCCTAAGTTTCTTTGTAAATTGGATTCATGACTAAAATTATCACCACAATAGAAAGTAGAAACTATCTCATCTTTACCCCTGTCCTTGTAACACGACAACAACAACGCCTAAGACCCAAAATGTTGGTATCTGCCATATATCCTTGACAGATTAATTCGAATCAACCACATGTATTCTTTCTTCCATTCTATCCTATCCAAAATCATACTCTATGTACCTTAATTAACATGTCCCTTTTTATTACTTCTGCTAATATTATTTTAGGTCTTTCTCTACCTCTTTTTGTTCCCTCAACTTAAATCCACTTTTTTCTCATTGGTGCATCAATTGCTCTCCTTTACAATATTATACAGTTTCTCAACACCTTTAAAACATAACATAATGGATTCATCTTGGACATATAAGAATAACATGAAGGGTTCAATTCCGAAGTCTCTTGTATCCTGGGATATTGCCAATAACTAATTAGATTTTACAGCAACTAAATTACTTAGCACCAAAAAAAAAAGGGTATCTTGTTTCCTTGGATACACTAGTCCTTGATGCTTACCTAACTTTTTTTTTCTACTATTGACTAACTATAGATTCATCTGGTGCTCTTGTATCCAACAGACTTTTTATCATTGAATGTACTTGCCCTCATCTGTTGAACATCCAGAACAATAGTACATACTATTGAACAATTTCTGATCTCTAGTGGACCTCTCAATAGGATTCAAACCTAGATGAAGTTCTGACCCTCTGTCAAAGAAAAAAGAACGAATGGATCTTGTAGGATTCCCAAGAAATTCTTTGATTGCTTCCGGCCATGCATAAAAGAATCTTAAAATGATTGGTTTGTAGATTCATGTTAGAAATTTAGAGTCCAGAGTCCATGCACAACTGCTAATGGTTTGAATGTAAAGTTTCTCATGTTTGGATGATGTATTTGTTACAGATATTGGGTTTATGTTGATGTAAGTATGTAATGGCCCATGAAGCCCAGTTATGTTGTAAGCCCATCTAGGGCTAACCCTAGCTTCTAGTCTCTGAACCTTGTTAAGGGTTCACTGTAATCGTTGACTTGAGTATACACTAAAGATGTAGCCGCTAAGGTTTTATCCTATGGATGTAGGTTGTTGGTCAAACCATGTAATCTCTCGTTTTCTTCTCTTTTTTTTGCTTCTGCTTCTCTATATTATTTTTTTCTCATCTTTAACAGTTATTGTTTCTGGAGCAGTTGGACCAGGCAGTAAATATCCTTGTTTGAGGCACTACCTGCAATGTTAGGGTGATGCATCTTAATTGATCCTTCAAAGTTGGTTTCAATTTAAGAGATAATAGGGGTAAATTTTCACTTATTAGACTGGTAGATGTATAATCAGGTGAGATGTTTGAAAGAGAGTTTTCATTATTTATTGATAATTTTTCACAATTGAACCCAGGAGTGCTTCAGGGAGGGACTCACAAATCATGAATGAATGATTGAGGTTCCCCTTCTATTCCTTGAGGGAGAAATTATCTCATCCATTGGATATATGTATCCTCCCTCTCACAATGTGTAGGTCCCACATGATCGTAGAGCCCACATTGTAAGAGGAGGATGCATGAGATGATTATTGTCCTTAAGGAGTGCTTTAATTAGTTTTCTGCTGTCTCAGTCTTTTAATACTAATATGTCTCTGCAAGGATCACAAATTGATAGGGTAGGTTAGTACGCACAATATATGTGAAGTTACCAATGCCATTAATTTGATCTAATTTGTCCAATGGTTGACTTTTCTACTTGCCTGAAATGATTTTTGAGGCTCTAATTAATTCAAATGACTTCAGGTTGGATGATCTGGATCCACATTCAGTACCCTCATTTGGATAAGGACAGTAACATTGTACTGATCTTCATACCATCCAAACCCCTTGTTTCTTCCATAAAAAAATTGTGTTCTCTTAAAATGGTTGTTGAGCTGCACCATACTTGAGTCATTGACAATTATTTAGCACCAACATTCTTGTCCCCACTTGCAGGCAGATAAATCTGGTCTTTTCCATGTTGCAATGATGCTCATCAATCTGGGCTCCTTCCAGATCTCTCTTCCTTAAATGAATGGCAGTGGCAGGTAACAATTTTATTGATTCAATCAACTTGAATCTTAACTCAATAGAGGGACCCTTTTGGGAGAAGCCCTGTCCATGATATTTGTTATTAAATATAAATTTTAAAAGGATGAAAATGATAGTTGCAAACTTCTAGCCACATGAGTGTAGAGACATGAACGGTCGGTTTCCTGTACTGTACAATATAGGACATGACAAAAATGACAAATATCAATTTGCCAAGAGAGACAGTCGTCAAGTAAATATCAACCCTCAATTATAAGTGTTCCTATGTGGAATTTTGTCCTGTAACCTTTTCATGAAATGGTTAATTGATATTTGCTTTTTGGAACCATCTTAATCACCTAGGCGGACCTACAGCTTTTTTGTGGAGGGATGGGCTTGACCTGTGGTTCATGTCTGGTTGCACCTTTATGAATCTTAAAAGTTATGAACGTGTGTCTGTATTAGTGGTCTCATTTGGATATATTTGGCTGCAAGGAAATGGAGGCTTGTGGAAAGTTTAGTCGGAAGGAAATGCAAGGATGTGGTTTCTTTTGTTTGTCTAATGGGGGTGCATTAAACGAGAGACTATATGCTTAAAAGTTAAAAGCTGACTAAAGGTATTCTTTTCTTTTTCTTTTGTTCTTTATCCTTAAGAAAGTTATGTAGGAGTTGAAATCTGAGTATTCTTTTATTGGTTTCAATAGAATAATTTCTATGGAATGTCCTTTACTCTTCACTTTAGAGAGAGAGAATAAAATTTTTTATGTTAACCCGTTAACCCACATATTCACCTTGGGGAAAAGAGATAGATTTATCTCTTTGATAACACTTGTTCCAAAAGTTTAAGTTATTACAAAATAATGATCTTAATTATTTTACTATTATTCTAATGCTAACAAGTTTCCCAAATGCTTAAAAAACAGCACTGTAATAAAATAAAATAAAAATTATAGAGCAGTAGTCAATTAATCAAAAAAAATAAATGACAATTACTTTTGCGCACCTTGAATTTGGCATTAAGATTCTCTCAATTGGTTTTTGAAATGGAGTAATTTGAAACAGAGAAGGATCATTTCACGGAAACATTTTTTGCACTAAGAATACCCTTTGGTTTTTAATGGAAGGATAGAAACTATTTTATGGTAAATATTTAGTTTTTTGTGAATCTAAATGTATAGTAGTTAACGCTGCAACCTCTAATTTGATAATTAGAAGAAATGAAATTTAAACCTTATTAAATGTCTTCGTTGGAAATACTAAGAGGTGCTAGTTGAGCTATAAAGATCTTGGCATTCCTCTAATTAGTTGTGTACAGTAGTGCATTAATAGGCACTGAGAACTCAAATGACATAAGAATGAGATGGAGGTGAGATAATGGGTCAATGAAGATTACCAATAAATAAAAAATAATTCACTACTATGATCTCATTGAGAACTTAAATGGCATAAGAGTGAGATGGAGGTGAGATAATGGCTGAAGATTAATAATAATAATAATAATAATTCATTACCATGACCTCTAGAGGTCGGGCCTTAAGCAAGTGTCTTCCACTAAAAGCGACCTCCTACCAAAAGCGACAAGTTGCGGTTTCAAATTTGGTACTCAATCTCTCCAATAAAAATTGGGGGTAGGTTGCCTAATCAGCTCTCCCAGATGTCACAAAAGTGGGAGTTTTGTGCATGAGTACAACTTGCGTGATTTCATAAATAATTATCTATGTTATGAAAGAAAAAAAAAAAGTAAAAGAAACTCCATAAACAATTATCCTTGTTGGTGCTGTAGTATATACTTGATTTCTAGTTGATTTCTTCTACTATAATAAGTTTAGAGACATGAAATTGCTGTAGTATATACTTGATTTATATTTGATTTCTTCTGCTATAATAAGTTTAGAGACATGAAATTTTTAATAATATTGTGAAAATTTTTCCAATATTATTCATAACTTTTGATGCATAATAAAAGTAATGTCAATAAATGAATCCATGTGAAATAAGTTGTGTTGTGAAATAAGTTGTCTCAAGGAGTGCTCCCTGTAACAATTGCTATCTCCGACACATATGCAATACACAAATTTTCACTGCTATTAAGGCTACATCTTTGATTTAATGTATTAATATATTCTTCAGCAACTAAAAATGTTCTGCGTGGTCTTGTCGTTTCTAGTATTTTCCACAAAACTCCGGCCAGGAGTCCACCAAAATATTTTATTGTCTTCAAGGGTAGGCTCAAGGCTGGACTGGAAATATCTTCCACTTCAAACTCTTTGTTTATTTATTAATTTATTATTATTTTCCTGATCCTTCAAACTCTTCTTCAAGTTATACTATTAATTTGTTGTGTTGTCTAATTAATCTCATAACCAACAAACTAGTGGTTTTTAAGTTTTTTTATTTTTCATGAAATTAAAATTATTTTGCTGCTTTGCCTAATTTGGTGAAGTAAAAGAACAAGAAGAAAGTAGCATAATTTATTCAGACTCATGGCGTTTTACAAGCCTAAGTTACATTGCAACAAGGAGAACTTAACAAGAAGCAAAGCTCTACATGCATACATAATATGAAAAAGGGCTTGAAAAAAAACCATTAGAGCTTATAGGCATCTTAAAAGAAACCAAAGCTATATGCCAATGACATTGAAAAAGGATTTTAGATATATATAGGAGAGAACTTGGTGATTTTGAAAGTGACCAAATCATTTTGGCAGTATGATATATCTCTAAATATATATATATATATATATATATATCAGACTGCAATTAGATGTTGTTGAGCTTCAATCCTGATTTCTTCCTTCATTTTCCTTATGAATTCTTCACATTTTTTGTTTAATTCGTCTGTACTAGGAAATTCTTCATTTACTGCAGCTGCTGCAAGTTCTTCTTCACCATCTGTTCTCAACACAACCCCATTCTCTTCTTCCTCTATCCCTTCCTCTTCTGCAGGAAAAGCTTCGCTCTCTCTTTCTTCTTTCTCTGTATTTGAAGACGCGTCTTCCTGTTCTTCTACTCTTTCAGCTTCAGCTACTTCTTCTCTCTTAGCTACGAGGTCAACATTCTCCGTTGATCCAATATCATTCCCAGTACATGAAGAGCTGCAAGAAACTGCGCTTTTGGCTAGAATAGCAAGTATTCCATTACAAATGAGAAACATGTACTTCCTTTCAATTGTGTGGGTGAATAGGGAGAAAAAGAATGTGGAGAAGTAGACATTGTAGAAATAAGGAAAGAAGCAGAAGCCTGAAGTATAGCAAATAAACAAAGTAATTAGAGAGACTGAGACAACAAACAGCAAAGTCCTTTTCAAGAACTGGAACTTGCTGAATTTGCAAACAGTTTGGAACTTCTGGTCCTCAATTTGCTCCATCTGTGTTTGTTCTTTTTTTCTGTAAAGCAAAAGTTAAAGCTCTAGGCAGAGAAGAATCTTATAAGGATGGCCTTGAAAGAGGTGTCTTTGTTTGTCTTTTGGGCTCTTGAATTTGTGGTAAAGGTGGGTTCTTGAATTTGTATGTTGGTTGGGCATTCATGCCCCTCTCTATTTAAAGGAGTTCTAAAAACTTCTACAGTTTCATGGACTATTGAATTCACATAAGAATGAGAGTGGGAATAAAACTTTTTACAAATTTTCATTTGCTAAAATAGTAAGACAGTATGAAACTTTAACATAGCTACTATTTTCTTTTTAATACACATGGATCATGTTAGTGGGTCCTTTAGGACATTTATTAATTGATCATTTTAGACAAATTTTAATAACACTTATATGAAAAATATAAAAAGTTGTTGAAAAAATCAATAATTTTTTTTTCTATTTTTCATAAAAAATTTTAAAAATATATTCTAAACCAATACTCTTAAGATATCGGTTAACTTTATACATACACTAATTACAACTACCAATATAATGGTTGTAAAAAAAAGTTACAAAAACTTCTATTTCACTAGATTTATTGTTTACAAAAATACCTACCTTTTTTTTTTTTTTTGGATAACATACATGCTTGATTGTAGGAAATGAACTTGAACTTTCTAAGCAATCATGAAAGTGAGACCCAAGTCAGTTAACTTTCCGCTTATATGACTATATTGAAAGAATTAAAGGTTAAAGAAACGGAAAGATGCCGTTGTAATCTTATAGAGGATTTTCTTTGAAGGTTCTAACGTTCACAAAACTAAACAAAACGATATATTACGTAAATAACGCGGTATGAAGTCAAGGGTAGACTTCATATGTATTTCCCATAAAGGTCAATATCTGCGTACATTGTTGAAAAATATGGACTCATTAATACAGTTTTCAAAAAAATACAGTATTCAAGGTCATGGTCTACCTTCTGAATTAGTGACCAAAACAGGGAAGCAATTTTTTATTAAAAAAAATTATTATTTTTTAATTACTAATTACTCCATATAATTTAGCCATATTAAAAACTAGTTATTAACCTGTGCGAAATACAAGAATAGCAGCTAAATGAGTTTTTAGAAAAAAAATATTTCATTTTTTAGTTGGAATAGTTAGCAAAAAATGCATGAAATTTAAATTAAAAAAATGATATTGAGAGAAATAGCACAAAGTTTAATTAGTTAAGCAGAAGAAAGAAATGTTGTTTTATTTATTAATTTTTTATGGGAAGTAATAAGAGACAGAGTGTGCGTTTGGATACCGCTTATTTTGCTAAAAACTGAAAACTGAAAACAATAAAAAAATATTTTTCGGTTACTGTTCATCAATGAAAATATTATGCATTTACCTTGATGCACTGTTCATGGGACATGAACAGTGCACCAGGCGCTGGAATAAAAAAAATAAAAAAGCCAAAAACGCGTCTGTGTGAAAATGCAGACGCAATCCAAACGAAACTCAAATGTTGCGTCTCTATTTTAGTTTTTGTTGTATATATAGGTATATATGAGATATGTTGTAATATATATGCAAAAAAATGCCTATTGGCCAAATATGTGTCAATTGAATGAAAAAGTGATTACCAAAAGGTAGTGAAAAATCATAACTCTTTATATTGGATATACCAAAAGATGTCTACTGGCCGAAAATATGCCTATTGAATGAAAATGTGTCTATTGACCGAAAATATACTTATTGTGAAGCCAAGAGTAAACTTCATATGCATTTCCCATGAAGGTGAATATCTGCAGACATTATGGAAAAATATGGACCCAATAATACATTATTTAAGGTCATGGTCCACCTTCTGAATTAGTGACCACTACAGGGAAGCAATTTAAAAAAAAAAAAAAAAAAAAAAATTTATTACTATTTACTCCATATAATTTAGCTATATTAAAAACTAGTTATTACCTCGTGTGATACACAAGAATAGTTACTGAATGAGTTTCAAGGAAAAAAAAAAAAAGAAGACATTATTTTTTAGTTGGAGTAGTAAGCAAAAATGCATGAAATTTAAAAAAAAAAAAATGATATTGAAAGAAATTGCACAAAGTTTTCTTAGTTAAATAGAAGAAAGCAATGTTGTTTTATTTATTAATTTTTGTGGGAAGGAATAAGAGATAGAATGTTGCGTCTCTAGTTTAATTTGCGTTATACATATAGGTATAAATGAGATAGGTTGTAATATATATGCAAAAAAATGCCTATTAACCGAAAATGTGTCTATTGAATGAAAAAGTGCTTACCAAAAGGTGTCTATTGAAAAGTCATAACTCTTCATATTGTACCAAAAGGTGCCTATTAACCGAAAATGTGTCTATTAAATGAAATTGTGCCTGTTGACCGAAAATATGCCTATTAAATGAAAATGTGTTTATCAAAAGGTGTCTATTGAAAGGTCATAATCCTTTATATTGGATATACCAAAAGTTGTCTATTGACTGTAAAGGTGTCTATTGGCCGAAAAAGGTATCTATTGAATGAAAATATGTCTATTGACCAAAAAGATGCCAATTGAAAAATGAAAAGTCACAATTGTTTTGGTGTTTTTAAATGTATACGTGGCATTAATTTATGTAGCCATATTGCGTAATAAGGAGCGGTTAACAAAAAGTCAAACGTTTTAATTTTATATTATACTAGTCGCAAACTCGTACGATGCACAGAAATAGCTACTGGATGCGTCTCTAGTTTAGCTGTTTAAAAAAAAAAAAAAAAAAAAAAAAAAAAAAAAAAAAAAAAACCCTCTCTAGTTTAGTTTGTGTTGCATTTATAGGAATATACGGTTAGAAATATAGCATAAAGTGAATAAGAAATTGACTCCTAATATGTCCATTGGAAGATGTTATTAAAAGTGGTAAAAATTCTTGAGTCTACATAGGAAAGGAAATAGATAATATATGAGTTTATACACTCATGGGTTGGATATTGAGTTGGACTTTGGCATATGTGGACTAGGCCATTTTTTCCAAATAATAATATTTTATTATTTTATTTTTTGAGTCAGTTAGTCTGTGCATAACAGTTTTTCTTGAACAATGTGTCTATTTAGTTATTTTTGAACAATGTGTCTATTACTAACATATATATATTCATAGTCCATCATTCATAAAAACTGCCTTTTTAAGAGAAACTCTCCTAAAGAAACTAGCCTCTGAGCATGCGCTCACGTGTGTGCTCAAAGGCTCTTCTCCTTGCCGTAGATCATTTTATCCTTAAAGGTAGATGTTCATGAGTCTCAAAACATCACAAATTATGTGAAGGTCGAAATCTTACAGCAGAATTTGGTTTTTCTTAATTTATTTTTGTGATATATGTGCAAGGATTTAGCATTGGATCCGCTATTGAGAAATTTGATTTTGTTTATTCGAGTTTCTTCGAATCTGGCAAATACTATGGTTTTGCTTGGGCTACGAGCTGAGCTTTGTTGAGTAGTGAATGTTTAAGCTCGGCTCGACAGCAAAAGTAGAATGGTCAAACTTGGCTTGAGCTTGATACAAGCCTAAAAATAATGCTCAAGCTTGAGCTCGTTATAGAGTACAAAAGCTTGAGCTCAACTTGGCTTGGCTTGATTTATTAGTCAAGCCAAGTTCAAGCTCAATATCAAGCCCAAACTCAAGTTCAATATCATACTTTTGAACTTGAGATCCAACACAAGTATAATATCAAGCATATATCAAGTTTATTATCTAGCCTATTTGGTTTGGATGAGTGATCTCAACTTATAATTAATTAAAGTATTAGAAGGATATGAGTTTACTTGTCAAGCTCATATCAATTTTATTACCAGACTCATAGATAAGCCTAGGTTCAACTTATTTTGTTACTTTTGTATCGAGTCTTGGTGTTCACGAGCTTGTTCATGAACAATATTTTTTACTCAGGCTCAACTCGTTTATTAAACAAGCCTAAAACTAAAGTTTAAACTTGGCTTGCTTATAAACAAACAGACATGAACGAGCTTTTTTGTCGAGCCAAGCTTGATCTGTTTATGAACGGCTTGGTTCATATACAGCCCTAAGTTTTGCAATGGTTCATAAACGTAGACACATAGTATCAATTTTCCTTCTATATTGCCTTTACTGTGACTTAAGGTAATTTACATTGTTATTAAATTACAAACATTGTTACTATGTCGTATCAGATTGGTTCATTGAAAATGTTTATAAAGTCATATAAACAAATATGTGGTATGGAATCTAGTTTTGTTTATGTGATTCATTTATAAACAAACTGGTTGACAATTTGATCTTGGTAAAAATTTAAATGGATTTGTCAATCTATTATTAACTCGTTTGCAAGAGGAAGCAATTTCATTAAATCTTGGGCAGAATGGCTTTTATAATTTGATGAGATTGTGTTAAACATAAGACTTGATCGGTATCATTCATCCTCCACACATTTGGTCTATGAGTTCTTAATTATTTTGCAGATTTCTTCCTATATATACAGTATTTATTTATTATTTTTTCCTATCACATCTTTTTGTGTTATTGCTTATAATTAGATTTGTATGTTGTTTTTAAAAAAGTAAATTGTTGAAATATATATAACATATACAGAATAAGTTGTAATATATATACCTAAAGGTGCTTATTGAAAGACCATAACCCTTCAAATTAGATATACCAAAAGGTGTTTATTGAAAGGTCATAACCATTTATATTGGATAGACCAAAAGGTACCTAGTGAAAGGTTATAACCTTTCATATTGGATATTTATTAAAGGTGTCTATTAAATGAAAATGTGTCTATAAATGAAAATGCACAACTATTCGGTGTTTTTAAATGTATATGTAGCATAAATTTATGTAACCACATGACACAATGAGGAGTGGTCAATAAAAATTCAAACATTTCTTTTTTATATTATAGGCGTAAATGTACTTTTAATCCCAACATTTTGACCCGATTTCTATTTTAGTCCCTACATTTATTTTTACCACTTTTAGTCCCTAAACCAATTAACGCGTGACATTTAAGTTCTTACCATCAACCAACTAACAGGAAAAGCTGAGGTGGCAGACGGAACACCCTATTAGCTGACGTGGCGTTGACGTGACGCTGACGTTGCGATTAAAATATTATTTGGCATTTTACAATTTAAACAAAAAATAAATTAATTAATTAAAAAACAAAATTAAACTCAATTCCAAGACCCAGAAAAATTAAACTCAATCCCAAGACTTCTCAAACCTAGATTGGTCTGTAATTTCCTTATATTTTGTTTTATTTACTCTATTTAGTACCAAAAACACTGAGACCTTCCAAATATGAATCTCAAATCAGTGTAAAGTCTTCTCATTTTTTGGTTGTCTATGCTGAGTCCCATTTTTGGTGTCGAATTCCATCTGGGTTTGAAGTCTAATCCCAATTTTCCTTGTCTGCAAAGCCATCAAAGTCCACAGATTTGATTCTTTGCCTCAACTTGATCATTGACAAAAGAAACACTTCTTTTTTTCAATCTGGGTATTGAGAAAGTCACTTCATTTATAAGTCTTGTAACCTCTTTCTGCAAGATTTTTTGTGTTCACATCTGAAAGCTTGAAATTGAAAATTTCTCTATCAAACATGGCCAATCTTGTTTTTGCATGTACCCGATCCACTAAGGCAAAAATCTCCCTCACGGCGGTGAAGCCATACCCACCTCCAACATCTTCGATCTGTCGCTGGCGAAGCCAACCTATGGGTTTGGGTTTTGATTTGTGGAGGAGGAGCATGACTGATTTGGGTCTGGGTTTTGAGGAGTGAGATGTGTAGGTTACAATTTGGGTTTTGGTGGTGGTCGATCTGAGATGTTGGGTTGTCACGGTGGACATCAGCGTGGAGGCGTGGTGTTGTGGGTGGACCTGGGTTCGTGGGGCAGCAAATCAAGGTTCTCTCTTGATGCGGAGAAAACGATGGGAACAATGGATTTCGTTGGAAAAATGAACTCGACCTGAGTTAGAGAGAACGATGGCGTTGGAGCCCTGAATCGAAGTGGTCAAGGTCGCTTTGCATGAGGAGTTTTCTGCCGAAGAAGGAAGGTAGAGAACATTGGTGCTTTTGTGTTGTTGATGGCGAATTTGGATTTGTTGATGGTGGATTCGGTGCTGTTGATGGTGGATTTGGGGTGATGGCGAATTCTGGGTTTTTTTTTTTTTTTTTTTTTTGCCCTTGATGTTTTGGGTTTGTATGTGTTATGAGTTTGTTTGTGTTCTGAGATTTTTCCCAAATTGTTCTGGGTTTTTTTTTTTTTTTTTTTTTTTAATGCGGATTTGTATATTTTTCTGGATTTATGGGTTTGATTTCCTAGAGGTTTCAATGTTGATTGTGTTGGAATTTTTTGATTGATTTTGAGTGGGTTAGTCAATTGGGTTTGTCTTGATTTGGAGAAGAACATGAAGAATGAAGTTCATGTTCTGGGTTAAAGGTTTCTAGGTTTGACATTTTTCTAGGTTGGAGGTTTGATGATTTTTCTGGGTTGGTTTTCTCATGTGGGTTTGGGTTTGATGATTTTTTCATGTTCTGGAGGTTTGGTGGAGTATAGGGATTTCGTATGAAAATTTGCATTGTTCTGGGTTTGATTGTTCTTGGATACGGGAAGAACATGAAGAGCAAGTTCTTGCACGCCACACTCAATTACGCCACACAATTTATAGGTTTCTGGGTTTGATTTTTGGGATTTAATTTTGTTTTTTCATTTAATTAAAATTAATAATTTTTTTTTTTAAAATTTAGATGCTGATGTGGCAATTTTTTAATGTCAAACTAGATTTTTTAATTATTATTTTACTGTGCCGTCAGCCACGTCAGCATTTTCTGTTAGTTGGGTGACGGTAAGGACTTAAATGTCACGCGTTAATTAATTTAGGAGCTAAAAGTGATAAAATGAAAATGTATGGACCAAAATGGAAAAAAGTCAAAATTTAGGGACTAAAAATGCATTTACACCTATATTATATATAGATATAGACTAATCACTAACTCGTGCGATGTACGGAAATAATTACTAAATGAGTTTAAGGGGAAAAAAAAAACCATTATTTTTTAGTTTGAATAGTAAGCAAAAATGCATAATTTTTTTTTAAATGATATTAAAAGAAATAGTACAAATTTTTATTTGTTAGTTTTATTTATTAGTTTTTTATATGAAGAAATAAGAGATAGAATGTTGAATATCTAGTTTAGTTTGTGTTGTATATATAGGTATATGCAAGATAAGTTGTAAGATATATACCAAAAGGAGCCTATTGAATATCATAATCTTTCAAATTGGATATATTAAAATGTGCCTATTGAAATGTCACAACCCTTCATATTGAATATACCAAAAGATGTCTATTGAAAGGTCATAACTCTTCACATTGGATATACCAAAAAGTACCTATTGAAAAGTCAAAACCCTTTACATGAGATATATATTAAAGGTACTTATCGAATGAAAATGTGTTTATTTACCGAAAATGTTTCTATTAACTGAAAATATGTCTATTGCATGAAAATGTTCCTATTGACCGAAAATGTACTTATTGAATGAAAAAAAATGACTATTGGCCAAAAAATTGCATATTGAATGAAAATAAAATATGTTTATTGAAGGGTCATAATCCTTTGGGTATAAATAGTGGTTCATATTCATTTAGTAATTTCTTCTCAACTTCTTTTCTTTCATTTTTCTTAGAAACACAAAAAAACTTGTGAGCCTTCTCCAAAATTCCTATTTGTAGAACGTAAAAAACTTTGTTGTGTGTTTCTACAAATAAGGAGTGGTCATCAATATCTCCAACCAAGATAATCTATATTGATTCATTCATGAACACAATAGGTATATAAGAGCATCCACATCAGTGGAGCTAAAAATTTAGCTATTTGACACCACAAAAAGTTATTTTATCTATTTTACCTACTCACTTTACAAAACATCCAGTAGCAGTGGATCTATTTTATCTTTCAACACAATAAAATATTATAAACATCGCAATAAAATAATATATCCACTACAATAAAATAATATATCTACTACAATAAACAACAATCACAACCACCGTTACCGCTGCTGCTACCGCCTTCACCGCTGCCATTGCCGACTCTTCCACCGCCGCCACCACCGCCACCGCCACATGATAGCAAATAATCGTCTAGGACTCTAGTGTTAACAAGTGATTTTTTTAACCCCAATTATACTTATACATTTTTTTTTTTTACTAAAACAATTTCCCAATTATCATGATTGCAAATAATCATCTAGCGTAACAATAATATTTTGTTTTAACCCCAAAGTATATATATACAAATTCCCTGCACACAGAAAATTCTCAAACTAACATTTATATCAAAACTTAAAATACTTAGAAGTATAACAATAGAACATGATCATGCATAAATACTTAATTTGACATGATCATGCATAATCCCACTGATAAAGAAAACAACAAATTCATTTTTGAGCATCTCAAAACCAAACTAACAATTTCTCATTAAAACTAGAATTCATGATTCAAGTTTGTTTGTAAGAATTTCGAAATCAAAAAATCAATTCCTCATAAATTAATTCCAAAGATTCACCAATCAAATATTCATCATACAGATGCTTGAGGATTTGCTCATTTGAGTATTGACCTAACAGTATGAAATTATATTAGATGAATATATAGTCTAAGTTTGCGTTTTTTATTGATTAGCATCATACACTTCAATTTCTAAGTGCTTAGCAGGTTCTTCAAATAGAGACAACATAGGTGATTAGGAAGAGTTTTAAAGGAATTTATAATGATTAAGAAGGCTTATGAGTCATGCAGGATTTGATTAGAAACAACAAACATAAACTTTCCTGCAACCAGAACATTCCCAAAACAATTTCCAACATGACATTTATTGTAATAAATTAGAATCAACAAACAGAAAATCAGCAAGAAGCAAAAACAAAAAAAACAAAAAAATTGTAGCCTTCCTTGCACACAAAAAATTCTCAAACTAACATTTAAAAACAAAAACATAAATTCCTGCAAACAGAAAATTCCCAATACATTCCAAACCTCAACAATTTATCATTAGATTCAACAAATATTATAAATTTATCATTCCAATTACCCAAATCAAAAATCCCAAGCATGTAGACGAAGAAGACAGAGACAACTCACCTAAAGGCAAGTCGGGTTGGAGGCGTGGATTGGCAGCGGTGGTGAGACAGAGAGGTGAGAGTTTGAGAGAGTTGAGAGCATCAAAGAAGGCCGAGATGGGTCAGAGGCATGGATCGGCGGCGGATCGAAGGCATGGGTCTGAGGCGTGGATCAGCAACTTGGGGCATAGGAGTTTGATGAAGTGGGTCAGTTGGTGGGTTAGTGACGTCAAGCTTCGGTGGGCGTGGGCCAGTGACGTTGAGAATCGAGTCGGGCCGGCGGCAATAAGACAGAGAGGTGAGAGTTTGAGAGAGTGAGTTTGAGGGAGTTGAGAGTTTTGTCTTCAGAGGCACAAAGGCTTGCACGGTTGGAGAATAAAAGAATAGAAAAAAACAAACAAACAAATATTATTTTAAACAGATGGAGAATAAAAAATAAAATTTTTTTTTTAGTTCTCAACTACCGTGCATAGCCATATATAAATGTTTACCGTAGTAATTAAGGTAAAAAATTTTATGTGTAATGGTGCTAAAAATAACTTTTTAGCACTTCTATTGTTAGTGCTCTAATAGCCATTTGTATTACACGAGTATCCAAGCACTTGAATACAATATAAAATATAATACAACCAGGGCCAAAAAACTCATCTATTCCTTAACATGTTAAAACAAATATAATATACAATAATCAAAAGACAATCTTTTTTTTTTTAATCGACAATCTACCTGTATATTCATAACAATCACAAAAAACCAAACAGTTTTAAAAGTTCTTAATGGTTAATAACTTAGGAAATCTCCGAGACGGTACAAATTTCCAAAGCAAATCATCGTCGCAAACGGATACCAAACACAAGAGCCAAACCGAAATCATAAAACCATGCAAAATTCACAAATCTTCTCGCAGAATCAAACGCAAGCAGCCAAGCACCATCGATTAATTCAAATGATTTAAAACACACGCAAAATTTTTTTTTCCAATCGTCCCAAAATTAAATTATGAAAAGGTGACATATATAAATCTTATGTGAAACGGTGAATAGATACTGAAACTCAATAGGCAAAATAAAAAAGCATAACTGTTTGGTATTTTTAAATGTAAACGTAGAATTAATTTATGTAGTCACATGGTGCAATATTTAAAGAATGATCAATAAAAAGTCAAACGTTTCACTTTTATATTATATGTAGATATAGATTTAGTTCACAAATTTTCAATTATTTCATTTCATCTTTCAAGGTTTGGACTAAAATGAAATTTTTAGAATTTTTGTCTAAAATACTTTTAATGATTTTATTTTAATCCAAATTTTATTTTAATCCTGGGAAGTATTGGTTGTACACACAAATTTTGTAGGAGATAAATTATATGTTCACGAAATAATGTTACAAATGATCAATTTATATTGATTTATATGAAAACAAGTAAAATTATCTGTATGAATTTTTACAATAAAAAAAAATACAATAAACTCCTTTGATTCAATCTCCATAGTGCTTTACGATCCAAAGGGCTATGAAACTTGATCTTGAATTGTACCTTGATGTCTCCAAGTTAGATGTGTGATTGGATGTATTTGATTTGAAGTTAGTATGACTCCAAAATAGAGATGACTCTCTATTTTGGCAGAATGTTAGTGTGGGGAGTCCAAGAGTGGTACCCCCTATAGGCTGAAGAATTAATGGGCCTAACCTGCCCACTAACCAAGCCAAGCCCGACTGAAGCAACCAATATCCTCGAGGAGCATACTATGCCCAAGGAGGTGCTAGAGGGGGTGCCCTAGGAGGACGAGGAGAAACCATCTGAATAGAAGACCAGTGAGCCAAAGAAGGCCATAGTAGTTGATATAGGCAATATGGAAGGGAAGCTTTCCCAATAAAGTAATCATCACCTTCACATTAACTACACTGCAACCACCTAACTTGCTGCATTTATGGCAGAATGATACCTGAACAGTGCTCATAACAGCCTATATCTCATTCAGCTACCACTAGTAAGACAAGGAAGAGACAAGTATCTGAAGGAAAAACAACCACCCTCCAAGTGTAGGGCCAGGATTGAAGCAAATCAGCTATAAAAGGGGAAAGATCCCAAATGAACAGGGATAAAAAAAAAAAAAAAAGGTAAAAATTAGAATCAATAACAATTGATGATGTTTGAAAATCAGTAGTCTATATGCTCCGAAATTTAACAGCAAATGGATGACCTGAAAAAGAAAGAAAGACTATCAAAGGTGGCTGGGATGAATCGGCCAAGGACCCTCCAATGGTTAAGTCAGTTTCTCTTTAGGACTCAAGTATGATCAATGGATGAATAGTAGTGCGTACCTTGATTTGGGGAGGCTTGGTACCTTTTATAGAGAGTTTGGAGTAGGTTTACTTGTTAAGTGCCACTAACATCGTGAGAGATGTGTGGACTTAGTGGGGAGAGTGGAGCGAATTTCGTGGAATTCACCCCACGTCTCGGAATAATGGATCGTGGTGCAACCATTCTTAGTTTGCAGAGAACACCTTAAAATTTACTAAGTGTTCATTGGTCATTTACAATCTCTTGTCATGTGGACGATCTATCTTTCTTAGAAGACCTTTCTCAAACAGCTCTCAAAGTTGTATCGTTGATCCTTGGACAACTTGAAGGAACAAAAGAAATAAGGGAAATCAATCTTTTCCACATTCTTGTTGTTAGTTAAATTCAAATTTGCTTTATCTTTTTCATTACCCAAATTGTTAAGTCAAGAAGCCCAAGTGCTGGTCCGCAATCCCATCTCTAAAAAATAAATTGTTTTGGGCCTAAATCGAAAGCCCAAAGTTTCTTGGTTTTTGTCACACACGGTTTGTATGATTTTTCTCTTTGAATGTTTGTCCATATTTTCATATGAGAAACCTCTATATACAACTCAAAAGCCTTTGATTTGAAATTCAAAATTTGAATTTAATTTGATTTTTTACTTAATAAGAACTTTCCATGTAAGTCTTTTCTTTTGATGTTGCCACATGGCTTTCTTCATTTGATGTTGTCATATGGCTTTATGTGACTTGTGACATGTGTCAGTTTTATGTTAGTTGTGATAACTCAAAGACTTGACATGTAGCTTGATTTCATTTGCTGATTATTCCCTGTTGACACATCATCAATTACAAATTAACTTGATTAAAAATATTTGATTATGATCAATTGGACAGTTGTAAATACATCATAAAATTTTGATGCCTACACTTGTGTTGCACCCTTTTCTTTTCTTCTCAAAAAATAAAAGGTTTGTGTGACTAAGGTGTGCTGGACCTAAACCATAAAGAGATAAAGTATTGGTGAATGGAATCTCATTTTTAATCTTTTATTTTTTTTAGAGTTCCAACCTATGACGTCTACTCCTGATGATAACTTATTATTATTAAATCAAGACACTAATCGATTTTTGGTGTAGGTAGAGATTGAATCTAAAATCTCTTATTCAATCATCAGAGACTGTAGATGGTCATTTATAACCATTAAGACTTTAGAGGGTCTTTTTTTTTTGGCTTTGTTAGAGGGTCATTTATAACCATTGAAAGTTGAGAATAAATTATGATTTACCTTTTTGTGTCCGTCAATTTTTTTCAGCTGGCACCTTTGGCTCGGCTCGATCATTAGTTTTGTGTTGTGTAATATTTTATACAGAAAGACACTTTTTTGAATAAGATTCATTTACAACAAATCATGAATACGGGATCAAAATTTTTTAAGAGAAATTCTTTAATTACTTATTACCAAAAAAAAAAAAAAGTCTTAAATATAGAACTCAGGTTAATATATAATTATGAATTATAAAACCTAAAATTTTCTTCTCTTCTTAATAATAAAAAATATATATTGAAAACTAATGCCAATATAATTATATTTTAACTGCAAAACTACAAAATAATTAATTTAACGATTAAGCGTGAACAATACATGATTCTCAAAAAGAAGTCTGAGCAATGCATGGTCCTACAACTTATGACTACGAGTCACGAGTGTGTATATATATTGTACAACCTTTTTTTAAACATTTACACTTAAAGAACGTGTTAACCATAAATTGTTAATTGTTATCAATAATATCATACTTCATTATCTTCTCAAAAAAAAAAAAAAAAAAAAAAAAAAAAAAAGAAGTCAAACTTCATTAATCCTTCTAACGTTGACGATCTCCAAGCAATTATAATGAGGAGAAATGCTATATGACAACAACATTTCACATCAATTTTTTTTTTTTTTAAATAAGTTGTTATTAGTGGGGGAAAAAAAAGTAGTATTAGTGGTATGTTCAAATTAGAACTAATAACAACTAACCATCTATGATTTGTTGTGAAAATATTATAAAATATTATGAACATAACACTTCTCTTATAATAAGAAAGCTTCCAAAATATAATAATCGTACTAATAAACATGTAGAAAGTAGGCACCAATTACATATGAATTCTTCATTATATACATACATACATATATATATATATATATATAAACACACACGCTTGGTATAACTTTAAGTAATATTACACCACTCAATATTTTTTAATTGGATGTAAATTTTGAAAAATCCACTGTTAAATTACATTATGTTCATATATTCTCCATGCTTGCAAAATTTCAAAGTGATTAAAGATTAATAGGTATGACATCAATCAATTATTTAAATTCAAATGTAGAAAGTAGGCACCAATTACATATGAATTCTTCATTATATACATATATATACAAACACACTTGGTGTAACTTTAAGTAATATTACACCACTCATTATTTTTTAATTGGATGTGAATTTTGAAAAATCCACCGTTAAATTACATTATATTCATATATTCTTTATGCTTGCAAAATTTCAAGGTGATCAAAGATTAATAGGTATGACAGCAATCAATTATTTAAATTCAAATTTTTGTAGTTTAAAATAATGCATAAAAATTAAGCTTTTAGATCGAATAGTAAATAACAACTAATTGACATGAAATTTAGTATGAATGTTAAGAACATATAGAATATGTAATTCAACGGTGAGATTATCAAAATATGAATTCTATGAAAAGTATTTGGGTGATGTAACATTGCTTATAGTTAAACTATGTGTAACTTAAAACTAATAACAACTAACTATCTATGATTTGTTGTGAAAGTGTTGTGAAAATGTTGTAGATGTAGCACTTCTCTTATAATAAGGAAGCTTTCAAAATATAATAATAGTACTAATAAACATGTAGAAAGTAGGCACCAATTACATATGAATTATTCATTATATATATATATATATATATTTATAATTTGTTGTGAAAGTGTTATGAAAATGTTGTGGACGTAACACTTCTCTTATAATAACAAGCTTCCAAATTATAATAATAGTACTAATAAACATGTAGAAAGTAGGCACCAATTACATATGAATTCTTCGTTATATATATATACACACATACACACACATATATATACACATATATATAGTAACACCTAGTGTAATTTTAAGTAATATTACATCACTCAATATTTTTTAATTATATATGAATTTTGAAAAATCCACCATTAGATTATATTATATTCATATATTCTCCATGCTTGTAAAATTTCAAGGTGATCAAAGATTAATAGTTATGACATCAATCAATTATTTAAATTCAAATTTTTGTAGTCTAAAATAATGCATAAAAATGAGTTATGGACCGAATAGTAAATAACAACTAAT
Organism: Quercus glauca; assembly: GCA_023736055.1. Lineage (NCBI taxonomy): Eukaryota > Viridiplantae > Streptophyta > Magnoliopsida > Fagales > Fagaceae > Quercus > Quercus glauca. The sequence continues at coordinate 78,473,860 of CM043319.1, forward strand.
TGACATGAAAATTGGTATGAATGTTAAAAACATATTGAATATGTAATTCAACAGTGAAATTTTCAAAATATGAATTCTATAAAAAGTATTTGGACAGTATAACATTACTTAGAGTTACACCTAGTATAACACTATGAAAGTTGCACATTTTTTAAACCATTGATTCCTATTAGATCTAATGGTTAAAAATCACTAGTGCTACGTCAAATCTAATATCATTGAAGTCATTAAATTACCTTCTTAAAAAAAGCAATTATTAAATTCTTTCCTCCATTAACTGTTGTCTTCTTCTTCTTCTTCTTCTTCTTCTTCTTCTCTCTCTCTCTCTCTCTCTCTCTCTCTCTCTCTCTCTCTCTCTCTCTCTCTCTCTCTCTCTCTCTCTCTCTCTCTCTCTCTCTCTCTCTCTCTCTCTCTCTCTCTCTCTCTCTCTCTCTCTCTCTCTCTCTCTGCGTTTTGCTTCAATCTTCAAGCATCTAACTCTATTTTTACAATTTATACACAAATAATAATAATAATAATAATAATAATAATAATAATAATAATAATAATATTTGAATTAACAAAATACTGAGAGAGTGAATAGAAATCAATCTCTACTTCTTCTTCTTTCTTTCTTTTTTTTATACTTTTCTTTAGTATCATACGAGGCCATTTGGTTGTCTTTTCCATCATCCACCATACAAAATGACCCAAAAAAATCACTAAAACCCAAAATAAAAAGAAGAAAGAAAAGAAACCTGTAGATCCTAAAAGGCTAAAACCCAAAGAAGAAGAAAAATGAAAGAGAAAAATGTGAAAATAGCTTATGTTTGCCATTTGGTAGAATGGATTGATAGTTTGATGCAATTCCCAATTTGTAAACTTTCTTAATTTTCGTATCACATGTTTTTTAATCCTTATTTATGTTAGTTTTGAGTTATTTTTATTGTTTCAAATGTGTAATGGCCTAGAGGCCAACCTTTTTAGATTGTGATTTTTCAATATTCTCTCTCTCTCTCTCTCTCTCTCTCTCTCTCTCTCTCTCTCTCTCTCTCTCTCTCTCTCTCTCTCTCTCTCTCTCTCTCTCTCTCTCTCTCTCTCTCGGATAAGCTTCCAAACGTTATGTTTTGGGTTATTGTGGTATTTTTCATATATGATTTCCCTTATTATGTTTTTCTTCCCTACCAATATTTTTTGTCTCTACATATATGGGAATTCATCCCTTAATATTTTATGCCTGAGTTTTAAAAATTGATAGGTGATTTATAAAGCCATTTGGAGAAGAAGATTACAGAACAATGTGGGCTTGGAGAGTTCCAGGCAAGAGAGAGAGAGAGAGAGAGAGAGATGGGGTGGAGAGGCTTAATAATCATTTAATACTCTTTCTCATTAATTTCTAAAAAGTAATGACATGGAACAAATGTCTTTTTAACCATTAGATTTAATAGAAATCAATGATTTAAAAAATGTGTAATTTTATTTAAATTACACTAGGTGTAACTTGAATTCATCTTATATATTATCTTATATATACTTACCTCGCAGCCCAATAAGATTTAAGTCATAGTAAATCATGGTGCATTTTCCATCACAATATGGGCGTGACAAAGTGTTCATCTTGATTTTCCAACAACAAATGGGGATGACAACCAACAAACAAAAAAAAAAAAAAAAAAAAAAAAACAAACAAACAAAAATAAATAAAAACACTTTGGTTATTGCAACTATTAACGTTGGTGTCAGCGAGCCCCACAAATACGCGTGCACTTTGCCGCATGGCTCGCTGACGCAGTCGGCAATAGACTTGGACGTTAGTTTGTAATTTGTCTGAATATTCTTTAGAAACATCCACTGATTTTTTTAATGCCAATTTTCATCACCCTCGGTTTATGGAAAGGACATCGATGCCCACATCGTCTCCATTACTCAACATTGCTATATGTTTAAATTATCTTCGTACTAACGAGTGCCTTTAGAGCAATATTTAATAATTTATTTTCGAAAAATTTTAGCACCACTTTTATGAGAAATAAAAAAAAAAAAACTGTAAAAACACTAATTTTTTTTCTTTTTCCACAAAACTTTCTTTAAATGGATTGTTAACCATTATCTTAAGAGCATCCATTAACATTTCCCTATATAACATATATATATATATATATATATAATTTTAAAGTACAAAAACTTGAATCATTTTAAAATTTTGTAAGTATAGAAGAAAATACAAAAATTTGCAGTCATGAAAGATATGGGAAGAAAATATAATGAAATGGTAAGTTATTAAAATTCGCATCCGATAAAAAAATGTTAAATGGTATTAGTGGTGGCTCCATGATTTTTTTTCTAGGGTAGTCAGCACTAGCAAAGCTAAGAATTTGTTGTGAGGATGAGTAAAAAATAATATGATTAAATTTTTTTTTCCTATATATACAACTTCCATATTATATACAATAATCCGAAATAGTATTTTAAATAAAATTTAGTCTACAATACTACTATATTGTACAATAATTTTAAAGAATTATTAAAATTTTAAAGATTTGTAAGATAACATACAAAAATAGAATGCATAAACCAATAGAATTAAATAACTAATCATACTCTTTTGTCAATTTAATAATAACTTACTTTATTTATGTAATATCAATTAAATAAAAAGATATGATAAAGAAATGGGTAATTCCACTAATATACCTTAAGATTTGGGCAAATACTAACCAAGTCCAAGATTTTTCAAAACTAGCTAATTTAGTCCCTAAAGCGGTAAAGCCAACTTATTCTCTAAATAATTAGTTATTTTTTCTTAACTGTTTTAAGAACTAAATTAGCTTTAGGTATCAAATTGGTTAGTTTTGAAAAGCCTTGAACCTAGCTGGCATTAGCCCAAACCTCAGGAGGTGTAAATGGAATTTACTCTAAATAAAAACACTAAAACACCTAGGAATATTGTTGGGAGTATATGTGAAATTAAGAAAAACACTAATTATTCACGTGGTCACTCACTTGGAATTGGAGCAAGCACTAAAAGATTTCTTGGACTTGAAAATCTATAGAGCACTTATTAAACTACTTGATCGAACAAAGAGAAAAACTAGAGCATAGGGGAAAACTAAGAAAACATGAAAGGGAGAAAGAGAAATAGAGAAAATGGGGAAAGAATCACAAATGTAAATACTAATTTGCTGATTATATCGATGGTGTAATTTGTTGTTGATGAAGAAACAAGTAGTGAAAAAAACTTCATTCCGTTGTCAATGCCAAAGTCTTGAAGAGAAGGTTTATTTATTTTTAATGAATGAGCAAAAGATTGATTTTTTTTTTCTTTCTTATAAAATTGAATATTTTAAGAGTACTCTTACTTTTAGAAAAATTTCACAACAAAATTTAGGTTGTAATCTGTTAAAGGTAAGTAAAAAAGTGATGTTAGTTGTGAACTTAAATAAAAACCAGTTACAACTTATCACTTAACTTTTATTATAAAAATATTATGAAAGTAGCACTAAAATGATCATATTCAAGTTTATTTAAGTTGGATTTAAAAAAAAAAAAATTATAGTCAGAGTATTCAAAATTTTATTTTAAGAGGTAAAAAAAATTAAAATTTTATATATAATATTCTTTTTTAAGACCAGGTCGGGGGGTTCATTTGAACCCCCTCACTTGTATGTAATGTCAGCCCTAATTGGTATAAAATTATTTAAAGTTACTCTAGGTGTAACTTGCACTCACTCATATATAAAAACTTATATTTTTAAAAATATTTTAAACACTATAAACTTATCTTAAAATTTTCCAAAGGTATAAGAAAAACAAACGTAGTATAATGGTGGGTTTGTCCAAATTTCCATCAAATAAAAAAGAACATTGAGTGGAGTAACGAGGAGGGTATTAAAAAAATGTAGTACAATGATGGGTTTGTCTAAATTTCTAACAAAATTAAAAAATATTAAGTATAGTAATCATATATATATATATATATATATATATATTCCTAATGATCCAAAATTGCACGGGGGATGATTTGATGTTTCCACCAACTCTGCCACAAAATTAATAGATTATTTTTTGCTGGGACTTTAATTTCCAGAAATTGGAAACCATATATTTCACCCCACCGTAGGTAGAATTTTTTTTAACATGCGCCATATTTCATTAATTATTTGGTCAAGAGTCTCAAGACCACCTGTTAAACACTTTAAACCAGGAAATCGGCTCTGGAATCTGGTTGGTTTTACCAATATATATAGTTTAGATCTGTCATTTGAATGTTGGTTCCAGTAATATTGCTTGAAAACAAAAATAGGAATATTGACTTTCATGTTGTTGCTAGCCACAAGGAGGACATACATATATTCATTTGGGATGGGTTTGTGTCAAGTGGAAATTATCATTGGACATGTCAGAATTCGAACATGTGTCCACTCTGGAAAGGGCTTGTGTCCAGTGGAAGTTATCACTGGATATGTCAGGATTCAGACACGTGTCCAAAAATGAACACGTGTCTGCAATCTAACGTGTCCAGTGATAACTTGCACGGGACATAAGCTACACCCTGTTCATTTTAGGAGCAGGACCTTTAAATTTATTGAAGTTACTTTGAATTCAACACAAAAAAAAAAAAAAAAACCTGGGATTGTGGCAGTGTGTGTGAAACTGGTGATTGGACCAGCCACAAGATTATTTACAAAACAAGTCGAAGTCTTACCCACTAAAACATTATGAGCAAGAAAATATGCTCACTTTATCATTTATTCCATGCCAATAACTATCTTACGCTGCTAGCATCAGTTTTAGGCAGAAAATTACTGCATAACATAGACTACAAATCATGCTGACCACAAGGCCAAAACACATATAGAGAGAATGGACATGAACATGATTATGGCCTATCTTAAGCTGCTAGCATCAGTTTTAGGCAGAAAATTACTACATAATATAAACTACAAAACATACTGACCATAAGGCCAAAATACATATAGAGAGAATGGACATAAACATGATTATGGCATATATATATATGCTCACTTTATCATTTATTCCATGCAAATAACTTCCTTTACTAATAGTCTAATATTGATCAGGCCACAAGAATGCCCCCATTGCATATGCCCTCTTTTCATCAAGAGTGCCTTTGAAGCTCAGCCCATATTGGTTGAGAAGAAGGTCCAGTTTCGACTCCTCCATTTGCTCATAGTCAGCTTTCTTGTAGCGAGGATAATGAAGAGGCATTTGGAACCCTGAAGCTGTAGGTTTCATTTCCTTGCAAGCTGGTTGCATCATCTCAGACACTCCATTAGGGGTGTTCAAGCTGCTATTGACATGCATATTAGTGATTTTTGGTGACCCTAGAACATGACATGCAGAATGAAGAAGCCAATTCAAAGCCATCTCTCTCTCTCTCTCTCTCTCTACCTCTCAGACCTTATGAGAGAGAGACAAAGTTGCTTGAGTTTTAAAACAAGTTTTGCTAGACTACACTTAAATTTATATAGGCAGCAATTAGCAATAAGACCCGTGAACGACAAAACTGGGTAACTTATGCATTAATACAAGGAAAGTTTGGAATTTATACCATTTTTCAATTTAATATCTTTTCGTATAGAAGCCACGCCCTATATAATAATAAAGTAATATTGCCTGAGTTGCGTATTGAGGTCCTATGACCCTACTATGAAACCTTTGACGTCATCTTCAATAATGTTGAGTGGCTTTGTAATTAAGCTTTCTACAGACCTTATTAATGGCTTTGTTTTGACATAAACCTATGCAATAAGCCAATAATGCATGGAACCTGCATTGAGTGCGGCCAACGCATGGGACCTGCAATTGATGGCGGCATGATGCTATTGGGAGCTTTAGGAGAAGTTTAGTTGGAGGGGAGAAAAAGTAGAAATGTAGAAAAAATTTTAATTTTTTTTTTATTTGGTTGGGAGTGAAAAAATGAAGAGATAAAAAAAGTAATTAAGTTTGTATAAATTTTCTCATATACTCTTATTAAAAAATAATGCTCAATTAAAATAAAAAAAGTGACAAAAAAAAAAAAAACAATCACCTAAATTTATTATTAAAAAAAATCATGTTAAAAAAAAAAATCACATCTAAACAAAAAAACAAAAACAAAAGTAAAAAATAAAAACAAAAAAAAAAAGAAAGCAAATATGCATATATATGAGCAACGTACACTGGATTCCTACCCAGGAAATAAATAAAAAAAATAAAATAAAATAAAAAAGGAAAGAAGAGGTAATGTCCAGGACAGTGGCGGCTCTAGAGATTTTGTTTAGGGGGGTCATTAAGAAACTTAAATTAATAAAAATAATAATAAAAAAAGAAAACTTGAATATATTGAGTTATAGACAAAAAAAAAATAAAAAAAAAACACATGAATTTTTACAATTTCCTTCTACAAGTTTTCAAATTTTGAATTGTTACACGATAGTTCATTATAAGTATTTATTGCCAATATGGGCAGCTATGACCATTTTATTTTGTTAAGTTTGTCTAAATTTTTATTTTTATGCAGTTAATATTACATATTTGTCATTGTTTTTATAAAAATATTTAAATTAAATGACTAAACTCAACTCATTAGCTCTACATTAATTATTGACGCACACAATCATACTCATTCATACATAAAATAATTCACTACGTGTTTACTTAACTAATCAAATACTTGAATAATCACTAACTTTGCAATTTTTTTCTTTAATTTTTCTAACTTTATGACAAAAAGTTATTATAACATGATAACTATACACACTCATGTAACAAATCATCTCTATTTCCCAATTATCAAATTATATAAAGTTATATTATATTTATGTTTTACACACAAACATCCATGTACACGTCATTATTCACACAAATGACATTAAAAAAAAAAAAGTAATGCACAAAATCAATATTAGACATACTCATACACACATAATTAAAAATTTATAATAAAGAGTGACACTTACAATTCACAAACATTTACTCTTATTTTAGAGTTAGAAATACTTATAATAATGGTGCATAAGATTTAAGTCAAGGTGTGCAAAAATATTTTTAAGAAAAAATTTATGTATTAAACTAACAAAAAAAAATATTTAAATATATATATATATATATAATGAACCCCCTGACCAAAGAGTAACGCCGCCCCTGGTCCAGGAAAAAAGAAGAAGAAGAATAAGAAGAGAAGACTAAGTCCAGGAGGAAGGATAAAAAAATGTAAAAATAGTGAAGAAGAGCAAGGTACGAATGAAGCTCATGTGCAGCAAGTGCACATAGACATATTCGTCCATTAAACAGTTTTATTTTTTCCTTTCAGTTTTTTTTCTATTTTGGGAAGAAATTCTTTTGGTGAATTTGGAAAGAAAATACCTAGACTTCACAATTTATTTTTTTTTCTCCCCACCCAACCAAATACACTTCAAAAAAGTTTTTCTCCTCATTTTTTCTTCAAAGTTTTTCATTTATCCTATTTCATCTCCAAACAAACACACCTTAGGGCGAAAACTAAATTGAAGTATTTTATATATTTAAATATGACTTAAAATATATATAATAGTAGAGCCAAAATTACGCCGATAGGTTATGCCTACATTAGTTGGGCTTATGTCAACTCAAAATGCAAAATTTCCAAGCTAATTTCGCCTAAATCATGATCCAAAATAAAATCTTTATTCCATAAACTAACTTGAGCTCAATAAAGTTGTGCCTACATTCTTTCATTGCACAAAAATTATTTATACTTAATTTCAAACTTTTTTTTTTACATCTTATAGCTTTTTTAAGGGGTTCAACACTATTTTCAAATATAAATAGATAATCAAATACTATAAACCATACTATTATATATTATTATATTGTTATTACTGTTATCTATACAGAATTTTAAATCAACAAAACTAATATATATATATATATATATATATATATATCTATTAGCTTCTCCCAAAAAAAAAAAATTATCTATTATAAAAACAATAAAATAAAACAAAACTATTAATATGGAAAATGCTGTACAGCTGTAAAGAATTTCATTGCTAGTCTAGAAGTTTACTTTAGTTGGCCAAAAGTTAACTGCACAGCAGTGCTTAGCAATTGGCACACAGACGAGTAGATGAGAAAGCAGCGAGAGAGAGAGAGAGAGAGGTGTACTTGTTTTTTTTAGATGCAAATTGTACTCATTAAAATTTTGCATTTTTGTTCTACTAACATTTATTTTTTAATTGGTAGTATAACAGGATTTATTCAAGTAATTCGCCTGTTTCTTCCTTTGTCACAAGTTTACGAAATTATCAGTAACTTGGTTATGAAATTCTTCCCCTGGTTTGTAGACTTTTTTTTTTGTTTGATCAAAATACAAAGCTTCATTGTTCATCTTGAGAGCTTCCCCATTACTCATCTATAGGGAGAGTGGTGCTTTGTGACTTGGATATGCCGAGTCATCCTGCACTTGAATTGCCTAATAGGACAGGTTTTCAATGCCTGAGATGTCCTTTCACTTAGGTGGCATAAAGTCCTTGAGGGTTGACACGAAATCCATATACTCACTAGGTGAGTCTGAATTCTTTTGCTCTTTCTTTGGTCTACTTATTTAAAAAGAAAAAGAAAAAGAAACCACCATCCACAAAACCAACTATAATATATTTATAATGTTCTTCTTTTGTTTCTATTTTCCTTTTTTTTTTTTTAAAAGAAGAAAGTAAGTGAAATTTTATTAAAAAGATTAAGGTAAATCAGATTGAAAAACAGACTCCAAATCAAAAGGTAGTTCTTCTAACCATACAATAGTATCTGTAGTAGAAACTGCTTTTCTAACTAAACCATGAGCCAACTTATTCCCTTCCCAACGAACATGATGAAATTGACACTGTCGTAAGGAACAACCAAGCCTCTTAGACTTCTCAATAACATCCCCAAACAACGTATTGCAATGACTAGAACACCTTAGAGCTTGAACCAATCGAAGACAGTCACCTTAAAAAATGACATCAAACAAACTAAGCTCCCTAGCCAACATCACAGCTTGTCTCGCAGCCAAAGCTTTACCCAACTCAACCGAATGAAAGGACTCAATCCTCTAACTTAAGGCAGCAATAATGCTACCTGAATGATCCCTAAACACCACCACACCTATACCAACAGAGCTCGTTCCGTAAAAAATGGCAACGTTAAAATTAGCTTTATAGCTAGTTTCAGGTGGAGGGGACCAGCGAACAGGAGGACGACGGGTAGGCAGCTGTTGCTCCCTATGATTGGCATCCCAGAACTCCTAAACAAGCGCCTTAGCTCTGTCCCCAATCTCGTGCAGTTGCCAAGTTTGCTGTTGCACCCTTAATTTGTTCTGCCGCTACCACAAGCACCATGCTACCATAGCAAACAGAGCACACCTAAAACCAGACCCTTCGCTAAACAAAACCTCCAAGAGCTCAAAGAATGACCTGCAATCCTTTTGAACCAAGAACAGGAACCCCGGATCAGATTGTCAAACTGAATGGGCTTGATCACAAAGCCAAAGGCAATGCATGAGGGATTCCTGGTAATCACTGCAACCATCACAAAGATCATTGATAGGAATATGCCAAGTTTTCAAATTCAACTTGGTAGGGAGAGAATCTTTCGCAGCACGCCACAAAAAATGTCAAATTCTATTTGGAACTCTAAGCTTCCAGATTTTCTTCCACTTCACCTGCGCATTACTTGGTGAAGAAGAACTCGGCAGAGAGAGGGTTTCGGCTTCAACTAGCATACAATAAGTACTCTTCACACTATACTCACCGTCAGGAGTTAAAGGCCATATCAAATTGTCTTCAACCCAGCCTTCACTCACACGAATCCTTCCAATCATCTCGGCTTCCCAAGGGAGAAAACAACTAGCCAATTTTCCAGGATCCCAAATCCTGGAGTTAGGGAAGAACAGATCACAGACCCGAGAAATAGAAGGACCAATTTTCGGAGATACAATCCTACTATTTGCGGGATCAAGCAGCCAACGATGATGCCAAACGTCAATTTTTTCACCATTCCCAACCCTCCAAATTGCACCTTTATGGATGACTTCGCGAGCCTGCAAGATACTCCGCCATGCATAAGAGCACTTCGGATGAACAGGAACCTCCAAAATGCAACTATTAGGAAAATACTTGGCGCTAAACACTCTATAAAGTAAACTGTATTTGTGATGAATAAGACGCCACACCTGTTTAGCCAACATAGCATTATTTAACTTTTGGAAATCCCTAAAACCCATTCCCTCAATAGATTTAGAGGAAAAAAGAGAACTCCAATTAACCTAATGAATTTTCTTTGAATCACCATTACCCACCAAATTGCCTCAATATCTTTACAAAGACCAACCGAGAGCTTAAAAATACTCATAGAGTAAACAGGGATATATTGAACCACTACCTTAATCATAACTTCTTTGCCCACCTGAGATAAGAATTTTTCCTTCCGCCCCTGCATCCTAGCCCAAATCCTCTCTTCAATCTGAGTAAAACATGCAGTCTTATTTCTACCAACAAATGAAGGAAGCCCCAAATATTTCTCATAATGCCTAATGGCCGGAACATTAAGTGCCATTTTGATAGCTTCCTGCGAAGCCTCATCTGTATTCCTGCTAAAAAATAGAGTTGTTTTTTTCCTTATTTATCATCTGACCCGAAGCAACTTCATAATAAGCAAGCAACTCCTTGATTTTATTACACTCATCCAAAGTAGATCTGCACATGATTAAACAATCATTTACAAAAAATAAATAGGTTAGTTTAGGTCCATTTTGACATAAAGAAAACCCCTAGATTTCACCTCCTACAACAACATTGCAAAGCAAAGCATTTAACCCATCTGCACAAAAAAGGAGAGAGAGGATCCCCTTATCTTAGGCCTCTTGAAGGTGTGATCATACCCTTCGGTTCTCCATTAACAAGGATAGAATAGGACACTGTGGTAATACACTCCATAATCAAATCCACCCATGAATCCTGAAAGCCTAATTTGAGAAGAATTCTTTCAAGAAAATACCATTCCACCCTATCATAAGCTTTGCTCATATCCAACTTCATAGCCATGAACCCTTTCTTCCCTGTGCAATTAGTCTTCATATGATGCAGGGACTCAAAAGCAATTACGATGTTATCAGTTATCAATCTATCTGCAATAAAAGCACTTTGCGTCTCTGAGATAATAGAATTAAGCATAGGCTTGAGACGGTTAACAATCACCTTACTAATAATCTTATAGATCACATTACAGAGGCTTATAGGTCTAAAATTATATACCCTTTCTGGATTATTAACTTTAGGAATTAAAGTAATGAAGGTATGATTAATAGATTTCAGAATGGAACCCGAATTTAAACTACAGAGAACAGCCTGAGTAATATCCATACCTACATCAGTTCAATAAGTCTGAAAAAATAAGGGAGGCATACCATCCGGACCTGGGGCTTTGAGAGGGGCCATCTTCCTGATTGTCGTACCTAACTCCTCACTAGTATAGGGTTTACCAAGTTCAGCTCTTATCTCTACAGTGACCACTGTCTAAACCCCCTCCAAGATACATTCAACATCATAGGGGTTTGAAGAAGTAAAAAGCCGGGAATAGAAGTCAGTCAACACGGCCGAAAATACCTCTTCATCCTCCTGCCACACCCCATCCCCATCATGTAGTCCCTTAGTGAAATCCTTCCTCTTCCTTTGAGTTGCCGTACCATGGAAAAATATCGTATTCTGATCCCCACTCTTCAACCACTGAATATAGGACCGTTGCTGCTACATCTTTTCTTCTTTATCCAAAAGGTCATTCAAGTCCTTATTCAGCCGAACCACTTCCTCATGATCACCATTACTAATCGAAGCCACCTCTGCCTTCCATAAACAATCCTTTACATACTTAATATTCTTTTTCACGTTCCCAAAATTTTCTCGGCTCCAAACCTTCATACTTTTCTTACACTTGTTCAACTTCTTTGTAGCAATAAACATTGGTGTACCTTCCAAAGAACAATCCCAAGCTTTAGTGATAGTCTCCCTGCACCCAGATTATGATACCCACATAGCCTCAAAGTGAAAAGGTTTTCAACGCCATTTTTGGTGCTCCCCATTCCCATTCAGAGATAATAGAATTGGTCGATGATCTAAAGTGAAGCAATTCAAATGTTTTACCCTCCTTGTAGGAAACTTAGTCAACCACTTATAGTTTGCAACCCCCCTATCCAGTCTCTCCCAAATCAACTCCCCCTTTCGCCAACCATACCAAGTATAATCCGACCCTAAGTACCCTAAATCCACAAAACCACAATGATCTAGAATTTCACGAAAATCTTGCATCAAATTGTGAGCCCTAGGAAGCCCTTCTTGCTTATCTTGCACCTCAAGCAACTCATTAAAATCACCAAAACAACACCATGGGAGTTTCAGTTTTGAGCTCAATAATCTTAACATATTCAATCCCTCGCGTCAACGGCTTGTATCAGGCTCGCCATAAAACCCAATCAATCTCTATGCATTCTCCGAACTACCATAAACAATAGCATCAATATGGTAATTCAAAAAACTATCCATCCACACATTAAGACCTGCTTCCCAAAGAAGGGCCAAACCCCCTCCCCTACCCTCAAATGGTACTGTGAAACAACCATCAAACATAATCCTATCACGAACCCACTTCATATGATCCTTGTTTCTACTTTCCTTTATGGACTTGTTACCCAAATTTACTTTAATAGAATGAAATGTATTTCACATTTTAAAAAATTATGTTTACATTGTACTTGCAATGTGTTGTTCCTAAGAACAACAATAGGTAAATAAATTGAATTTCATTACATTCAACATATCATATAAATAATTAAAATTCTCATAATTAAAATTTACCATAAAATTAGAGAATAGTGGAGAGATGTTATCTTAATGATACTTTAAAACTGATCTCCTAACAAGAAGCAATTTACCGTCAATTCATATACGTTTTTAGATGAATAGGTTGAGGCATGAACCATGTCACTGTCTTGAGATGATACATGCGTCTACGAAGTTTCTAGTGTAATAGACTAAATATTTACATGCCGCCTCTGGGATCTAATAACCCAGCCACCTTCGCTGATTATCCTTACAAGCCTACACCACTTGTAGGATTTGAAACTCTCAAATAGTACTTTCTTTTACGAAAAAAATATAATATATGAAGATAATATATATTTTTAGAAGTAGGAAGAAGAAGTAGAGAAGATAAAGCATCAACATTCTTTCTAAACTTTTTGTTCAATTCTCCCTTAATTGGCCGAACATGAAGTCCTCTAAATAGGCTAAGCAATCAGCCATTTTTTAAATTCATTTTTTATGGTCATAATGCTATTAAATCAATAGTCAATAAATAGTCCATAATGTGGTTGATAATAATAATATATCAATATTATAAATTTGATGTTTTGACTTCCCATTAATTGAAATAACAAACATTTATATACCAATTTAAATTTCATATAAAAAAGTCAGAATATAGACCAAAATTGGAATTTAACCAAGATTTCCCAACTATCTAGTTAGTAGGCCTGATTCTAAAAGTATATTATATACTAACATCTCGAGTCTCAAAGACTCGATTTTGGGCCTATAAATCGAGTCTTTGAGGCTCGGTTTTCATGTTTTCATCAAATCTGACCTGGCCTGAGGTCTACCTGGAAATCGAGTCTTAGAGACTCGATTTCCCACGTGGCGTCCACGTGGCGATGATGTGGTTGAACCACGTGGAAGACCAGGAAACCGAGTCTCTAAGACTCGGTTTCAAATAGGGGTTTTTTAAAATTAATGCCTTTCACTCTTAACTCTCCACTCTCACTCGCCCTCTCTCTCATACAGACCAGTCTCACGCTCTCACTCTCACACTTCAGCGGCTCTCTCACTCACCCTCTCCACTCTCACTCACCCTCTTCTCTCACTCAGTCTATTTCACATTCATCACCTTCGCCGAACAAAAGATTTGATAAAGCCACAGCGAGGTGTACGGAGCTTTGATAAAGTCTCTACTCTCAGTCTCCACTCTTAGTCACAGAGCTTTGAGTTCCTTCAATCTACACGGTCTCTCAAAACTAAAAAAAAAAAAAAGGTGAGTCGCTTCAAAGTGTGTTTCACTGTTTGGTTCTCGAGAAATAGTGGGAAAAATCAAAGAAACTTTGGTTTCAATTCGTTTGTTCCTATTTTGGTTTCTGTTTTGAATTTCTAATAGAACTATTAAAAAAGATCGAAGCTTTATTGTTTTTTGAGATCGGATTATGTTTCTGGGTTTGTTTAGATTTGCTGTGGAATCGAATTATGTATGTGGGTTTGTTTATATTTGATGAGGTGCAAATGTTTATGCTATTTCATAAAAAGCCTCTCTCTCTCTCCACTGTGCTCAGATTTTTCTTATTGTGTGGAGAAACTTTCAGGACATTTCCCCTTGATCATAGCTTAGGCAGTACAGCAGTGGAGTGCTTGTAGGTTCAAAAGTTATTTAAAGAAAATATCTGGAAGATTTAACCTAGATTCCAGATTTTTTTATGAATTTTCAAGTTGTTTGAAAATTTTCGAACATTTTTAGAATGCCATGTTTTTGATGCCATGGACATGGATATTATGCAATATCTATTATAGAACTGATAATATGAACTATTAATTAAAAGGATTGAAATCATGATAACCAAGTTATCTTTTGATGCAACAGAAGTGAAGGCAAAAGGGGGGAAGAGAGTTAAGAAACTTGGGATTCCTAGAAAGGGCATGTTAAATTGTGAATCTTGAACATGTGGCACATGTCCAAAGGTGTAGCTTTAGGACCTAGGTTTGTGTATATAGATATTGATTGAGGGAGGATTTCTCATTTCTGTTCATAACCCTTGTCCATCTGCACACAGGGTTATGAACAACAGACATTGAGTGGTGGAATTAAGGCATATGTACCATATGGATATCCTTTTGGTAATTATTTTAGATGGGTCTTTATTGTCACTCACATAGTTTGCCATGTGTATTAACATAGCATAAATAGTCATATTAGCCTGGTATAGGCCATAGTAGTTGTGTTGATTTTATGATGCTGTGATTGGATTGAGGCAAATGGCACTGATATGTAGGCTGTAATCTTGAGGCTTCTTTTAGGGTTATGGGACAATGATAGTCTTACAGTTGTACTTATATAAAAAAAAAAAAAAAAAAAAGGGTCTTGCAGTTACATCAATGGGTTACTGGTAGGGTGTTGCTGTTGTGGTTTGGTGGTTAAATTGTGGGGAGGAGACTTCTTCCCAGTGATTTGTGCTGGTGGTGGCATTGATTGTTAAGATTAACTCAAGAAGTCCATTTTTTAATCAATTTTATAAAATTAATCCTTTCCTTTAATTTCTTTGATGTCTTGTAAATAGTGTGGTGGCTGCCTCCATTAGATATTGATGGTAGTGGTGTTGGTTCTATATTAATGAAACTAGGGGGCAATTATAAATGGCTTTTTTTTACAAAAACAATTTTATTTTTATTTTTATTTTATAAGTAAGTGCAATTCATTAAAGTAATAAAAACATATACAAGAAGTATACAGTGAGAAAAAGATAAGAAAAGTGAAAGCAAAGAACATAGAATGAAAGAGCAAGGCCATTATATCAACGGCAGGTGCTTAGAGAATCTAGGAACTCAATCAAAAAAAAATTTTTAATATAAAATTGTTTTTGTTGTTCTTAACAAAAACAATTTTAAACACTTAAATTGGGTTTTCTTAAACAACATGCACCTTTTAATTCTTAGGTATTGCTAGAATTTTCCCCCTCTTTTTTAGTAGAATGAACTTTCTGTGGGCGGTCAAATTTATAATTCTATATATTTATCTCTGAGGAGTGATGAGCGCACACACACACTCACACATCCACTCAATTTTAAACACTTAAATTGGGTTTTCTTAGACAACTTGCACCTTTTTAATTCTTAGGTATTGCTACAATTTTTCCCCTCTTTTTTGGTAGAATGAACTTTCTGTGGGTGGTCAAATCTATAATTCTATATTTTGATCAATGATGAGCGCGCACACACACATCCACCCAAGCCCACATCTCTAGTCTTTCTTTAAACTTCTCAGATATATACCAAATTGTTATAAGAACATTCCTTCATAAAGGACCATGTGCCAAACCAAAATTTAAATCCTTGTAAGGAATATCGGTTGAAACTATATCTTCGCATTGCTTGATCTAGTTGATTTGGACTCTATTAAGTTGCTCAGAATTGGTTGTACATCAAAGACCAAATGAAAACACTTCTTGGTTAGATTTCCTACTTTCGAATTATTAATGTTGTTTTTCTAGCAAGTGACAAGTCAGCCATGAATGAATGATGTACACTTCCTGCTGCAAAAAATGAAGTTAAAGAAAAAAGAAAAAAAATATAATGGCAAATGCATGGGAATTTATAGAGTCTGAATGTTGAAGCAATAGGAACTTAATGATGCAGCCAAAACAAGGCAGCTAGATTGATAGTTTTGTTATAAAACAGCAAATAAAGAGCCTTTTTGGCGTTGTTGTAGGAAGTAGAGCTCTAACTGTAGACAATGGTTTTAAGAACTAGGATGGATAGAGAACTGGAAAGGAATGCGGTTGCCAATTCTCTCATTTGACCAGGGTTGGACTGGTAGTCAAACTGATGATGTCATAAATAATTTTATTAATAAATTTATAATTATAAAAACTAAAAAAATTGTATGATAAGTTTATAATTAGGGGTCTGGTAATGGGTGCTCTTAGGGAATTTGTTAATGGATAATTTTAGGTAAGTCTTGATAAAATTAATAATATTTACTGAAGAACATCTAAATTTTTTAATAATCTTTAAGTTTCAAATGATGTTCACACTAAAAAAACATATTCTTTCTATTTAAATAAGTAATTTTTCAATCATGTCTATTACGTGCTAATTGGTTATCATTCTTGTGTAGTATGGCTATTGCAAATGCTGGACGGATTGACCATATGCATCCTAGCCCTATTGACGCGTCGATGTTGAAGTTGCAGCCCACCCATCGGTCCGAAGCTATTTGGAACGAGCAGGTAAAACACAACACTACAGATTTAACCAATGTACATGCATTTAATTTATACAATGTACACACACTTGCTGTCATATATTAATCCATGGTTCTGTTCTGTGTAGGATCCAGGGTCCCTTACCTGCCATACCCGTAGTGAAAAGTTCTCCAATCGAGAGCCAATGGTGGACGACCGAGTCGTTGACATCATTAAGGCACTCGGTTTGGAGGGACTTCTCTGGGTCTCGGGTAGAAAGATTGGCCATGGCCTGATAACGGCCTTAGTGGAGCGATGGCAGCCTGAGACTTACACCTTCTACATGCCACATGGTGAGGTCACCATCACATTGCAGGATGTGGAGGTTCTTCTTGGGCTTCCTGTTGATGGTGACACTATAACAGGGAGCACGCAGAAAGTTTGGACAAATGTGTGCCAGGAGTTCCTTGGCTTTCAACTTATAAATCAAGACCAGCATAAGCAACTTACTGGCCAGAGGATTCTCATCAACTGGCTTTTGCAGCAAGTTGCTGCTCCATTGCCGCCTAATGCTAAAGAGGATCAGCTACATAAGTACGCATAATGCTACATCCTAGCACTACTGGGGGACACAATATTCATGGACAAATTCGGCGATAGGGTGCATCTAATGTGAGTACAGCAGTTGGAAGACTGTGGTTTCCCCCTCTACCTCTATGGTTGTTGTACGGGGTAACCACTTGATATACACCAAGTTCATGATTAAAATTCCTCAGAGTGTGTCCTAAAATTTTCTGCTCATTTTTGGTATAGATCCCCATTGCATAATCACTCCACACCTTACCTTGAGAGAGATCAGAAGTAATTTCTTTATGTCGATCGTGGAAATATGCAACAAATTTACACCAAGTGAACTCAACCATTACAGCAATGGGCAAACTGCAAGCACCTTTAAGTACCCCATTAAAGCACTCAAAGATATTGGTTGTCATTGCCCCGTAATGTCTTCCACCATCATGTGACTGGGTCCATTTGTCCAGATCCTCACTCATTAGATATGTGTATGGCATATAGCGTGCAATATTGGGATTATCAGGTCTTACACCCCTCAATGCAGTAATCTCGACATCCTTAATGGTTTGCATTATGGACTCAAATTTAGCTTCATGAGTCGCATATCCAGCTTTCAAGGCCAATGCCTTTAGAGTCGGGTCATCAAAGTGTGTGTTGAAGTTGCTAGCAACATGTTGAAGGCAATATTGGTGAAAACCTGTGGGCTTCCGTCATCACCTCTAGGCCACTCTGCAATGTGCATTTGATAGCTTTATGTCGGTCAAAAATAATGCAAATGCCCTCGTCAAGTATCACATGCGCTATCAAACTCCTGAGACACTCTAAAAACCACCCCCAACTAGCAAAGGCGAGGGGCAAAACCTTTTGGTTAGCATCGGTTGCCATTACAATCATCAACACCCCTCGATATTTACCATACAAATGAGTCCCATCAATACTGATCACTGGCCTGCAATATCTGAATGCAGCAATGCATGGAGCGAATGCCCAAAATATATAGCGCAGTAACGTAGTACCATCTATGCCCCTAAGTATGGTGTAATAGTTGTACTGGGTACCCGAATCCTGATCCAAGTATGCCAACAACAACTTTCGCAACCTTTGGTAAGACTCCTCCCAATCCCCAAATATCTTAGCAATTGCCTTTTTTTTTTTGCGTCCCATACCTTATAGCAAGAAAGCTCATACTTATACTTAGTATGTATGATCTCCTAGAGCTCATCAATACGAGCAGTGTGATTTTGTTGCAATTTTCCCACAATTTCTGATGCAATAAAATTAGAATCCATCATTTTACCGTCTCTTCGCAAGCCAAAGGGTATACAACTGTATGGACCCACATAAGACGTGACCATCCACAGACCATTAAGTTTAGCCTTCATGAATGCCCCAACGTACCACTTGCAACTTGTGTTAATGCATGCGTCGCACAATATAGTTTTGGTTGACCTCCGGATAATAAAATTTCTATTATCATTTGCTGCGTATATTATCAATGCACGTTTCACCGCCTCTTTATTTGCAAAAGTCAACCCTTTACTAAAATGCATCCCATCTTCCCAAGTAGAAACAAATGGTATTTGAAGACGTGAAGGATCAACCATATTTTCCCAAGTATTTGCGTAGAATGACTCGGCAGGAGGTGTGTAGGCAATGGTCATATTTGTATCATGA
This sequence comes from Quercus glauca, assembly GCA_023736055.1. Taxonomy (NCBI): domain Eukaryota; kingdom Viridiplantae; phylum Streptophyta; class Magnoliopsida; order Fagales; family Fagaceae; genus Quercus; species Quercus glauca. The sequence continues at coordinate 78,493,100 of CM043319.1, forward strand.
TGGACGTCAATATCATCGTCTGCATCACCTTCATTATGGTACTCCATATTTTCCTCTTCAAAATTGGGAACGAATTCATGGTCATCCACATCCCTATCAAAGTCGCCTCACTCAATCCTCTCTTCGTACTAATCCATATCATCAATATTTTCACTATTATTCGCAGCATGATCTTCGTCTTCGTCTTCCTCCCCTAAATGTGTCTCTTGAGGTTGGAGTGTTTCACCAATATCGGCAGCATGTTCTTGAGATGAAAGCGTATAACTTCCCATTGTATAGCTTGTAGTGCATCCATCATCTAGGGCTGTAAATTGTAAAGATGTAATTGTTTGTTGCACCTCCTTAGTATCAACTTCTGCAAGCGGCTCCAAACTTACATACAACTCAGCAGCATTTACTTGGGGTAATTTATAGATCCTATTAAACATAATCTTTACATGTTTGTCTTCTTTGATTGCCATATACCTATAATTTATCCGTTCATGAAGGACTTCTTGTGGGTAACGATAAATAATCTTTATGTCATAATAAGCAAGGTTCAAATTCAATCCTTCCATTATTTTCTTCTTCAAATCATTTAACGTCTTAGTCTTACGACATATCATCATGTAGTAGCATTCAATACCCGGCCCTCTAAATGGGAATCTGTAAATCTCTCCAGGATTGACAAGGGGTCCACCGTAGTATACATTTATATCAATATTCTTCAGTGATTGTGAACCTATTAGAGTCAAGTGTAATAATATGTTAGTGACATATTTTTATCTCTTTCATTTAACATCAATTACAAAACCTTTTCTATCTACTCAAAGTTCAAAAATTACAACTTGTCACCCCACATTTGCATATACTCGCCCCACTTCACATACAAACACACTCAATCATTATCATTTCGTACTCAAACAAATAAAAAAACTAAAGACAATAAACACCCCCATCACAAAATTTCAACTCATTCTAACAAAATATTAAACTCAACAAAAAAAATAGTCATGATAAAAAGCCTAATAATACATATATCTACAATATTTTTTACTTTTTATAAAAGCCTAACAAATATATACACTAACTTGTTAAATCATATGCATATACAAACCCCACATTTGCATATACTCACCCTATTACATACAAACACACTAACTCGTTAAATCATATGCATATACAAACCCCACATTTGCATATACTCACCCTAGCACATACACACACTCAATCATTATCATTTGTTCCTAAAATAAAAAAGTAAAAATTCATTAATCATACTCAAAAAAAAAAAAAAAAACTAAACACACACAACTCACCCCATTACAAACCTTCAAATCATTCTATCAAAAATATAAAGAACAATATCAAACTAGACAAAAAAAAAATAGTCATGATATACATACCCATAAAAAAAACCTAACAATACATATATATGTAACTAACAACTAAAGAGAGTGAGAAACCTTACCTGACATGAGGATGTGAAAATACGAAGGGTGAGTTTGATTTGAGGTTTTGAAATGGGGTGAGTTTTGTATGAGAGTGAGAGAGAGAGAATGTGTGAGAGAGGAAGAGAGAGCTGCTGGGTTTTTTGGAGGAAAAAACGGAGAGACCCCAGACCCACATTATGAGAACTAAAGTTTAGTAGCTGCCCTAACCACGTGGTAGCCCGTGGAACAAACATTAAAAATCGAGTCTCTAAGACTCGATTTCCACGTGGAAAAAGAGCCAGCTCACACTCCGTCAGAACATGAAAACCGAGCCTAAAAGGGTCGGTTTATGAGCTCAAAATCAAGCCTCTTAGGCTCAAGATGTTAGTCTGTAATATAGTTTGAAAACGTGACGTATTAATTATAATGTTTGATTTTCAGGGTTAATTTCTCATTTTGGCATCAGAATATAGGGTTGTTCTACAGTACCCTCTATTCTTTTAGTGAGTACGGTACCCATAAATATCTTGACCATCAATTGTAATGCTTTTAATCTAGACCGTATATTTAAGTTGAGTGGAATACCAATTACCGGAAGAGCAAGTTACCGTATAAAACCAAAAAAGAAAATAAAAAACAAAGAATTAGATTATCTTCTTTCGCGTACTTTGAAATCTAGGGGGGAACCAAGCGGTTGCAAGACTAGTTAAAGAGGATTGATTGTTTTGATCTGAGTATATTTGTTTCTTCTGTCTCTCTTTTTTTGCTGAATATTTGTTCCTTCTCTCTTGCGTGCGTGCTTTGTGTCCATTGATCTCCTGTCTGCATCCCGATTTACTCACTAGTGAAGGTAAGGATCAAAACAAAACCCTAATTTCCAAATTATCTATATTCTGTGTTAATGATTTGTGTTCTTAGTGGGTTTTTTTTTTATTTTTTTTATTTTTTTTAGAGAAATAGCTTTGATTGGTTCAAAATGATTCTTTAATCTGTCCTGCGATTTATTATTGTACTACAATAACCCATTGAAGCCACTACTTTTTAGATACAGTCAAATACTAAGGATATATTTACTATTGCTCATGAGAGTTTAAGATTTGCCAAGGGAATGCTTGGGTTTCGTTTGCCTATTGTTTTGCATTATAGGCTTGGATATTTGTTTGGCTATTGCTAGGTACTTTGATATGTTGAAGATTCTAGAATAATTAAAATAAATTCGTGGAGAGTTCTTATTGAAGACATCAATTTTGGGAAGTATCTAAAGTGTTTGGATGTATCTCACTCCTGGCTTTGATTCTTTGTTATCTGGTTTATTGGTGATGAACTACGCTCTCTTAACTTTATTGGTGATGCACTACTCTCTCTTAGCATTTTCTATTTTTAAAGCCACGTTAATAGTTTGGATAAACTGTTTTAAAAATAGCTGTTTATGGTGTAAATTCCCAAACAAGACTTAACTATTTTGTTAATAGTATACTGTTATTTTTCCTATAATTAGTGTTTTTTATTATTATTGAAAATATGTAATTAATCTTAACAATTACATTAATAATAACAACAATAATGATGTTGTCGTTGTTGAAATTCATGGAGAGAAGTTTATCAAATTTAAAATATTTAAAAAAAAAAAAACTCATCAAGAGAAAGAATTGCATAATTTGTTAAGGTTAGGAAAATAATTATATTAAAATGTTCATCGCCAACAATATCAATACTAGACAATCCATCATTTTTTTAAAAAAAGTTCTTATCCAAAACATTAAAAACCAAAATAGAAATAATAAAAATATTGGTTACAACCCACAAATGGACCGAGCTATTTTGTCACGAACAAATTTCATCTCCTCATCTTGTATATTGAGCCTGTTTGCCTGTTTGCTACTACCTTTTCTACTATTATTGCTTCTTGGTCTGTCTAAATCATGCTCATCCCAATTGAATCCCTCATCCTCCCTATCATGTTTTCTAATAAAATTATGCAAAATACAAGTAGCAACTATAATGTTTCTCTGGTATTTAATGTCATAAGATGGCATTTACTTCAAAATTTTCTATCTAAATGCAGATATTTCATGTACATGTAGATATTTCATTTACCACTTGAGTTGCAGAAGTGACAATAAGAAATTCCTATAAGTTAGAAGTTGCCCTGTTGAAAACTTAGGGATGAATGATCCAGACATGAAGACCCATTGCAAGCAGCTTTTGATTATCTCATTTCCAATTATTGCCATGATGGTATTCAAATATGGATGTGAAGGAAATACATTGTAGTGGATTTCCTTTCTAAATGAGTTTTTTTTCCTTCTTGTGATGAGCAAGTAGCAAAGTAAGTAGTAGTCAAGATACTTATAATGAATTTCTTTGTAGTCTGGGTTCTTCCTTTGGATACTTTACAACAAGAGACCTATTTGTAGTACATGAAAGTGGGTTATAAATTTTGGGGTCAAAAGTCCATAATATCTAGATCGATTATGATTATCCCCTCCATTGATAATGATTATGATGGAAATAATAAAAATTATTTTTGGTTATATGATAAATTCATATTTTGCAAGTTCAAGTTGTAACTAATAGCAAATTATTAGTTGTCTATGATGATAGATATTTAGTCATCATCTTGTCAATTGGGTTATCAATGGCTTTTTCATTACCTCATGTATTTATTAAAAATGTTACTAAAATGTAGAAGGTTTAAGAAAAATAATAATTGGAAAAAATATTTTATGATCTTAAATCCAATTCTAAATCCAAATTCAAATTTAGGCATCCAAACAATGGAATTTCAAATAATGAATTTCAAATCTTGAGTTCTACAAAAAGACCCAAACAAGAAATTTTGAAATCAATGGATTTCAAATCATGGCATTTTAAATCCATTGATTTAAAATCCAAATCCAAATCCAAATGTTGTTGTAGGGGTGATAGGCCCAGTAGAATATATCTATGTATATATTGGGTCGGAGGCCCAATCCGAGGACATTAAGTAGTCCGAGGATGGGTAAACACTGTCATGGGAGTCCGTGTTAGTGAGTGAAGAGGTGAGGTTTGGTCATAAGAGTCCAAGAAAGTGGTCCGAGGCTGAATGCCTCCTCAGCTAAACAGAGCCGAGGTTTGAATGTGTGGTCTGCCATCCAAGGCAACGTTCCGGGAGATTCTATTGATAAGGATAAGTATCATAGAAACACAGGACAAAAGGAAGCCACAAAATATCTAGGAGAAAACTGCTACCACTGCATTGAATGCTCTGTAGCTAACTTTCTGGCCGCATTAATGAGGAAGTGATACATGAACAGTAATTTTCAGCCTTACAGCTACTCCCAAAGACTTCAGGAATGTGCTGATGGGATAAGGATCAACACCAGCGATCTAATCTACCTGTGGAATGTAGGGATGAAAGGAAGAAGATAGTATAAAATAGAAAGAAGACCCTGAGAGACGGGATCAAAAAACAGGGAGAAAAATACTGTAAGAACATGATTTAGACTTGTAACCAAATTCAAGAGAGATATATACAAGAACTGGTCTCCTCGGATTGAGTCGAGGACGATTTTCCTCGAATTAAACTGTTTTATCTTTGTTTCCTTGTTATTTGGGCCAATTATAGTTGTTGTCTAACTCATTATAGCCTAGTTTTTTAACTCATTCTCTACAAATTCATTGAATTGAGCTCTTTGGGCTTAAATCCTTTAACCCTTTGGGCTAAGGGACCAAATCCTGCCCTTACAATTGGCGCCGTCTGTAGGAATTACTTGAGCTTTATTGAGCTCCACGTTCAACTATGGTAGGTTCAGGGCCAAACTAAGAGGAATCTGTTGGTTCCCAACATCAAGATCAGCTCCTCAACCTTGAGCGGAGGAGGGACCGGGAGTTTAGCATGCATATCACAAACACTGGGGGAAGTCAGTCTCGAGGTGGAAGCTACCTCTCACATGAAGAGAAAAGTAGGAGAATGCAACTGGAGATTGACCGTTTACAAAGGAGGTTACCCCATGAATGACGCAGAACAACCCTTCCAAATTCTAACCCTTCTTCTGGTGATGACAGTGATTTTAGCTATCGCCCAAGGTCTAGGACTCCTTACAGTGAGTCTTTTTCGTGTAAATAGGATCGTCATTATAGACGAAGAAGGGAGAGTCCGTCTTACCAGGGCTTGGACAACGACGCTATGGGCAGGGCTTTGAATCAAATTTCCAAGTCACCTTTTACCCGTAGGATTGAAAGTGGAAAACTTCCTCGACGGTTCTCTCAACCAGCGTTCAACATGTACAACAGCAAAACAGACCTAGTGGAGCATGTCAACCACTTCAACCAGAGGATGGTCATTCACTCCAAGAACGAAGCCCTGATTTATAAAGTGTTCTCATCCAGTCTAGGGCCTGTGGCAATGAGATAGTTCGTCGGTCTGAGAGAGGGTTCTATTAGCTCCTTCAAGGAGCTCACTAGGGCCTTTAGGGCCCAATTTGTGACTTGCAGTAGGGTTCCTCTGCCCTTAGACTCCCTGTTGTCTATGACTATGCGAGAAAGGGAGACCCTGAAAACATACTTAGACAAATACTGGGAGATGCTCAATGAGATCGATAGGGACTTTGATAATATGGTCATAAGGACTTTCAAGGTTGGCCTACCTGCCGAGCATAATTTGAGAAAGTCATTGACCAAGAAGCCCGTAAGAAGTGTGCATCGGCTCATGGACCGTATTGACGAGTATAAACGGGTCGAGGAAGACCAACAACAGGGGAAAGGGAAGGCTAAGGTTATCCTTCAAGATAGGAGGGATTTCAGGTCGGACAAGTACAACAATAATCGACCTCGAAAAGACTTTGCTTGGCAGTCAGGGTCTGTTGCTGCTCAGGTGGTTGGCACAGTGTTCAGGGAACCAGTGCATTAAGTCTTGGAAAAAATTAAGAATGAGCCATACTTTAGATGGCCAAACAAAATGGGAGGAGACCCAACGAAGCGTAATCAAAGCCTTTATTGTCAATATCACCAGGAGCGAGGACACACTACAGAAGATTGCAAAACTTTATGGAATCATCTGGAACAGCTAGTCAGAGATGGAAAGTTAAAGCAATTTCTACATCAGCCCAGCGGGCAAGGTGGCCAGGCAGGACCAAGATCTCAAAGAGATACGTCTTCAAGGCCACTTTTGGGCACAATTAATGTCATCTTTGCTGCTCCAAGGAGAACTGGTTCTCACACCTCCAGAATGATGTTTGTAACTCGGCCACCTGTCGAGGATTTTAACCTTGAGCCGAAGAGGGCTAAGATGGAGATCCGACCAGCGTTGAACTTCTTGGATGAGGACAAGGTTGGGACCATACAACTACATGATGATGCTATGGTGGTCACCCTTAAGATAGGGGGTATGATGTGATGAGGGTGTTGGTGGGAAAGTTGTTGTTCCAAAAGGCCAGATTCAACTACCTATGCACGTAAGGATCAGAGGTGGTAGGGGTGGATTTCATTGTTATGGATGCTTACTCTCCCTACACAGCTATTGTAGCATGACCCTGGCTTCATGCCTTAGGGGTTGTTTCCTTCACCCTTCATTTGAAAGTGAAATATCCGTTTGGAGATCAGATTGAGGAGCTGGTTGGGAGCCAATTCGTGGCTAGTTAGTGCCTGGGGGCTGCAATTATGCATCAGCTTAAAGCTGGGTTCTCGGCCTCTGCTAATAGGGGTTTATAGCAATCAAGGATTCTGATGTTACCCATGGGTGTGATATCAGAAGGGGTAAAGTGTGAGAATTTAGAGAAGATTGTTGTAGATGATGATTTGGAAAGGTTCTTTCAAGTTGGAGCTCAGCTGCCTCCTCGGGAGAAGGAAGAGCTGATAGTGTGTCTCAAAAGGAATATTGGCGTGTTCGCATAGAGCACTTACGAAGCTCCTGGGGTGGATCCAAACTTCATCTGCCATTATTTAAATGTCAACCCGTCCGTTATCCCCAAAAAGCAATCACCTCAACGCTTATCTAAGGACCATTCTGATGTTGTCAAGAATGAAGTGATCAAGCTTAAGTAGGCCGGGGCTATTAAAGAGGTGTTTTAGCCTGAATGGTTAGCCACTACTGTAGTAGTGAAAAAGAAGAGTGGAAAGTGGCGAGTATGTGTGGACTTCACAGATTTGAACAAAGCCTGTCCAAAAGACCCTTTCCCCATGCCTGAGATAGGTCAGCTAGTGGATGTAACTGTAGGCCATCCTCGGATGAGCTTTTTGGATAACTTCCAGGGATACCATCAAATGCCACTGGCTCTGGGTGATCAGGAAAAGATGGCTTTTATCACTCCTATTAGAAATTACCACTAAAAGGTTATGCCTTTTGGATTGAAGAATGCAAAGTCTACCTATTAAAGGATGATCACTAGGATGTTCGAGCCACAATTAGGCAAAAATATTGAGGTTTATATAGATGATATGGTGGTGAAAAGTAAGATGGTGTCCAAGCACCTGGGAGACCTCGGGAACATTTTGAAATACTGAGGAAACACAAATTGCACCTCAATGCTTCCAAGTGCTCCTTTGGCGTGGGATTAGGTAAATTTCTAGGCTATATAGTCACTCATCGTAGGAGGTCAACCCTGATCAGGTTAAGGCAATTAACAGTTTACAGCCACCTCGAAATCCCAAAGAAGTCTAGAAATTAATAGGAATGACTGCTGCCTTGAACCGGTTTATCTCTCTGTCAGCAAACAGGTGCAAACATTTCTTCCAGTTGTTGAATAAATGGAAGGGATTCAAGTGGACTGAGGAGTGTGCCTTAGCATTCCAGCAGCTTAAGGAATACCTTTCTCGGCCACTCGTTATGTCCAGGCCCCAGGTGGATGAGGTTTTATTTGTTTACATTGTTGTGGCTTCCCATACCGTGAGCTTGGTGCTGATACGAGTTGACAATGGTGTGCAAATGCCAATTTACTATGTGAGCAAGTCTTTACATGAAGCAGGAGTTCATTACTTACCATTGGAAAATGCCATTTTAGCACTAGTACATGCTACATGTAAACTCCCTCACTACTTCCAATCTCACACAGTTGTTCTTCTAACCTAACTTCTGCTTCGATCACTACTTCGGAATGCTGATTACATTGGAAGGATTGCCAAGTGGGGTACGATCCTAGGGACTTTTGATATCAAGTATATGTCTCGCACCTCTATCAAGGGCCAAGTCCTCGCAGATTTGGCGGCCGAGTTTGCTGAGTTCCCATTAGAAGAGGAGATTGAGAAGCAAGACATGAATGGAAAATCAGTTGGCATGGTCTCCTTGCAAGAACCTTTATCCTAGAAGGTATACGTTGATAGTGTAGCGAATCAAAGAGGATCTGAAGTGGGGCTACTTTTAATATCTCCTGAGAAGATCACTATTGAGAAATCCTTAAGATTGGACTTCTAGGCTACAAACAATGAGGCTGAATATGAGGCTCTATTGGTAGGAATGACTATAATTTAGAAAATAGGAGGAAAAGCAGTGGAGATATTCTTAGATTCAGGTTGGTTGTAGGCTAGGTAAAGGGAGAGTTAGAGGCTAGGGATGTGAGAATGCAAGATTATTAAATCAGGCTAGGCACTTATAATCAAGGTTTTGGTCTTTCAACTTACTGCAAATCCCTAGAAGCAAAAACATACATGCTAATTCTCTGGCCACTCTTGCAACCTCCTCGGCACAGGGCTTACCTCGGGTTATCCTTGTTAAAGAGTTGTGCAAACCTACTGAGATGAAGAGAGAGATGGTTTATATTCATTAAATTAAGGTGGAACCTAGCTAGATGGACTCTATAGTCCTATTCCTTAAGGAGGATATCTTACCCAAAGGGAAGTCCGAGGCTAACAAAGAGAGAAGAAAGGCTCTTCGGTTTTGGTTGTCCGAGGACCAAAAGTTATACAATCGCTCTTTTTGTGAGCCATATTTGCTATGCATACACCCTGAGGCATCAGAGCTACTCCTAGAAGAGTTACATGAAGGGATTTGTGGAAGCCACACAGGAGGTAGATCCTTATCTCACAGAGCCCTTACTTAGAGATATTGGTGGCCAAACATACAGAAGGAAGCACAAGAGTATGTGAAGAAGTGTGACCAATGCCAAAGATTTGCCCCAAACATTCATCAACTATGGGGAGTCATTAATCCTCTGTCCAGCCTTTGACCATTTGCTCAATAGGGCTTGGATATTGTAAGGCCTTTCCCTAAGGCAGCAAGAAATAAGAAATGGCTATTAGTTGGTACAAATTACTTCACTAAGTGGGTTGAAGCTGAACCACTGGCAAATATCAGGGATGTGGATGCCAAGAGATTTGTCTGGAAAAATATTGTCACCCAATTTGGGATTCCTCATACCCTCATCTCGGACAACGACCTTCAGTTTGACAGCAAAGCCTTTAGAAGGTACTGTTGTGACCTGGGCATTACGAATAGGTATTCCACCTGGCTTATCCACAAGGGAATGGGTAGGCCGAGGCTGTCAATAAGGTGATAATGAATGCACTCAAAAAGAGGCTGGCTGATGCAAAGGAAAAATTGGTGGAAAAGCTGTCACACGTCCTTTGGACATATCAGACTACGCCTTGTAAGTCAACAGAAAAGACCCATTTTCAATGACTTATGGAGCCGAAGCAGTGATTCCCTTAGAGACCGGATTCCCAACACTGAGGATGAGTTCTTTCACTCCGAGCAACATTGAAGGATTGTTAGAGAAGAGTTTAGATTTGATTGAAGAGCGAAGAGAAAATGCCATAGCTCAATTGGCATATTATCAACATAAGCTCAAGAAAGGATACAACGCCAACATGAGGTTGAGGCCATCAGCGCCTAGAGACTTAGTATTAAGAAAGGTTTTGGGCACTGCAAAGAACCCAGCATGGGTGAAGTTAGAGCCCAACTAGGAAAGGCTATATCGTACCACCTCAGTGGCTGGAATAGGTGCATATTATCTTGAAAATCTAGATGAAAATGTTGTACCACGCCCCTGGAATGTAAATAACCTACGAATGTATTATTATTAATGAAAGCATTTTCTACTATATTTCCATGTACTACATTATGCGTTATACATCTTATTTGTTTAAATATTAAACAGAACCTTAGCTATGCTTGGCTCCTTGGACCACATACTTTGGGTAAATTAATACTTCATATCATTTTTCTAAGTGTTAAACAGAACTTTAGTTATGCCTGGCTCCTCGGACCACATGTTTTGGGTAAATTAATATTTCAAATAATTTTTCTAAGTGTTAAACAAAACATTAGTTATGTCTGGCTTCTCAAACCACATGCTTTGGGTAAATTAATACTTCATACTTTGGGTAAATTAATGTCTCCTGTCATTTTACTAAGTGTTAAACAGAACCTTAGTCATGCCTGGTTCCTCGGACCACATACCTCAGGTAAATTAATACTTCTTATTATCTATTTAAATATCAAACAGAACCTTGATCATGCCTAACTCCTCGAACCACATACCTTGAGTAAATTGATATTTTCAATCACTCTTCCTAAGTGTTAAACAGAACTTTAGTCATGTCTGGCTCCTCGAACCACATGCTTTGGGTAAATTAATACTTTCTATTATTCGTTTAAGTATCAAATAGAACCAGCCGTGCTGAATGGCAGAAACCTTCATGGTAGTGACTTGAGCAAATGGGCATTCATGGGCATCACTTAAAGCATTTGTAAGAATGTCAAGTATATCTGTTATCTGTTTGAGAATTGATTGTCCCTCCAGTCCTTTAGACTTACTAATAAGTGGGGGATTAAGTGGAGTCAGACATGTATGGATACTCTACCATTGTGTATGTTTTTGGAATGAAAGATATACTTTGTTGAGATTTCAAACACATTATCATTTACACAGAGAGCTAAGTGAAACTGTGTCTCATTTTCATATTTGTTAAGTGTTAAATAAAATAGAAACTATATCAAGACTTGTATGAATATCACAAGAGTAAAGGAAATGTTCATAATTTTCATTAATTTAAGCCTTAGAAAAAGGCAAAGGGATTACAAAAGAGCAAGTGGGTTACAAACTATGGAAATAAATAAATTAAAAAAAAAAAAAAAACTACTACTACCCTAAACTACTTCTTTTTTATTACAATCTTCTCATTTGCTGAGGCCTTAGTGGATTGGATGAGTGCTGCCTCTGAGGTTTCTAGGCCCTTACCTGTGAAGTCCCTCTTTATAGGCATAGGGAGAGTTGCCAGGACAATCTCCATCTTGGGGGGTACCTCCTTCTCTTGGGGAAGGTCCTGAGGAGCAATTGGGGGCTTGATGGCATCAAGGGCCACTCCTTTGGTTGTATCAGTTTCTTTTTCAGCAACCCCAAGCTGTTAAGCCTCCTCGGAAGGGCTGTCAGAAAAGAAAGGGACCTTGGTCGGGCCGTCCTTTCCAAGCTCTACCACCTCGGAGGCGGTGTCAGCCTTAAAGCTGGCAAAGCCTGGTGCACAAATGGCAGGAGGGTAGTATACACTTTTTGCCCTCCTAAGTGTAGAAGAAGCATCAACCCCAACTTAGTTAAGGGCCTCGTTCCATACTTGGAGGCAGTAATTTCTACATATCTCTGAAACCTCAGCCCTAAGGGCCTCCTCGGTTTCTGTCACCCCCACATCATAGCCGTCCTGCTCAGCTTGGTCCCTGGCCTTCTCAGCCTCCTCCAGTTTCTTCTTCAGGGCGGCGTTGTTCTTTGAAGGTGGCTAGTTGGTCCTCAGTTTAACGAAGTTGCCTTCGTTGACCTTCAGCCTGCCTTTAAGTGCCTTCTAAGGCAGCTTCAGCACTCTTCTTATCCCTCTCCGCCTCAGTTAGCTTATTCTTGAGCTCTTGTATTCTTTTTTCGGCCACATTGAAGGCATCCACAGCTGCAATGTGCCTACTTTCCTCCTCTTTCATTTGCTGGTGAGAGTAGTTTACCATCTCCTCAGCTCTATATGTGGTTTTAACAGCCTGCCAAGGAAAGAAGCATGATTAAAAAGAAGAAAGGAAGAAAATGGAAGAGTGTTGCAAAGTTTATTAAAAAAAAAAATTTAAAAAAAAAAGTACTAGGTGAAGGACTTACTATTGTGAGGTCCCTCTTCAAGCCAAGGAACACCTCATGCTTTCTCATTAACTGAAAGTTGGCCATGTCAAAGGGAAGCAGCAGCAACTGTTCCACTGCATCGGCCACATAGCCAACCTTCCCCTGCTAGAAGTCTTTGATAGAGGCTTTAGCAGGCAGGAGAGCTTTGTCCAGCATGAAGGCAAGGGTCCAAGCCAAAGGTCCGACTTGAGAATTATGTCTCTTGTTCGCCACCGTCTGCACCACTCTAGTTTGTTTGGCTCCCCTCTAGGGCTCAACCTCTTGGGAGGGGTGGCCTTTCCCTACTTCCACCACCTTTTTGCTCCCTTTTTCTCTTATGGTCGGTGGGCTCAGGTTGGAGAGATTGGAGGGGTAGGAAGCTTGGTCTAGGCTGCCCTCCCTGGCATGTTTCCACCAACTTGGGACTCCAACAGCTCTTGGATGCTCAACCTCGACCTACATTGTATCCCCATGGTGTCTGGGATATCAACGACTTCCTGGTTATGGCTGACTTAGGCTGGAAGGAGATGGCTGGGGTCACCAATTGGGATTTTCGGGGACTGAGACTGGTTGAAGACCTCGTAGTCATCCTCTGAATCAGAAATGTCTACTATTTCTTCTTCTTCCTCTTCTTTGATTACTAGTTAAGAGGGAGTTGCTTTCACCTCGACTGCAAACTGGGAGGGTAGCTCTACTTGTAGTACAGCCTCTAGAATGGGATTGGAGATGAGGAAGCCAGGGACTGCTACGTTGATTTGGTGCAGACGCGACTCTGTCGCCTTGATCACACACTTAGGTGCCTGAAAGCTGGATGAGATCGGATCGTAACCGAGGATGAGGTGCGCTACCCTTAACTGCCCGTTAGTTTGGACAAAGACCTCGACCTTGAGCACTTTGTCTAGATTTGTCTTGTTAACAAGGTTTATGTTCGGGATAGCAATGCGTTGATCTGCAAAACCAGCAAAAACAAAGAAACGTTGTTAAGAAAACAAAGAAAGAAAGGTAGCACGAATCAGAGGGAATCAAAATTGTAAGTACAAATAAAAAATGACAGTAATGATAGGCGCAAGAGATGCCAATTAGTAAAGAGGGTTGTATTACTAAGAATAGTAAACCTAGACCCATAATACCCTACCTGGTGTTCCTTTTCTAGTCGGACAGTAAAGCCCAGTATGCCACTCTCCTGAGATTATTAGGAAATTTTTGTTCATGCCCTTATTGGACTCAGGGAGACATGATATGAGCCTAACTGCAGGTTCATTAGTTTTTAGATAATATCCCTACCCCATTAATTTGTGGCGGTTGTAAACCTAATTAATGTCGTGATGGGTAAGGTTCACACCCATCTTTTCGTTAAAGGCATCAACACTACCTAGGATTCTAAACATGTTGGGGGCAGTGGGTGGGGGCTAACCTATGAGCTATCAAATAATCCCTAGTGACTCTACCCATAGGAATTCTCATTCCCCCTTCTATAGAGGCAATCATCAGGATTACCACTTCTCCCTCTTACCTCTGGGTGAACCAATCCACTTTTTTACAGTATCTAATGGAAACCCCTTGTGGGATTCCATATCGAGCTTTAAAACTCTCTATATTCTCTGGGGAATCAACCAAATGAAAGAATCTACCCATTTTGTCAGAGATAGGTGAAGGAGAGAAGAAGGTGAAAGGAAATTAAGAGGGTCGATGAGAAGAGGCTCTGTGTAAAGAAAAGTAGAAGGAAATATAAATAGAAAGGGTTAAAAAGACTTATGCAAAGAAAGGAACTCTCCTCGGACCAGCTCTTGATATTTATGAGTGCAAAGGTTCAGTGTATGAATGCAAAGGTTCAACGAATGAGAGCAAAAGTGAAGTGAAGGAAGTGTACAGGCACTATTTGTATCAGAAAGGTGAACAAGTAGGAAAATTCCCTCCCAAGTTCCAATAAGAACCCCAGCCGCAGGATCTGTATTGCACCATAGAATGTGGGGAACATGGAGCCACATAAATTTAATGAAAGCGTGTCTCGGATGCCAAAGCATCAGAAGCGTGCATTGGGTAGTTAAAAAGGTGCCTGCGCAGACAAGGATGATGTATGATAAGAGCGGGGTAATTGTAGTGACATTGAAATCCTCCTTTCTTCTCAAGGAGCCAGAGATGAGAATTTCGAGGGGCTATTGTAAGGGTGATAAGCCGAGTTGTATATATCTATGTATATATTGGGCCGGGGGCCCAATCCAAGAACATTAAGTAGTCCGAGGACGGGTAAACAATGTCATGAGAGTCCGTGTTAGTGAGTGAAGAGGTGAGGTTTGGTCATAAGAGTCCAAAAAGGTGGTCCGAGGATGAATGCCTCCTCGGCTGAATAGAGCCGAGGTTCGAAGGTGTGGCCTGCCATCCAAGGCAACGTTCTGGACGATTCTATTGATAAGGATAAGCATCATAGAAACACAAGATAGAAGGAAGCCATAAAATATCTAGGAGAAAGCTACTACCACCGCATTGAATGCTTTGTAGCTAACTCTCTGGCCACATTAATGAAGAAGTGCTACCTGAACCGTAATTTTCAACTTTACAGCTACTCCCAAAGACTTTAGGAATGTGCTAATGGGACAAGAATCAATACCAGCAATCTAATCTACACATGGAAGGTGGGGATGAAAGGAAGAAGACAGTATAAAATAGAAAGAAGGCCTTGAGAGAAGGGATCAAAAAACAAGGAGAAAAATACTGTAAGAACAGGAATTAGATTTATAACCAAATTTAAGAGAGATATATACAAGAATTGGTCTCCTCGGATTGAGCCGAGGACGATTTTCCTTAAATTAAACTGTTTTATCTTTGTTTCCTTGTTACCTGGGCCAATTATAATTATTGTCTAACTCATTAGAGCCTAGTTTTCTAACCCATTCTCTACAAATTCATTGTATTATGCTCTTTGAGCCTAAATCTTTTAACCCTTTGGGCTAAGGGACCAAATCCTGCCCTTATAGTTGCCATCTAAACACAACCTTAAGTTTTTTTACGAGAATTTCAAAATAAAAATTAAAAAAAATAAGTGTGTGTGTGTGTGTGTTGAAATATGAAATTTTCAACATAAAAAAGTGGTTACTTAAAAATTGCCAAGCAAAATAATTAACCAACAACTTAAAAATTGGGTTAAAATAGTAAATTGGTAAAAGAAAGTTAGCTATTACTTTTTTTACTGTAAAAAATACCCCTACCTAAAACTTAAAAATGAGGTTAAAATAGTAAATTGACAGAAATAATAAATTCCTACTTCTACGTTAAAATGTCTTCCTGCTTCTAATAAACTCCTACTTTTACATTGATTTAAATTCCTACTTCTACTCTCTAATTCCTTACAAAATAGGATCACTCTTTTATTAGTTTTAAAACTCCTCCAATCTACAAAACTCACCCCACGTTTTTTTTTTTTTTTTTACTATGTATTTGTTTCTTCTGTCCCCCATTTTTTTCATTTTTTTTTTAAATTTCATTACTCTAATCTCACGTTTTTATTTTCCCAAATCTCTTCTTTTTTATTATAAAAAATAAAAAAATAAAAAAAATAAAAAAGACTCCAACTATAAAATCAGTACTATAACTTCTATCCATCCTTATCATCCCAACATCCCCACTAAAAAACAGTTACTACTATGTAATTTCTCTCACTTTTATTTTTGTTTTTCACTTTCTCACACACGATCTCCTTATTATCACTAACCTCCACGTTTGTTAATCAGTTTTATATTTATCTTATATTTGTGAAGGCCAAGTTTCATTCTCATCAATCTCATATTTCTTTTTCTCTGTAAATTTTTTTTGACCATTTATGCTTTTCAATGGTTATTTTTTATAATTAAGCCAAACTTTAGCAACTAATTGATGACTTCAATGGATTTGATGTTAGGGACACATTTTACAGGGTCTAGAATTGAGATTAGAAAATGCAATCAATACTCAAACCATTCGTTGAGCAAACAAGTATCTTCCAAAATTCTTGGTAGTATTGATTTATGCATTTGTGGGGGAAATAATTTCTTCATCACACCCTTAGGATTTTTTTTTTTTATTAGAAAAAGTAGAAATCTCAAATTATAATAAATGTAAATTATTAATTTTTATCCAAAAAATTGGTGTGCTCATATGCTAGTAATAATTAAAGTTTTGAACAAGTTTATGGGGGTCAAAAATATATGTCCTCTTAAAACAAAAACAAAACAAAAAAAAAAGATAAGATTTTTTTTTTTTTTTTTTATGGGACGTGTGGTTAAATACAATATCTCTAGCCACACACACACTTACCACCACAATCAAAGATGGGAGGTTTGCCTTATTCCAAAAATAAATAAATAATAAAAGATGGAAGGAAAGCAACGTGGAAAGGAAAGCAACACAACACCTAAAAATAAGGGAATTGACATCACGTGTCCAAAAGGAAAAAAAAAATATTAAAACAAAATACCTATAAAACCCCACACCTCAAAAGAAGTGGAGTGGCTGCCAATTACCTGAAAAGTTGAAATAAAGGGGCACGGCTGAACACAAAATTAAGAGCTGTGGAGAGAAAAACTGACGCAAACAGCTCCACGAGCCGACCAGTTGAGAGGAAAATAAGGGAACAGTTTCTTTGGAATTTCTCAATAAATAGAGAGAGTCACGCACAAAAAAAAAAAGGCAGACACAAAAAGAGAGCAAGTGCACACATAACAAAGACATATAGAGAAGAAAAAAAGAGAGGCACGGACAGACAGAGCAACATCAAGCAGAATACGCAGCATAGGTTTGTATATGGGATTTCATTAGTCCCTTTCTTCTCTAAACCTCTCTCTCCCTCGTTCTCAAATCTGAATTTTTGCTTGGTAATGCAAATAGGATCGAGTTTCATGGGAAGTTCCTAACTCCATGCATGAAGTTTTAGATACGAGTTCCTCACTCATTAATCCTATTTGTACATTACCAAATAAAAATTCTCATCTTGACACTACCAAAATCTTCCTCGAATTTTTGTTCCGTAAAACAAATAAGTTTGGGTTTCATAAGAAGAACTTCCTAACTCTATATATGAGGCTTTAGATATGAGTCCTTGACTCGTAAATCTTATTTGAAAATTACCAAATAAAAATTCTCTCAAGTTGTGGTGTAATGATCTTTTTAATTGAAATCCTTAATTCTACTAAATTAATGTAGTCCTTGACTCTATTCCATCAATGGAGTCCTTAATTCTACCAAATTAATAGTCCTTGACTCTACCAAATTAATAGTCCTTGACTCTACCATATTAATGGAGTCCTTGACTCCCTTGAATAAAATGAGAATTCTAATTCCTTCAAATTCTAATATGACTAATTCTTTGGAATTCGTAATCTCTTAATCAAGATTGGAATTAATAATTATCAAAATAAAATGACCATAAAAATTGATTTAAGGAAATTTTCTAATTCCCAATGTTCATAAAAAATAAAATTGCTTCAAAGGAGTTTTCTTTCCCTTAATTAAATTTGGAAACCTCAATCAAAATATCATTAAAATTCCTACAAAGAAGCAAATGAAAGAAAGGGAAAGTTGCTTGGAACTTTAACTTCTTAAAAAGAGAATCCTTGATTCAATTTCCATAAAATCATGGTCCATGACTTATCCTTGAGATTAAAACCAATTATCTCTCCCAAAAGCAAAATTAAGTCGATGCTTAATTAAATACAAACTATTTGACTTAAATGTCCATCATTTAAATTGGGCAAAATCAATTTGAGAATTTTGAATCTAAAACCTCAAATTAAGAACTATGAATTGGCTTGATCCCCGCCAAGGGTACGTAGGCAACCTAAATAAATTATTAGGTGCAGCCACAAATAAATAAAAAAACCATCCCCTTAAACATAAAAATAAATAAACTCATGTACAAAGACGACATGGTTGGAATCAAAGGGTCTTCCCT
This sequence comes from Quercus glauca, assembly GCA_023736055.1. NCBI lineage: Eukaryota > Viridiplantae > Streptophyta > Magnoliopsida > Fagales > Fagaceae > Quercus > Quercus glauca. The sequence continues at coordinate 78,511,477 of CM043319.1, forward strand.
TGGAACAAGGGATTGTAATTAAGAGATACATTATCTTGAATGGGCACTACTCACATCAATAAAACTCATACGCCAAAAGGTCTATGAGTGAAATTATGTTTGACGAATTTGACTAATTTGACAATGTTTGTTAAACATAATTTAACAATATTTGTTAACATAATTTGACGACGTTTGTTAAACATAATTTGAATGCATTTATTAAACATAAGTTGACAATTATTGTTAAACATTGGTTAAAAATTTTCGTCAACAGTGTGTGTGTGTGTACTAGATAGTTTTTTTTATAGATAACTTATCATCTTTTAAATTACAATAATTATACAACAACTTAGGTTCTCTAGGTTTCAAGGTAATTTCGGTCATTTTTAGGTTCTAAGGGTATTTCAATTATTTTTTTAGGTTTCAAGGTCATTTCGGTCATTTTTAAGGTTCTATAGTTATTTCGATCATTTTTTTGGTTTCAGGGGTATTACGGTCATTTTTTTTTATAGGTTTTAAGGGTATTTCAGTCACTTTTTAGGTTACAAAGTCATTTTCGTCATTTTTTTTAAAGCTTCAGGGTCATTTACCTTTGGTTTGTAGCTAAAGTGGCAACTCATGTGCCACTGAATTATTGCTGTCTCTTCCCAGTTGGTTCTAATCTTTGTAACGCACCTTTGTAATATATTTCTTCCTTGAATGGTATGGAAAAAAAAAAAAAAAAGGGTCATTATGTCTTTTTTTAGATTCTAAGGGTATTTTGGTCTTTTTTTTGTTTTAAGTGTGTTTCGGTCATTTTTAGGTTTTAAGGGAATCCTAGTATGTTTTGAGTGTTTTGGGGTATTTTGGTCACATGTGATGTTGGTATTGCCCAATGTATCAATAGAACTATCAAATGTGAGGGGGAAAAAAAGAAAAAGAAAAAAAAAGGAACCATTGAATGTAATAAAAGTACGATCACATGTGATGTTGGTACTATCCAATGTGACAATAGAACTGTCAAATGTGAAAAAAAAAATAAGAAAACCATCGAATGTGATAAAAGTATAGTCATATGTGATGTTAGTATTGCCTAATGTGACAATGGAACTGAAAGCTCGAAAATGTGTTGAAAACACACGAGCTATTTAGACCCCCAAATTAAAGTTACGGCTTGGTTGATTTTACACTAACTTAATGATAAGTGCGGAATAGTGTAAACACAAGCGTATGAGCACAACAACTACTCTAATCCATATTTAAAGCAACACAGCAGTAAAAATGAAATAAACAAGAGTAGGGAAGAAGGATGCAAACACAGATAACACCGAGACGTGTTATCGAAGAGGAAACCGAAGAACTCGGCGAAAAACCTCTCCGCCGCCCTCCAAGCGGAAATCGATCCACTAGACAATCAGTTGGGATACATGGGTTAGCAAGAGACCCTCCAAGCCTAATCTACCCGATGCACCTAAGCCCTCCAAGCTCCTACTCCAACAAGGCTTCTCGGAACCGTGTCTTGTCTAGCTCTCCGGATCCCGCAACAAGCTCCATGTTGCATTTGCCATCCTTGGCTTCTTCCAATGCTTCCCAATAGCTCCAAAACACTCTCTACACTCTGAATGTGTGTGGGTTGTGTTTGGGTACAAATCTCCTCTCAAGGTATGATAATGGGAGAGGGATGGAGAAGAGGCTACAATGATTTCTCACTAAGGAGGAGTAGCTCTCTCTCAAAAGATGGGTGGGTGAGTTGTAGAAAACCTATCTAGGGTTTTTCTCTCTGAATAGCCACACACAACATTTGTGGGTAATGAGGGTTTATATAGTATGGGTGAAGGGTAAGAGAGTCATTCTTAAAAATCCTCCAGGCAGAGATTTTCGCGACTGTCTCGCGAGAAGGCCTTACCAGCGAGACACTCGCGAAAACAACAGCCTGGCATGACTCTTCAGCTTCTAGCACGTGCTTCTCACATGGCTCACTTCGCGGGAAGCTAGGTCGCGACATACCCGCGAGAATTCTTCAGCCTTCAAATGCTTGAGTCTTCACACCCTCTCTCTATCACACAGCCCTTACAACCAATCCCACAATAAATACAGGGTACAAAAGATTGAATAAAATTACAATCAAATTTGGCACGGAATACAAGCCAACAAAAACCATAGTTGTAAATTACAACTTTACAGGAACTATCAAATGCGAGAAAAAAAAAATAAAGGAACCATCGAATGTGATAAAAGTACGGTCACATGTGATGTTGATGTTGCCCAATGTGACAATGGAATCGTCAAATGTGAGAAAAAATAAGAGAACCATCGAATGTGACAAAAGTAAAGTAACATGTGATGTTAGTACTACCCAATGTGACAATGGAATTGTCAAATGTGGAAAAATAAATAAATAAATAATGGTGCCACAGAATGTGACAAAAGTATGGTTAGATGTCATGTTGGTATTGCCCAATGTGACAATGAAACTTTCAAAAGTGAGAAAAAAATGAGAGTACCACCGAATGTGACAAAAGTACGATTAGATGTGATATTGGTAATTTGTTATATATATTTGTCGATTATTAGGTAATTCAGTGGGGTTAGGTTGGGTTGGCTACATCTATATGTAATGTTGATACAGCTTAATGTGACAATGTAACTACCAAATGTGAGTAAACAAAAAGAGAACCATTGAATGTAACAAAAGTACGATCATATGTAATATTGGTATTGCCCAATGTGATAATGATGTGACGATGGAATTGTCAAATATGAGAAAAAAAATTATGGTACCACTGAATGTGACAAAAGTACGGTCAAAAGTGATGTTAGTACTGCACAGTGTGACAATGGAATTGTCAAATGTGAGGAAAAAAAATATGGTACCACTGACTGTTACAAAAGTACAAACAGATGTGATGTTGGTACTACCTAATGTGACAATGGAACCATCAAATGTGACAAAATAATAGTCATATGTGATGTTAGAACTGCACAATGTAAGGATAGAACCGTCAAATGTGAGAAAAAATAAAAAAACTACCGAATATGACAAAAGTACAATCACATGTGATATTAGAACTACACAATGTGAAGATAGAACCATCAAATGTAAGAAAAAAAAAACCACCAAATGTGACAAAAAGAACTATCACATGTGATGTTAGAACTGCATAATGTGAGGATGAAACTGTCAAATGTGAGAAAAAAAAAAGGAACTACAAAATGTGACAAAAGAAATGTCACATGTGATGTTGGAACTGCAGAATATGAGGATGAAATCGTCAAATGTGAAAAAAAAATAAATAAGAGAACCACCGAATGTAACAAAAGAACTGCCACATGCGATATTGGAACTGCACAACGTGAGGGTGAAGCTATCAAATGTGAAAAAAAAAAAAAAGTAAGGGAACCACCGAATGTGACAAAAAAAAATGCCATATATGATGTTGGAACTGCACAATGTGAAGATTGAACCATCAAATATGAGAAAAAAGTAAGGGAACTACCGAATGTGAGAAAAGAACTATCACATGTGATCTGCACAATGCGAGGATGAAACCGTCAAATGTGAGAAAAATGTAACCTGGCATAGCAGGTTATCTATTGGTAGGTACCATACTCCCTTTTTTTGGGGGATATGATAGAATTACCCCATAATATATATTGAAAAAACATTTATAATTAACTGTATTTGACAAGGAAATATTACCATATACATTGAGCCACAAAAATTGATTTAGTCGGTACCATTAAGGGGAAAAAAAAAACTGACGTACTTGAAATTATTATCAGACCTAAATTTCAATAATAACAAAGAAACTGATATAGCCACACTAAAGGATAAAAATTAATTTAATCAATTCACTTGAAAAAATAAATTTTAATATTTTCATCAAAATAATCCAACACATTGTAAATTTACATTGTAAACACATATAAAGTGGCAAATGTTATTTGCAAATGTGTACAACATTTATCACTTTTTATGTGTCTACAATGTAAACATATAAAGACCCTTAAAAAAAAATGGCAGAATGTGGTGAACCAAAATATTAGACGTGGCAAAACAGGCAGGTCGGGTCTGGTTCGGGTCAGGTCAATCGGGTCGCGAGTCAAAATGGGTTACAGGTCAAACAGGTCACGGGTCAAGTTGGGTTGCGGGATGGGTCGAGTTGACCCGTATTTTTCAAACAAGTTTTTTTTTTTGAAATAGATGCAATTTGTCAATTGTTTCTGAGTTCCTTAATTGTGATTAGATTCTCATTGGTGATATTGTTACTACTTACCAATTACCACTAAATACTTGATACCTAAATTTGGTGTAACTCTTGTTCCAACTTTCTAGAAGCTAATCTTGGTATAATCTTCGATCTTTTTAAAGTAGAAAGAGAAAATGAAGGTGGTAAGTAAAGAATGACAAACTATAATGAAGTACATAACATATTAAGTGAAGAAGAATAAGTAAATATCTTATAAGAATTACACTTCAATCTCAATCTACTCAACGTTGGTAGACATGGCAAAACGGGTGGTTCGCGTCGAGTCAATCAGGTCGCGGGTCAAAACGGGTCATTTTTAAATGGGTCAAACGGGTTATGGCCAAACAAGTCGGGTCAGAAATTTCTGACCCGTTTTGCCATGTCTACAAAATATAATGAGGAAGCTTCCAAAACATAATAATTGTACTAAAAAACGTGTAGAAAGTAGGCATCAATTATATATAAATTCTTCATTTTTTATACATAATTTTAAAATACAAAAACTTGAATCATTTTAAAATTTTGTAAGTATAAAAGAAAATACAAAAATTTGCAATCACGAAGGATATAAGAAGAAAATATAATATAATAGTAAGTTATTGAAATTCGCATCCGATAAAAAAAATATTAAAAGGTATAACATTATTTAAAGTTACTTTAAGTCAGGGACGGACCTAGGTGGCGGCGTAGCCCCCCCCCCCCCCCCCCCCCCCCCCCCCCGGGTCCAAAATTTTTTTTTTTTTATATAGTTATAATATTTTTTGTTTTTGTAGTTAGGCCTCTTTCTTCGCAATAAGCCTAATTAACCTCACCCAAATAGCAACTATCCAAACAAAAAACTTAATAAAAATATTTACAATGGTGATTGTATTTTAGCAAAATAAAACTATTTTACCAACCAAGAACCAAATAATCATGTGTTATTGGAAAAGTTAAAGCTAAATTTTGTGTAACTACAGTAAACTGGTATAAATATCAGTTGACTATAACAAGTTGTTAAAAATAAAATAAAATATTTTATTAAGATTATATTTCTTCCTTCAATTAAAAAACTCAAATTCTCTCACTTCCTTCATTATTTTAATAATTGTTTGTATTATTTTAAATGAAATTAAAAAAAAATAGAACATTTGATATTGGGTGTATTGTAAAGTAATGTGATAAAATAGATAAAGTAACTTTTTAAGGTGCTAAAAACTAAAATTTTTAGCACCACCAATGTGAATGCTCTAACTTCAACAAAAAAAAAAATTCTAACCAGCCTAGTATTAAAAAAAAACATTATTTTGTTTTTGTTTATCTTTATTGGTAAATAATTGCATTTTAATGTATTTAGAAAAAACGATTTTGAATATTTATAATTTTTTAATACTATATACATCCCTATTTGGAGTTTTTTTTTTTTTTTTTTTTAATCTTTACACTCCAGCCTCCGCTAGCTTAAAATCCTGGATCCGTCCCTACTTCAAGTGTAACTTGCACTCACTCATATATAAGAACTTGTATTTTTGTAAATATTTTAAACATCTATAAACTCATCTTAAAATTTTGCAAACACAGAGGGTATAAGAAAAATAATGTAATACAATGGGTGGGTTTGTCCAAATTTCCATCAAATAAAAAAATGATTGAGTGGAGTAACTTTAGGAAGGTTACAAGAAAAAAAATGTAGTACAATGTTGGGTTTGTCTAAATTTCCATCTAAAAAAAAATATCGTATAGAATAACTTTAAGGCTTATATATTCCTAATGATCCAAAATTGTATATTCGAAGGATGATTTGATGTTTCCAACATATTTGCCACAAGATTATCTTTTGCTGGGACTTTGATTTCCAAAAATTGGAAACCTTATTTTTCACATTACCGTGGGCAGAATTTTTTTTAGGACAAAATTTAGGTACAATATTTTAAATACTGTTTCTTAGGTTTTTCACTTAAAATTGAGTCATGTGACTACTTAACTAAAAAATACACTTCTATCTTATAAAGAAAAATTCATATGGCAGAATTTTACAGAATCTTAAGAGGAAAACCTAAGGAACAACACCTCATTTCATTAATTATTTGCGCCACATTTCATTAATTATTTGGTCACGTCACCTGTTAAACCCTGGAATCTTTCTTCTTCTTTTTTTGATAATTCAGCTTTTATTCATTGAAACAAACACATATTATAAAAGAAATTAAAAAAAAAAAAAAAAAAAAAAAAAAAAAAAAAAACCCAGCAATTAGGAAAACCTCCCTGCAACACCAACCCAAAAACCAAAACTAACTATAAAACCAAAACAAGCCAAAACAAATAGCAAAGCAAAACACACTAACAACTAAACAAAAATTGGTCGAGCCATAAATTTACCAATTTGACACCACAAAAAGTTATTTTATCACCTCATTTTACAAGATACCCAACATTAGTGATTTTATTTTAACTTTCAACACAATAAAGTAATATGTCTACTACAATAAACAATAACCACCACCACCACTAACACAATAAAATAATATATCTTATAATAAAATATTAATATATTTTTTTTTTATTTTCTTAGCTATAGTGCACAACTATCTTTGGCCGTGTGCTACACTGTGCACTATAGTGCATCAACCAAATGGTATGGTTATAGCTCCACCAATGCACTAGCTTTTTGTGCCACTTTTATTATATCTAGTTGCTAAATTTAGTATTTTAACTATATGCCTCCACCAATACAAATGCTCTAGGCATCCAAACTAGCACCTTTAGCGGGTTCCAATTAACTGAATTAGTAAAATCTTTAATAGTTAAATATATAAGAGATCTAGGGTTTAACCCTTGCCTACATCAAAAACCAATTGGTGTTTTAGTCTGATAATAAAGAGCTATCATCAGAAGCGGACGTCATAGGTTGAAACTCTCTCAAAAAAAAAAAAAAAACTAGCAACTTTAGTACAATAGCATAATGACTAGCACTTTGGCAAAACACAGCAGCACAAGATTTCAAGGATCCAATTAAAATACTACTTAGATCAATCCCCCAATTACAACAAATGGTAGCATTCAAAACTGGTTTCTTGAACTTGGTTCTAAACCCCAGCCTAGCTTTAACATCCTTAATGATGCTTCTTTTTAGCTGCTCTTCAATTCAAATTCTTTCTTCATGAACTATATATCGCAATCCTTTGCAGCCAAATATGGTAGACTATTGCCCACCAAGCAAGTTTGCAAGCTGTTACTCTTAGCCAAATTGGCTCTAGAATCTGGTTGGTTTTACCAATATATATAGTTTAGATGTTTCATTTGAATGTTGTTGCAGTAATATTGCTTGAAAAAAAAAAGGGAATATCGACTTTCACGCTGTTGCTAGCCACAAGGAGGAGTACATATATTCATTTTAGGAGGAGGACCTTTAAATTTATTGAAGTTACTTTGAATTGAAACACACACACACACACACAAAAACCCTGGGATTGAGGCAGCGAGTGTGAAACACTACTGAAACTGGTGATTGGACCTGCCACAAGATTATTTACAAAACAAGTCGAAGTCTTACCACTAAAACATTATAAGCAAGAAAATATGCTCACGTTATAATTTATTCTCTGCAGATAACTATCTTAAGCTGCAAGCATCAGCTTTAGGTAGAAAATTACCACATAAAGTGAGCATAATATATATATATATATATATTATATGCCATAAATGAACTTCCTTTATTAATATTGATCAGGCCACAAGAATGCCCCCATTGCATATGCCCTCTTTTCATCAAGAGTGCCTTTGAAGCTCAGCCCATATTGGTTGAGAAGAAGGTCCAGTTTCCATTCCTCCATTTGCTCATAGTCAGCTTTCTTGTAGCGAGGATAATGAAGAGGCATTTGGAACCCTGAAACTGAAGGTTTCATTTCCTTGCAAGCTGGTTGCATCATCTCAGGCACTCCATTAGGGATCTTCAAGCTGCTATTGACATGCATATTAGTGATTTTTGGTGACCCTAGAACATGACATGCAGAATGAAGAAGCCAATTCAAAGCCATGTCTCTCTCTCTCTCTCTCTCAGACCTTATGAGAGAGAGACCAAGTTGCTTAAGTTTTAAAACAAGTTTTGCTAGACTACACTTAAATTTATATAGGCAGCAATCAGCAATAAGACCCGTAAACGACAAAACTGGGTGCCTTATGCATTAATACAAGCAAAGTTTGGAATTTATACCATTTTTCAATTTAATATTAAAGATCGATTGGTGTGATTATTAATTATAGTCTCTTTTTGTATAGAACATTAATATATAATAACTAGTCGCTAACCCGTGCGATGCACGGGATAATTAAATAAAAGGACGATTAATTCATGCACATATAAAAGCAAATAAAAAAGACAAAACCTACGTTTTTTTTTTTTTTTTTTTTTTAGTTGAGTCTCTCTCCTTCTTATTTTTTTAATTTTAAAGTGAAGTTAAGTTTAGGGTTTTGAGATGGTAATTGCTAGGGTTTTAAAGAGAGAAGAGAGAGTCCTACCAGGAGTCTAAATAATATAAACAATTCAAAATATGGAACATTATCAAATTTATAACACCTAATTCTATTATCTTTTACGTTGAATCCAAACAAATAATTAATTGAAATTAATCCAAACAAATAATTAATCAACCAAAAATCAAAACTTTAATAAAAAAACAAAAAATCACATGAACCCAAATAAAAATTCTCAATAAAGCAAGAACATATAAAAATTTACCACACCTTGAGCTGGAAGACATAGGTTGCAGCTTTGATTTTTCTCTAAAAAATAGATATGCTTCATCTGTCATATACAATATAAAATAATTATTAGAATTTCAACCCAAAAACCAAACCCATAAAAACACTATCAAAATATAGAGATTAACCCAAATACTTATAAGAAAATCAATTCTAAATATAATAAAACAATAAGATAGAATAAAAATTTCAGGCACATATGAAAGCAAATAAAAAAAGACAAAACTTACGTTTTTTTTTTTTGTGTATGTGTAAGTATTTGTTCAATTTATATTGTTAAAAGAGTTTTTTACTATCAGTGATGGTTATAGTCTATCACTAATTCTTTTCCTAAATTCGAGTCCTATTATGGTGAAATTCGAGTCATTTGGTGGTATGTGACAATGTGTAAGTATTCTTGATCTTATATATTTTTTGTTCCCAGTTCCCACCCCTCCACAGACTTATTGATTAAAAAGAGATATACACAATATCTCTACTACGTATCCAAACCAAAAATGAAACTGAAAGAGTACCAATGTTTTCATACGCTTTTGCAATGAACTCTAGAATTTAAGGGTCCGTTTGGTTGGAGGTGTGGAAAAGTGAAAAGATAGAAAAAATTTTATTTTTCTCCTTTTTGTTTGGTTGGGAGTGGAAAAGTGGAGAGATGGAAAAAATAAGTTTGAATAAATTTACTCATATACCCTTGTTAAAGAATAATGCCCAATTAAAACAAAAAAGTAACAAATAACCACAAAAAAAAAAAAAAGAGCAATCACTCAAATTTATTATAAAAATAGAAATCATGTACCAAAAAAAAATCATATCTAGTAAAAATATATATATATATATATATCACGCCCAAGCCCTAGAAAATAAAATAAAATTAAAAAAAGAAAAAGAAAAAGAAAAAGAGAGACAATGTTAATGCCCAAGAAAAAAAAGGGGGGGGGGGGGGGGGGGGCAATGTTATTGGCAACAATGTTGCCCAGAAAATAAATAAATAAGCAACTTGAAGAAAACATGGGCATTTTTGTCAATCAAGAGAAAATTTATCTCCACTCAATTTTCTCTCCATTTTGGAGAGAACATTTTGGTGGGCCCAGGAAAAAAACACCTGGGCCCCACCATTTATTTTTCTTCCTCCCTACTCAACTAAATACACTCCAAAAACGTTTTCCTTCCTGTTTTCTCTCTAAAGTTTTCTGTCCACCCTATTTCACCTCCAAACAAACACACCCTAAAGGTAGCCGAAGTAGGATTTCTGTCAATAGAAAATTCGGGAGATTGTTCAAACTCATTGCCATTGTTTTTTTTCTCTTTGCCTAGGAATTTTAGAGAACATCAAAAACATTGTTGTCTATATAATAATGTAATAGGATAAAAAGATTTCATAGATTCAGTGGGAATTGAATTCCAAATTTGTGTGGGAATGGAAGTCCAAAACATTTCAAATTAAATATTCACCTAATATAATGGGATGAAAAGATTTCATAGAGACTCAATCGGAATTGAATTCATAATTAAAATTACAACCTTAAAAGAAAATAAGAACGATAAAAAAAAATAGGACATTAAAAAATTAAAAAGAAAATAACAATGATATGTAAAATTATGGAGGTTGAGGTGAGACACTCTCATGAGGTCAAAATTATATATATTTTTAAAACTAAAAATCTAAAAAAATTATGTAATATGGTGAAGCCACTTAACGCAACCACGGCGTATAAGCCCAACTTTTATTATATAGGATATGATATATATATATATATATATAATGGTGTTTTAATTTTATTTTTTTTAAATATTGTACTGATGTAGAAAATTGTGAGAGTTTCAGAAGTTTCGGTTTTATATATACTAATAATATGCCCATGCGATGCACTGCTTAATAAAAAAATTATATATAAAGTTTAATTTTTTTTTTTGATAATATAATTAAATTTAATAACAAATAAAATTGTAAAAATTGTAAGGACTCAAATTGTATTGGACCCAAACAATAACATTTGTAGAGCAAGGGTAAAAGGGCTAGGCACTAGCAAAGCGAACTCTGGTTTACATGAGATTCATATGAATAACATTGAAGGAATTTGGCTAAGTATATACGACGATCAAAACAGTGATTTTTGTTAAGTGTTTATGAAGAAAGTTCACCATCGGCTCAGTCCAAGAATTAATTTCTTCTAGAATTGACAAAGATAAGGGTTGTCCTCGGACTCCCTAAAAACCATTTTTCTGTCCCTATTACCCAGTCCCTCTTTTGTTAGAGGTTCTATTTGTTATATAGTCTTGTTTAGTTCATCTCCGCCGTCCACTTGTCGGTCATCTGAACTTATATCTGAGCTTATATCTGAGAGCTTGTCTCATTAGTCACCTCTGCAGGCTTTCTATTAGTTGGAGTAACCAAGGCTGTACTGTTCACTGGTCACTTCACCATTAATGCGGCCAGAGCGTTGATGACATGCATTTAATGAATGAGTGACAGCTTCCATCAATCAACATCGGCCTGTCGAGGACGTGAGCGTCCTCGGCAAGGTCCCTTAGCCACTCGGGCCTCGTCCGTTTATCCTCGGGCTCTGCTTCTCCTCGGCGCGGACCTTGGGCCCGATGTGGAATGGGCCGGGGTTATTAAATATTTGAAGCTCCACAATAGCCCCTCAAAATTCTGCTGTCCGACCTCTCAGGCGGGGATGAGGATTTTGACGTTCTCGGGCCTATTGTCTTGGCCTGTCGAACCTCGCCTTTCTGCCAGGATCACCATCCTTTCAACCACCCTTGCAACATCTTTCTTAGCACAAAGGGCCCAACCGAGGAGTTTTTCCTAGTTTCTGTAAATCTTCTTTTCTTTCTAGACTATACTTCTCCGCCTGAGTTCCTTGTTAGTTCTTTTAAGATGGGTAGGTTTAAGTCGTTGTGTTTTAGCGCTCAGTTTTTCTTGGTTTTCGTCCCTAGCAGGGCTCATTACTTAGCATCAAAGGGGTTGGCTTCGCCATAAGTTTGGGCCCATGGTCAGTACAAAACCCTAGTTCTGCCCAATGCTTATATCGCTCTATAGTGACTAATTTTCACATAGGTTTGAGTCCGAAGACTATGCAAGACCTTGGCTTTTCCTAGCACTTAGTATTTCATGAGGAAATGGTCCTTCTGTTGGCCTGAGTCCTTGGACCATGCAATGTCTAAGTTTTATCTAACATTTGTCTTCGTCTGAAGTAATTGATTTCCCCAGACGCTTGAGTCCGCGGACTATGCAAGGTCTTGGTTCTGTCCAGTACCTAGTTTTTAGTCTGAAGTAGCTGGTTTCCCCAGAGGCTTGAGTCTGAGGACCATGCAAGGCCTTGGTTCTGTCTAGTACCTAGTTCTCTAATTTTAAGTGGTTAGTTTCCCCAGAGGCTGGTGTCCGAGGACTATACAATGCCTAGATTCTGTCTAACACTTAGTTTTTAGTCTGAAGTAGCTGGTTTCCCCAGACGTTTGAGTCCGAGGACCATGCAAGGCCTTGGTTCTGTCCAGTACTTAGTTCTCTGATTTTAAGTAGTTAGTTTCCCCAGAGGCTGGTGTCCGAGGACCATATAATGCATAGGTTCTGTCTAACACTTAGTTTTTAGTCTGAAGTAGCTGGTTTCCCCAGAGGCTTGAGTCCGAGAACCATGCAAGGCCTTGGTTCTGTCTAGTACTTAGTTCTTTGATTTTAAGTGGTTAGTTTCCCCAGAGGCTGATGTCCGAGGACCATACAATGCCTAGGTTCTGTCTAACACTTAGTTTTTAGTCTAAAGTAGCTGGTTTCCCCAGAGACTTGAGTCCGAGGACCATGCAAGGTCTTGGTTCTGTCCAGTACTTAGTTCTCTGATTTTAAGTGGTTAGTTTCCCCAGAGGCTGGTGTCCGAGGACCATACAATGCCTAGGTTCTGTCTAACACTTAGTTTTTAGTCTGAAGTAGCTGGTTTCCCCAGAGGCTTAAGTCCGAAGACCATGCAAGACCTTGGTTCTGTCCAGTACCTAGTTTTCTGATTTTAAGTTTTGCCAAGGAGGGGACCCTGCTCTGTTCTGGCCTCTTCGTTTGGCACGACTCTTCTGATTACGAGGCGTCTCTTGGGTTGTTCGAGTAACGCGTTTTGACGCTTCGGTGCCTCCTCGTTAATGAGGCGCCTCCTCATTAATGTCAATTGCGGATTTACGAAAATCTAGCGGCGGATAAGTCCCTTGGAATTTGGGCGGAGTTATTACCTCTGGTAATCTCTCCCTAGGATTTAATGCGGATTGGCTTTCACCAATTTTTCGCCTTCTATATAAGGCGTTTCTAGGACAACCTTTTTCTTCACACTCGACAAACATTTGTCTTAAACTCTCCCAAAGACATTGCTCAGGGGTTCTGCAAAAAATAGCAGTTTGAGCCCCACCAAATGAATTGGCCCTTAAAAAGGGCGGTTTCGAGGAGGCTTAGCCCCATTCAGGAGCCGAGGATGGCACCCCGACCCTGGACGTCATGCTGGGGTTGGGGTAGGAGAAGACCGAAAATTCTCCTTCTTTTCAACCTAACTAGAGGAGGAACCCTCCTTGCTGTTTGGAGGAGGATCTAGAAAGAACGTAACATCCTTCCCTTGAATCTGGGTCTGTGAACCCTCCAAGCTGGTAGCGATGGGGTTGGGAGGGAAACCAGGCAGAACCAAGAGATGGAACCACCCGGTGCCGCGGCCTCTTCTTCCATCAACGTTGCCTTCCTTCCTTCTTTTCCACTCCTCTCCTCTTCTTTTGCTCCTCAACTAGCCTTCCTTCCTTCATTTCCTCTTTTCTTGCTTCTCAACCAGCCTTGTTAGGCGCTTCTCTATGTAGTTAGCTCTAAAACAAGCCCCATAGGTATCAATTGCAAGATGTAACTTTTTCTTCATATATTAATAAAGAAGTAGACATGTTTCATCTCTTTTATTTTTCGCATATTCTTGTTTCTTGTGATTGTTGCCTTCTGAGTGAATGTTGTTGCTACAAACTGTATGGTTTTGGTTTTTTTTTTTTTTTTTTTTTTTTTTTTAGAAGTGTTGCTCTTAATCTCTTCACACCAACCGTCGCACTTACTAGTGCACAAGTCCTTCCCACAGACGGCGCCAATTGTAAGGACTCAAATTGTATTGGACCCAAACAATAACATTTATAAAGTAAGGGTAAAAGGGCTAGGCACTAGCAAAGCGAACTGTGGTTTACATGAGATTCATATGAATAACATTGAAGGAATTTGGCTAAGTATATGCGACGATCAAAACAGTGATTTTTGTTAAGTGTTTATGAAGAAAGTTCACTCTCGACTCAGTCCGAGGATTAATTTCTTCTAGAATTGACAAAGATAAGGGTTGTCCTCGGACTCTCTGAAAACCATTTTTTTGTCCCTATTACCTAGTCCCTCTTTTGTTAGAGGTTCTATTTGTTATATAATCTTGTTTAGTTCATCTCCGCCGTCCACTTGTCGGTCATCTGAACTTATATCTGAAGGCTTGTCCCATTAGTCACCTCTGCAGGCTTTCTATTAGTTGGAGTAACCAAGGCTGTACTGTTCACTGGTCACTTCACCATTAATGCGGCCAGAGTGTTGATGGCATGCATTTAATGAATGAGTGACAGCTTCCATCAATCAACATCGGCCTGTCGAGGACGCGAGCGTCCTCGGCAAGGTCCCTTAGCCACTCGAGCCTCGTCCGTTTATCCTCGAGCTCTGCCTCTCCTCGGCGCGAACCTTGGGCCCGATGTGGAATGGGCCGGGGTTGTTAAATATTTGAGGCCCCACAAAAATATTTTAAAAATCATGGCAAGTTGTAAATAACACTTATAAATTTGTTACTTTATTATTAGGAAATAGATAGTGTAGGATGATTTTTTATCCCAAAAAAATAAAAATACTAACGTAAGCTAAGAGATTGTTACTTTATAAAATTAAAAAAAAAAAAAAGAAAAAAAAAAAAGAAGAAGAAGCAGCTCATACGAACACTTATTGTTACTTTATCTCAAGAAATTGATAAGATCAAAAGCTTTTTGTTTTTATCTAAAAACTGATTGTAATTTGGTGGAGCCATTTGGCGCAACCAATTTATATATATATATATATAATTTTTTTTTTTTTACAATTTAGTGAAACAACTTGGCGCAACATAAAAGTCACATGTGAAGAGAAATATTTTGCTGTTGAATACATTGCTTTTTTTTTTTCGGGTATTATGTTGTTTTTTTTTTTTTTTTACACAAAGTAATATAATTTAAATTAAAAAAAAAAAAGGAATGGATGAAGATTGTTGTTGTTTTTTGTTTTTTTACGTGTACTGTGTTGTTGTTGTTGTTTTTTTTTTTTTTTTTTTCTTACACGTAGTAATATAATTTAAATAAAAAAGGATTAAATGAAGAGTTTGAATTGTAATCAAATTAAAATTTTTTATCAACTGATAAATTATAATAATAAAAGGATTAGATGGAGAGTTTGGATTGTAATCAAATTAAGATTTTTATCAATTTAAAAATTATAGGAGAAGGAGATAAGTACAAAAAAATTATATTTAATTTTTAAAAATTCTAAAAAAATTATGTAATTTAGTACAGCCACTTGGCGCAACCACGACTTCTAAGCCCAACTTTTATTATATAGTATATGATATAATATGATATAAACATCATGTTCAATAATGTTGAGTGGTTTTCTAATTAAGCTTTCTATATACAGACATTAATATGAATAAAATGGGATTTTTTGGCTAAACAATTAGATAAAAAGGGAAATCAATTAATATTGGCTTTGTTTTGACAAAAACCTATGCAATCATGCATGGAACCTGCAATGAAAGCTTTGAATTTTAAGAGAGAGAGAGAGTGCTGCCACGCATGGAACCTGCATTGCAATGAAAGCTTTGAATTTTAAGAGAGAGAGAGAGTGCTGCCACGCATGGAGACAGAACTCTATATATTGTGCTGCCACGTTCACACTAAGCCTTAGATATTCTGCTGCTATTTTTTTATTAAGTTGCTGAGATAGTTTGAGTGTAGTGGTTGAAGCTGTAATGACGAGTTCTTTGTGTAAGATCTGATAAGGAGTTTTATATATAGCAAGTTTGAAATGTCGGTAAGGGCTATTTTTTTTTTAATAAGAAGTGAAGCTATTGACCCCACGTTGATAAACAAGTGTAAGTTTTATATTTCTTTTAGATTAGGTAAAGAAATGAGTTGTATTAGAGCATTCACATCAATACTCTTCAAATAGTTTATTTTATAGCTCTAAACACACAAAAACACCCCTACAGTAATGTTGTTAAATTTAAAATATTTTATCAACTTGTTACAGTGAGTTGTTAGTAGTAGTAACTCACTGTAACTTTTACCGAAAAAAAAAAAAAAAAAAAAAAAAAACTCACTGTAACAAGTTGCTATAAATATTAAATTGTTTTCTCTTTCTTTTTTTATTATTAAATTAGTTTCTCTATCTCTCTCTCTCAAGTATGTCCATATGTAGTGTTTATTATATTTATTTTATTTGTTTGTTTATATTATTTTTATGTGTTGTTTGTTAAAATAAAATTTTTAATGTTGAATATATTGTAAAGTGAGTTGTTAAAATAAGAAAGTAAATTTTTAAATTACTAAAAAGTATATTTTTTAAAAAATTTTACTGTAACTGCTCTTAATCATGATAAAGAAAAAGTTGTCCAAAGCTAATTGGTTGTACTTTCTCAACTAATGCACTCCTGAAGAGAGTTGCTTGATGTGACATTCTAATCGGTTGTCACATCAAGCAATTTTTTTTTTAAGAGTATAGAAAAGAAAGCAGCTTGATTTGACAAACACTTGTTAAAAATTAATAAATAAAAAAGCATGCTTATGTAGGCTAAAATGGTTTTAGTTGCAGCTTTATAGAGCAACACAAAATAGGCTTCCGTTTGTGTGAAAGTGTCTGGCATGTAACTTATTTCTGGATCCTCAAATTTTGCAAGGAGCCCAACTCACTAGGCAAAATTCACATTTTTTGTCCAAGAAAAAGCCTAAATAGGACCAATTTTACTTTCCAAAACACATTTTCTTAAATCCTCGTAAAGATTGCACGGGCTTGGGCCATGGAAAAGAAATAAAATGTTACTAAAGCATGTGTAATGATTAGGCTTGGCTTGCATGGGCTTGGGCCATGGAAAAGAAATAAAATGTTACTAAAGCATATGTAATGATTAGGCTTGGCTTGCACTGGAATTTGTAGAACTCTTTTGTGAGAAGGACCATAAAAAATGATCCACCTACAATTGAGGCCAATGGCCTTTTTATTATTATTCTATTTTGGGTAAAGCCTATTGACGTACATGTGGTTGAAATCTCACATCTATAATCTATAAATACTATATTACCGAAACTTTTGATTTTTTATTGACTAACTTATATTGTGCCACCAAAACTTTGGAACCCTCCTAATTTTACACATCAAAGTTTTGTTATTTTTTAATGTTTTTCTTTTCTTTTCTCTTACTAATCAATTCTTATCTTCAACGGATGTTCCCTAAAACTTTTTCTTCCTTTCCTCTTACACTCTCAAATCTCATTGTCTCTGTTCGAAGTCAAAGGCTCTCTCGCTCAGTCACTTTCTATCCCAACTTCTCCTGGGTGCAATACAATCTCTCCTCTTTCTCTCAAACCTAATCTATTGGAAGAAGTATGGGGTCTCTCGGTCTCTTCTCTTCTTATTCATTGTGTTTTCTCTACTTCATGTTGCTTGTTTTTCTTCGTTTTCTCTATGTGCTTCTCCGTCTTCTATTTCTTCATTTTTTCTCTATAACCGCTTCTCTCTATTTCTTTAAGGGATATGGAGATTGAGATGCTAGGGCTTTAAGTGTAAAAGATATGCATCCGATTGTGGATGAATTCCAACAAAAGTTCATCGGATAATTAAGGGCCTGTTTGGTACGTGTATTTAAATAATAGTTTTCAGTTTTTTTGAAAATACGTGTGGGTAAAAAGTGTGTGAAAATACGTGTAATATTGTTTAAAAATTGAAAACATGTGTTTGAACTCGCGTGTCAAACAAGACCTAAATCTCTAACCTCAACACTAACGACGAAAGAGAGTTCAGAGAGACTAGTAATGAAGCATCAACATATTGATTGGCTTGGTAGGAAGCGAAGTGCATTGATGGTGGTGGCATCTCTTTTTGAGTGGCCTTCCAAGCTAGAATAACCCCAGTGGGAACATGTAAAGAAGTTAAAAAAATAATAATAATTAAAAAAAAAAACGTAAAGAGAATAAGTGGATGAGAATAAAAGGAGGTTAAAAAATACATTGGTATGAAAGTTAGAGTAAAAAAAATATAAATGATGCTAAAGATACAACAAATTTCATCACTTAACCTTTAGAAATTAATGTCACCGGTCAAAAAAAAATTTTTGATATTTGTTTATTATTTATTATGATATTGCCATTTACCAATCACAATTATTATTACATCAATTTACAATATGTTAGTATGGCATAAAATTTGTAATATTTTTAGCATCTTGCAAACAATTAGTTTAGTGTGTGTATATAACATTAATTTCAAAATAGTATATCGGTATTGATCAATACTGAAATATATCGTTCTCT
The DNA here is from genome assembly GCA_023736055.1 of Quercus glauca. Taxonomy (NCBI): domain Eukaryota; kingdom Viridiplantae; phylum Streptophyta; class Magnoliopsida; order Fagales; family Fagaceae; genus Quercus; species Quercus glauca. The sequence goes on from CM043319.1 coordinate 78,530,001, forward strand.
TAGCCAAATCGAAATAGTATTCAATACGAAAATTGACTCCTTGCATGTACACAATGTGTCTGACAACATGTCTCACTTGTGCATTAGTTTAAGTCAGCTTCAAGGTTTATGCCTCTTGGTTTATGATTTGTTTGGATTGAGGGAAGAGAGAGAGAGGGAGTAAAGTAGAGTTGGCCAAAAATTAGGCTAATTTCCAACAAATTCTACTCTACTCCCCCTCCCTCTCTCTCAATTTAAACGAACCATTAGTTTCCATTGGTCTTCTTCTTCTTCTTCTTCTTTTTTTTTCTTTTTTTTTTTTTTCATGTACATTTAGGCATACTAGGCCATTGACATAATTAGTATTTTTAGTTCATTAGAACTTTCATCATAAAAACCCAAAATTGCAACATTAGAATAATAGTCTTCTTACAATGGAATATTTCATGGATTATGTTTTTTGTATTAATATATGTTTGCAAAGAAAAATTAAATAATAGAGAAAATTATAAATTTAATAACATTTAAACATTAAGGGATAAGACCATTACTAAGTGAGAGATAGAGGGAAAAAAATTCTTTGGAAAATATTATTATTATTTTTTTAAATCTCTTTAAGTAGTTTTTCCGCGCATAGCAGTGCTTAATGAAATTGTTTTTAATAGTAATGTGATCAAATTTTATTTTAAGTATTATCACATTGATCACATTGATAAAAGTGAGTGCTTAATATTACATTGATGAGTAATTGTTTTTAATAGTTATAATAAAATTTGATCACAGTACTTCCATTCCATCATGATTTTTTTTTTTTGTGTGTAAGTAATAATGATTATATTATGTAGAAAACTAACGATAGTCCCGGCCCATCTCAATCTTTAGAAGAGAAACCTAGAGTAGAAGAGATGAGATGAAAATGGGCCCATTTTAGTTATTATAAGCAGCCCAATGAACCAAGTTGTGAGGCAAAAAATTCACATTTCTAAAAACAATAGATAAATTCCAAACAAGTTAGGGAACTTAGTACTGTCTTTAGCTCAAAGAGGAAATTGACTAGGAACTCGGGAAGAGGTGAATGTGTGAGAGGGTGGGAAGATGTTAGAATGTGCAAACACAACCTCATCAAATTAATTTCTTCCCATAGCATCAATGACAATGAAATGGGATTTGATAGCAGTGTCAAAATTAAATTTTGATCCCACCAATTTGGGGTGGAATCCATTTCATGGGCGACAGATGATTGAGCAGAGTGAGCAATTTTTGTTCTTTATCAAAGACCCTAATAGATCTTTTTTCAAGTGTATATGAATTTGGATCATTATATCTTTATTTCACAACAAGAAATTTTAATTGTTGAGATAACTTGAACTACTAAGGATGAGTATTAATTAAAAAATTCTCTTTCAACTTGAATACATAAACAAGTTGAGTTGAGTATTAAAAGTAAGGATTGTTAATTTTTTTTTTAACACGAGCCAAGTTCATTACCTAATTAGATGAGGTGTTCAAACTTTATTTATTTTCTTTTCAAACACGCTAAAACTTGTTCATAAACGACATGATTAACTAATTCTTTTACCATATCCTTCACAAATATATGCTAATAATTAATAATATGTAAATTATATATGACATTTATTATTTGAGTTAGATGGAATAATTTGAGTTTAAGAACTTATATACAAACTTAAGCATTCTGTGCATATAAATATATGATGATATATCGACCCTTATATTCACAAACTAGTTTATGAGCACATTTTTATGTTTAAGCTCGGATTGTTTAATAGTCGAGCTTAAACTTAAGTTTAAATTTGACTTAGGTTTAAATTTGACTTATTTATTAAAATAAATGAAGAAAGACATGTTTTCTTGAGCTAAATTAAGGCAAGGAAACCTTTTCATACAAAAAAACTTACAAAGTTATAATCTAATATCCATAATCATAAGTGAAATCAGATACACCAACCATTGCAGAAAGAACTTGGGAAACAATGTAAATAGCTCCCCCAAAGACGGTTAGGATGAGAATTGCTGAAATGGGATTCTTCAGCAACTCGAATATAGGCTGAAAGATTGTGTAAATAGCACCTGTACTGACTGTGAGAGCGTAAAGACCATATCTCCTCACATTTTCCCAAAACTCTTCCACTAGAGGCCCTTCTGGACCCAGAGCCATAGCTTTCTGGTCATCCATTCCCAAAAGAAACAGCATCAGTCCTAGAGAAACAGCTCCTAATATCACAAACCTTGAATACCCATTTGAGTAAACTTGAAGAGGGTCCTCCTTCAAGGGAGTTTGGCATTTGGGAACGAGTTCTAAGACTAAGGGCTTGCTTATGTGATTGGATTTTGTAGGAAAAACTAGATTTTGTCTTCGGATGGTAGTATTTTTTGAAAGTGGAACAGATGTGGGAAGATCTTTAATGTGTTTTGGATATGATGTGGTTTTGATGGGTGCGAGAAATGGAGGATTTGAAGTTGAATCGGTGAAAGTGGTGCAACGAAGTAGATTGAACTGGGATCTCAAGAAAAAGGTATTCATTTTCTTGAACGTTATCTATGTTACCGAGACTGTCTGAAGTGGTAAAGTGATATGAATGGGCAAGAAGATGTACACAATGCCATCTTATCTTCTAGACTCTAGAGCCCATCTTATTTGGTGTCCCACTAGTGATAAAGATATATACGTAACAGTTTACCAAAAAAAAAAAAATATATATATATATATATATACACGTAACCTTTTCAATTAAGAAAAAAAAGAAAAAAGATTGGTAACCTGTACAGTTGTGATAATAATAATAGCAGGAAGAATAAGAAGAAGTTTAAAATAAAAAAATTTAAAAAAAGCCTAAAATTATACCACATAGATTAGGTCCATTTTTTTCCAATTAAAATAATAAATTTATGAAAATTTTTCTAATTTGAAGCTTCTATTCATCTCTATTTTTCATTTTTGTTATTTTGATTTTGAGTTGTAATGGTCTAATAGAGTAGAGAAATGCAATAAATCGTTGAAAAAAGTGCCTGTCAGAAAATCAAAATTGATTACTTAGGTGAGGCATAAAGAGTTATCAACAATTTATCGTTTTTCTTTGTTTTGTTACTACCCATAAAAACAAAGATGGACATGAACTTTAAATTGAAATGGTTTCATGAGTTTGAAACTTTATGACAAAATGAAAAACCTAGAACATAATTTGAAACAAGTTATAAACTCCAATCTTTTTTGTATAATTTCTCCTAACAACAACAACAACAATAATAATAAGGATAGAGTTTTGCAACAAATTTGTTTGTAGCCTAAGATTACAATTTTGTTCAATTGCTTTTTATTGGATTGTGAATTTTGATAAATCCACTATTGGATTACAATTTCTTCTTAGGCTACAGCTTTGCTCAATATCCATTTATTGGATATGAATTTTGATAAATCCACAATTGGATTACATTTTTTTTCTTATATTTTTCATACTTGCAAAATTTCAAGAAATCAAAAATTAATAACTATGTCATCAATCAAATGTTTAAATTTCAAGTTTTTGTAATCTAAAATTATGCTAAAAAAATAAGTTTATAGATCAAATAGTAAATAATATCTTATTTGCAAAAAAATTTGATATGTGTGTTAAGAACATAAAGAACATGCAATTCAATGGTTAGATTTTCAAAATATATAATTATGTTAATTTTTTAGTAGGAGATGTAATCTTAGGTTACAACCAAGTTTATGGTCAAACTTTATCCTAATAATAATAATAATAATAATAATAATATGGTAGGCAAGTGGGACTGGTCTTATGTCTTCCTTCCTCTCAATGACAAATTTTTAACTACAAAGGCCATTGTTCAAGTAAATTGGAAGAAGCCACCTTTGAGTTGGATCACTCTCAACATTGATGGATCAGCCACAAGTAACCCAAGGAGGGCAAAAGGTGGAGGTCTACTATGAAATAGTGAAGGAGAACAGATTCGAGGCTTCTCTAGAGGCTCAAGCATATTAACTAGTTGTACAACTGAGTTTTGAGTTTTGAGTTTTGAAAGATGGTCTCAATCTTGCTTCAAACCTAGAAATTAAAAATCTTATTATAGAAATGATGCTTTAATCGTTGCCTAGCTTATGAAGAGTTCCACTACTAACCAGCTCTTGGAACCATTACTTAATGATTGTAGGAACCTATTGAGAGCAATTCTTAGGACTCACATTAAGCATGTGTACAAAGAAGCCAATCGTGTGTTGATGCACTAGCTAAGTTGGGCTATAATCTAGATTCAGCTTTTGTAGTTTTTGACTACCCACTATTTGTGGTGAAGAAATTGCTTGCCCTTGATAGGGAAACTAACATATGTAATAGAATCATTTATAATTTTGATTAGTCTAATATATTAGGCCCTCTCAACTAAAAAAACAGGTTTGTCTTGTGTTGAGGTTCAAAATGACAACGAAGTCCAGCCCATGAAGACAAGGAAGGACCATGAGCCTTAATAAGAGAAAGTCAAGGAATTTTCTCTCCAAGCCAATCATTTGGAGGAGGTATACTATGTGTATGGTGCATGTATCCTCCCTCTCACATGGAGGTGAACCCCATCTTTATGTGAGAGGGAGGATACATGCACCGGACGCATGGTATACCTCCTCCAAATGGTGGGCCTCGAGAAAAAATTCTTAAGCCTTACCATTTTTACTCCACCTTCCTTTCCTCAACCAAACACATTTTTCTCTCATGTTTTCTCTTCTCCTCTCTCCTCCACAATTAAATTGACCCTTAGTTTCGATATTTTTAGAAGAGGGAAATGGATTGGACTCCTTCTCCCATGTTCTTGGAGAGAGAGAGAGAGAGAGAGAGAGAGAGAGAGAGAGAGAGAGAGAGAGAGAGAGAGAGAGAGAGAGAGAGAGAGAGTTCTGGTAATTGAATAATGGAGTATATGTTTATTAAGAGAATAGAAGAAGGGTATTACCGTATTAGTTGGTGTCAATTACATCGAGAATGTAGAAAATAGTTGACAAATGTCTCTAAATTAAATCAAATACCTAATTGGAATATGTAGTAGGTAACTAGGTACTCTTATTACTTAAAAAAAAATATTTCTATAACTATTCTAGTGATATCAGGCGGTCAAACTTTCAAACTACAGCACTAAATATTACTAAATGTTACAGATCCATAAATTACAATGAAAGTCGAAACCAATAAAAAAGTATTACTTGTCAGGGAAAATCTAATTTATTAATCTAATCAAGGCATTTGAATAAAGTATTAATATCAACAGTAATAAAATAGATTAGCATTAGTCAATATTCAATAATTTTCCCCTTAAGCTTTTGTGCCGATTATTCATTAGTTTATTAACTCCCGCTTTGTTATATTGTGGCAAAATCAAATATGTAAATGAGTAAATCTCTGATTATATTATGTTACAAATCCCTAAACTACTTCTCTCCATTCGTCTTTGAAATGATAAAAGTTTATTTTATGATTAAGATTTAATCTTCAAGGATATAAGAGCATACGTTGGGATATCCTTGAAAAGTAAGTAAATCTTGACCATAAATGATAAATCCTATCCGCTTCTTTTAATTTAGATAGAAATAGAATGATATTATAATCGAATCACTCCATTTATAAAATAAACTTGTGAAAATTTATTCCTCCAAAATATAAAGTATGATCAAAGTAGTAAATCCTCTACCTATTCCAAGAGTCGGCATCGTAAATGAGGAGAAATTATAGGGTTCTCTAGTGGATCACGTCACTTATCTACCATTCCACTAAAAAACTTCAATTTATTTTAAATTGCTAAGTCAGTAATTAATTTCTGTTTAAAAAATTTTTATAACTAATAATTTTAAACAAGTGACAGTTTTTTAGTGGAATTGTGGACCGCATCATTTGTCCACCATGTGAATCTTAAATTTCTCGTAAATGAGAACAATCAAAATCGGTGATGATTGATGATTGTTTTATTAATTTCACATAATTAATAGTTTAAAAATAAAATTAAATGTGAGTTTTAATTAGCTCAATTAGTGAAGTTTATTGTCGTTGAATAAAGAACAATTACCATGAAGCGAATGTCATTCAGTTGAAACTATTGTATCAATTCATACACACACTAACACATAATTTAGAGATTGAAAATATAATATGCCATTTTGCATAAAATCTTACCCTTACCCCCCTTAAAAAAAGTAGAAACGAGGGAGAGTGTATTTTCTTCAAAATGTAATACTACCAAGTACCAACACAATTGTTGATGCATAGTTATTAAACTCAGATGTGATGTTGACCTAGTTTAGAAGTTGGATTATTGGGTCATTGATTCAACTAGTGTGTTATTAGTCAAACCGTAAGATCAATAAAAAAATTTTAAAAATATAAAAATAAGATGGAAAAATAATAAAATAAATATATATAAATTGAGAAAATACATTCGCCTAAATTACTAATTAAAATTGGTTTTAACAAAGCTAGCCACGTTACACAATTAGTAAGACTAGAAACCATAAAATGAAAGAATGTTATAAAATTAGAGAAATGTTTTTGCTTAATAAAATTTTATGACATTTTTTAAAATCATAGTAACAAAAAGTATATCTCATATCTCACTAGCTACTCCCAAGGATTACAAATTGAGCTATTAACTTGAACTCCAAAAACTTGAAGTTCTGTCTTCATTAAAATGTCTAGCATCAACTAGTATAAAATTCTTTATTTCCATTATGCTCCTTTTTAAGAAAATGATACTGCAATGGACTTGTAAAAATAATTTTATTCATATTACAAAACTGATTTGGTGAAAACGACATGTTTGAGTCTCAAAGAATCCACTAAATTTTACTGGTTCAATTGCAAGTGATCTAATTAGACATTCAAACTGATGTAGGTGCCGATTCATCAAGTTAATGGTTTAACCAACTACGTTAGTCCAAGTTTAATCAACCGCAAGTGGTTGGAAAAAAAAAATAGTACATGTAAAAAGTCGTGTCCAACCACTCACAGACAATTTCAACAATTCTTTAAAAAAAAATTAAGGTAAATTATTATTTTTCATCACTAAACTTTACCAAAAGTTAGTTATTTGTCTCTAAATAAACTTTAAGAAGTTTGTTTCCAGTCCCTAAACCAATAAAGATGTCTTATTTTTTATCTCTAAACTTTAAAATAAATCTTTTTTTCATCCTTACACTATAAAAGATTTTTTATTTTTTATTCTCATTTTTTATATTTAAAATATAAAAAAAAAATTATTTACAAAGTTTATGAATAAAAAACAAACTTTATTAAAATTTCATGACCAAAATAATATTTTAGTCATAAATAAATTATTGTAAAAAGTTTGTTCTAATAAGTAACATTACTGAAATCCGAATCCAATATCAAACTCTAATGCTGATGCGATGCATGTACTGATTCCTTGCCATGTGTACAAAATCAGATATCGAATTTCACGGTACCAAGTATCTCCCCATACCTTTCCCATAATTCCTTTCATGTCCATCCTCCTATGCCTCCGCCTCTCTCTCTCTCTCTCTCCAAACCTGTTGTCTTGTGTGCCTTTGCCTTCGCCTTTGTCCCTCAAAACTCTGCAAAACCCCGAACCTTCTCTCTCTCTCTTTCTGTCTGTCTCTCTCTCTCTCTCTCTCTGTGTCACTCACACTCACTCGGTGCCTTTATGAACTTTTCATAGTTATTTGTATTACTAAGGAGACTGTGAAACTCTCAGCAAAGTTGTACTTTTTTTTTTTTCTCTCGTTTTGATTTTTTGTTTTGTTTAACCAAACCCCCATTAGAGACCCTTTTGGTTTATTTTCCTTTATTTTGCTTTTGAGCCTTCTCTGCTTTGTTCCAAGACTGAAACAACCAAACCCTTGTTCAGTTTTTGGACTGCTATCTTCCGGTCAATGCGTTTCTTTTCACTTTTGGCTAAACCCCAATTTGTTTGCTTCATAGATAGAACCATGTAATTTTTTTATGTATACTGCGTTTTTCCTCATAGATATTGAGTGTGGGTGAGTTTTTCTGAATTGGGTTTTGTCTGTTTTGTGTGTCTTTTGGTTTTCCTTGAGTTGGCAGGGGGGTTGGAGTTTTTGTGAAGAACCAAAGTGCCATTTTTCTGTTTTGTGAACTGGGGTTCGATTATTTTACCTTTTAGTGTGTAAAAAGTTGGGTTTTGTTGCTTGATTTGGGGTTTTTTTAGCTGAATGTGATAGAAAAGGCTCCTTGAACTCTTTTGGGGCTCTTTATAATTATGGATGTGAATGATCCTAGTTTTGTGTCTTGGGAGGAGCACATTATAAGTCATGAGCGTGGTAACCGTGTTACTCATTTTTATTTAAAGGGTGTATCTGGGGATGTAGTTCTTGCTGTTATAGGAACTGAGAGGAGTGTAAGACACATGACCTATGTTGTCTCAGATGACTTTATTCAATTTTACGGCTTCGAGAGATCTGTCAATGTGTGCAGAAAGTGGCGGGCGAGAAGAGAAGTGGTAGAGTGGCTTGAATCCTTGGTCTCAAGGCATGGTGTGCCGTATTCGGATATATCAAGTATGTATTGAATGTCTTACAATTTTTTATTCCTTAATTAGAAATATGAAGTTTGGGGATCTATATTGAATGAAATCAATGAATAGCATACTACTAGCCTCAACATGTTGTTTACACCTAAATTGTATATATAAGAACACAAGCATTGAGATGCAGGGTTTACGATAGTAATTTGCGTGCATGATCAAAATTTACTGCTTGGGAGAAAAGAAATTTTCTATGATAGTGCAATGTGAAGATTGTTGTTACTTATCGAATTATGTGTAACGTGTTGCTTCCGTACTGACCATTTGTTAACATGGGTTAAGTATTTCCACCTGTGGTCATGTTGAATTCGTCCCACCTAGATGTGGAATTATAAAATCCTTTCTATAATGTTTAATCATTGTTGTCTTTGTAGAGTAAATGGTAATTGATTGGAACTTATTGCAAAACTTTACAACAGCATTGCTTATCAAAAAAAACTTTACAACAGCATTGGTGCTACCAACTTTTTCAAATCTCCCCTCGTACCTCTCCTTTCTGCCAAATCTTACTTATAAAAAGGAATTGGTGCAACAAATTGCACCAAATAAAATTTAATATGGAAGAAAACTAGCACTTGGGACACTTAGGTTTATGAATATAAAGTTCATGCAAGATTGTTTTCTACAAAGGGTAACAGTTTTGAAGTTAAAATTGTTACTCCTCAAACTGATTTCTATGTAAGCTTCTATTCTCAAGTCAAAGCTAACAATTAATATAGTTGTTACCTGAAATATATGATCTGACTGAGAATGCCTTTGATTCAATATGTTATAGTCTCAATGGGTTTCAATATGCGGAGGTTTTTCTGAAACTTTTGGATACATACTAAAAGAGTATCCATGGAAAACTCTGTAAATGTTTGGCAATATCTTGTTGTCACGCGCTAAAAGGTGTATACTTGCACTTTTTTCTTTTAATTTACCAAAATAGATTTTACTCATTTATGATTACCCCTTTCTCACGTGCACGTGCATGTGCAAGTGCACACGGTTATATGTTATCTACTGGCATGGTAAGTATTTAGGAGTAATAACTCATCATTTTTCATGAGTAACCGTTCATAGTGGTACTTTTTATTATTGGTCTTAACTTTATATTTTGAATGAATGTGGCTAGTCAGGCTGGAAAAATACTATTATAAGACCAATATGGTAATTTAGCATACCTTTTAATTAAGTCTGGAGTGATCCTTTATAGATTTGGGATTAGAAGATAGAAATTAACTTGATTCTTCACGTTAGAGATACTGTTATTATAAGAGATGCTATCATTTTAAGACAATATTTTGTATTAGGATGGGAATAGGTCATATTTTCTTTGAAATTCATTATACTCCTATGGCTCAGAATCGATTTCAGGGGTTGTAGTTTCTTTCTTAGCTTCAATTAAAGTAGTATCTAGTACGATGATCTGACTTTGAACCATCAAGTATAGATTGTTATTTTAAGAGAAGTTTTGTGTCATAAGAAACACTAAATACTTTTGTGAAAAAAAATTTAAGTCAATTTTATCAGACCATCTTTTGAGAAAGAGAGGTTGGTATTTGCATGTCTGACTATGTTGATAGAATCATAAGCTCTTCATGCCACCTCACCTTCTTTTACTTCTTTGATTTTTAAAAAACCCAGCGCACCCAACTCAATTGAGAGAGAGAGAGAGAGAGAGAGAGAGAGCGGTCAGCGAGTTATATTGTACCATCTTTCCATGTATGAGTGGCTGGTGTTACGTGTCTGTGTATTTGCATGCTCTTATAAGCTCTTGCTGCCACGTCCTTTTCTCCTTCGATACTTACAAACCACTGCATCCACTTTTGAGAGAGAGAGAGAGAGAGAGAGAGAGATGAGTTTGTTGATAGGATCCTCAAGCAGCGACAACGAAGGGGGTACAGTAGCATACCTTGAAACCTTTGTCAACTTTTTTTTTCTTCATGCTTTGCATTATTTCTTTTCAATTTTTTATAATTGTTACAGATCCAACTCCTTTGTTCCTAAATCTATAACTTCAATGCCTTCTTTTTTTCTCTTTGCCTTCTCAATTTAAAGCCTCAACTAGATCTCCACCTTTCTTCATTTGTGAATTTCAAAATGCTTATTATGCTGGTATTTTACTGCATCTGTTAAATCTTAGGAACTTTAGTTCACGTCAGCAGTGAATTTCTGTCCAAAAATACCAATTGACATTATGGCAATGGGTTCCATGGGTTGATTAAACAGAGTCTGTATGGTGAATCATGAAATTTACTTGTCTAGAAAACTGTATGATTGGGTTAACATTCTATTACTCTAGTTTAAAGCATATGGGAAGTTTTAGTTCTTTAAGAGTTTTTCTAGTTAAACTGTCTTAGAGTCTTTTCTCTTTAAGAGTGTAAGAGGAATGGCATTTTTACTATATATGAGAATGGTTAGCTGTTGTATGATTTACTCTTGTGATTGCTTTTACTATATTTGGGAATCAATTATTTTTTGTTTGATTTAACTATTGTTTGACATATGCAATTACCAGTTATGGGAAAGGCAGAAAATTAATTTAGTGTGGTAATCATGCGATGAAATGGAATGCAGTGGTGGAAAAAATAAGGGGGAGTCACTTGAGATAGTTTGGCCATGTTCAAAGGAGAGCGACTAATACACCCATGAGAAAAAGTCAGTTGATTCAAGTTTAGGGAATGAAAAAAGATAGAGGAAGACCAAAAATACAATTAATAGAAGTAGTAAAAAGGGCATGTCAATTAAGGAAGTAATTAAGGGTATGACTTCAAATAGAATGGCGGAAAAGAATTCATGTGATCTACCATGATTATTTTGATGAGGATTCATAGCCGATCCCAAAAATTTTGGGACTAATGTTTGGTTTTTGTTGTGGTGGTGCAGCAAAATAGAATAGCCTTTCTTTAGTTTCTAATTCTTATTTTGTTTTTAGAAACTGATTACCAAGAGATTACAACTAAGAGTTTCCAGTTAAAGTAGGTATTATTAATTGAACCAGGAATCATTTGTGTTATCGTTATAGGATAGAATTTTTTTTCTTTTTTCATCTTCAGAATAAATTATGCATGTTAAAAATAATTGTTCACAAGTATTTAAATAGCAATTACAATATATTTATCACTGTCTGTTTTATCCCCATAATTCCAATATCTTTGGAACGAGAAGGGCAGATATCTCTCTCCAAAGTTTTGAGCACCCCCAGTTGCCTAACACTATGCATAGATAGATGGTTTAGTCTTGAGTGGGCTTGTTACCCTTATGATAAGCAGACTGCTTATTTTTTTATTAATCAATTGAAACGGAATCAAAACATGCTAAGGGATTCAAATTAGCCAGGTTGGATCTTGGGTTAAACCAGGGGCCCCTTTACCTTTCCACTTGCCAGAAATGTATGGAAGCATTCTATGATTTATAAGCTGATGCATTCCTAAGTTTTCACTTCTTTTGGTATTTAATCGTGGGCATCACACGAATTTGTGCATTGTCTTCTTGTCACATTATTATATTTACATATATCCATAAACTTAAGTTATGAAATCAGTCTTCAGTGAATTATCTGTGAGTGAAGCTTTCTTTCCATTATTGAAGGGGAAGATTTTAAAACAATATTAGTATATGTGAAACAGATACACCAACGGACTCAAGGCAAGCTTTAGGATCTCTTGAAGTATCAATGGCTGGGCGTCAAACATACTTTCCCGATCATATGGTATCCATTTACTGTAGTTTGTTATCTGCTTCTAGATTAGTGCATGTTCTTTATTATTAAATTTTGAATTCTCATAAATTCAGGTTCCAAGGAAACTGAAAGTTCAAAATTCAGACATTGTATGGTCTGGTGTTGCTTGGATCTGTGCCAAACAGCTAAAGCACTACCCAGCTTTTGACAGGAATGGCACCACCATAGCTGTAAGCACCAACACATTGGTTGTTTCTACATTTAGTAATGATCTTGCCCTTGTTAAGTGGTGTTACAATTTCTCTCACTTATATTCAGATCCTCAAGAATATCATTTTTGTTTTTTTTTTTTTTTTTTTCCTTGATTTTTCCCTGATGTGCAGGTTCATTCATTTGTATTTATTATGGGTGAAGAAGGACAATATCTTGGTTACTTGGAAGATATTTATGAAGACAAGAAAGGACTCAAAAAGGTGAAAGTGCGGTGGTTTCTCCATAATAAGGAAGTTGAAGATTTAATCCCTCAACTTAATCCACATCCAAGAGAAGTTTTCATCACACCTCATGTTCAGGTGATCAGTGCTGAGTGTATTGATGGCCCTGCAACGGTGTTGACTCCTAAGCATTATGAAAAATTTGTGTCTGCTGTTGCACCTACTTCTTCTCCTGGAATCCACATGTGTTTTAGGCAGTTCAGGAACAATAAGATCAAGCCCTTCACTCTTCCTAAATTGCGCGGGTATTCTAATCAAGCAATCCTCTCTTCCTTAGATTGTTCTCTTGTGCCCAAGCAAAAACTTAAGCGCCATAAATTGCATGTGGAAGATGAGGAAGAGTTTGCACATGATGATTCTGTAAGGGTGGGTACTAAGAGGAACAGAAGTCACAAGGAGCATCAAGGACTTGTAACTGGTTCTTCTGGTGTCAGAAATTCACCCCCTAGGAATCAATTAACGAAGTGTGAACCAAATTATCCAAAGTTGAAATTAAGATTTTCAAGGAAAATGATGGGAATAAAGATCGTCGAACCCCAGGTCCAGTGTCCTGCTTCTTTTAAGGTTGATGAGAAGATAGAACTGCTCTGTCAAGATAGTGGCATTCGAGGCTGCTGGTTTAGGTGTAAGATCTTGCAGGCATCTGAGAAGCGTCTGAAAGTTCAATACAATGATGTGCAGGATGCAGATGAAAGTGGCAATCTAGAGGTATATTCTTCATAAATTTAAGCTCTGAATTTTCCTTGGCTTTTATTTGGAATGAAACATAGGTTGTGGCAGAGGCAAATATTGGTAGAATGCCTATTCTTTTCTTCTTCTTTTTTGTCTTTTTTTCTTTTTTTCTATTGGGCCCTGCCTCAGTACATACACAATGAAGTTTGATAACATAAATTGGATGGTAAGCAATTAGGCTGTTAACGCTATACTGATGGTTCTGTTACTTGTTTATTGGTTGAAGTAATAATAATTCTGATGATTGCCTGCCTATAGAACCAGAGAGAGGTGGCCCATCCCATCAATTGGTTTGAGCATGTGCATGTGCATTAAATATTTCCTTTCAAATAAAGAACTAACCAGGAACAAAAATAGAATTTTATCGTTTTTTGTTAATATGTAGGAATGGGTCCTTGCATCTAGAGTTGCAGCTCCTGATAAATTGGGCATGAGATGCTCTGGCCGCTTGACAATTCGGCCAAGGCCTCCTAAGGATTTTACAGACTGTATGTTGGAGGTTGGTGCAGCAGTTGATGCATGGTGGAGTGATGGCTGGTGGGAAGGTGTTATAACTGGATTTGACACATCTGGAAATGATGCTGTGCATGTTTACTTCCCTGGTATGTTTTAATATAGCAATATCTGATGCATTTAAACTTAATTTAATCTTGCCAATGAGCTCTAGCTCAACTGGCAACTCCTCATCTTATAAGTGCTAGGTGGAGGGTGAGGTCGTGCGTTCTAGACCCATTGGATTCGTGTGTAACATACCAATCAGAAAAAGTTCAACTCTTCTTGTGACATTGTATGGGGTGTACATGGGCTTATTGACCTGCTAATAAGTGATGAATAATGTTATGGTTATACCCATCAGTTGTTATATTGACTTACATGACCTATTCTGTGATATTAGGCGAAGACAAGTTTCTTAAGCTCAAGAGAGCAAATCTTCGAACTTCCAGAGATTGGGTATGGAACAGATGGGTTGATATAAAACCGAAGCCTGACATACTCAGCTATTTATCTGAAAATGTCAGTCCTAGCTTGAAGCTCTCAATGTGTTCTACTTCAGCTGAAGCATCTGAGTGTGGTGGCTCTGCATTGTTGGAGCCCAAAGTTTTCACAACTCCCAAACTTGAAGCAGTTGAAGAAGACAAGCAAGCATCACCCAATTTAGCCATACCCACTGACATCCTGGAAAAAATGAAGGGGGTCAATTTCAGTAAGCGATCTTGTAGCGATGATGAGGATGAAGATGGTGACAATAACAATAATGGTGATCTTGATTCTGCCAACCAGAGATGTGATTAGCAGCTGAAGCCATAGCAAGTGGTCACTTAATGGAATTTACGAGGCAGAGAGTTTTGACCTCGAAGATTGATCCTTAAAGTTGGGTTCTTTCTTTGTGTAAATTTAGGTGCATGACTGTTGGTATAGGAAAACAGAAAATGATGATTATCGAGTTTTCTAACATTAGGCAAATTGGCGGTGTATAGATATCTGATAGGTTTAAATATGGCGGGGATGAAAAGTAGCATTATAGATGTAAGCAAAGTTTAAGGTCACTAATGCCAGACTAGGCAGACAGGTAGTTCAATTCACTTATAGGACTACAGTGCTTTAATTTCCACCCACTGTTTAATAGTGCAAGTATAGTTCTGAACTTTCAACTGTAAAGTTTATTTTAGTATGGGAAAGAAATTAAAGGTTGTGTTATTTTCAATATTGTTCTCTCTTTCCATGTTCTTATTTTTAGGATCAAAAAAGGTGAGAATAATGGAAAGATGGTTTTGATATGGAGCAGAAGTACTATTTTTTTGGTGTGGGAAGCGAAGGTAGTTTCAGGCCCATCTTAGGCCTTCATGGGCCTGTAATTTTGCGGTTTCATCAGTATTCCCAAAATGCAAGAATCTTCTTATTTTTCAAGAAGTGAAGCCCTGTCAAAGATCAAGGCAATTCAGCTGTGTGTTGTATTCTTTGTGGCTTTAAAATTTGTAGCTTTATTTTTTGATAACCATCCTCTCTCTCTCTCTCTCTGAACTGATGGAAAATTGTCTTATGAGTTAATCTTATAAGACATCTCCTACATAACATGTGGGATCAACATATGTTGTGAGAGAGTTGTCTCAAGAGACTGTCTAATTACTTTCTTAATAACTCTTTTAGGCCTTTAGCCAAGGCCCAGCTTTATTGGATGAAGATTCTCAAACTTTCAATCCAAATTCATATATAATTTGGGTAAGACCCATTAAATTTTCCCTGTGCAAAAATTGACCCATGGGCTTGGGTTAAGGGTTTCACAAATATTTTCTAGAAATAGATTCTATAATGGTATTCAAGTTTCCCACTTCTGATGCTTCAGTTCCTCAGGGGAAAGCAGTTCTTTTGGATTATTTATATCCCCTCTTTGGTCAGTGTCTTAAGTGTATATATTCGGGATGTCATCGCTTCATGTATTATAATCTGCTTCATGTATTATAATGTCATGAGAGATTATAATACATGAAGCTAAGACATCCCAAATCAATATATATATATATATATATAACTAAAGACTTTATGTTAGAGAGTACGAGATTGTGCCATGTAGGGCATTTCTTGAAATTTTCTTTATTTAGGGTTCTAAATCAACAAAATATGCATTTATATCAAAGTATTAGTTCATTAAATTAGTCAACAGAGTAAATGCATATATTAATTATCTATAGTTATGTATTAATTATTTATATTTGTGCAAGCTCTCTAACGAGGCTACTGGACTGCGATTCGTTTGGGCTCACAATCTATTTGTATTGTGGGCCTGGAATTCCTACACTGGGTCGTTCCTATACTGAGACTAATCGAGTGCCCCTCTCCTTCCTCTTGTCTAGCTCTCTCTCTCTCTCTTCCCCTCTTGTTTCCCCAGTGTTTCAACAACCCTCCTTTTTCCCAAGATCCTTGTATTTATAGTGAGGTGCTAGTGGGGTGGTGATGATTACGCTTGCGCTAGTGCATTTGAAGGTCCAATACAGATGATGATTTGTGGATGTTTAGGTGGGAGTGGCCTGGGGAATGGTTCCCAATCTCTGATGCTCGGCGGATACAACTCCCGGATCGCTAACGCTCGGTCGTATGTTCCCCGGGCGCAATTTACAGGCTTCTCGGGGACGTATCCTCGGGGGATGACGTAACTTTGGGAGGCACGTGTGAGCGGCTAAGACCAAACTGTTCTTGCCCAAGCGTGCCAAGAAAGTAGGGCCCTTGTGGGCCCTACTGATCCAACAGGCCCAGGGAGCTCGGTGCCGTACATTAGCCCCTCCTTGATTCGGCCCACGTTCTCGGGGGGTGAATCAAGGAATCTGAAGGGGTCGACGGCCCGACCAGGGAGTTTCCCCGGCAACCAGCGCGCCTCTCAAAAGGCGCATTAAGTCTGATAGGCTGTCATTACTGCCTGACGCTTCGCGAACCGAGGCGTCGTGCGTGTGACAGTTGACGCGATGGCTGGTTGGGCTTCGCGCCGCCGGTTTATTAAATGCCATTTATTCCTCGCCCATCCCCTATATAAATCCCCCTCAGGCATTCCCCTTCATTTTTTTTTGCATCCTCTGAATTTTTACCTTTCGTTTGGTTGAGCGTTCCTCTCTGCGCATTCTTTCTAGCTCAGGACCTCTCTCCCTTAGAGCCCCAAGTAAGTCCTCTTCCTTTCTGATTCTCTGTTTCATTCTTTTACTCTCATAGATCGTAGTTCTTCTTTCTAGAAGTTATAGCATAGGAAATGGGCTATTCTCACCTCCTTTCTTCCGAGGCTGCTTTGGCCACCTTTAGGGCCGCTTACGATGTGCCCGGGGACGTGGATATTGCGTACTGTCCCGAGGGCGATATAGACATCCAAAGGCGCCAAGGCGTCAATACTGTTTTCTTTCCATTGATGGCCATACTGGAGGGCGGGGTTAGGTTCCCGGTAGATCCCCTTATCCTGAGAACCCTTAGGTTTTACGGTCTTTGCCCCGACCAACTCCCTCCCAACTTTTACCGGGTAGTGAGCTGTGTCAGTAGGTTGAACCATATGTTCGGTCTAGAGTTAAACCAGCACGATATTAATTTCATGTACAGTTTATGCGGCAACATTGATTCAGATTACTATCTGAAAACTAGGGATGTGAGGGTACGGCTGATCTCATGCCTACCTGATTCCAATAGGAATTCAGCCGGGGAATTTGTATGGGTGAGCGGCAATTGGTTTGCCGAGGAGCTCCCCTGCGCGTTTTCTCCACGCGATGTAGGTCGGTAATAAGCATCCTTACTTTTTCCTTACGCTTGATCTTTACCCTTGAGTAACCCTTAACCAATTCTGTGTGGTTTTTATGCAGACAGCAAAAGATTCAAGCCGGATCGCCGAGTAGTGCACGTCCGCGATCTAAATTTCGTGCTTAGGTCGGAAATCTTCGTGCACTCGGACGGACAACTCCGAGCTTCGCATTTGATCCTCGGTGTCGCCCCCGTCTACTCTACTTGGCAGGCATTCAGCCAGGCACTTTTGGTGGACAGCCCCCTGCTCTCATACATCGACGTGCGCAACTCGAACCTCTTGCCTAAAAAGTTCTCGGTAGGGGAAGCACGTGACCTCGGGCCCCGGTATATCTGTTCGGACGAGCGCCAGCCTCTTCGCGACGAATCGGCTGAAAGAGTGTCTCGCGCACTCCGAGAAAGAGCTCACCAACAGATTGAGCAACAAGATCCCGCTCAGCCAGAGGTTCCCGAGGAAGCGGAGGAGCCCGTTCAGGTGGTCTACGACGCTGCAGCCGAACAAGTTGACTCTTCGGAAACAGAGTCCGACCAAGGCCGCGAAATGGTGGCAAGAAGAGCTATGACGATCGGCCGTTTCATGCCCGGTGCAGGCCCAGCCGGTCCGCAGCAGGAGGGTTCGAACCAGCCATCCCAAACGCCTCCTGCCCAGCAGACCGGCACAGGGGGCAGACGCAAGAGGCCACGTACCGGGGAACAAACACAGACCGGCCCGGGCGTGGTCTCGACTCGACCTTCATCCGGCATCGTCATCCGCGAGCCGGTGACTCAGCCCCGGCCTGACGGCGCGTCAACTTCCCGGCCCGCCGCGATCTGGCAGCCTTCCTTCGTGTTGGACGGCGAGCCCCTCACCGAGACCGCCAGCCTCCGAATCTGGGGCAAGGGTCAGGGGGGCTGCGTTGCTCAGAGCCTGGCAAGCAGCTTACTTTTGCCCGAAGACGTCCACGCCTACGAGGAGGCGTCGGAGGAGTCTGTTGGGAAGCGGCTCACTTGGCTTACTATGGCGGTAAGGTCTTCTATAACTTCAACTTAGTTTTTTTTTTTTTTTTTTTTTTTTTTTTTTTTTTTTTTTTTTTTTTTTTTTCTCTTTGGGTTTGTTTACGAACGGCACATTGTCACATGCTATGTGCGCAACCATTTGTTCAGGCCGCGCAGTTGTCCCAGATCGTGGATGGGAAACTAAAAGAGCTCGCCGAGGATGCTGGGCGGGAGAAGGCCCTGAAGGATGTGGCTGAGATCACTGCCGCGGAAAAGCTTAAAGCCGCGGAGGTCGCAGAAAAAAGAGCGGCTGACGCCGAGGAGGCCAGGGCTCGCGCCGAGGGGTTGAGGGCTGAGCTGGAAAAGAAGCTGGGGGACGTGCAGCTGCAGTTGGCCACGTCAGAAAGCCTGAAAACAGCCCAAGGGGAGGAGGTGGCGGCCTTAAAGGCTGCGTTGGACGCTTGCGAAAGCAAGTGGTACGATGAGGGGTTTGCTGATGCCGAGAACTCTGCGGAGCCGGTCATTCGTCAAGCTCACCGGCTCGGGTTCGAAGAGGGGTGGCTAGCCGCACTCCGAGCATCTGGTGTTCCCGAGGACTCCCCACTGCGGAACCCAACCGAGATACCTTTCCCGGCCCAAGCTGCGCCCGCACAGACCGCCCCCCTTGTTATCGATGAGGAGGAGACCTCTAGTATGCGAGCACTGGTGGAGGCCATCGATTCCCATGCCGAGCCAACCGGTTTTGAGGTTACCAGCGACCCCCGCAGCGACGCTCCCCCCAGTTGAATGCCGTATATTATCATCTGTTTTTACTTTAGTTTCTTTCCTTATGAGGATTTTGCCTAAGTCACCGGGCTGTGGTGACAAGACATTTTTATTTCCTCGGCTTTTATCATATTTCAAACGCTCTGCCCGGTGCAATTCCGGTTAATGTTGTTGTGTTGTTTCCGTTTTCTTTTTATTTCATGTTAACGTGTTGCCTACTGAATGTGTCGCTCGGGCTTGCTTCCCAGATTATGGGCTAACCTTTCCCGGGGGACTTTGTCTCGCTCGGGGTGTACATTTGAGAGTAATTTAGTTCTAAGTTTTTAACTCGCTCGGTGAATGTAGTCAGATTGGGCGCGAGGCTTTTGTCTTCGGGACTAGCGTTAGGTTTCAATATGCCCGTCAATGGGGATCGAACCGAGATACAGGGTTAGGCCCCTAGGAAAATGTTAGGTTTCCACCTGCTCGGTGATAGGGATCGAACCGAGAGACAGGCTTCTGTCCTTGGTAAAATGTTAGGTTTCCACCTGCTCGGTGATAGGGATCGAACCGAGAGACAGGCTTCTGTCCTTAGCGAAATGTTAGGTTTCCACCTGCTCGGTGATAGGGATCGAACCGAGAGACAGGCTTCTGTCCTTAGTGAAATGTTAGGTTTCCACCTGCTCGGTGATAGGGATCGAACCGAGAGACAGGCTTCTGTCCTTAGTGAAATGTTAGGTTTCCACCTGCTCGGTGATAGGGATCGAACCGAGAGACAGGCTTCTGTCCTTAGTGAAATGTTAGGTTTCCACCTGCTCGGTGATAGGGATCGAACCGAGAGACAGGCTTCTGTCCTTAGTAAAATGTGAGACTCCTTTGACTATGTACTGCATCAACGACATTTCTCATTAACACTAGCAAATGTACAATCCAGACCGAGCGCGCGTTTTACTAATGATAGAACCTCTTCAAGTTCTGAATGTTCCAGGGGCGAGGTAGTGGTCTCTCGTCTAGTTCCTCCAAGTAGTATGCCCCTTCCCCGGCTACTGCCGTGACCCTATACGGTCCTTCCCAGGATTGCGCCAGCTTGCCTGCATGGATGTCTCGCATATGCCCCACCGCCTTTCTTAAAACCAGGTCCCCAGCGTCAAACTTCCTTGCTCTCACGCTTCGGTTGTATCTTCTCGCCAGTTTCTGCTGGTATTCGGCCAGCCGGATAGTTGCTGCTTCACGGCGCTCATCCAGCCGGTCCAATTGTCGAATCAACATTTCATCATTCGAACTGGGGTCATATCTAGCTACTCGTGCGCTGCATATACTCACCTCGGTCGGAATGACAGCTTCGGCACCGTAGGTAAGAGAGAAAGGAGTTTCCCCCGTAGATCTTCTCGGGGTTGTCCGGTAAGCCCACAGGACGTTGGGTAGTTCTTCGGCCCAGTTCCCCTTGGCCTTATCAAGTCTTTTCTTCAGCCCATTAACAATTACCTTATTGACGGCCTCGGCTTGGCCATTGCTCTGAGGGTACGCCGGGGTAGAATACTTGTTCTTGATGCCGAGTCCACTGCAGAATTCTCGGAATGCCCGGCTATCGAACTGCAGCCCATTGTCTGAAACCAAGGAATCTGGTACCCCGAATCTGGTAACGATGTTCTTCCATACAAATTTTTTCACGTCCACGTCCCGGATATTCGATAAGGCTTCAGCTTCCGCCCACTTTGTAAAGTAATCGACGGCTACGAGGACGAACCTTCGGTTACCTGTTGCTCGGGGGAGCGGCCCCAGTATATCTAGCCCCCACTGCGCGAATGGCCAGGGACTACTAACCGGATTGAGCTGGCCGGCGGGCTGATGTATCAAAGGAGCATGTTTTTGACATTGCTCACATTTGCGCACATATTCGGCGGCATCCCTCTGCATCCGAGGCCACCAAAATCCCTGAGTCATAGCCCGGTGAGCTAATGATCGTCCTCCTACATGGCTGCCACATACCCCTTCGTGCAGTTCCGCTAGAAGTTCATCCACTCTGTCCGGATGCAGGCATAGAAGATACGGCCCCCCGAAGGATCTTCGATACAACGTGCGGTCTTCCGATAACCAAAACCGAGGAGCGGTTCTTCGGATTTTACTTCCTTCCTTCTCGTCGAGGGGGGCCCGGTTCTCGGCCAGGAACTCAATGATCGGATCCATCCAACTGGGCGCCTGTGTCACGATAGCTGCAACTGCCAGATCGCTGGATAGCTTGATACTCGGTTCCGGAATCTGTTCTACTCTGATTAGCCGGGGTACGTCCTCGGCTACCGATGACGCCAGTGTGGCGAGGGAGTCGGCGTGGCTGTTGTGCGTCCGAGCTACTTGTACGACCTTCGCCATTTCGAACCCGGCCATAATCTGCTTCACCCGCTCCAGGTACGTCTTCATCCGAGGGTCTCGGGCCTCAAAACTGCCATTAACCTGATTGACAATCAGCCGGGAATCCGAATAGACCTCAACATCCTGGGCCCCCAAGCTTGAGGCTATGCTCAGTCCGGCTATCAGGGCTTCATATTCTGCTTCATTATTGGAGGCCTTGAATCCGAACCTGAAAGAATGCTCCAGGCGAACCCCCTCGGGCCCAATAGCTACGACCCCCACACCAGCCCCCGTGGAGCTAGAGGCGCCGTCCACATACACCCTCCATGGGCGGCGACTTGTCTGGCAGACTATCTGGCACGAGCCTCTTGGTGAAAACTCCGCCACAAAATCAGCTAATACCTGCCCCTTAACAGCAGTCCTCGGCCTATACCGTACGTCAAAAGCCCCGAGCCTGGTCCCCCACTTCGCTATCCGCCCTGTGAAGTCTGACCGTCTCAGTAATGACTGCAAAGGATATTCAGTTAGTACGTACACGGTGTGGGCTTGGAAGTACTGCGGCAGCTTCCTGGTTGCATGCACTAGCGCCAGAACCAGCTTTTCCAACGGCAAGTATCTGGTCTCGGCGTCAACTAGAGTCTTACTGATGTAATACACAGGTTGTTGCTTACCCCGGTCACTCAATAGCACGGCGCTAACGGCGTGGTCAGTCACCGAGAGGTACATAAACAGGTCCTCTCCTGGTTCCGGGGCGGTCAGTATCGGCGCGTGCGTCAGGTATTCCTTTAAATCCTGGAATGCTTTTTCACACTCGGCATCCCACTGGAACCCCTTCCATTTCTTAAGTAGCTGGTAGAATGGACGGCAACGATCGGAGAATCTAGAAATGAAGCGGTTAAGAGCTGCCAACATTCCGGTCAACACCTGTACTTCCTTTGGGTTGCTCGGAGGCCTAAGGCGTTGCACGGCAACAATTTGGTCGGGGTTCACCTCTATTCCCCGGCTGGAGATCAGGTATCCCAAAAACTTTCCAGCCCCCACTCCAAAGGCACACTTCCCAGCATTAAGGCGCAGCTTGTGTTGCCGCAATACCCCGAATACCCCCTGAAGGTCCTCCACGTGCCGCGTTCGCAGTTTGCTTTTCACTACAAGGTCGTCTATATATATCTCCACTGTCCGTCCAATCTCGTCACGGAACATCCTTGTCATCATCCGCTGGTATGTTGCTCCGGCGTTCTTCAGGCCGAATGGCATTACGGTATAGTGGTAGTTGGCGTCAGGAGATATGAATGCAGTCTTCTCCTGATCCTCGCCGGCCAGGGCAATCTGGTGATAGCCTTGAAATGCGTCCAGGAAGCTCATTCTCGGATGTCCGTACGTGGCATCCACCAACTGATCAATTTTGGGCATGGGAAACGGGTCTTTCGGGCATGCTCGGTTCAGATCCGTGAAGTCCACGCAGACTCTCCACTTACCGCTTTTCTTCTTCACCACTACTGTGTTCGCAAGCCACTCTGGGAAGAAGATCTCTTTCACAGCACCTGCCTCCTTTAGACGCTGAACCTCGGCCCTAACAGCCTCGGCATGTTCATGTGCTTTTCTTCTCGGTCTTTGTTTCTTCGAAGGGAATGAGGCATCCACGTTGAGCCTGTGGACGATAAATTCAGGGTCTACCCCCGGCAATTCGTACGGCCCCCATGCAAATACGTCTAGGCTCTGAACAAGGAATAGTAGCAATTCAACTCTCTCCTGGGTTGTCAGGCTAGCCCCTACCTGGAAGTGCTTGTCCGTATCCGGCAGTATTCCGACCTTTACCAATTCCTCGGCGCATGCTTTCCCCGGATCTTCTCGGGGGCGCGGTAATTGCTATAACGGAGCCTCTTCGGTCACTTTGTCCCCCCGTGTATGCTGGCCATCCCAGTTCGCTGCAGCTACTAGGCACTGCCTGGCCATCCGCTGGCTCCCCTTCACCACTGCGATACCCTGTTCGGTATGGAACTTAACCTTTACATGCAAGGTGGACGGCACGGCTTTCATGGCGTGGATCCATGGTCTTCCCAAGATTGCCGTGTACGACGAGAAAGACTTGACCACTATAAAGGCGACTCTTACTTCCTTTCCCCCTACGTCTACAGGCAGCGAAATCCGCCCCTCCGGCATCACCATTCTTCCATCGAACGAGACTAGCGGCGCACTGTACTTTTCCAAGTCCTGAGTTTTCAGCCCGAGTCCGCTGAACAGATCCGGATACATTACATCAGCCCCGCTGCCCTGATCTATCATCACCCTCTTCACGTCGAAACCGCTTATCCGAGCAGTGATCACTAACGCGTCTTCGTGCGGCTGTATTGTATCTTCCAGATCGTCCTCCCCGAAGGTGATTGCCCCCTGACCATACTTCGCCTTCTTCTCCGCCGGCCCTGCGTCCGATGACTCTTTCACAGGTGCTACTGTCAACACCCCTCTTTCCGTCACTGGATTATCCCACGGGGGTAAGAGTATCATCTCGATTACCCCGCGCGGCGGTTGTTGGGGGATGCCTTTCTAACGGCCCAAATGGCCAATTCCTTGGTCACCGGGGCTTACCACGTAGTCTTTCAGATGCCCGGCCCGTACCAGCTGCCCCAAATGATCTTTCAGTACCCGGCATTGTTCGGTGGTATGGCCTTTTTCCCTGTGATAAGTGCAGTACAAGCTCTGATTCCGCCGCGATGGGTCGCCGCCCATCTTATTCGGCCACCTGAAGTACGGCTCACTCTTGATCTTTTCTACTATCTGGTGCACTGGTTCCTTGAACGTTGCATTAACTTCCCCTGCCTGCCAGGATGGCTCCTGCGTTCTCCATTCCTTCCGCGGTCTCGGTTGGAAATTTCCCTGCCGGGGACGGTTTATTAACGGGGCCTTACCTTTGCTCTGCAGCCGATCATCTTCTAGGCGCTTGTACTCTTCGATACGCCTCATAAGCTGCCTCATATCCTCGGGTGGCTTCTTTGTAAGTGATTCACGCAGCTCGGAGTCCTCGGGTAAGCCCATCCGGAAGGTACTTGCCGCGATTTTCTCATTGCCCCCACCTATCTCGTTGTATAACTCCCAGTACCTGCTGGAGTAACTGCGAAGTGTCTCCCCTACCCCCATCTTCATTGATAGCAGGGCGTCAACAGGCTGCGGCACTCGGCTGCAGGTCACGAACCGAACACCGAACTCCTGAACTAACTCGGCGAAAGAATATATGGATTTCTTCCGTAGTCCGTTGAACCACCTAAGAGCGGTTGGGCCAAGGCTGGAGGGAAACACCTTGCACATCAGTGCATCATTATGTGAATGCAGGGACATCATGTGGATGTAGTGGCTGACGTGCTCCACCGGGTCCGTCTTTCCGTCATAGACGTTAAACGGTGGTCTCGGGAATTTTCTCGGCATTGTGGCCCGCTCAATCTCATCTGAAAAGGGGGATCTTGCTACTCTGCGTAAGGCGCGGCTCAATTTGTCCATGGCTGCATTCCGAGGTTTTCTCTCCTCGGGGGAATCCGACCCCCGGTCCTCATGATCGTGAGACCGGGAGCGGCGTTGGCGATGATAAGGCTCCCGCGAATGCCTTCTCTCTCGGTGATTGTATGACTCGTGCGAACGTGAACGCTCCCTTCGCCCATGGGATCCCGAAGGGCTGGCCCCCACATCCCGGCGACCCCCTAATTCCTCGGTCCGCCTTTCGGTGTTATCTCGTTCCCTCCTTCGTTGTCTGCCACCTGCTTCAATTTCAAATTCTCTCACCCGCCTACGCAACCGTTCAATCTCCTGGTCCCTTTCGTCAAGCTGCCCGCGGTCAGGGGCGTCTGTCGCTGTCCGTTGCGTCTGATACGACCCCTCCCCTGGACCGGACATGTCTTCTCGTTCACGCTCCCTGTCTTCCTGTCCCTTCTGCCTCCTTTCTCTCCAGGAGGATCCCCGAGAAGACCCAACCGAACCGGTTTCGTCACCACTCCCCGGATGTCTGCCAGACATGGTCTCACATGCAGGTCTCAGTCGAACTACAGCTTTGTAGGCGTTTCCCACAGACGGCGCCAATTGTGCAAGCTCTCTAACGAGGCTACTGGACTGCGATTCGTTTGGGCTCACAATCTATTTGTATTGTGGGCCTGGAATTCCTACACTGGGTCGTTCCTATACTGAGACTAATCGAGTGCCCCTCTCCTTCCTCTTGTCTAGCTCTCTCTCTCTCTCTTCCCCTCTTGTTTCCCCAGTGTTTCAACAACCCTCCTTTTTCCCAAGATCCTTGTATTTATAGTGAGGTGCTAGTGGGGTGGTGATGATTACGCTTGCGCTAGTGCATTTGAAGGTCCAATACAGATGATGATTTGTGGATGTTTAGGTGGAAGTGGCCTGGGGAATGGTTCCCAATCTCTGATGCTCGGCGGATACAACTCCCGGATCGCTAACGCTCGGTCGTATGTTCCCCGGGCGCAATTTACAGGCTTCTCGGGGACGTATCCTCGGGGGATGACGTAACTTTGGGAGGCACGTGTGAGCGGCTAAGACCAAACTGTTCTTGCCCAAGCGTGCCAAGAAAGTAGGGCCCTTGTGGGCCCTACTGATCCAACAGGCCCAGGGAGCTCGGTGCCGTACAATATTAAATGAATTTATATGATTATATTTATAAACTCTATATATAAGAGATAATTTTTAGTTAGTTAGTGTGTATATATATATGGGTAATTCTACAGTATCCCAAAAAAGGGGGGGGGGGGTACGGTACCCACCAATAGGTAACCTGCTATACTAGGTTACTTTTTTCATACATTTGATGATTTCATTTTCACATTGTGCAGTTCCAACATCACATGTGATTGTTCTTTTCTCACATTTGGTGGTTCTCTTACTTTTTTCTCACATTTGACGGTTCTATCCTCATATTGTGCAGTTCCAACATTACATGTGACAGTTCTTTTATCACATTTTATGATTCCCTTATTTTTTTTCCTCACATTTGGCGGTTCAATCGTCACATTGTGCAGTTCCAACATCACATGTGACAATTTTTTTGTCACATTTAGTGGTTCCCTTATTTTTTTTCTTATATTTGACGGTTTCATCTTCACATTGTGCAATTTCAACATCACATGTGACAGTTATTTTCTCACATTTAGTGGTTCCCTTACTTTTTTCCACATTTGACGGTTCCATCCTCACATTGTGCAGTTCCAAACTTCCAACATCACGTGTAATAGTTCTTTTGTCACAATCGGTGGTTCCCTTATTTTTTTCTCACATTTGACGTTTCCATCGTCACATTATGCAGTTCCAACATCATATGTGACAGTTCTTTTGTCACATTTAGTAGTTCCCTTATTTTTTTTTCTCACATTTAACGGTTCCATTTTCACATTGTGCAGTTTTAACATCACATGTGACACTTCTTTTGTCACAATTAGTGTTTCCCTTACTTTTTTATCACATTTGACGGTTCCATCTTCACATTGTACGGATTCAACATCACATGTGACAGTTCTTTTCTCACATTTAGTGGTTTTTCATCCTCACATTGTGCAGTTCCAACATCACATGTGACAGTTTTTTTGTCACGTTCAGTGGTTCCCTTATTTTTTTTTTCTCACATTTGACAGTTCTATTATCACATTAGGCATTTCCAATATCACATTTGACAGTTTTTTTGTCATATATAGTGCTTATATATATATAAGCAGAGACCTCATGTTAGTAGTGCCATGTGGTGCATTTCTTAAAGTTCTCTTTATTTAGGGTTCTAAATCAACAAAATTTTCATTTATATCAAAGTATTAGTTCATTAAATTAGCTAATAGAGTAAATACATATATTAATTATCTATAGTTGTTTATTAATTATTTATATTAAATGAATTTATATGATTATTTTTATAAACTCTATATATGAGATGATTTTTAGTTGGAATAATAATAATAAATTTAGAATATGACATTTTTACTCATGTTTAGTTGTTTTGACAACAAATGACACAAAAAACATAAAATAAAAAAAATAAAATATTTGTGAATTTACACAATCAAGAATGTAAAAAAAAAAAAAAAAATTTAAAAATTGAAGGATATATGCATTTTTTTTAGTAAGCATGCTTATCTATATCAACCACTATATCATGCAATTTTCAATTTGTGAACTAATACTTTGATAGTTGGAGGAAACTAATAATAAGTTGCACTGTACATCGTGCAGGAATTCTATCTCATGACATGTTATAAAGAAACTTTAGGATGTTTTTGAGGCAACAAGAAATAACAACTTTCTAATGCCTTTTTATAAAAAGAGCATTGGATGGGGAGATGATCCTACATAAAATATAAGGTATATCACCCACAAATCTCCATTTTATCGTTCTAATCTTTGCTTGTCAACCTATTTCCACCAGGTAACTTTTAGAGCACTATATCTTATACATTCCCAAGTTTCAACACAAGTGAATTGGCCTAATTTGGAATGGAGCCAATATAGCTTCTTTCCCCCAACTCAACTAGAGTGAGCTTACACTAAATCAGATTCATATACTACTCTAAATCTATATTTCCAATAAAGCACTCCATTTGATCACCACCAATCATTCTAGTGGAAGATGTTTCTGCCAGATCTTGCAGCATATTTCAAGTAAGGTCAGTGCCAAATCTCTAAGTTTAACCGGCCAACTCAATACAGTTTGAGGTCAACTCAATACAATTTGAGGTCTAATGCAAAAAATTTAAATAGATATTTTATATTTAAATCACTTAAATAATATTTAATTTAATATTGTAAAATTTTTTAATTTGAACTTTATTATTATTAGTTTTACTAAGACTAATTCACTTAATAGTGATTGGGTTGAATTTCAATTCCTTTATTTGGAAAAATGAGCTATTACAATCTGATATGATAATTAATGTAATTAGAGACTAATTCATTTAAATTCTTTTGTATGCTATAATGCTTGTTTTGTATTTAGAGACTAACTTTGTAGCTCATTCCCTAGCCCAATGGGCTTATTTTTGGGACAGGTTTGGGACTCCACCCTTCTCTGTAGTTTCTGAGTTTGTAGAGGGAGGAGTTGGTTGAGTCCCATCCCTTCCTTGTGGTTTTGTTTGTTTTGTGTTGTTTGTGTTTTTCCTTTCTCTATTAATGCAATATCTTATTCAACAACCAAAAAAAAAAAAAAAAAAATCATAAATAAGTATTTGAATTACTTCATATGATATATGACACGTCAATTTGTAAAACCGATATAGTAAAATTTATATCTCTAACATCACTCATTATTTTGGACCATCTAAGAGTAGAGAAGAAAAATATATGCAACCCATAATAGGGAAAAAATCACCTATTGCAACCTGCATTTCGAGGCCCTAAGCCATAGCTAAGTGGCCTAGACCTAGGATTTGGCCTTGAAGTTTTAGAAGTTTCCTCCAACCCCATTTACTGTTTTAAGGTATTTGCACCATTTATTAAATAAATAAATTAAAAGTCTTTCCTTCCCTCAAAAGATTATTTATCCAAGCCACTCAAAGAAGACCTTCATGAGAATTCCAGTTATATTTCATTATAGTATCTGTATACCACTCTTCTAGTCCTTTCAAACCTAATCGACCTTCTTTTTAACCTTTTTAGGTGTGCATACATTCCAAGTTAGTTTCACACCAAAAGTTAACTATCTTTACTCTTCCATAAAAACTACAAGTTTCTGTTCAAGGTGTCTAACAACAACCAAATGAAGGAGCAATAACAAGAAAACTTCACTCTTCAGTGAAGTTGCACAGAGTCCAAACAGATTCTTGAACTCCTCAATCACTTCCTATATCAAGCTTATGGATGGCAATTCAGCACCGGGTACACCATCAGGTCATTAGCAAAAAAAAGATAAGTGAGCTTTAAACTTTAGGGTGAAACTTGAAGGCTTTAACATTCTGCACCATCAACCTGGAAAACACCTCAAATGCCTCAAACCTGTACAGGAATAAGGGATCACTTGGTTTAAAGTAGCCTACAAGCTGCCATTGAAAGTCGATGGGATTTGGGAAGTAGTTTATACTCCCTAACCTTTGAAACAAACTTGAGAGAAACTCCAACGACAATCAACTGAGTCATAGACTTTCATGAGATCCACTTTGGCGGTGCAACAGTGCAAATTCCTTTATCTGTTTAACAATTTCTTGTACCAGCAGCACATATTTTGCTACGTGGAACAAAACCAAATTGACTTTGACTAATGATATATTCAAACTAAGCTTCCACCAATTAGACAAAATCTTAGTGATATATTTATTTATGCACAATGTTGCAACATTGGCTTATATAATTCAGCAACCGCCAAGATTTGAACTGTAACACCCATAGTTTTATATAAATTTATTTCACATGCATAAATTAAAGAGAAGCCCTATAATTAAATGAATTTAATTGATTTGGGCCTAAGATATTTAAATCAGATAATTATTATGGTATATGAGGTCCAAGTGAGATGGCAGAAGTATATATATGTGCCTTGATGATTTTAAAAAAAAAAAAAACCCTTAGCCTTTTTCCTCTTAAATTACACACGACTCAGGATCACAGTATGTCAGTGAGTGCTACTTTGGAATGCATTGACTGGAATAATCTACCTCATAAGTGTTCCATGGGTTTTTAAAATTTTAACATTCCTGAAATATATGTATCCCTTCCTTATTTCATATGCGCTCCATTCTTTGCTGGAATTATTTTATACAATCCGGGACCAATACAAGACTTCACCACTGGAAGTGAGAAAGACGATTTAGAGCTACCATTATTCAGATTTGCTACAATTGCTTATGCCACAGATAACTTTTCAGTTAAGAATGTGCTTGGAAAAGGCGGCTTTGGGCAGGTTTACAAGGTATCTAAATTGAAAGACTGCTATACAGTTCCATAAATATGGTTGGGACTATCCACTCCACATGGAACCAATTTCAGGCACCAAAATAGTATTTCTGCCCATGAATTTAGTTCCTATTCTGTAATTTTGTTGATAACTTCAGCTTAGTAAAGCAAACTATCTTATTGAACTTACCTAATATTTCAGTAGCAGTTTGCTTTCCGAATGAAATTATTAACTTATGAGTCTCTTCTTGTGAAATTTACAAGAAATTCTGTGCATTTGGTGCATGTACAAGTATTGGTAATTAACTAAAAAAGATGACTTCTTTTGCAGAAATATGAAATTAATGTCTAGAGACTCTACACAAACTATTTTTTATATTCTGTTGTTCATAAAGTCATCTAGGTGGGGGTTATAAATAGTCTTTTCAGCACATAGAACTTTTTCAGACATTTATGAATATGAATGCATGCATACAAGCAATATATAAAAGTATAATATCCTTATAGCTGAACGTTTGTGACTGATGCAAATTAATAATGATAGTTATTGCATTGTGCTGCATCAGGAGCGAACAAGTTGTACTTATATTTCTGGCACTCATATAGCCCAATTATGTATACCTTGTATGAGATTGAAGCTCCAAAACTTCCTCCTCCTCCCCCAACAAAAGCCGCCCAAGTCACTGAAATGAGTAAACTTTCCCCAATCCTTCAACTTAAAACTGGAGAATACCCTGACAGCATGTGTTGCGTTTCTTTGGGCTCCAAATTGTACTTTTTTGGCAGCGAATTCAATATTGATGACCCACACATTGATGAAGATGTAAAGAAGAAGCTTAAGAATGTGGAACGGGATGTTTTCTCGCGGGAGGTTTACATTCTAGACCTGTCCAATATTGGTGGTTCAAGTGATTCTTCGTTGGATAAGTTGCTAGAATGCGGTATATCGATGAACAATGGAAAGGCCAGCCCCAAGGCCTTTGTGGCCGATGGGAAGATTTACGTGGTTGGAAGCACAATCAAAATGAGCATCAGCGACATATGTAAGACAAAGGATTTAGATCTTAAAAGCTTTGCTTACTTTGAGGTCTATGATCCTATAGATGATAAGTGGACCAAATTACCAAATTCCCCCATAAGGAATGTGAACACGAGATGGGTTGGGCATACTGTTGTGGGAAGGAAGGCTGTCTTTGTAGCATGGCAACGGGAGGGAAAACAACGCATCTATTTTTTCGATCTTGACACATATCGATGGACAAAATACGCAAGCATCCCTTGCTATCTTGGTAATTTCTGGGATAAGACGGAGTTTGTAGAGAACACCCTTTATGGATGTTACCACAACAGTATTGCTGCGATAGCCCCATTAGTAGAGAAGGAGGAGATAGAGGAGGAGGAGGATATAGAGGTGAAGGAGGAGGAGGAAATAAAGGAGGAAGAGTGGAAAGAAGAAGAGGAAGCAAAGAAGGTCCATCATACAAGAAGTTTGTTTAAGCCTGCAAGGTTGTAGGATGCTTTTGTAAATTTTCCTCCACAATTGCAATCGTCATTGAGCCTAATTCACATGGGGAATAGACATTTTTGTTATGTGAGGACTAGCATGCCTCCGCATTCGGTCTATGGTGGTGATCACGCTGTACAAGATGAGAACATACAGTTTATTCGCATTGCAATTTTTCATGCACCTGGGCAGACATACGAAAAGGATGGGATTAGACGTTTCCAGGCAGAACTCCTCCATTCTACTCATTATGTCGTCAATACCCTGTTTCCAAGTTATGGTTACATCTTTGGCTGCTTCTCTCCTGGCTTGGTATAAAGCATGTTTCAATGTATTTATTGAGAGTTGGAGTGCACTATAGACAATGGTCAATAATTCCAGTTTTCACAATTTGAGGATCAAACCAAAATTGTTGCTGTAAATACTCATGCAATATTGTTCATACTAATTTATGTACGCGTTTTGTTGTTGAAAATATATTCAATTGGAACTATTATATTTGATTCCCAATTAATAAATTTTTACATTTCAGATAGGAAAAGAAAACATTGTTTATTGTGCTTAATTGGAAAAAT
Organism: Quercus glauca; assembly: GCA_023736055.1. NCBI lineage: Eukaryota > Viridiplantae > Streptophyta > Magnoliopsida > Fagales > Fagaceae > Quercus > Quercus glauca. Next base: position 78,562,725 of record CM043319.1, read on the forward strand.
GTTAATTTCCTAAATGAAAATTTGTACTTCTGAAACAACACTGCATTATCTTATAGAAAATTATCATGTCATTGATTCCCTTTGAAGCCTAAAAAAAACCCTCAAGCCTAAAACATGCCAAATAGATTGTAGGATATTAGATACCCATAAATTGCATGCGTTTAAGAGCGACACTAGTTGGTTTTTAATGACATGACCTGTTAAACCACTCATTTTGGATTTAGCACAAATAAGTCATCAAGCATCATACACCTGTTCATCACAACAGTCCCAATCCAACCACAACCGTACATAAATAGCAACAAAAGATAAGTCCTCCATTTCTCTATTCATTATTACTAGAATACTGATCTGCCTTGTAATATAAATAACGTAGAGGGTGCAATAGATGATTATTCATACATTTAATCTTATATCAAACTTACACTGTGGGGAACTAGTAGGCAGGGGGCAAAGAGGTGACAACTTTACAATTAACTTACCTGCATAATTCTTTATCTTGTCACTTTATTCAAAAAAAAAAACCCTCTCCTTTTTTTTGTAGTGACTAATCTACCGTGCCGCCAATGATGAAAAGCTCACTACGTTTGCAGAACAAGAATCTGCTTCAGGCAGATTCCTTTCTGTATAAAAACCTGGCTGCTTTGGTAAAGACAATAAACTCTCACTCCCTAGCATTAGGACCACGGATGACATGTCTGGCCTATCACTGGGTTGTTGTTGCACACATAATAGACCCACGTGAATGCATCGTAATGCCTCTGACAAGGTGAAGGAGTCATTTAGCACTTCATCCAATAGCTCTAGAGGTCTCTCTTCAATCCATAGTCTCCATGCCTAAAACACACAAAAAATTGTCAGTTGGTGCAAAGTTGGAGTAGTTGAGTCCTCTCTGATTTGTCAGATTTTTGAGAGAGCTAAAGATCATGGCATGAGGGGGAGTTATAATTATCTTTGTTAAAGGTTGTCAAATTTGCTAAAGCAGTCCAATTTTTTTTAATTAATTGTACCTTACTTTAGTTTAGAATGGCAATACAATTCAGGTTCTAAGTGGAGAGCAACTGCAACTTTTACCACATGTTAATTAACATGCTATATGGTAAAATTTCTTTCTTAATCATACACGTCCAAGAAGTTTATGGTTATTTAGTAAAATTTCTTTATTCTTACATGTCCAAGAAGGTTATGGGTGTGGTCTGCATGATAAAATCCCCTGTTTTTCCTTCCACTTACTATCTCTAATACTATGACACCAAAGCTAAAGACATCAGATTTGATTGAGAAGAGCCCGTCAACTGCATATTCCGGAGATATATAACCACTGCAAGTGAAATCAAGTTCAAGTGAAATCAAGTTTGTAGACAAGGCAACATAAATCACGAAACAAGAATTGGCATACTTACTATGTCCCAACAATTCTTTCAGTATTTTCCTCAATTTGATCTCCCCAAAATGTTCTGGCCATGCCAAAGTCAGAAATTTTTGGGTTCATATCCTTGTCTAACAAAATGTTGCTGGCTTTAATATCTCTATGAATTATCCGTAGTCTAGAGTCTTGATGAAGATAAAGCAGCCCTCGAGCAATTCCACCAACAATATTCATGCGCATATGCCAAGTTAGCAATTTTCTTTGTGTTTTATCTGATAAAATTTTCACTTTTGTTAGTACTGTGTTCCACTGAATCCTTTTAAAAGGAGTCCTACTTTGATAATGATAAGACTAGAAAAAAATGTGCAAAGAGTTTCATACCGAAAATAAAAAAGTCTAAGCTTTTGTTGGGCATGAATTCATAAATTAACATTTTTTCATCTCCTTGAATGCAAAAACCAAGGAGTTTTACAAGATTCCGGTGTTGAAGTTTGGCTATTAATTGAACTTCATTCTTGAACTCCACGACTCCCTGCCCTGAATTCTTTGAAAGCCTCTTCACTGCTATTTCTTGCCCCTCCATCAATGCACCCTAAGAAGAATCATTAGTAACAGAAGTTATGATATTTATGTTATAAGATGGCTCATCTTAACTGGCATATAATTACGTTACCCTGTAAACAGGTCCAAAACCACCTTCTCCCAGCTTCTTGTCATTTGCAAAGTTATGAGTAGCATTAACTATTAAAGTCAAGTCAAATACTGGCAATTCCAGATCCTCCTCCCCTTCCTCGTTGATGTTATCCATTCTGCAACCTCTTTTTCTAGATCCTGAAAATTAAGAGATGGATTTGTCATGTATTCACAACCAAACAACCGACTAGGTCACCTAATTATCTGATGCATTCTTTGTACTTAGCAAAATTTTCTATAGGCTTCTCTTGGCTGTATCTTGTTGATGCAACAATTATGATACTAAGCCACGTCAGGTTCTTTTACCTCGTTTCTGAACTTTCTTCTTCAGTATACACATGATGAGTCCTAGTATTACCATTCCTGTGACTGGTATGACAAAGCTGGCTATGATTACAGCTTTTTTCTTTTCACTAGAGTGCATTTTCTTCTTAATTTGATCTGGAATACATAAAAAGAGTTGGTAAACATAACACACAATGAAATACTATTAATGATTTAAGTATGTTCACAAAATTAGAGTCTTCCGACCAACTGCACCCCAAAATAACTAGGAATAACAAAACACCATGTCATGTTAGACTTGATAGGTGTTGTTCCTGAAATATGCTATATTAATCTTAGCACAATTTAGACCCTGTAAACAAAATATTACAGCTTAATCACTTTTGGTACTAAACTAACAACTTAGTCCAATATACGTGTTCAGCCAAGTTTCATATTGCAAACATGTTCAAGAACAAACTAATGCATGTAAAGAGCAATATGTAAATGCCAAAAATAAATCAAACCGCACGAAAACACCAAGATGTGTTTTTGAGGAGGAAAACCCGATCACCCGGCCGAAAAAATCTCTCTGCCGACCACCTGTTGAAAAACTCCACTAGCATGAATAGTTACAGTACATGGATGACAATAAACCCTCAAAGCCCATATCTCCATGTGTACTTGAGTCCTCCAAGCTTCAGCTAGCAACCAACTTCCTTAAGTCTTTTCTTCATCTAGCTTACCTAAGTCATCACCATTGAGCCACCAACGGAAAGCCACCAAAGAATTTGGATTTGAATATGGCTTCTCAAGTTTCCATAGCCATTCTCTCATTCACAAGGTTTGTGTTTATGGGTGAGGAAGGTGTTTACAATATCTCAATCTATACAATGAAGGAGATGAAAAAGAGAGGTTGGATTGGTTTTCTCAAAACAAAAACTCTCTTTTTATATACTTGATTGGCTTCTCTTCTCTTTTACTCTATGGTTTCTAGGGTTTGTATAACCCTTATCTGAAGCCCCTTGCCACGACTCACAATTGTGTGTGTGTGAGCTGGCAAATATGCAAAGTACAGAGATCGTGTAGCTCACGACCATGTCACCCCTTAAGCTCGCATAAGGGTCGCGAGTTACACGATTGCACTCTCATCCAAATCCCTGCCACGTGGAGCTCGTGGGCCACCTAGGTCGCCTCCTAGTCGCAATATCCCTGGTTGATATAGTTTCTAAAATTGAAAGAAAGGCTCAAGTATTCTACCCCAAATTACATTAAAGCCCAGGAAAATTAAATCAAACATAAAATGCATTACAAACAACTTTTTGCCATTGAATAAAGCCAATAATAAAATGATCTTCTCAGTCGTTCCAATAAACATGAAATTAAAATAGACATGTTATGAAAAATAAACATATTAACTGTATCTTTTTAGAATACACCACCAGCAGATTCTAGATTTTGAACAAATAAAAATTACAAAAGGGTTTGAACTGGAGTTCTGCCAAGTTAGTAGCAGCTAGAACTTAACACCTTCACTTGACTGTTGAGACCCTATGAGGACTCAAGTAAAGAAAAGGGTCTTAATTCAGCCATATTTGAACACGGAAAAGCCAAAGAGATAATATGAAGCAGCAGGGTAGTTTAGACACCACCATAACCACGACTTCCAAGTTCTATGGCATTACAGGTACCACCATATAATGAATAATCTTGTATTTTTTCTAATTAAAACATGTGAGTAAAGTTTTTAGTATATAAAATAAGGGTTAAAAACAAAAGTTCGTTCTATAAAGAGATGTAATGACAACGTACATTTTAAGTTATTAACTATATGAAGGGAAGGTTTCTCAAAACAACAACAACAATAACAATAATAATAATAATAATAATAATAATAATAATAATAATAATATGGAGGGAAGGATTTAATCCAAAACAAACCTAAAATTTAAGAAAGAAAATGAAACTTGAGTGATAAAAAATGACAATCCACACAAATTTTTAAAATATGTAATTTAGATCTTAGAGCAAAAAAGAAGGAAATGTTAAGTTATTATTAAGAGTAATATAATTTTCGTATGAACTTACTATTGATGTAATTTTTATTTGCATAATTTCTAAGTGAAATTTTGTTCATATGTACTCATTAAATAGGGAGTGGGGGAAGATCCAAACAAGAATAGCAAATAAAATCGATAATTATAGAATACTACGGGGTATAATTGCCTAATCCCACCTCTTACATAATATTAGATCCTGTATGGATCGATCCTATTATGCTAAGAGTTCTAGTGTTCATCTAAGACTAAGAGTTCTTTTCACCATTCATGTATTATACTATTGAAACATTTTATAATTTTGTAAAGCAGGAAGAATAGAGTCATACAGTACATACCAAGTTCTGAAGCCGCTACCCGTATATAAAGGTCTTGCAAGCTGTCTGTGATTATTCTTATATCAATTAGGCTACCAAACCATAACAAGCAGCCACTTCCTCCTCCGATAGTATTTGAATTTGCGTATGCCACACAAGAGAAGTTTTTCAAACAAAGTTCCTCACAGTCCTCGAGGCTCATGGTCTTATTATACCAGGAGGAGAATGTGTCCGGAAGGTTCAACCCAGTGTACTTCCTAAACCCATCAGTATTATTGTAAGCCAATGGAATTCTTCTAATACAGCCTTCAATCCTATCTAGCTTATTCCAATTATTTGGAGATTTGGGTATGAATCCTTCCAAGCATTCGCAAGTCGGAGTGCGCTTGATATTGCAGCTAGCATAAGCACCACATAAGTTATAAGAGTAACATTGATCTATTGGCATCGTAAGATAAAACTGCCAACCATTTGGATCATTCCATAGATAAGCCTGCATAACGCCTGATGGATTTAGAACAGCTCTTGCAAAAGTCGAGCCATATGGATTCGAAAATTTGTAATATACCTCATTATCATTCATCACGAATTCATTTCCTTTTGCTGGATTAATTCGACCCGAAGGAATCCCTGAAAAACCGGCACCATCCCATGGCCCAATTCTGTAAGTGATTGTCTGTCCCTTCATGATAAATCCCTGCGGAAATCCATGTAGATCTAAGCGTACTGTAAACTCACCTGGAGCAGGATCGTATGTGCTTTTCCAAGATGATAAAAACCTATCAAGACCAGTTATTAGATTTCTTCCAAATTTCATGCCTGGTAGTAAGGTGTCACATGGATAATCAAAACTCTGCCACACGAAGCTATCCGGGTTCTCATTATTGCCATCTTTCACAACAAGATTTCCTGATTCCAAAAGCTGTCCAACCGGACTCTTCGTGGTTCTTGTTGTATTGGATGACCAAACAATACCACTTGTGCCATTGATGAGGACTAAAATTCCTGGGTGGGTAATGGTTAGAACTCCCGAAGTATCTGTTAGGGGAACTTCTCTGTTGGCAACCCATACAATTGTCCTTGAAGTAGTAGAAATTTTCTTATACCATATTCCCAGATACCGGCTCTTTGAATTTCCGGGGCTGAAAAACCCCAGCTCATAGCTTCCACCAGCTGATACTATAGTTTCACTTTCACCATCTCTAATTGTAAGTGTTGGAGTTATAGTATCTAGTGCCGTGGGAACTCCTAAAAGTGATACTAAAAGAGAGAACAAAAAGATAATTTTAAAGCCTTCCATTGAGATTTGAGTTTCACATTCTTTGATGTCCGTCCTATTATGAAAAACTGTAAATGTAACGAGCACAGCAGATGCGGCCGACAAATTCTTCCAGGATTTATTATCCTTTTATGCTCATGTACGTCCTCTTCCAAAAGCAGTAAAAATAACATGCACGGTAGAATAGGATCAAGAAAAACAAAAGTCTTGGGTGTCCCAAGCTTGGTTCAAAAGGGAATGCCTTACTAATTGCCACAAGACCTTTTCCCACAACGCTTTGTGTCATGTGAGGAAGAACAAAACGATGAAGTGTCCGCGGGATTGCCAAAGCAGAAAAATATTATACCAGTTGTGTGTTGGTCCTACAAATAGTATTAGAGCTAGGGACAACTCCCCTTTGAGTGGTGATGGGTGAGGCCTAACGAAGTAAAGTCCCACGTTAATTACTGGTGTCCCATTTTATTTTCTATCAATCATGGTATGACATTTTTTTATTTTTAATTTCAAATTTTGTTTATTCAATAAAAAAAATCAAATAAATACATAGTAAATTATAATTAGTAGAGCATAAAGTGTCATATTTTATGTTCTACCAATCATGGTATGATCATATAACTCCTGCATTTCAACATGCACAACTTCCTAAAATACTCAAGCGGAAGACTAGTGGATCAATCCAAATTAAAGAGGAGAAATACAACAAGTGATTCATAATTAATCAATTCATTATGCCATTTGAAAGAGGTTGTGCGCATGTAGGTATAATTCTAAACTCTGTTAAATTTTTATGATTGAGCATGAATAGCATATTGATTGCCGATAATGTGAATTCAGGGACGGACCCAGGAGGGGCCCAAGGGGGCCTAGGCTCCCCCGAGTCCAATTATTTTTTTGTCATAATATTTTTCTTCATTTTTGTAGTTAGGCCCCCTTCCAAAATCTCAGGCCCTTTTTCTCCACAATGAGCCTAACTAGTTTCACCCAAATAGCAATTATCCAACCAAAAAACTTAACAAAAATAATAAAAATATTCACAATGGTAATTGTATTTTAGCAAAAAAAATTATTTTACCACCAAAAAATTATTTGTTATTGAAGAAGCTAAAGCTAAAGCTAAATTTTTTACAACTATAATAAACTGGTATAAATACCAGTTGACCATAGCAAGTTGTTAAAAATAAAATACAATATTTTATTAAGATTATATCTCTTCCTTCAATTAAAAAACTCAAATTTTCTTTCTTCTTTTATTATTTTAATGAATTGTTTATATTATTTTAAATGAAGTTAATAAAAAAAAAATAGAACATTTGATATTGGGTGTATTGTAAAGTGAGGTGGTAAAATAGATAAAATACATTTTTGAGATGCTAAAAGCTAAAAATTTTAGCACCATCAATGTGAATGCTCTAAGTTCAACATAAATAAAAAATAAAAAATAAAAAAATTCTAGCCAGCCTAGTATAAAAAAAGATATTATTTTGTTTTTGTTTGTCTTTGTTGATAAATGATTGCTTCTTAATGTATTTAGAAACAACGATTTTGAGTATTTATAATTTTTTTGAATACTATATGGATGCCTATTTGGATTTTTTTTTCTTTATACTCTGACCCCCGAAAGCTTAAATCTTGAGTCCGTCCCTGTGTGAATTGATATTATCATGTATCTATATGATCATGCATTAGATTAGAGTTTAATTTCTATAATATCACATGGGGAGCATGTTTAAATTCAAGCATTACATACATAATCACATGCTAAACGAAAAAGAGCATAACATAAGATGTTCATCAATTTCCCAAAGATTGATCCATAAATCATACGGAATGGGTGCCTTTTGACTTTTCATCTCCGTAACCTAGCCTATGAGTGATAATGTGAGAAACATAATGATTTTTGTTACTATAATTGTAACCTACTTTAAAAAAAAAAAAAAAATTTAAAAAAAGTATAAAAGTGTAAACCTAAGGCCTTGTTTGGTTGCTGAGTGATAGTTAACTCATCACCCTATCACTCATTTTTCATAACTTAAAAATCTCCAAAACACTCCCACCCTTGTTTGATAACTAAACCCACTTTTGTTTTTTGCCTAAAAACTCACATTTTTGTGGGACCCACGGGCTGACCACTGTGCAGTGCACACAGAACAATTACTTGCGGATTGAACCCAAATTTATTTGTTTTGCACTTTCCTCTCTAAGTCTCAACCACATTTCCCTAACCCCTCATTTCTCTTTCACACTTCTGCTCTCAACACCCAAACCCGCTGACCACCATTGACCTCAACTCCTCCATCCTTGCCCAACTACGCTGCCACCATAGGACCCACATCCGTCAGCTTCCCCCTGCCTCGTCCCTAACAGTGAACCCAGCGAACCCAATGAGCGCTGCTACACCTCCAAGAGATGCTGCAACTCTGTCCTCCGCCACATCTCCATCCCTAACAGTTAAAGAGTCTACACTTGGTAGGATGTCTGTGGGCACCAAATTATGTCAGCCAACTCAACTACTTAAAAACTCTCTCATTACATAATACATCCTTAGACCTACATGAATTGCAAAGCATTTTTCATGGTTGTTCAAACCTTAATATTTTGCATTTCATTGATTGTGGCTTTCCTCTTAAATTAAGTATTCTTGGTTCATTATGTTATTTGAGGTTGCTACCCCCTTGTTTGGATTGTTTTAAGGGGAGGGATGATTTTATTTATTTATTTTATAAATTAAGTAGTGGAAAGCTTTATTAAATCAAATGAACTTAAGGTTTACATATGCTGTTGGTCTAATCATTATGAAACATTTTATTCTAAGTTGAGAGGTTGTGAAGAGATTGTGGTGTGTTTGAGATTGTTCAAAGTTGAGAGGTGCCATGGGTTTGGGAGAGGAGAAGAGATTGTTCTATTTTGAGAGGTGAGCTTTGTTGTTTAGTGCGCTGATGAGAGAGTGAAGAGGGTAGGTTGAGTTAAACGCATGTGACCATTGGTTCAAGCGTACGAACTGAGCAGGTGATGGGACAAGACACTGCCGTGGGGCCCATGAGGGTTCAGCTATTTACAAGTTTGCCATGTAAACTCAGTTTTGGTGTTTTGAAAACAAGTTTTGGGCTTCACTTAGTTTTCTAATTCTTAACTCAAAAAACTGAGTAATGAGTTAAGGAAATTGGGAGAGGAAATCATGCCAAACAGAGTTTGCATGCGTGGGACCCACCAATTTTGAGTAATGAGTTATCAAAACTGATATGTGAGCGATGAAAACAGGGGTGTCCAAACACCTACAAGTCTAGTCTTTGATGTTTGTCTCTCTCCACGACTAAAGATGTGTAAAAACTAAAACCGATGTTAGATTCCCCATCCTATCTCCACAAAACCAAAAAATCAAATTAGCGTGTATGACCTGACACCTCAGTCAAATTTTTTCCTTTCAATGGAACTATGAAACAACCAATTAATATTCACAATCACAAGGCTCTATCCACGGATTGTAGTTTTCTCGGATTTGAATTCATGTTAGACTTTTCAGGAGAAATTTGGACTTTCTCTCCCTCCTTGGCCCCACCTACCTGTCAATGGACTTAATAGTCTTTTTCTTCTTTTTTTGAGAATCCAAAAAACTTATAATCTAATCAATATATATATATATATATATAAAAGCAGAGAACTTATGCGGGAGTGCATGAGGTCCTACCATGTGACACTCTAATTTTTCATTTAATTTTTTTAACTTCTTTTTATTAAGTTTTTCTTACTGTTACCGGATAACTTATAATAACTTCTTTTTACTATTATATAAAACTAGTAAGTTGCCCGTGCAATGCATGGATAATTTATGATATTTTGTGTAAAATAGTTTTAAATAATGTTGTACATTAATTATAAAGAAAAAGTAAACTAAATTAGAGTAACGAAACATATACATTTTGAGATATTAAAATTTGGTTTAGGAGCTTCACTGCATATTTGTAGCCTTCTTAAGGTAAGATTATTATTTTATTAAATCATGAAACCAAAAATAAATGCAAAAGAGTAATGGGACCATGAAATGAACTAATTTGTGTTGTATTCACATATTTCATACTATGAAATAAAAGTATCCTTAACTCTCTGACTATCTTTCACTTATCGATAGTGCGACATTAAGACATGGTGTAGGCAAGTGTGTATGCATATGTTTTATAGATGATTTTAAATTAAACCATGGTAAAATATGATTTTACATTGTGCACCAAATATTTTCTCTACTTATATACCCAAAACAAAAACTAACTAACCAAATTAACTAATCTAAATCATATTTAAGCCCTTAATTTAAAAAGAAAAAAAGATTATCCGTAGGGGTTTCAATGTCTTGATGGTGGTGGGAGATCAGTATAACGGAGGTGGTGACCCATAAGATTCCTCTTTCTCTCTCTTTCAAATATTTTGTTAGTCTCAGGTCTTTTATTTTGGTAATGTATAGTGAAATATTATCTTTTATTTAACAATTCACAACATTTTTGTGTCTCTCTATCTCTCTTTAGAGTCTTATTTAGTTAGTTATTACTATTAGCCCTTACTTAAAAAAAAAATAAAAAATAAAAAATAAAAAACTAAAAACTAAAAACTAAAAACTAAAAACTAAAATAGTGGGTATGCTAAAAGACATGAAGAATAGTGAAAGGTGTGATGTAAGCTTAGGCAATTAATGAGATATTAATAGGCTAAATGCAAAATTAGAGTGCCATTTGGCAGGATCTCATACACTCTCGCATGAGGTCTTTGAGAGAGAGACATTTTGTAACAACTTTTATTCTACAATATTCCTCCAAATTTTTTTTTACTCATTCCTTGAACTGAATAATAATAATGGTTATGTGTGTGCAATTTATAACTGTTGTTTCACTGCATATTTATAGCCTTCTCAAAGTAAGATTAATTTTTCACCCTAAAAAAAAAAAAGTAAGATTAACTTTTTTTTTTTAAATCATGAAACAAAAAAAAAATGCAAAAGAGTAATAGGACTGTGAAAATCAAATAATTTGTGTTGTGTTCACATATTTAATACTATGAAATAAAAGTATGTCCAACTCTTTCACTGTCTTCCACTCATTGATAGTGAAACATTAAAACATGGTGTGGGCAAGTGTATATGTACGTGTCTTATAAATGATTTAAAACCATGGTAGAATATGGCTTTACATTGCATTCCAAATATTCTCTTTACTTATATATCCAAAACAAAAACTATTCAACCAAATTACCCAAACCTAAATCATATTTGATCTCCTAATTAAAAAAAAAAAAAATACTCGTAGGGGTTTCGGCGTCTTGATGGTGGTGGGAGGCCAATATGACAGAGGCAACGTCCCCTCAGATTTCTCTTTCTCTCTCTTTCAAATGTTTTGTCAGTCTCAGGTCTTTTATAATGAAACAATGCGTTTTGATTTTATAGTGAAACAATGCGTTTTGATTTTATAGTGAAACAATGCATTTTATTTAACAATCCATAACATTTTTATGTCTCTCTATCTCTCTCCAAGGCCTTATCTGGTTAGTTATTACTATTAGTCCTTAATTATTATTTTTTGCTTTTTTTTAAATATCAAAATGGTGGGTATGCTAAAAGACATGAAAAAGAGAGAAATGTGTGATGTAAAGTTAGGCAATTAATGAGAGATTAATGAGATAACAGTAAAATAAGTTAATGTAAACTTTTGGATAACAGTAAAAAAAATCTTAATGAAAGAGGTAAAAAAATTCTAAATGCAAAATTAGAGCATCACTTGGCAAGACCTCACACAGACCCACATGAGATCTCTGCTTATATATATATATATATATATATATATATATTAATGATTATTCCTTTATAATTTCTAATCACTAATCAACATAAGTCTTAAAAAACTTTGTGATAAGACTTTATCATTCATACAAAATAAGTACAGATTTTTTTATCTTTATTTTTTTAAATGAATATTGCTATTGTGTTCATCCTTATAAGAATTTAAGCATAGATTAAATTTTCACTATTTTTAACAATTTTTCTTTGATTCCTTTATAATTTATATCTTGTGTTGGTTTAAATGAATTTTTTCTCAAGCTTTTAGATGATGGACTTTAGATATGTTCAACTTTTATACGCCAAGCATTGACTATAAGTCTTGTACATGGAACAAATAGAGATAAGAAATTAAGAATATGGTCCATGTGGGCTGGCCTTAGCTTGATTTGTCTAGATATTAATTTTCTCTCTTGCCAAAAGTCCGACTTATTTTAGGTGGAAGTTTCCTTGATTATAACTTGTATACAAAATTCCAGGATCATTAAATTAGAATAGGTACCTTACTAACCTAACCAATTGGAATAGGATAAAATTTCTTCCCATCCACACTAAACATTGTGTACTCTCCAAATTTTTTCTGCATCTCATAATGATACGTTGTTGATAGGTGTCATCCAAGTCCAACATGATTGAGATTTGTAATTGAGACTATGGCCCAAAAGCTTTACTATTCAATACTTTGCGAGAAAAATTAAACACTCATTTGATGTAACAGGAGACTATGGAATTTGACATTGTATACACTGGGGTTTGTTCTTGATGTTGTGAAATTGTTGTAGGTATTAAAAACTCTAGTTTGATTAGTTGGTAAGTCATGTTCTTTAATTGTGAAAAGTCTATAATGGAAAACTTTTGTGTTCCTACGATAAATGTTTTGGAAAGAAAATTGTTAGTCCCCTCATCCCATTAGAACCCTTCTATTTATACAAAGGAAAAATGGTCCAATATTCCTAAGTGTGACTTAGTTACATGGAATTTTTGTGCAAATGTGCCTAGATTTCTTTTAAAAATTTAATTATAATTTTAAACTCTAATTTGGTGATTTTTATATGATTTCATGTGTTCTTAAATAATCTGAATGCTATTTCAATTTGTGCAAATCATAGAACATAGAATCGGTAATTTAGCAGCATAGGCATAGGAGAAGGCATGTAGTGGTTTAGGAAGAGTAAGCATTTAGTTATAAGGGAAGAGGAGTAGGCATAAGCATAAGAAAACCTTTGGATTGAGGAATAAGGAAAACAAAGAGTTTTTGATGATTAACATCCCTCTATCTTATCCATTTGTCTTATTTATTACTTATTAAAATCTATTGAGTTTAGTAAATAACTTATGTGGCATCTAATAAGTGTAATAAATTAAGAATGATGTATTTTATTTAAAAAGAAAAAGAAAATCAATTATCTTTTCAAAGAGAGTGCCACTTGGCAAAAGTTCGTGCTCTATCGTGTGAGGTTTCTGCTTTTATATATATATTGATATGGGTTGTTCTTAACAATTAGCCCAAATGTTATTTTCTATAAAATGGGCTTCCTTTGAAAAACAAAACCAAATCTTATGAAAAGCCCAAGCCCAGTTATTATTTTACATATTCTAACCCAAGTCTAATCCTTCCTATGTGTAGGTCAAAGCCAAAATTCTTACCCACTTACAAGCTCTCTTCCGCCTCTCTCACGTGCAAATGATACTTCTAGAAAATATCATTATCATGAAAGCACGTCTTCCTTTTTTCTCAATTCAATTCAATACATTTTTGTTTACTAATAATGTTCTATGCAATTTTTGTAAGCAAATTCTCTTTGTCATTGACCAGTGCAACAAAAATATATATAAATCTTAAGATTCCTGAGGTTGCTGAAATAATTGATAGATGCATATTTTTAAAATTATTAATAACAAAAAAATCTTGATAAATATCATATACTATCTCAAAAAATACCTTTTACATAATATTTTCTTTTAAAAACTTCAATGATAGGAATGGTCAAAAACATGATTCTATTCAAGAAAGATCAAAAATACATGCAAAACAATTTTAATAGGAGGATTTATCTTTAAAGAATATGAAGACAATAGAAGAGATCAAATGCATTGAATGAGATCCTATAAAACAAGTTTATTAATCATTTCAAATTATACTCATCATTTACATGGAAAAATAATAATACATTATACTATTTACATTAAAAAAAAAATCATATTAACTTCAAAGTTGATTGTATGATGTGAACTACTATGGTATTGCAACAACCAACATTGATACAACGACGGGTTGGTATTACATTTCATGTGTGTTTTAAGAACCCATGGGCAAAACTTGATCATAAGATACCACCTCGCTCTGTAGTCGACATCCACAACGGCTCACTCTAGTGACACTAGCCCAATAGTAGCCCTTTCTCTTTTTGATTGCTCCACTCACCTAACAGTAATTTTAATCTAGCTTTTAGGTCTCCCCCTCTAAGATCCGACCATAAAGGCGAAACTCATTTGATCCCGTACTCAATGAGCTACATCCGATTACTTGACGTGGGTTGGATTTGATACCAAATGTTAAGAACGTATGGGTAGAACTCACCCTTGAAAACCGACTTACAAGGGGAGGGTGCCCAAGAGCTTATAAACACATGGTTAAACTTATACTTAATCCATGTGGGATATTAGGATCATAACTTTATGGAAGGAAGGTCAAACCACAATCAAGATCATTTTGGTGTGCAAAATGTGAAATAAAAACATCTCTCTCTATCCCAAAGTTAAAGATACTAACATTAACTACATACTCTCTAAATATTTATAATATATTCATCTCACTTTAAGTACTATATATACAATTGCAAACTACTTCAGATAAATGATTCAAATTGAAGTTTTTGATACAACTAACAAAACAACTTTTTTTTTTTTTTTTATATTTGATCAAGATGCTGAGAAAATCCTAAATAATTCCGCAAGAGATCTTGCTAAAAAAAAAAAAAAAAAACTAAGGTACAACTTATTTAAATTATTATATTATTGTAAAACTTTTGATCATAATATATATTAAATGTATTCCTCATATGCAGATTGATATTAAAGAAGAAATTCCACGTGATCTGAAGAAAATTTTAGGAAGAAAATACATTTTCCTACTTCGTTTGAATGAATTTAATCTAAATGATGGTTTTGAAAATTACACAGTTGCTAAGATTTTTGATGCACCTTCAAATGACAAAAAGGTGTCGAACAAAAAAAAAACACAATCTAATATGTTAACTCTTTTTTTACACTATTCCCTATAAAGTAACAAAAAAATATAAAATCATTTGCAAAAATTGTCACATCACTAAGTTTTAATATGAATACAGATACTTACGCAAAATCTTAGCGACAACAAGTCCACAAGTCCAAACTTTATAAGATTCAGTCAAGAATCTTCCAATTCCAATTCATTAGTGATTAACATAAATGATGCAACAAAAGGAAAAAGTGACGAAATCTCAAAATTGAACAAATAAGGACGAACCAAACTTCAAACGTTGAAGATGAAGAAACAGATGATAATAATATATCCCTCAACAAGATTTACAAGCATCACCATACTACAAAAACAAAGCATTGAAGAAACAAAAAAACAAGATTTCGCAATGAAGTTTTTTATTACATCACATAGTAAAGATCAATAATATGGAATTAATTAACATGTTTTTATCATTTTTTATTATAAAATATTACTCCAAAGTTGTTTTTTTTTATTGCTCATTACTTGAACAAAATATTTATAGGATTTGACTTACCTTCAGTACTTTTTTAACAGGAATCTCCTTTCATTTTAATGAGAAACTGTCATATCACCCACTAACTAAATAAAAAGTAAATATTAAAACCCACTACCACTTACTATTGTGTATTTAAAACAAAAGGACACTTCCAGTTAAAAAAATACTGGAGTAAGCCAGACCCATATTTATAATGGATTTGAGTGTGCAATTTATAATTATTACTTCTTATGATGAACTCATTACTAACAAAGTTTTACAATATTATTCGTGTATCGCACGATCAATTTACTAGTAGTATTAAAAAGAACAACAGAAGCTAATGAAGCTCCTTAAAGGTAAAATGCCATATAAATCTATCTTATAAGAGCATTCACATTAGAAATGTCATATGCCATATGTAGGCAAAATTTAACATAAAAGTCCAAAAAACTCCCTACATCTAGACTTGTAAAAAGCAATATCTCTCACATCTGTAGCACAATTGTAAAAAAAAAAAAAAAAAGTAATATTTTATTCTACTGTCCTTGAAATATCTCTCATTTCTCTCTCCTCTCTGTCATTATTTCTGTTCTCTGCTCTCTCTTCCTTCTCTGTTTCTCATCTACTCTCTCCTCTATTCAGACCCAAACACCATCCTCCTCCCAACATAAACATCACACATCACAGTGGTTCATTTTTTCGAGTGGGTTGTAATCCGGGTCGTGTTTTGTGTTTTGGGTTTTTTTTTTTTTTTTTTTTTTTTTCCTGTTGTGACGCTGTGATTCTCACCGATGATGGGTTGAACTGGGTTGATCAACGATGGAGGAAACGTTGATCTAGAGGCGATGTCTGGGTTTTGATCGAGGTGCTCTGGGTGATTTTTTTTTTTTTTTTCCTATTTCTGTTGTGACGCTGTGATTCTCGTCGACAATGGGTTGATCAATGATGGAGGAAACGTTGATCTAGCAGCGGCGGTGGCAGTGTTGATCTAGCGATGGCGGTGTCTGGGTTTTGATCGAGGTTGATCTGGTTTTTTTTTTTTTTTTTTTAATATGGGTTTTTGTTCTGGTGGGATTTTGGTGGGCAGTGGGCAGTGGTGGCGTGGTGGGCATGGTGGAGGCGCAGTGGTGGTGACTGGGCAGTGGAGGCGCGGTGCTAGAGGTTGAGGGAGCTTGGAGGAGTCTGGAAGAAGGTGAAAAGTTAGGAAAAGTCTGGAAGATGTATATGTGTGTGGAGGAGAAAATTGGGAAAAAATAAAAAGGAAAAAATATATTTTATTGTGTGGAAATATTATTTTAATGAGTAGAATAGGAAAATAAAAGTTTGGATGCTGGATGTATTGTAAAATGGTATTGTGTAATTAATAAAGTAGCTTTTTAAGATGATAAAATAGGATGGGATAGAATTCCCGAATGTGAATGCTCTAAGGAATACTTCAACGTCTAAGGTATCTTATAGACACTTCATAAAATTAACTCTCATTTTAGTAATACAGGACAATGTTTATGGATTTTGAGCTGAATTAGCCAAAATGGGCATTTGCCCCTTTCGCCCAAAACGCAAAATGCCCCTATTATGAAACTATTTAGCCATATGCCTCTGTTTTAAACTAGATTTTCTAAAAATCGAGTTTCAATGAAAAACTTGATTTTTAGAAAATCGAGTTATAGGAAAAAAACTTATAAAAAAAAAAAAAATACATGGAACTCGAGTTCTTTGTAACATTTTGCAAGTAACTCGATTTTCATTAAATCGAGTTTCAAAATAAGGGCATTTTTCTAGATAATTTTAGAATATGAGCATTTTTGCTACTTGTTTTTTGTGAAAATGACAAATGCCCATTTTGGCCGAGCTGAATTACATGATTTGTTAGTTACCATGAAAAAGCACCCGACATTAAGCCACGAAGAACAATAGTGCTATTTGAGCTGTCTTTGTTAAAAGCATGAATGCTCGGTACAAAATTCATGGTTTATGTTTTTCAAAAAAAAATTGATGGTTTAAAGTTTAAACTAGGGGTGTCAAAATGGCAGGAATGGGAAGGCTTTGGATGGGATAGGTTGGGTATATAATTATTTATTTAAATAAATAGTTAGTAGTATTCATCATCCACCCAATCCATTTATTGCAAAATAAAAAAATCACTTACATGATTGAAACTACTCTAGAATTATACAAAAGGATCAAAATATCTCCGAAACTTCTAAAACTTCTAGGAACTTATAATGCCCACAAAACAATTTTATGGATAGAAACTACCCCGATTAAAAAAAATACTCATGAAACCTTCAAAATGACCAAATTGTCCATGCAATCCTAACAATTTATAAGAATTAAGGAATTATAAAAGAGATAAAATGATCCATTACAACGAGTGCACTATAAGCGTCACTATACCTGCAACATAGTTGAGGTTTTTGCGATTCTATTGATTGTGGGTTGCTTTGAGGATTTTGAAAGTTACTTTTCTGCCAAAATTTAAAAGTTTGGGGTAATTCCCAAGTTTTGATGCATGTCATGGTCATTTCGAAGATGTTTTCATTATGTTGATGGTTTAAACGTATTTTTATCATTTTTTATTATTTCATGGAAATTCAGTACTATTGGAGATTTTGAGGTATTTTGGAAATTTCAAGGTTATTTTGGTCATTTTGTAAGTTCAAAGGTTATTTTGCCAAATTGAATTTTTAATGGTTTTTTTTTTCAAGGCCTACATGTTGGATAATTTCCATGTTGAAGTACATTTTATTTCCAAACTGTCCTAGGCTGTTTGGTAATAAAATGTTGAATCATGTTCTTAAGGTCTAGTCGTGCATACATCTAATTGTAACATGCAATGACAGTAGACTAAGAGTTCAGAGCACACAATCCGTATTTGAATGTAATTTGCCAAACACCAATTTCCCTACCAGAGGTCCAGACATCTGAGCACACATTGATCCCTTACACTCGCAATTATTTCTGATCGAAATGGGGTACAGCAGTACAAGTTCGACTCAAAAACATGGGACATGGGGATCAGAAACATGATGAGTAGTACCTACACTTTGCAATGAGGCCACAATATGGTGAAGAAACGAGGTTTTATTTTCTCTAATTTCATTCAACTCATCTTGATTGATACACCATTCTGGATGTCTTATGAATACCTATACTATTAATATTTCAAAATAGACCACACGAAGATATACCATGCTTTTTATTTTCGGGGTCAAAATTGATACAAATGAAGCTAATTACAACTAAGACCAAGAACAACGGAAAACATGGGATAATTTCATGGTTGAGCAATCCCCTTTTTCACAAGCATGTCATAAACCCTGTCAATTTTGCTTGTTTCAAGCTTGAACAAGCGATGGGCATCGGCTTTCTTAGAGATATTTCCGTTGATAATTTCGATTGACATAACCTCTTGCATGTTGAGATAAAGAGCTGGGGGTAGCCGAATCTCACTGCAGAGTCGTTTCTCCTGTAAACACATAGAAGCAGACTGCTTAAGTCATTGGTTCAATAAAAATGCACACATATACAGTGCACAGAAAACTTTAGGCTTAAACTGTTATTTGTGTCATAGTTTAATGAGCCCAAATAAGTTTTCATCCTATCAACGTTAAGGATATTTAGTAGCAAGTGGTACTTTTTTCTAGGAATACGGTAAACAAACTGGATGCCCTCATGTTTCTTTGTGGATTAAGAATTAGAAGATTGAGATGGCACACTTACACTTTCAGACAATAAATCTGCCCCATGAAGGCCTGTTATCTCCAAATCATTAATGGAGCTTGAAGTTGCCTGTACTGCTGGTCGTGAATTCGACTCCTTGCCACCAGACTCTGAAGCCATGAAAGGATTTGGACCAGCCTGACTGCTTGGACCAACTTGAGCACTTTCCTTTGCTCTACGAGCACTTTCTTCAGCTTCCCTTTTCCTTTTCTGTTCAAGGTATCTATCAGCCTCAGCTGCAGTGCGGCAACCAGCAGCTCGGGCTTCCTGAATGATAAAATTCACGTGGAGATGACATTAGTTTGACAAATTGAAAGCATCATCATACTTAATACCAGAATGAAGCATTCCTATTTAGTATATATTATGTGTTTGTGTGCATGCATGGGTGTATAAAATATGATATCATGAATGGCAAGTTTCAAGAAAAGCCATGTGGCCTGCTTGTTTTACAAAAAAGTGTTGGGTATACAATCTGTGGTATGGGTATTTACCATATAAAATATTTTAGGCACAACTGCGTTTATTTTACATAGTCTAAACAACCTCTGTGGCGCTAACCATGTATCATACCTTAAGTTCTTGAATTCTTTTCAGGGTCCGATGCTCTGAAATAACAGTCTGAAGCAAATCCTCATGCTCTTCCTTGGAATGAAAGCGCATGAAGACATCATATCGCCGACAGATTGCCCTCTCTTCAGGCGATAAATCCTTCTCAAAATGATTTGGATACAGCAAATTTCTTTCTAGTATGAAATCCTTCCTACGCTTCCTCTCATCAAGCCTGCCAACAAGTTTAAGTTAACCATGATGCAGAGAGAGAGAGTGTCTTAACATATTTATATACTATTAAATACAGTAAGTTTATACCATATTATGAAAGCCTAAACATAATCTTCATATAGTGATAACTAGTGAATAGTTTCATCAACAGATGAAGAAGAATCAAGAAATCACACACACAGATGGTAATCCTGTCTTCATCATAATTTATGACAATATTATCTCAATTCCTATTTTCCTCTATTCTTTTTTTATTTTAATTTTTTTTACCATAATGAGAAGTTGGTCTGAACTTAATGCTGTCTTACAAGTTTAATATGGCTAAATAAATGAATGTATCAGTAAGTGTGAAGTTATATGGAAATCAAATTATTTTGATAATTTGATAGGGGTGGAGGTATTTGAATCCTAGATGTCTTTGTTGGAGACACCAGGAGATGCCAATTGCACTACTAGGATCAAATTATTGTCACCAAGTACCTCTTTGCATAGATACGCAGCACTCGCAACTTCAGCTCACGGTCATCCTCATTGTCTGTATCCTTAAATTCCATCTCAGCCAATAGCTGCTCAGCATCATTGTCATATTCAGGATCAAACTCCTGTCTTTTATGGTTATAACCACTCAACTCAACTAAAGAAGGTCCCTCACTCCCTGAAGAGTGCGGTCTCTTCCCCCCAAAGCTCCTGTCTGCTTGATGATCTGCATGGAATATAAAAAGAACATAATTTAATAACCAGCTATTTTATCATAACCATATTGATTATGAATGCACCACCAAGTTTTCAACCTTCTAGTAAGTGAAAATAGAAGGTAACAGATGCCAACAAACAACAAAATGCAAAAGTATAATTAATTGCACTCATTCAAGAAAGTCTTTCAGCTAGATCAACATCAAAATAAAATAGGATGAAATACATAATTCCTCCTATAGTTTGGGGGTGATTTCAAATTAAACTCTAGATTTTAAATAGTTTATTAGAACATGAATTTTTTCAATTGTTTCATTTAGCCTCCTCGGTGAGTTATTATTTAACAAAAAGTGACGAAAATTCGTATTAATGGTAATTATAATCTATCAAGATACCATAAATTAATCCATGTGAATCACATATATCATTTTGCCACCAAAATAGCATACAAAATAACTTTATAAAATACACAAAAATAAATACAGTTTAATGAACATGTAACCATTTTGTGAGGTTTTGTAGGGGGCAATAAAATTCCATATGATGTTCATTTTACAGGTTCTTTGGTGCCCAAATAAGCATGAGGCAACTTACTTGATTTTTTGTTCCTTTTAGTTAACATTGACTGTTAGAGGGGGCGAATTGGAAAATTTTAAATAATCTATGTTTTTAATTGAAACATTTTAAAATTTAAGAGTTTAATTTGAAACCACCCCCAAACTACAAGGGAATTATGTAATTGCACTGGAGTGTGTGTGTGTGTGTGTGTGTATAAGAGAGAGAGAGAGGTGGTTAGTTGGCAAAATTATCCCCAATTTTAAGGAGGTTCACTCTTGGATTAATAGAAAATATATATTAACAAAAAGGAAAACAAGAGCAAAAAAAAAAAAGAAAAAAAAATGATAACTACCAACAACCATTTGCAATCTGTAGATAATATATTTGTCTCACCTTCCACTTTAACGACACCAGGGCCATCCTTAACTTGGGCCATGTTAGATGCCTTCTTGTTAGCAGCTGTTGCAGCCGAACTTGAGCTACTAGAACGGACCCCAGATTCCACTTCTGAAGTATAACAAAACAAAGCAAAGAATCAAATATCATGATGTAATTGAATTAATTATTTAATAAATCATACATAGCTAGTCAGAAATATTTGCCTCACCAGCATTTAAACTTGACAATAAGCGGCTAGAGGAACCACCTTTATGTGATTCTTCAACTCTGATTAAATTGATAAAAAAAAAAAAAACACATAAGATGTTATCTCAGCTAAATTGTATAATACAACCATGGTAGTGAATGATAGCCATACTTGACTCTTGAAGGAGAAAAAGGAGATTCTTCCTTTAAATTAAGCTCCCCCATCATAGGAAAAACTGTAATAGTCACCAGAAATTGCTCATCAACAAATGAATAGCATAGCCCCACTAATCATAAGAATAAATGGAAATCATTCATTGACAACCACGTATTGCCTCCTAATTCAGTAGATATATATTACAAAACTAGAACACCCCACCCTTCCCCCCAAAAAAACCTAGGTCAAGATAAACCTCTCATGTCTTTAATTACAATTTTCTTTTATCACAAGGCACATTTCTATACCAAAGTGTGGCCTAGGGCTATAAACTTTATAGGCCAGAGCATCAGCTACCCTATTAGCATCCAGAATAAGAAAATAATATTTCTTGTGATGTGACTACTGCATAAATTATGATATATCACCGTGTAAGCAAGATAAATTTTTTATTACAAAAAAAAAAAGAAGGATTAAAGAGTTATCATAACATTATTGCACACCTTTCTTGTCCTCACTATGTCCTTTAGCCATAGCAAGAAGCTCCTTTCTATTTTTTCCAACAACATGAGACATGTCCTACATAAAGAATATGTTCCACAACTTATTTGCTCTCTAAAAAGTTGCAATTCGGAAGATAATTGAGTCATTGATTTTGTTAAAGATGTCATACCGGAAGAGGGAAGTATGGGGAGTTCTTATATTTGTTGGTATAGTGATCTATACATTGTTCTTTACTCTTAGTCCCCACATGCTCAGCAACTTCTGCCCAGTTACCCATGCCATACATTTCAATACCCTGAAATAAGAATTTTAATAATACAAAAGTCAAAATAGACTCCTCCAGGCCAGGTACCAAATATAGTGCTGAAAAAAATAATTAGGATCAGTCAACTCCATTGTAGGGATAAAAAAGGAGATTGAAAGTACCTCTAGAAGCAGTATTTCATCATCTGCATTCCAATCAGGGCAAATAAGAGGGAAGGATAAATTGTCCTGTTGAAGTGAAAACACACGAGTATTAGCACAATTTATGGGTTTACATTCTTATGTCCACACTCTCTATTATCAGCAGCAGCATATCATGCTGAAACAGGCACAAAGTTACATCCACATTATAAAGACATGAAAAGCGGCTTCTATAGATAAATTAACACAATGAAAAACTCTACAAGTCTGCATGGTATCCACAGGAGAAATAATTTATTAACAGTATTACTAACCATAACCCTGTAAGGGTGATTGCTCTTATGCGGTTGCACCTCAGCTCCAACAGAAAAACACTCTATACATAGGTCAAAATCAGGGCAATTGAAACACTTGATACGGATCTTCCCTGTAATGTCTTTGTTGCAATAATTACAGTGGTATAAAGCCCTTTTCCCCTCACTTGTTCCTTGACCTGACTCAAAGATAAAAGAAGAAAGAAAAATACACACACACAAAGAGAGAGAAAAAGAAAGGATCAGAGAAAAAAGAAAGAAAGTAAAAGCACATAGACAAAACAGTAGCACTAACAATGATGGCTTGGCTAGGAGAAAAAAAGTATCATCATTTTCCTATAGAAGCTTCTACAATATACACATTTCTAACCATCCATCAGAGGACTTTACAATGTCTAAATCATTTTTCTGAGGCAACCCTGTATCTTTGCCATTTGAGCCAAGACACCCACGGTCTCCCAGAGTTACAGAAAGTAAAGAAGAGTTCGAGTAAAAACAACGTTAAATACACAAAGATTTAAGAATTATTGCAACAAAGACATTACAGGGAGCAAGTAGAGGGATAGGTTAAGGAGCAAGTCAAGTGACCTGACTCAAAGATAAAAATAGAAAGTTGCTGTAATTTCTTTGCATACTAAACACTTGATGCAGATGTTATCTGCAATATGTTTGTTGAAATAATTAACAAAGGTAAAACTTAGGTATAGTTCCTTAGGTGCTAGACATTAGGTTCCCCAATTAGATTCAAACATGCGGTTGCATTACCAATGAAGCACGAACAATGTTTTCTTTTCCAAGAACAATTAAATTCAATGTAACTATGCATTTTAATTTAATTCGGGAACCTAAATGTACTACACCTAAGGAACTATACCTAAATTTTACCCTAAAAGAAGATAATAATAAAAAAGTTGGTGGTTTAGTTTTAATAAATTTTTACTAAAATAGGGGCAGTTTAATAATTTCCAGATTTTCTGGAATGGACTGTCCTAAAGGCCCATGAGTCTTATTTTATGTTTAGATTCATTTTCCTATTTGGTTTAAAAGTTCTAAAGTACTTTTTGTTTGTTGGAGCGTGTCCACTTTTGACGCATGTAATCATCACAACGATTCTAGTGCACTGAAGGCACAAGACCCAAGCTTTGCCCTTGTTTGTTATTAGCAATCCTAGTGAGTCCTAGTAAAAGGATTTAACAATAGCCTACATAAAGGCTTTATTGCAGTCCATAAAATTAGTAGTGTGATTGATTTTACTAAAATTCCAACAGCTTATTTTAAATTTGAGCTTTGAGAGTGTGATTGCCTAGTGTTATTTCATGTTCTATTCATTGATTTAAAACCAAACAGCTATCAACATATTCAAGATTCAATATTTTCTTTACCTAAACCCTTAAACGTCAATCCTTATTCAAGAACTCTTCAAGATCTCATCAAGATATCTAATTTAGTGCTGAACTCTTAAAGATCCTACATCAAAAATTGGTATCACAGCCCATTAAGGCTTCCATCATGCATCAACCAAGTACCAAGATCAGCCAGGACTTAACTAAATTTTTTTTTTTTTAAATGGATAACACCTGTGCCCAGGCAGAACCTTGATCAAATGACCAAATAACAAATATAAAATGATGTCATGTAAAAGTACCTGCAGCTGCAGATTCTGAATTTTCACCACTGTTAGCATTCTTTTTTCTCCTTGATCTGCATGGAAAGTTTTGGTATTTAGAAATAAAACTTATAGTAATGTGCTAACTATAAATCAATAACACAACTAATATGATGTATCTCATATAAACCTACAAAACTTCAGCAAAATCCTAGTTACCAATTCAAGATTCGAATAAATACTACAGACAAGAGGGCACTTCAAGCCCAAAAGAAGAATAAAACCAGAAAGTTAATAAGACTACTTTGTTTGCAGAAAACTCAAAAACATTGATAAGTAATTATGTCAAAATGCTTGAGAAGTATTAATAAACACAATGTGTTCCTTCCTATAGTTCATTTTGTTGTTCTAGGAACACATGGAAAGATTGTCAAATTAAATACAATATAACACTGACACAAGCTCTAACTTCTTCACTATAAAGATCACTAATAAAAACACCTGTGCATAGAATCTTCAGCCATAATGTTCAGTAGAGGATAGCACCAAAATGCAGTACCAAATTGAGAGAATGAGTTTCAGACTTGGAATGGTGGGCAATGCTAAGTTTCTTAGAGTAAGCTAGGGGTGTTTCAACTCTTCAAGAGACAAAATCTTGGAAAATGCCTCTCATGCTTTCTTTTTGATAATCAAAACTGACTACAACATGCACTACCTTGTCAATTTATAGTTACACAAGAATACATGTCATTGGCTAACTGCAATGCTATAGGCTCATAGCATTTGATTGGCTCTTTTATAACTAACTAGGCTTTGAAATAACTATCTAGTCTCCTAGCTTATCATCTCAACCAAATTGCTACAGAAACTGAAGTACAGTACACAAGTAGCTACTAATAAGACGCACAGCTACCCAAAAATAAAAACAAGCAAACGGATCTTCTTCTTTTTTCCTCCTTCAGGATAAGTATTAGTACAACCCCATTTTGCATTTAGTCCATTATT
Source organism: Quercus glauca (assembly GCA_023736055.1). Taxonomy (NCBI): domain Eukaryota; kingdom Viridiplantae; phylum Streptophyta; class Magnoliopsida; order Fagales; family Fagaceae; genus Quercus; species Quercus glauca. The sequence continues at coordinate 78,588,598 of CM043319.1, forward strand.
TTCACTTTCACAATACTACACATTGCTGATCACAAATAGCATTTCACAATTTTGTTATAGTCTGCAACTATCAGGATATGAAACAGTAAGAACTAAGAACACAGAATGTATATCCCACAAAAAAAAAAATCAAATTTCAAAGAAAAGAAAGAAAACCCACATACCATTCAAGCACAAATGTGAATTGAACTTCAAAAAAACAAAGAAAATCATTCAAATTTTCAAACCTTTGGGTTGGGTCCTCATCAGGAGAGTGGAAATTCCCACGAGACCGACCCATTGAATCCTGAAGAAGCTGAGAGAGTTCACGAACCCCCTTGCAATATATACTATATATAAACTACTTTTCTTAATTAAAAGGAAAGACTGAGAAGAAGACTGGTATTTTTAGAGGGGCAAGTAAAAAGTTAAAAAAAAAAAAAAAAAAACCCTAACTTTTCACAGGGATTGTGAATTGGTTTTTGATAATTGCCCAAATAAGCATTAATGGGTTAATCTCAAAATCACATCATTTTTGGATGGTTTTTGAACATTAAACGAGGTTGGTGTAGATTTGGATTTTCTCAAACACTTGCGGCTCTGTCTTCCTGTTTTGTTAGTTACTGCCTAAAAAAGGCTGTAAAACTGTTATTAGTTATGTAGTAAGGTAAAGTTACAGGTCAACGTTAAACTGAGTTTGGATGTTTGACTTTTTTTTTTCTTTTTTCTTTTTTTAATGTATGAACAAAAATGTGTCTGTGAGTCTGTGACTGTGTGTTTGTTTGGTAAAAAAAAACGGTGAGTGCAAGCCAATAACACTTTAAAATTATAAGAAAAAAGTTTGAGTTTGTTTGGGCATGGGCTGAAATGCTGAATTATCGTAAAGAGAAAATCAGACAAACAATTTGACCAAAAAAAATTGACCTTTTGCTAATGTTAAAGATTGTTAATGGTAAATATAAATGTGATATTAATTGTGGGTTCAAATAAGAACCAATAAAATTTTGCTAAGATGTGAAAAATGTTGTTATATTGGTTGTGTAATTCTATCATAATTGAAAGATTTTTTATTTGATGGTAATGAATGGGAAATTGTAGCCTCTTTGTTTTGGGTAATTAAGATTGGAAGTGAATTGGGCATTTGGGCTAAAGTGTCATTATAATTTATAAATGGGATTACATGATAGAGTTTTGATCACCCACATAAGAGTAAATAAATAAATAAATGTTGAATTATTTATGTAATAACAAATTTTTTTTATAGATACGATAATATTTAAGTTTATAGTATCTACTTCACCATGATTGTTCTCTATTATCAAATTAAGACACCAATTGACTTTTTGTGTAGACGAGCATTGAACTCCAAATATTTTATTCAATAACAATAAATTTTACTAAATGAATTAATTGGAATCTACCTTTACTTGCAACACTCACCCAAAAATAATATTATTATTAACATAACCATATCCCTATAATAAGCTTGAGGATTAAAGATGGAACGTGCAACTAAAGATTATACTAATAATTTGAAGAAAAAGTGAGGAAAATGATATTACTATTAATTATACATTAGAAAATTTATTTCGTCAATATTATTCTTATAAGATGAAGATGTATGGAAAGAGTGAATCACCCTGTTTGATACCTCAAGAGGGTGCAAATTAAAGTAATTGCTCACCATTAAAGTGAATTGAGATCTTGGGCGAAGTTATGCAACTCATAATTAACTTTAATTTTAAGGTGGTTAGGAAGGGTAAAAAATATCAGCAGTATTTCTTGAATGAATCTTCATTCAAGCTTATCGTAAGCTTTTTTTTAGTCAATTTTAAGATCATAGACCTAGTCTTTTATTTTTTTTCTTTTTTCTTTTTGAGTTGATAATCTAGTTCTAGTTTTTTCAGTGTGAAGCCGATGCACCATTTCTCGAGCAATACTGAGGTCATCAACAACTCTATTCGACGTGACGGCTAACTGTAATGGAGATACAATATGAATTAAAGATGGGCCTCCCATGATTGACATTAATTTTTGTAATAAGCTTGTATGTAGTATTTCAGAGCCCTATAGGTGGATACTAATTGAGAGACTTGGAGACTTGGGACACATGCATTTAGGGATCAGAGTACGAGAGAGTGGTTCACATAATATGGGAGAAGAGCTTGAGAAAATGTTTGTTGGATTTCATCTTATTTTTAAAAGAAAACTTTTTAAACAATCTTAGGTCAAAAGAATTTATTTTCCTTCTTTAATTTTTTTTGGTCCTTCTTTGATGCAAGGAAAAATATTGAACCCCAGAGTTCAGTGTAAATCAAACATAACACATAATCATGGCCATGTTAAGATGATCATGCCTCGCTCAGATTGGACCAACTTGTAGGCATGTAGCCCAAGATATTTAAACCTTCGGACTTATTTGGTTTTGAACCCAACATAACCCATAACATGGCCATGATATGTTTGGGCCCAATTCATCATATGGCCCAAGGCCAAAATAACAATACGTGCATAGAAATTTGATAATGGCTACGAGGCTATCTAATTGAAAGTTTCTATAATTCAACTAGCAACTCGACACTCTGATGTAATTATCAAATTTATTAAAAAAATATTAAAAATAAAGTGTATATTTTTTTACCCCTAAAGCTTGGAATTATTTTCATTTGGTCTTTTATGTTTGAAATTTTCATTTTATTTCCTTATGTTTGATTACGGGTGTCTATGGGTTGGTCCGAGTTGGGTTTGTACCCAACCTGCAATTGACTTGACCAAATTTGGTGGAGAAATGTTAAACCCATCACCAACTAGTGAGATAGTCAAATCGGACAAGTCAGATCACACATTGGGTGTCGGTCAATTTGGTCAAAACCAACAACAATGAAGAAACTGAAAATTTTGCCTAAATCTGACAAAGTTCTCATCGAATCTGGTGAGATCTCACCAGATCCTAAGGAAATCTTGTTGAATTTGGTGGATTTCCACTGATCTATCGCTAGAAAAAACTTAAAACTCGTCAAAATAATTGGTTTGAATGGTTGGGTAAGGTGGCTCGAGTTTTGGAGGAGCAAACCCGCAAACTGACCTGCCAGTGTTAGATTCCAAGGGTGAAGACTTGCTGCCAACCACCGGAAAGTCGTTTCAAGCGGCAAGTTGATCAAGTTTGGTTGGGTCATTAGTTGGCTTGGACACACTTATGTTTGATTATGTTTTCATATTTAGCTTTACCATCCTTCTCTATTAGTAATATGAGCATTAAGTGTCAAACTAACAGTTAGATTACTAATTACTCATTTGGCACTTAATGATCATATTACCAACATAAATGAACGGCTAGGATAATAAGAAAAATCAAATCAAATATGAAGGGACAAAAGTGTAGTTTAGTCAGTTATTAACGTAAATTGATTAGTCCATGGAAAAGGGTATCAAGTCTCAAGCTAAAGTTCCTTTCAAAAAAAAAAAAAAAAAGTCTCAAGCTAAAGTTAGGGCCCAACTTATTTAAAAAAAGAAGGGTGAAATACAAAATTCATCCTAAGGTTTTAGATTGGTGTAAATGCACTTTTAGTCCCTATATTTTGGCTTTTTTCCATTTTAGTCCCTACATTTTAATTTTACCACTTTTAGTCCCTAAATCAATTATCACGTTCCATTTTGGTCCTTTCCGGTAGTGGGCTACCGGAATTTGCTTACGTGGCAGACTGAACTATTAAAATAATAAAAAAAAAATTTATTTTACTATTAAAAATACCACATCAGCTTATAAATTAAAAAAATTTATTTATTAATTTTAACTAAATAAAAAAATTAAAAATAAATCGTTTAATTTAGTTCAGATCAATAAAGAACAAACAATCACATGCAAGCAAAACCCACCATTGATTTCCATTTGCAATGCCAACACACAATCTGATCACAACCCATTTTCCAAAAAACCAACAATTTAGCTAAACAAAAAGCTGAGATACCTCAAAAGCCCATCTGGGTCAAAAGGAAACCAAGTCTCCTTCAAAGCCAAGCGACGATCGGAGGATCCAAACCCGGTGTGAATACCAACGAACCCAAGTAGCTTAGGCCGCTCCACCAAGCCCCCACCATTTTCACCTTTCGAGTAGAAAGCCCAAAAAGTGTCTTCGGATCTGCCACATCGGAGGTTGGGTGAAGAGAGAGAGATCGTAGATCTGGGTTTGACGTTGGTGTGGAGCGACGATCGTAGATCTGCCAAATCTCTAAAGCTCTCTCTCGGATCAATGGTTTTGAAGTGGTGGTTGGTCCGGCGGTCGGTGGGGGTGGATCGTTGGATGGGTTTGACGTTGGTGTGGGTTGCAGTGGCTTGATGGACTGATTGGTGACAATGGAGGGGCTGAGGTCGGCGGTGGTTTGGATTTGGGTTTAAAGTGTATTTAACTCCAATCTCTCACAGATCATTGGGTCTCTATTAGATCGGTGGGTTTAAAATTTCTGGGTTTGTTTACGGATTTCTTGAATTTGGGTTTGAAAATTATGGGTTTGTTTATGGGTTTGATGTTTGTATGGAGGGTTTGATTTTTCGTGATGCTCTGAGTTTGCTAGAGATTGAGGGTTGGGTTTGGGTTTGTGTTCTTTGTGTTTTGAATCTTTGAAGGTCTTTGTATTTTGTAGATCTGTGCCCTTTGATTTTACATGTTCCATGTTGGAATGTTCTTGATTTTTTTAATTTCCTTGGCAACCAAAATTTGAGGAAGAACATGAACATGTTCTTCATGATAATGTAAAGATTTTTTTTTATTTTAATTCAACTAATTTAATTTCTTTTTTAAATAATCTGTTTTTAATTTTTTTTATTTAGTTAAAATTAATAAATATATTTTTTTAATTTATAAGCTGACATGACATTTTTAATAGTAAAATAAATTTTTATATTATTATTTTAATAGTTCAGTCTGCCACGTAAGCAAATTCCGGTAGCCCACTACCGGAAAGGACCAAAATGGAACGCGATAATTGATTTAGGGACTAAAAGTGGTAAAATTAAAATGAAGGGACTAAAATGAAAAAAAGTCAAAATGTAGGGACTAAAAGTGTATTTACGCCTTTTAGATTATACCGGGTTTTACCAAATTTTCAAAAAATTTCAGTTTTGTCCCTAAGTACGAACAACACTTTAATGATGTTTGAAAGTTCGATACTCCTTTAAGTCATCTATTTCCTTCTAACAGCTTGTCTTATAGGTCCCCCGCAATGATTGTACTATGGCAATTATACGCATAAGTGAGTATTTGGGTAACTTGGTAGATAAATAGCAACCAAATATGGACGAGAAAGCATAAGGAGCAAGAGAATTTCCAAATTATGTTAAGTGATGTTTGTGCTTAGAGATTAAATTGATTTTTTTTTTAATTATTGTAAATATTTTGATAGTAACTGGTATTAGCCCAAATTATAGGGATGGTTTTGGTATTTTATTATAAATAAATAAATAAAACCCTTGAGCTAAACCCTTAACCCTGTTTGGTATTGGGTGTTAAGGACATATTTTTATATAATTGGCATATCTTTTGATAAAACGTACTTTACTTGTATTTGGATAAATTTAAGAATGTTCAAGATGATCATTACAAGTGATTAAATTGAAGATATGAAGATTACTCAAGAACTGCTCAAGAAAAGTACAATCTGCAGGTCTCGATACCTTCTAAACAGAAGCTTCATCTATCGAGATTCATTAAATCTCGACACATGTCTCGATCTATCGAGCTTACAGGATTCAGACTATAGCCAGCAACGTTTTTATTCTAAAATGCTATTTGTTTATGAGCTTGTATAATCCTTATAAGACTAGGAAAACCCAAGGTTTATGGGTTTGTATAATCTTTATTAGACTAGGAAAGCTCAAGGTTTGTGTAAACCTATTTGGAATAAGAAAGCCCATTAAGCTCCCTATTTAAAGGAGGTGGAAAAAAAAAAACCTAACCCTAGAAAGCTTTATAAGGTTTTCTTTTTGAAACCCTAGCCTTCTCTTACAGAAGAAAGAGTTCTTGCTGCGTTTCTTGTACGCCTTTGGATTTTGTAACCAAGCAAAGTCTCTACGCTTTTGGATTCTGTAACTAAGCAAAGTCTCTTGCACCAACATTGAAGATCTTATTGGTTTTTCCATGTGAAGCTGCTACAAATCAACTACAACAATTACAAAGTTGCTGTGGAGTTAGTCATGTACTGGGATTCCTTTTACTTGTAACCGCTTGTTTTGATAAAAGTGGATTCTAGGGAGTGGTGAGCTTAAATTCACCCGGTGGGATTTGCCTCAGTAGTTTTTCTCATTTGTAAACAAATCACTTGTGTCAAATTTATTTTCCGCTGCATTTAACTTAGTTGGTGATTTGTTTGTGCCACTACGCTTATTACATGTAATTGAATCTAATTACTTCACTTGGCTAATTAATTGATTAATTTACCAAAGGGGTCAATACTTTTTTTTTTTTTTTTTGGGTAAACAGGATCAATACTTTCTTGACCTATCATTGGGTTTGGAGACTAAAAAACGCTTTCGGACACAAGAAGCAAAAGCACTTCCTTATAAAATCAAATACAGGGTCACCCCTACCTGAATTTTATATGCACAGGTATTGATTTTTCATCATAATTTTGCTTTTTGTACTTATAAATGATCTATATACCATTAGATTTTCTCTTTTTAGTTTTTTTTTTAAGTGGATTCTGATTGAACCGATGGTATTTCTCAATGTCATTGTTATTACTGTAATAATTGGTGTCATCATTATTGAAGTTGTTAATGCTTCAATGGCCTCCGAACCCTTATCATCATTTGGTATGATTTGTGCCACTATCAAAGAAGTTGAGGAAGCCTGAGTTGCCTTTGGGACCTATTGATCGGTAAAAGGATGTGCTATCTTTGGAGTGGTTGATGAGGGAAGGTAGAAAGTGTTGCCATTGTTTCAACTTTCAAGTTGAAGTAGGGTTAAACAAGACACTAATATAGAGGGTTGGCCAGTGCCTTGGGTGAGTAAGGTAACCATCTAAGGCCCACAAATGAAATAAGGCTCCTAAATTTTAATTAATGGGTATCTTTTAATGTGTAGGAGTCAAGGCCTCAAATATTGTCCAAGAAATTTTAAAAAAAAATTAAATATAATCTTCGTTAGATGGGCTATAGACAGATGCTTCCATTGTTTTACGTTGAAGTTTTAGGAATGCAAATCCTCCATACCACTTTCTGTATTCTACTTTATGTACCACCAATCACAATTTGTCATGTATTTGATTGACTTTCCTTATAAAATAATCAAAGTTTAATATGAGAAAAAAAAATCAAACACATGGCTAATTGTAATTGGTGGAACACAAAGAGTGGTATATAGAATTTGTATTCAAGTTTTAAAATGTACTTTAATCTCAAACTATAAAATCTCTCTCTCTCTCTCTCTCTCTCTCTCTCTCTCTCTCTCTCTCTCAACAAAGAAAGGCTAAAAAGAAATCAATTTCAAACCTTACTCTCTTTGAAAGACTATGCATTCATTGTTTTTGATAGGATTTGAAAATGTAATACTATGGGCATAACATTTTGACGATAAAGCCTAGGTGACAACCTATTATTAGTTTTCATACGGACTCACCAATGACATCACTTTTTTACTTACCATTCACAGCTTGCCACTTACGTTTTATTGTGAAATTGCTATAAAAATGTTGTGCCTATACCTTTATTGGGATTGATAACCTTACCCTACCATTCATAATTTATGGTGAGTTTAGGTTTTCTTTTCTTTTTTGAAGTAATATAGTAGTCCATGTTCACATCTCATATTTGGCTCACCATATGCTATATTTAGCAAATCAACCAAAAACCACCCCACATCAAGCACAAATGCTCAACAATCCATTGCATAGTAGTAACATATGAATAGTACATCTATTAAGGGTATTGGTCATCATTATTAAAAATAAAAAAATAAAAAAACTATTCATTCAGTCTCTCTCTCTCTCTCTCAAGAACTGATCCACGTAGATTGGCAGTTGTTAAGTTATTTAGGGTGCCGCTGGTCCAGTGGTGGAGCTTTGATTCGGCTTGTGGAGGTGGTAAAACTCGAGTTACTTTGATCTAGGTTGTAATTTAGTTGATCAGAGTTGTGATTTTTTTTTTAATGAAATTCACAAAAATGCATAAAAAACAACTTTCATCCTGAATTGCATTTTGCATTTCTAATTTACAAAATGCTACAATGTTATGTATATTTGCATAACACTGTAGCATCTTGCAAATGTTATAACTTCTTCTCTTCTTCTCTCTTTCATCTCTCTCTCTCTCTCTCTCTCTCTCCTTTGACATTCTCCCTCCTTCTTTACATTTGCTATTGTTGTTGTGGGTAGAAAATATATTATTTTAATGTGATGAAATGTAAAATAAAGATTGAGATGTATGGTGTGTTGTTAAAGTAGTTGTGTAAGATAAATAAAATGACTTTTTAGTTATGCAAAATATATATATATATATATTGCATTTTCAAATAGGGAATGCTCTTATTGGTAGGTTTAGGTTTGGGCTTGATCAAAAAATAATTAAGGAAAAAACTATCACAGTTTTGGTTTATTGAGGGTCGAGCAAACTCTTAGAGACAACAAAGTCGTGCCACTTTCAAATGACTAGATGTTACTCTTTTCAAAACCAAAAGAGGTCAAAATTGTGTTTATTTTAAAGTTTAGGATTTCTACTTTTTACTTAAATAAGTTTTAGTAAAAAATTCATTATAAGTATAAAGGATCTAAGCAAAAGACCATTAACACATAAGCATATTATAACATCATTGTCTTTGGGTAGCTTCTGAACTAGACTAACCTAAACACAATTTTATTGATTAAACTCAGATTTGATATATTTTGATAGGTGAACCAAAAAAAAAATTTGAATATATCAAATATTTTGATAAACTCGTGTCTAAGTTGACAATGATCACAAAAATAAAAGGGTTAAAAAGGTAATATACTCACCTAGCTTAATTAAAATATGGTTGAGTTAACTGGCACCACAAGGTGCCCATTAACAATAGCTTTTTTGAAATTTTTCTGACAATTTTTTTGTCTTTTTTACAAATTTACTTTAATTTTTCAGCTTATTAGTATTGCTTGGTGTTTTTTTTTAATTTTTTTTCTAACATTTTTTTTTTTAATCTTTTTTACACCTTAACAAGCATGGCTCAGCCCTTGTTGACATTACCATTAAAATAAAATAAAATAAGTTGGTATATTCTTTTATGAGTCATGCTAACGAGTGTCTTTAGGGCACTCTTTAAGAATCCATTTTAAGAAAGTTTTAACATCACTTTTATAGGAAATGAAAAAAGTTGTCAAAACATTAATTGCTTTTTTTTCTTTTTCCATAAAAACTTTCTTTAAATAGATTCTTAAAAAGTACCCTAAAGACACTCGTCAGCATTTTCCTTCGTTTATATCCTTTTTCGTTCTCCAAGTACGTTTCATCATCTCGATGTTTGAACATTTGACCAAAATAAATGGAAGACTACAATTATGAAAAGGGTTCGTCATCACAAACGTCAGCTATTGTGGCGCTAGTAATTTGTTCATGAACCTTTAACGTTCTTTTCTTTTCTTTTCTGTTCTTATTTTTGTTGCTGAATCATTAACCTTTTAAATTCAATAAACCATGTGTTACTGCCAAGAAATTTCTGATACTGGGCATATTATAGTTGGCCTCCTCAACTAATATATAGCCCAACTCTTGTCTCCCAATTCCACCACGAGCACCCTCATTTCTCTCTTCATAACCAATTCTCCTTTTCCTCTATATTATCTGCTTCTGCTCGTTTCATCAAAATTCTAGCCTACATATTCAAGAAAGCCACCAAGAGCTAGCTCCCCAAAACAATGGCAGCTTGTATTGCTAATTCAAGAAGTGAAACTTCTAGTACTGATCCATTCACTTTAGACTCCGGCAAGTGCCAAATTGGTACTCGTTGCAGGACCCACCTTTGCAGACTCAATTTGTCAAATCTGGTTTCTGGTAAAACCAGCAACTGGGGTGGGAAGAAAGTCTCAAATTCATCAAAAACCATTCTGCATGATGACGATGAAGATGGGTTGTGGTTGAAAATTCAAGAGGAAGCTTTACATGATTTAGAACAAGAGCCTATCTTGTTCAAGTACTACCACTCATCAATATTGTCGCATGTTTCACTAGAGAGCGCATTAGCGAGTCACCTAGCCATGAAGTTAAGCAATGCACATATTGCTAGTGATGCACTCATGGAAGTTTTCTTAAGCGTTTTTCATGAAGATCATGAGGTCAGGAGAGCCATCAGAGATGATCTCAAAGCTGTAAGAGAACGAGACCCAGCTTGCATCAGTTATGTTCATTGCTTGTTGAATTTCAAAGGTTTCCTTGCATGCCAAGCTCATAGGGTGGCACATAAATTGTGGTCACAAGGTAGGGCTGTCATGGCACTTCTAATTCAGAGTAGAATATCCGAGGTTTTTGCAGTAGACATCCATCCTGGAGCGAAAATCGGACAGGGGATATTACTTGATCATGCCACCGGAATTGTGATTGGAGAGACAGCAGTCATAGGAGACAACGTTACAATTCTACATAATGTGACATTAGGCGGTACAGGAAAAGTTTCTGGGGATAGGCATCCTAAGATAGGTGATGGGGTTTTAATAGGTGCAGGAACTAAGGTTTTGGGTAGTATAAGAATTGGAGAAGGTGCAAAAATTGGTGCAGGGTCAGTGGTTCTAAAGGAGGTGCCTCCTAAGACTACAGCTGTTGGAAGCCCAGCTAGATTGGTTGAAGGGAAAGAGAAACTTGTCATATGAGACAATTGTTGGAGGATCATCAGTTGATCTCCAACAATAAGATGTTAAGCTTCCTCATATTTTGGGAGGATCTGAGTTTTTGATAGATTGTTGTTGAGAGCCTCTTTAACTTTCTTTGTAATGTAAAATATCTTCATGCACTCAGTTTGAACATGTGGTGGTTTGTATTTAGGGATTGAGTTGATAATGTAGATGAAGCCTCTTTCATCTTAAATCATTGTGACAATGTCAACTTACTAAAAAGTAGACGAGAAAACATGAAAATAAAATGTAGGTTTTGTATAGAATAATGACTTGCATTAGCCACTTCTTATAGTCCTTCATTTGACTGATTCGACTCAAAGATTTAACGATAGATTTCAAAGTATTCAGGGTATGACTCAGGTATCCACTATCAAAGTTATTAACGTGGTTCCTTGTGCCATTGACCACTCCAATACCTACAGGACTGTTCTTATTCAATTCCCTAGTTAATTATTAATGCAATGATCAAAATTTCTCATTCCTCATCAATTATCCTTTTATTCTAAGTGACAATTTATCAATAGTTTCCTAGGAAATTTCTCTTTCATATTCTTCTTTGTATATATTATTAATGCAATGATTATGACAACCCGATCCCATATCAAAGATTATCCTTTTAATTTAATGGTATATACTATATATTATTTTCTCAAGATTCGTCTTTGGGAGTGATTTTCAAGAGCATCTTTGTGATAGAGCTCCAATATTACTCTGCCCTGATCACTTTCCTTTACTCTTTGGTTTAGTTGTCAAGGTATATACTATATATAACACACGGTACACTTTGCCCTGCTCGATCAGTTCCTATGTCACAGGATGGGTTGAGTTTAAAAATTCAAACAATTAGATGGCTGGGAAAACAACTAGTTATGCACTATAATTATGTGATCTTGTCAATGAAGGCTGGTCATAAACACTACTGATAACATTCATTACGTGCATTAATGATAATGAATATCGAATCATACCTCTCAAGTCTCATACAGAACCAACACAACTCTCACCACTGCCTGAACTGGAAAAAAATAGATGGGGTAGCTTCCAATCACCTAATAAAATTTGAAAAACATGATGCAACAGCCAAAAAGCCTCAATTTCTATACATATATATAATGGTATAAAAAGCTCTCACCAAGAATAAATGTGGCAACTCAATAAAACTCTCATACAGGGAAGTAAAAGGAACACAAGTTACACTGATCGTGTAAAAGACCTTACAGAAAGAGGTCCAAAATACCTGCATAAATTTCTCTTCTGAAGAAAAATACAGATACAAAATCCCCTCACTCTTGTACAACTCCGGGATTGTGTTATATTTTATCCCTTCGGGTGTTCAATAGATAGCATTCCAGAAGAACATCACTACCCCTTGCTATATAAGGAAAAAAACAACACAGGATATCAATCATATCATAGCTTGATGACATCCACAAGACCAGCTTGTCCCAATTCCATGGACACAGTTTTCTAATATTCAAATGAAACTTTACTAGCAAAATGAAATAACACATGAATTATTCCCATTAAAGAGTAATTTTATCACGCTTCAATTTTGTAAAATTGTAACCTAAGTTTCAAGAGTTCATAGAAATTTATTTCCCTTCTCTTGATATCTGAATGAATGAATATTAATAAAAACAAAGACGAAAAATTAAAAATTATAAGCATTACCAAAAAATTCGAAATGAAAAATCTACTAGCAAAAACAAGAAGGCCCATTCTCACCTCTCCTCCAAAAACGACCTGTTTGATAACCATTGTCTTGGCCTAGAGCTTTTGGTATCCATTTTACACAGATGAGATCCTCCCCTTTTACGGCCACCCTCATTCCAGGTTCCCTTACCTCCAACACTTCTCCTCTTCCTGCTACCCTCATTCCAGGTTCCCCTAGCTTCACCACCTCCCCTTGTCCAGCTACCCTCATTCCATGTTCCCCTATCAGTTCTTGTAAATTCCCGATGCTTTAACTCATTATTATTTTTGCCCCACTGTTTCCTACTAAATCCATTTCCTGCACAATCTCTCCATCCTCTATCTTCTAAAGTTCCATTATTCTGTCTAAATCTGCTTTCCCAAGGATTGTCACCACTATTTAAATTTTTTGGCCCCTTTTGGTTCCAGCCCCAATCGTTATTCTCAAATTCACCCCATCCTTTATTTTTCACTGGCAAAGGATTGTCACCATTATCCCCCTGATTCCTACCCCATCCATTTCCCCAACAATCTCTCCATCCTCTATCTTTAAAAGCTCCTTTATTCTGTCTAAATCTGCTTTCCGAAGTATTGCCATCATTATTCAAATTCTTTGGCTCCCTCTGGTTCCAGCCCCAATCTTTATTCTCGAAATCACCCCATCCTTTATTCTTCACTGGCCAAGGGTTGTCATCATTATCCCACTCATTCCTACCCCATCTGTTTTCCTCACAATCTCCCCACCCTCTATCTTTTAAGGCACCATTATTCTGTTCAATTTGGCTTTCCCAAGTATTGTGACCATTATTCAAATTCTTTGGTTCCTGCTGGTTCCATCTCCTACCTTTATTCCCAAAATCATCCCATGCCTTGTCCCCACCATTTCCCCAAGATTCCCACGGGTTCCACTCCCCTACTTTTTTCAGAGCTCCAAGATCCACCACATTGGAAAATTCACGAGGATTGTTATTATTTTCTTGTTGCATGTTATGCAACTCTTCATCCAATTCCTTAATCAGTTCAGGATCAATGTTAGTATTCCAATCTATTTCATCGATATACATATCTGGATCAGGCAGAGAGAAATCACAGAGGAGGCCATTGATCTTTGCCCAAAAACGTTTCTTCGCATTTTGAAATGCCACTTTACTAGCGGAATCATCCCAACTGAGCACATTATCTTGAAAGTGTATATACTTCTTATTATCTAGTATCTTCCCCCATGGTATTCTTCCAACTGAAGTGCAAAATTTCTTTTCCCATAAAGGCACACCATCTTTCCCTCCTATAAGAGATAGAAAAGGGAAAAAAAATCAATTTAATGAGCCCACTCAGATCCATGATTTGTGCTGATAAGAACTCTCCATCTAAACAAAATGAAACAGAGAACATACATGACAAAAGGAGAAAAAGACACCCATGAATTACAAATTTCCTCACCAGTAAAAAAAATTTACTCTCAGGAAAAGACGTATAGCATTGAAGCCAGTGTACCACATTCAAAACAAGCAGAATATTATGAGAATCACATAACATATGGTAGAAACTTTCAGAGAATTCCTTTCTATGTATAAGTATTTCAAGAATTCCCATCAAAATTTCTAACATCAATAATGTACTAGACTGAGCTACAAGGCAGGATGTAAGAGGCTTTGATTATAAAACTCAAGTTTGAAACTCTTTGCTGATATGGGTTATAGATTAGGGTAAGGACTTTTTAAACCAATAAAACAATAATCTCTAAACTATTCCAACACGTAAAACCTCATTCATTTTGAAATACAATGCATAAATGTAAATGAGTTAGCTTCCAAACTAACGCAAGCAGACCTGTATTCATTTCCTAGGTCACAAATGTTTTCAAGATCATAAATTTCCTTCATATATTAAAAATAAAACATTTTAATGGTAAAACTTTCAATGATGTCACTCAAGTCTTTTATTCCTGAGATTGATGTATGATTGGATTAAAATATTAGCCAGCACAGAGTCCCCCTCTTTTGTAGAATTTGTTGATCTTTTAAAATCCATATTGCAATTTTTTAGGAGTTTCTCTAGTATGCTTCCAGTGTATTAAAGTAATCTTCTCCAATGATCCTATCAATAAATTGATCTTTGCTTATAAAAAAGAAAACAATATCAGGTTGCCAATGAGCATTAACTCAAATGGATGGTGAGGTCATGGGTTCAAAACCCACTGAGTGTGAATTAAAGCATGTGAATATGTAAATTTGAGATAAGATTAAACTTTATGGCGCTCTCTCTCTATCTCCTTTGTTTACTGCTTGGATCACTCAAATCCAATGTTACAGTAAACCTACCATCCCTGGCCTCCCCAAAGATATAAAATTTACTAATTCAATTTCTTTACTTTCCAAGAATTTTCTCAGTTATCAAACAGACAGCAATAAAAAAAATTTGAAAAAAAAAAATTCCAAGAAATCAGTTTTAGAAAACATAGTACAGTAACGGAGATTTCATATAATACCCATCAAGAAAAACAACAATGCCAATAATTCTACAAAATTATAAAAACACCCAATTCAACAAAGAACCAAAAATATTCAATTTTTTAAAAAATAAATAAAAACAGAGTTACCTGGGGAAAAATTTTCAAAGTCGTATTCTCTCTGGGGAGGCCTTGGAGGCAGTTTTTTATGGTAAAATCTACGTAATGGATGATTTCTCCAATTACCCATTGCATTCACATACACCGAAACCCAAAAGATTGGGGGGACATAAAAACTCTGCTCAAGCTTCTCTGATTTTCTTATTTTCACTCAAGAAAGCAAGAGAAAGAGAAACACAGAGAAGTAGAAAGTAAAAGAAAGATATTCAAGGTGTTATTTGACATAATATGGAATTAGTAAGATAAAAGAATGGAAGTAAAGGAGATAACTATGGTGAAGTGTGTGGTTTTTTTTTCATATATTGTAATCTTATGGCTGGTGAGCGGTGAGTGATAACACACTGAAACGATATAAACGCAACCCAGTCCTTTAAACCCGGGAGAGGGAGAGTTTGTGTGTTGCAGAGACCTTTTAGTTTCTCCTACTAGACTCTGAGTATTTATTATAATTTAGAATTTTTATTTTCTAATAAAAAAAAAAAAAATCTAGGGGTGTAATAAAATTTTTTTTCTTCACACGTAATACTCATCACACTTTTAGGTTTTTTTTGTAATTAAAAAATATAGTAACCTCAAATTATAATAAATGCTCTAAATTAACTCTTACCTAAAAAATAGAAGAGCCTCTGAGCACGTGTTCAGAGGTTAGTTATCAATACTTATATTGTATTTTATAAGGTACGTAACATTTTCTATGGAGTAATAAATTAATAAGATTTTTGTTAAAGGAAATGCTACTAAAAAGATCCTAAAATTTAGTAACTACCCATCTACGTTTTTGTTTTTTTTTTTTTTTTGTGTTTTTTCCTTTTTGGTGTTGTTGATGTTGTTCATTTTTTCAAATTTTATGTATGAACAGTTGTCATTTTTTGCCTAATCCTAAAATTAAGCCATTTACTACACATCCATAACATAAGTAAATAATAGAAGAGCCTCTGAGCACGTGTTCAGAGGTTAGTTATCAATACTTATATTGTATTTTATAAGGTACGTAACATTTTCTATGGAGTAATAAATTAATAAGATTTTTGTTAAAGGAAATGCTACTAAAAAGATCCTAAAATTTAGTAACTACCCATCTACGTTTTTGTTTTTTTTTTTTTTTTTTTGTGTTTTTTCCTTTTTGGTGTTGTTGATGTTGTTCATTTTTTCAAATTTTATGTATGAACAGTTGTCATTTTTTGCCTAATCCTAAAATTAAGCCATTTACTACACATCCATAACATAAGTAAATAAAAGCTTAAATTGAAAATTTTATGGCAAGAGATACACGTTAATTGTATAAAACCACAATTTTATTTTGAGATTTTTTTTAATAAAGTATTAAATGGTGCTTTAACCTTAACAAAAGGCTAATACAATTGGGAATTAATGATTAGAAGTATCTAGAAAAAAATTTGGGTAAAAACATCATGATTGTTTGTTGAGAAGGAAAAAAAAATACTATAAAGTATTATTAAAGGTGGTTTAACAAAAACCCAATAGGAATAATAATGAACTTTTATTTTAATTCATTGTTCTTCTAAATTTTTTATTGAACAAAAGTACACTAAATGTAGTTTAAGTTCATAGCAGTAGGAACAACATCCAAATTCACGTTTAAGTTCAAATTCACATTTTCCTCTTCTTCTTTTTTCTTCTTTTTTTCTTTTAAATATCTTCCATATTTTGGGAAAAAAAAATGCTTCTACTATAAAACCACTACTATAACTTCTCCATCCATATCCTTATATTTAGGCACTAACATATCTGATTTTGAAAGAAAATAAAATGCTAAATTTTAGGAAAATTTAAAAGATTAAGGTGGGGAATTGGTGTTGTGGGGCCTGAGCATTTGGCAACCCCGGCCCATTCTACACCAGACCCAAGGCCTGCGCCAAGGAGGAAGAAATGTCCGAGAACGAACAAGGAAGGCCCGAATTGCTAAGAAACGTCACTGAGGATAATCCTGTCCTCGGCCAGACAAGGACATAGCACTGTGTCAATTAAATATGATGTTCTGTTCAAGAACACTGCAACTACCGCCCACATCTTCAAATCTCATTGTGACATTGGGAACATTTAAAATCCTGTTCATGTAGTGTTTTTCTAGCCTGTATTGACATGACAAGCCCTAATAACTGAAATTATAATGCTTGGAACATGAAACGAGGTTATAAATGCACCACAATAATAATCTTATTTCTACCCCTACTAACTTCGTAGATTGACTAAGCTATGAGTCGCAACACCTTAACATCAAATCATACAATGCGAAATAAGTTTGGATCTACTTCAACAAATGGATTATCACAAGTTCCAGCAGATCAACAACTACAAACATACACAAACCACTATGGAGGGAAATGGGTTAGAAAGAAGAGAGATTTCCTTAATATGCCAACATACACGTACGAGAGTCTTGGAAGCGTCGGGCACATCATGATCGACAAACCTACAAAACTAAGTACAGATACCACCGCAATAGAGTTCACCATAGCAAAACCACCATGGTCAACCCTATACGAAAAGAGGTGTGAGTTGGAGGTGTATTGTAGATGGCATGGGTTACGAGTTCCTAAGGCACGCTCAGTCGAGTTACCTAGAGATGAACCTGCCAACATATTTGCTCATCTTAAACAAGAGAACAATCAAATGCAAAGGCGATTAGACTATTTTCATGCAATCCAAAAAGCTAGGAAGCATCTAAAAGGGAAGGCGCAAGAGCGAGCCATCAAGTCTATTAATAAAGTTACTGTGTTAGATGATGAAAGAGATATTTTAGACTTCTCAGATTCAAGTAATGATGATTTTTAAAAATTTCTACCTACGAACATTAGACGTTGTTGTTAATGTCTACATTTTCTGTGTAATACAAAATGTTGTTGTTTGAATGTTCAAATAGCGTATAAAACACTATGAACGTTTAGACCCCAATTACGAATATATCAATTCAAGCTTAATGTCAAACAATATATGTGCGAAAAATGAACATAATCTAATAACAGAATTGATAAATAATCTAAACCAATTAAAATCACATCCGCAGTAGAAATTAAATGGCAAAAATTAAGGAAAGAGAGATGCAAATACAAAGACAACACAACAATGTATTATCAAAGAGGAAACTGAAGTCCTTGGCGTAAAACCTCTCCGCCGCCCTCCAAGCGGATAATAATTCCCTAGAAAATGAAGTTAGGATACATGAACAGCAGAAGACCCTCCAAGCAATCTACCTAGTGTACCTAAGCCCTCCAAACTTCTTGCTCCAACGAGGTTACGCCAAACCTTTGTCTTTTCTAGCTTACCAGATTCCACTATAGCGCAAAGCATCAACTAATAACCATTGGTCCCTTCCTAACTACTTCCCAAAGCACCAAAAAGCCTTTTCACAGATGTAGGTATGGTAAGAAAAGGATTTGGCTAATAAACTCTCAAGGATGTAACAATAGAGAAGGTGAGACTAGAGGAATTTGAAAAGTCTCTATGTAAAGATTGTGGATGAGTTAATCTTGTTTTTCTCTAGGATTTCTTTCTCAAAATTCTCTCTAGAAGCTCTCTATATTTCGTGGGTATAAGGGTCTATATATAGTGGTGTGTGTTTAGAATGCGAAGAGTTATTTTTCTAAAACAAAGCTGGCTCGCAACTTGGCTTCGCAACTTGACTGAGCCGCGAGTTCAAGCCGTGAGCTAACTGAATGGCTAGTTTGGACTTTTTGTCTTGTAGTGCAATAGCTGGCATGACGGTTCAGCTTCTCTGCATCTTCACTCGTGTGCATCTTCTGGCGGCTTGCCAGTTGTAAGCCACCCGCGAGATCCAATCGCGAGTCCCTGCTTCACTGCACAATCTTGAGTATTTCTTCACACTTTCTCACACACTACCCTTACATGCTTCACTCATGTGCATCTTCGCGAGCCACCCGCGAGATTCAGTCGCGAGTCCCTACTTCACTGCACAATCTTGAGTATTTCTTCACACTTTCTCACACACTACCCTTACATGATCCCCACCTAAATACAAGGTTTCTAAATGCTGAATTACAAGCAAATTTGGCACAGAATAAAGCCAACAAAATGGTTGATTAAATTCAACTTTATATTGTTAATGTCTGACAACTGATGATTATGTACATTCAACTTTCGCAAATCTAAAGATTAACTGTTCATTAGTTTTGGCTAAGTTTATATGAAATCACTTGCTCATTTATCCCCTGCTGTTCTTTGTAGCTACATATGATTCTTGTGCTTTAGTTGTACAATATCCTCTGCTTTGTAATGTAGGAAACAACTTAGGAAGTGAAATGCCTCCAGTTAGATATGTTGATGTTTCCAATATTCTATTTTTGTAATTTGAAATGTTACACACATAACACTTATCACCCAAATTAGATTTATTGTACATTACTTGTTAAGCCCTGACCAGAAGTACCCATGTGCTATTACTTCTAACTAGTAGTCACAGATTATGGGAAGAGCGTTTTGACTAGCATCCTTGAAAATGACCAAAGAGAGTAAACAGTTTTACATGTGCTGCTCAACAGCTTGGCACTGTTGAGCCCTGACTAGAAGTACCCATCCACACTCACGTGAATACAAAGATATGCAACCCTTTGTAATGCACCATTTTCAAGGATGCAGAGCATTCCTGGAAAGTTTATGCATCAATTTTGGGGGTGAGCTGTCCACCATTGCTACACTGATGTTCGCAGTGCTGCATGTGCTGCTCAACAATTTAGTACGCTCTTTGATTTTCCATTGAGTTTACACGATTTTGTTCATTCAATGATTTCGAATTTTTCAACAAATTCGGATGATTAATACATTAGTACACAGTTTTCCATTTAATTTTCACGATTTTGTACATTTAATGAACTCAAACTTTTCAACAAATTCAGACTATCTGTACGTCTAATTTACACAATTTTATTTTGTACTTTCAAGATTTTATACATTCAACGAATAAATTTTGTTTTTTACAAATTCGAACGATCTGTACATCTAATGTACACAATTTTCTCTTGAATTTTCACGATTTTGTACTTTCAACGAAATCAAATTTCTCAACAAGTCCAGAATATTTGTACATCTAATGTACACAACTTTCCATTGAATTTTTACAATTTGGTACGTTCAACAATTTTGATTTTCCGTTAAGATTTCACGATTTTGTATGTTCAACAATTTTGAAATTTTCATCAAATCAGGATGATTAGTACATTAGTACACAGTTTTAAATTGAATTTTCACGATTTTGTACATTTGACAACTTCAAATTTGGAAACAAATTTGGACAATCTGTACATCTAATGTAATTAATTTTCCATTGAGTTTACTCAATTTGGTATGTTCTTCAATTTTGATCATTTGAATTTTCATGATTTTACACACTCAACGAATTCGAATTTTTCAACAAATTCGTACTATCTGTACATCTAATGTACACTATTTTTCCTTGAGTTTTCACAGTTTTGTACATTCAACGAATTCAAATTTTTAAATAAATTCATATGATCTGTACATCTAATGTACATACTTTTCTATTGAATTTTCATTATTTTGTACTTTCAACGAAGTCAAATTTCTCAACAAGTCTAGACTATCTGTACATCTTATGTACAACTTCACGATTTGGTACGTTCATTGATTTTCCATTGATTTTTCCCGACTTTCTACATTCAACTAATTCGAACTTTTTTACAAATTCGAATTATTCGAGGCATTTACCATTAGGTGATTTATACGAATCATTCATTTATCTTTCATGGAGTTTGTCCATTATTCATATGGTTACATATTTAAATAAACACAAAAACCATTTAAGTGCAATAACCGCGCCAATGCTAAAAACAGTGAACAATTTTTATGAGAAAACAACGAACAATTTTAATTAATGCAAAAGCAGATTTTATGAATACAGTAAGTAGATTCGAATATACAGTAAATATGATGTGCAGAGAGCAAATTTTATTAATGTAAAAATAGATTTTATCAATGCAGAAAAATAGATTCGATTATTGTGAAATTCAAACATGAAAAAGCATTCAGATTTGGCGTTTAAATTTAGAAAACACGATTTCACTAGGTGTTTTATGAGAAAACAGGGAACAATTTTTTAAATAGTGAACAGAAAATAATTTACACAGAAAAAAGAGTGAACAATTTTTTAAATAATGCTGAACAGAAAATAATTTTATGTAAAATGCTAAAAATAGTTTATGAGAAAACATGGAATAATTTTTTAAATAGTGAACATAAAATAATTTACGCAGAAAAGAGAGTGAACAATTTTTTAAATAATGCTGAATAGAAAAATAATTTTATGCCAATGCTAAAAACAGTTTATGCAGAAAACAGTGAACAATTTTTATGAGAAAACAGTGAACAGTTTTAATTAATGCAAAAAACAGATTTTATGAATGCAGTAAACAGATTCGAATATACAGTAAACATGATGTGCAAAGAGCAAATTTTATTAATGTAGAAATAGATTTTATCTATGAAGAAAAATAGATTCGATTATTGTGAAATTCAAACATGAAAACAGTGAACAGAAAACATTGAACAATTTTTTAAATAGTGAACAGAAAATAATTTACATAGAAAAGAGAATGAACAATTTTTTAAATAATGCTGAACAGAAAATAATTTTATGTCAATGCTAAAAACAATTTATGCAGAAAACAGTGAACAATTTTTATGAGAAAATAGTGAACAGTTTTAATTAATGCAAAAAACAGATTTTATGAATGCAGTAAGCAGATTCGAATATACAGTAAACATGATGTGCAAAGAGCAAATTTTATTAATGTACAAATAGATTTTATCTATGAAGAAAAATAGATTCGATTATTGTGAAATTCAAACATGAAAAAGTATTCAGATTTGGTGTTTAAATTTAGAAAACATGATTTCACTTGGTAGTTTATGAGAAAACAGGGAATAATTTTTTAAATAGTGAACAGAAAATAATTTACACAGAAAAGAGAGTGAACAATTTTTTAAATAATGCTGAACAGAAAATAATTTTATGCAGAATGTTGGAAATAGTTTATGCAGAAAACAATGAACAATTTTTATGAGAAAACAGTGAACAGTTTTACTTAATGTAGAAATTAAATTCATATTTTGAAATTAAAACCTCTATATTTTACAATGTTTCTATTTAAATAAATAAAAACATAAAAAAACTGCTTATTTTTATGTTTATGTTTATTTTTTGATAATCCAAAAAAAAAAAAAAGTTACAAGGTACTTGAGCATGGTGAGCTCGGGTATCGTAGAAATAAAATAAACAACATTTTATTTATAAAAGGTACTCGAGCTTGGTATACTCGAGTATTGTGTTGCATGGTACTCGAGTATACCAAGTTCGAGTACCACATTATGTTTTTTTAATCGCCTAATTTTCACCTCAGCAATGCCACGGTGGCAAAACTTCTAGGAACTCAAGTTTCTTAAACTTGAGTACCATTTGGAACTCGAGTTTAAGAAACTCGAGTTTCATAAAAGTGGTATTTCCCTAATAAGTTCCGAAACAGTGTTTTTTTACTACAAATTTATGAAAATTGTGGTATTTGGCCATTTTCACCTCTATATATATGTGTGTGTATATATATATGTATCGTATTGTTATAATTGGTAGCTTAATTTGAGGTGCATCAACTTGTGCCACATAGGATCATAGCCTTGGATGTTTTATTCCTTCCCAAGTTATACTTTTGTGTTGGGCACGTAATAAAAGGTACTCCAATTGAATAGTTATCAAGTCTTTAACCTACTTATTAAGAATGCTATTCCTTATTCGTGTAGGACTTGTACTACGGCAAGACCTAAAGCATATATATATATATATATATATATATAATACGGATATTGTCAATTGGATAAGTGCCGCAGTATTAGAATAGGCTTCTCTATTCTCTCGTAAATTGTGTTCTTTGTGTGAATATGGCTGAGTTTCAAGTTAAAGAAAAAAGAAAAGCAGCTATAGAAACAGGCAGAAGTATTTTTGATTCCATCCCACATCAAATCATCCTCAATATTTTCTTAAAGCTTCAACTGCGTTGCGTCCTCAGATTGAAGTCTGTGTGTAAGGCTTGGTATGTATTAATCCATAATGACTTCACAGACTTATACTTTAAGCTTTCAAGGGAAAACTCTTTTGGGATTAGTATTGGGATTAGTACTGGTCCCCATGCCTATGACTGTGATTCTAAAACTATGATTCCCTATGAAATATCTTCTTTACAAATAGGGGTTGGGATAAAGACTTTGATGATAAAAAACATATCTGCCATCGGTGGATGTTTGAGTGTTAGATATTCCATTAATGGTTTGATCTTCCTATCCGAGATGATGATTTTTATGTTTGTAATCCATGCACTGGAGAGTTTGTTACCCTCCCCAGATTTATTCATCATCCTTGTCCTGATACTGATACTGTTATGAAAAGGAGTATTTATGAAACTGGATTTGGATATTCTCCTTTGACAAACCAATATAAAGTGATCATTATCTTTCAAGATTTTTGTGAAAAAAAACCAGTTTCTAAATTCAAAGTTGCAGTAATAACCGTGGGAAGTTCTTCAAATTCATGGAGGATCATTGATGATTTCCCGCAATATAAATATCGTGAACAAGGAACAGCATGCTTGAATGGCTCTATATACTTTTTGGGTTTCTGCGATCATCTTACGCATCTTGTTAAGGTTTTGGCATTTGATGTGGCCGATGAAACAGTCCGAAAAATCACTCCACCTCCGGAAATTTATGATAAAACTTTGCCCAACTTGTCCGAACTTGAAGGGAAATTGTGTTTAATTGACTTCAACGACCTTGATGATGAGAAATCTTTTGAGATATATATGATGGTAGAGGATCATCAATGGGAGTCTCGATATACATTCTTTTCTAAGGATTTCAAACTAGATTTTGATTATTCCCTCTATTATACCCAATATCAATGCCTCAAACATGGGAAATTACTAATATGGTCAGAGTTGATTGATGGATGGCGTTTTTTTTATATCAAAAGCAAAACCTACGAAACTATTGAACTTGCTGCTTCAAATTTCAGTATAAGCCTTTTTCCTTATGAAGAAAGTCTAGCCTCTATATGTAGTATGAATGATATTCTCACTGCCAATTGCCTAGAGGTTGAAGCTAATGTCTAGAGGTTGAAGCTAACGTGCCCTAATTGCCTGGAGGCTGTTGTGCTTGATGTGAGGTCCTCTCACTGCCAATTTATTTTCTTTTATGTAGGGCTAATTTTAAACTCTCAATTAGATATTGAAACCATTTCTTTTTATTTTTTTGGTAATATCCTTTCCAATTAGATATTGAAACCATTTCTTTTTATTTTTTTGGTAATATCCTTTCCAATTTTTTCTTTCTATTATATTTATTTTTCCTAAATAATTACTCAAATTAGCTACATTTCAGATTGACATATTTTAAGTTTGTATTGGTAAGTTGCACACACACCTTGTGGGTCTTGAATAATGACCTCACCCTCCAACCCATTATTATGGAGGAGAAGTGTCATACGAGCTATAGCTCATTGGCTTCAAAACTTTCTGATGAAGGTTGTTGAAGCAGCCCTTAGGTCATACAAAATAGCTAGGTAGCAAGAGCAGCTTCAAATCATTTGCAAAGAACCACGTCAAACTCTTCTTATATATTTTTATTGTATATGAATTTTAACAAATTCATCATTAGATTGCATTTTCTTGCTATATCCTTCATGCTTGCAAAATTTAAGTAGATCAAAGATCAATACTTATGTCATCAATCAAAGGTTTAAATTTCAAGTTTTTGTAATTTTAAATTATGCAAGAAAAATAAGTTTATGGATTGAATGATAAATAACATC
Organism: Quercus glauca; assembly: GCA_023736055.1. NCBI lineage: Eukaryota > Viridiplantae > Streptophyta > Magnoliopsida > Fagales > Fagaceae > Quercus > Quercus glauca. The sequence continues at coordinate 78,613,599 of CM043319.1, forward strand.
TTATTTGAACAAAATTTAATATGCGTAATAAGAACATAAAAAACATGAAATTCAATAATTAAATTTTCAAAATATGTTACTATGTTTTTTTTTTTTAGTAAGAGTTTAGAGAGAAACTTTGTCCCTTAAGATCTGTTAAGAGTCATTGGTTTTAATACTCAAAATTATGTAGGCAAAGCTTGGGACATGCAATATCTTATCTAGGTATAAATTCTAAATATCATTTGTGCACACACGTAAATGACTGTACCTTCCATACAGACGCATAACTAAAAAAATGTTTTTTTTTTTTTTTCGCCATATATACATCATCTAAAACAACATAAAGAAAAATAAAAAAAGTATTTACGTCTCAACTAATCTAGATTTTTTTGTTTTGATTACATGATCACATGATGCCTAACCAAAATTGGTTTTTTGATCTAAAACAATTTATCACTCTTCTGCTATAAAGACATGAAAAGAGAGTATTAGTCATGTAATTTCCATTAAAGCCCTGTGGTTTCAAAAAGATAAATGATAAAAAGGGTTTTGAATTTGAAAGCTTATAAGGTTCGGGTGATTCAAGCAGTCCTTCAATGTGTGAGACCTAGACATGTATGCCGAACCACTTTCCTCATTAACTAATCAGTGACTTACTATAATAATAAATCTAGTGACGATTTTTTTCGACTTTTTTCACAACCACTAATTTGGCATTATATAATTAGTGCATAATAAAATTTTTGTCTATAATAGGCCCATATTATATAGATATTGCTCCAATTGCAACTTCCTATCTTAGCAAAGTAGTGAAAATTTGTGTTTCTATATAGCTCCTGTCGAGTTATATATCTACATTGATATCAAGATTGTAGCATTACATGGTCAGGTGCTACTGGCTCGACATGCAAGTGTATGAAAAGTTTTGAGTTTTAGACTAGCCCAGTTAAAAAGATTTGGGTTGGGCTTTTGATCCTAGAAATAGTGAAAGATCATTCCCATGGAAATGATTTTCCCCTATTTGTGTGTGTGAATTGTGAAAAAAAAAGACTCCTCCTATAAAACCACTACTATAACTTCTCCATCCATATCCTTATATTTAGTCACTAACATATCTGATTTTGAAAGAAAATAAAAGGCTAAATTTTAGGGAAATTTAAAAGATTAAGGAGGGAAATTGGTGTGACCCTATCCTTATTTAAAAGTTTATCAAAAAAAGAAAAACTACACTTTTAAAAAAATCTCATGTTCTATCCATGTACTATTTTAAAAAAAAAATCCCACTTTCTATCCAACGTTTAAAAACTACCCAACCACCTAATACATGGCTTGCATTTTTGGATTGGGATTTGGATGCTTCTACTAATTTTTACAATAGCTGAGTATCCAATGAGTTTAAAATTGACAAACTATGATTATTAATACTTATATTGCATTTTTATAAGGTACATAAGTAAATTAATAAGTTTTTTGTTAAAGGAAATCCTCCTAGAAAGATCCTAAAATTTAGTAACTACACATCCACGTTTGTTCTTTTTTTTTTTTTTTTCCCTTTTTGGTGTTGTTGATGTTGTTCTTTTTTTCAACTTTTATGTATGGCATTTATCATTTTTTTGTCTAATCCTAAAATTTAGTTTTTTAATTCTAAATTTAGTCATTTACTACACATCCATAACTTAAGTAAATAAAAGCTTAAATTTCAAATTTTATGGCAGGAGATACACATTTCTTTTGGTGTTGTTGTTCATTTTAAAAAAATTTAATAACATTTATAAATTTTTGTTTAATCCAAAAATTTAGTTTTTTAGTCCTAAAAGTTTGCCACTTACTATACATCCATAACAAAAGTTTAAAATAGTTTAAATTTCAAATATATCAACAACCTTTAAAACTGAGAAATAGGTACGTAAATTGAATTTGATATAGAATTATACAAATGATAAATATAGTTTCTATTACAAAAGAAATTTTTTTACAACAATTTCTTAGATAACAACCACTTTATGTGAGGTTTAATAAATATAATAATTCTTGTAAACTCTCTCACCCAAACTTATCTATTATTCCATTCCAATGACTCCTAAATGCAATCCAAAAAATTTGTGCGTACGTAAACCTGAGAGAGATAAAAGAATTAGGGTTAAACCAAGTATTTAAAAAAAAAAAAAAAAAAAAAACTTTAATCAACAAACCAAAGTTAGCGTACGTGTTAGATAATAGCATAAATTTGTTAGAGTTTTTGTTTGATTTAAATTTTGATGAGATCATTTTTCCTGAAAATCCTATTAAAATTGTTCAGAATGAAGATAAAGATTTTTTAGAATTTAACTCTATCATGGACTCTTTAAAATCTTATCACCATATCATCAACTATTTAAATTGTGGGGCCCCAAATATTAACCACTCTGGCCCACTCTACACCCGGCCCAAGACCCATGCCGAGGATAGTATAAAGGCTGAGGATAATTGGAAGAAACCTAGGTCATCCAAAGGCCTCGCCGAGAATGACCACATCCTCGGCACACCGACTTCGATAAAAGGAAAATATCCCTCATCCATTAGACATATCCCACCAACATTCTGGCCGCTTTAATAGTGATGTGACCAACGAGCCTAGTTGCCTCGGTTACTTCAACTAATAGAAAGTCTGCAAAGGCGGCTAAGGACTAACGTAAAGCCTGCAAATACAGATGATGGGACAAACCCCTGTACACAGAGTCCAGATAATTGACAAGTGGATGGCTAAGATTAACAAAAAGAAGACTATATATCCAATAGGGCTCCCAACCAAAAAAAGGAGGAGAGGGGGAAGTTCTAAGTAAAATAGATCCTCGGTCTGGGCCGAGGACAAAGACGCTTCGCAAACACTTAGCCAACTTTCCATCATTAGATTTCTATGAATCTCATGTCATCAATTATTTACTATAAACTTGATACCACCCATTGTTTACTTCGGTGATACCAAGTCCTTGCAGCCACATCTCTACAAATTCTTATTGTTAAGGATCCATTACTAAATAATGAGCCCTTACATAAATAAATAACTAATGGAAATTTAAATAAAAAAGAAAAAGAAAAAAAAAAGAGTTAACATGTCAAAATTACATTTTAAATAAAAAGAAAAAGAAAAAAAAGGGAGTTAACATTTCAAAATTACATTTTTTTTAAAAAAAAAAGAGAAAAAAAAGGAGTTAACATTTCAAAATTACATTTAAAAAGAAAAAAAAAAGGGAGTTAACGTGATACATACATACACACACACACACACACACACACACACACACACACACACACACACATATATATATAAATAAAAATAAAATAAAAAAGTAGAACTCAAGGTTGTTACATACCTAAATAAAATAAAATAAAAAAATTTAACGCCAAAAACATATACAATGATGGTAAAAAAAAAAAAAAAAAAACTTTCTTAAAAAGAAAAAAAATACGAAGAAGGAAAAAGAAAAGTGAGGAAGGAGAAGGCAATAGTAATCGATCATTTATTTTTTGATTATTAATCAGGGAGTATTGTGGTAACTATTTTTATTTCAATTCAAATTTTTTAAATAAAATGTAAACAAAGGCTACTAAAAGAGGTAAGGAAAGCCATACTGTTTAACTATTTACGAATGATTTTGAATGCTTCTTTTGTAACATAAAGTAGCCCTGTCTTTGGATCACAATACCTACAACATGAAATGACAATTCTTTAAGAAGTATAGTGGTAGAGTATATAAAGGGATCATTCATTTCAAAATTACATTTAAAAAAAAAAAAAAAGTAGAACTCAAAGAAAGTCAATTATAAACAAAAGAAAATAAAATAAAGAGGAACTGGCAAAAGATAGAACCTGAAAATTTGTTGGAGCCTCTGACAGTAAATGTCTTTAATCTAAAGAAAAAAAAAAAAGGAGGATGTAGAGCTAAACTAAATGTTTTCAATCTAAAGAAGAATGAGAGATAGAAAGTGAAATAGAAACTGCAAAGCATATGTGAGTTTGTGGGTCTTAAAGTATAAGAGTTTTAATTTACATATTTATCCCCGTTAGTTGAAATAAAACTTGTAAGTAGGTATGATGAGGGTATTTTAGGTATAAAAAATGAGGAATCCAAACAGGGAAAGCCCCTTAAATAGTAGTATAGATAAAATAAAGAAAAAGACAAAAGAAACCTTTTAGTTTCTTCAAAAAAAATATTCTAAAAAAAATAACCTCTGAAGATTTGTAATTGGCTATACTTATTTTTTTAGTCCTTGGCTTTTTTTTTTTTTTTTTTTTTTTTTAAGGAAAGTAATATTTATTAGAACACACAAACACAAAAGTAATACATATAGAGTTTTTTAAACAGACTTATAATACATTACATAACTAAGTACAACTACAAAATGACATAACCTTTGTAGTAGTAGCCTAGGATTATAAGGATTGAAACTTTAACACATAACTGATGTGGGATAAACATCCCTGTATTTTTTTTTTTTTTTTTTTTTTTAGGGAACAATAATACTTATTAGAACACATAAACATGAAAGTAATATATAGATTTTTTTAAACAAGCTTATAATACATGATTGAATCTTAAGAGAGGAACCTAATTAATAGCAAGTACTATATAACAAATCATATAATCCAAATCTTTGGTATTTTTGTTACTTGATTTTTTCAGGAGTTAAGCATTTTATAATGTGTTTATGTTGGATCTTTTTAGAACTTAGAACATATAGAAGAATAAAGAAAGAGTATAAAGAGAGAAGAAAGAATTCATGGATTACATGGTTCAACCTAACGACCTATATTCACAAAGAAAAATTTTTGACGATTATATCTTCACTATACTAAGTTATAAACTTACAATGAACCTAATATGGGGGTATTTATAGGAGACTAAGCCCTAAACTAACCATACATTAACCATGGTTAGTAGACTTGTGTATTATAACTTTATAACTAGTATTCTTTATCTGCACATTAAGGATTGTGCTTGAGCCATGACTAGAATTGGACTTGATATCTTTAAGAAATCTCAAGTCTAAGAGTTTGGTATTTAGTCCGAGTTCAAGCTTGAGCTTGATTTGACTTAATAATCAGGTCGAGCCAAGCTAGCTTCAAGTTTTTAAACTTTCTAATGAGCTTAAATTCGAACATTGTTTTGTTGTAGGGAATCTAGGGATGATTCAAGCTCGAGATGAGTTTATGCTTTTTTTTTTTTAATAAAAGAAGTGTGGGGGGTGGGGCACGATCACCCTGTGGACTTTGGACCGAGAATGAGATTCTGAATATTCACTTTTGTGACAAGGGACCAACCTATATGCCCACAGGAAAGCCAAAGCCTAGAAGAAGAGAGACTAAATGAACCTATTACCGAGGTAATCTGAGAGAGTTGTTTGTCCCGAGATAAGGTGGCCCAACTGAGAAGCGATTAGCTGACTTACCAAGGATACAGCTTCGACTATCTTCCATGAGGAACGCGAAGGAGAAGACGCAGAGCCCAAGGAAACAATCATCTCCACATTAATGAGCTCTTCCTACCTAATTCAGCCCCATTAAATGTTGAATGACCAACTTTTTTTTTTTTTTTTTAGAGTCAAAAAAGGATGGCTCATGTGTGATATCATAGCCGACTACACCCCACAGATACATCGCCTGTGAGTACCACCAGCACATAATGGTGCCCGCGACTTGGACTCCACCCATTCAATTCGTTTTTTTTTTTTGAATGACCAACTTGAACAGTAAGAACGCCCCAAAAGTCTGCCTTCATGATCAAGAAATGGTAGAGGAAGAGTCTGATGGGACAAATATCTCCATAAATCCAACTAAGAGAGGAACAATTGGAAAGGAGAGGATAAAGGAGGAAAGAGACAACATGAAAAGGGATCTAGAAAAATTGAGGAAGAACAAGAGAGAGAAAAGAGTGAGAGAAAAAACTTTTATTTTCACTTAGAACCTTTGTTTGTACCTCGGGAAACTGATTTTCATCAATCAATGTGTCTTTTTTTGTTTTCTTGACTTTCAATTATCTATCTAATCTTTCCATTGTGGAATTTCATCCATTTTGTTGGAAATTAGTTGTGTTAATCAAGAATTAGAGAATCTTTTTCCCTAGTTTGTGTTTTTGACACCCATAAGAAGCATTTTACTTTTATTGTTGAGTCAAGATCAAATATTTACTATTCCCCAAACTTGCCTTGTTTACTTATACGATATGCACAAACTCATTAAATGCCATTGTACTCAACAATTCACAACACAAAAACTTCGCGCCCTCTAAATAGTTAGAGCACTCATATTAGTACACGTATAATAGCATACGGGGTAAATTTAGATTGTTGTTATAGAAACCATGTAAATATACACATTTACTATTCAAATGCAAATCTACTTTTAATATTTATTTACTCATATAAATAAGGAGAGAGAGAGAGAGAGAGAGAGTAATAAAAAATATTTTTTTAATGAAATGTAGAGTAAAATATCTAATTTGATATGAATGTTTTAAAATGTTGTTTTGAAAAAAAAAAGTATATTTTTTTGCTAAAAGAAATTTTTTTTTGCAAGATTCAAAGCAAATGATCTGTCAATAATTTCTCCAATAATAATAATAATTAGTTAAAGCCCCGTGCATTGTATGGTTTTTTCATAAACTTATAGAATATATATTTTATCTGATAAATAATAACCAAATAAATAATTATTATAATAAAAAAGGAATAAATTGTATTGGTATAATAACTATTAAATATAAAATGATAACACCTAAATACAAAATTACTAATTTGTAACATACCAATTGTGCTCTAATGAGAATTTTGCATCTAGGGGATCTGCAATATAAATTATGAGTTTTGTAACTAATTTGCAATTTTGTTAGCAATAATATTAATGATAAAAAAAAATGTTAAAAGTTGTTTTTACTTTTGAGAGATTGTTGAATACCTCTTTGTACACTATATTTTTAGTGTATCATTCTTCTTGTTTGTCATTATTCTTTATTAAAATCTTTAGTCTTTCAGGGCTTGTTACTCGAGACAAAGCAACGTACAATTGGCCGTGGCTGAACACTAGACTTAGCAAGTAGAGGCCAGCATTGTTTAGAGTTTGTTCTTGACTTTTGTTGATTGTCATAGCATAACAGATCTTTAAAGGAAATTGTATTATTTTTAGGATGAATGACCACTTTGATTCCGTAGGAGATAGAATTATTCGAGGAATAAGAACCTTTGTTCCGATTTTTGGACCTGTAATAATTTTTGTTTCTATTATCCAAGATCCTAAATGTGTCACAATCAGCCTTGTTCCGTTAGACTTTAATTAACTTCTCTGCTTCCTTGTCAAACACTACAAAATTTGCATGTACTGTTGTATCGCCAACTTACATGTCATGCCCGCATCTGAAATATTATTTTCCACCTACATCAATTAGCATTTATATATATATATATATATTCAAAATTAACCATTAGTAAATATATAAAATCACTTACCTAATTTTTGGAAATTCACATGCTTTCATACATGTGTCAGACCATAGTTTTGATTCAAGTTTTTTCAAATTTTTAGGAGACTCATCACAGGAGACATACTATCACCCATTCTTAGCATTGATCTTTTTAATAGAGGTCGTGCAATAAAATGTTGTCCTTTAAAAAAGCATGTGGTTAATGTTACCATTCTAACATAAATCCCAATATCAACAAAATATAATTTTTGGCACTAACTTGTTCTTTTTAAGTCTCTATAAAGGTTAAAATTTCCAATAGTGTTCTTTTCATCTTAGAAATCTCATTAGAGTCAAGGACTGAACGTGATAGTTGATTCGGTTTCTTCAAGATTATATTGAAATGCATCATATTAAAATTGTCTATAGGTGGAATTTTTTAGTTCATAAAATAATAATTTAAGAAAGTATAAATTGAACTAACATAAATAAAGAAATTTAAAATTGTACTAACCTTTTTCTTAATTCTATGACTAGTGGAATACCTAAATTCACATGCAACTCTAAAGAGTTTGTAGAAGACAATGATAATTTCCCTACCATCATTCATACATAATTAGTTTAAATTATGATGTTTAAATACATATCAAGTAAATCAAAAGAAATAATTGCTTACTCATATATGTCTTAACAGTAGTTGATGTGATAATTATAATAGGACGCACAGAATTATCAAAACATATATTTTCATTAATTGCCTCTACAAATTTATCCCAAGATGTGATTCTAATTTTTTCCCTCTTGCATAAACATTTTTGTTAGACAATTAAAAATTTACCTCTTGACAAAATGTATGAATCTAAGTAATATATTCATCAACATCTAACTGACATGTTATCTTGAAGTTCGATTAGCCATTTGTTAAATTTTTTCTCACGCACCTCTATCTTTTCCATGTGAGAAGTTCCTACTCCTACTACATCTACAAATGATAAAGTGCTTGATAAAAAATCATGAGTTATGAAGATAGTAATATATATTGAGTATAAATGTATAACCAAAATTACCTATTAGAGTTGTGTTTTTGTCAGCAAGACACTTCAACTCATCAAATGGAACCAATTCAAATTTCTATTTTGCAATAAGTTGATTATATGTTTCTAACAACTTCACAATCCTGCAAGCATCCTTGTTTTCGACAACTCTAAAAGATTCAATTCAATAAATTTTGTCTTCTTGTATATCTCAAAAATGATCAACAAATGATTTTCTAATACTTTCATGAATAAGGTTATCCTGAAAAATTGAGAATAAACTTAATCAACAAAATAAAATTCAATTGTATTTGAAGGCCTAAAAGTAATTTCATTATTTTACTTCAAAACTTACCTTCTCATCAAGTAGCACCAAATCAACGTTAATAAGTTCATTATTTGTTTTAATATTAAGTACTTCCCACATTCTTGTGACACTTACTTTAATATTCCAATTGTCTTTTTCGGTGTCGATTTCATCCAAGAGGTTATATCTTTGATTTCGTCTATCTATTCTAATAAAATAATAGGGTTGAGTTCAAGTTACACCTAGTGTAACTCTAAACAATGTTACACCACTCGATATTTTTTAATTGGATGCGAATATTGATAAATCCACCGTTAGATTACATTATCTTCGTATATTCTTCATGCTTGCAAAATTTCGAGGTGATCAAAGATTAATAGTCATGTCATCAATCAATTGTTAAAATTCAAATTTTTGTAGTTTAAAATAATGCATAAAAGATGAGTTTATAGATCAAATGGTAAATAGCATCCGATTGATATGAAAATTGGCATACATGTTAAGAACATATAGAACATGTAATTCAACGGTTGAATTTTTAAAATATTAATTTAATAAAAAGTTATTGGGTGGTGTAACATTGCTTAGAGTTATACCAGGTATAACTTGAACCCAACTCAAAATAATATATAAAAAATCAAATTATTTTAAAAAATTTATCATCAAATTAATATCTAGACACACTTAATACTAAGCTAAAAAGAAGATTGCCCTTGAAAATCAAAATTAAGGGGATGGAAAGAGTATATCACCATTGGAAACAATGACATATGTGACATACAAAATAACAGAAAATATAATGATTGATAAAAATCATGTCTAACTATATTTGATTGATTAAAAACAAAGAAAAAAGAAAGAAAGAAAGACTAAATGGAAAAATTGTGTTCTTTTATAGGTCAAAGTGTATAACTCTAATTGAAAGCTAGCTAGCCAAAGCTATTTTAATCAGGGAAAAAAAATTGTTATGAATAATTTATCATCAAATTTATATCAAGACTTGCTTAATAATAAGATAAAAAGAAGATTGTTCTCTAAATCAAAATTGAGGGAATGAAAGCAATATATCACTATTGGAACCCATGTCATAAAAAACAAAATAATAAAAGAAACCATGTCTAAGCATATTTAATGATTGATTCTCAAAGCATGACCATATAAATGGAATAAAACTTAAGGAAATTAGGTTAAACAAAAGACAAAAAAAAAAACACAAAACCTATTCAATTTGATGGAATATATATACACACACACACACTTCACATTGAAGAAGTTGATATAAACAAAAAATCTAACGTTAGTCTAATTTAGTGAGGTGTGAAGCTAAAATCTAAAATTTAAAAATAAGTGGCATGTGAAGAGGAAATCCAAAAAAAAAAAAAAGAAAAAAAGAATCATGGTGTGTAAAGAGGAAATACAAAGAATTTAAAATTTTATTAAAACACTAAAAACAGTTGCGTAGAATTTTAAAATAGACCTTTAGAATAAAATCATATACTATGTTGCTATTTTTATTTTATTTTATTTTTTTAACGTGTAGTAATATAATTTAAATAAAAAAATAAGGATTAGAAGATGATTTTGGATTGTCATCAAGTTAAGATTTTTTTTTATCAACATATAAATTATAAAAATAAAAGGATTAGATGAAGAATTAGAAATTATAGTAGAAGAAGATAAGAACAAAAAAAGATTATATCTATTTTTTTAAATCAATTTTTTTTTTTTTTTTTGTAATTTGATGAAACTACTTAATATAATCACAACTTTTAAGTCTAACTTTTATTATATAGTACATATTATATAATATGATATTATGATGTAATTTGAACAAAAATTCAGGGGGCAAATTAAAATAATTAAAATCAGTGTAGTAGACGACCGAGCCAAGCCCAAGACACAAAAACAAAAGCCGCGCGGTTCACGCGAAAATTTGAATTGAATTCTGACAGCGCTCCAAAGTACAACAACCAAACGAACCCATAGCCTGCCACGTGCCCCCCGTTTCTCCAAATCTTCAAAAAAAACAACCTTAAAATATTCACATCCATTCATAATCAAACATCTTCATCCTCTTCACCCTCTCAAACAAAAAAAAAAAAAACCAATCTCTCTCAAAATTTAGAAAGTGTGTTCGGAGTATTGAATATAATCTCCGAATAATGGCCTCACTGAAGCTGAAGCCCCACTCGCGGTACAGCTCGTACGACACACGCTCCTCAACGTCCTCGCACTTTTCCGACCCATCTTCATCCACCGAACAACTAAACAAGCAGCTCAAGCTGAACTCTTCATCTTCAAGAGCACTCGTTGTCAAGTCCTCCAAGCCGTCCGATCTGTCCTCACACGCCAAATCCAAGCCTTCAAATCCCAACTTAGCGACAATGGTGAAGAAGTTCATGGAGAAGAAGCCGTCGTCTTCTGCGTCGAAGGCGGTGAAGATGGTGATTCCGTCGGATGTGATTGCAGAGGACTTGAAGAAGACGGCGAGGAAAGGAGCGAGCTTCAAAGGCTTGCATAAGAAGCTGTTTGGGGCTGGGAATGAAACGACAGCCTTTGAGAGTAAGAAAAAGAAGGAGGTGAAGGCTTTGACTGAGGTGAAGGAGAACACGAGGACTTTGGCGATGGTGTTGAGGAGTGAGAGAGAGCTTCTGGGTATGAATAAGGAGCAAGAGATGGAGATTTCTCAGCTTAAGTTCATGCTTGAGGAGAAGAGCACAGAGGTCAGTGACTCAGTGGGTCTTTTTTTTTTGTTTCTTTTTTGGGAAATGCTCTGTTTGGATTGGGAGAAAGGGAGGGAAAAGAAAAGAAAGAAATTGGGGAATTTGGTTTGAACATTTTCTCTAATTTTAACAATTGCTATTATGGGCTCATATGAAATTCAACATGTCAATAGCTAAAAACAAAGAATTTTTGTGTATGTAGCATTCCTCTTTGTCTAATTCATGACTGGTTACTAAGAATAGACAGGGAAAGAAAAGGACTTAAGTATGTCTGTGGATAAAGTTTTTTTTTTTTTTTGGTTAACAAAAAAAGTGCTTTCTGATTTATTTTCGAGTTTTCAATTTTTACTTCAAGTGTTTGTTGTTCAACTAAGTAGTAGTAGAAGAGGTCAAGCCTTGATGATAAATTACCGATTGCCCCAAAATCTTAAACTATTAGGAAATAATGAATTTAATTACTTAACTATAATTCTAACACTCCTCCTCATGTGTGGCCTTAAATTCTCCCTTAATAAGTGAAGCCCAATGCATGAAAATTTTAAAATTTTAAATGGGAGGTTGAGTGGAGACTTAGGAATTGGTGAATTTAATCATTTAACTATAATTCTAATAATCCCTATCAAGCTTGGGTCTAAACTCTCTCTTAGTAATGGAGCTTGACGTGTGGTAATTTTAACATTTTAAATGGGAGGTAGAGTGGAGACAAGGATCAAACTTAGGATCTTCTGCTCTAATACCATGATAAATTATTGATTTTCCCAAAATCATTTAACCATAATAGAACACTTGGTATGATGAGCTAATGACAATTACCTTCCATCAAAAGTGATTGGTCATAAGCCTGAGTATGAGGATCAGTATCTTCAAAAAATAATAGAGGGTGAATTTGTTTACCATTACCTCTTCTAAACCCTACGAAGAGTGGAAATATTGTAGTTTTGTATGCTAGGTACAACCTTTTACTAATAGTAGTTCTAAAACAACAATTTAGTGGAGTGAACTTTGATTTTAGATGCCATAATTTCCAGACCCATGAAACAGTTCCTCAATCAATGCATATTCTTTACATTTCACTATTAATTGCCATATCAAATCTGATTAAGTGCAAAGGGGCTAATCCACAATGTATTGAAATGTATGCATTTTGTGGACATGAAGGGAAGAGGGCATTTGTAATTTGACGGTTTGTTTCTATGAGATTTGCAGGTTGAGAAGTTGAAGGATTTGTGTTTGAAGCAACGGGAAGAAATTAAGGCATTGAAGAGTGCGATACTATTCCCAGATGTTCTGAATTCTCAACTTCAAGGACTTCTAGAGAAGCAAAATTCAGAGTTGAAACAAGCGAAACAGCTCATCCCAACTCTCCAAAGGCAGGTCACTTCTCTCACAGGTCAACTACAATACCTTGCAGAAGATCTTGCTGAGGTATGATAAATGACAACTCCTACATGGATACTCATTCACTGCCAAAGTAGTTGGTTTGGTGTTTCACAAACTATTGGGCTGCAGAAACTAGAGCAAACAATAAAAATTTAGAGTTTTTGCATATATGATTTGCACAATTTCACGACATAAGAAATAAATCATCACATATCCATGTTGTAAAATGAGTATTAAGCTTCACTACCAATATTTAATTAAGATTAAACTGTTAATTCTAGCTATTAAGTTGCCAATTGCTTGTGCTGATCTAATTACGTTGTCACTGTGGGATTCTTCCACTATAAAGAAATCTCCAATCTTGTGCCTTTGTAAAGAACTAGGTTAGAGTTAGGGTTAATGAGTTGTCTCAAGTGGATTCTTGAGATTTGGATGCTAGGATTTTATGTTTAAGGGCCTTGGGTTTTTGGGTGCAGCTACAGAATTAGGGTAATTGATGTGTTTAGTGGGTTCTTGAAGTGGAAAGTATCTAGGTTTTGGATGGGAACACTTCTATGGTTTCGACATTAGTGATTAGTGATGGATTGCATGAAAATGATGATGGACTTGTGATTAGTTAGAGAGAGTCACCACTTCCAATGATGAGACTTCTTCAAGAGAGACTCTACCTCCAAGAAAATCACCAAGAGAGAGAGTGAGAAACTAAGCAACAATTTGATTATTCCTCCATTCATCATTGAAGGTTACATTGCTCTCTATTTATAAAACTCATGCCCTATTCTCATTGGCTCACTAATTGAGTACGTGCTATAAATAATATACACATCTGATTAATGTATTATATGTGCACTAACCCTAACTAATTCTATCTACTTATAACTAACTCTTGAACTAACTTCAAGAATCAATCCAAGCTTGAATAATATGTTCAATTGAGCTCATGGTTGTCCAATAGAAACTTCCACATGTGCATGATCCTTAAAATTTGGCAACAGATGGAGCATTTGGGGCATCTGCACTCCAAGTGGGAACTGAACTGCCGATGGGACAATTCTATCTCCCGATTGGCTGTTCAACTCTTGATTGCTGAACCTACCCTATTTTGGCTCCTAACAACCTTCTAGAACCAGAAGGTCTACTTGTTGTTTTCATTCCAATGTCAAAGGGAATTTGACTGATAAATAACGTGGCTAGTAAAATAAATTCTAAAGGTGAACTCTTGTCTAGCCAAAAGGGGCTTGTTCCTATTTGCAGCTCCAATGGTTCATTTATTGTCTTGACAACTAAAATTTGTGCCAATTTCATTGATATAGAACTTCTTAGAAAATTGTTCAAGCAATAAATTCTAGAATAGATGCTTCGTCAGTTGCCTAGTATGTGTGCAGGAGTATATTGAACATGATACTCGTATCAATTACAACCAAGAGAAGTACAACCAAGAGTCAGATGATTATTTCAAATGGTGGCCCTGAACAAGATTAACCATTAATAATATGATTAAGGAAATTATTCTCCAACTTTAAGGGTTAAATTTATCTATTGGATTTGGACCCAACATGAGTATATGCTTTTGTTATGAGATATTGTGAAAATTTAAAATGAAGATAATATTACTGTATGTTGCTCTAAAGATTTGCATTTATTAGAAAAATTAGCATTTTTAATTTTTACATTTTTATATATTTATAGAGACTAACAACAATTCTTGAGCAGGTGAAAGCAGATAAACATTCAGCAAGAGTATGTTTCCAACATCATGGCAGTTCTCCAAGGACACCAATATATGATCTTGAACAGGCCTCTAATTCTTTGGTATGAATACTATAATAGAATGCAAATTTCAAGCTACAACTGATGGCTATGTTTAATTTAGTTATTGTTAATGCTGGATAGTTGTTCATGATATAAGTTCTGGTGTTTGATTTACAGTAGGCCTACTCATAGCAAAAACAAAAAAAAGGCATGATTATCTTTTCTATTTCCTCCAAAACTTGAGAAACTAACTGCTTTACTTGGATTGAACTATCTTCTCTAGTCCATGTCTTAGCATCGTGACCTTTGAATTTTAATAATTTCAATAACACTGTCCAAAATTTATTTAGGACTTTAGCTCTGGTGATCCAACAGCTCCTGGTAGTCCAGATGACATGTTCCTCAAGGATGTAAATCCCTGCTTAACGCCCTATTGTGCCAAGTCAAAATCCAAAGTAAGCATGCAATACTAGATTCCATTTCTTTATACTGTCAATATACTCTAAGAGCACCTTTATGAGACTCAAATTTATTGTCATTATTTTGCAGGAATTTGAGGCAATGGGCTACGATTCTCCAGATGATGAATTCCTATTTGAAAACAATATGGAGATCGGATTTAACTCACGAGTGAGGAAGATGTCCAAAAGTTCTGATTGTTGCCAAAATGCCAATACAGGGAGCACAATGGCCAGAGCAGCTCGTAGATCAGATGAAACCAAATGCACATATGGAAAGCAAATGCACCATAAACTTTTCTAGATAATGTCAATCCCCCCTTTTTTGTTAAGCATTGATCTCATCTCTAGTTCTTTTCCTACCTGTATCAGTGTATTGACTGTAATTTTGGTCGGTATTAAGTACATCATTTCGTATATTGTTAGAAAATTAAGCCTAAATGATGTTAATCTATTTGAGCAGTACATTGCCCCCCTTTTCAAATAGCAGACTATGCATGTTCTTAAACATAAGAGGTTCCAGTTCTATTCCCAGTTGTAAATGGTGTATTTAAAAAGCCTGTCAATAAAAGATGAGTGAAGCATAAGTTTGTTATTTTGTGAGACTGATTTTGAAACATGTTTTACAAGTCTAAATTCTTAAGCAGAAAGATATTGTGGCTGTGAGAATTTTTGTTAACAAATAACCGAACGGAAATGGGGAGCATGGTTGCTTATTAATATAGCATAGATATATTCTACATATCTATAGCATAGGCCCACAACTCAGTTGACTTTGATCCCCTCATTTGCTTGGGCTTAATGTGGCCCTCGTTTTGTCCTTAAAAGGGTTTTGCGGTTTGTCTTGTCATATTTGTCCGAGAGTATGGGCCTTCAAGGCCCACTGTGTAGCATGAAAAAAAAAAGAAGCCATGAACATTTTTTTTTTGTTTGAACAAATTTGAGGTTTGTAATTAATTTTTGTGTTGTCGAATCACCTAAATATATATATATATATATATATATATATATATTTTAAACCCTAATAATCTCAATGGCTATTTGGTATGCTCTTTTAGGCGGTGACATTATTGGGATGCTTGTGATGAATAGTTGGTAACAACAAAAAAACAATAGCAAATTTGGATAAAACCACCTAAATCTTATCTGTAAATATTTATAGTGCTTTTGAAGGCAAATGACCCTCAAAATTTATTCCATGAAGGTATCCTATGTTATGTTTACTTGGTTTTGATCAACTCAATATATTTTTATTGTTTTTTTGCACACATATAAAAAATGTTGTAACTAGTGTACAAAACTCTCATTATAGTTTAGAAAAGATGATTGATATTCTAATTTCTTTTGCAGATTTCTGTTTAGTTTTAAAAATGACTTGTGCTTTAATCAAGGACACACCCACACAAGGGCCTAAGGAGGTCTTGCCCCCCTGGGTTGCATAATTTTTTTATTCTTTTTTTCTTTGTAAATATATGAAGGCATAATTCGAATTGGACCCGAGAAAGGAGGCTTGGGTTTGTTTAAGACAGCTGAGTGGAGGAAAGATAACTTTTTTCAGGTTTATTTGGAATTTATTTGCATACACCTCTATTTGGGCAGCTTAAACTCCCGTATATCTTCTTTTTTTTGATAAACCTCCCGTATATCTTCTTAATTGTAGATCTCTGCGACTCTGTGGTAGGTGGCTATTTTAACTAATTGCTCATGGAATTGGAGAAAAATCCTTTAACCAAGGGTTGTGAGCTAGTCCTCACTCTCAAAGCATGTCGTAGGAAATAGGGAAAATTTTGTCGCACAGCATGATTCTTAACATATAGTGGTCCCTTGCCGCAAAAATATGGTAATAGGGTGATGCATGGCACAAGTTGCTGCTCTGACAGTTTGTCTAAGTTTATAGTTAATGGTCTTTGGATGTGGCCTACTGACTAGTCAGAAAGCTTTGAACAAAATCAAAGTAAACCTTGTGAAGTGCAAATTGATGGTGAGGATAGAGAAGATTGGGTGTTTGCTGAATATAAATCATATAATTGCAGGAATACGCAGTGTGCAGTTAGAGATGTGAAGCCTATAGAGTTCCTTGGTGATAGCTGCTAATTTGGTTTTCTAAACGCATCCATAATAAAAGGCTGCATTCATGGGGGTACAAAGGATACTTGCTATGCTCTTTTGCAAGGGAAGAATTGAATCTAGAGATCATCTTTATTTTGATTGTTCCATCTCTAAAATGATTTGGATGCATATTCTGACTAGGGGCAGGCAGGTTGGGTCATGGAGTGAGGAAGTTGATTAGGCTCTGAAGAAATTGAATGGGAAGAGTTTTCAGAAGACTATATGCAAACTGGCTCTTGATATATTAAAGGCAGAAATGGAGCAGGTTCTAGCTACTATGTCTGCTGTTAGATATTGTTTATTTTGGTCTAGGAATGTTAAGAAATTCGATTCTAAAAAGGCTTCCAGTTTCTCTTTCTGTTTTGTTGATAGATCTACAGTGGTCTAGCTGCTGTTGCTTGTTTAGCGGTGGCTGTTAAGCATAGCTGGTTGTGGCTCCTTGTTCTGTTTATCATCCTTCATCAAATAAAAAAATAAAAAAACCCTGGAATGGAAAAAATATAAAATGAACTGGACAACGATACTGCTTTATTATTGCAAAGTAGGAAGCAAAGATGTTCTAACTTCAATACATGGTACATTGATGTCTTTGAAGACGTCCATATTAGACCAAACTTCCTTCTGCTCTTGCTCAGGCCATCCCACCGCTTGTAGCTGTCCTTATTATCTGAAAGAGGGCTGCCAACAAAAAGATCAGGGGAAATCAAGTGATCAATTGCGTGTTAAAAAAAAGGGCAACTTAATCACCTAAAAAAATATAATGTCTATGTATATTAACAATGATACTATTCACCAGTTCAGTAACTATAGGTCCAAAGATAAACGTCCCCCCAAACAATTCTGTAGTCTTATCCCACCGGCATGCATCAAGGAATTTAGAATAAGCAAAATTAAAAACTGACACCCCTATATGCTACCAAATATTATGTTCTTGACCTGTAAAGTTGCAACAAGCAGATAATATCAATGTGAATGATAAACATTACAATGCACATATTTTTAGCATGCTCCAAGAGCTACATTAATGTTACTCAAACCCAACATCATAAATTAGTTCTATAGCCCACATCCCTGTCAGAAGTACAAGAAAAAAGCAGTAACCACTAGATTCAGAATTACAAGAGAAAAGAAGTAACCACTAGATGAAGTCCACACTGTTACACAATAGCATGTTTATTGGACACATATTTTCATCTTTTTAGCAAGTTCATGCAACAACTTTATGTCACAGTAGACTTAAAAAAGAGTAAAAGACTCTGCCAAGATATGGTAAATATAAAACATGTGGAAAATTGAATAAGAGCCCCTTCACCCCCAATCCCCCCAAAAGGCTATTAAGACCATTAATACTATGTCAACAATAAGAAGTTAGAAAGGCCATACATGATCCAATGACAACAAAGACAAAGAAACCAAGAACGATAGGTCCAACTGGGTAGTCATATCCCTTCTTTGCAGTGGTTTCAGGCACTAATCCCCTCTTTGTGATGTTCTTCTGAAACTTTGCCACTTTCCTCTCAGAAAGGCGCTTTGAAGTAGTCTGTCAAATCCATAAAACAACCAATACACGTTTCCATAAGAACTATGAACCACTGAAATTAACAAACATCTAAACTCCTGTAAACTTTCTGCTTACACCAAAATGCAAATTACCTCCAAAAAAGAAAAACAAAAAACGTCACACAAAGAAACAATCATTTGGCATTCAACCCAACAACCAAACCTTACTACCAAAAACTTTGAGGTCGGCACTGAATCCTATGCAGACTAATCAGGGATAGTCACAGAATTCTATTTGGCATACAACCCATATACCAAAAACCAATGAAAGCACCAACTGTTGTTCCTAAGAGCATAAATTAAATTTCTTAATCTTCAAATTAAATTAAAAAGAGGAATTTCAGCACCAAATACCAAACCACACTCTACAACAGCAAAGATAGTACTAGGATTCAATCATATATTTAAGCTCAAGCATTCACATAGAAAGGGGCTAACTTGTTTCTTTCACTAATCCTATCCATCCATCCATCCAGGACCAAACCAACATAGAAAAGTCACATAAACACACTTTATTTTAATCAAATTACAAAGCATTTGATAGTGAATTCTACTTTACCCAGAAAATGTAAAAGCTTTACAAACCCAGATTTTATACCCATAGCTGAAACTTTTGCCATAAGATTTGAGCACTAGAGCTCAAATGGGGTAAAAAAAAAAAGCAATAATAAGAGACAATCGAGCAGAAATAGCAAAATCTACATGCTAAGGTGACTTTTATATAAGCGTGTTCATCCCAAAAATAAAATTTGTATGCAAAGCTATTTCCTTTTAAGCTTATTCATCCTAGAAATTAAAAAATTAGAAAAAAAAAAAAAAACAGAATTAGCACGCAACTGAGATTTTTCTTTAAAATTAAGGTCAGCAGTAATATACTAAAATCACAAACCAGAAAAGCAAGAAGGGAAAAAAAATAGAACATAAATTTTGAGATATTGGCAAAAAAAAAAAAACCCTTTACAGACTGAATGGAACCAAAGAGAATTTGATTAGAATCTAGAGAGATTAAAATGGCAGAGAGAAATGAGGAGGAGGAAATCTAGGAATTTTACAGAGTTCTTACCATTTTGCGTTTTTGGGTGATGAAGGAAACCTGAGAAACCTGAAAATGTGGCTTTCTTTTTATTTATTTTTCATTTTTTAGGAAACCTAGAACTTTATATATTACTGGTTCTTGTAATACGTGTCGGAACAGAACGTGTCAGTTTTATTTATTTATTGCTGAATACGTATCGGTTTTATTTATTTATTTATTTATTTATTATTGGCTAAGATTTATCCTTCTATGGATAAAGTTTACTTACAAAATTAGTTATAACCTAAGGTTTCAATATTAGTTAATAAAATAAAAATTGTTACATAATTTGAAAATCTATCCGTTGAATTACATGCTTTTTATGGTTTTAATATGCATATCAAATTTTGTATTAATTAGATATTATTTACTATATGATCTATAAGCTTATATTTTATGCATAATTTTCAACTACAAAATCTTGTAATTTAAACAATTTATTGATGACGACCTTTAATCTTCTTGAATTTTCGCAAACATAAAGGATATAAGAAGAAGATATAATTCAATGGTAAATTTGTCAAAATGCACTTCCAATAAAAAAATATTGACCCCTTATTTGGAAGGAGGAAATTGAATGAAATAGATTGGAATAAAGAGAATAATTTTAGAATATTTTTCTCTTTGTATGTTTGAGAGTTTTACTGGAATGAATGAAAAATCTATTATATTGTTTTGGAGTTTAAGTAGGAGGGAATAAAATGGATAGAAAGAAATATTCATTCCTTTCTATTCCCTTAAAATTTCAAATTTTCATTCCCCTGAAATTAGGAGGAATTGGAGGGAATAAAATTAGATTAATACTATGTTTGGATGTTGGAGGAAGGAGGGGAGTAGAATAGAGGGAATGTGAGTAATTTAATTACCTTATTTGGATTTTTTTAAGGAATGAGGGGGAGAGATTTAGAGGGGTTTGAACTACTTCTAATTCCTCATTTTTAATTCTCTAAAATTGGAGAGATTTGGAAGGAGAGTGGAGCATAAAAATACTTGACTAAATGAATTATCAAATTTATTCTTACCATATTAACAAAATTACAAATGAAAAGACTAATTATTCCCCTCTTCCTTACTTAATTTTAAAAATATCCAAATAAGGTGGATGATAACCATTCCCCTCTGCTCTCCTCTCCACTCCTTTCCTTCCCTCTACTCCCTTCTACTCTCTCATCTCTCAAAACTTCCAAACATAGCATTAATGAAATTAGGAGTGACAATTAAATTATAAGATTCTTGTTAAATGATATATGCCTTACACCATATGAAGCCACTTCAAATTGCATCTATCTTGTAATTTCATTATGTTTTAAATTATAATCTCATTATAAGACTCTTGTAAGACATATATCTTTAAAACCTTTCAATTTGGCACTTTAGGCGAAACAAGGCTAGTGGCATTAGATGGCTCAAAATTCATTTGTTTACAATTTCTTCATGGCAATATACTTTAAAGACTGATTTTATTCAGGCTTTGTTGGGGAGTAGGCCATCATATGTTTGGAGAAGCATTATGGCGGCTCAAGAGGTTGTCACGAAAGGTATCAGATGGCGTGTGGAGAATAGGCAGAGTATTCAGATCTGGGATGATAAGTGGGTACCAAATTCTTCCTCGTACAAGGTTGTCTCTCTTAGAAGTCTACTTTCATAGGTCTCTATGGTTAGTGATCTTATTGATTTGGATAATAAAAGCTAGAATTTGGATATGAATGTTCAAAATGTGTATAAAACATCCTTGAACGTTTAGACCCCAATTACAAAATTATCAATTCAAGCTTAATGTCAAACAATAAATGTACGGAACATGAACATAAGCTAATAACCGAATTGATAAACAATCTAAATCATAAATAATCACAATCACAGCAGTAATTAAATGGTAAAGATAAAGGGAAGAGAGATGCAAATACAAGGACAATACACGATGTGTTAGCGAAGAGGAAACTGAAACCCTCGGCGTAAAACCTCTCCATCGCTCTCCAAGCGGTCAATAATTCACTAGAAAATGTAGTTGGGATACATGAATAGTAATAGACCCTCCAAGCTTAATCTACCCAGTGTATCTAAACCCTCTAAGCTTTTTGCTCCAACGAAGTTGCGCCGAACCTTTTTCTTCTCCAGCTTACCGGATTCCGCTATAACCCATAACATCAACCAATGTGAATTGGTTCCTTCCTAACTGCTTCCCAAAGTAACAAATAAACCTTCTCACAGATATGGGTATGGTGAATAAAGGATTTGGTCAAGAACCTCTCAAGGATGTATCAATGAAGAGGAAGAGAGTAGAGGAATTTGAAAAGTCTCTTAGGTGAAGATTGTGGATGAATCAATCTTGTTTTTCTCTAGGGTTTCTCTCTCAAAATTCTCTTTGGAAGCTCTCTACATTTAGTGGGTATAAGGGTCTATATATAGTAGTGTGTGTTTGGAATGTGAAGAATCAGTTTTTCCCAAACATGATGGTTTAGCGACTTGGCCTCGCGACTGGTCTGAGTCGTGAGTTCAAGTCGCGAGCTAACGGCTTAGCTAGCCTGGGACTTTTGTCCTGTAGTGCGACAGCTGGCGTGACTCTTCAGTTCCCCTGCATGCTTCACACGTGTGCTGCAGTTGGAGGCTTGCCAGTCGTGAGTCGGCCGCAAGTCCTAGCCGCGAGTCTCTGCATCCTTGCACAATCTTGAACATTTCTTCACACTCTCTCACACATTACTCTTACATGAATCCCACCTAAATACAGGGTTACTAATTGCTAAAATACAACCAAATTTGACACGAAATAAAGTCAACAAGATGGTTGATTAAATTCAACATTACAGGATATGGTTAAACTTGTTTTCCTTCCTTTTGAGCTGGAAGATATGGGTAGAATTCGATTGAGCAATAGGCTATTTAAGGATAGGCAAATATGGGTAGAGACTCCCAAATGGGTTATTTTCAGTTAGGAGTGCTTATAAGGTTGCGTTGGACTTGGATAGGAATGATGTAGGTGGCTGTACTTCGGATGGGGAAAATTATTGTATACTCCCGGAGTACCATAAATGCGTACTCCCTCCTCTCACATGAATAGTAGATCCCATTAATTAAATCCAAGGTGGGACCCACCATTCATGTGAGAGGAGGGAGTACGTATTTATGGTACTCCGGGAGTACCTAATAATTTTCCTTCAGATGGAGGCAGCATACGTCTTTTCTGGAGGAAAACTTTGGAAAATCCAAGTTCCTCATAAAATTAGACACTTTGCTTGGAGAGCTTCACATGATATTCTACCAACAAAAGCTAATATATTTCATAAATATGTGTAGGGGCCTTTTCATTGTGCGTTGGGCTAGGCTGGCTCCCGCGGTAGTAGACCAAAGTATTCTGAGTAAGGTAGTTAAGACCGGTCCAACTGCAACTCAATTTGGTCCGGCTTGTGTGCAAACGTTGAGTTCAAGTCCAAGAGAAGACGCAGCAAAGTGGGCTTATCCTCTATTTCTGCCGCAAAAGACTTTTCTCTAGTTTTTGCTACATGATTGACTTTTCTATTTCTGCCGCTGCCAGTTTCTGCCACAGGATTGATGTTTCTGTTGCAGAAGGACCTTTTCTTCGGTTTCTGCCATAGGTCTGACTTTTCTACTATGCAGCAAAATTGTCTGCTGCGTAATAAAACTGTCTGCCACGTAGTAAGACTGTCTGCTATGCAATAAAGTTTTCTGTTGTGCTTTAAAAGCTTCCTGCCGTAAAGCCTTCTGCTGTGTAATGAAGTTGTCTCCTGTGCTTTAAAGTTGTCTGTCGTGCTTTAAAGCTGTCTGTCGTGCTTTAAAGCTGTCTGCCGTGCTTTAAAGCCTTCTGCAATGTGAATGACCACTCTTCGTTTTTACTGCAGAAACACTTTTCTACTTCCTGCGCATAACAAATCTAAAATCCAAAGAAAATACCCATCAAACAAATGTTAGTTTAAATGGGTTAGCATATTCTTAAATATATAAATACATATATGAGTATATATACTTATACATATTCATATATACATGTATAAACTATATATTTTTCCAAAATGTGAGAAACAATGTTTATGTATATATATGTATATATATGTATATATATATATATATACTTACAGCAGGATTAGTTTGTGTCAAAAGTAAAACACGTGATAAAAATAAAGAGGAAAGTTTTGGCAGAAAAGGTTTAGCTTGTATAATAGTTAACACGGTAAACATAATAAAAAGGTGCTACGGCAGAATAACTAGTATAGCAAGTAAAAATATCACAGTAGGACAACTGGTGCGGCAGACATGATAAAAACATGCTACAGCAGGATGACTAAATACAACAGATATAAGTTATAATGAGAGAATTAAAATATATTTATAATCAAAATCAAGTATTAAATCTTCCCATAGGATAAGTAAACCAAAAAGGAAACCCAAACTCCAACTTGCACAACCTTTTCATAGGCTCCTACCGTAAAAGTTGTGCATTTTGGAGAATAGGCCTAAATGGCTACTAGCTATTAATTTTGGAGACTTCAAAGAGTGGGTTTGCTAAGAGGGAGGGAAAAGATGGTCTATTGATGCATGCCCCTATTCTTGCCGTATTTTCTCTCTTTGTTTTACCACTTTCTTTCTTCCTCTGTTTTTCACTCTTTCCCCTGTTTTTTCCTCTTCTTCTTCTGTTCCCCCCTTTTTTTCCATGGCTAGCTCCTCCTTTTATAGTGAACTGATTTAATGAGATTTCTCCCTTTTACCCTTAGGGCTTCACAAATTGTTTTTGGTTTATTGTGGGCATCCATTCAAGACTACCCACCAACCCATTGGTTGCCTCGGCCATTACCTCTGCTCAAAATACGTCAGCTGCACCATTACTCATTTCACGACAAAATTCCTTTTTGTTTGTTCTTGCTGTATACCTTTACCTCTATGTTCAAATGGGTAAGGATTGGACTACTCACTACCTAGCTCTAAGGCATGCATCAGTGGTCCCAACCATCTATTACTTCTTTTGGGTAAGATACTATCCGAGCAAGGTATATATCCCAAAAGAAGTTATGGCAGGAAACCAAATATAGACCCCCTTTTCCCCCCACCACCAAACCACGCCCTCTGAATCTCTTTGACCGTGGACCCACCTCCTTTGTATTGGCTAGGTACAGGTTGGTGGTGC
The DNA here is from genome assembly GCA_023736055.1 of Quercus glauca. Taxonomy (NCBI): domain Eukaryota; kingdom Viridiplantae; phylum Streptophyta; class Magnoliopsida; order Fagales; family Fagaceae; genus Quercus; species Quercus glauca. The sequence continues at coordinate 78,638,552 of CM043319.1, forward strand.
CCTAGCCCTTCTGTTTTTGTCTCCTTTCGTTCCTACGCCATTCCTGCCGTAGCAGACCAGCTCTGTTTTTGTCCTGCTGCAAGTCTTTCACACGTTTCCTGCTGTATTTGTCATTTCTTTTAGTTTGGGCTTTTCTTTCCTTCACGTGATTTCTGCTGCTGACACTTCCTGCTGCTCCTTGTTTTCTTTCATCGTTCTTTTTCATATCAATTTTCATGCCTATCTTTTTTATACAAAAGGATTTGGGCCCTTGTGGGCCAAATAATGTTAACTGGATCAAAAGGGCATTGGGCCCAATTTATCTTCATCTGTCGAAGCCATCCTGCTAGAGAATTGTATTCTGCGGCAGATCTGTATTCTGCTGAAGAATTGTATTCTACGGCAGATCTGTATTCTGCGGCAGTAAAGCCTTCTACCGAAGAATAGGGACGTGTGTCTTCATTTGCTGAAACCATTTTGCCAGAGAACTATATTATGTGGTAAAGCTATATTCTGCGGCAGACTTGTATTTTGCAGCAGATTTGTATTTTGCAGCAGATGGCTTTCACTTGCACTTCTTTCTTTGCTCTTCGGTCTTCTTGGTGGGTCTTTGGGCCTTGCTTCTTATTGGCCTTTCTTCCTTATGGGCCTTGGGGTACAGATTTGCAAAAATGGGCATTAACAATATGTCATTCTGGATTATACTTGTGAGAAGTGTGGAGTCAATTCTGAATCTTTGCCTCATCTATTCTCGGAGTGTCCTAAGGTTCGTGAAACATAGGCTTTATCTAGTCTCTTTCACTCCTTATCTTCGTCATACTTTTGGAGTTTCATGGATTTTTTATTGTATGTGTTAATGGAGGCTAAGTGAACAGGAGATGATTCAACAATGGTGGTCTCAATTGTATGGGCTCTATGGATAAATTGGAATGAGGTTAGACATGGTGGTTCAAGAAAGAATGGAAAGCAATTGATCCAATGGTGCACGCATTATTTGGAGATATATTGGGTAGCTTTGGTTGTTCTATTTAAGTTTTCTTAGCCTTTGGAGACAAATTGGTTACTACTGTCAGCCCCTTCATACAAGACTAATGTGGATGGGGTGATTTTCTCGAATAAAAAAGAAGCTGGGGTAGTTGTTATTATCTGAGATTATGCAGGAAATTTTATTGTTAGTTTGAGTAAGAAGCTCCAGGTTCCGATGGGGGCTATTGAAGTTGAAGCCAAGACTTTTGAGACTGGTATTGTGTTTGTGGAGGAAGTGGGCTTCCAGGACTTTGTTTTAGAAGGTGACTCTTTGATCATAGTCCCTTGTGTGAGAATTCCCCAGCTCCTTCGTCGGTGGCTCCTTTAATTTATGGGGTGCTAGTTGCTTCCTACGAGTTTGATAATGTTATATTCTCTCATGTCTGTAGGCAAGACAATAAGTCTGCTCACCTTTTAGCTAAACATGCTTTAGGTATTAATGACTTTTCTATTTGGATCAAAGATAGTCTTTATTTTCTAGAACAAGATTTTCTCCATGATGTATTTACTGCTTCTATTTCTAAACAAAGTCTTTTTTCCTTTTCATAAAAAAAATAAAAAAAATAAAAAAAAAGTGGGATGTTTTAATTGTCACGTTCTAGTTGTTCTAAGTTATAACAAAAAGTAGGAACATCCCGTATTCAAATAGTTCTCTTACAACTAGTGAAGTATCACAAAAGACATGACATTTAAATAAGTTGAAATAGTTCTATACCAAAATATTCCATTACAATGGACAAATTAAAATGGAGTCTACAACAATATCAAAACTTTGGTTTGTAGTTTTTTTGGTCATATAAATTAAACAATATCGAAAAGGCAAGTCAATGAGGCTTGGTTTAGGAGAACATATTAGCATCTACATTGGTGTTTCATATCTAATAAGTGGTTGACACCAATCCCCACCCCCCACCCCCCCAAAAAAAAAAAAAAAAAAAAAAAAAAAAAAAAAAAAAAAAAAAAACCTGCTCAACTTAGTCCTCCAAGCCGAAAGACAATTTTGTCCCTAAAAATATTTCAAACCCGCCACTTATTTTCTCTCTTTTTGATATTGTATTTTGTCTAGCTCTAAATTTCAATAGAAGTTTTGACCTAAAAATGAATGATTTCATGATTTTAATAGTCACCCCCCCCCCCCCCCCCTCTGTTGATTTCATCAATTTTTATGCAGTTGACTACATTTAGTTGAGTTTTATTGGAAATATAACCATGAGATGATATTATTTTTGAAGCTATGTTTAGGATCATGGAATCCCCTTTAATTCAAGGAAATTTTAATTGTGAAAAAGTACATCATTTTCTATGGAATGCTTGCTAAATTCTAGTATAATTTCCATGAAAATTTGGTATTAAATATACCATTTGAGATTCATCTATTGAGCATGCCAAGTTTGAGCATTAGATTGATTAAGGAATTCAACTAATCAATCAATATCAATATATATATATATATATATATATATAAAAGCAGAGACCTCATGCAAGAGTGCATGAGGTCCTACCAAGTGGCGCTCTAATTTTACATTTAACATTTTTTTGCCTCTTTCATCAAATTTTTTTTTATTGTTACCCAAAAATTTACATTAATTTATTTTACTATTATCTTATTAATATCTCATTAATTGACTAAACTTACACCACACCTTTCTCTATTCATCATTTCTTTTAGCATACCCACTGTTTTAGTATTTTAAAAAAAGCAAATAAATAAGTAAGCAATAATAGTAATAACTTACCAAATAAGGCTTTGGAGAGAGATAGGAAGATACAAATATATTATGGATTGTTAAATAAGACACTATTTTACTATATATTACCAATATAAAAAAATATTATCAATATAAAAGACCTGAGACTAACAAAACATTTGAAAGAGAGAAAAAGATGAATCTGAGGGGTCACTACTTTCATTATACAAGCCTCCCACCACCATTAAGATGCCAAAACCCCTATCGGTGATTTTTTTTCCTTTTTTCTTTTTAAATTAGAGGCTTAAATATGATTTTGGTTTAGGTAATTTGGTTTGAAAGTTTTTGTTTTAGATATGTATGTAAAGAGAATATTTGGTACACAACGTAAAGCCACATTCTACCATAGTTTAATTTTAAATTATCTATAAGACACATGCATACACACTTGCCTACACCATGTCTTAATGTCGCACTAATGATGAGTGGAAAACGATTAGAGAGTTGGGCATACTTTCATTTCATGGTATGAGTTGATTTTCATGGTTCCGTTACTCTTTTACATTTATTTTTGGTTTCATGATTTTAAATAAATAAATAAAAAATTAAAAAAAAAAAACTTACCTTAAGAAAATTACAAATATGCTGTGAAGCTACTAAATTAATTTTTAATATCTCAAAATGTATATGTTTCTTTATTCTAATTTAGTTTACTTTTTTTTTTTTTTTATAATATATGTACAACATTATCCAAAACTGTCTTACATAAAATATCACAAAATTACCCGTGCATTGCACTGGCAACTTACGAGTTTATCATGAAAGGCTCAAAATGCATTTATGGAAGATAGCATCAAATATTATTCCCACTAGAGATAAGCTATGTCTGCTCAATCTTAATACTAAGTATGTTTGGTACGCAATTTAAAGCCACATTCTACCATGGTTTAATTTTAAATTATTTATAAGACACATGCATACACACTTGCCTACACCATGTCTTAATGTCGCACTATCGATGAGTGGAAGACAGTTAGAGAGTTGGGCATACTTTCATTTCATGGTATGAGTTGATTTTCATAGTCCTATTACTCTTTTACATTTATTTTTGGTTTCATGATTTTAAATTAAAAAAAAAAAAAAAACTTACCTTAAGAAAATTACAAATATGCAGTGAAGCTATTAAATTAATTTTTAATATCTCAAAATGTATATATTTCTTTACTCTAATTTAGTTTACTTTTTTTTATTTATTATAATATATGTACAACATTATCCAAAACCGTCTTACATAAAATATCACAAAATTACCCTTGCATTGTTCAGGCAACTTACGAGTTTATCATGAAAGGCTCAAAATGCATTTATGGAAGATAGTATCAAATATTATTCCGACTGGAGATAAGCTATGTCTGCTCAATTTTAATACTAAGTATGTTTGCCTCTTTTGTAGTTTAGACCTAAAATTATAACCCATTTATTCAAAAGTTGAGAGACTTTATGTAGAAAAGCATGAGGCTCTGCTAAGTGGCGTATTCTATGTAAAGAGAATTGAAATATTCTCAAGTGCTACATTAGAGATAAGAATAAATTAAATATTGACTTTTTATTTCATTTGGTTCATTGTTTCAAGACTTTTCTAATTAAAAAATAAATATTTTTGTATCATTTAGTTCAATGTTTCAAGACATGTCATCTCCAACACATACACATAAAACTTTTGCATTTTAATGCACCATTTTCACCTCTTGCACTTTTATCCTTATATATATACCTACCCATAGCTTTTCATGCCATACAATGTCAAATACACACAGACAAAAAACAATATCATTTACTTTTAATATTTCGACAACACCTGCTTAGCTTTAACATTGTTGTTTTATATAATTTTAACTCTTATAAGTTGGCTACAACCAAGAAAGGAGGGCTTGCATTTTATATTGAGTGACAACTGACAACAGCAATTGCGATTTTGATATTAAGGTCAGAGGTTATGGATTTGTAAGCTTTGTAAATGATGTAGATGTGATTGACTATAGGTGTTTGAAATGTGTATTTTGTTTTCGAATTGAGGAGAAAGAGAAAGACACATTTTATATCAACTTTTATTCTATAATATTCGTCCAAAGTTTTTTTTCCTCATTACTTCAATTGAATAATTATAATGGATATGTGTGTGCAATTTATAATTGTTGCTTTTTATGGTGAACTCATTACTAATAAAGTTCGATAACAATTATGCTATAATACATATACAACATTCTTCAAAATCATCTTACATAAAATATTACAACATTATCTGTGCATCGCACGAGTAACTTACTAGTTTTTATAAATTACGTGCCCAATTTTTATCTGGGTCCAATTACTTTGTCATATTTAGTCCCTTTATATATATATATATATATATATATATATATATATATATTTTTTTATATATATATATAAGATAGAAATTCTATTCTAGCATAATCTAAGTGTATAAGGGTGTGAAGCTCCCTCCTGAAAACTTGAACTCCAGCCCTTTCACCTCATATTCCACAAGCACTTATACTTGTAGAGTGACTGTCGCACTAAGGGTGTGCGGTGATCGGTCCCTTTATTTTTATCAGGTCATAAACATGATTTATTTAAAGATCAAGTTAATTTCCTTTAATTAATGGTTATGTCAAGTTTTATTCATTACTGTTGATTTAAGGTCTAGTGTATTGCAGTCCAGGTTTTATCCACTGCCCAGGCGAATCAAGGTCTGTCTCAAAGGGTGACACGTCACAGTCTTATCCACTTCCATTCCTATTCGCATTCCCCTAAAACCCAAGGGGACCCTATATATTCATATTTTTCTGAAGGACTAAAGAAGGATCTGCCCCCCTTCCTCTTGGGAGGGCACAACCCCAAAGAGTTCTTCATGTGTCCCAGCTGGTCCTCAGCTTCTACCTAAACCCCCAACAGCCAACATCGCAAAATCCCAAGCAAAAGTCCCCATTTTTCCTTCACCTGCCCGAAGCTCCAAAACCCCATTTTCAGCCCTTTCCTTTATCACAAAATATGCCACAAAAGAGCTCCTAAAAATAAACAAGAAAACCACTTTCCTGACTCAAAAACCACATAAAAATCTCTCATTTCTTCCATTTACACCAACATAGAGACAGCCCTCCTATGAATCCAATGTTACCAATGTGTATCCCTAAACATTAGTAAAAGTCAAGGAGATTCCACCGAACGGTTCAAAGCTAAAACCAGACCCCTCACCGCTATCTGCCCCCAAGGCAGAAAGTTATATTGTCATCCCTCCGCGTGGAAAGACCAATAAAACAGGCCCCTTCAGGAGCTGAATCCTAAACCATCACTACAAGCATTTAGTTGCTTTTGTTTAGCTGGAAGGAGATGGGAAGAGAGCATTTAGTTGCTTTTGTTTAGATGGAAGGAGATGGGAAGAAAGAAGAGGAGAGGAGAGAAAAAGGGTGAACAAAAGTACCCCAAATATAGTTCCACAAGGCCAGTCGAGCAGTAATTGATGCTTCGCATCTCATATGAATTTATAGCAGGCATTTGCAGCACAATCCTGCAAAGGGTTTCTGTTGCCAAAATATTAGAGTGAACCCAGATGTGTTCAAGCTTGTTGCACTATTAAAAGTCCGCTTTTTGTAGATCGCATTTTTATCAATGGCTTTCACAATTGCCAGTCTGAGATATGTGCACATCACTTCATTGTGGTTTACAGTATCCTAATATGCATTTTCTTAATCAAATAATGGTGCCCATTAATATATCATTTAATGTCAGAATTTTTGTCAGTCATACAGCTTTATGTCAATTTTTTTCAGCTTTATACAATTTCTCCTCTTTATCTATTTTTTTTTGGAACCCACATTATTTTAACAATGTGGTGTTTGTTAACATTTGCTATCAAAAAAATAAACAGCTAAAACCATGTCAGCCATCATTACAAAAAAAAAAAAAAAAAAAAAAAAAAAAAAAAAAAAAAGCATTCTCTCATCCCAATTGCAACCAATTTAATATATATATTTATATGAACCGTATAAGGACAGCAATTTTGTTTCAGAAGCAGGCCATTATCATTGCCTGGCCTGTTCAATTGTCTTATTCAGATACAAGACGATAATACATGAATGAAGACAATTTTATTTGGAGCCTTTAACGTTTAAAAGGAGGTAAAAAAAAAAAAAAGGAAAATACAATAGAAAAAAAATAAAAGATAAGAGATGGTGAATTACATAGCCACATAAGTAATCTTTCTCTAGCTAAGAGTCAAGTACGAAGTATATACATGAGTAAAATTTTGAAAAAGAACAAAAAAAATCCGTGTACCCTATCAAAACTGGACTCCTCCATGGATGCAATCCCCAGAACAAGAAGTGATGGCCACACAAATCTGTTGGGTTGAGCCAGTGGAGAGACAAATTTGGCAACTTTCAACGTGATTCAGGAAATCAGAGGTTAGGACAGCAAAATTTTTTACCAATTGTGCAACTGAGAAGTAATGCTTTTTACCACAGGATGGTATGTTGTGTGCATGAATCTCTTAGCTTTCTCCGAGCCTGGTTGCTCTAGCCACTCATCATATAAGCTTTTTACAAGTGGATTCTTGAAAGGGTCAGCTACCAGAACCTGTATGGTAATAAAAGCATAAACAACTAGAACCATAGAAGCAAGACCATGAGCAAGCCAAAGAAAAGCTCAAGGCAAAGTAAATAAATAAATGAATGTGTGTGTAAATTATACATGCTAGCCAAATGAAATCATCCCCTAAAGCTCTATGTAGCATTTTCAATAAGTTCATTTTAATCACCATACCATTTGAAGCATCATTGATTGCTCATTTGTCTATGTAGTTAAAATGGATTTAAGTTGGAGATTTTTGAGGGGCAGTTAATCCATTATGAAGGATATCCGTACTTTAAGATATATCCTTGGATTAGAGTCAAAATTCCAATTGGGCAGATCAAGCATCAATAAGGTTCATTCCAGGGAGACAATTAAATAACATTGAAACCTAAGTTATCATGGGCAAGCAAAGTTGATGATTCAATAATGTATGATTACTGGATGCGTAAGGACTAGACCCACCAATAGTAGATTAATTCATCATATAACAAACCAAGACATGCTTCAGCATGAAAGTCCAATTTTACAAGAAGTAGAATAAAACAGCACAGAAAGTCATCTGAAAAACTTCCAGAATTCCAAATACACACTCACATTTTCCATATAAGCAGCTTCTAATAACTGAATCAACTCCTTTGCAGACTGCCCAGGCTTTGGCTTGATTTGACCTCCACCGTTCAAGCAACCTGTATGATCATATCCAAATTTCAAATTTCTTTAAAAAAAAAATCAGGCCAAATATTTTACGCACATGATCCATTCACAAGTAACAAAATTTTTTAAACGAAATAAAATAAGGAAAAATGAAAAATACCTGCAGGACATGCCATGATCTCCAGGAAATGGTAATCACATTTTCCAATTTTAATTTTCCTGACAACATTTTGCAGGTTCCGGAAACCATAACACAATGCAAATTTCAGAACAGTTTTCCCCTCCACCTACATTAAAAGATGGCATGATATCTTATATCACATAACAATGAGCAGCAAAATGCATATAATAATACGTACTATGAAAAAAATTCAAATCTTTGTAGTTTGAGAAATCCAAAAGGGCACACAAAGATGTGAAACAATTAGAAAGGGTCAAGCATAAAAAAAGTCGTACCCAGGGCTCAAAGCTCTCACTTTTGTGAGGTCTGGGAGAGGTCACGGTAGGTAGTCTTACCCCCAATTTTTATAAGGACAAAATTTAGGTATAGTACTTAAGTGTTGTTCCTTAGGTTACTCTTTTAAAATTCTGCCATGTGGATTTTTTCTCATGAGATGAAAGTTTATTTTTTAATTAAGTAGCCATGTGGCTGAATCTTAAGAAGGAAACGTTAGATCTGTTCAGAACTCAAAGTCCAATGAGGCTCATTTAAGTGGAAAGGTCTAACTAGAGGGAACATCAAATTCTCATGCCAATATCCCATAAAAAATGTATGGTTTCTGTTAAGCAAAGCTTCTTACAAGAACATTCTCCATATGACTACAAGCTATATGAAGAAAATTTGATAGGCCTGAACTTACTTCAAGAGACACTTCTTGGAAATCTGAATTTCTAATCGTTCTGAAGTCAAGAGGACCTTCAATTTCTCTTCCAAAGAGTAATCTAGCAGCATATCGAAAAATTGTTTCAGCATAACCTCCAGAACTTCCATGGACCCCAAAAAGATGCCCTTCTTCATTAACATTTGTCAGCCTGCAGGAAGATCACACGAAACTATATGTAAATGACTGTATGACACAAGGGAAAACTTAAAAGGACAGTGTGATTCTTACATTCTATCCGGTGGGGACTCTTCCATGGATATAAACTCCACTGATTTTAACTACAAAAATTGGCCACAAAAAATTAATATATATAGATAGCTGTTGTTAGAGAATGCACTATAATAATGGAGGTGCACATTAAATCTCACCTGTATCAATTCTAAAACTTCCCCTGTGGTTAACACAGAGTCTACCTCTGGAATGCTAAGACCATTTTCATGAGTTTCACTTTGGGGTTCTGCTTGAAACACGAAGTCCTCCCTGGCAGCCTCTAGCTTTTTATCATAACAGGGCATTACAGTTACGTGGTACACCTCGTCCGGCCTAATAAGTTCATTGTAAAACCATCAAATCATAATCAAGAACTATCCAACTGCAGATTTAATAAGCCCAAATTCTAAATGCTGAAATCCTTGACCAGCATAAATTAATCCTAGTTATAATAGCCTCAGAGAATAATACAACTTAGGTTATAAGAATTTTCTTATAAACCTATGACTCCAAGAGAAGATATGCTTCACATCACAGATATAAAAATGAGATGATTTGATATTAGGCTGGATAGGTTACCTAAGACCCATTTCTCGACATACATGATGCTTAACGATCGATCCAATTGTCTGCTGGGGGCTCTTCACTGAAGATATATAAGGCAGAATATAGGATCCAAGTTGTTTTTCAGCATAACATATCCACCCTGCAAGTAAAGGAAAATTTTAACAAAATACAATGTTACAACACTCAGACATGCTCTACAGCACTATCTCTAATCAATAGGAAATTCAAAACCATAGACTCCATGCTGACTCCAAAATCAACGCAACCACATATCAAACTGTACAACAAATTCTTGACAGGAGTTTCTTTTTTAGGTTGGGGGTTCTCTTTTAGGAGAGAAGGAGGGGTTTTTTGGGGGGGGGGGGGGGGGGGGGCGCCACGGGAAGGAATGGTCCAATAGCATCACAGAATCATTGTAGGCTGACATGTATACCTGGACATGCTGATGAAATCATGGGCAGTGACAAATTACATCTTTCATCATCAGTTGATTGGCTTTGTTTGTACCTACTGATGAACTCGTTACAAGTTTCAACAAGGGTTAAGTCTCTACTGCAACTTGTATCGAAGACTGCCTTTACTCCCAAGGATTTAAAAAATGTTGTAAGTTTCTTGAAAACCTGAAATTGGACAAGAACTCACTGTTAGAAGTGAATGTGTGTAAACCATACCAATTATCGAAAAGTACTATGAATGATTAAAGGCTCTTCCTATAACTGCAAACTAATGAAAACTTGAGGCATAGACCATAGTTAGACTAATCTTCAACACAACAAAGAAAAATGGCAGTTATAAATTAAACTGATCTTCAACCATAGGACGGAATAATCAAGAATATAAGTAAATGAAAGCAGTAAATCAGAAAAAACAGTGTCAGTTTCACCTGTAGTGGAGAGATGCCAAAATGAACTGCAAGGGAAGTTCTAGACTGGGGTGAGAGTGAAACAATGACAGTCTTCCCATTATTAACATTAGCAAGAAACTCATCCAAACTTTGCTTCTCCAGCATAACTGTCTCAGCTGATGTTACGCATCCACTGCATGGTCAATTGAAATCATAAATTTTAAGAGCTTTATATGGGAAGAAAATCAAGAAAATCTTTTCCAAAGCAACCAGAGAGACAATATGTTCCACTTGAAGGTCACCAATACAAGGACCAAATATTGGCATCCAAAACATCTTATCCTGAATATCTAAGCAAATGCCTCTTAAACAATTACTCTAACAACAATTTTGGCAAGTAGCCTCCTAACAGCTTGAAAGAATGGCACTATAGTAGAACCTATACATACTCATAAAGTCTACAATTTCACCTAATCTATTTGCATTTATTTCTGAGCATTTATAAGATGGTTGGCCACATGTTGATCCATTGTGGTGTTGCATGTTTTGTGGGGTGTGGTTTTTAGAGCTTTTTGGGATTCAATGGGTGATAGCAAAGAGGGTAGCTGATCTATTGTTTAGGTGCACAAATTGGTTTGGGAAGCAATCATTGAATATTTGGAACCTTGATCCGCTTTGTTTGATGTATATATTGTGGAGGGAAAAAATACAGCCGTACTTTAGAAGATACTGAAAGATCAATAGCTCAGTTGGAATCCCTATTGATTCAAACTCTGTTTGATTAGCCTCATGCTTGGGGTCTTACACATAGCAATGCCATCTAAAATTTTAAAGAATCTCTAACCCTTTTTTTTTTTTTTTTTTTTTTCTAATTATAAGTAATGAAATTTTATTGATATTAAAAAAAGATTCATCCAAGCATATAGGCAATTTACAGCTTGGGACTAAACAATCAAACACGCAAATTACATTAATCTATCAAATCAAAGAAACAGAACATAAAGGCCGACAATGCAAAGTTGATATCCATTCCAACAAAGTTTGAAAGAAAAATAATTTGATATCAGGCATAGCTCTCTCTGTGTCCTTGAAACTCCAATTGTTCCTCTAGTGCATAATTCCTTGTAACTCTTTTAGATTACTTTAAGTACACCATTGGGAACATGAAGTAATCTACTTTCTCAATAAAATATCATTGCTTATAAAAAAAGGCCCAGGAAAATTAATCCACTTTATTAATTCTTACAACAAACCCAATCATGGCGATAGTCACATACAACACACGTGCCGTTAAATAGTACACCTGCCTTTACTTTACAGACTACAAGTGTAATTGCAAAAGAAAGTTTCAATTGATACGGTTTGCTTCAGCAGTTCTAAAACCACACTTTTTTTAAAGAACAGAATTTTAAAACCCCTTTTTAGCATTTGCAAAGAAGAACAACCAAGAAACAGCAAGGCCACCAAATTCCCAAAACGCAACAGTCCATGAAACTCACTTGGGTGTGAGTCACGAGTACCCAAAAACAAGTAAAACCTCAAAAGTTCACTAGCCTAAGAAACTATGATTGAATTAATTCAATTAAAAACATAACCCAACAAACAAAGTGTAAGCAACTAAATTATTGCAAGCCATATGCCATCAGGGTCTATGTCTAAATTTCTAATTAACATCATATATATTTGAATAGAGCAGAAGTGTTACGTCTAAAAAATTTTCACACCAGATCCAAAGTGGTAAGTTGTTATTCACTTATTTATTCTAATTTGAACCCACCACTAAAATTACTTTTATACCATTTATTGTGAAAGTGTTGTGGGCATAGCATTTCTCTAAATATAATACACCTCTATCACTAAAGCTACAAGCAGTTCACTTATTTATAATGGGTGTGTTTGTATAAGGTGGTTTAGGTTTAAAATGAGTGTTCAAAAAAAAAAAAAAACTATGAGGAGTTGCAGTTGAGGAGTTTTGGGGGCTGTTTGGTACCTGCTTTTAAACAACAGTTTTCAGTGTTTAAACAATAAACAATAATAACACGTCTTATATGTATTTCTATAAGACCATTTCCACAGTACAGAAAACTGCACAACAATACTTAAACACTACTACCGAGGGGTTTTAAAAACGCACCTTTAACCTCTCAAAACACCTAATCAAATGGACCCAATAAATGTTACAGCAAACAACTTATATTAGTTAATGTTTTTCATAAACAAAGAAGAGCAATTAAACAGAAAGAAAATGGTATATGATAAAAGTGAAAATACCTGCATGCTAAGCAGTCCTTGAGTGAAATTTTAACCGGTTCACTTTGCAATTGCTTGTTAGAAATCGAAACCTTACACCAACAATTTCAAAAATACAATCAGACCAATGAACTAATAATAAAAAAAATTATGAATTCAATTCGAAACCCTTAAGTACGAATACTTTTGCTTATCAAAACCCTAATTCTGAATCAATTTAAAAAAAAAAAAAAAAAAAAAAACCTCAGGTTTATCTGGCTTGGTTGGATTAGCTTTGAGGCCCTTGAGAGAAACTATGCAAGCCTGCGACGGCGCAATGAAATCGCTCAGATCTCCAATCCGCAGCGTCGCTGAGAATTTCTCCGACATCTCCTTCTCCTTCTCCTTCTTCTTCTTCTCTAAATTCGCGAACTCAATCCGCGACTTCAATCCTCCTTATTCTTCTTCTTCTTCTTTGTCTTTTAGGGTTCCGGAAGCTACGGAATTTCGTTACAGAGAGAGAGAGAGAGAGAGAGAGAAAGGCGAAAACTGAAAAGAGGGAAAGGAAAGAAGAGTTGGTTCAGACTTCAGAGAGGCGGTGAAAGGGAAAGTGATTATTGTATATGAAACTATAGCCTGTGAAGAAGCTGAGATATTAAGATGAGATTTTTTTTGCCGAACCAATGAGGTGTCATATTTTTGTTGAAAAAACAAAGTCAAATAAGGTTTGTTTGTTTGGTCTTGTGGTCCAAAGCGTAGAGTATGGAATTTGTCACTCAGTAAGGCACGTGTTCGCCACGGTCCACAACCACTCACGTTGCTTTGGTGATAGGATTGTGTGTAACGGGTAAGAACCAGGGGATGCAAAAATTGTCCAACCCGCCAGCCCTGAAAACACTATTGTTTTGCCGGGTTTTATTTATTTTTTTCAACTTATAGATAATATGATGAACCTAGACAAGATGATGAGAGGCGTTAGGTTTTACTTATGGAAAATGATAAGAGTTATTAATTATTTTATAAATTATTGCTAGTGAAAAAGTAATGTTAGTACTAAGATACCAAAGATTTCTTATTCAACCATCAGAGACTTTACTAGTTGAACTAACTGAAGCCCACTCATCTTTATCTCATTAATGTTGGAGATATCTTGTTAAGGATGATAAAATACCTTAACTTGCCTTATTTCCACTATGACATGGTGCATTGCTTTGTCTCAAAATGAGCTTTTTATTTTTAAAATTTACATATATGAATTCGCGGGTAAATATAATTGACACACAATTAGTGTGTAATTGGAAGGACACTTTGACATGGAGCGTAAGTGTATTTAAAATCTTAAAACACTTGACATAAATAATAGGGTAATTTTCGATCTTTTAATTCAAAAAATTTGAGTAATTAGAAGAACATTTGGCACAAAATTGGAGTTTAATTAGAATCTAATTTAAATTCTAGATTGAGTTTTTCCACTTTAATATATTGTGTATGATTTGGATAGAATGGTGCATATTAGTCCAGCTATTGTTGAAAGTGATGCAAATATATCCTATTCCATACATTAAAATAATATATCCATCACATTAAAATTCCATTAAAAAAAAAACTTCAAACGGTTTCTCCCTATCATTCTCATTCTCATCCTTATCCTCGTCCTCAACAACAACAACAACAACAACCTATACTGCCGCAACAACAGCCACCAACAACCACTGCCGCAACAACACCGACAGCCACCACCGGCACAAACTCACATCCACCAATGCCACCTCAAAAAAAAAAAAAAAAAAAAAAAACACAACCAGAGAGATCGGCTTCACCTCACAAAAAAAAAAAAAAAAAAAAGAAGACACAACCAGAGAGATCGAACCCACATCCACCAAACCCACCACCGGCGCACAAACCCACATCCACCAAATTAAACAAACGCACATCCCAAATCCACCAAATCAATTATAAAATTAATTACAAATTACACTAACATCATAAACTGAATCGGACATACACTGCGGCGAGATCAGCGATGGCGAGACGGCGATGGAAGTTTTCACTCCCGGCCACCGTTTCCTTCACACCAGAGTTCCTCTTCGTTGCAAAGTGGGTCAGTGATCAGTGGCGAGCTTGGGTGTGGCGAGACGGCGATGAGACAGCGTGGGCGTGGCGAGATGGCGATGAGACGGCGTGGGCATGGGCGTGGGCGTGGCGATGAGAGTGCCCCAGAGAGAGAGAGCGAGAGCGAGAGAGAGAGATTGGTTTCAGAATGACCGAGAGAGAAAGAGAACTGAGAGGAAGAGAGAGAAAAAAAGAATTAAATATGCCAACAGTGAAATGGCATGGCTGTCCGTACGCTCTCATATTTGAGAGCGTACTGTAGCATGTCTCATATTTTTGAGACATTTAGCACACCTCATGAGAGGTTGTTTTTGTGTTTGGTGTGCTAAATGTGCTAAATATTTGGCATTTGGCACATTTAGCACACCTAATGGTAATGCTCTTAGAGGATTCATGTTCTATATTTAGACACCACCAAGTTAGTAGGTCACTGCTAGTTTGTTCCGTTCAAGTGTGCTTCTAGAGAGGCAAAACAAGTTGATTATGTTTCTTCTTGTCTTTTAACAACGGATATTTAGGTAGTTTTGTTCTTGGCTCTACTCCTTCTAGATTTTGTGATGTAATAGCTTTGGAGTAATCTATCTATATATATAAAATAGGTTTGGAGCAATCTAGGTTTTTGGTATCTTAGCTACTGTTTTTGTCTCTTTTCTTAATAATATTGTTGTTTATAATGGGTGCACAGTGCAAGTCCTCATAGCTTCAATGGTAATTTGTAATTAATCCAAAATTTTGGCAATCTTTTTTACTTGTGTGAATAGAGTAATGTCACAATCACATAAATTCACAAGGGACACCACTTTTATTAGCCCTAATTACAACATACCAACTCCACAGTTATGGGGGAAAAATTGTAATTTTTTCTCTAGATTTTTTGTTCATGTTGTCTGTTTGTTTCTAAGCTAGAATTATTTTCAATCAAACGTTTATAAGTTTTCTTCTAATTACATTGCCATTTATATCCTAAAACAGAAATTTGTGTATAAGTTAAAGGGACCTATCACTATCAATGCCACTCAAATTACTTGAGTTCTAACATATGTTACCCTTTTTAACATGCAGTCTAATTACTACATGTTTATATCAAAATAGTTAGAGCATCCACATCAAACCATAGGAAATAGAAAAAGAGATTAATTTTACACATTTCACCCCAAAAAACCTACATCAGTTGGGCTAGATTTGTCTAAATATCTAAAATTATTACAGTACCCATGTAAATATACATGATTACTGTTCACTGGATTTGCTCTCTCTCTCTCTCTCTCTCTCTCTCTCTCTCTCATCAAATTTCCTCTCCAAACACAAGATCCCCTACAGAGACTCAACATCAAATACTTCACCTACATAAACTCATAATCAAGACCAAACCCACATCTCAGCCACACCATCAACAAACACAGACACTGCTACTGAAGCTCCAGCAAAGCTCCACTTCACTCCAAAGCCGACACAAACATCAAGCCGCTATCACTGCAAGGAAGCAAGTTAGGTAATTAAATTAAGACTTTTAGGCTGGGTTTGGATAACAACACGTTTGCGTTTTTTAGCTGGGTCCTGTGCACTGTTCACGGGACCCGCAAGCACGAAAAAAAGTAAATCTAACTTTAAAATTAGGTCCCATGACACTATTCACACATTTAAAAATTATTTTGCTACAATGTTTTCAGTTTTTAGTTTTCAAATTTCAGCAATAAGCGGTATCCAAACAAACCCTTAGACTCATTTTAGTGAGAGAAAAAGAGTAGAAATTGAAGAAACCAACTGCCAAAGAGGTTGGAAAATGCTATGATTTTGTGCTCTTTTATTTTTATTGGTATTTGTTTTAGGTTAGATTAATTTGGGCATTTGATATTTGAGAAATTTGTGGGTTTGTTTTGGATTAATGATAAAATCTGGCTACTAGCATAAGTTTGTCTTCAAGATTGTTGGAATTTTTTTTTTTTTTTTGGGTGTTGCTTTGACTAGATTTTTTCTTCTTGTTTGGCTTCAAGCTAGTTGGAAATTTTGTTTAAAGGGGCTGTTTGTTGAGGAAGAGAGGGGTATTTGAAAGAATAAAAAAAAAATCAATAAAAAGTAGTATTTTATTAAAATATAGTGTAAAATAGATAATTTGATGTGGAAGTTTTTACAAAGTGCTGGTATAAAAAAAAAAGAAAAAAAAAAGGATGTTATGCTAAAATAAATGAAAAATTTTAGATGGACTGATGCAAATGCTCTTAGGTCTTATTATTTAGAATTCAATGTTGTTTTTGGATGGAAAATGGTACCGAGTTTGAAGGGGTTTTTATATAAAAAAAAAAAAAAAAAAAAATGGAAGTTGTTTGTTATCAATGAGCCAAAATTTCCCCCAATTTTTAATTAAGAATTCATTTTTCTATGTTAGCTAGTCAAATTTTTTTCAAATGAAATAAATAAAAAATCTCCAACAATCTATCTATTATATTACTATATTTCATATATTCTTAAAAAAAAAAAAAAAATTCCCAATGCACTCTTCTTCTTCTTCTTCTTTTTCCCTTCTTAATCCCTTTCTTTCTCTCTCTTGTTTAATTATTTCCCTCTGGTTAAGTTTCTTTGTGTCAATACCGTAATAGTATTGAATCGTGACTTTGACTACGAGGAAGTGGCAGTCATTGATGATTGATATATTTGGGGATTGATTTTCCTATTGGTGAGATAACTTGGGATTGGTTTTGTTGTCGGGGGTGGTTGCATACGTGATTGATGGAGGAAGGAATTAAAAATAAAATTAAAAAATCGAAGGTGGGGATAAATAGAATAGTTAGTCACTTTCCAAGTTTGGATAATCACGATGGTAATTACAAAATTTGGTTGATTGTCGCTACTTGCTAATCTATTGGGTGAGTTCTTGGGTCCCAACTCTCCAAAATTTGAGTGAAAATGAGACTTTGGGACATCAGCATTAATTTAAATGTTAAGCACAATCATCCACCGTAAAGTATAGGGGTATTTGCAATATGCAATTTAGAATTTAAAATTTTGGAATCAATAGTCTAATTCAATGCTAATTTGTAATGGCCAAGGCCTCAATGTTTAATTTAGTGTCTGTTTAGCAAAGATTATTTTTGACAACTTATTTTACTATTCAGCTTATTTTTGCTACTATTCATGTGTTTTATTGCACTTTTTGGCAAGGTTTTGAAACCTAGACCGGATCATACGGTCCAACTGGAAAAACCGCAAATCTCTCAGTTTTGCGGTTTTTTTAGCTTCAAGAACCGCTCTATGGGAAAAAAGCAGAGACCCGTGCGAACCATGGCCGGACTGTACGGTTCTGAGAACCATGACTGGTTTTTGAGGTTCAGACGGTTTCTTTTTGTTTCAGCTTTTCCGGTGAATTTTGGCCAATACACCGGTATGAAGTGATGATCAAATCTAGAAGAAATACAAGAACACGAAGAAGAACAAAGATCAGAAGGAGATCTGATAATTTCAGATCTTGAACAAAGGCATTTGTAAGGAAAAAAAAAGAACCAGAGAAGAAGAAAAGTTCCTAAAAAAAAAAAAGAAGAAGAAGAAGAAGAAGAAGAACACAACGAAGCAGGATCTGCGCCTAGTTGAAGCAGCAGCCAATAGGTTGCCCACATAGTCGCCGATCATGCTTTCGCCTTCTGCTAGTGCTTCTTCTTCTTTCTTCTTTTTTTTCTTCTTCTCTTTCTTTTTTCTGTTGATGGAGCTCTGTAATTTCCTCTTTTTCACTGAATAGTGAATACTACTGCTATGCGTTTCTCTTTCTTTCTTTTAGACTTTTGTTTTTTTTACTCCTTTTGAATTCTTAAGTCCCTCACGTGCTAACATTGGAAATAAAGAAAGGTTTAAATTTTTTAATAAAAGCAAAAAAATTTCAGCCATTAGATTTAGATCATTTTTTCAGCTGCCCAATATGATGTGACATGCATTGATAGGTGCACTAAATCTTTTAAGTATTTTTAAGAGTAATTTAGTATCGCAATATTTTACTTTTCTTTATTTGCTTTATTGGTCTGTACGCCCACCAAAACAACAGACTCCAAGTGCTGTGCTGGTTAGTTCAAGTCTATCATCACATCAATTCACAACTAATGTCTAATGGGCTATATATGTTGGACCCAAAGAACCTAACAATTACAACAACTTCGGTTTTCTTTTAAGTTAAATCACAAGGCCCAATGTTTCTTTGTTTATTCCAAAAAGCATTTCCATTACATGTGCAAAATATGAAATTGCTAAAAGTATGTTGAGAACTCTTGAGTGAGTTGAACCAATTTGATTCGAGCTGATTAGGAAAAAATATCCAAGATATAATAACGGGTTAAAATGAAAAAAATATCATAACTTAACTGAGAGGTATGATATAATAACTTAAGTTACATATTAAGTTACATAAAAACTTAAGCATGGTTTTGTAACATAACGGTGAAAGTTATGATATGAAAAAATATATTTGAAAGATAGATTTCTATATTTAATTAGGTCATTTAATTTATTTTTTCTATTTATACTAATTTAATATATTTATTTATATTTAAATAATTATTAAATTAATTATGACGTCATCACAGTTCGACCCCGGTTAACCTCGGTTCAACCTTAAAAACCTTGAACCTCTTCCTTTTACGGTTTAATGAACGGTTCGGGCCTGAAAACCTTGCTTTTTGGTACTATTTATGGGTCCCACTATACTATTTTAGTTAACTTTTACTTTTATCTATAGTATTTTCAGCAAAAAATTTTCAGTTTCAGTAAAATAAGTGGATCCCAAACATACCATTAATGTCAATTTGGCATTGGATTATAAGTCAGCTTTTTTGCTTCTGGCTTTTATGTGTAGTTTCTTAAAAACTCTTTTTTTTTTCCCTTATATTTTCAAAAATATAAGTATTTTTTCCTTATATTTTCAAAAATATAAGTATACTTTAGTACACTTTTAACTAATAAAAAGCTAAATAAGCTAAATAAATTGTTCCCAAACAAAGGCCTAACTATCCTATCCACCCTATACTATGAGAGCATTAGAAATATACCTCAAATCTTTAAGGAGTTGGTAGTTCCTAAAATCTCATGATATTTATGAGATTCCAGGTTCTCTTGTTAGCATCTTGGAGTCACTCCAAGAGATTCTTTCCTGCAATAACTTCATGTGTGCGGAGCTAGGAGACTGTATATGTTCGAGGGAATAGTTAAATACAAGAGATTTGGATACTTTCGTTTTTAAAAAAATGTGCATCCTAAATTATGAGACTATTTACAATGTGCACCATAAACCTATTATATCATTGTTATATATATATATATATATATATATATATATATATATATATATTAAGTCGTTGTAAGTTACATTTTATTTTCAATCAAGTTGGTCGATACATCCGCCATAGTTATCCATTATTTTCTGCATTAAGATTATTTTGATTATTTTCATGAATATATCTCCTGATAGTTTTTTTTTTTTTTTTTTTTTTTACATCTATTTTTTGATAACACTTTTGTTACCATTTATCACATTCTACATCTACTATTTCTTCATCATCTACTACTATCTCTATGTTTTCT
Source organism: Quercus glauca (assembly GCA_023736055.1). NCBI lineage: Eukaryota > Viridiplantae > Streptophyta > Magnoliopsida > Fagales > Fagaceae > Quercus > Quercus glauca. The sequence continues at coordinate 78,658,936 of CM043319.1, forward strand.
TCTGGTACGTCTATGAATGGTAGGCTGAGCCTCATTCTGAACCTATTTGTTTATCATTATGTGTTATCTGTTTGAGTTAACCAGTTATTTCCCAGTTATCTGATTTCTCTATATTATGTGTTTAGCCCTAAAGTTTGTTGCAGATGTGTACTATTGAGACAAGTAAGACCAAATCTGTGCTGTTTATTAACCCAGTTAGTCCCAGGTGTCCTGAGTGAATAGTCGTTTAGCCGGAGTGAGGCGTTGAGGCAAAAGTGAAGGACAAAGTGGCAGCAAGAGGTTGTCGTTTGCATGAGATTAGGCGATCGTCTTTGTAGAACACCCTGTTTCAGGTCTAAAGGTTAGATCCAGTCTGTTGAGGATAAAGGTAATTAGGTTGTGATTGTTAACCCAGGTTTTTATCCAGGATGTTGAATAGGTTGTTTAGAAGTAACTCTACTACCAGTCAGAGATCGTCCCTCCCAGAGATTCCTCAAGAAGTTGGAATTCTCAATTCAAAGTCTTATGAGTTATCAGATTTAGATTTAAAATTAGGAGATTGGAATATCCCTAAGATTCCCACCCACAAGATCTATAAGTCTTCATGGTCCTTGAAAAAGGCTTTCAAGACAGATTACCATGTTAAGACCATAGAACAAGTTTATGGTATAAACAAGGAGCACGAGACGTGCTACTTGCTTTCACCTTCTGCCCTGTTAGCGCACAAGAAAGAAGGAAAAATTACCTGCACATAGGTTTAGTCCAAGTTGGAGTTAAACCTTTGATCAGAGAAGGGTTGAATTGTTCAATCCTTATGGCCCTTAGAGACACCCGTCACATCAGGTTCGATGACAGTCTCCTAGGAACCATTTAAACCAGTCTTAGTTGTGGACCCGTTCATTTTGACTGTTTCCCCAACTTCACAATTAGCCTACATGAACCTCATGTCATGAAAGCTCTCACCCTCAATATCAAGACCCAAGGAACCCTCATGATATAGGGGGTCCACCAGTTAGCCTTGATATACAGGATATACTATAAGTGCATTAGGACAAACATGAATGTTCAAGCACTTGACCAAAGAAAGATGGGAGAAACCACTCTCATCCAAGCCACTGACCCTAGATCCAAGATTCAGGTACCCAGAACCTTGAAATGGTTCGAGGTCACATTCCCTTCAAATTGGACTCTTGAGAATGAGAACTTTCCTCTACAGATCCAAAACCCAGCCCAAAATCTAGACTTAGACTTTGTCCAGCAACTAGCCGACAGTACGGTTAGACTAAGTTTTGACCAGTTTAGGTTTAGAACACCCTTGGATTATGATGAATCCAGGTTTAGATCCCCAATAGATCTACATCAACCCATTAGACAGTCACCTATCTTGCTTAGAGATAGACCTGTATCCTAGTGTAGCTCATTCAGACCTTTAGCACCCTTTCCCAAATCTAGAAGAGATTTAGGACTGGAGCTCCAAGGAGTTAAAACCAGATCCCAGATTAGTACACCTTGTTACATAGCCAGACAGGACTTAGTTGTCGATCAGGAAGACGATAACAATAGTCAAAAACTCCCGTCCCCTTCGGGTACGGACATGGAAGATCCTCTTCAGCAAGAAACTGAAATTGATCACCAGCTTATGGTTATAAGCAAATAGTTCATCCCTGATCTAGTTGCCCTAGGCAAAGAGTTTGACTTGGAGAAACATAGAGTAAAAAAAGAAGCCTATAGAGCCAACCACACCAGGGAACAAAAGAAAGAAATTTTGGAAAAATGGAAAGAATTCATGAAAGAGATATCCAGCAGTGTCCATTTCTTTGAATACTTTGAGAACCATTTTGAATGGCACAAAAAGTTGTGCATCATCATCAAAACCAATTGGACCATAGAAGACAACAAAGGCAACAAAGAAGTTGTTCAGTCTAGTCATCCACCCCAGGAAGCCATAACCTTCAAACACCATGGAAGTGATGCAGTTACCTCTCCCTTCAAGTATCCTACCAATGAAGAAAAGGTAGTCAAGAAGGTCATAGGGAAGAACAACTATACCAACCAGTGTTTAGGTGTTATAGGAAAACAGCTTGATAGAATAGAAGATAGGATAGAAAACAAGGTTATCCTCCAACCAGGAAACCCTAGAAAACCTATCCAAACCCTAGAAAAGCCTTTAGTCAAGCTTTCCACAACTAGGCAAACCAACCTCAGGAGTAAGGACAAAACAACCTTAGAAATAGTCACCCAGAAGCTCAAGGAACTAGTGAAACAAAAACCAGTCACCCTTTCATCCAGTATTGATCCCCGACAACTAGTTGTCTTAGACAAAGCCAAGGACTTAACAGCCTTAGAAATTGTTGAACAAAAGCTTAAGGAGCTTCAAAAGAAGAAGGAACCAGCCACCTCTTCAACCAGAAAATCCCCCCAGCTTAAGGTTTTAGATATCCACACAGCCTCTAGTAGTTCTAGCAGAACTTCTTCAAACAATAAAAAGGAGATAGAACATCTAGAAAACCAGTTTAAGGGTTTACAGGTGAACAAGATTCTTCATCACCCCAGAGTAACCCCAACCAGCCTAACCAAGAATTGGTACCCTAAACCAACACCCCCTAACCTCCAGTTCGAGGAAAAGAATGTTATCGACCAGTTCTCAGTGTCTTCGGATAAACTCTATGAGTGGAACATAGATGGTTTATCAGAACAGGAAATCCTAAACAAGATCCAGCACATGACCATGGTGACCAATAATTACTTAAATGAAGGTTGTCCCCATACAGAGGTCATGGAGCTCATGGCTTTAGGATTCACAGGAAAACTTCTGCAATGGTAGAACAACTGCCTAACAGAAGAGTTTAGAGAAGACATCAAGAATGCAATCCAAAAAGATAAGGAAGGAATCCCCATCTTTGATGAACGCATAGGAAAATGTATTCCCAACGGAGTCAATACCCTGATCTATACAATCATGAAACACTTCGTAGGAAAACCCAATAACATCACATCTAGGATTTACGATCAGTTGAGTAACCTTAGATGTAAAACCCTTGGAGACTACAGGTGGTACGAAGTTGTGTTCACCACCAGAGTCATGCATAGGAGCGATTGTAACTCTCTATTTTGGAAGGAGAAGTTCATCAATGGCTTACTCACATTGTTCGGCGAGAAGGTCAAAGAAACCCTTTACAACCTTTTAGGTGTCATAGATTATGGTAACCTAACCTATGGAGATATCTTTAGCACCATTTGAAGTGAAGGAATGAAGATGTGCAGAGATTTGAAAATCCAAAGCCAAGCCAGCAAGAGTAAAGCCAAGTACGAAGTAGGAAACTTCTGTATACAGTATGGCTTACCCTTAGTTATCCCTAAGAGATAGTCCAAATACAGAGGAAAAGAACCCTCTAAGAAGTTCTATAGAAAACGGACAGCCTCTAGGAATTATAGAAGTCATAAGTTTAAGGACAATGATTTCTATAAGAAAGGAAGAAAGAAGAAGTCCACACCACAAGCATCAGGAAAATGCTTCAACTGTGGAAAGAGAGGTCATTTCAGGAAAGAGTGTAAAGCTAAGGCCAAATCCCTTATCAACACACTTGTGAGTGACCAAACCAGTAAGTATGAGACCTTCAAACTCTTAGAACTTGACCACTTAGAAAGTAAGTCTCCTAGTAGTTCTAGTGACCAAGAGATCCGCCAGATATACCAGTCATTCTCCACCTCTAGAGCCCCCTTTAACACCTCTAGTGGACCAGATGAACCTATACCATGCAAGGATAGTTGTTATAGGAACAAGACTATCAATGTTCTCAGTAAGCAAGAAGAGCTCCTCATAGAACAAATTGAAGACCCAGTTATCAAAACTCAAAGGCTTACCCAATTCCATACAACCTTAGTTAGGGAAACCAATAAACCCGAACCAAGGATTCAGGAACCCAAAGTTGATTTGGAGAAAATCTACAATAGGTTTACTAAATCCAAGAAGGAAGTTATGGTTAACAACCTTCAAAAAGAGATCAAGGATACCAAATATGAGGTTAGAACCCTTAAGCAAGAACTAACCATTCTTAGGGTTGATCACAATTTCCTTGATCTAAGAGTTAAACATTTGGAAGACACTTCTTATCAAGGCAATGAGGAAGGTCCCTCCTTTTAGAACCCTTCTGATGAAGAAGTTGATGAAACAATTAACCCTACAACTGATATGATCCAGGAACAATCCAGTCTAAAGTTCTTAGAAACCATCAGTAGGATTAACTTCCAGAAATGGCATTCCAAAGTCAGAATTGTCATCAGCAAAGATTTTGAATTTTAGGTTACTGCCTTAATAGACTCAGGCGCGGATCTCAACTGCATTCAAGAAGGAATCATTCCCTCTAAGTACTTCAGAAAAACCAGAGAAAGGTTAACTTCTGCAAGTGGAAGAAAAATGCAGATTGAATTCAAAATCCCAAAAGCTCATGTGTGTCAGGACAACACATGTTTTAAAACCACATTCATTCTAGTCAAGATTATGACAGATAGGGTCATCTTAGAAAACCCATTCATGTGTCTATTGTATCCTTTCGTTACGGATAATAAAGGAATCACTACCCATCCTTTTGGCCAGCCTGTCAAATTTAAGTTCCTTAAGAGCCTGGAACCTAGAGAGATTAGCAACCTCCAGGAAGTTTCTATCTCCAAGACCTTAAATCTAATTAATGCCAAAACTCCTCAATTAACAGTTTCATATGATCAAGCCAAGTACCTTGGTTTATCTGTATCTACTTTCCTATTCACAAATGATGATTTGGTCAGCCCAATTCAGTTCCAAAAATCATTTCAGCATTCCATTTTATCTATTCATCATAAAAGTATTTGCTTCATGCCATTCTATGTTTTTAATAATAGCATTTTTGAAAATAAGAAAATTTATCCTACTTGTTTAAACAACTTTTGGCAGGAAAAGAAGCAAATAAATATCAGTACCACTAGTAAGTGGAAAATGACTTCTTTTGCTGAGAAGAGGAACAAGGGGAAAGCTCCTGCACAAGACTATCCTCAAGACAAAAGGCTCCCAGCAGCGGAACAGTCTTTTGTAATGCATGAAGGCGCATCCTTTAAGGGAAACCAAAGAGAATCAACATCCCTTCAAGATTATGTCCCGGCAGAGGTGACATACTCCAGTGGTGATATGGCCGTCGTTTTACAGAAAGTTTTATCCAGGACTTTGCAATTCAACAAAGGAGCGTATAAAGATTTACCACACTCCATTAAATTTATCCTTGATAACCTCCAAGCAGCCTTCAACTTAAACCGCCGTGGCCTTTTCCAAAGAACCCTCAAAGCACTAGAAATCCACCTAGTTAACCTTGAGGCAAGAAATGAAGCCATCTCTAGTCTACTCTCTGGCAAAGAGGAAGCCCATTCAATGGGTACAAAGACTATTATTATGGGCACCAATTATGCTAGGCTTAGTCTTAAGACTCAAGCCATCCTAAGAAGTGTAATTGCCAACTTGCCCCCTGAAATACAAACCAATATTTTAGGCAGCAAGGCTATGTTTGAATCATTTGACCAATGGTTTGAATATTTCAAGATACTGGTCACCACTGCCTTCCCTGTCTATGGCAATGATTCTGATGATGTGGATGACATCCTCTTACAAGCAAGATGGGAAGAATACTTTAGGAGCAGTCAAAAAGTTTATGAAAAGAAGCATCCTTTTCCTAGCCTCCTAATCAATTATGAGGATGGGTCTGATGAAGAGGACAGAGATCCCTACTGGCTTTTCAGGATGTTTGAATATGGCTTTATCCGATTTATCAAGTTAACAAGCCATAATCAAATTAGCCAGTTCCCCTAGATCATCCAAAAGGTTATTACAACAATCAAAAGTCTGTTTGTTTCTATTAGATGTTGGAGCACACTCCTACAATGGGATGGAAGCAATTGGATGTCTGTAATACCCTCCAAGCACTTAGTACTCATCAATGGGTATTCCCACCAAGGACCCTGGTTTCAAGGAAACTCCTACTTGTCTTACAGAGAGCCCCATGTTCTTGCAAATTGTTGGAGAAATTACTTCGATAATGAAATTCTTGATACAGTCCAAGACCTATGGAAAAATTATCATTTCATAGGTAATACAGGAAGAATTTCAGTATTCACCACTAGGCCCTACTCAGAATCTATCCCTATCATCCATAGAGCTGGTTACAATAACCCTAATCAGTTCATCAGAAGAAACCCAGAGTTTGAAGCTCTAATATACTGTGGTTTCTGCAACTAATAGCTATATTTCATGAGCATGACTGTAATTACAACCCTCCATGGGATCCCTTTGATGGTTACCCATTTGAGGCTTATGATACAGACTAACTTATATCCAGGGCGTAAATGCACTTTTAGTCTCTACATTTTGACTTTTTTCTATTTTAGTCCCTACATTTTATTTTTTCCACTTTTAGTCCCTAAATCAATTTACGCGTTCCATTTAAGTCATTTTCGTCAGTCAACTGACGGAAATAGCTAAGGTGGCAGCCGGAGCAATTAAAATATTATAAAAATGCCACATCAGCCATGACACATCAGCATATAAATTTAAAAAATTAATTTATTAATTTTAACTAAAAACAGAAATAAAACAGGAGCAAAAACCCAGAAAATCAAACCCAAAGAACACAAACCCAGAAAATCAAAGAACACAAACCCAAAAAATCAAACCCAAAGAACACAAATCCAGAAAATCAAAACCAAAGAACACAAACCCAGAAAATCAAACCCAAAGAACACAAACCTAGAAAATCAAAGAACACAAACCTAGAAAATCAAACCCAAAGAACACAAATTCAAAATTAAACCCATTGTATCAAATTAAACCCAAGAACACACAACCCAGAAAATCAAAAACTCAGAGCCTTGAGAGATGCCCCTGATAGAATGGCAACTTCGGATTCTCATCGATATTGTCTAAGAGCTCACTAGGACTAGGCCAAACTAGGAACCAAAGAGAAGGCTCCTACCACAATCCACCATCAACATTCAACACCAAAAAAAGAAAAAGAAAAAAGCAACCCATGGTCTCCACCAAGCAAAACCCAAACCCAAACCCACAGCAAACAAAACCCATTCCCATGGCGAGCAAACTCAGACCCACGACGAGCAAACCCACGACAAACCAACGGCGAGCAAACGACGAGCAAATCAAAAACCACCAACCCAGATCGCAACCACTGAAACACAAGACCAACAAACTGAAACCCAGATCGCAAACCGAAAATCACCAACCCAACTACCACCCAAATCGGCCAACCACCACCATTGAAACCCAAATCGCAACCCACTGACCAAAATCTCAACCCACCGGCCCAATACACCCAAATCACAAGACCCACCACCACCATAAACCCACCAACCACACCACAACCGACCACCACCACATCATAACCCAATAACCCAAATCAGCCAAAAGTCACGAACCTAGCCAAAACCAGATTCACGGCAGCCCACGGCCTGACCCACCAAGCCCACGACAGCCCACCGCCGCTGCAAGTCCTTAACCCACGATTCACAGCCACCAAACCCGACCCAGCACCAACATCAAGAGTAAGGGCCATTGAAGACGAAGGAATCGACCTCCGATCTGCCCAGAATGACTTGAACAATCGCCGGTCCACTCGTCGGTGGTGGAAGTACCATTAAGGCACTCGATGGAGAGGACCGTCGGAGAAAAAAGAAATAAGAGAAAGCCAAGAGAGGAGTTTGATCCGAGAGGGAGAGGGAGAGGAAGTGAGAGAGAAATAGGAAAATGAAAAATGAGTTTGGCATTGTCTGAATTTAGTGTTTATTGATGATTTTGTGTTTTGTTGACAAGAAATATTAAGAAAAATTGATAAGAAAATTACTACAAGTTTTTTTTTCTTAATCTTTAAATCTTAATTCAAGTGAATTTTGATTTTTAATTCTGTTTTGATTTTTTTTTTTTATTTAGTTAAAATTAATAAATTAATTTTTTAAATTTATATGCTGATGTGTCATGGCTGACGTGGCACTTTTATAATATTTTAATTGCTCCGGCTGCCACCTCAGCTATTTCCGTCGGTTGACTGACGGAAACGACTTAAATGAAACGCGTAAATTGATTTAGGGACTAAAAGTGGAAAAAATAAAATGTAGGGACTAAAATGAAAAAAAGTTAAAATGTAGGGACTAAAAGTGCATTTACGCCTACATCCAGCTATGAGGATTGCAAGCCTTAAGAGTGATCGGTCATCATTTACCAGATTAGGACTTCCCTCATTCAGTTCAAAAGGCCATTACTTATAATACAAGATCACAGTCCAGCCTAGACTCTGTCTAGATCGTCGAGAAATCTAATAAGGAATTAAAAGATCTTGCTTAGCAATTGCTCATTCAGTAAGAAAAGTTAGAGTCAGAAGAAAGAGTTTCTCCTGCCTCCTCATAAGCCTCAGTCAACCGCAATCCAATTGACCCCTTCCAGGATTCACAAGACCCGTATGATGGTTACAATTTGGATAGCGATTAGAGCATTCTGGATAGCACCAGTCACTATTCAGAACAGTTTCTAGGACATGTTACTATTCATCTATAGCACCAGTCATTGTACATGAATAGTACCCGCACTCAGCAGATTCCAGAGTCTACTATTCATCCACAGCAACAGTCACTGTTGATGAACAGTACACCAGAAAAGCATGGGGACAGAACATTATTCATGAACAGTAACAGTCATTATTCATTAACAGTACCTGACACAATAATCCAAAAGTATTGTTTGCTTTTAGTGGAAAACGTTTTCACCTCAGTAAAAGCATTTCATCTTCTGGATTTACAGTAATCTTCAGAAGTATCCAAGGCTTCCTCCAATCTATTTAAGGTAGCTCAAGATCCATTCTGAAGTAGGCAATATTTTAGGAAGCATTCCCAAAATACCTCCCTTCTCATTACAACCCAATACTTGTAATCAGATGGCAACCCCAGTTTACACTTGTAACACCTTAACCAGTCTTCACAATTGTAACCCTATGGCCTCAGTTGGCCTTTTATTTTCTGTAATTCATATGGCCCCGATCGGCCTTTTAGTTTGTCTGTAACTTACCCCCTTTTGGTATATATATATATATATATATATATATATATATATATATATAAACCTGTGCGTGCCTATAGTGGGGCTATTGGGCCAAACCCCCCTTGGGCTCACAACTTATTTGTAAAGTGGGTTTTGGATTTCCTACTTTGGGTTATTCTTGGCACAGAGACTTAATGAAGCTACCTCTCTCTCTCTCTCTGAATCACCCTCTTCTCTTTGTTCCCACTCTTTTCTTTTTCTAGAACCCCTACCTTCCTATTACTTCTCATATTTATAGCTCTAAATCAGTAGAGAGATCATGATTACTGTCGTAGTTAGTGCAATTGGAGGTCCAATGTCATCAGTCGCAAGTGGATGGTTAGGTAGGAGTGGAATGTGGTGAAAGTGGCCTTGGAACTTGGTTTCCACTCCAGCAGGCATGCCTGGCAGCGGTGCCTTCCTGGGCACTGCCGGGTATGCTAATGATGGTGTGTTTGGACGTTACTCTTTCTTTATTGTTTGGTAATGGTTTGCCGAGTAAGGATCAAGTGATAGAACTTGGGCCTGCAATTTGTGTGGGTTTAGACTGGGGTTTTGGGGTAGAAAGAGATTGGGGCCATGGGCCATGCTGCTGGGTCAGAGCTTTAGGCCCAAATGGATCTGGGCACCATGATGCCGTACAAAACCTATTATATCATTTGCAAAGTGGATTACTAATTTGGATGGTGAGCGTGAATATCAAATTATTCTTGATTTGGGGCGTTGATCGCATAATTTTAAAATTTAGAATACATACTGCAAATAATATGATGAAAGGTGACTAAGTACAATTAATCGTTAATTTTAAATATTTTATGTATGGGAATATTCTTTATAAGGTAGAGTTTGATGACGAGGTTATAGGTTTCACCCGATTGCCTTCTTCTTTTCTTCGTCACTCTCTTTTTTTTTTTTTTTGGTTGAGATTTTGGTGCATAAGATAACAAAATACTACTAGGTTCATGAACTAGAAAAGTACAAAGGGAGATACCAACTACAAAGTGCATAAGATACCAGAATATAAATAAAGTCCCCAGATTCCATATGATGACAAAAAAGAACAGTGTATAAACGATGATTGCAAAAACGAAATTTACTCACAAGGGAGGTTTTTGAATCAAATTCTAGAACGCAAGAACAACCTATGTAATATAGTGGTTTCCTTTTCCTGATCCTTTGGATTTTATCACTTCACCAAAATATGGCTTCTTATCTTGTGTTTTTAATTTTCCAAAATTTATTCATTCTTGTGGAGGAGTCGGACTCTTGCCACCTCTCACAAAGAGTGTAGACTCTTACCATAACTTTTGAATGGAGTTTGTGGTGTAAATTTTCCCTCTCCCTTGTGTGTGTATTTGTCTCTCAAAAAAAAAAAAAAAGAGTGTGGACTCTTGTGTGAGACTCATGTTATGATAGGGTCCATATCCCTTGTGAGAAGAGGAAAGACTCCTTGGGTAAGACTAAAGAATTTCAAGTAATTCTCTATTAGCTAATATGGCTAGTTTTGTACATTCATATAAAACAAAAAAAAAAAAAAAACAGAGAAGATATAGCGAATTTTGGTTCAACCAAGGAGAAAGAAAAAAGAAAAAGAAAAAGCAAAACAGCGAAAGATTTTCATTCCCACTAAATCTTTCATCTTTTTTTTTTTTTTTTGAAAGAAAATCTTTCATCCTCTTTAGGAGTTGTGGAACCATGATTAAAAAAAAATCATGTCTTTAAGAACATGATATATAGTTTATATACTAAGATTCAAACTAAATTAATAAATAAAAATTTAAACTATGATGTATTTAGTATTAATAAGATATAAATAATTTATATTTAAAAAAATATATAAATACAATAAATAACACAAAATAGTTGTTTCTTAATACATTTCAACTCAATTGACTATTTATATAGAATTTGAATTGTTGTGGGCCACATGTGGCTTTAATTGCCACAAGTCCAATGTTTTTGTTTTGTTTTATGGGTCACAAGTCCAATTGGAAATACCCCTAACCAATTTAGAGCCTCAAAGGTTCGTCTATAAGAGCATTAACATTAGTTATGTTAAATGCTAAATTTTTAGCATATAAGCACACTAAACACAAAAAACCAACCTATATCAGATGTGTCAAATTTTAAAAAAAATTTAACATTAAGCTACAGTGATGTTCTAAGGGTACGTTTGGTACACTGAATGTAGATTACATTAGGAATAGTAATCTTTATTACTGGGAATAGAAGACATTGTAATGGAATAACTATTACTGTTCATAAGTTTGGTTGTTACATATGGAAAACTTGTAAAAGATGATGTATAAGGAAACTTTATATTTTTGGAAATATATTAATTTTAAAACCTATAACTATTACATCCATTTTAAAGAGGAATAGCTATTCTTCAATTTAAAGAATAGTTATTCCAATGTAATAACTAATTCATGTAATAAAGATGCAACCAAATGATCGAATTGATATTACACATGAATAACTATTCCATTACAGGAGCTATTGCAGCGTACCAAACATATCCTAAATATGAGATGGTACGGATAGATATTCTAAAATTTTTACTTATTTTTTTTATTCATCTCTCTCTCTGTCTCTCTCTCCCCTGTCTTCTCTCTCTTGCCTCTTGAAGTGATGCTGGTGGTTTTGTAATCTTCGCCAATCTCGACGATTGTGTTGCTTTGCTACTCACCAATCTCATGAGTTGAAAGCTTCCTCTTCTCACGATTTTGTTTTTTTGGTTCCTTTGTTTTTCTTTACAGTCTAGGTTTTTGAGTGGTGTCACATGGCGGCACTGGTTTTAGTGGTGTTATGGGGTGTGATGGTTTAGTGAGCTTAGCTGTGGCATTGGGTTTGCAGGATTGCTGGGGTTTTTTGCAGATTTAATTTTTTTTTTCTCCTTACAGATATGGGTTTTGGATGTGAGTTGCAGTGATTGGGTGGTTTTGGATGTGGGTTTTTGTTGGTTTCTTCAAATTTGTTGTTTTATTTGGGTTGTTTGGATTTTTTTTTCCTTTATGTTTTGTTATGGGTTTTTTATTTATTTATTTTATTTGATTTGGGTTTTGTAAAGACTAGTGATGGTGGGTTTGAGATTTTGGTGGTGGTGGTGGTGGTGGATTTCCAGTGGTGTTGGGTTGTGATCTTGGGTTTTACGGTGGTAGTGGTGGGTTGTGGGTTTATGGTAGTGGAGGGTCGTGGGGGTATGGCTGTTGCTGCTATGGAATATGAGAGAGAGAGTGTGTGTGTGTGTGAGAAATGAATAAAAAATGAATAGAAATGAAAAATATGAGATGTGACGTAGAGTGAGTTGTAAAATAATGTGTTATAATAAATAAAGTAACTTATTGATGTGTCAAATGCTAAACTTTTTAGAAGGGTCGATGCTAATGCTCTAAGAATATATAATTATATATTCAAATTTGGTTTTGTAAGAAACACAAGAGAGGTGCAGTTGTATAAAAACAAAACCTATGCGTGAGATGCAGTCACATCTATAGAACATAATTTGAGGTTGACTTGCCTTATGTCTTTTGTGAGAGAGAGCATATGGGTGTATTTGCGATTTGAGTTTCTTGACAGTTTTATTACATTGTTGCATCTAACTATTTCTATAGTAAAATTTCTAGGTCGTCTCATCACTCGATGTAGATAGTTTTATGAATCGCATAAATTTTGGTATTCTTTACATGTACTTGTTGTTTATTTTATTGTATTTATTGTTATTAATTTGAATCATGAAGGTGTTATTTGCACACCATGAATCTTTTATAATAATCTATTGTTGATTATAAAATAAATTTTCGTGTAATTTCTCTTTTAGCATATAAAATCAAAGCTCCTATTTAAAATTCATCTTATAATTTTGCTTTTATTAAAAATAATTCATATAGTAATTTGAATATAAAAAAAAGGGTAGTTATACTCTCCTCTCTTAAGGTTTGGGAGAATGGCACTCTACCCTAAACTTGAAGAGAAAAAAACACCCCCCCTCTTCAGGTTTGAAGAAATTAACACTCACCCCTTCTGTTTATATTAGTAACAAAATATTTTAAATTTTTATAAGAATCTCTTTACAAAAGTTTAAACCATGGTTAGTAAATACATAATCAATAAATTTAGAATAAAAATGCAATATTTATCAAGTATCAAAACACTTGTAAAGACAGATCTCTCTATAACCCGTTGAAAAAAAGAGAGCAAAAGTCATAGTCAAAATTTTAAAATACACTTTAATTAAAAATTTAAAACATTGGATTTTAATACTGAAATGGAGGATAATTTTGGAAACACGCCCTTAAGTAAAGGGCAAGTTAGTATACAATATTTTAAATATTAATTTAACAAAATTTAGTCAAACGGATACCAAAGGAGGAAAAAGATTTTTTCCCTCTAAATTTAGAATAAACTGTCATCTCTCTAAATCTCAAGGAAGAGAAATGTAATTTAATAAAAAAAAAAAAAAAAATCAAGTCACTTAATAAACAAGTTGACACAACTAATACCTTACTTTTGAATATGTTATGTAAAATGAATTTTTTATTTTTTATTTATTTTTGGAGGGACCAGCAGCTAAAAGTAGGTTAGATGGCCATTTTATCTTTTGAATTTTTAGGCAATATTCAATTTGAAGGGGAATAAGACTTTATAAGTGTTAGCTCAAATTTAATTATTGACAATGGTAGTGAATTGTTTGCAACAACCTGAAAATAAAGTCTGTTTTGTGCGTGTATTTTTTTTTTCCCTTCTTTTGTAGTTCATTTTAAGGCGAATAATGAGTAGGTAAGTCTTTTTTTCTTTTCTTTTCTAGTTCATTTTAAGGAGAATAATGAGTAGATAAGACTTTTTTTTTCTTTTCCTTGGCTGGTTATTTCCCACGAATGCTAATGTTAAATTCAGCTAATTGGTCATTGTCCACTTTAGTATAATATTTATTTTAGTGCGAATTTTAGTTAACTTAATTAGTGTTTTAGCCTTTTAGCCTGATGATAAAAAATAATAATTATCATAATACGGATCCCATAGGTACAGATGCCATCTATAAAATTTATTTCTTTTTTAATTTTTGTAGCATACTAAAACAGACTTAACACAGCTGTATATGTAGAAACCAAGCCTCAATTTATTGTTATATATGCAGAGTGTCACAAGCCCACTTTTCATCATCATACACAGAAGGCATCCAAATTACATAACCATGTGGGCAAGAGCTAAGAGGGTATTGGACTATAGATACATATAACTAAGATAAGTCTATTAGTTACAACCGAGAGTTAGCCTACCACCACCTTGGGCTGCCCTTGCCCTTGTTCCCACCATACAAGCGGAAGAGGCTAAAAGCAGACATACAAGAAACAGCTACCATGCTAAGGCTGACTAAGAGTGCACTCGCTATTCCCTCACCAATTTGGTTGCAATACTTCCCATACATATTGCATATCTTCATCCATTGCAGTTCTGGCTGCCCCAACTTCGAAATCACTGCTGATTGTGCAGTAGCAGCCACCGCGGCCACGGTCACATACGCCATTACCTGCTTAAACAAGTTAATTAGTTTTTCTTTTTAATGGTACAAGATAATTAATAATATAGATGAAACAGGACAAATGAACAGTTGCTACATGTTGTATCAAATTGATAGCACTAAGAGGAGTAGTGGAGTACCGAATAACCAGTGGACTTTATGGACTTTAGACATGGTATGACAGCCATGGATATTATATATGTATATCTTCACGAGACAATACTATGCAAATTATCTACTGCCAAAATTGAAGATTATCATTTATGATCACCTCCAAATTAATCTAACAAGCACCCCTTCCTCATTAGTTATAGCTAGCACATGCAGTCACATATTTTACCCTTTCCTCCATAGCAACTCTAATTAGCTTGTGAAAAACGTGTCCAAATCCACATTTTTGTCACACTAGTTTACATTTACTATTTCACACACATATCCACGATTGATACAAAATTGTCCACGTTTTAAAAATGTTTACATTTTAACACATAAAAGTGAATGTGAAATAACCATGGTGGAAAATGTGATGTGAAGGGGGAGGCCCATAGAGAGGAAAGGGAGAAGGAAAGAAAAAACAAAAATTGGAGAAGAGAAAGAAGGTCCGCAGCTTCGATCTTACCACCTAGTCAAGTTTTATCAGTCGGTCTCACAAATTTTATTTAGGAAGTACATTAATTGAGGTCATAAATAATAATGCAAGGCTGCATTTAATTCACACGTGAAATGTTTCATAATCATAAGAAATAGAAACAAAAATACAAGAGGCATCTACTTATAAGTTTGGATTGCTTAACAATGATATATATCAGCATATGTGGCCCAGGACTAGGAGTGTCCATCACTGAATACAGACTACCGATTTGGACATCATGGGATGGTCACGTGAAGGGGACCAAAAATTTATTGGTAGACATGAAGCAACAGGATGTGATCAAATGGCCAAATGAACACATGCATATGACCTTGTTGTGCCGGTGGTGGTGGTTGTTTTTTTTTGGGCTAAATATTTTGTCGGTTGTGATAGTGACAAAAATGAGACATCAGACGTGCAGAGAAATGGCCCTACTGAGAATGCAGAAAATGACCTTTGGTTCATATATATATATATTACAAATCTAAAGATGCACAACTACGTCATTTAAAATTTTAAATATTATGGTAGTCTATATTTTAAATAATATGGTAGTCTATATGAAATAAAATTTCAACTATAAAAATAAACAAAATGGATAGGATTCGAAAGGGAGAGGATACTGTTGTGCAGTGTGCTTATTGCTATTTGTCATTGTATGACACTCATGCAACTCCAGTGGGTTGGTTTAGTGGTTTCTTATGTCTCATGAGATTCATAAGGGTTTTGGGCTTAAAATTTCGGGTCAGCGTCTTGAGGCTACCCGCAAGAAACACGCACTCAAGATAATAGTCAGGTAATCGAAGAGCTGGACACCCATGCAAGTATGCAACTAATTGTGACAAAGTTCTCAAGGGCCTAGACCTTTCAAGTTGATGAATCTGTTGCTTTGTACATTAACCTTCGGTTTGGCTTAAGAAATAAGAAGGAAAAGAAAACAATCAGATTAAGATCTTTGCAGATGATTCCTATACCAAATGAATGCTTTTGGGAGAAGAGGAAGATCCTTTTGTTTTTTACCCCTGAAAATATTAGAGAAGGTCTGCAAGAGTCTGCCACAAGGGCTTTGTAATTGGGAGTGGAGGGAAATTCCTAAAATTAAGAAATAAAGTTAGGCTTTCATTGAGGCATAAAATTGGGAATGGTGAGCATATATTTGAGTGTAGGGGAGATAACACCTTGGGAATACTCCAATTGAGTAGTTAATATAACATATAGGGACACCACTTAACCCAAAAGGTTTAAGCCTACAAGTTTGGGCCCAATTATGTTATATTAACCATTTTTTGTCATTCTTATTCAATGTGAGACTTCACTCACTCATGTATACTCAACATTGAGTGGCATGATGATTGACATATCGATGACCTTTTTGCTCTTGAATTATGGCAACAGAATCATGTACAATATCACTAACAAACCTCCTGATAAGTATTACTAATAATCATTGGAACTGGCCTCTTGCAAATCTAATAGTGTGGCTGATATTGAAAGCAAGTTGGGTGCTTTAATTGTAAGAATAGTTGGTGTTCCTTGCGTTAAAACTTAACAGCCTATTGTGTGCTAGTTGCAACTAGTCTGTTTCCCTGAGAACATTCCTAAACATGCGTTTGTTGCTTGGTTGGCTATCTAGAAAGATAGGCTTACTGGTTGGGGGTTATAAAGGTGATCTTTACTACAGGAAAGAATTGAGACTAGAAATAATCTTTATTTTGCTTGTCCTTTTCTAAAGGGGTGTGACTAACTGCTTTAAGATGTTTGATCAATAGGCAAGTAGGGGATTGACTGATTTGTGAAGAAGTTGGGAGTTGAAACTTTTCAGCATACTTTGTGTATGATAGCCTGGTCTGTGATTATTACCATCGTTGATGCAATCCAAATGCTGAAATTTATAATGAGAGTGCTAGACCTGAAGAAGAGTTGGTTCATGCTGTGTTGTTTAATGTCAGGTGTCGGATTTATTGGTGCATTCGAAGCTCTATTCTTAACAGATCCCTTTACTGCCTTTGAAGAATTCCATTGTGTTTGTGACTTTTAATTGTTTGTGTTTGTACTTTGCAGTGGTAATGGTGTTTTGTTAGCTGGTTTGTTTCAGTTGTGGCAGTTGGTTGTAGTGCTATGTTTGCTGGTATCTGTTATGTTGGTGTTGTTCAGTAGTGTGGCAGTTTGTAGAGTCAGGGCTTGTTTTGGTGTTTGTTATTGTTCTGGTGTATATTGCTGTGTGAATAATAAAATTTTCATTCATAAATAAAAAAGGCTCATTTCAGAATCTGAAATTCATTTTCTAGTCTATTAAACATAATAAAAACAATGGAGCTCAGTATAGCTGGTATACATTCAATTTTATTTTAATATTCATTTTGCAAATAATCCAAACAAGGTCGATAATACCTTTTGGGGTGAATAGTTAAGTGTAATTTTGTTAATGTCTAGCTGAGTTTAATGTTAAAAAAAGGGAAAAGGTTATTAGCACTATCCAAAAGAAAAACCAAAATCTGGGTAACTTGACCAAAAGGGAATGGAAATGAAAAATTGGAATCTATCATCATGAGACATAATATTTAAGTATTTAACCAATTGTACTAACCCTTTACCATGTTACTGTGTATAATCCTAATGAAACTATGAACTTTACTTTCAATATCTTCAAGGTATTATACTCCTTCAGAATCTGAAGTTCAGATTTGTAATATTTTTCTTGTTTCACATGGATTTTCATGCATGCCATGTGCAAAAAGAAAAATAAAAAAAGAAAAGAATTAAGGCCATAAATAAATTAGCATAGAGTGTAGATCTTTGTTTTGTTTTGGATCATCATAAAAAAGTCTAGAAGGCAATGTACCTGATCACCAGAAAAAATTGCCCAAGCTAAGGGCTTGCTGAAAAGCACATGCCCGCTGATCATGCTCACAACACAACGCAACACTTGCATCAACGAGTAGGCAGCAGCTATCCCATTTGCTATCACCAAAAAGCTGCAGAATATGGTAACACAAAACGAAATTTGATCACAAATAACCTCAAAGAGAGAGAGAGAGAGAGAGAGAGAGATGGTTTGAGATCTTACACAAGAGCTTTCATGTCTGTATATCTAGCTTTCTTTCGGATTGAGAAGATTTCTCTGACCTGGGAATCAGTCCCCACAAGAACAGCTGCAAGAACTCCAAGGCCACAGATCACACACCTCAACACCAACTCTGCCACCCTCACTCTCCTATCAACTACCTTCACATTTATGCTATGAGACACTGGGACATTCCCAGGACTTATACCAACACCCAAATTGCTCATCCTTAATTCCCAACACACACACACTTTCAAAAGTCTAGAAAAACACAGAAGAGAAGTTAGAGACAACCCTCAAACTCACACAAGGCCACCCAAGCACTTACACACAACCACCAGCAATAATTTCCACTACTTTAATACACACGCAGGGCAGACACAACTTTTATTTATTTATTTTTTCAATTGCTCAATATTTGGTGATGGAGATTAGCGCAAGCCTGTGAAGTGTGCCAAGTGGTCAAAGCTAGAGGCAGCAGAAATGCTTGACCTCTGTATGGAGAAAGGGGACCTCATCGTTTTATAAGCAGAGCATTCAATGGGGCTTTTAAGTTTCATAGGTCTAGTTCTGTATTTAAAGGACCTATAATATTTATTTCCTAGGAGTTTTATAGATATGCTAGGCCCATATAGAAAATGATAGACGGACAAGGTTCATTTTTGATTATTAGCAATGCCACGTAAACACAAAATTTTATAACATTATTTATACATGCATGTGGTAAGTTTGTACTCGTTTTTATTTGACCTTAATATTGGCATTATTTTTTAGAGAAATGTTAATTGGTATCCAAAGATGTTTTTTAAGGATGATTTGTTGTAGAGTTTAGGTAATAAAAAATGGTATGAATTAATGAGGGGATTGAAAATATTAATAAAATAACAAATGGAACTCAAAACGTTACTTCTATTAACTTTACATAGTATAAAATAGGTTAAAATGTTTAGCCGTAAATCAAAATAATTTGACAAAAAACTATTTTTTAATGGACACTAGTGCCCGTTAACACTCTACCACGTTAACAAATATTATTATTATTATTATTTTTTTTGTGTTTATCAATTTTTTTTATTTGCATTTATAATAATAATAATAATTCTTTTTTGGGGCAAGGTTGTCTTTCTCACTTTCTTTCTTGGAAGAGGCAGAGTTCATGCCCCGAGTCCCAAGGAGTCAGATAAGGAAAAGAAGGCCTTAAATTTTCTCATTGAACGACGGTGTGGTCAGTGGTGGAATTTATGATGCCCCATTACTTCTGCAAACTGCAATAGGCCATTTCAGAAAATGACAAACTAGAGAGCTTTTACCCAACAGAGTAAGTCTACAGATAGTTAAAAAAAAAAAAAAAAAACTTTACAAAAACTCTACATTTGGTAAGAAGTAAAAAAATGATGTATAATAGTGTGTAAAAAAAAATGTATTGTAATGGTCAGATAAAACATAAAAGTTGAAAAAAAGTTGTCTATAATTTTTTTAGGTATAACTGTAAGTAGCGTTAATCTTACCTAGTACGAACATATGCAATAAAAAAAAGGAGAGAATGGTAGTCTGAAAGCTTAAACAAAAGCAAGCACAATAGGGGCAAAAGCTGATATGATAGATAGGATGAATGATTAAAGTGGGTCACTTTGTCTTTGATGTTGATTTGCTCTGTGTGGTGGTAGTAGGTTATGTGATCTTATCACATGTTAGCATGATGAAATGTGACCATTTAGACCACTTATTATTCCCCTTTTGTGCAAGCGACTCCCACAAAGCCACGCGTTTTCTGAATCCGATAAACTTGTTTTAAAAAGAAATGACGGCAAAAATTCTCATCTTTGCCTTATTCTGTTCTGTCTAAGTTTTTCCCGTGACAGAAAAAAAGATAGATTTTGCTGGACATTCTGGAATTTTACCTCTTTTTTTTTTTTTAATTGGCAATATACCCCTGTTTCGAAACTATATAGGTTCATGCCCCTGTTTCGATACTCGATGACCCTAAAATCGAGTTACTTAAAGTACTCGATTGGTATAAAATCGAGTTATGCCCGACCAAACTTTAAAAAAAAAAAAAAAAAATTTGCATAAAACTCGAGAAAATGGAAATCGAGTACCAAAACGCCACTATAGGACTTAAAAACGTCACTATAGGGCTAAAAAACGCCGCTATAGGGCCACTGAAACTGATCGAATACTTATAAAATTTTTTTCCAGAAAACGCCACTATAGGGATGAAAAAACGCCGCTATAGGGCCGATATTCATACTTGTAAAAAATTTTTCCAGAAAAACGTCACTATAGGGATGAAAAAACGCCGCTATAAGGCCGATATTCATACTTGTAAAAAAAATTTTCCAGAAAAACGTCACTATAGGGATAAAAAACGCTGCTATAGGGCCGATATTCATGCTTGTAAAAAATTTTTTCAGAAAAACGTCACTATAGGGATAAAAAACGTCGCTATAGGGATGAAAAAACGCCGCTATAAAGCCACTGAAACTGATTTGCATACTTGTAAAAAAAACTTATAAAAAATTTAAAAAAATTTACATGAAACTCGAGTTCCCGGAACTCGAGTTCTATGCAAATTTTTTTTTTTTTTTTTTTTTTTTGAGTTTGATCGGGCATAACTCGATTTTAATCCAATCGAGTTTTGCGTTGAAACTCGATTTTAATCCAATCGAGTTTTGCGTTGAAACTCGATTTTATGGTAATCGAGTATCGAAACAGGAGCATTTACCTATATAGTTTCAAAACAGGGGCATATTGCTAAATTTTTTAAAAATTAAGGGCAAAAGGCCAGAATGTCCAGATTTTGCTTATATATATATATATATATATATATATTAATAATAATAATTAAAATTTTTATTTTTTTTATGCACATTCCTCTATAACACTTGTTTTCTCTTTCTCTTAGCACTTTTACTCTCTTATTAAAGATATAGCCATCTCATTAAGAATAGCAAAATATCTCTAACTTGTTTTGCTTCTGGCTTATCTTGCTTCCGCCTAGCGTGGGTTTTTCTTGTCCAAAAAAGGGTAAGATAGAGATGGGGCACTATAATCTAATCCTATCCCTCCTTACCACATGAACTTTCAAGTGCTAGGTTGGGAGCAAAAGATGTTCAAGACCATCAACTAAAGGACACCTAAGTATCAAACCTACTGCCACCTTGATGTGGGTAGTAGCCATAAGAAGAAGAAGATGTCTACTTTAAGAAGATAATCTTGAGTCCACAAAGTGATTAAGACCTGAAATTCACTAGAAAAAAAGTACACAAAAAGTTACCAAAACTAAATTAAATTACACGGAGGCTATAATCCGTTTAAATAACAAAAGAAACCATAGGGCATGAAATTAGGTGACAAGATAGTAAATTTTACCAAAAAATTGGTAAAATTGAGATAATTGCAAAATCAAATCCTATTGTCTCTAGGAGATGTCCTAAAATAGATGGAACTTTATTTAGACTTTTAAATTAAAAATTTTAATTGAAATAAAATTACTAAAAACAACAAAAAAGAATATTTCATAGTCCAAACAAAGAAATTTTCCCGAAAAATGGCTTCGGTTGTGGTAGAAGGTGACGAGTTTTACTCCCAGTTCGTTATTTTTCATGTCGCCAATTTTCACATAATTCCATCACCATTGCCGGTGATTTCTACTTCTTAGATTTCTTGCCCACTTACTTTTGACTGTCTCTCTGCTCAAGGAAAATATGTGTTATTTGTTCTACATCACATCTAGAGAATGAACCACTGACGATACTCACGAAATTATTGCATAACGCTACTTTAGTAGTTGGTGAAGGCGAAAATGATGCTCCACTTCAACGCCTCATTGGGACTAACAGGAAGCATGTAGTTAGGCAGAGTTAAGTTCAATGTAGTAGGTATTTGTATTTTAGATATTTTAAGTCATATGATTGTATTGGCTAATATAAATATTGCTATTTTTCTTTTAAGATAATTGACCCTAATTAAGTGGTTTATTTATTGATGCAATTACATGATTGAATTTAATTAGAGAACAAAGTACAACACTTAAGATACTGAACCTGAGTTTTGTTTATATATTTAATTTTTATTGTACTTATAGTATTTGTATATAGACAAAACTTAGATACAATTTTTTAGATTTTCCAATTCAATTGATTAATATAATAAAAACTATTATACTTGTAAGGACAATTAAATTCAACCATATAGTTCATTGGCTAATACAATCATGTATTTGAATTCAATTGGAAACCTTAAGGTACATGGAATTTACCCTTCTTATATGCTTTACTACAAGGATTTCATTTATCATTGTTCATCCTATGCTTAAAGAACCTAATACTATGAATTGTTCAAATTGACCCCTTTTCTTTAATTCAACTAGTTATAATTGATAGAAAATGATCATGTGGTTTGCATGTGACCACTTTATTATAAAAAAATATTTTAAAAATAATACATGCACAATATATTACCATTTTTTTGTTTGTTAATTTGAGTTGGTGGATTAGTGTGGGCAATTCTTAAACCTAAAGAATCAATAATACAAAATTGATTGCATAAGGGGTTAGTTTGCAACAAATCCAAACCATGGGGGGTTGTTTTGCATTTTGCCAAAAATAATTCACATAGAAATTATGTGGTAAGTGTTAAAATAAAGGTTAAATGTTTAAATTTATTATTTCTAATAATTTAAACTTTTGAGACTGTTAGGAATCTAGAGGTTCCTAATGGGGATAAGCATGAATTGTGGGGGGATTGATGGGAATTGTAGTTACCCTCCAGAGAGAGAGAGAGAGAGAGGCACTAATGCATTAATGCACTAGGAAATTGGTTTATTCTTCAATTGATATCTAATGTTGAATTACAATCATGTATTTATAGGAGACTAGCTCTAATGTCATTGGTCCACATGGTTCAAGATAATTGACTAGTTAATTCAACATGTGCTCTATGAATTAAGCCATGTGTTAAATGAGCTACATGTGCTCAAATCCTGACTAACTTATCCTAATTTCAACCAACTACCTAACTACCTAACTAAAGGGATTACAACAATTATTTTATAATCCTAATATTTCCCTCCCCTTGAAAAAACCTTGCTCACAAGGTGTTGTTGTGAAATGAAACCTTCATTAAAGGAGATCTTTCAATGGATCAATACCTTAGTGACATTTTGATCACCATATTCATGCATTTCTCTTTGACAAGTGGTCCCGTGCACATGAATTCTTTGTAGATTTTCAAACTTTTCTTGAATTCTTGAGCCTTCCAGGGTTCTTCAATCTTCAAGGTCTCATTGGTTCTTTGAACCTTAGAATGTTCTTTTATCCTTAAGACCTCATTTGATTCTAGAACCATTAAAATTGTTGGCGCTTGCATCTTGGATTCTTGGATCACTGACACTTGGATTGCCAATTCTTGAATCATAGACTCTTGAATGAAGCCTCCATTGGTGCATCAAGAATTGGTTCTTGGAAGATCATCATCACCTTCTTTATTGGTTCTTTGGACTGAACTTCAAGGGTAGTGTCTTCATGTATATCATCATCCACTTTACGACAAAAATCAACATCCGGCTTGCAACAACAGTAGTAGATTCTTGGAACTTAATTTGTTATTCGAGTTCCATTGAATCAAGAAATTGTAACTCCTCTTCCGTCATATTCTCAAGATCCTCTAGCAATCTTGAGAGCTCTTCTTTCAAGGCCTTTTTAGATTTAGCCAAAGCCTTGACCATCTTTGAAATATCCTTGACATCCTCTGAGGCTTTGTTCAACATATGCTGTATTTCTTTCAAAAGTTTTCTTTGGTCAAAATTGCTTGTCTCAAGATTGACGGCTCTGATACCAATTGTTAGGAACCTAGATGTAACACCCGCTCAATTAAATTGAATTTAATTGCTTCTAGAGTGGAATTGATGAATTATTTAATTTATTTTGAAAGTGATATTATTTTATATTATAATCACTAAAAAGAAAATAAATAAAAGAAGATGTAACGTGAGAGTTATTTTGTGGATTATTCATTTTAAACTTTTAGTGTCCTTATCAGTTAAGGAAAATAATAAGAGATTAAAATGTATTTGGATTAGGAGTTTAAGTGTTATTGGAATTCTTTAGAGTTTTAGCCTATCTAAACAACCTTAATATGAGTTTTAGTGGGAATTAAAGTCTTGGAAGCTTATTTAAGTTTTATAGGCTTCTTAAATGTTAAAGAGATAAGTTTTAGTGGGTTTTAAATTTCAGCCCAAGTGAAAATAGTTTTTACATGTAAAGCTGAAAGGTAAAATAGTGTTTAATTTGTGAAACGGAGAGAGAGAGAGAGAGAGAGAGAGAGAGAGAGAGAGTGCAAAATTACAAGAAACAAATTTTGCTTACGTGTGGTCATGTGGTCAGGTATATCTCTCTCTCAAACATTCATGGATATAACCTACATTGCTAGCGTAGTTTAATATATTTGCTTTAATATCCCATATGAACTCTTGAATTAGGTGATAAGCTTTTGAGTGATTAATTGCTAGAGTTTACACATGGTAGTGGGGTTGGTCTTTTGAATCTTGTAATCTATATTATGGTCAAGTTTCTAAACTTTTATCAATACATGCTTCAGGTCACTAGGTCCTACGGGTAGGAATTACTTGGTAAACCTATTGTATTCTTTCTATGGCTTACGGGTAGGAAAATCCTTGGATATTATATATATATTAGATTAAATTTCTAATAGTCAGTACATGCTATAGGTTGCTATGTCCTATGGGTAGAGATTTCTATGGATGCTATATATATATATATATATATATATATTTGGATCTTATAGAGTATTTCATGGTGGCGTTGAAGTGTTATATGAAATCTAAAAGAAATTATGAATCTGACACCTAACCAAGGTTTTCAGACCCGGACCGTTCATTGAACCGTAAAAAGAAGAGGTTTAAGGTTTTTGAGGTCGAACCGCGATTACGTAATAATTAATTTAATAATTAATTAATATGAAATAAATAAAAATTAATGCATAAAAATTAATAATCTTGACTAAACATTTAAAAAAAATTCAAGTATTCAGAGACTACTAAAAATAAAATGTATTTTTCACAGTTTAATATGGATTTTAAATAGATATTTTCTTATTATTTATAATTTTTTAATAAATTTGTACATTAGTCAACATAACAATATCTTTAAAAGCCATGATTTATACCATTAAAATATTTTAACTATTTATCAACCATTGAAAGGAACAATACAATTTTAAAGGTGGCTAGCTGTTAGGCATTCCAAATCACAGATATTTTCTTATCATTTATAATATTTTAATAAATTTGTACATTAGTTAACATAACAGTATCTTTAAAAGCCATGATGTATCCCATTAAAATATTTTAACTATTTATCAACCATTGAAAGGAACGGTACAATTTTAAAGGTGGCTAGCTGTTAGGCATTCCAAATCTCAAGGTTTAAAGTTTCAAGGTGGCTAGCTGTTAGGCATTTGAGTATCTGATCTAACTGTGCCTTTGAAAAATGAGAAGTATCAACACTGCCTTTGAAAAACAAAAAAAAAGCTTCTTTCTTGCCCAAACAATATTTTGCAGAACCCACTCTCTCTCTCTCTCTCTCTCTCTCTCTCTCCTTGAAATCTCTTGTTCCTCTTTCCTCTTAGAACAAAATCACAAAGTAAAGATGTCATCTAGTCCACCGTGGAGCTGCGCTGTGAAGAACGAAGTCCGTAGTGAGATCCCGAAGAAATGGCAGATCTGGTTCTTTCAGACCACCATTTTTTGGGGGGAAAAATGGCAGTTCCGTCAATTCAACCAATCACGAGACTTAGACACAGGCTTCAGCAGCAGCCGTCCTTTCTCCTCTGTCGGAATCCCTCCGTTCGCTCCAATAATCGGCCCTCTCCACCATTAACTTCTACTCTGAAGGGAGCAGAATTTAAAGCTTGTTTTTCTCTGTGTGTGTGTGTGTGTGTGTGTTTTTATTTATTTATTTTTTTTAAGGTTCAGATTCAAAGGGAAGTAGGGAACTGTGAGAAGCGGTCTGATCATGGTTCTCAGAACCGTGAGGTCTGATCATGGTTCGCACTAGTCCTTGCTCTTTTCCCATATAGAGGTTCTTGAGTCTAAAAGAACCACAAAGATAAGCGGTTTGAGGTTTTTCCAGTCGGACCGTACGGTTTGGTCCGGGTTTCAAAACCTTGCACCTAACTAGACAATAGTTGTATTGATATTAATCTATTAGGACTTGATGAAAATCTTGGTGAACCGTTAGCATGCATATTCTCATTAGATGATATCCTTACAGGTGTTAATACCTCTATTAGCCTCAAAGACATAATAGTAGTAAGGAGAAGTAATATATTATGAAGGATTGTAGAGATGTTTAAAGACTAGTAAATTATTAGGAAGTGTTCCTTACATCCTTGTTGTTAGGGACATATTTTATGTAATTGGCTAATCCTTTGACAAAACGCACTTTTCTTGTAATTGGGTGGATTTAAGATGGGTTTAGTATTTCAAGAAACAAGTGTTCAAGTTTAGTATTGAAGCCATGTAAGTTTGACAAAGAAATAAGTGAACAATGTGCTGCTCATTAAAGCTCGACGGAAGTCTAGACAAAATATTTTCTATCAAGAATTACTGCTGAAGCTTAACATAAGCTGTATCTGTCGAGAATTACGAAATCAGGTTTTCCAGATCTGATTACATGTATACCCTTGAGTATTTATGTAGGGCTTCTTTTCTCTCAACTCTAGACATATATAAGGATTATTTTAAGAGCCGTCACAAGTGATGTAAGGTGATGCAAAGTGATTATACATGCATATTGTGACTGGAGATAGAAATTGCTCTAGTTCATCATATTCTCTATAGAAGCAACTACGTCTTTACGCCAAGGGTTTTATGACTAAGGAGCTTCCTGATCTTCATTGTTGGATGGACTGAAGAACTTTGCAGCCAACATCTTCCTCAAGTTGGTGTGTTAGTCACGTACTAGAATCCGTGTATCATTGGTTAGTCATGTAGTGGGAGTTGTGCATTGAACGGAGAGATTGCCGCTACAATACAAGTCCAATTGGGTATTGGGATAAGGGTTCAACTATAGGTTGGTATTAGATACTGAGATTCCTTTTACTTGTAACTGCTTATTTTGATAATAGTGGATTCTTAGAAGTGGTGACCTTAAATTCACTCGGTGGGATTTTGCCTTGATGGTTTTCCCTATTCGTAAACAAATCACCCGTGTCAAATTTATTTTCCGCTACATTTAGTTATTTGGTGATTTGTTTGTGTTACCACGCTATTGCATGTTAAATTGACTTAATTAATTAACTTGGATAATTAATTGATTAATTTACCAAAGGGGTCAATACATTTTTGGCTTATCAAGTGGTATTAGAGCGGGCACACTCTAATTAGGTTTAATCTTTGCTGTGTGATCCATTGACCCCTGTTGTCATGGCCACTAGTGGCATGAAAAGATATTTTATTTCAAATACATCTAGCTTTTCTAATCTCTATTTGATTGAGTGTTTCAGAAAATGTAAATTTAAAAGTTATTTGAAAGCTGTCTTGATGATTGTTGAAAAAGGTCTTAGTGTGACAAAGAAGAAACTAGACTGTCTTAAAATGAAAGTGTGTAGAGGAGTTCATTTGAGAAGAGTGAATATTAAAGGTTTCATTCATAAATGGTAGATAAGAGAGAAAACCATTCCTATTGATTTGTCAAGCAAGCATGAAGTGTGCTTTATGATGAAGTTTGCGTTTAAGGTAATGGACACATGCTTGTGGTACCTTGACAGTGGATGCTTGAGACACATGACTGGAGATTGTTCTCTCTTTAAGGTTTTCGAGTCTAAGAAATGTGGAAATGTCACTTTCGGTCATGGGAGAAAATCACAAATAAAAGGGAAGAGAACCATCTCTCTACTTGGAATGCCAGACATTACAAATGTGTTGTATGTAGAATGTCTGAGAGTGAAATTGTTGAGCATAAGTCAGATATGTGATTAAGAATCCATGGTGCTGTTCTCAAAAGGGAAATGTCTCATTTTGAATGAGTTTGGAAAGAAACTCATAAGCGGAGTTTGCATTTTGGATAACTGCTATGGATTGGTACCTGATGCTGACAATGTGTGCAATAGTATTCGTTTGCCAAATGAAGACTTATGGCACCAAAGGATGGGGCATGCTAGCTACAAACATCTATCAATTGTATCTAAGCATGAATCAGTGTTGGGAATACCAAAGCTCAGCATTTGTTGATGGACTGTTAGTCGATGGATTGTTTTATTATGTTTTCTTAGGATAATGAGTTTAGTATTCGTGAAGCTATTTGGGATTGTATTTGAAGACTTTATTGTTAAAGTTTTAGTTTGATGGATTCTTATTTGTGGATATGCTCTATTCCATTATAACAAATGTTGATTATTTATAAGACGGGTTGTGCATCTAAATCCTTAGTTTGGGTTTGGGGTGTTACACTAGAGGTTCCTAATGGGGATGGGTATGAATTGTAGGGGGATTGATGGGAATTGTAGTCACCCTCCATAGAAAAATAGAGAGAGAGAGAGAGAGAGAGAGAGAGATGCATTAATGCACTCTCTCATTCTATGCATAGTTTTTACACACACAAAAGGTTATTTCTCTCTCCCTCTCTCTCAAAAAAATTTTTTTTTTTCATTTTTTTGGTGGATTTTATTATTTTTCTTGCATCTCTACTTTAGGTAGATGAATTTTTGTGTTCTATATAACTTTACTTTAGGTTGATGTGATTTAGTTTTTTATTTTTAAGTTGTTATCTTTTTTGTATTCTTTGATTTCATAGGTGATATCTTATTGAATTATAAAGATAATTTATAAGAAATATAATGTTATTCTATTACATAGCATGACTTAGATAATTTGGTGTTTATTACAATATCTTTTATTTTTACTCATTTTCTTCTCATCTTATTTTCTATAATTTTTTTTATTCTCTCTCATATTCTCTCTTAAAAAAGTGATTATTCTCCCTTGATTTTATATTCTTCCTTGCAACTCTATTTTAGTTCAATGAATCATTATATTTTTAAGACTCTATTTTGGGTTAATATGTATTGGTGTTGTATTTTTGAGTTCCCAATCACAAGTTGTCTCTCTCCCTCATGTACTTTTGGTTATATTTTTGTTTGAGTTAATACTTGGTTATTTTGGAAGTGATAATTAAATTTGAATAATATATATGAAACTTAAAAAATTTAGTTGTAAAGAAAAAAAAAAAAAAGGAAATATATCAAATTGGGCTACTTCGGTCCACTTTGGTCTATCTAGTCTACTTCGGTCTATTCGGTCCAATTTAGTCCAATTCAGTCTATTTGATGTACTTAGAGCATTAGCACTCGGTATTTAGAAAATATCACATTTTACCATCTCAAAAGTTTCTTTATCTATTATACCATACCATTTTACAATACACCCAACATTCCAACTTTTATTTTCCATACATCATATTAAACTAATATATCTACACAATAAAATAATATAACCCAATACCCAAATAAAACCCATAACCCAATAAAATATTATTTTAAAATATATCATCTTGCTACAGTACCATCTTATTTATAAGATGGTATTGTAGCACAATTGTAAATTTTCTTACAATTAGAGTTCCGGATAATGCATAATTAAGGTTTCGGATAATGCACAATTGTAAATTTTTTTTACAATTAAGGTTTGGGTGCTATAAATTTACCATTTGGGGGGTTTACAATACCCAATTCCAATGCTCTTAATTCACGTCGGCCCATTTCAGTCCAATTCAGTCCACTTTTCTCTATTCGGTCCATTTGGTCCACATATGACCAATTCGGTCCACTTTGGCCTATTTTTTTCCACTTCGGTCCATTTGGTCTAATTCGGTCCATTTGGTCCATTTCAATTTACTTTAGTCCATTTGGTCCAATTCAGGGTACATACTTAAGAATGGAAAAAAGACAGGTTTTGGTTGAGAGTACTATCAATTATTTGAGTTATATCAATTGAAATTATAGGATAAGTTTTGGTTATCATAATAATCTTCTTAAGAGAATGAGAATATGACTAATAAATTTAAAAATTAAAAATTTTAGTTATACCAAAAGAAATTAGGAAAATATGATACATAATAACAATAGTTAGAAGAATATGGACCATTTCAAAAAAGATTAATAATATCAATAAAAAACATAAAATTTTATATTTGTAAAAATAGAGTGATAGAAATTACTTTTTGAAATTGTTTAATTTTTAGAAAGAACTAATTATCTATAATAAAATTTAGAGAAAAAAAAATTATATATTTAAGGACTCAAAAAGAAAAGCCCAAGCCCACCGAGAACAGTGGCCTGTAGTCCTTCAAGTCACGCGCAACACAATGAATTTTTTTAAGAGAGTGGTCTTCTAAATCAAGTGCAATGCTAAGGAAATTACAAACTTAGGACCAACAGAACCAAAGCAGTTAGTGTGATTGAAAAGAACGACAATTCAATATAAGCTCCTGCATGGGCAAGTCCGAGGATGGGTTTCTCATTAATAAACAGGAGTGATGTGTTTACAGAATGGTGTTGTGCTCTCTCTTTCTATGCCTTTTTTCTTGTAAGGTGTTCCTCTATTTCTGTGGGATTCCCTTCCTTATATAGTCCTTTCCATTTCATCTCAGCCTTCCATCTGTACGTTTCAGTGAAACCATTTGGATGTTTGTCCCATTAGGACCCTTCTGGAGGTGGTAGAGAGAGCTGTGAACTGTGAAATCACTGTTCAAGTGTCTTTTCCTCATAAATGTGGCCAGTTTAGTTGGTGTAGTGTATTAAATGTGGAGGTGGCAGTCACCTTCCTAGATATTTCCTCCTTCCATTGCTTGCATGACTTTGTTGTCTTCCCTGAACCTCTACTTTCCGGTTTAGGTAGTTACTTAAAGTATTCCTGAGGTGTCTTTGCTCCTCGAGATCCTCAGTTGGCGGACTAGTCTGCCTTTTCTTCTCGGACCCCTTATTCACAGCTTTCGTCTGTTTCAGAATGATCTTAACGTTTTCCCTCCTCGGACTTGGTCCACGTGTCAGACTTTGGTTAACATATATGTGGATTTTTTAATTATCCTCGGACAAGGCCTATGACCTAAAAATGTGCTCGGATAATTTACTCCCACAATATATATTCAATATAAGTTTGTTATGAGTTTTAGTTATCATGATAATCTCCTTTAAGAGAATCAAGAATTTGAATAATTTATTTGAAACTTAATAAGTTTAGTTGTACCAAAAAAAAAAAAAAAAAAAAAGCTCTATAACATAATTTCAAAGAATATGGACTACCTTATAAATGAATAATATCAATCATCAATCAAACACACCCTTTAAAAAGCTAAATCAGTAAGTTTATGCTTTACAATTTTTCGATTTTTTGTTTTGATCTTCCGTTTAATTAGCTAGTGATCAATGAGTGTAAATGGTAGAAGTAGTTACGATTTATGAGCCTAAGAGTCACAACCAAACCAATCAACGGGTATGATTGTCTAAGGATTTTTTTTTTTTTTTTGAGAAAGATGATTGTCTAAGGTCATTGAGCTAACTTTGTTTTTTTTTTTTGAAAGAGTCATTGAGCTAACTTGAGCCCAACTCAACAGTAGCGGCTCCAGGAAATTTTTTTAGGGTGTTCTTTAGAAAGTATAAATTATATAATCTAATATAAAAAAAGAAATTCATATATTGACAACAACAACAATAAAAAAAAACACGCAAATACATAAAGTTTACAATTGTATTTTACAAGTTTTTATATTTTGAAATTGTTGCATGATGATCTCATTATCAATACTATAAGCTACATCTCTTTCAATATATATAACCAAGCAATCATTCATCCACAGAATGTAGAACAAATTATAGAGTAAAATTTAATTTTATTGGCATAAAAAAAACTGAGGGTGTTCTCAAATTTTTTTTGAAAGGTAGACAAATAAAAAATTTTAAATTATTATATATATATTTTTAAGGTCAGGGTGGTCCTGTGTTAGGACATATGTGTTTACATGTTAGGAACATATGTCATATTTTATGTAAATTGGCTAATCCTTTGACAAAACGCACTCTACTTGTAATTGGGTAGTTCTAGGTGTTTTTAATACTTCAAGAAACTATGTTTCAAGATCAAGTGTTGAAGTCATCAAGTCTGTCCAAGAAAAAGCAAGTTGAAGTGCTGAAGTTTTAAAGCTCGACACCTGCTCGACACCTACCTCGACACCTGCTAGCTGTCGAGACTTAAAAAGTCAGAATTCTAATCTGATTTTCTTGGGATCCGTGAATGTGTTTTTGGGCCTTCTTTTCTTCTAACCCTAAACATATTTAAGGAGTGTTTTAAGAGCCGTCAACAAGGACACAAGTTGCAAAAGCATTGAGCAATCCTTGTTCAAGCAAATTGTGCTCTGAGACGAAGTTCTTAACCTAGATCATCTTCTTCAAGAAGTTGCTGTGTATTGTGCACCTTAGGGTTTTGTGACCAAG
Organism: Quercus glauca; assembly: GCA_023736055.1. Taxonomy (NCBI): domain Eukaryota; kingdom Viridiplantae; phylum Streptophyta; class Magnoliopsida; order Fagales; family Fagaceae; genus Quercus; species Quercus glauca. The sequence goes on from CM043319.1 coordinate 78,691,742, forward strand.
CATCTTCCTGATCTTCATGCATAGGATGATCTGAAGAACTCTGCAGCCAACCTCTCATTCTAAAGTTGGTGATTGAAGTCGCGTACTGGGATCCGCGCATCTGGTTAGTCACGTACTTGGGAGCCGTGCATCAAAGGTGGGAACTGTCGCTACAGATCAAGTCCAATTGGGTATTGGGGTAAGGGTTCAACTGTAGGTTGGTAAGGTACTTGGGATTCCTTATTTGTAACCGCTTGATTTGATAATAGTGGAGTTTCGGGAGTGGTGACCTGAAATCACCCGGTGGGGTTTTTGCCGTTAGGGTTTTTCCCCATTCGTGAACAAATCACCGTGTCTTTTATTTTCCGCTGCATATTTTGTTATTCGGTGATTTGTTTGTGCTACCACGTATTTGCATGTTAAATTGATTAATTAATAACTTGACTTAATTAATTAATTAGTTTAAAATCACAAGGGGTCATTCAGTTTGTGGCCTATCAAGTGGTATCAGAGCGGGCACACTCTGATTAGTTATTAATCTTTGCTGTGATTGATCCATTGACCCCTGTTTGTCATGGCTATGACCAGCTTTAAGAGATCTATGCTTTCAAATACATCTTGTTTTTCTAATCACTATTTGTTTGAGTGTCTCAGAAAACACAAGTCTAAAAGTTATTTGAATTCACTTGTAATGACTATGGTAAAAGATCTCAGTTTGGCCAAGAAGAAACTAGACTGTCTCAGAATGAAAATGTGCAGAGGAGTTCGTCTGAGAAGAGTAAAAGTTAAAGGCTTAGCTAGTAGAAGGCAGTTGAGAGAAAGAACCATTCCCTATGATTTGTCATCCAAGCATGAAGTGTGTTTCATGATGAAATCTGCATTTAAAGTAATGGACACATGCCTTTGGTATCTTGACAGTGGTTGCTCAAGACACATGATCGGAGATCGATCTCTCTTCAAGATCTTCGAGCCTAAGAAAGGAGGTAATGTGACCTTTGGTGATGGAAGCAAGTCACAGATTAAAGGGAAAGGAATCATATCTCTGCCAGGGCTGCCAGACATTGCAAATGTTCTCTATGTAGAAGGACTAAGGGTGAATCTACTGAGCATAAGTCAGATATGTGATCAAGACTTCATGGTGCTGTTCTCAAAAGGAAAGTGTCTTGTCATGGATGAGTCCGGAAAGAAGCTCATCAGTGGGGTTCGAACTTTGGACAATTGTTATGGATTGGTTCCTGATGCTGATATAGTGTGTAATAGTATTCGTCTACCAAATGAAGATCTATGGCATCAACGAATGGGACATGCTAGTTACAAGCATCTATCTATTGTCTCTAAGCATGAATCTGTCTTGGGGATACCAAAGCTTAGTAGAATGAGCAATGTGGTTTGTGGACCATGTCAACTTGGAAAACAAACAAAAGCTAAGCATCCAAGCACTCAGGCATCCGCTACCTCCAGACCGTTGGAATTGTTACATTTAGATCTTATGGGTCCAACCAGAACCGAGTCTCTTGGTGGTAAGAGATATATCATGGTAGTGGTAGATGATTTCACTAGATACACTTGGGTCATCTTACTTCGATCCAAGTCTGATGCTCCTGAGCACATTGAGGCCTTGTGCACAAGATTGCAGAATGAAAAGAGTTTGAAGATTGATCGAATTCGAAGTGATCATGGTAAAGAATTTGAGAACTCATACATGGAATCCTTCTGCTTGAAATCAGGTATATCTCAAGAATTCTCTGCACCTATTACACCTCAACAGAATGGTGTGGTAGAAAGAAAGAATAGAGTTATTCAAGAGATGGCCAGAGCCATGTTGCATAACAAAGATGTGGCTCGAAACCTATGGGGAGAAGCCATAAACACTGCATGTCATACAGTGAATAGGGTGTACTTTAGACCCGGTACCAAAAAGACTCCCTATGAGTTGTGGAAAGGTAGAAAGCCAAATGTAAAGTATTTCAGAATCTTTGGAAGTACTTGCTTCATCCTCAAGGATAGAGAGAATGTGGGAAAGTTTGATTCTAGGAGTGATGAAGGCATATTTCTGGGCTACTCTTCTACCAGCAAGGCCTATCGGGTATACAACAAAAGAACCATGAAGGTTATGGAGACTGTTAATGTAGTCATTGATGAGTCTTCAGAGTCTAATTCTGAGAAAGGCAGTAATGAACTTCCCAAGGAAATTCTTCCCCCTGAACCTACGGAAGTTCAAGACATTGTTGACCGAGAACCCATATCTCCTATTGCTCCTGGTACTCCCAGTGTTGTGGAAGAGTCAGCAGAAATCCCGACTTCACCTGAGTCTGAATCTCTTCAGGAAAAAGGACCTTCCTCCAGAATTAAACTGAATCATCCTCCAGAAGTTATTGTGGGAAATTTGAATGAACTCACATTAAGGAAACGAACAGTTGATAAATGTGTTGCTAACTTTGTGTCTTATTCTTGCTACTTGTCACAGGTTGAACCAAAGAAAGTGGAGGAAGCACTACAAGATGAAAGTTGGGTTGAAGCAATGCATGATGAACTGCTCCAGTTTCAGAGGAATGATGTTTGGACTCTTGTACCTAGACCAGAGGGCGAGCACATCATTGGTACAAAGTGGATTTTCCGCAACAAGACCGATGAAGAAGGCAATGTGATTCGAAACAAGGCTCGACTTGTGGCTCAAGGATACTCTCAAATGGAAGGAGTAGACTATGATGAAACATTTGCCCCAGTTGCTCGTATGGAGTCCATTCGAATTCTGCTTGCCTTAGCATGCCAACTGAACTTCAAGCTTTATCAGATGGATGTGAAGACTGCCTTTTTGAATGGGCTACTTAAAGAGGATGTGTATGTGGCTCAACCAAAAGGATTTGTTGATCCACACTTTCCTGATCATGTGTTGTATCTCAAAAAGGCACTTTATGGGTTGAAGCAAGCCCCTAGAGCTTGGTATGACAGACTCACACAATATCTGGTGTCGCATGGGTTCACAAGAGGAAAAGCTGATCAAACTCTCTTCATCAAAAAGGAAGATGGCGAGTTGATAGTTGCTCAAGTGTATGTTGATGACATTATCTTTGGATCAACTAAGGATGAACTTGCTCATGACTTCTCAAAGCTCATGCAAGCCGAGTTCGAGATGAGCATGATTGGAGAGCTGACTCACTTCCTTGGACTGCAGATTCGTCAGCAAGATTCAGGTATATTTCTATCTCAATCTAAGTATGCTAAGAATCTTGTGAAAAAATTTGGTTTGGATTCTGCTAGTTCTGTTCGTACCCCTATGAGCCCCAATGTTAAACTCACTATAGATGTATTAGGCAAGAGTGTTGATCCTTCTCTTTATAGAAGCATGATAGGTAGTCTTCTTTACCTTACTGCTAGTAGGCCTGACATTAGCTATAGTGTTGGAGTGTGTGCTAGATATCAAGCTAATCCCAAAGAATCACATATGACTGCTTTAAAAAGAATTATAAAGTATGTCAAAACTACCGCTGAGTTCGGTGTGTGGTACAGCAAGGACACTAATAATGTCTTAGCTGGATATTCCGATGCGGATTGGGCTGGGAATGCTGATGATAGGAAGAGTACCTCGGGAGGTTGTTTTTATGTAGGCAACAATCTTGTCTCTTGGATGAGCAAAAAGCAGAACTCCATCTCCTTATCCACTGCTGAAGCTGAGTACATTGCTGCTGGTAGCTGTTGCACACAACTCCTCTGGATGCAAAAACTTCTTCATGATTATGGTATTTGTCAAGATCATCTTACTATCTATTGTGACAATACCAGTGCCATAAATATCTCTAAGAATCCGGTTCAACATTCTAGAACCAAACACATAGAGATTCGACATCACTTCATTAGGGAGCTTGTCGAAGATGGTACTCTCACTCTTGAGTTTATTAACACCGATGATCAGAAGGCTGATTTGTTTACCAAACCTCTTGACAGTAAACGTTTTGAATTCCTTCGTCAAAACATTGGTGTTATCTCCATGGATTGATTTCCCTCTCTTCCTTCTCTTCCTCATGCATTTGCATCTAGTTTTATGCATTGTTTTGCTTTGTTAACATGTTTTTGTGTGTTTACTTTCAGTTTTGTTTATTTTGTTTTTAAAATAAAAAAAAAAAAAAATTTGAAAAATTGAAAAATACAAAAACAGTGTGTGTTTTGTGTACTTTGGTACTTGTGTACCTTAGATGGCCAATGAAACAAAGTTTTCTAAACTTTGTATCTCTTGTAGCTTAGATGAGCATATTTATGCACAACTAAGCAAGTGAGCTTTGTGGCTCGTGTTTGTGATGAGTAAGATTAGGTTATTTCTTAGACTTAACACTCATATCACTCTTTTTGACGGGTAGGACTAGAAAATCCTAAGAGAAAGGCATTAATAACCATCTCACCACTGTTGCCCGCCAATCATTAATGACATCTGTATGTTTCGGCATAGCAAAAGTGTGATGCCAATGACATTTGTGTGCTTAGGCATAGCAAAATTGAAATGTCAAATATCAATGGGTATTTCTTTTCTTTCTCATAAGCCCATGTATGATATGCTTAAAAAGAAAATATGCAAAGAAATAAAAAGCAAAAAGATTAAAAATGCTTTAAAAATGGTTGCAAGCGTGTATTCTAGGAGATGTGGGAGTTATAGGATGTACCTCAAAGGTGATAGTCCCCATCAAACGGTTATGATTGTGTGTGAGTTAAAGTTATTTTCTCATATCTCAGATCGTCATAACATGTATACACTTATGCAATCTTGCGATGTTTTTCACACACAACACGCAATATTCTTTGCTACTTTTGATACATGTGCAGGTACAATGTGATTTGGCCATCACAAAGGTTTTACATGTGCTTTTGTATGCTCACTAAACTGTCATGACTTATTTTTGAAATATAAAATTTGTTAGACTTGTTTAGTGTGTGTGTGTGTTTTGGGAGATCCATGTGCTTAAATTTTCATTGAGAGATGATTTTTGAGAGTATTATATGTTGATTGGATCATCGTTGAGGTGCATGTCTTGATTGCATATATGTCTGTGTTTTTCAAATCTCGAAAAACTGCATTTCAAAGCTGGCTCGACACCTTCTCGATACCTCCTCGATACCTGGTCAGCTGTCGAGCCTCTAAAGCTTTTTCTTATCGCAATCTCGACACTTCCTCGACACCTGGTGGATCGATCGAGAACTCTCTGTCTGGTCGATACCTTCTCGACACCTCTTCGATCGATCGAGCTTCTGATGATGGTTGAGCTGTTTGGTACCTCGATACCTCCTCGATACCTCAGCTGTCGAAGGCATTTTCTCTCGATACCTTCCTCGACAGCATCTCGATACCTCTCGACACCTCTGCTGTCGAGATTTACTGGAGATCCTATATAAGCTTCGATCGCGATTTCTCCTTCATTTCTCGATCTCTCTTCGATCTGTCCGAGGCGGTTCAACTTCCAGAGCTCTTTTCTTCAATCCAATCTCGTTCTCAAGTGATTTTTCAGCCTTTCTTGCATCAAATCACTTGGTATGATCTTGTTTTCCTTTGTTTTTCATGCATATCATGTTTTAAAACTTAGGTTTTGGATTTTTTTTGAAAACTTTGGGTTTTTCAAAATCTTTGAGTTTTTGTTGAAATTTTGGGTTGGGATTTCAATAAAAAGTGTTTAAAATGTCATACATTGCATTCCATGTGCATTAGAATGATATTTTCATGCATTTAGTTGTGTGATTCTTGAATGTGTGCTGCTAGGATTGGATTGGGCTGAGCCCATGATGTTTTTATTGTTTAGCATGTCACATGATCATGCATTCCCATGCATACGTCCATTTTGTTCATTATATTGTCATATTTGAACTGTTTGGGACCTTTTCTGATTGTCTCCCTCTCTTTTTTTCTTCTCATTCTTTTACGTTAGTTGCATCTATGGCACCTAAACGTAAATCCACTCCGGCTCGGAACCCTCTGCGTTCTGGAGCTTCTTCATCTTCTGATCATGCTCCTCATAATCTTCGGTTCCGTGATGGAGATGCCTACAAGGCATTTACTGAGAACTTCTCTAAACGAGGTGTTCATTCGGAACGCCACGTTGTTCTGGCGGACTTCGCCGACACTGACCTTCCCTCTGTCATTCACAGTAGGGGATGGGAGTCACTGTGTGACGTCCCGGTCACTTGTCCTCTCGTGTTGATTCAGGAGTTTTACTCCAACATGCACGGGATTGATCGTTCAGTACCTCTCTTTTTCACTCGCGTTCGAGGTACGCGCATTGCTGTCACACCGCAGCTGGTTGCGGATGTGCTTCATGTCCCTAGGATAGAGTTTCCTGACTATCCTACTTGTGAGCGACTGAGGACTGTGTCCAGGGATGAGCTCATTTCTGCTTTCTGTGAGCGCCCTTCTGAGTGGGGTGAGCATATGTACACATCATGTAGACCTTTTGCTAAAGGTCCTAGATTCCTTAACATGGTGATGACATTTGTACTTCATCCTCTCTCCCATTATAACTCTATCACAGAGCCTCGTGCTCGTTTCTTGCTTTCTCTACTTGAGCATCTCACGATATATTTTCCCTCTCACTTCATTTTTTCTATCATAGATGTTCATTTAGATGCGGCGTCCCGTGATAAGCTTGTCTTTCCTTCCGCTATCACGAGGATACTACGCCATTTTTCCATCCCTTTCCCTGTCTCCGACCACTTCACACACATCTCTGCCATAGATGCCGCTACCGTAAAACGTAGCCAGGCACAGTTCAGGGCGAGACAGCCGGATTTCACTCCGCCCTCCCGTTCGGCTCCATCCAGATCTGCTCCATCTACATCGACTTCTCTTCCTTCCTCCAGCGATGTATCCCTTGGAGATATTATGGCGCAGCTGCAGCGCATGGATGCTCGCCTTGATACACTCACCACTGAGTTGTATCAGGTGAACGTTCGTGTTGGTCGTATTGCACGACGGCAGGCGACCATGGGTGGTTTTGCTTCTGAGGCTTCTCCTCCACCACCTCCAGTTGCTTCAGATTCTGATGCTGAGGATGATGATGATGATGGTGATGACAATGATGCTTCAGATGATGATGGAGATGCTAGCTCTACTGATGAGATGTCTACATGACACTCTACCCTTTGTCACTCGTGACAAAAAGGGGGAGTAGTTTTGGGATTATGAGAGTAGTCATCTTAGGGGGAGAGTTAGTATAGGACATTTTTGATAGGGGGAGTGTTCATATTTTTTTTGAGGGATGTAGTGAGGCTTTAGATGTATCTTTTTCTTTTCTTTCTTTATAGATACATTGGTCTTGTATATCAGTTTTACATACATTGTACTTATCTTTCTATATATGTGGATGTATGTTTTTCTTATTCACCTATCTCTTCATGTGTTGTTTCTTTTCTTTCTATATACACATGTTCTTTATATTTGTATGCAATCTAATTATTTCTGTTTCACACAAGATGCCTTGATGAGTTTTGTTTATAAGTGTTTCAGAAATACAGGTTGTCAAAGTCTACTTGCCATAAACTCTCTTTTTGCAAAGTTCTTTAAGAGTTTGTGTTAGGATAGATTTTATTGTATGTAACAAGTGAATATGAGTTGAGTGATTTATGACTTCTCTCATATGTTCATTTGTTTGTTGTGGTTTTGTCACGGATTGCCAAAGGGGGAGATTGTTAGGATATATGTGTTTACATGTTAGGAACATATGTCATATTTTATGTAAATTGGCTAATCCTTTGACAAAACGCACTCTACTTGTAATTGGGTAGTTCTAGGTGTTTTTAATACTTCAAGAAACTATGTTTCAAGATCAAGTGTTGAAGTCATCAAGTCTGTCCAAGAAAAAGCAAGTTGAAGTGCTGAAGTTTTAAAGCTCGACACCTGCTCGACACCTACCTCGACACCTGCTAGCTGTCGAGACTTAAAAAGTCAGAATTCTAATCTGATTTTCTTGGGATCCGTGAATGTGTTTTTGGGCCTTCTTTTCTTCTAACCCTAAACATATTTAAGGAGTGTTTTAAGAGCCGTCAACAAGGACACAAGTTGCAAAAGCATTGAGCAATCCTTGTTCAAGCAAATTGTGCTCTGAGACGAAGTTCTTAACCTAGATCATCTTCTTCAAGAAGTTGCTGTGTATTGTGCACCTTAGGGTTTTGTGACCAAGCATCTTCCTGATCTTCATGCATAGGATGATCTGAAGAACTCTGCAGCCAACCTCTCATTCTAAAGTTGGTGATTGAAGTCGCGTACTGGGATCCGCGCATCTGGTTAGTCACGTACTTGGGAGCCGTGCATCAAAGGTGGGAACTGTCGCTACAGATCAAGTCCAATTGGGTATTGGGGTAAGGGTTCAACTGTAGGTTGGTAAGGTACTTGGGATTCCTTATTTGTAACCGCTTGATTTGATAATAGTGGAGTTTCGGGAGTGGTGACCTGAAATCACCCGGTGGGGTTTTTGCCGTTAGGGTTTTTCCCCATTCGTGAACAAATCACCGTGTCTTTTATTTTCCGCTGCATATTTTGTTATTCGGTGATTTGTTTGTGCTACCACGTATTTGCATGTTAAATTGATTAATTAATAACTTGACTTAATTAATTAATTAGTTTAAAATCACAAGGGGTCATTCAGTTTGTGGCCTATCATCCTGGGACCACCCTTGTCTTAAGGTAGCGCTGCCGCCCCTGCAACTTAACAGCCTAGTAGATACAACAAGTTAAGCATGTTGTGCTGAGTATTTGAAAATTTAAATGTTTGTTTGGTAACTTGGTTTAGCTTTTTACAAGATTAGTTTTTTATAATTTTTTTTGAAGATTTTGGGTACAAGTGTAATTTACAATTTTACTTAAAAAAAAAAAAAAGAATTTACAATTTTACTTGATGCAATATCGATTAATTATCTATGACTTATTAATTCTCTCTCCCACACCTCATCAAAATGAGAGTTTTGTTCTATCTTTCACTTAAAAAAAGGCACAGATTCTTTTAGGTATAGTAATTATTTTATGTTATGTGCACTTCACCTATTTTACATTTTAAATATAAACATTATTAAAAATTTTGGACATTTTGTATAAAATTATTGACGTTATGTGTATGAAGTGTACATCATTGAGTGTGAAAAAACAATTATAAAAAAAGATTATTGTACACGGGATATGACCTTTTAAATGTAATCTTACCTATGTTGTGTAAATAAACAAAAAGTTAGTGTTAATACTAAATGAGTCATGCTAATGAGTGCCCTTAAGACACTCATTAATAATCCATTTTAAGAATATTTTAATACCACTTTTATGAGAAATGAAAAAATATTTTAATAATCCATTTTAATACCACTTTTAAGACACTCATTAATAATCCATTTTAAGAATATTTTAATACCACTTTTATGAGAAATGAAAAAATATTTTAATAATCCATTTTAATACCACTTTTAAGACACTCATTAATAATCCATTTTAAGAATATTTTAATACCACTTTTATGAGAAATGAAAAAAGCTGTCAAAATATTAATTACTTTTTTTTTCATTTTCCATAAATTTTTTTTAAAAATGAATTATTAACCAATGCACTAAGGGCATTCGTTAGCATTTTCTATACTAAATAGAATCCATTTAAAATATAAATCATGCCAAAGCACATGAAATAAATAATTAAGAGCCCTTCTACCGACTTTCCCAAAGTAAAAAACTTTTGTAAATAAGCATTACCTTCAAAAATTTAGAGAGAGAGAGAGAGAGAGAGAGAGAGAGAGAGAATCTAATGCAATTCCTTTATATTTTCAGTCAAGACGCTCAAACTTTCATCAATCATGGCATTTGCCATTACAAAGCAGTGTGAGTACTATAATTAATGGACATTCTCGATATTTTCATTCAAGGAAGATACTCAAACTTGCATGATTTGTGACCTGCCACCAAAGACAAAGAAGAAAAATCATGACATTTTCCACTACACATGCTATTAAAACCAATTAAGATAATGTATTTAATTGTCACCTCATTGCCTTTAGTACAATCTAGTGATTTCCATCCACCCTTGGATGCTTTCTAGTTTCTAGTACAACCTAAAGATCTCTTGCTCAAAATCCATTCTAAAATAGATGACAAACCCTTCAAAAATCTAGCAATTTCCACATGGATTATACCTTAATTTAGGCACATGGACTTGTATTCTCAACTTCTATAGGTCAGTGTTATTGTATTTATTTGATTGAACAGTAAGATTATATTGACACAGATCTAATTTCAGAAATCCTGAGTAAAATTTCTAAACATCTCACATCATTCAATAGACTTGAAGTATAGTGAATTATAGTGTGATCCCTTTTTCTTTCCTCCATTAAGTAGTAGGTCCAATTAAGAGGCTATAAAGTATACAAAAACAAATTAAATTGCGATCCTGTTATTAATCTAAGTTGAAAAGAGAGTTGTGTGGGATTGGGATTTCTTAGATATCTTACTTGGGTCAAGATCTGTGATCATTGCAGCAGCGTTAAAATAGCAAGTAGCTCCAATGTGCTTGAATTTCTGATAGTAGTTGTTGAAGGCATAAGAGGCATGATCCCTTATTGTATTTGGTAAGTAGCAGGGCTTGTTTACTTGTATTTTGCTGCAATCTGCTCCTCCTTTTCCACAAGCCCAGTTAAGGGCCTTAAGCAGCTCATCATCTGGGGTCTGCTCATCAGCTATGCACCATTCCTCAAATTGCCCATCTAACATTAATCACCAAAAAAAGTTTATAATTAGACACAGCATTTGATGATTAGGAACCACATATAATATATGAAGGGCTATGAACTTTGTTATAGTTCAACCTGCTAACAAGTAACACAAAAACATGAATCATTGGCTTCTTAACATAAAGTGAAAGGTTAAAAGGTATACATATCACAAGGCACAAAATAGAGTGCTTTGAAATGAAGACAGAGCGATATGTTTTTGTTTAATTTTTTTCATATCCATCCATGTACCATATTTGTACCCTTATAAAATTTGTTTTGCAAATCAAACAGTGCTACATATTGGTTATGCACCATGTTAATAATTATAATTAAAAAAGTGATAATGATGATTCTACCAGATTTTTGCAGGATAAGTGTCAAAAGGAGCAGAGCTAGAAGAGTTCTTAAAAAAGCAGATGACATTGTTCTCCAGAAGCTGCTGCAGGAGCTTAACCTATAGCCAGAATTGGACATTCACATTACAACCAACAGTAAATCCTATATATCAAGTAACTTTGATACTATCAAAGAAACTCTTAGCTTTAACGAAAGTTGAGATACCATTCTCTATGCATTCCTTCGATCTTACGTAAAAATTTAGACTTGCTTTTCTTTGAAATGCCTAACATACCCTCATTTCTAAATTTTGATTCTGAAAATCATTATAAAAATGCTAAAAACGGACACCTTTGATTTAGTGTTTGAAAAAAAGTGTACCCATATCCCATTTCGGATATGTTGATATCCTTGATTGACTAAAAGGAACTGTCCTCTACCAATATTCCTTAGGCCATTAGTGTAGCCATCCTTGGGCCAGAGTAGCCGCTCTTTGGTCACTTTTGCAACTATTCTTATGCCCCAATAGTCCTCTTCCGGCATTCATTCATTATCCGTTGTCATCATCAACATTTTGCATGATTCATTCCACATTATGCCTGACTCATTTTATATCCAATTTGGTCATTCATGGTCATCTTCAAGGCATCTTCATCTACTTACATTCCAAACTCAAGGCATCATTTGACTTCTACCTTAAGCTTGAGGGAGGATGTTAGTATATGATTCGTATTGCAATTAGCACATGTTAAGATCCTTGTTTGACTAAAATTAAGGAACATTAATTGTTTTTGATTTTAGTCCAATCAAGGGAATCTCCTAAGTCATTTTTACTTCTTATATATATCCCACTTAAGATTCACGGTAAAATAACAATTCATAATTATAAATATGTAGTCGTTAAAGACTTTTTGTTGTGTACGTGGACCGTCAAGCTGAACCACATAAAGCTTTCCTTTGCTCTCTCCTTCCCTCTCTAAATCTTATATTTTTCTTTTATTTTAACAAAAGGGGCCAGACATGTTATCAACTTATCATTGAATTGAAAGCAACTTGCTACTTTATGAGTGAAAGTTGTATTCCACATCTAACAGATGTTATTTCTTCTAATGGTCAAAGAATCCCTTTAGCTTGATCTAGCCTCCCACTGAATTAAGCATTGGCTGATACGTATGGAATACTTTTATGTGCAATTTTATCACTTGTTTTATACGTTTCTGATAAGTGTCTTTTCAAGTCTTCATACAGAAGACATTAAAGTATGTTATACAACCCATATACCAAGGAAACTCGAGAAAAAATAAAAAAGTGAAGTGTTCATTTTTAAAATTCCACAACCAGAGGCGTAGTAGGATTTTTAACCTGGAGGGGCCGAATTATGTATTTGTATATTAGTCATTACTCGTGTATGTTAAAGAATTAGCAAAACAATAATAGTAATCAGTTTAAGCAACACAATAGACTTTTATCAATTTTTATTATTTATTTTTAGAAAAGAGGCTACACAGTAGACTTTCACATTTGAACACACATGAACACTGCACTCTTGTTTTCTTAGAAAAAAAATAAATGGAAACAACACCTTGACAGCTTGGTATTTTTTTTAAGTGGTAAATGTGAGTTTGGTTGGGTGAGTCAACTTGAGAAACTAAAATATTGTAATTGTAAAACTGGTCATATTACAAAGGGAATGAGTTAGAAAGAAACATGGTATGATGCATATGAGTGACTCATGATAAAAGAAAACATATGAGAATTGCCTTGTTCCTTTGATGGATCATACAACAACAATCATATTTCAAAGCAAAAACCATTAAAGCTAACGTTGGGCTGGGAATGTAAATTTTTTTGGAGGGGCCAGTCTGTTTTTATGTAGTACTATATGGGGGTTTCAAAAGCTTTGTGTGCCTCCCACCACACCACCACCCTCCCAACAATGCTAAATGTTGTCCCATGTTAGTGCATCTTGCACATGTATAACCAAAGAAGCCATAGCTAAAGGAACAACTTAAAACAAGACAATCCAAAACACATTTGAGATAAAGTAGTTTAATGAAAAGAATGTATGAATTGGATATAATAAATATATCATTTATCATAAGAGTAGTGTTTATTACATATTCAATAACTCCCTAAGAAGTTATTCATTCATCATAATACTCTCAATTAGAATTGAGTTGAAGAAGGTTTCCAAGACAAATATATGCCCCCCAATAGTTGCTGCAAACCATGAATCTCCACCTCGTCCACTTCATTCTCCTCCATATCATACCAAAAGAGTTTTCTCATCCTGGCCTCCCGCAGGAACAGAATTTGAGCACCACTATTTGAACAAAATAATGGGCCTCAAATGCCCATACACGTCCTTTCTAACACAACACAACAATCTCAGAGTACTTCACCCCAAACTCATCCATATCACATACAGATCTACACAACGCATATGAATATGATGGCAGTAAACTAGTAATACAAAACACAGTTTTCCTCCCAGGTTGTTTTCAAACTCCCAAACCCACTGAGGCACCGCATGGAAATTCTCAGACCCAAGATCGAAAGCCACAATTTTTTTGATCCTTGTGTCGTACTTAGGGCCGGCTCAACAACTTTTGGGAGCCTAAAAGAGAAAATTTTAAATTTAGCCTTTTAACAAAAAAATGAGGCATTTTTTTTTATATTTAAATATTAGTAACAAATGTTAACCAAAAAAAAATATTAGTAACAAATTTATCCCTACATCCTTTTTTAGATTCAATTTATTTTTCAACTTTTTATCTCTTTTTTTTTTATTTTTTTTTTAAAGTTTTTTATATCCAAATAGATATCTTTTAGTAGACACTTATAATGAACAAAAAGTATATAAATAAATAAAACATGATTCATAATTGAAAATTATAATTTAACTAAAAATAATATTTAAAGTATAGAATAATAGAACCTGATTTATCAATACCAAATTACCAATGTTGCAACTTTACTAATGTTGTGATCACGTTATAATCTAAAACTCCACGAATAAAAATTAATTTATTACATGGTTTAAGAAATTAATATCGCCAATATAAATTGGTTGATATGATATATATCAAATTATCAATTTGTGTTATAATTGATAAGTTATAAAGCAAAAGATTTGCACATCACGTGGCTCACTCTCTCAATAGCCATGTGATATGTTTAGAAAGAGAATAATAATAATAATAATAATAATAATAATAATAATAATAATAATAAAGACTAGAAATAAAAGGGTGAGTGGGTAACAGTGGTATGTTCTATCACTTTTATGTCTCTTTCCACTACCATGATATATATTAAAAAAAAAATTAATAGCTTAAAGAGAAAAAAGAAATAGAGTGAGAGCTTAAAGCCAAACTAGAAGGGAGAAAGATCTGAAGCCCAACGAATTTCAAGCTGCTACAGAGAGTTTAAATGGAGAGAATGACAAAGTTTCTAGCAATGAGTATAAAAATCTAAGGTTTGAGTTTGGTTTGTTTGGGCCTTTTGATTTTAGTCTTTAGTTTTGATGTAGAACAGACAGCACATGCCTTCTTAGAGCAGCAGGGGCGCAGGAAGTCACAACGTAGGCTCAAAGGGGGGTGCCAGTAGGGGGCCATCGGGGTGACAGTGTCGGAATTGCATGAAATTTGGCAGGTTGAAGGGAAACGGCGTTCTGATCCAGATTCATATTTTATGAATGTTGCCAAAATTTAGGCGAATTCCTTCATTAAGGCCCTGAAAACATTGTTTTTGCTATTTATAGTATTATTCGTTTTTCCTTAATAACTTTTAATTTAAAAGTCAGAATAAGGTCCCGTCTGTTTTGGGACGACCCTTAAGGTCAGTAGTTTATGATTCTGCATTTAACTCAATTTTGCCATTTTTGGTAAAATTCGGTAATTTTGTCACCTAATCGCTTAATTAGTGCGAATTAGGGTTTTAAACGTTTTTTTCTCAGTATTTATATGTTTTGTAGCCGTCAGAGGCAAAATAGACTATTATCAATAAACACAGACATTTTGTCAAATTTTCTTCTGGTGGATTCCAGTTTTATTCTCCTTGTGGATTCAGGGAAACCCCTCGTGGATTCGAGGTTTACTACCAGAAACTAACAGTTTAGTTTCTGTTCCATCAAGAGAGCATCGTGTGTGCTTTCTTCAGGCTTCCGCGACATCAAGTTTTGCTTTGTTGAGAGAGAGAGAGAGAGAGAGAGAGAGAGAGAGAGAGAGAGAGAGATTTTTCTGTTTGTGTAGTATGAAAGATAATCATTTCTACGTGCCCACGAAAAGTTTTTATTTATGTTTTTTCTTTGATAGAAAAATATTTTTGATGCATTGATTTATTTTTTTGGCCTTAATTAATACCCTTATAGAGAAGAAAATATTCTTATTGGTTCAAATTTGGAGCTTTAGGCAATTGCTTTTGTTGCTTTTATAGTAGAGTTGACCCTAGTCATACTCAAATGCCATCTAATGAAAAGCCTCTCATACTAGTTATCGTGTATTTCTGGAGCAATGCTCCCTCTTCTCGCATAAAGAGTAAGTCTCACACATGAGGCCCACCCCTCAAGTGAGAGGGGAGTGCATTGCTTTGGGAGTATTGAATAAGTTTCCCATGCTTGGACTCCCATCTTTGAGAGGAACCTTGAATGAAATAACGTGAACCCTTTAACCTTCTCCGCTTATTGCTTCTCATACTATTAAGTATAAACTATTGCCTAACTTAGAAACAAAACCAAACCTTCATTGCCTCTATACTTGCACAGCACAATCCTCAGTTCATCATCAGTCACGTACCACCTTGTAATTATCACTATCCAAGTCATACCCAAATCCATATACGCAGCCCTCGCATTTCCCATAACCATAGCCACGGAAATTCAATGGAAGAGAACGGCAAGGTCTTGTGCTTGAGTACTACTTTACCGTGGAAAAATTCCATACAAACAAAGCCATTGCACGAGCCCACCCCATAAGTTTTTGGCTTCTGATTTCAAAGGGTTTCTTAGGTTGACAGATTTGTGGAAGGAAACTGATTCACTGAATCCATGTCCATCCAATGGAGCTCTCTCCTATGTGGTTTCCAAGGATGATGCCGAGATTGGTCTGTGTTCGGACCGTTTGCAGTGGAGGTTGATGAAGAATATATGGATCCTCCAATATTGTTGAACACCATTGTTTGGTTAAGCTTTTGAAACGTACCACACTCTTTAAAATTTAGTCACTCCCTCAAAAAAATAAAAAAGAATTAATCACTTTTTTTTTTTTTTTTGAGAATCAGAATTAATCACATGGTACATTATACTCACACAATTTTTTTTGTCCCAAGTTATACTAATTAATTATTAAGATAATTTTTTTTTTCCGGCTGACTTTTTATTTTTTAAATTATTAAAACATCCAATGTATCATATTGGATTGACAATCTAGTAACTAAATCTACGATTTCATACATATATAGCAAGGACACACGGTTTATTCATTAAGGATGTACATTTTGATTTTAGAAAAATGAAAAAGACTAATTCTAGGATTACATAAAACCACAACTACTTTACTATTTACATGAAAAACTTTAATTAGCTGCTTGTTATTTTTATATGAACTCGTTAGTTTTTTCTTCACCAGTCTATCACGGAGCAAAATTTACCAAATAACATGTTTTTAGAAAAAATTTAGGAAAGTAGCATACGTACAGACGAAGTTAATTAGTTAAGTAAATTGTTTTTAGAACTTGAGTTTGTCAAACTCGAGTTTGGGCTGGAACTCGAGTTTGACAAACTCGAGTTCCAATCAATATTAGTGCATACTGCTTGAAACTTAAGTTTGTCAAACTCGAGTTTTAAAAATAGTTTACTTAACTAATTTACTTTAGGCACGTACTAATCACTAAATTTTTTTCTAAAATGATACTTATTCAGTAAATTTTGCCGTCTATCACGTGAAAAAGTCGTCTTAGAATGTTTGAAATGAAAAAGATGTACGATTTGATTTTCAGACCTATTTTGAAAGTTTGTTGGCCAGCTCAGTAATGTGAGCCTATGACATTAGACACTGGTAAAGTGATTGGACCGTGGCTCAGCCCACCACCCCTCCCGCGGGAAAAGTTGAACGACCTCTTCCTCTTGTTGTTGACAGTGACAGAGACTATCTATTATGAACTAAGTATAAACTGCAAGGTCACAAGTCTCAGAGACACGTTAAAAAACGTACCTCTCTTCGTTTTGATCTGTGCAGTTCACAGCAAACAAAAATCAGACTGCAAAAGAAGTGAAAAATTGTAACAAGCTAATATTTTATAATAATCACCATGATTTTTTAACAGAGCTACCAATATTTAAGCCATTTGATCAGGTTTGGTATTTTGGCCTTTATAATGATACAAACAGTAATAGACTGATACTCTTGGATACATAGCTTCATGAAAAAACATGAAAAGCACAAATCTCATAGCAAGCATTAATATTATGGCGATGACTCATCCAATATTACATTACCGGAAATAGCGCTCTCTCTCTCTCTCTATATATGGTCGTTTACAGATGGAGAGAAGTATCAACATCAGGGTGAGAATCAGAGTCATTGGATTTATTGAAAGAAGTGAGAGCAGACGGTCTATGATCTGTGGGGCACGAGTTCTCGAAGAGTTGGGTCTGGCTGTAGCTGCTAGTGTAATCTGCATGATTGGTTTGGGATTGTGGCCAAATAGAGAGTGCAACATGGGGCGGTGATCTTGGTGGAATGCTCGACTCAGAGTCGAAAAACAACCTGCTTGATGGCTGAGCATAATGCATGGTGGGATTGGAATCGAGCTGTTTATGTTTAGGTTCGGTGAGCATTCTCTTGAGTGCCCTTTCCTCTCTCATTTCCTTCGCTCTTTGGAGCTGTCTAAACCTCTCTTGCAATAGAGCAATGGAGGAATGAACGACAGTAGTACTACTGGATTCATGCTGGTCTTCCCTGCTCATTTGAGAAAGCACTACTCTTTTTGGTCTTTAGCTTCTCAACTAGGCTGGTGGAGTTACCTCTAAGGGAGCCTTAAATAGCTTTAGGAGTATATATAGGATATTGGGTATTGTTTATATTTTTCTTAAAATTAAGCAAATTTAGTTGTTCGATGAAATTCTAAATGATTTGGAAAGGGAATGAGAATCGGCTACAAAGCTGCAAAGTCCAAAAGGAAGAGGTTGTGTGGCCAAATCTTAGGGGTTTGTTTGTTTAGAGTACGTGAGGAGAGAGGCAAAAGCAAAATTGCTAAAGCAGAAAGGAAAAGGGTTTGGAGAAAAATCCAAGAGAATGTTGAAAATAGCAAATGGAAGGGTGTATTTGGAGGAATTATAGGTTGGAGGATGCTCTGTCAGTTTGTGCCAAAAAGCCCCCCTAAATTTGCTTTGGAGGTGATGGAGGCTTTTTTTGTGGCCTTTTGTTGGGATATAAAATTTTCTAACTTATTGTCTCCTTTTCAAACTCTCCCTCTTCTTAAATTTACTCTTTGTTGAAGCAGAATAGGTGGGGGTGGCCTAAGAGGAAAAAGACAAGGGTTAGAAGAGAGAATTTTCTTTGGAGGTCATCATGCTTGGATTGAATATTAATGTTATGACAAAGACAAACATACCAACATTCTCTCTCTCACACAATATAGGTTTTGTCTTGGAGTTTTTGGCTGATAATGGCATGCATAAATGAAAGCTGCAGATACTACTGGTGCTATATTAGATGCTTCTTTATGAAACACAAGCCGCCCACCCCCCCTCCTAATTCTTCTCTTTCTCTCTCTCTCTCTCTATCATTTAATTTCTTTGGAACTTCAAAGTTTGAAAGACGGTTTGAGAAGACATATATTGTGTCCCCAATGGACAGGCATGTAATTAAAAATCTCCCTTATATCCATTTGCAATGGGCGTATATGCACTTCTTTTTTACAGAGCGGTGTGGTCGGTCCATTCAAAACAGGATCAAAATTGAGAGAATTCTTATACTTATATAGATGCATGTGTTACTATTTAGATTCTCAAAAAAAAAAATGTGTTACTATTTAGGTATTATTACTTAGGGAAAATGACTCTTTCTATTTCATTGGAAATAATAAGAGTTCATTTCACAATTAAGATTTTATTTCTTGAATCTAATAGTGCACATTAGTTTATAGTAATATTTACCTAACTCATGAAATTGATTAATTTTAAATGGAGAGATCCTTAGCCCATCGTGTAAAAGGATTTTTTTTTTCCCTCTTAACGGGGAAGTCAATTTTATTTATGTGTTACAACCATAACATTAGATTCAACACAAGCATGTTCAATGTATGACATCTTATGATCTTATAATGAAGAAGGGGCGGTGGGATGAAAGACAACTATTTAAAAGTAAGATCCCAAAAAAATAAATAAATAAAAAAATTGGAAACTAAAGGATATGCATGCATCACTTCCAAAAAAAAAAAAAAAATCAAAATAGAAGGAAGATATCACAGAGCCCATAGCTGCCATAAGTTTTCTTAGATTCTTGCTCTCACCTTTTAGGCAGGAAAAAAAAAAAAAAAAAATCTAGGACCACAAATGTTTTACAATTTCTTTACCACAACTTTAATGTTGCAAGGTGTGAGTGGTAGAAAAAAAAAAGTCATGACTTATATGTAAGTGATAAACAATTATTCATAATCAGTCATATTAGAGTGGGACAAAAAAATTGTGAAATATATAGTTTGTAGCCTTAGAACTATTCGACAAATAGTAATAACCATCATGATTTATACTAGTACTGTTTTGTCTGGTGTGCTTTATACCGGAATGGGATCCAAATGTTTACAACCAATAAAGAAAGAGTAATGCAATCCGTATAACCAAGTTTGCTCTAAACTTTGTGGTAAACTCATACGGTTATAAGCAATGACTAAAGTATAACATGTGGTACTTGCAAATTATAGTTCAATATTAATTGCAGCCTATTCTAGAAGGCAACAAAGTAAATAAGGGTTGGACAGTTCTTTGATGAGATGCAATTGCCCATGTGATAACTGATAAGTGGTGATGCCGACTAGCTAGCGAGCCTTGTCTGCGTGTGTATATATGTATATGGGTGCCGTGGCCTTTGGCAAGATGGTTCTTGAGTGCATATGGTTGAGAATCGAGATAGATATTAAGCTTGGAGTTCTCTTATGGACATATGTGAAAGTGTGGAGTTAGGAACATGATCCTATTTATTCCATGAATGGAGAGAATCCATTTTCAAGATTGATATATATTTTATTTTGTTTATAAGTAAATCTTTAACATAAGGTAACACCAATACACCACACACATAGTAAACCTTAAGGTTTTGTAATATCTAATTCGAATCATAAAATGAATTCATTTGAAATTGAAAAAGAAAAAATATTTTTCCATAAAGACATGGATAATCCACTAAGGGAGAGGAAGTGCATAAGTGGATGTTCAGTCAAATACATAAGTGGATGTTCTAGAAAGTTAGAAGTGTTTTTTTTTTTTTTTTGCAAACAAACACACACACAAAGGTGAGGAAAAATGGTTTTAACACAAAGCTAGAAGTGCTTTGATTATAAGATTTTATCCAAACTTGCATTAGGTGAAGGTGTGTTCACTTTGAATATTTTTCAAAGATGATCACTAGGAATTAAACTCAAATAATTTTTACATTAAATCGGATAGCTTTTGACAAGCTATCAAAGTCAATTCAGACCAAGCTGGATGAACAGTATGATTTCACCATATCACGACGCTTAATTTTATGACATTTTGGACAAACAATAACAAGGTATTATATGACAATAAATTTTTATCACATCAAAGAGTATATTTATGGTGGGTACAATGGTGAAGTTAGGAATTCAATTTAAGGAGACAAGATTGAAAGCAAAATTAATTGTAAAATTATTCAATAGATTAATCTTGAGTACATAAATTATAAACATATAATTTGATTACTAAAAAAAAGTAATCATTTAAATAAATATAAAGTTTTTAAAGTATAGAAAATTAGCAATATATCTAAAAAGTTGTATATTAATTGCCTTAATTGTTTTTATGTGTAATTCAATTTTATTCCCTTATTTTCTAATTATTTAAAATTTTGAACTTGTGGAAGATTTTTCAACATTGGCTACCTCTCCAGATGACTCATCTCCAGTTTTGTCCCTGACACATGACCTGCTTGTTCTGGATCCTGTGGCACCACCATCTCCTGAGCCTCCTATTGGTCCTAACCTTTTTCGCTCTACTCAGTTCAATGTTCCTCCTCCTTATCTCATTGATTATCTTTGCTCTTTTGCTCTTGCCACTCTCTATGAGACTCACACCTATTGTGAGGCCCATACTAACCCCCTTTAGTAGAAAACTATGTCTAATGAATTAGATACCCTTCACAAAAACCACACCTAGGATATAGTTGATTTGCCTCTAGGTCAGTTTGTTGTAGGTTGTAAGTAGGATGGGCTTGGGCCTATACTTTGGGCTAATATGTCCAATATATCTCTAATAATTGCAAAGACACAAGTTTAAAACTAGCTGAAGATATTGAAGTGAAAAATATTAGTGCAGGGATAGGTATTAAAGTATTCACATCAATGGGTGTATAATAGAAAAAAATATTTAAAATTTACAAAGTTTTGCCTAAAAAAAACAAATATTAGTGAGTGTATAATTGAATAAATTTACAAGTTTGCTACAATAATCATGTAAATTTATACTGACTCTATTCATTTTGCATTTATTTATTTTTTATTTTTTTATGTATCCCTGAAGGAAGAGAGCAAATGGTGGTCGTTGTGTGTGAATAATTAAATAAATTTACAAGTTTGCTACAATAATCATGTAAATTTATACTGATCCTATTCATTTTGCATTTATTTATTTTTTATTTTTTTACGTATCTCTAAAGGAAGAGAGCAGATGGTGGTTGTTGTATGTGAAGAAAGAGAAACAATTAAAAAAAATTAAAAATTTTGATATTTTAATAAAATATAACATAAAATAGATAATATGATGTGAAGTGTTTTGAAAAGTGAAGGTGTAAAAAAAAAAAAAAAAAAAAAGATTCTTATGATAAAATAGACAAGAATTTTTACACTAGTTGATATGAATGCTCTTAGGGATTTAGTGTCATGAGAAAATAAAACATAAGGATAATGCTACAATAACAAAGTTTTTTTTTTTTTTTTTTTTTTTTTTTTTTTTAAATATTTTTACAAACTATTAAGGTAGCAAATTTTTACAAGTTCTCATTTGAGCCCACTACTTATATAACTTTTTTATTTACTAATAATTACTCACTATATTAGCTATAGGGGCCAAGTTTGAGTTCCAAGTACACAGTGTGAATGAACTCAGGCCTAAAAAGACCCAAAACAATAAATTTGTAGAGAATGGATTGAAAGACTGGGCTCTAGTTGATCAAACAGACGTTAGGATAGATTAACGTTTGAATAAAATAGACAGAAGTAAGATTGTATTGCAGAAGAACGGTCCTCACTCGTATGCCCCTCTCTGGCTCTTATATATTGTCCTTAAATAGGGTTATAAACTTCGTTCTCCCCTGCTTTCTCCTTTTTTTCCTTCATTTCTCATGAATGATCTCTTTTCTTATATAGTTCCTTCTGAAACATCTTGGTCCTACACTTGTCAATTGTTGGGGGCTACCACTTGAGTACCTGTCTTATCAGACATCCTTACTGACCTTAGATGCATTGGGACAACCCATATGACACTGTTCAAGTGTCTTTTCCACATTAACGCAACCAGGAAATTAGCTGCCTAACATTTAATGTGATGGTAGCAGCCTTCTCTCCAAATATTTTAGGATGCTTTCACATCCAATAACTTGGTACGAACTATTTATCTTCGTAAGACTTTTGGGGGTTCTACCCTGATCATAAGCCGACTTCGGCAGGCCTCGGCAATGGTCAGCCAAGGATGTATTTACCCTCGGCTCATCTCTACGAGCCGTCATGGTCCAAGTTGATTTCTACGAACTGTGTTTGTCTTATTTAACAAAGATTCTCTATCCCCGGACGGTCCCATGTCCTTGGATCGGACCATAGGCCCAATTATGCGAACCTATGATGGGCTTCTAGGCCCAATATCCCTACATTAGCAGTTTATAAAATATATTTGAAATGAAATTTGTAACTTTAGCATTTTCCAAAACATAAATATTATTTTAATTTTTAAGTAATGCTATGAGAAAGATGAATTTGACTTGAATTTATAAAAAGTTAAATGAACTGGAAAATTGAATTTCAATTATTGTGAATGGCAGTAATGATTATGAGATAAGTTTCAAGGAAAAAAAAAATCTTGTTTTTATTTCTCTGCGCTTATTATTTTAACCCCATAGCTTTTTAGGAGGGAACTAATCTAACATTATTGTCTATTAATCCTTTAACTCCATTTCATATTTACTTGAATATGCAATATATGACATTTATTTATGTAATGTGTTGCACATCTGACATCCAATTAAAAATATATAGGAAAAAATTGTAGGATTCAATTAGAAGGGATGTTATCATATTGATTACATATTCTAATAATACTATTGATTTTCTGAAAAGTCAAGGGACACAGTTCCCCCACTCCCCTCTCCCCTCTCTCTTGCTCCACCCATGGGTGTCTACGATGCCCCAAAAATATAAGAGATACCATAAAAGAGCCATATATTCATTCACTTAAAAGAATGTGTTGAGTTCAAGCTTTAATTTGAGTTTTTTTAAAGAATAATATAAGTAGAGCCCAATGAAATTATTTTATTTTCCTTGCAGATGATGAATATAGAGTTGAAAATTTAAAAAAAATCCAAGAGCTAGCTTGATGTAAGCTAACTAGAGGTTGGCATTGCTTTGATAATTGATATGGACCTCATGGAAAACCACCAAAATATCTAAACGTGAGGCCCCTATTGCTTCATTGAGTCATCAAATTATGGTCCATATTCATCCTTGGCTTTTAAGAGACCTTATCAAGCAATTCAAAGCACACTGTTTAATTTCCCTTGCCCAGCCAAGCTCTTTGACCTTATCACTCAGGCCCGTGGGTCACATCAGTGGAGTATGCTCACCGATCTCGCTCACTCTCATTTCCGCAAGCCACAGGTACTTTTTCCCTCATGCATGTAATTAATTTTTGTTATCATTTTAGTTTCTTTTACATGCATTTGCATTTTATAATACATATACACTTCGAGGCTTTTGTTTCAAGGGTGAGAGAAACCTAGTGTAGATTGACCTATTTAATTTTAATTTATTCCCTCAACATTTATAACTTTATTTCTTCCCACTTGCATGCTCTTGTCAATATTTTTTTGGGGAACCAAATTGTTGGAACTATGGGAATGGTAGGGATTTAATGGAGGTATGAGATGTAGGCTTGTGCTTGTACTTTAATAAAGATTTATCGTTATTGTTATTTGGTTATTTGCACTTTTGAATTGGGTTTTAGTTTGTAAGTTAGTGTCCAGGTGGTTGGTGATGGTGTGGAACTGTTTTAATTTGTATGCTTCCTTTGTCGTTGAATCAAGAAATGGTGTTACTTAGATGGACAAAGCTTGATTTTTTTTTTTTTTGGGTATTGACTTGATTTGAGCTTAAGTTTTTGAATTGATAGATAGATTAGAGCAAGCCAAGCCGAGTATGGTTCAAGCTTTATGATTATATTTTAGCAAGCTACACTAGAAGGTTTTTATTCAACATATATGAGCAAGCTTGCATCAATCTCAAGCAGAGTTTGAATATCTCATTAATCTTGTAAAGTCAAGTTTGATAACTCAATGTTTGGCTTGGTTAATTTGGCCAGATTGGAGCCCTAATCATTGTCAACAATTAACACTATAATGGAAGTACTTACCCAAAAAAAAACTTCGAAAGTATAGATGTGACCAGTTGTCAAAATGGGATAAGGCAATGAGTGCAATCGTTGGTTAGTCATACTTAGCAAAAAAGAATCGGACTAAAATCCTCTTGAATTGATATTATTGGCCATGGCTAATGATTCAATTATATATGTATATGATCATATCCGCTAAAATATGATTAACTTAGACCAGTATACATGATATTCTTAAAAGTCAACAAGATAAAAGCATATTATATAGATTTTGTTTTCATTATAGTAAATATTTAAACATTATCCTCTGTCAATCTTGGCAAGATCGTATGTTCTTTGTTTATGTTATATTGATGTACTTTCAGATATATAATGTCAATGCTTTTGCTCATAGATCTTAAATAAATTGAAACTCTTAAAAAAAAAATCACTATTATGGGCAATCAATTGATTGCCCCTTACAAATTTAAATTACACATTTACAATTATCTTTCGTGACATTGTGCTGAGGCAGAGTATTCTTCAAGGCGACTATATTTATAAGATCGAAAGTTGTCGGTTCAATAGGTCCCAGTTTGTAAACGCTTTTGAGAAGTTATGAACGTTATCGATTTTATAACTTGAAACATGGTCTAAACAACTGCTAGCTTTTCCTAACAATTAACAAATCTGTTAGGAAAGATGATGACAATAATTATCTTTATGCTAGACTAGTAATGTTAGGAACGTCTTTCTTGTAATTGTTGACATAATAAGTTGTGATAAGACTAATATGACTTTTATATGGGCACACAAGACACCAATTTTATTTTCATCACTCACAACGTGCTTTCTCAGATGATGTGAATTTTATGTTCCTAAATTTGTTGTTTTCTAAAATAGGGACTTCCACTTTGCGTGTGCGTATGTGTGTTGGGGGTGTAAATTTTGAATTTTGATAGCTTTAGCTTTGCATTTGCTGTTATATTCAAGATATTTAATTGATTCTCCAAGTTTGATATTTTAGTTCAATGCTTTGTAATTGGCACAAAGTTTTCCACACATTGGCCTTTTGCTGGTATTGCTTGACTCTAAGTTCTTCTTTGTTTCTTATTATTGGCATCTCAAAAATTTTATTTTGTTCTTTCTATAATTGAATGAGAATAAATATGCACTTAGTTTGGTTGACACTTGACACCCTTTTAACTGTAAGCTGTCTATTGAAACCCCCTGACATATAATGTTGCAAAAATGCAGGTTTTATTTGTGTCTCTAAAAATTTCTTCTCAAAAAAAAAAAAAAAATTGTCTCTAATTTCTTTAGTGGGTCTTTAGTTCTAGTCATTTAATTGACTAGCGTCAGGGTGATATCAGAACTTGGTTTATTTCACTGTTTTAATCATTATTTAATGAATTTATACAATTTTTATGGTGCTTAAAAGGGAAGTTAAATTATAGATTTGTGCATATTATTCTTGGTTTGAGGATAGAAAAACAAAACTAGCCATAAGAAATTTATACAAGTCGAACAACCAAAACATAGGAAACATACATGGGGTGGGGTAGGGGGAGGGGGAGGGGGAGGGGGAGGTGTGTTGTGAGCCATGACATATAGACAAACTATTGGAATTGCTGCATCTTCTACTACTTTTTTTTAAAAAAAAACTTATAATAAAACTGCCAAAAGGAATTGCTATATGTTCTACTTTAACAAAATAAATAAATAAAAAACATAGTAAAACTGCCAAAAGTTTTTCTAAAAGACAAAAGTATATTACCTGTGCAACTAGGGAAGAAAATGCTAAAAAACATGCAATAGTTTCCTCTAATCAGACAGACAATTATGTAACAAAACACTTCACCAAGTTAAGAAACAAATTTCTGATCTCATTCTTTGTTGTTCATTTTCTAAGGATGGGTGAGTGGCAGCTCAAGGTTAGAAGTGGAATCTGGAGGGATGTTAATAGTTCTTAGATGTGAGCCAAGTAGTCTAGTCAAGCAATTCCATAACTCAGCCGTGCACTTTGTAACCCAATCACTAGCCCATGAAACCATCCCTGCAAGAAGACAACTAAACCACTGCACCCAATTCAATCTTGCATTGCCTAAGATAATATGTGCAATCTCAATAAAAGCCACTTGCAGTATGAGAATAACACCCACAGAAACCCAAAAAAAGGGGTTCCGATGAATGCTCTTGAACACATTCTTCTTCTCCAATTCCCTTGCGTTTACTTGGTTAAATGCTTGGCAGAGAACAAAACTATTAAAGATAATGGTTTTACTAACCTCATTGCTAATACCCGGGATAGTTTGCCCCTTGAATTGGAATGCCACTGAGATGGCAACTTGATAGAGAGCTTGAGAGACAATGTTTCTCCACATGGCCTTGGTGATAAGTGAATTAGTTTGCTTCAATGGCAGCTTTTCCATCAGTTCCTCTGTTGGTGGCTCGGTCAATAATCCAATGCCACCAAGAAGTGACACAACAAAGTTTGCCCATAGCAATTGGATAGACGAAATTGGAGAATATCCACAAAACATTGTTGTGATAGAGGCTATCAACAGCCCTGCTATATTCATGGTGAGCTCCAGTTGGATATACTTCTGAATATTCTCGAAAGTACATCTTCCAATCCTTGAAATGGTGACCAAGAAACTGAGATTTCCATCACCAATGATGATGCCAGAACTTGCTCTAGCCATTTCAGTGCTACAATTCCTCATAGTAATCCCCACATCAGCTTCTTTTAGTGCTGGAATTGCATTTGTTTTAACTCCCACCATTGCTACTATATGGTCTTTATTCTTCAACCATTGCACTAAAGTGAGCTGGTCAGATGGGATTGAGCTTCCTATCAAGATGATTTGATCAACTTTACTCATCCTCTCTTCATCGATGAATTTCCGAAATTCTTCACCTTTAAGCACCATTGCATTTGAGCAGGGAAGTCCACACTCGTGAGCTATGGTTTCCAACACTGACACATTATCTTCTGAAATCAGAGTGATGTTAAATCCGGCATTTTTCAAAGCTCCTATTTCCCTTCTAACTGGCACCAAGTTTAGTGTTGGTATACACCAACCTGTTGTATCAATGCAAATACTTGTGACTGAACTCATGGTGAGGCAAGCAAAAGGTTCTTGAGCAAAAGCCTGTTCAGAGTCTTCAGACATCATCTTCTTATTCCAATAAGAGATGGCAAGCGTGATTACAAAAGGTATTCCTTCCATTACTCCAACCAGCAATGTAGCAAGTGAAGTCGTTAAGGTACTAATCTTCCCATTTGGTTTCATCACAATTTTCTCAATCGCATCCATTATCTCTTTGATTGCCTTTGGTTTCTCCTTGAGGTCTGGGAGGCTAGACTTAGTATCTTCCTTCAGAAGCATAAAACGGAGGAATAACACTACAAGGATGAGGATAGATATTGAAAGACCAAAAATTTGTGTGCCTTTGATGACCTTGTCAATTTGCGCTGGTAATGGGGTCTTTTCGGGGACATGGTTAACCTGCTTCATCAAATCACCCAATCTAGTGTTCATGCCCACTGATGCAACTAGCATGCGACCCTCTCCATCAATCACCTTTGCACCATAGAACAAAAAAGGGTTCTCCACATTAATGGTGGACTCATCATCCAGTTTCAAGGATTCACCAATGAACAAACCATCAGCAGGGACAATATGGTCCCTCTCTAGGCGTACTAGGTCACCAATCAAAACATCGCCAATGACTACTTTGTGTAAACATCCCCCTCTAAAAACATCAACCATCATTCTCTGCAATTCAAATGGTTTATGCTTCCCTGACATCCTTTGGGAATGTTTAAGTTGATGCTGATTACGTAGTGAATCAATGACCACAAGTATGATGATGGCAAGAATTATGATGACCCCTTCATACCAACCAGTTCTCAGGCCTTCCTCCTTGACACCAAAGCCAAGTGACAGCGCCGCGCACACAAAGAGAAGCAAAATGGTGTAATTATTGCATGATATTGGGAGAAATTGAAGGAAGCCTAGTGCACTAGTTTGTGTTGTGGACGGTGTGTAAGCTATGCATCGAGAGTGCACATCAGCAGGGATGATTCCCGTCTCTAAATTAGTACCCAAAGCCTCTGCAATTCCTTGGATGCCTCCAAACTCGTGTATGGAATCCAAATTTTTTTTTTTTACTAACTCGGCAATGTGTGCTTGCTGGAGTTGTACATTTTCATCTCTGATACAGTTGTCATTCTCACCATTTAAATTTACACTTTGAGGTGATTCAGTTAAAATTTCCACAATATCCTGCTATATCAAATAGAAAATAAATTAGTATTTTGGCTATTCTATTAAACTTGAATTCAGTTTTAGTTCTAAATCAGAGTCATAATCCCATTTGGACCGACAAGAGTGCTATTTGTCAAACTTAAGGCAAAAATGAGATCATGAAGAGAGGAAGAGGAAATTAAAAGGATAGTATTGCACAGAATGATCATGTACATGGTGGGTGCACTGTATTCATACACACATAAAGCAATAACAGAAGGGTAGTTAGCCGTTGCACATTCACACTAGTTGATGTATAACCGTGCACAAGAAGTTGACATCACATGATCAGATCTGATATATGTTTAGGGTAATCTCTCTCACACACATCTTGTTACACAAAGCATACGCACAATTCAAATTTTGGACTAAAATCGTATCTTGAAGTCACAATTTCTATTCAAAAACAGAATTTTGTGTGTTTGTGTCACTAACAATTAGTCAATTACCCAATATTTATATGTTTTAAACTACACGTATGAACTATGAAACATGTTTAGAACCTAATTAAACTGGCTGCCATATATCTCTACACTATTCATTATACAACTTATAGATATCCATGGGAGAGAAAATAGAAGAAGAGCTTACTGCTTCTCTTATATCATCATCGAAGCTGGTAAAGGTACTGTAGTAGGAAGTGCGCGATGAAAGAGATCTGAGGAAAGCAAGAGAACCTCTTTCATCAGCTCTATGTATGAGATTTCGCTCATGCAACCTCAAAAAAACAGCGCGCCACCGCTCTCTTGGAGGATTTCTGGGCGTTAGCAACACAGTTTGCTGGGACTCAAGGTCAAGGCCAGAGCTTGTTAACATTTCGGCTTCTCAAAACACAACTTTCTGCACTAACAAGAGCAATTAACAAATCAATAGATACACAAAATAACAGTTAATTAATTAGGAATAAAAGGAAAAGAACTTTGCATAATAGATAGATAGAAATAGTGACATACTCGTACTAATGCAAGTAGAAAATCTATCATATATAAAATGAAAGCTGTTTCTGAGAATTAAGATTGAGGTTTAATTGTTCCAATAAAACAAATGCTTGAAGTTTGTTGTAGTTTGTGGTACTAGATTTCTTTCTTGTCATAACACGGTTCGCTTTAGCGTTCATTCAATTCCGTGCGAAGCTTCGTACGAAGCTAGTGAGAAGTTTTAGAAGCTTCGTAAGAAGTTCGTTCTACACTTCTACTTAGTTTTGTTGTAATTTACTTCCTTTTGACTATTGACTACTTGTAATTTCTATTGCTTTTTATGTGTCTTTTTTTTTTTTTAACAAGGATAAAGCTTTATTAAATATACCAACAACCAAACAAGCATCAACACTCTCAGCTCCTAGGAACCTTAAATTTTCATCTCCTTCAAGAGAGACCCAACAGAGGACAGAGGAGATAGGAACAGACCTTGAAGCCTAGGAGTGAGCAGTCCTCCTAATAAAATTATTTAATGTATAAACTAAATATTTTATCTCATTCAGATAAGATTAGTCATTTTTCTCAAAAAAAGATAAGATTAGTCATTGGCTGATAGCTTAGTAATGAGGGGGATAAATATGAAGATACATTAATTTTACCATTGATTCAACTTTTATTATGAACAAATACAATATGTCAATAATTGAGAAAAATATTATATTTCTGGGTAATTATTGCAGATTAAATATTAGTTTGTTTGCAAGTGCACTTTTTTTTTTCTTTTTCAAAATGAGTTTATTTTGCTTACTATTATAACTACCTTTAACTTCTTCTTTTTTTTTTCACTACTAAATTTATAATTATAGATAATTCAATTTCAAGAGATGACCACTTTCCAATCACTCTAATTCTTTCATATAAAATTCTAAATTCAATCATTTTTACTTTGACAAATTTAATCTCATTATATTCTATATTTTAAATTCTTTCTTTAAAAAATTAAAAAAAAAAACTATTTAATGAGTACTTTTTTGTTACCACAAGACTACCAAATCCTACTCATGAAAGGGAAGGAAGATACAAAGTAATGCTAGGAAATTATACTAAGAAGAGATCCAATAAATTTAGAGGTCCTTTCTTCTAATTCCTTTTAAGAGAAGAGTCTATTTCAAATTTCTTCAAATTTTTCCCCTCATGCCAGAAAAAGTTTATGGTGTAGAGAGGAGGAAGGGGAACTAATTTTTCAAACCCAAATTGACTAGAAGGTACATATGCAGGATTATATGGCTCCAGATAGTGTCTATGACCAAAGACTAATAAATCTATACACTATAAGAACTGTACCATATCCCATGGCTCCTTTCATCGTTCATGATAGAAGAAAAGTTCCTTAAATAAACAGAACCAAAACTTCTCTCACCGAAGGGTCTAAAATTAATCAATTCGCGCCTATTATCAAAAGCAGAAAATTCCTCAACCCATTGGTTGAAAGAAGGAATTGACGTGATGTCTTGTAAATGTCTTGCTTCAGCTCTCTAGTCCCTTGGGTTGGAGCTTGAGCAATTGGAAGGATGGTACCAGTGGTTCTCCTGGCAGTGATCTTGAAGAGGGAATGACAAATCCAGGTCAAGTAGAATGAACACTCCTCATCATATGAAGGATTTTCCATTGTTGCATGATAAGTTGAGAGAGTGCCAAGAAGCCATACATCTAGGAGAGAAAAAAGAAAAGCATGACATAAAAGTAAGTTCATCAGTTGACTCTGATATCAAGAGAAACCAAAAGAAAATATATAGGACAATATATTCACAATATAAGCAAATGCTGCAAGGTCTAAATAGTTTAGACCATAGAAAGTCAATTATTAGAGAAAATATTTGTGATTGTTATTTGAATTGAATCTTAAATATTGCACATGAGAAAATGCTCCTCTTTTTACCTATCATAAATCAACTCTCTTGCTACAGAGGCCAAAGCAATTTGTAACTCTAATCCATCGCTTCATAACCTCAGTCTAGCAGACATAGTTGGAAGTTGGAACCTACATATTACAAAATCAATTCTCTATGTCAATACAATAAAGTAGAATAATTACCGTTGAACTTGCATAGAGAGGGACTAGTAAAGAATTAAAAGGCCATGAACATGTATCTTTTAAGCTAAGGATCACTATATCACCGAATTTCCAAATCATGTTATATAGTGACTCTCGAAGTAACCAAGGCATACGCTCAAGTTGTAATCGTACGAAGGACCATAAAATATATGGAGAAAATTGGCCTTTACCCCTTTCGCGAAAAAAATCCAGCATTTTGCCAACTTTCCCAAACTAATTAGAAAAATGCATTTCTTTTGAAATTCGATTTTCTCAAAATTGAGTTTAAAAAAAAAAAAATTTGTAGCCTTATAGTGGCATTTTAAGGAGCATATGATGATGTTTTAAGAACCTATGGTGGCGTTTTGGAACTCGAGCTCCATAAACTCGATTTTGAGAAAATCGAGTTTTAAAAGAGAGACATTTTTCTAATTAGTTTGGGAAAGGGGGCAAAATGCTGGTTTTTTTGTGCGAAAGGGATAAAGGCCAATTTTCTCCTAAAATATATGCGATATAAATATGTAGTGTGATGGATAAGGTGTAAGATGATTTTAGCATTAATTGTTACTATAAGGATTCTACTCAATCTCTTTTTATTGGATGTGAATTTTGACACATTCATCATTGAATTACATTTTCTTTTTATATTCTTTATTCTTTAAAAATTTCCAAAAGATTAAAAATCAATAGTCATGTCATCAATCAAATATTTAAATTTCAAGTTTTCGTAATATAAACTTATGCATAAAATATAAGTTTATGGATCGAATAATAAATAACATTTGTTTTACACAAAATTTGACATGTGTATTAAAAACATAAAAAACATGTAATTCAACAGTTATATTATTAACATGCTTACATTATGTTACCATGTTAATTTTTTTTTTTTTTATTGAGATTTGTAATATCTATATATATATATTAAATGTGTATTAAATGCTTCCCATGTTATACTTGTACAAATTATTTCAATTTGACTTAACTTTAATATTTTTATCAATGCTAAAATTGTCTATTTTGTTAAGGTATACACATCTAATCCAATCAAATTTGCAGAATTTGGGGTATTAAAATGACTACCGCTTAATTCACACTAAACCCCAAAATTACTAGTTTAATCGAAATTGGAGCTCCTCATAATTGCTTGTATGCTAGTATCTACTTGTTTGTTTTGTTTAGACCCCTTAAAACCAGATTAGTTTAACCTAATGAATTAACCAAGTAATTACTCAGGTTAATTATGAGATATAGTTTAAACACATGCAAACATATTACTTAGTGCAGAAAATCAAAGAAGACAGTAATATGATGACCCAATAAAACCAATGAAACCAACTGTTTTAAGGTAAAAACCTGGGGATAATTTAACTTAGCTATTCTTAAGGTAAACAAATCCACAATGATAGAATGGAAGTTTACAATAGATTTAAACCTTAAATCTAGAGCCACCTCTTGTAGAACTTACTAACACAACCACGAGCAGCTCCGACTCCAAAGACTCTTCTACCTTGGACTTGCTGAACATAAACTCCCATATTTGTAACTTTGAGATCTTTATGCAGCAACTTGTTTCACAGTTCTTGATTGTAGATCTCTTGTTCCGACAGATACTTATTGAGCTAGAAGGTATAGAAACTTCACAAATCTCACAAGAGTAACTCACAAGACTTCCAAGAAAGTATAAAATATAGCTAAGGTTTTCCTTCTATACCTAGTAGTGTTTCACTCAAGCCCTAAACATTTTCGCAAGCTTTGGGCCTAATTTAAAATTTGCTGTTTGCAATTTTCGATCGGTCGATCTTGATTTTCGATCGGTCAAGCTTCACAGAAACTGAACTCTTCTTTCTGCAGCTTGCATGTTCTTGAATTTTGACTTAAACCATCATGAGCAATGTGTAACACCTAATCTAGACGTGTTTTGATCTCGGTTTTTCAACATACATAAATTTTGAAATCTAAACATTTAATCCTAAATATTAGAACCTAACAATCTCTCCTTTTGGCAATCCGTGACAAAACATACACAAGAATGAATTGCTGAACTCAAGAACTAACCCAATTACAAAGTATTGCCCTAATACAATTCTATCACAATCTACTGTCTATCAGTTGCTAAAATAGGCAGCAGTTGATGAAAGAATTAACCTGTAAATTCCTAAAACACTGAAACAAATAAAAAACGCATGTGTGGAAAGTACAATATAAATAATATAAGTACTTGATTTTATAAATAGAAATAAAAAACAGGTAATCAATGAATAACATCATTAATATCACAAGAATCAGCAGTGTATCAACAATACATATCAAGTTTTGTGAAAACAAGAACAAAAACCAAATATATACATCACAAATCATCAAAAATATTAAACTCATCAAAGTCTAATCTATCTCCCCAAAAACTAATCAAACTCCCCCTCAATACAAAACACATCTCCCCTTAAAGACAAGAGTTCACATCTACTCCTCCTTTTTGTTATGTATTGCCAAAGGCAATCATTAATGATCATAGGGTGGAGGAGGTGGAAAAGCACTCTCATACTCAGAAAAATCTGCTCTCAAAGAAGTGACATTTGAAATGAGCTTATCCAAAAGCTATCCATTTGCCGCCTGAGTAGTTATGAAAGTCTATATCATAACACAAAGAGAGAGATGAGGAGCAACAGGTGGAACAGTTGGCTCAGCATCATCAGTGTCAATATTAACCTCATCCACATCATCATTAGTAACAGAAGTTGTAGGATCAAAATGAATCTCCTCAGCAGGTGGATCCACAGTGGTAGTCTCTACTCGAGGTCTCTTGGATGAACTAGTACTTGGTTCAACTGTCTTCTTTTGTGCTTGTTGCTGCCTAAGAGAAGAAGATCCTATGGGCGCGGTGAGATGAATGGAATCAAAGGCAGGAAAATCCTCAAGCTCTAGATAAGCTAAGATCCTACTAATGAAAACATGGAAGAAGAGATGATGCTTCCTAGACTTACTCCTATGTACCTTAACAATAGTTTGAATAAAAAGAGATGGAAAACAGATAGAACCATCAGTACTAAGGGCATATAGATATACACATCTATCAATAGTATGCACATGAGATATAGGAAAGATATTGTGACATGCTATACTAAACAACGTATAATTGAACTCAGTTAACTCATGAGAGTTAAGTCCTGTTTCATTACCCCAAGTGATAGTTCTTCCATAAAGAAGTGTCATAACATCATCTATATGAGGAGTCTTGGTGTAAGGATAGGTAGTGTGAGGGATTTTCACAATTCGCTCCAATACCAATGGGCTTGGTATGTGATTGAATGCTATAAAAGATTTGTGTCTCCTTATCCTTCACCAATTGGTTGTTGGATGGATTGGTAAGGCACATGGTCCAACAGGTAGGTCTTGACACAAGAGGAACATTGAGAGCTTAAGAAACTATTTTCCTGAAACCAATTGCTTTCTTAGCACTTTGCTGCTCGACCCACACCCCATGAGTTTGCAACAAGACCAAAATTTATTTCAAAAAACTAAAGAAAACCCCCAATTGAACTAGAAATTCAAATCCCATTTGGAGATTACAACACTCACTAATATATTCCATTAATCCATAATTCTCTTTGCCCATAAATTTTAATCTTACCTAGAAATTCAAAGCAGACTATACAACAAGAACACAACAACATAGTCAAAAGCACAAACCCATATAAATGAAACAATAATTCATCTTTTCATTAAAAGGAAATTTAAAAAAAAAAAAAAAAATCTACAGTTACAATATCTTTAACTACAATTGTAACTAACTAGAGTACACAGAATTTATGCAACCACGCGGTGAGCACAGAGTGAACTAAATTTTTTACTATACAACAAATTTTGTACAAAATTGAATTACAAAGATGTTAGAAATACTGAATCAATGTATAGTATTTCTTGAGTAATAGAATATACATGAGTGCCTTTATATAGGAGGTAGAGTGTGCAGTGCAAGTAAGTGTGCTATACAAGTAAACAAGGTGGGACTAAAGTCCACATACCCTAATACACGTTAACAAAAAAATAAAGATAAAAGTGACAAACCTTTCCTGCATAAGAAGCTTGATACGTTTAAGCGGAGCCATGAAGGTCTTGGCGGCTGTGTTGCCGGCGTCGAAGAGCATGGCTTCTTTGGGGACATAAGCGACTAAAACCAGCGGTTGTTTGAGGAGCTGAGCTGAAGTCTAGTTGAACTCTTTTGTCTTTTTTGCCACTAAAAGGCAGGTGAAATTACATCGATTTCCATTGGCAGTGCCACCATTAGCAAGTCTGTTGTTAGTTGGAAAACCACCAAAATATCTAAACGTGAGGCCTAGGGCTGTCCACGAGTCAGGCCGGGTCAGTTTTGGGCCCAAATCGACCTCGACTCGATTGGATCGGGTTGCTAAATTTCAGACCTGTATTCGACCGAATATTCGGGTCGGACACGACGTTTCGGGTAATCAATTGACTGGGTCGGAGTTGTTGGTTTGACGGGGCTAGGCCTTAGATTGGGCCAGAATTTTTGACATAGTTAAAATTATGGTAATTTCATTTTTTTGGGTCTTTTTAGCCCAAATTACTCGGTTTGGCAGTTTGATAAACCCTATTGATTTTAGATTTTTTGAATTCCCTATATATTTCAAATTGAGCCTATTTTAACTTAATTTATTTTAAAATAGGGCTTCAAGCTTAGCTTATATTATGAACTACACTAGACCTGTTAGGCCTTCAAGATATATCAACGAGGCCCAAAAAAAGCTTTTTTATTTTTTTTTTTATTTATCTCCTGTGATCTGAAACAATAGAAGCACCTATCAATCCAATTACATAATCTTTCCCACATTAACCACAAAAAATAAACACAACAAAATGGACTAAAGATAGCACAACCCAACCTACAAAAACCTTAATTTTACCATATGTAATCTGTTAAACAACACAATAAGCACCTATTAAACAACACAATAAGCTAGTAGCTTAACACCTATTAAACCTGCCAACCACAACAAATAATATTTCCAGCAACACATAAATCACAACAGATAATACTATACTGCAATATTCCAATTAATGGATATACATACTTAGTACCATAGAGGCAGTTACTGCAAGTTTTTTGGTAGTAACCCATAAGGCAGAAAGCTTGCTAGTTATACAACATTCCAAGCAATATAATTAGTTACAATAATCAAATACCAAAGGTATTTCCAAAAAATAGCTTTTCCATAGCATTGAATGACTGCTCTATAGTTTATAAGTCAAAAACTAATAGAGAAGAAAACCTATGAACTAAGATTTGTTTTCTATAAGCATTGAAAGTTCAGTATTGTTAGAAGTTAGAAAAGTGATATATCCAAAAAAAGCTTCCAAAGTATTCCCAAAAAGCTGCCTTCCTTACAAAAATAAATTACCATCCTCCTACAATAGACAAAAAAATATTCAACAAACAATACATTAGTACCAAATACAAGACCAACTAGTAAGGAAACCAAGTTTATAATAGTAGGGGGCTAAAGGCAGAATCATACCAAGTTAGTGATTAATCATCAATGCTAATTAAGAGTCGTTTGCCTGAAGTGGAACCCTTGCTTGAGCTAGTATTTGCTGTTGCACTTGCTGTTGGTTGTTGATTTAAAACTAGAAAAGAATAGGAAATAAGCACAATAGATTAAATTTTGCTTGAATACATGAGACATTCAATAAAATTAATAGACAATAAGTTTCAGAATTTAAACATACTACCTAAGTCAACTCTTCCTCCAATTCCTCTACACCATCCCTTAACTGGCGATGAGAAATTGGAACTGTGGCTTGAAGCCAATTTTGTGAACATACAAGGTTTTGAACCATAAGAGGAGATAATGAACTTTGAAATGGATCAACAATTCGGCCTCCAATGCTAAATGCTAACTCAGATGCAACAGTGGAAACTAGTACAACCAGCACATCCTTAGCAACTTTAGACAATACTTGGTGCCTACTACAATTGTCCCTCCACCACTCCAATATCTCAAATTCACATCATTTCTACCATCACAGTTTTCAACCAAATACTTTTCAAGCTCATTACTACAACTTACAGATTGCTTAACTTGCAAGAAACGTTCATATCGCGAGTGAACCATCACATATGGATCACTAGCATTACTTTCCAATTCTGTACTCTCACTCCCACTTTGTTCTTGCCCATTTGGTGAATGAATAGAAGAGTAAAAATTATACAACTTATACAAAGAT
This sequence comes from Quercus glauca, assembly GCA_023736055.1. NCBI lineage: Eukaryota > Viridiplantae > Streptophyta > Magnoliopsida > Fagales > Fagaceae > Quercus > Quercus glauca. The sequence continues at coordinate 78,730,156 of CM043319.1, forward strand.
CTTTCACCTTACCTACCATCACTTTTGCCATTGCATTCCCATAAATTTCAGAAAAAACAACTTCAAAAATCTCAATTTTTTTCATGGATCAAGAACCACAGCCACATACAAAAGAGGATTAATTTTCTCCCCTTCCCCCCAATACTTCTCAAATTTAGTTTGCATGTTTGTGACTGTGTTTTTCAAGAGAGAGTTTTGGGATTTAACTAAATTAGAAATACTCTCCTGAATAACAAAGATCTCATCATATAAGGCATTTGAAGTAACGTACAAAGAACCAAAGAATTTCTTCGTTGCAGTATAAAAAAGTCTTAAGAAAGTCACAAATGCCCTACAATTTTGGAAATCACTCATTCACGGAGATCCCAAACCACCACTATCTTCCTTGGTCCTAAAGTACAACGAATAACCATCATCTTCAAAATCCATTCGAAGGAACACTTTCTCAAAATTTTCAACAGTTTCTAACATGATATAGGTTGAGTTCCACCTAGTAGGTACATCTAGACTAAAAAGACTCTTGGACTCCATACCTAACATCTCCATAAAACTTTTAAAAGTTTGATTTCTATTGGGTGAGAACTTTACATACCTCACAGCTTCACACACCTTAGCAACAGATGCATCAATCTCTTTCAAACCCTTCCCCACAATGAGATTTAGGATATGGGCACAACACCTCATGTGCATGTACTCATTTCCTAAAACTGTCCCATTCCAATCTTTAGTCACTCTTTGCAAAAATTTAATTGTTGTTAAATTTGAGCTGACATTATCCACTGTCAAGGTGAATATCCCATCAATACCCCACTCACGCAATGACATCTCAATCTTTCTACCTATAGTCTCCCCCTTGTGGTCTTTAACTTGACAAAAATTTAAAATCTCTTATGCAATTTCCAAGCATCATCAATAAAGTAACATGTGAGACACATATAATTTAAATTTTGAATAGAAGTCTATGTGTCCGTAGTGAGACACACCTTACAACCTTTTAAGGATTTTCTTAACTTCTCTCTCTCACTATTATAAATGCAAATCACATCTCTAGCCACAGTTTGACGAGATGGGATATCCTTTAATCGAAGCTTAGGTTGAAGGTAGTTACATATTTCTTAAACCCATACCCCTCGACATACCTAAAAGGCAACTCATCAATTATAATCATTTCAGCCAATACCTTTCTAAAAGCCTCAACAGAAAAGGTTGTTGACACAAGGTGGGATCCTCTTCTCCATCCTTTTTGGGTTCAAAAGCTAATGTTTTCTTCCCTTTAACTAGATCTTCTCTATTAGGGTTCTTGGGACATATTGGCACACGAGCTAACAAATTACTAGTACCACAACTCTTACTATTAGCATTATACGATTTTTGGTAATAATTAAAAATAGCCATAGTTTTACTAGTATCACCCTCACCTATCTTTACTTTTTCAAAATGACTCCAAACAACTGACTTTTTCCTACCACTACAAGCACCACCAACAGGAACTGTCATACTCACTTGGCATGGTGGAACTGGGGGCAACTCCGCAGCAGCAGCTACTTCGGCTTAGTAGCAAAATCTTCAACTTGGGTGGGAATAACACCATCATCTTGTGTAGCAGCTGGTGTTTGGACAGAGGGTTCATTAGTGGAGGTTTCTATGACCTTTAAAAACAAAGATACGTATTAGCAAAACTAGAGTAACAAGTATAATTCATAGCTTTAATAACAATAATAATAAATAATAACCACACAAACCAAAAAGGAAGAACAGTATCCTACTTATGCAAAAAATAAAGTATTGTAGGAATACATGTTGTATTGTTTAAACAACGACAACTTGTGTGAACATTTCTTGGTTCTATTCATCTTCAAAGTTCAACCAAGCAAAGAATAATTTGATTAGGAATTCTAAATTTCATCCACTTAATTACAACTTGTTTTATTTTGTCAAAGTATTTTATTTTTTGTAATTAATTAAGAACTATGTTATAGAAATAGTTCATGCAATAGAAATTTGGAAACCAACTCAAACCCAGAATCTCAACTAGGAGATGGTAACTTCATCAAACAAAAGATATTGCCAATGATTGAACTGGCACTTCATAGATACTAAAACACAATCACTAAGCAATATTGATCATGAACACCATCGTTGTATCATCACAAACCAGAGATATAAAAGATACATAAGCATTAAGGAATGAAAATTTCAAGGTCTAGGGTTTTACTTAATTTCTTTTTCATTTCACTAAGAGCGAGAGAGATTAAAAGAGTTAGAATTTCCATTGTGCTTTCCTTAACTCATTTTAAAGGCTTCCATCATATTAGAATTGATAACATCAGAATTTTACTCTCAATGAATCACATTTATCAATAAACATCATCTTCCTGAATTGCAATGCTTTGTCCTAAACTAGGTTAGATATAATTCATATAGAATTTTATTAACGTACCGAACTAGTTTTTTGTGATATACAAAACCATCAGGTAGCAAGCTTTGTCAAATTAAGAAAGTATGAAAAAGTGGTAACTTACAAGAAATAAGCCTCTACTACAGTGCATTTGTAGTGATATCACCTGCATAATTAATACAATGAATGCATAAGAAAATGGTGTTCCATGACTCACTAATTGTAGCCAAAAATACAGTGGGTTATGTCCGAGAACATGACAGCGTGTGCGTAACTTACCAATAAATAAATAAAGCAATACCCAATTCGAATTAACAAAGAAAAAAAAAATCCAAGAGCAAAAAAGAATGAATTGTAATACTAGATTAATATACCCAAAACTTGTTTAGGTCAGTTATGTTATTTCACCAAGAACATAAAATATGAATAAATAAAAAAAATCAATTGCAGTAGCTAAATCAATTGCAGGATGAACGCCATTCAAGTCAATCCAAAGAAGGAAAAGACAATTAGTAAAAAGAAACATCAAACAATCACCACAATCACTACATATTATTTTTGTTTTTTTACTAAACACAAAGGAAAGCAAAAACCATACCTTAAAGAAAACTGTGGGTGTATGGGTTTCAAACTTGAGGGCAGAAAATGATACTTGGAGTTAGCTTTCAATCATGTATAAAATTAAAACAGGATCAAAATTGATTAAAGAAAAGAATAAAGAACAAAAGTAAAATACTTAAGGTTTCTAGGTTTTTTTTAGTTAGGGTTTCATAGTATAAATCTTTAGGTTTATTTGATTTTAACATTTGATTTCCATAACAAATGAAACCAACGAGACTAAAAAAAAAGAAAGATGAGAAATAAAGAACAATTACCTAAGTGTTTGGAGTAAGAACTAACTCAGTGATGAGCACACAACAGTGAGGTAAGGACTAAACACTGGCGGTAGCTATGGAAAGAGGAGCGGATAGTGGCGGCAGTGCTAGGCATTAGAGGAGAAGAGGGAAGTGGGCTACGACATTAGAGGCAGCTAGGGTTTGGATTTGGAGAAACGGTTTAGAGACTGTGAGACTGTGAGAGTTTGAGAGAGTTTGAGAGAGCCAAGTAAAGAACTGAGAGTCTGAGACTGAATAATTGAAGACTGAAGAGGTGAGGAAGAGTGAAAAGGGGAGGAGGCGTGAATGGGAAGCCATGACCATCTAATCTCTGTCTCTGCAGTGAAAACTGAAGAGACTCGTGATAGATATCAGATCTTTCTTATTTAATTCTCACCGTTAGATTGGCTCTTGATCTTGGATTATACTGTTGATTTAGAATGGGTTATTGTGCCACTGTAATCGGTCATATCATCACTGAGTGCTTAGTTTTACTCTCATCAACACCGTTGATTTTAAATTTTAATTTGAGATGAATGGCTGATATGCATATTGAGATGGTGTGTGAGAAAAAGTTAACTTTGGTCTTTGAGTCTCGGGCTGGCATTGCTGGGCATGGGCTGTTCCTGCTGGCATGTGATGTCAAATCATATACCGTATTTTTTTGTATAAATAATTCGGTCGGTTCGGGTTTTTCAGGTGAAATATTTTGTAACCCGAATCGAGACTGAATTATTCAGTTTTTTCACTTGCCAACCCGTGACCGACCGTAGACTGGATTCGGAGTTGCCCATGGACCTTTGGTTCGAGCAGGCAGGTCGGTTGATCTGGGTCATTTGACAGCCCTTGTGAGGCCCCTATTGCTTCATTGAGTTGTCAAATTATGGTCCATATTTATCCTTGGCTCTTAAGAGACCTTATGAAGCAACTCAAAGCACCCACGCACACTCTCTCTCTAGCCCAGCCAAGCTCTTTGCGCTTATCACTTAGGCCTATAGGTCAAATTAGTGGAGTATGCTCACTGATCTCGCTCACTCTCATTTCTATAAGCCACAAGTGCTTTTTCCCTCATGCATGTAATTTTTTTTTTGTTATCATTTTAGTTTCTCGTACATGCATTTACATTTTATAATACATACACTTTGAGGCTTTTGTTTCAAGGGTGAGAGAAACCTAGTGTAGATTGACCTATTTAATTTTTTTTTATTCCCTTAACATTTAAAACTTTATTTCTTCCCACTTGCATGCTCTTGTTAAATTTCTTTTTCTAGGAAATTGTTGGAAATATGGGAATGGTGGGGATTTAAAGGAGGTATGAGATGTAGGCTTTTGCTTGTACTTTAATAAAGATTTATCGTTATTGTTATTTGGTTATTTGCACTTTTGAATTGGGTTTTAGTTTGTGAACGGTTTAGACCCCTAAAACTATAACCAGATTGCGTAGCCTAGATTAATTAGCCAAGTTGTTACTTAGTCAAATTATGTAATTCTAGGTTAAAACAATCACAAGATCATATCAAGCATATAAAACAAATAAAGCAGCGGAAAATAAATAACACAGTGATATGATCACCTAGGAAACCATACCGGAAAAACCTGGGGAGGATTTTACCCACCGATCCTCAAGGCAAAACGGAATCCACTAAGAAAGAATTGAAGTTCTTACAAAAGGACTTACAAGCTCCCCGCTTGACTTCCTAATGCTACACACCAGTAGTAACTTCCTGACACGACCACGCGCAGGCTCCGAATCCACGGACTACTTCTTTCTTTGAACTCCTTCTTCAAGTACAAGCTCCTCACTTGTTTTTCTCTTTAAGCTTTAATGGCTGCAACCTAGTTGATCATCAAGATGTTGATGTGATCTCAATCTTGAAAACCCTAAGCTTTGTGTAAAGGAAAGCTCCTCTAGATCTCACAAGAGATTTACACAAAACCGCAATGTATGAGCAACAATACAACTTGTGCAACTCTCAAAAACGTAGCTAGGGTTTGCCTTATATACCTAGGGCAAAAACATAAAAACCTAGACGTTTAAAGAGTTAGGGCTGAGTTGGAATTCTGCAGAAAAACGCATCTGGGCCGACTTTCGATCGATCGAGTCTAACCTTCGATCGATCGAGCCAGGCCGAGAAGCCCCAATGCTTCTGCAGTCACTCGATTCCAACTTTACAATATTAAACCAACTTTGAGCAAACTTAAATAAGACTAAGTACATTGTTTTGATCATGGTTTGCCAACATTACATATTAGAGTTCTAAATACATAAAATCCTAAGACCTTAGAACCTAACAAACTCCCCCTTTGGCAATCCGTGACAAAACACACAATAAAAGCTCAAAGTTTACACGTAATAGCCCTTTACATAATAATGCTCATAAATAAAAGTTCAACCTAACTACTATCCAACGGTTGCAAGTGTAGACAGCAGCTTTGTCGAATCAACCTGTATATTCCTGAAATACTCAACAAACACATAAACGCATGTGTGGCAGCAAATAGTATATAAACAGGTATAATATTCTTGTAAGATTCACACAACACAAAATAAAGAAATATATCAATGAAGCAACTCATAAATATATATCAATAAGCAGTGAATCATAAAGACAACAAGAATCAAAAGAAACATGTATATCAATATATCAATCAATGTTACTCCCCCTAACATGAACATCCCAAAAAATGATATACAAAGTGAAGCACCTAGATACAATCTAAATAAACTCCACAAAAATATCCCATGCTACAAAAAATAAACTCCCCCTAACACAAAAATCTCCCCCTATCAACAAAAACTCCTCTACAAGTCAAAAACACTACTCCCCCTTTTTGTGACGAAATGCCAAAGGGCATCAAAGACCATCATCAAAAGGAGGTGGTGAGGAAGAACGAAGATGCGCCAAATCCGCTCGCAGAGCATGAATCTCGTCGAACAGATCCACCAAAAGCTGACCATGAGCCGCCTGAACGGTCATGACAGTCTCCAGAGTACGACGAACATCGTAGTCAGCTGCAGAAGGTGGAGGATCAGCAGCAGCACCTACAGAATCTGGAACAGCCTCACCAGTAGGACCTGTAGAAGAAGAAGGAGGGGCGCTACTAGAGGGATCAGACCTAGGGTGTTTAGAACCAGCTCGAAGATGAGCGGCCCTCTGTCTAAGGAAAGACGCACCAATAGGAGCTATCACATGAACAGGCTCAGAAGCAGGGAAGTCCTCTAAACCTAGATAAAGTAAAATCCTATGAATGAAAATAGGATGGACAAGGGCATGGGCAGTAGATGAACTCCTATAAACTTCGTTCAAAGAACGAAGAAAAAGATGGGGGAAACTAATAGGAGCATCTGTAACAAGAGCGTAAAGAAAAACACACCTCTCAAGAGGAATGGTGTGCAGATGAGAAATAGGCCAGAGTGAATGACAGGCTATCCTAAAGAATAGGTAGGTAGTCTCAGGAAGCTCAGCGGTGGTGATCCGAGGATCAGAACCCCACTGGATAGAAGATCCAGTGATGTAGGACATGACATCACTCAGCTCAGGTGACTCATCATAGGGGTAAACAGGATCCCTAACCAATGGTACCTCTAGAGCATCAGCCACTACCTGAGGAGTAATGGAGTACTCTACACCTCGTATCCAACTCCTAACAAGAGTGTTGGAATCATAGATGCGGACAGAGAGGTTCGAGAAGAACTCTCTAATCAAGGTAGCCGGAGGTGGAGGGTCAGACACGGTCAACAAAGGTAACCAACCCCTACGCTCAAAATTTGCCCTAATGGCAGGATCTACCTCATCTAAACGAACAGAACGCTCAGCCCAAATCTTCCTATGTAGGTTTAAAGTCTCAAAAGTCTCTTGGTTTTTCTCAGTGGGGAACCGCTCACTATCAAAAGATGGAGGGGAAGGAGTAGGAGTGGGGATGGTCCTACGAGCTCTAGTCTTCCTAGGCATGGTGCTAAGGAACAGGACAGAGACACAAAGAGAAAACCAAAAAGAACAGAAAATAAAACCAAGGGCAGACTGCAAGTTAGCACAAAAAAAATATAGAATGAAAATCTATATGATGCATGAATCATTAATGATGATATGATGCATGAACTAATGCAGAAATTAGGATCAAATTAAGTTTAATTTTCATAAAATTGGCTTGAGCATAGAGTTTCTCAACAAAAACCCAAAAAATTTGATAACCACTTGAAAATTTTTGCAACAAATTGAAGAATCAATCATTATACACTATTGGAAACAGTTTATAACAACCAATTGCATCAATTACACAAGCCAATTTCATCAATTAAACCCAATTGCACAAAAAGCCCCAATTCGGACCTAGTATAAACCCTAGAAATTCAAATTTTCCACAAAACTCAAAATTGATCAAATTAAACACTCAAGAACAAGTGTATAGAGTGTCCCCAACAAAACCCATTGATCAATTGCACAATATTATGTCCAAATCAACAAAAATCCCAAATAGAAAAGTTCCGAAAATCTCCTTCTAAAATGCATGAAAAATGCATGAAATTGAGTAAATAAAATGAAAAGCAAGGGTATTAAGGACATACCGGCTTGAGGAGAGAGAGATTTTGCAAAAAGATCGGAAGAAAACGACAAAAACTTGAAGAAATTGACTTGCCTCGTCGGAGAGAGAAAAAGGAAAAGTTTTTGAAAAAGTTTGAACTTTGAAAAAGTCAGATTTTCCCTTTTTAAAAAGCATATTCACGATGTTCGATCGATCGAGAATTACATTCGATCGATCGAAAGTGACAGACGTTTTAGCACTTTCTGAGGCACTTTTTCGATCGATCGAAAAACACTCTGGATCGATCGAAAAGGGTAAAAACACACTGAATTTTGGAGAAAAACACAGTTTTGAAAACTTGCAAACCCAATTTTTGAAACAACTCCTCAAAGCATTTGAACAATGAACACAAAATGCATGAGTATGAGATGGAATGCATTTTCAAAAACCCAAAATTTTAAACCCAATTCTCAGACACAATTTTCAATCATCTTCCAAATTAATTTTCTCAAGCAACAAGTATGTTGTACACAAATCTCAAGATATTTTCAAACTTGGTTGGTCAGACCAAGAGCACACACACTAGCATGTACAGTGTTTAACAAAGAGTAACTTGTGTAGTGTGTGAAACTAGCAAAGACTTGAGATACATGTGAGGTGATACGTGAATGGCAATCAAACACAAAGTCTACACAATTCATCACATAGAATTAAAAGAGACTATCACCTAAAGAGTTACATCCTATAACTCCCACATCTCCTAGATCAAAAGCTTGCAATCATTTTAAGTTTCTTTTATTTTTGCCTCTTATTTATGTGAAATGGCATTCAGCCTAATAGTACACACCGGTTTGAATTAAGTGAATTGGCATCAAGCCTAATAGTACACACCAGTTTTAATTTAATTTGAGGCTACACCTTATGTTCTTTTTGTGCATGTGCTACACTTTCTCGAGCACTAAATCTTATGATATGCACTAAGGTGTTCATGATTGGCTAGTGAACAGTGGTGAGATGGTTATTTATGCCTTTCTCAAAAGGATCAAGTCCGTCAGTCAACAACATGTGACTTCATGATTAAGGCAAAGTGATTAAGAACCACACACATCTTTCCCACACAACATGCACTACAAAGTTTCAACTAGTTAAGTGCAACAAATAAGCTCATCAAAGTTAAACAAGGTACACAAGACATGACATGTGTAAAAAGAATGACCAACCTTGTTTTCAAAAATCAAGATAAATAGTGTTCAACACAGATTTTGCTTTCCCTTTTTTTTTTTTTTTTTTTTTTTTTTTTTATCAAAAGAGAAAACAAATAAATCCTAGAATGAAATGCATGTATGTAATGCAATGCAAGTCCTAGAACAAAAGAAAACACAAAAACCAAATAACAATGGTCACAATAGAGTAGAGCAATGAAGCACAAGGACCATGTCAGAAAGACTCAATTAGTTCGAGTCTTTTGCATCCAAAACTTTTTAGATGCACCCCGAGCATTGGAGTTCTTATTCACATTAGAGTGATTCTCAACTCCAGAATTGGAATAAAGGTTTAACGCCTTTACCAATTCACCAATTAGTGCCATAGGATCTTGTGCTTGAGGCACAGGCACTTTTGGTCTTTTTGCTCTCTTATCAGCTTGAAGCTTGTAACAGTTAGGACGGATATGTCCAGACTTACCACAATAATGACAAACCCAAGCAGGTTTACCATGCATCTTGTCCTTCGGTTTGGTAGGCTCCTTAGGTTTGGATTCTCTTAAGTTTACCCTAATCTTCTTTTGTGGTGAAACTTCTACAGGTTTAACAACCTCACTCACAGGGGGTTTTACAGTTTCACTCACGACCTTACTCACAAGAGGTTCAGAAGAAGAAGAAGAAGGAACGAAGACAGTGGAATGGGGTCCAGAATCAAAGATGCTTTCTACATATCCTAACCCAGCTTTATCAGAAGGATACTTTTGAACATTTAACATGTGATCAAGTTTAGAACTAGCAGATCTAGCAACAGATAAATCATGTTCCAAAGTTCTAATTTTATCAAGCAACAGCATGTTTTCAGATTTAACATTATCCAAAAGATCATTAGCATCAAATAACTTCACAAGTAAATTTTTCTTCTCAAGCTCAAGAGCATCAATTTTCTTTAGGCCTAAATCAACTTTCATGGCATCCTTTGCAGCAATTTTGCAAAGTTTGTTATAGGCCTCTTGAAGATCTGCGTCTTCAGAGAGTTCCCCATCAGCAAGGTTCTCCTCAGCAGATATGCTTTCATCTACTTTACCAGTAGCAGTGAAAGCAATGAAGTTTCCATCCTCGTCACAACCGGACTCATCATCAGAAACCTCATTATCACTAAGGGTGACAGCCATAGCTTTACCCTTATTTCTCAAGAAAGTAGGACATTCAGATTTGACATGACCATACCCTTGACAACCATAACACTGAGGACCCAAAGAGTTATTAGAAGATTGACCTACTTGTTCTCTAGGTTTTTCAAAGTTGTTAACCTTAGTGGGATCATTCTTCCTAAAGTTTCTAGGTTCAGCAGTGTTGGTGTTCCTTGCCTTTCTATTTGTGTTTCTAAGAAAATTCCTAAAATTCTTGGCAAGGTAAACTATCTCCGTGGGAGAGAGCTCATCATCAAATCCACCACCTTCAACATCATCAACAGACTTCAGTGCCATTGATTTGGATTTGACAGTCTTAGGTAAGTCAGACTCATAGGACTGAAGAGATCCTACAAGCTCATCCACAGGGATGGAGTCAACATCCTTACTTTCAGTAATGGCTGTTACTTTGGGTCTAAAGTCTTCAGTCAAAGATCTAAGAATCTTCCTAACAACCTTAGGTTGATCATAGACTTCACCCAAATTATAAGCAGAATTAACAATATCATTCAGTTTTGCATAAAACTCATCAAAGGTTTCATCATCAGTCATTCTAATGTTTTCAAACCTAGAAGTTAATTGCTGCAGTTTATTAATTTTAACAGCCTTTGTGCCTTCATGCACAGTTTGGAGGATTTTCCAAGCAGTATGAGCAACCTCAACATTAGAACCTAACAGTTTGTAAGTTAGTGTCTAGGTGGTTGGTGATGGTGTGGAATTGTTTTAATTTGTATGCTTCATTTGTTGTTGAATCAAGAAATGGTGTTACTTCTACTAACTATATAAAAAGAGTGAATGCCTCTACAGTGAATTTTTGGTTTAGTCAATCACTGCCCAAATCTTCTTCTTCTTCTTCTTTCTACACAAATTTTTCTTCTTCTTTCTTTTCCTCCCAAGCCACTGATCTATACTATGATTCAACTCCTTCACAACCTAGCCTCAGCAACGATCTCTCTCTACTAATCCAGATCAATAAAAAAATTTGAAACCCAAGAACATTTGCAGCCGATCTACATGAGAGAAGAGCCAGAAAAAAAAAATGGAGCTTAAAGCCTCAAATGCTGTTTGTGATCTTTATTGGTTGGTGGATGTGCGAGATATAGATGATTGCAGGTTTGAAATTCTGTTTTATTTACTTATTTTTGGTTTCTGGTACTACAAAATTATTGTTGTTGTGAGAATTGGGGACAAATGGAAAGAAATGGAAGCAAATTGAGTATTTTTGGTGTTCGCTTTTAGAATAAAAAATTCGGAGCTCAATTCTCCCAAAATACTAAGTTTTGAGTTTTTGTGCGTATGTTTGTGTGAAAGTTTGGTAAACTTAGATGGGTCAGAATATTTAGTGTTATATTTAGACCATATGTATGAAAGTTTGGATTTTTACTTAGGTTGAATTTGTGTTGTGTTTGCTATTTGTAGGTGTTCTTCTTTGCAATTATCTTTGCGCGTGGGATTGAAAGTTTGGATTTTTACTCAGATTTGATAATTTTTGTATGTTAGTATTTGCTATTAGGTGTTCTTTTGTCATATCCATAAGTTTAAATAACAACATCACCTTCTGAACTTTGAAATAACAAGCAAGCAAGGAGGGCAAGCAAGTTGGTGAGAAAATATCTCTACTGGGTGAGCCAGTAAATGGGTGAGACAAAATTGAAAAGATAGACCTAAGAGAGAAAAAAGAGAGTGATTTAGTGAGATGAAAGCGCGTGGCAGTGGGATTTTTACAGAATTGGTGAGGCTTGGCACTGAGACAGAGGCAGAGAGGTCTAGGGATTTGAATGAAAATGGATGATTGAGATTTGAGATAATTGGAGCAAAGTAGAGAGGGTGGCTTTCGTGTCTTCTCTCAACAGGTATTTTCTCTCTAAATTTATCCATGGTTTGATTGTCCTTTAAAGTAGATTTGGAGCCTAAAGGTGGAGCCTCCTTCATGAATTCAAAGAAGTCACATAGAGAATAGTAGATATCCCTTTAGTATTGTTGTCCTTAAGATTTTGTTATATTAACTTCATATTACTTGTTAGACTTTTCTTAGTTTCAATTAATAGCTATTGGCTTTGGTATTTGCAATTTGTAGGCCTTTCGTATATACCTGGATAAACTTTTCAATCAGTATGTCGCAATTGTTCGCTCCTTAACTTCCGTTCTGGCTTTGGGGGAGGTGTGCTTGTTTTACTAAATTTCTTGATGTCGCTGGTTTAGCTGAGATGTTTGAAGCTACTACATTTGATGGATTTAAATGGGATTGATTATCTTGTTGTCATTCATTTGTCAGGTCATTCTACAAGCAATATGCAAAAGATATGGACTTACTACCGGGCCAAGTTCATATGGACTGTGAGAGCTTTAATGATAATTTTCTATCCTATAGCTTGGGTGAGTTTATTTTGGTCAGTTCACTTGTGAATTTAGACTGATGCATGACACTTTATGAATTATCCTTGTGTAAATCTTGAACATAATATTTTTTTATCCCTTTCATTTTGCTGAGAAGTTTATTTTTTTACTATGTGAGGTTGATATAGAAAAAACCTTCCATTTATTCTTATTTTTTCATGGAGAAGCAATCAACTTAATTATTCTTCTATACTTTGCAGGATTAAACATCAATCCATGCTTTGTCTGCCAAAAGGTCTGACTCTTTAGCAGAACGTTCAGATTAATATTCTTCCCATAATCATAGAATATTTAATTGTTATGTACCTTGTGCATGCTATGCTGCTTCATTTATTATTTCATTTTTTTTTATTAGGTAGAGAATCACATTGTTGGAGCTCCATGTGGTGTGATGGGCCAGATAACTTAAGCATGTGGTGAAGCCAACAAACTTCTTGTAGTGATGTTCTAGGTATGCATATCAGTTATGTAGAAAACTACTCGACTACAGTTTTTTCACTGATAAAAAAATGATGTCTAAATTTGAATCTATGCAGCCTGTTTAGATATATCAAATTGCTTTCTTAGCTAGACATAATGACCACAGCCCAATGCTTTCGTTGGTGCTGATTAACATCATATGTGCTTTCTCTAAGTAGCGATAACTTAAATTCATATTCCATGTTAACGGTACCATTGGAGCAAAGTAGAGAGGGTGGCTTTTATGTTTTCTCTCAACAGGTATTTTCTCTCTAAATTTATCTATGGTTTGATTGATCCCCCTCTCTCTTTAGTATTGATACTCATTTCACAAGTCCGGTGGTGAGCCTTTTACATGTTTGATGAAATGTTTGTTTCATGCTTGGGAATTTCACCAAAACCCAATTCTCCGAAATTTCAGGTGCATTTTTCATTCTTATTTTTGTTATCCTTCTTTCAACCACCTATATTTGAATTTTTTAGTGTGTTTCTGTGAATTGATGAATCAATAAATTTGAATTTTGCTTGAAGTTTCATCTTCATTTTCATTTCCTTATAGCTTTGTTGTAGTTCCATTATAGAAGAATCTAATCTTTGTGAAAGTGTTTCGGTGGAAATTATTCGTGACAACTATATGTATTAACCTCGAATCTATAACATTAAAATAGTTGTCAAATGGAGTGATCTATCTAGCTTTGTGAAAATCAAGTGTGACTATTGGTCTCAAAATTCAAACTAAACGATGAGAGTTCAATAGTCATGGTTTGCTACTCTAGATGCATTTCTTCTTTCCTGCCTTTAAGGATTTAAGTATTTATTTGATGGTAATTAAATTTAAATGTACTAGGATGTATTGTAGACAGTGAGGCGCTGTATGATTATGTATTGTAGAAGAGTTTTGATTTTTTTTTTTTTTTTTTGGTGATGATTGTGATTAGTTTGCAAAACAGTTGTTATGAAAAAAGTTAAAATATTTTCTGAGTCTTCACTCCACAAACATTGTAACTGCACCATTTTACTGCAAGAACTTTGTCTAACATGTGTGCGTGTGCGGGTGTCCATGTTTATTTTTATTAATTACTGGTCATGACTAAAATTAATATAAATTAAACAATATTTGTCATGGGCCACAACTCCCAAGTAAGAAGCAACATATTCCATGGATAGAGCAAATGTTTAGTCAGTTTACACTCGGTGTATTGATAGTTTAGTCAAAATATGGTTTGATAATTGGAAAAATTGCCACCCTCCACTAGGCCACTTTGCCAAGATTTGTGTTAATTCACTCTATTATAAAATTATTAATCATGCTATTAGACTTACGAAGAATATTTACCTATAGATTTTATTTTAAAATATATTTAATTTGACCAAGAATGCTTTGGTCTGCAGGGGTATTATAATGCAGCAACATGAAGAGTTGCCTAGCAAGAAAGCATGTTGAGAGATGCCAAGAAGAATTAGGCTTTTTGTGTGTGTAATGTGAGTTAATTAATAGCATTGAACTAGTAAGTAATTTCCCACTTTCCCATGTAGTATAAATTTTCCCAAAAAATATAAAATAATCAAGATTACTATCTACCCATAAATGAGAGCTTCATGGATAACCTTTATTAAAGGGGGAAAAAAGACTCCAAAAATTCTACTGCCAACTTTTCAAATACAATTAAATTTGAATTGTGTTTTGTTATAAATTGTTCCTATATATAATGTGACTCAAGTTCAACTCATCACTAATAGTACAAGGATCGGTTGTAAGTTAAATAGGATTTCTAAGTCCTGTTCAGCTTTTTGGATAAGTTTGGTTTGAACCACAAACTAGAATTTTTTAAGGTCTTTTGTAGGGCATTTGGCTTAAAAATTTCCAAAGCTCTTTCTCGAGGACCAAGTAAATTTTTTCCCCATTTGTAAAATATATTCTTCTTAATTACTCAATTCATAAATAATCTTCAGCCTGACAATCAAATATGCTCTTATCTTATGACTAATATATAATTCTATGTTCAATTCTCTTTATTAACATTACCAAATATATCTACAAAATTTATCGAATGAAAATTAATATTTGGTTCTATTCCAAGCTGTTTGAGCTGACCAGTACCAAAATATCTAGCTAACATAGATACTAGAATCGTCTATTTTCTTGTTGGTATAAGAATGAGTTTGTTTATGTCTATGAAAAGATGGTGGTCCAAGTGAGAATTACTGTTGCAATCACATCTCAATTGCATGTATAAAGTTATTGAATGAATAAAATGAAAATATCAGCAATAAAGTAGATTCCAGTAAAGTTTATCAGGAATTTGAGTTGTAGTGCAAGAGCAAAAGAATTAGTTAAACCCCACTTTAAAGTAGATTTTGTGCACGAAAATCCCCCACCCCCCAATAGAGACTTTTCACTAATTTGATTTTTTTTTTAGGGTTATAGAAACTTTAGGATGAATATTTTATAAATGGTTATTGTGTATATGAGAGCTTTTGGAGCATACAAAGCCTTATAGGGTAAGTCATTTTGTTGTTGTAGTAACATCTTTATTTTTTTTATTTTTTTTCTTGAGGTCTACGTTGAGCTTCTATACTACACAAAAATTTCCATTTAAATTATACTAATTAGATACCTTTGTGGATTGATCCATTTGTTCAATGGTTGGACTTTTTATGTCCCTCATTCATTCTCATTAAAGTTATCTATAATAATAATAATAATAATAATAATAATAATAATAATAATAATAATAGAAACATAATATTCGTCAAAAAAAAAAACCATAATAGAATTATATAAAGGGACATCAAGGTGCCTTTCAATTTCTTTAAAAGGTTTTAGGGATCTACATATTTTAATTTACATCATGTGGCTAACCCAATTTAATATGTTGATGATTCATAGCTGACCCTAAATTTGGAGACTAAAGCTTTGTAATTGTTGTGTTATTTAGAGGATGCAAATATTCTTGAGAGTGAGTGGATAACTAGGATTGGGAGCAAAGAGCAAATCTTTTAAGATGGACTTCAGGAACATACCCAAAAATAATGTATTTCTCCTTGGCCACTTTTATATTTAAATAAACCATTTTTTAATTTTTATTGGATAACTTTTTATCATTTATTCTATTTTTCTATTTTTAAATTAATATATAAGAAAAGTCTTTAAATATGCATAAAGATGCTAAATTACCATTTGCATTATGTTTAACTTTTTATTAAAAAAAATAAACTTCTGTAGGGACTCAAATTGTTTTGGACCCTGGACAATAAAATTTGTAGAGAAGTGGGTTTAAGGATTTGGCATCACCGAAGTAAACAACGACTGGTATAAAGTTTATATTAAATAATTGATGACATGAGATTCATTAGAATCTAAATGTGAGAATTTGGCTAAGTGTTTGTGAAGCATGTTTGTCCTCGGCCCAGGCCGAGGATCTATTATCCTTTTTTTTCGTATTCCTCCCCCTTCTCCTCTATGTTGGGAAATCTCTTCGTTATATAGTATTTTTACTTTTACTAGTCTTTGCCGTCCACTTATCAATTATCGGAGCCTCTATGTACAGGGGATTGTCCCATCATCTGTATTTGCAGGTTTTATGTTATTTCCCAGCCGCCTTTGCAGGCTTTATAATAGTTGAAATGACTGATGCTTTAGGGTTTTCAGGTCACCTCACCATTAAAGCGATCAGAATGTTGGTGAGATATATTCAACGAATGAGGGATATTTTCCCTTTAGTGAAGTCGGTGTGCCGAGGACGTGTCATCCTCGGTGAGGCCTTTGGATGACCTGGGCTCTTTCCCATTGTCCTCGGCCTTTACATTATCCTCGGCGCGGGCCTTGGGCCGCATGTAGTGGGCCAGCGTGGTTAGTGCAATAGGGCCCCACAACTTCTAAATACAGGAGCAGCACGTGCCTTGCACGTGCCTCTCCAACTAGTAGATGGACAAAACTTGATTATGTTTTATTGGGTATTGACTTGATTTGAACTTAATTTTTTGAATTGACTGATAGAGCACGCCAAGCCGAGTATGGTTCAAGCCTTATGATTAAATTTTAGCAAGCTACACTAGAAGGTTTTTATTCAACATATATGAGCAAGCTTACATCAAGCTCAAGCAGAGTTTAAATATGTCATTAATCTTGTCAAGTCAAGTTTGATAACTCAATGTTTGGCTTGGTTTGGCTATATTAGAGCCCTAATCATTGTCAACAAATAACACTATAATGGAAGTACTTACCCAAAAAATACTTCGAAAGTATAGACGTGACCAGTTGCCAAATTGGGATAAGGCAATGAGTGCAATTGTTGGTTAGTCATGCTTAGCAAAAAAGAATCGGACTAAAATCCTCTTGAATTGATATTATTGGCCTCATACCAAGGTTAATAATTCAATTATGCATATGATCATTTCCGCTAAAATATTATTAACTTAGACCAGTATGCATGATATTCTTAAAAGTCAACAAAATAAAAGCTTATTATATAGATTTTGTTTTCATTATTTTAAATATTTAAACATTATCCTTTGTCAATCTTGGCAAGAGTATGTCCTTTATTTATGTTATATTGATCTACTTTCAGATATATAATGTCAATTCTTTTGCTCATAGATCTTAAGAATATATTGAAACTCTTAAAAAAAAAAAAAAAAATCCCTATTATGGGCAATCAAGCACAAACTATAATTTTCTCAAAAAAAAAAAAAAAAAAAAAAGAAGGTACAAACTATAATGCTAGGGCCTTTCAAATTAGGTTCCATAACTAAGCTCAAGAAGTATTGCCAAGATAATAGAGACGATCTTTAGCGTTAGCAAACCAATCAATGCTGCATTACTCTCGGAATATGACTCAAAAGAATGGTATCTGCGTTTAACTATTGAATTTTGTTGTATTTTTTTTTACTTGGGAATTTTGATGGGAAGTCAGTAATCAATTTTTCATGGCCTTACTTCTTACTTGGATGTTTTCTAATGACTCATTGTAATGTACATATTTTGATTACTTATCAATTTTCTTGCGAAAGCTAAATTGGATTTGACGTTAACTTTTTATTTTTTATTTTTTTTATTATTACTTTTTTTATTACTTCAGGCTTTGGTGCAACACAAAGAGGTCCCCTCTTCTCAACAATGTTCAACTCTCTATCAAGGAAGACGATTTCGTACCGTACCAGCCGGTACTGCTAGAATATTTTGTTTCGGCGCTTGAACCGGTACAGAAACAGGGCTGAATCATACCGCCCAAAATATCAGGGTGCATCAGCTTGTTTCGGCTATTCCGATGAATTTCGGAGCTTTTCGGCAATATTTTCGTTTCGGACCGGTACAAATATAACTGGGTTTTTTTAAAAAAACTTAATACTTACAGCAACTTACAGCAACTAATGACCATCATTGAAGCATCAACTTGCTAGATCATCAACAACATCATCTTCTTCTTCAGTTTAGCCACTTAAATTTTTTTTTAGCCATTGTAATCGCTCCCTTCTTCGTTTGCTCTCCCCCCTGCTTCGTTAGCTCTGCTTGTTGAAATTCTCTCTCTACTTTTTTGAGAAGCTTTCTCTGCTTGAATGTTTTAAATTTTACATTAATGTTGGACTAGTATAAGCTGTACTACTATACCTATTTCTCTTAGTTTCTCCGCCAAAAGCATAAAAGCCTCTTATTTTATTTGCTTTTCCCAAAGCCACGTGACTCTCCTTGGTTCTTATCTCTGGCTTATTTTGCTCTTTTAATTACTTTTTATTTTTTATTTAGTCAATTGCTTAGATGGGCAAGTGTCAACTTTTAGTGGCATGGAGTTTAGTTTAACTAATTACATGGGTCATAAATAGAAATTTAACTATTCTTTAAATGTATTAACAAATTCTTTTAAGTCCTAAAGAACATAGAAGGTATAGGCTCTAAGAGAATTATTATTATTATTATTATTATATAAAATAGCGGTAAACCCTAAACGGTACACCAGTATTGACCGGTATCCGAAATATATCATTCTGGTGGCCAAACCGGTGCAGCTTCCAGTACGGTATTGACTTCCTTGCTTTCTATGCATAGTCAATGTAACCATTTTCCTTTCATGTAATTAAAAAAAAAAAGTGTTTGGCTTCAGTTTTGCTAAGTTGCTAGGTTATATTTCTAAGATCATTGGTTTATATGTTGTGCTTTGGGTGAAAGCCATAGAGCTTGAAGAGGTAGACAGTTCCAAAGCTACTGCATGAATCTTCGAAGAATAAGAGTAGTAAAGTTGATTTGGAAGAACAATGACTTTCTTATAATCAATCAATGCCCAAGTAACTAAAGTTCAATCGGCAATGAGTAAAAAGTATAAATTTTTCTGCTCATAAGAGTCGCTTCTTTTTAATTTTTCCCTATAACTTCTCAATGAGAAGGAATTTGGCATATAAGTTACAAATTTTCAGGGGAAATCAACCCACTAAGAGTTTTCATTTCCCTATTACATATGTATGATATTCCGATTATGTGAATTTTAGAAAATTCAGATGATATTCCAAGTAATACCTCAGAATAATAAAGAGATTCTTCATCATTCCATGGTATTACAAAAACAAATGTTGGTGTCAAACAAAGTTTAGCATACGAACATATGCATGATCTAGATAATTACATAATTTTTTTACAAAAGCATAGACTGTATGATCAATTGCAAACTAAATCATGTTCAAATGTAGACATCTAAATGTTGCTTTAACCATGGTGTCATTTCTCTTTCCTACAACAATTTAGGTTTAAAAAATGGACATTTATAAACAGTTTTGTCTTGAATAAGTTTGCTTTTTATAAAAGCAAACTATTTATAAATGGAGTTTATAGCAAACTTTTTATAATTTAGGTTAAAAATTATTAACCACTTAGCTTACAAAATATATATTACATTATAGCCAATCATACTCAACTAGAAAAATAATTATATAATTTTGAGTTTAAGATTAATACTTATATGCTTCACGTACTTATTTCTTCTTTCACTTATCAATTAAAAACAAATGTCAAAATTTCCTGCACATCGCTCGAGTATACAACTAGTATATATAAAAGCAAAGACCTCATGTTAGAGAGTATGAGGTTGTACCATGTGGCGCATTCCTTGAAGTTCTCTTTATTTAGGCTTCTAAATCAACAAAGTTTGCATTTATATCAAAGTATTAGTTCATCAAATTAGTCAACAGAGTAAATGCATATATTAATTATCTATAATTGTGCATTAATTATTTATATTAAATGAATTTATATAATTATTTTTTATAAACTCTATATAAGAGATAATTTTTAGTTATGTTTAGTTGCTAATCTTTTAAATTTCCTAACTCCTTTTAGTCACATGTAATGTGTGTGTGTGTGTAATAGAATATATATATTTATTTTTTTATAGCATAATGAAATTTTAATATCATTTTTCTAAGATTTATATGCAAAAAAAAAAAATTATGTGAGAAACAATTGAAACACTATATCAAGCAACAATTGAAGCAATGTCCAAACAAAAAGGGGGAAAATTAGTAACACACAATCAAGAAAGTAAAAAAAAAAAAAAATGAAGGATATATGCATTTTTTTTTAGTAGGCATGAAACATGCTTATCTATATTAAGTTATTAACCACTATATCTTGCAATTTTCAACTTATGAACACATATATATAGTGTGATCAATCACTACACTACTCTTAGTGTCTTTCTTTTTTGTCTATAAAATAACTAAAGATTACAATTTTTTACAAGAAAATTTATTGAATTTTTTTTACACATCGATAGTTGGGGGAATCTGAATCTTAAATGTCTTTATTGGAAAATTAAGGTGACAACTAGTTACTTATTGAAATATTGAAGAAAACTAATAATAAGTTACCGCACATCGTGTTGGAATTTAGCTAGTTATAGTAATAGCTAAGTCATATATATTTATGTGAAGTGTGGGGCCGGTTGTCCAAAAAGATGACATAGAAATCATAGGAAATGGGCTTGTGGCCCAACGGCCCGGTTCGAGGACGTTCACTTATCCAAGGATGGTTAAAGAAAGGTATATTGGGGGTAATATAAGACAAAGGGATGTAAGTTGTGTATAGTGGCCCAAACCACGTCCAAGGATAAGATACACCTCAGATATCACGGTCCGAGGTAGATGTAACTATCTTAGTATTCAATGTACTCCACAAAGTTGTATATGAACTGAAAAGTGAATATAGAACAAGGGAGGAACCGGGAAAGATAACAAATATCTTCTAAATCTGCTACCTCCATATTAAATGCTTCTCAGCTAACTCTCTGGCCGCATTAATGTGGAGGTGATATCTGAACAGTAATTAAGCAGCCTTATGGCTACTGAGTGAAGGTTCCGGGAGGTGCTGGATGGGACAGAAAGAAGTTTCCAGAATAGAACTACACGTGTACGGTGAAAATGGAGTGAGGAACGCAGTATATAAGAGGAAAGTGGGTGACATTAAAGAGGACTTTTGGAAGAAAAGGGAAAAAACGAGAGAATCCAGAAAGGTATCTCCTGAAACCCAGCCGAGGAGAGTTTTTATTGTTTAGTTAGTTTGAAGCTTCCTTTGCTGCATAACAATCATAACTTTTTCTACCAAACGGAATTAGCTCTTACACCCATTCTCTAAAAATTTTATTGTTTGAGCTTGTTGGGCTAAAAACTCATTCCTATTCTGGGTCCAATCCAATTTGAGTCCCTACATGAAGTTTTTTCATGCATTCCCATCTCTTTGAACCAATTATCATGTATGCAAACCAAACCGTGGCAATAATCCAAGGTTTTAGCATATGTGCATGGTGGTGGGTAAATTTCCAAGGCCTTGCTGAAATGATTCTTTTCAGGGAAATCAACGGAGAAATATTGATAGGCAAAGCCATCGTTGTGATTATGGACGGTGAGGGTTCGTTCTCTGTTGGCCTTAATGGAAAGATGGAGGTGGAACTCGATGATTCTTGATTCAAGCGCTCCATTGCTTGGAGACGCAGAGGAAGCGTAAGAGAGACTTCACTAGTAATCAAGAGAGTATCTCACTAGTTATCTCTACCGGAAAATCTGACCTCACGACGGTGTTGGTGGTGAGTATAGAAAAGTGGTCAGGATTGTTATTTAGAATTCCTTTCCTTTGAAAATGTTTTCTTTTGGGACGAAATGAATTTACTTTGAACTGTTTTAAAGCGCGGGTACTAACTACTAAGTACTAACAAGTCATTGTGGGCCAAGCCCATATTTTGTATCTTGTTATAAGACTGATAAGTAACAAGAAAAAGCTACACTATTGGGTTTTGCAAGCCCATTTGATTGACTTGTTTATATATCCCCTAATAATGATATTTTAAAATTTTCTAATACTTGTCTTTTTTTTTGTTTGAGATTACTAATATATATTTTTTTGATAAGATACATGTTAACTTATCATCTTTATATGATGAAGAGTTATTGTTTTTTGTTATATAAAAAAAAAAGTTATTGTTTTTATTTTACAAAGATTCTCAAAAACAAAACAAAAAATTTACAAATATATTAAAAACAATCAAATTATAGTCCCAATTTTTTTTTTCTCCGCAGAGTTCTGCGAACACCTTTGTCGTGAGCAATAGTAGAAACCTACAATAATGATGAAATGAATCAGTTTTTTCGAATGGCTAGTGTTATACAATCATAATGTCCTCTTCACATACTAAAATTTGTAATCCTGCATCTTTATATAAATTCCATCGACTTTCAAATCAATTCAACTTTGGTCAGGTTTTTTTTTGATAAGAACTTTGGTCAGATTAGCTCCACTAAATAAATCACATGAGTGATCTCTTACAATAAGTTCACATAAATAGTATTTTCTTTAAAAACCAAATTCTAAAAAATATCTATATTTTACCATGACATCATATGAACTGAATTTAGACACAGATTAGTTCTAATTGGGCGTAAAGGGATTGTTAATAAGAATTCATGGTAAGCAACTATGCCCTTTCAATCCTTCCCTAGTTGATTTAGGTAAGGGCATTAATTAATGTGACAGATTTTAAGTGCAAATTAGATATGAAGAAGAGAAATTGCTGAAAACTAGGCTCATCACCCTTTTAACTCAGTGCTTGATATTCATGTTTGGCTTAAATTTTTTTTTCAGGATTTCATGGTAACCTTCCTCCGAACTCGATCATTGCATTTCCTAGAATTTGATCCCAGCTTTTCACTATTTTAAGTGATGTTTCACAAAGGAGTTTCAAAACACTTAACCACATATATGGTGAACTCTCAGCTCCTGAGAGGAATACCCTTCTTTAAAATAGCCTTTTGGGACAGACCATATGTAACATAGATAAGAAAATATGCAAATTTGATAAGTATTCTTTAAAAAATCTATTTTAATTAATACTATCCAACATTTTTTGTAATTGTGACTTCATGATTTGAAGGTGAAAGTTTAATTTAAACTGAATATTTTGTGGACGCGCAACACAATTTAAAGAAACTGCCAGTCCAAAGCACGATTTTAGATTTGGCATCCCTCCCCTCTTGTTTTTATTTTTTATTTTTTTATTATTTTATTATTATTATTATTTTTTATACAAGATAAAATTCTACTCTAACTTAATCTAAATGTATATGTGTGAAGCCTCCTTTTATTAAGTCCCCTTTGCTATCTCAACCTGAAAACATGAGTTGAAATGTTGAACTCACAACTTTAAGGTAGATGGTGAGGTGAATCATGATTTTAGCCCTCGAAATCTTGAGTTCTTATTTCTGTAATCAAGTAATTAACCTCATGTGACGAGGCATGCTGCATTCCTTGCATACAGAGTGTATCAAACTATGGAAGTATATCATGCAATGATTTTAATGAAAATATAAAAATAAATGTTTATTGATTTTGGTCCCTTTTATTAGCAGATTTTTTTAATAGAAAACGGCAATTTTTTTTTACTGATCTGTTCTCTTTTCCTTGTATTGCAGGGGTGTGCTGCGTTTTGACTTGTAGGTTTAATAAAGATGACGTTGGTTTTGATTAGAATCACAATAGGTTTTCAGACACGATTCATCTGGGTTGTGCTAATGTAGAATTAACTTTCAATTCATACAAGTAATTAACCTCAGATAACCCTTCCAAAAAAACAAGCAAATTAAATTTAGTTTTTAATTTTGTAGAACATTTAAGAGATTTTATACAAAAATTATAAAGCTTGCAATAGGCATCTTGAATATCATCATCATCATTCAACATAAGATCATGCAAATCAAAACAATCAAGAGTTTCTATGACAACAGGGGTCAATGGATCACACAATAAAGACTAAAACATAATCAGAGTGTGTCTATTCTAATACCACTTGATAGGCCAAGAATATATTAACCCCTTGTGATAAATTAACTAATTAATTTAGTCAAGTGGCATTAATTAGATTT
This sequence comes from Quercus glauca, assembly GCA_023736055.1. Taxonomy (NCBI): domain Eukaryota; kingdom Viridiplantae; phylum Streptophyta; class Magnoliopsida; order Fagales; family Fagaceae; genus Quercus; species Quercus glauca. The sequence continues at coordinate 78,754,598 of CM043319.1, forward strand.
AATTACATGCAATGAGCGTGGTAGCACAAACAAATTACCAAATAAGTAAATATGTAGAGGAAATTAAATTTGACATGAGTGATTTGTTTACAAATGGGAAAAACCATCAAAGCAAAACCCCATCGGGTGAATTTAAGGTCACCACCCCCGAGAATCCACTATTATCATAACAAGTGGTTACAAGTAAAGGAATCCTAGTACTTTATATCAACTTACAGTTGAACCCTTACCCCAATACCCAATTGGACTTATTCTGTAGTGACAATCTCTTCTTTTGATGCACGTCTCCCAATACGTGACTAACCAATCTGATTCGCGGATCCCAGTATGCGGCTTACTCCTTTGCACGAATCCAAGTACGTGACTAACTTTATAGCAACCCTTTAATTGTTGTAGTTAATTTGCAGCAACTTTACATAGAAACACCAATAAAATCTTTAATGTTGGTACAATAAACTTTGCTTGGTTACAGAACTTAAAGGTGGTTACCACTCCTGAGAATCCACTATTATCACAACAAACGGTTACAAGTAAAGGAATCTTAGTACTCTATACCAACCTACAGTTGAACCCTTACCCCAATACCCAATTGGACTTGTTCTGTAGTGACAATATCTTCTTTTGATGTACGGCTCCCAATACGTGACTAACCAATCTGATTTGCGGATCCTAGTACACGACTTACTCCTTTGCACAAATCTAAGTACATGACTAACTCCACAGCAACCTTTTGATTGTTGTAGTTGATTTGCAATAGCTTCACATAGAAACACCAATAAGATCTTCAATGTTAGTACAAGAGACTTTGTTTGGTTACAGAATCCAAAGGTATACAAGAAACGCTGCAAGAACTCTTTCTTTTGTAGGAGGAGGCTAGGGTTTCAAAAAGAAAACCTTATAAAACTCTCTAGGGTTAGGGTTTTTCTTTTTCCACCTCCTTTAAATAGGAGCTCAATGGGCTCTCTTATTCCAAATAGGTTTTCACAAACCTTGAGCTTTCCTAGTCCAATAAAGATTATACAAACTCACAAACAAATAATTTTTTAGAATAAAAACGTTGCTGGCTATAGTCTGAATCCCGTAAGCTCGATAGATCGAGACATGTGTCGAGCTTTAATGAATCTTGACAAATTGAGCTTCTGTCGAAGAGGTATCGAGACCTGCAGATTGCACTTTTCTTGAGCAATTCTTGAGTAATTTTTATGTCTTCAATTTAACCATTTGTAATGATCATCTTGAATCTTCTTAGATTTACCCAAATACAAATAAAGTACGTTTTGTCAAAGGATATGCCAATTACATAAAAATACGTCCTTAACAAATAATAATAATAAAATACATGCTGCAACAAAGCTAAACTGTTGTGAAGCTCTCCATTTCCATCTCATTCACTAAAGATCCGATAAAGAAGAGATGAGATAGGAACACACCTCGAATCCTAGGAGTGAGCAACTCACCCACCAAATTATTTGTGTGTAAATATTTCACATCTTATTCGATAAGGTTAATCATTGGCTTTACGCTTATAAAATGAAAAATGTTAGAGAGATATAATAATTTTTTTCTATAAAGATATAATTATTTTCCAACTTAGGTTATGTTTGGTAACAGTTTTTATTTTCTATTTTCAAAAACTTGTTTTTGGGAATATAAAGAAAAAAAAAATTTCTTGTATTTTTGAAATCAAAAACATGTTCAGTTAGTTAAAATTAAAAAGATAGTTTTTTGAAGAAAAAAATAGAAAATACTAAAATATGTTGTTACTAAGATTTAAACTCTAATGCTAACTCATTAAATGAGACAGATTCATTAAATTAAATACGTGTTTTCATTAACTTTTGAAAATTAGAAACTGAAAACAACATTTTACATGTTTTCAGTTTCCTTCACAATTTAAGTTTTGAGAATAGTTTTTGTTTTCTGTCTATTTTAGGTTGCCAAACAAATTTTTTAATTGCAAAAATAGAAAATTGTTTTTGGAAACAGAAAATAAGAGGGAAAAAGAATTACCAAACATGCCCTTAGTATTTAAGATGATAAATTTTGTTTAAAGAGATATTATTTTTATATGTTTTTATTATTGATCCAATTTTCATTATAAACCAGTCGCACCTAACAACAATGTCAACATTATGAAAATTTTATATGTTCTTATACTTATTTCTTACTAAATACTAGCTTGTTTGCAAGTTCAATTTTTTCTATATTTTTAAATATGTTTATTTTACTTATTAGTATAATTGTTTTTAGGGAAAATTTTCATTAAACTTTATATTTTAGGGGTTGTAAAAATTAAATCCTAATCTTTCAACCAAAAAAAAAGCCTTACAATCAAATTTAATTAACACCAACCATTAACCATCAAAAAGAGAGAAAAGAACCACCGCACACCCTTGGTGCGATTTTCACTTTACAAATATAAGTGCTTGTGGGGTGTGGGAGGCAAGGGCTGGAGTTCAATTCTCTATGAGGGAGTTTCACACACATATACACTTAGATTAGACTAGAGTAGAATTCTATATTGTATTAAAAATAAAAAAATAAAAAATAAAAAAAAAATAAAAAAAAGATGCTTAAACTAAACTAGATGATTGAGAGAGAGACAGTGCCACATGCCGCCTACCATCCTCCTTTTTCTTGTGACAATACAGTGCAGCAAGAAAACCTCAAATCAATTGATAAACTGATAAACTCATCAACAAATCAAAGGAAAAATGATTAAATGAAAAAATCAAGTGAGATGAGTGAATTAAACACGAGAGAATGAATTCAGAATATTGGTCATATATTCAAGAGATGATGTACATATACATATATAGTATATACAAGAAAGAAATACTGAAATACACAACAACAACATATAACCTTTACATTATCTGTAGTTTCGACAGTATCTTGACTCTCGAACTAACACCAGTAATAACAGCCAAAGCCAATCACACGTAATATAAGTTAACGTTACAAACTCATAATAGCTTCTTCTAATGTACAGCACAACTCGTAGCTAGCTTCAACAGATCGATAATGAAAGATATCAATACTTACGTACGCGACATGTCACTTTGTCATTCATTTGATGCACGACGAGTTGTTCTGCTTATCAAGGAGTGCATGCACTTTGTAACCCAATCAATAGACAATTAATAACCCTTGAAACCATCCCAACTGAAAGACAAATGGACCATTGAATCCAAGTCAAGCTTGCATTGGCTACCAGAATGTGTGCAATTTCAATAAAAGCCACCTGCAGTACCAGAATAACACCCACAGCCAACAAAAACAAGGGGTTACGAGGAAGGTGCTGAAGCACATTCTTATTCCCCACTTGTCTTGCGTTAATAATGTTACAGACTTGGCAGAGGACAAAAATATTGAACATAATGGTATTACTAACCTCCTTATTAATGCCAATGATGGTTTGCCCTTTGAATTGGCATGTCACTAAAATGCCAAGTTGAAACAGAGCTTGGATGACAACGTTTCTCCATATGGCCATGTTGATAAGTGGTTCGGTTTTTCTCAATGGTGTCTTTTCCATCAGTTCCTTTGATGGTGGCTCAGTCAATAATCCAAGGCCACCAAGAAGAGTCACAACAAAGTTTGCCCAGACTAATTGGATGGTCGTAATTGGAGAATATCCGCAAAACATTGTTGTGATAGAGGTTATCAACAACCCCGATATATTCATGGTGAGCTCAAGTTGCATATACTTGCGAATATTGTCATAAATACATCTTCCGCATCTGACAAGAGTCACAAGACTGTCCAAGAAACTGAGATTTCCATCCACGATGATGATGTCAGAACTTTGCCTAACCATTTCACTGCTAAAAGTCTGTATAGTGATCCCTACATCAGCTTCCTTTAGTGCTGGAATCGCATTTGTTTTAATTCCAACCAGTGCTACTGTGTGACCTTTTTTCTTCAAACATTGCACTAGAAGGAGCTTGTCAGAAGGGGTTAAACTTCCCATTAAGATGATTTTATCCACTTCATCCATCTGCTTTTCGTTGATGTAATTTTGAAAATATTTAGCCTCAAGCTTCAATTTATCTGCATTGGGAAGTAGTCCACACTTGCAAGCTATGTCTTCCAATATTGAGACATCATCTTCTGAAACCAGTATGATATTAACTCCAGCATTTATCCAAGCTTCTATTTCTCTTTTTGTCGAGTCAGCTGCCTCTGAGTTTATTGATCGCCAACCACTTTTGTCAATACAGACAGTTGTGACTGAATTCATGGTGAGACAAGCCAAGGGTTCTTGAACAGTGGCCTTGCCAAATAGCATCTTCTTATTCCAATAACCAATGGCAAGAGTGACTACAAAAGGTATCCCTTCTGTTACTCCAAACAGAAAGGTAAGAATTGAGGTTGATAATGTGTTGAACTTCCCATTTGGTGTCAAGAAAATTTTCTTACTCGTATCCATGATCTCTTTACTTGCAATTGCTTTCCCCTTGAGGTCTGGGAGGTTAAAATGAAATCTTTTCTTTTGAAGCTCAAAATGGAAGAACAACACTACGAGGTTGAGGATGGAGAGTAAAAGCCCTGTAATTTGTGTGCCAGTGTTCAGCTTATCGAGTTGCACTGGTAATGGGGTCTTGTTGAGGGCGACATAGGTAACCTTGTTTAACAAGTCGCCCAATGTCGTGTTCATGTCCACTGATGTAACTAGCATGCAACCTTTTCCATCAATCACCTTTGGACCATAGAACAGAGATCGGTTTTCGTTGTTAATGGTGGAGTCAAGATCATCATCCAGTTTTATGTATTCACCAGATACGAGCAAACCATCAGCAGGGACTAGAGATCCCCTCTCGAGGCATACTATGTCACGCACCAAAACATCTGAGATGGATACTTTCTGCGAGCTTCCCCCTCTAATGACCTCAACTACCACTTGGTGCATTTCCGAAGTATTCGGCCTTCTTGACATCTGCCGCGAACGTTCGAGCCAAAGTTCCCGTAAGGAATGAATAACCACAAGCACCATTATGAAAAGAATCGTGATGACACCTTTATGCCAATCGTTTGGGCTTTTCATGACGATCCCAAAGCCAAGTAACAGCATTGCATACACGAAGAGAAGAAAAATAATCCAATCATTGCATGTTTTCAAGAGTGATTTGAAGCAGCCTCGTGCAGGAGCCTGTTTAAACTTTTGTATTGAATCCAAGTTCTTCTCCTTTACCATCTTGGCAATATTTGCTTGTTGGGGTTTTGCAGTAATGTCTGATGCAGATGAGATTTCCAAATCCTGAGAAATAACAATAAGATGATATATTAGAGTTTTGCAAATAACATAATTATTTACAATACAATACAATACCAAAAAAAATAAAAAACTGTGACCTAACTCAATAAAATGGGTGTGTGCCATACTGCCATGTGTAACTCATTTGGGAACAAAATTAAGGAAAAATTTACAAAACATAGTTTCTATCTTTTCATGTTTTCTCTTCAAGAAACATTTAATAACTCAAATGATCAAATATGCTAATAACCCTTATGCTTAATATGTGAACAATTGTTTTCATTATCAAGTTAAAATCTGCATCTCATTTAGCCCAAAAGAATAAATAATCATAATCTGAAACTTGATTAGAAGATGCTAAACTTGACAATTCTAATTGAGAACTACCAGTCTACCGCTGCACTTTTCCGCATGGCAATGATAAGGCAGCTTCTTATGGAAATAGAATATTGAAGTAGCAATATAGTTTTTTTTTTTTTGGATAATATATTGGTTCATTATATAACCATATTTTTTGGCGAAGACTTTGATAAAAAATAAAATAAATAAATAAAACACACACTTTTTGATGTGAAATATACCCAATATCCCACACTTTCACACCAAATATCTATATTTTACAAATGGTATGAAAGAATGAAAACATGATGTGGAAGAATGTTAATACTATTAGATGTAAAAGAATAATTTCCTAGAAATAAAACCCAGGCCAAAATACTAATGAGTACTCACTATTCTCTAAGTGTTTTTTTGGTCAAGGACTAATTGCATGGGATGCCCTAATGTTAATAGAAAGATCAAATTGATTGAATGACTAAAAACTAAGGGCACCTTTGGTATATTAAATGGAGATCACGATAGCAATAATAATCTTTACTATTAAATATAAAAGATAATGGAATGAACTGTTCTTATTCATAAGTTTAGTTGTAAAACTAATTGTTACGTATAAAAAGTTTGTAAAAAGATTATGCATATGAATTGTTTGTATTTTTTTAAAATATATTAATTTTAAAAATGATTACATGTATTAAAGAATTACTATTATATCTATAGTCATTTTTAATACAACATTTTTGGTCATTTGGAGAGTAGAAACTCCTCAATTGAAAGAATAACTATTTTTAAGAAATAGCCATTCCCTATAATGAATATGGAACCAAATAATTGAATAACTATTTCACATAAATAATAATTCATTATGGGACCTATTACCGCATAACCAACATGCCCAAGAGTCAACCTTACAAGTTACAAGTTGCATTTAAGATTTTATTTTCAATGTGTAATTAATTAAAGATCTTGCGATTAATTTTAAATAGTTTCCATTTCTTGTTTATGAAAGGAAAGGTGACTAGAAAATTTTGAGATGTTGTAAAGCGGAAACTGTTAACATAATAAAAAAATAAAAAAATTTCATTGTATGTGTTGCTTTGTGCACCACACACTAAAAAAAATTATTAAAACCAAATGGCATGATGCCAAAATATACAACTCTTTAACTATAATGACTTTTGAGTTTTGACATGCATAGATGTAGACTGAATCTACTATGGACACTTATTTTGAGTTAGGTCTGACCGAATATTTTGAACTCAACCTAATGTTTTTCTAAGATAAATCATTTTCACTTTTATGTTGCAACTTTTTTACCGGAAAAAGTAGTGCTTTTTAACATTTCAAGTCGTATTTTAATATATATATATATATATATATATATATATAGGGTAAAAACATGTACAAAAAAGTTCCAAAACACCTATAAAAAATAAAAATAATTTAAAAAAAGAAAAAAAGAAAAAAAGAAAAGGAGAAATAGAACTCGGGCGAGTTTAAAGCAAGGCTATGAGTCGAAATATGCCCCAAGATTTCCAAAGCAAGCCAATGACCATCATGTGATTGAGCCGAAGTATGCCCTAAGATACGACCAGCGTTTTCCAGGCCCTTTAGGTAGAGGGTAAATACAAGTTTGTAAGTTTTTCCATCAAATGAAGTATTTATGAGTCTGATTAATGAGTGTTGTTAGAGGATTCATTAACTATTTTAGAAAAAAAAAATGGTCATAAAATTCAGTTGATTTTTTTTTAATAAAATGTTAATATATATATATATATATATATATATATATATATATATATATATATATATATTCTAAATTAATACCCTTAAACGTATCTGTTAGGACCTATTTGATACTAGATTTCAAGTATTGTTGTTTAAAATGATGTGAAAATTGTAGTTTAAAATTTATGATTTAAAAATTGTGGTTTAAAAATTGTTATGAAAATACGTATTTGAAGTATTTAATATTTATAATACAAAAAATATATTTAGTACCATGTTTCAAATATATTATTTTAAAATTTGAAAAAATATAATTATGTATTTAATATGATTGTGTATTTTTTTTTAAGTGAGTATTTATCTGACATGTATTGTAATTTACTATTATTTTAACATTTGATGAGAGAGAAATCCCATCTCATTACCGTTGGCACTCTCTACTCTTTCTCTTCCTTTTTGTTTTCTTCTGCTTCGTCCATCTCCTATTCTCCCTATTCCCATCTCTTCTGCCAAATTCTTTAAAGACCCACAAATAATACCCAAAAAAAAAAAAAAATCCCAAAGAAATCCCAACAGTAAGACTGTTCAAATACCAAAACCAATCATCCACAAAATCAAATCCACACTCTCTTTCTTATCGGAAAATAAAGAAAGAAATTAAATCAAAACCATGCCTCAAAATCAAATCACCCATGAAATCAAGTCAAACCCATGTCACAAAATCAAATCAACCAAAATTGAGAACCTCTTCTCTTCCCACATCTTTTTTCTTCCGATCTGAACACTACTAACACACAAATTTGCAAAAAAAAAAAATCAAAAAAAATAAAATAAAATAGTTCACAAAATTCCAATTTGCAAAACCCATAAAATAACTCAACACCCCAAATCTGAAAATTGAAGAGAGAGTCAGCTGGAGATAGAGTGAGAGAAAGAAAGAAAGAAGAGAGCATGCATGAGTGAAAGAGGCAAAACAAAAAACAAAAAAAAAAAACAAAAAAAGAAAGAATGAAAAAGAAGACAGCGTGCAACGTGCAAGAGAGAAAGAGGGAAAAAAAGAAGAAGAAGAAAGAAATAAAGAGAATAAGTAGAGAGAGTGGCAGCATGCAAGAGAAAGAGGGAAAGAAGAAGAAGAGGAAGAAAGAAGAAGAAGAAACGGTTTGCAACAGAGACAGAAAAAACGTAAAGTCTAGAAAGAGAGAAATTTGTGGGTATTGTCAAATCCATGGGTCCCACGCTTTTCTATGTATTTGCAAAAATACCATTCAACAATGCTATTTGAAATCTAAAACTAGTGTGGGGAGTTTTCCAAATATAGTGGCCGTTTGGATAGAGGTTATCCTTGCGGCACGTTTTCAGTCTCGCGTTTTGGTTCTTTTTTTTTTTTTTTTTTTTCAGCCGCTAATGTTGACTATGAGAGACAAAAAACACTGTACATGAACAGTGCGTACACTGTTCACGCACTGTTCATGCACTGTTCATGTAATAAAAAATATTAAAAATGGATCCCACAGTACTATTCACATATTTAAAAATTATTTTGCTACAGTGTTTTCAGTTTTCAGTTTCAGCAACAATAAGCTCAATCCAAACGGACCCATAATGTCTAAATATCTTAAATTGAAAATTGTGACTCAAACACCCTTATCAAATATGTTATGTTTTTTGGACTAACAATTTTTATTGTTTAAACACTAAAAATTGTGGTTTAAAATTGCTTACTAAATAGGTCCCTAACTTAATTATAATAAAAAAATATATATAAGCCCTTAACTTTTGTCTTTTACACTTTTCTTTTGCCCACTTTCGGCCAAAATTGGAAATTAACATTGTTTTCCAAACAATATAATTAGTAGGTAGTGTTTTCAAACAATATTTTTTACTAACATCTTGAGATTAAAATTTAGGACCTATAAATCGAATCTCAAAGACTCGGTTTTCATGGTCTAATCACGTCTAATGTGGCATTTTTTCCACGTGGCGACCACCTAGAAATCGAGTCTCTAAAACTCAATTTATAAGCCCACTAAATCCTATATATTCAGCCTCCTAACGCTTTAGCTCTCTCATGTACAACCTATTCCCCCCCCCCCCCACCCCCCACTTTCTCATCAGACCACGGCAAACCCCCACGCCAACATATTCTCATACACAAAGCCTTACAACAACAAACACACAAACACAAGGATGCAACACTTACCCTTTGTTTTGCACACACTGGCTCAAGTGCTTATCTCCGCGTCCATGCGCCACCGCGTGTAGGTCCACGCTCCACCACTGCTGTAAATTGTGGTTGACCCGTTAAGCTTTTAGCCTCTACATCCACCTTTTGTGGTTCACGCACCATTTAAGGCACTCTTAGCTTGTAGATCGGAGAGTGGTTGTTGGGTTTGAGAGTAGAGAGACTCAGTGACACCTTGGTTCGGGTTTAGAGCTTGGTTTGGGTTACGACTTGGAGTTGGATGACATGTAGAGAGATTGAGAAGCCACCCTCATGGTGATGATGGCCGTTTGTCTCAGCGGAGCAATGAAGCTTTGCATCTTTAGATCGGAGAGAGGGCTTGGGTTTAAATGGAAAGCTCGAGCTTGCATGAGAAGGGTCTAAGCCAAGATAGTATTGAGGAACTGAATCACCATCGTCTGTGGTGGTGATGTGGATTAGAGATGGTGAAGCTTGAGCTTCAGCCATGAGAAATTCAGGGGTTAGAAAGAGCTAGAGGAGTTTAGATGAACCCATTTCATGCGTTTGTCAAAAAGCATGGAGATTAGGCTGGAAGAGACTTGGGAAGAAGAAGAACAAGAACACTGGGTTTTTTTTTTTTTTTTTTTTTTTTTTTTTTTTTTTTTTTTTTCATATAAGTCTAATTGTGGTCGTGATGTAAATCGAGTCTCTAAGACTCGATTTCCAAGTGGACGCCACGTGAAAAAGCGCCAAATCAGACTTGATCAAAACATCAAAATCGAGTCTCTGATACTCGATTTATAAACCCTAAATCGAGTTTTACAAACTCGAAATGTTAGTAAAAAATATAGTTTGAAAATAGTGCCTATTAATTATATTGTTTAAAAATCAGTGTTAATTCCCAATTTTGGCCCCCACTTTCATCTTATAATCCACTACTTGAAAGCCTCTCTTCGAATCTACAAGGATGGCGAAAGATAGCTGTGATTTTTTTTTTTCCTCAGTGCTCTTTAGGTCGGTTAAAAAAAAAAATCTTGGCCGTGAGTTCGTGACTTGTATATAGCTCCATCAAATCAAGTATAAAAGCCTAGTTTGGATAGCGCGTTTGCACATTTGTGTTTGCAACTTTCAGCGTTTTCTTTTTTTTTTTTATCCGCATATGTTGACCTTTCTTCTGTGTACCGTACACCCATGCAATGTTCACAGACCCACAAACTTCACTTTTCAGCAACTTTTTCATTAAAAATGAGTCCCACGGCATTATTCACACATTTAAAAATTATTTTGCTACAATGTTTTCAGTTTTCAACAAAATAAGTTGTATTCAAACAGACCTAAAGTATAAACCCAAGTTAGCTTAAACAAACCAAAGTTTTACTATCAATCATCTCTATAGACTATAGAGAAATAAAGAGATCTAATTTATTTTACGATTTTTTTTTTTGCTTTTCAATTTGATAATTTATAATATCACGATGAATTGTAATGATTTTTATCAAAATTATAAAATCTATTTAAAATAATAAAAAGTGCTTTAGAAAATAGAAACGTATACTTTCACAGCTTTATCTGCTCTTATAGTACGTGAATTTGCTCCTTTTTAATTCAGTTTCAAAACGATTTCGTACCAACGGTGTCTTGCAGATATACTTGACAAGGTCTCTACCATTAACAGAAAGAGTAAGCGTGTAATTCAGATCAAGTATATGACTTATAAGCTCAAACAAATTAACCAAAGTTTCACTATCCACTACCATAGATCCACAAGAGAGAGAGAGAGAGAGAGAGAGAGAGAGAGAAAACCTTACTGCTTCTCTTGTGTCACTGGGGCTGACATTGTCTAGCTCAAGACCAGGGAATATTCCCTTCTCTAAATCTGTATCTGGAGCCTCTGCAATTTCTTGGATGCCTCCAACCTTTTGCATTGAATCCAAGTCCTCCCCTACCATCCCAGCAACGTTTGCTTGTTGCAGTTTTGCATCACCAATACAATTGTTGTAGATTTTCATAGCCTGCAAAATATCAGTTAGAATATACATTAGTATTTTTGCTATTCTTTAACGTTATGTTTGGAAGAAAAAAAAATGAGAGAGACGAGAGGAGAATAAAGGTAAAGGTGATATTTATCCATATATCTTCCTCCATTCAAACCTACGTTAATTTTTGAACTCAGTTGACTTGAAGGCAGACACAAGCATTACGAAAGAATATTCCGGTCATCTTATCCTCTATTCTCCTCTCCTTTTTTCATGTCCCTCCATCAAAACACAGGGTTATAATCTTTAACTTAGTTCATGACTCGAAGGCATACTTCATCACCTCTTGTCTCTTGAAGAGATAACTAAAGCTCATTCATCTACAAGTAGGGCACAAGAAAGCAGCGGTTTTTTTTTTTTTTTCCATGTCTTTGGCTTGTGAGAGCTCAACAAATAAGGCCAAGCTCATTTACCATATATAGATCCATGGGGAGAAAATAGAGAACTTATACTTACTGCTTCTCCTGAGTCATCCTGGCTGGTATTAGAAGTCCTTGAGGAAACTTTGTCTACAACAAGAGAACCCTTGTCAGCTTTATCTGCTCCTGGAGCTATGCTGGCCATTGACAAGACCGTTTGTTGAGACTCTAGGTCTCCACCATGGCCACCACTGACCTAAAATAAGACCCAAAATATGAGCTTTATTTTCCAGGTCATTAAAATTTTCACGGAATTCAGAGCAAGTCTTTCAAAGTTAGAATGTTTCAACAAAAACAATATCGACACATCCATTTTCTTACCTCGTTACTTGTTGAAACAATCAACAAGTGTTGGAAAAAAAAAAGTGCCTTTAACTCTTATTGTCAACCACATCAATATGTTGTGATATTGGGCATGTTACTAGATTTATTCATATGCTTAAGCACAAACAAACCAAAGTTTCACTATCGATCCCATACAGATCGACCCAAGTTCCAAGGGGAAAACATATATAGAAAACTTACTGCTCCTGTGTCATCTGGGCTGATATTACAGTAAGAGGAAATGGATGATGAGGCTACAGGAAAAAGAGAACCTTTCTCAGATTCATCTCCTCCAGGAGAGACCGTTTTCTGAGACTCAAGGACCTCATTTCTACAGCTTTTGCTGGTTAACATTATTTAGCTTGTCTAAATTAGACACTCAGTATGCCAAACCTTGCTGGAAAAGACACTTTCTGCAATAAGGAAAAAAAAAAAAAAAACAAATAAATAGGGTAACCTAAACAAAACAGTTAATGGAGAAAAGGAAAAAATTGAAGAAATAACTGTATTGATGGTGAAGAAGAAGAGCTTTATAAGTAGATGACAATGTACAACATCTCCCAAAGTATTCTCACTAAGATTATAATAAGAAATGAATGTGTTTCAGCAGCTTCGTCGAAATGACAAAGAAAGGATGAAAAGAAATTAATCTTTAACCTGAAAGCAGCTTCGTCGAAGCCTCGAAGGAATGAGAAAGAAATTAAGAATACTAGACTGAAAGAAAACTTAACCGCGTTATCAATCTTTAGATTTCCATTTCTCATATCATCTTGACTGACTCTGAGCCGAAAAAAGATCATTAAGCGCCATATCTGATGACATGCAGTTAATGATAATCTTAGTCTCTCGACTGTCTCTGAATATGGACTTATAACGGCGGAAACGTCGACCCCGTTGTCACTTGGGAGCTCCACAAAAACAAATATGGTACTATTATTTCATCAAACTATAATTAATTTATCAAATATGTCACATGAGTGAGCAGAAGGTGAAGGACAATCTCAGAAGATGCGAATGAGAGTTTTAAGAAACTAATTTAAATTTTGATTATTTCATCCGGAAAGAGAAAAAAAAAATGATAAATGAAAAGTTATGATTGAGATAAAACAAAGTAAAACACTAAAAATGGGATAGAATATTTTTAAATTTTTATTCTAGCTAAACTATTTATTAAGAAATTAAATTTTATTTATCATTTACCTTCAGCAGCTTCGTTGAACTAATGAATAATAACATGGGCACAACAATTTCTAAACAATTTTATTTGAAAAATTGTTAGTGGTAAATGAAAATGAAATGTCAATGGTAAGCTAGATAATAACCTGCTAATTAAAATTGCCACCTTAAATTTGTTATTAAAAAAATAAAAAAACATTATGAGAAGGTCCTTAGACAAAAAAAAAAAAAAAAAAATACAACAAATTTGACACCTATTGATGAAAATTGTTAATGATATATAAAAACATAATGTTAATGGTTAGCCAAAATGAAAATTAATATAAGCTTAAGAAACAAACACACAAGAAAGAGAAAAAGAATGTCCTAACATAAAATCAAAACATAAACTCCAATAAAAAATTATAATAACTTTTTTGGTTGAAAATGTAATTATGATAACTTTTAAGACAGAGCTATCAAAATTTTTGGCGTTGAGAACTAAAATCAAAGTCAATAAAACCGTGCTGTCAAATGTCAACAGTGAGACAATCAAAATTCTATATGTTGTGGTAGATGGTGAGCTTTTCAGTCCAGCTTCCACACGTAGTCGCGTGTCCGTTGTCACTCGTGGAGCTTAACGCGGTAGGCTAATACGTAATAACACGACCTATAATTCGCAACTCGAAATTTTTTTTATTTTTATTTATTTTTTTTGTGGTTAAAGTAACTCGAATTTTTCTCTCAATATATTTCTCTCAAGCCTATATCATCATCAATTTATAATTAATATTACTTTTTTATAAACACTGGGATAAGCAGTAGCACGCCAATGTTGACATTTTGATCACTACTAACGCGGTTTTAACTTTGTTCATACATACACAATGTTCACTTGGCTGGGGGTCGGCAAATGTAACCATTGCCGTGGAAATTGGAGCAGGAAAGAAATCCATTCTTTTACACAAAAATGTTTCACCTAATTGAGAAATGACTAGTCCTACCACTTTTTTTGTCTTAATATTCATGCACGATGTTGGTTAACCATCATTTTAGTTGTTTTTATTAATTTAGTGGTAGGACTAGTCATTTCTATCTCTCACCATTTTTTTTGTCTTAATATTCATGCACGATGTTGGTTAACCATCATTTTAGTTGTTTTTATTAATTTAGTGATTGACATGAGTTTGAACTTGAACATTTGAACAATATTTGTTTTCCAGCATCTTAAGGTTTTTTTTTTTTTTTTTTTTCCCCTTGATGTGTTGTTTTGTCCTAATCATCCGTTTCAATGATGATGATGATGATGATGATAATAAGTAGTTGCATCTCCAAGAAAATACTATGTTTATAATATTTTTATTACACTTTCACAACAAATCTTAAGAACATGTTGTTATTGGTAGACAAAAAAGTAATTTTAATAGTGAGTTCAAATTAGAACCAATAACAACTTACAATTTAGAAAGTGTTGTGAACTTAGCACCACTCTACATCTCCTTATATTGATAAAACACAAAAAAATTGGAAATAAGGGGGGGGGGGGGGGGATATTTTAAAATCTTATATGATGTGAAAACCAATGTTTAGTGTTTCATTTTGTGACTCTTTTGGTATATTTTATGAATTTAGGTTTGTCAATTTAATTTCCCGATTTTTTTTTTTTAAAATTTGAGACTTACAAAAATAACAAAACAACATCATTTTTGGGACACTTAACGAAGCAATTCAAGTGGACAATATGACCATATTGAATAAAATTCAAAATTATAGGATTAGAATGAATAAAAGTTCCTTTGAGTTCTACAGTTTCTGATAACTTATTTATATAGAGTTTATTAAAAAATATATAAATTTTAATAAATTTTATGTTAAATGTGCAATGAATAGTTAAAAGTGACTCATTTCTTAAAAATCTAAAATTTGTATTATTAAAAAAATAAATAAATAAACAAACTAAAACTAAAATCAAAAGGCAAATCAACTTTTTTCCAAATGCACACTTAAATCAAAATTTATCCAAAATTTAATCTATTCTTCTTCTTTTTTCCTTCATAAAATTAAAAGAACATAATTCCCAAAACTTTCAAAAAGCCTAATAGTCCATTTAGAGCTAGAACTCAGCCCATGAGGCCCAAAATTCCATTTCCTCTAGTAATTTACACTAGCAATAGCAAAGTACAGAAGTAATGCTATAAATGAACTAAGCCGATCTGAAAGTATCATTTTCCTATTATTTTCGTGTGTTACAGTTTACTAATTTAGTCATTTACTAAGTATCCTTTCCATCTGAATGCACTATATCTTAATACAGTTTAGTTTCTTTGTCTACCGAAACTTCACAATTTAGTTCTATCATTGAACCCAAAAAAAAACTCAATTCAATTTTATTCAAACTGAAATTCTCGGCTGTCACTCAATGAGTCCATGTTTATCCTATGCAGTCTGCCTAAAACTCTTAAGCTCTCTTGGAAAGACCGAAACTTCTTTGAGAAGCTTCAATCTTTCTTTCTTTTATCATCAGTTTCTTTCTTTTCCCCAAATTTTCACAAAGAATTGATCAGCTCGCTCTCTCGTGAGGTCAAGAAATTCCATCAAATTTGCCCTGTATCTCTTTGCAACAAGTGAACAAGTCCTAAATTTGGAAGAGTTAGATGCTAGCAAAGAGGATTTAGAGTCCGGTGTTTACTGAATCACCATGTAATTTAAGGGTTCTAGTGGGTGTGTAAAGAGCTCTGACAACAGCTCGAGATCCGGTGTAATATTTGACATTACTACCATCTTTGCTCTTTACCTCCATCCTCCAAGACATTCATAGCCTTCTCTCACCATAGGTAAATTTTCATGTTTAAAAATTTTCTATATATTTTTATAGTTGTTTGCACTGTAGTTTGTTTGATATTGCAAAATCGTTTTGATTTCTAAGTTATGGTTGTTTATGAAATTTCTATATAACTTAGAAAAATCTTGTTGGTTGAATTCGTTTGATAATAACTTGTCTTTGTAATTAGTGGATTATGATTGTAGAGTCTGGTATGTAATTTGGAATGGGCCAGTGATTTTCTTTTCCTGAAGTGCAGAGTCCTCTGTGGTTAGCTAATCACAGGTGGAATTAGAAGCATGAACAAATGAGTATATTATTTTCCTTTTTTGGTTTACTTGATTGTTAGAGATTTGAGCAAATTTGAGTACTTAATAATACAATTTTGTTAGATCCCAAGTAAAAAAGCTTGACTTGAGCTTGAGTTTAAACTTGATATTAAGCTCGAGCTTGGCTTTGATTAATTTATCAAACCAAGCTCAAGTTTTTAGATTTCCCAACGAGCTCAAGTTCAAACATCATATTTAAACTTATTTTGAGCTCGAAGTTTGGGCATTTGATTTTTCCTACTAGCAAAGCTCAAACAGCCAGTACTCGCTTGAGCTTGCCCCGTTTACAGCCCCGGAAGTCTACAAGTCCCAGTTCCCTCACACCCAAGCAGAGCACAGTGAGTAATTCTGATTGATAGTGTGTCAGTGACTCACAATTGAACAAAAAAAAAAAAATGTCGAAGATGAACATAGACATCACAGCATCGGTGAAGCCAGAGTACCCAGTCTTAGATCGGGACCCTCCGTTCACCAGAGTCGTCGGAAACTTCAACTCCCTCGACTACCTCCGCTTCGTCACCATTACCGGCGTCTCCGCCACCGTCGGCTACTTCTCCGGTAACCCATCTCTCTCTCTCTCTCTCACTGCTTTTTCAAACCTGTTTCATAAATTTCTGAAACTGAATTGAACAATGAAATGTTGAATCATTTGGGTGTGAAAAAAATAGGGATTAAGCCAGGGATTAGGGGACCGTCGATGGTGACCGGAGGCATAATCGGTTTATTAGTTTGATTATCACGTGTTTTGAATATCAGAATGCAGTGTTTTATGATACTATACATCTATAATAGAGTGGGAACTTGAAAATCTTATCTGATGTGAAAACCAATTTAAGTGTTACATTTTGTGAGTCTTATGGTGTTGTTGACTCAATAATTAGGAGACCCTTTTAGTGGTACTCTCTGGAATCTGCGAGAATGTTGTTATTGATTTTGTGAATAATGTAGGCATCATAAAGGACGGGATGGCTATCTTTTTGGGTCAATTTTTAAGGAGAATTATCTGAATGTTTTCTTTCTATGTGATTATGAATTAGTTTTGTCAATTGATGGTTTGATGAATACCATAGTGTGTGCACTTGTGTCAACTATTCCATATGTGCATGGTTCTTGTAACTTGTAGGGTCCTAGGATTTAGAATGTCCTCTCTCGATCTTCTTGTTTAATAGTGGGGTACTAGTTTTGCCCTCTTTTGGGTTGTAGATTATGCTCTTTTCCTAGTTGAGGAGTTCACCCTGCTGGCATCTGGTCTAGTGTATTCATTACGAAGCAAATCTGTCACTAATTTCTTCTTTTTTCATGGTAGCTTTGAAATAGTCTCATATCATGTCACTAGAATGGAACTCTAAACTTGGGAATGTTTTAGTAGATTGTTTGAATGGTGTTGGCTTTAGAACACTAGGAGGATTTACATTCCAATTTAGATGATCCTTATTTTCAAATAATGTTAGTTATGGCTTTGAGAATGTTTTCTTATCCCAAAAATACAAAAAACAAAAAATACTGCTTTAAAGAATGCTTAATTGAGCTATTGAATATACGTGTACCTTTTTGTGGGAAGAAAGAAATGCGATAGGCGCTTGGGTCACTTGTGCTTAACTTTGTGGGGAGAAAGAAAGGTGACAGGATTTAGACAACCCCGTACCTTCATAGTGCTGGAACTGGGAAAACATGGGTAGAGCAGGGAATATTACAAACCAACTACTCCCAACACTGCACCTTCTCCTCAAAACTTTGGCAGAATGGTGCATAAAACAGAGAGATGTTAAGAGAATGCGTGATGCAAATTTGAAGCAATCTTCCAGTCTATTAAATGAACTATAGTTAATCTTGATGCTGAAATGTTGCAGACTGTCTCACTTAATAGGTCTTTTAGCCAAAACTGTTTGGAGCTTTGCTTGGTTGGCCCGGTGAGTGGAATTTGTAATGTGAAACTGCAATTTGTTGTTTAGCTATAGTATCCCATTAAATGTAGAACCATGTCTGTTGCTATTTGCCTCAACTAGCACCTCTTGGTATTTTTAACAAAGACATTTAGGATTTAAATCTCCCACTCCCATTTATCGAATTATTAAAATAAAAAAAAAAATCTGCTGCTACTCAACAGGGTTGACAGAATGGCTTGACTCCAAATGGTTGCCTTTTGTTTTATGGTTGATTTCTTTTTCTTACCCCTCCCTCTTTCTATTTGGTGTTGGGGTTGTTAACGTGTTTTTCAGGGGACTTCAACGATTGTGGCTTTAATAGAATAATTATGATGGTGTGATTTATTTTTGAATGTGTGGATGGACGTATTTTCATTTTAGCAGGATGCCACAACAAAATGAGATAGTCATTTTTTTCATATGTAATTCTTTGATCATTGTGCTCTCCATTCCCTTATCAATTCTAACTCCTGCACAAATTAGAAATGCTTGGAGTCTTTTGGTGCTATACTAGTTCAGGTCATATTACTTCACCATGTTGTGCAATCCCAACGTGTGAAGCAAGCTTCCATTTCTTAATTAAACCTTTATGGCCTGTTTGGATGTTTAAAAATGAAGGGGGAGTAGAGTAGAGGGAGGGAGAGTAATCTAATTACCTTATTTGGAAGTTTTTTAAGGAAGGAGGGGGAGGGATTAAGAGGGATTTGGAGGGGTTTCAACTACCTCCAACTCCCTAATTTTAATTCCCCCAAATTGGAGAGATTTGGAGGGAGAGTAGAACACATAAATTATGGAATAGGTAAATTACCTCATTTACCCTTGTTATATTAAAAAAATTACACAAGGGGAAGGACTAATTACTCCCTTCCCCCTTACTAATTTTAAAAACTTCCAAACAAGATGGAGGGGAATCATTTTCCTCTACTCTCCTCCCCACTACTCCCCTCCCCTCTACTCCCCTCTACTCTCCTCCCTCTCTAAACTTCCAAACAAGCCATTAGTTAATCTTGAGGCTGAAATGTTGTGGACAGCCTCGCTTAAGAGTTCTTCTAGCCAAAACTATTAGGAGTTATACTTGGTTGGCCTGTTCAGTGGATTTCTTTCATGTGAAAGAAAAATTTATGTTTTTACTGAAGTAGTTTAGTAAATGATTTTGTATCCATTAAATGTAGTATCATGTCCCTGGCTATTTAACAGGGGTTGTCAGGATGGCTTGACTTCAAATGATTGATTCTTTTTTTATTTTTCCTCTTGTGGTTGATCCCTTCTTTCCTTTTTCTATTCGGTTTCAGGATGTTGTTTCAGGGAAATTTAACGAACGTGGGTTAAATAGAATAATAATGATGGTACTTCGTTTTTTGCAGTAGCGTGCCACAACAAAATGGGATAGCCACTTTTTGCATTTGTAAGCCTGCTCGCCACCCCCGTATCAATTCTTAAAGTTTATTATTCACTGCACAAATTAGAAATACTTATAGTAATTTTGGTGATATACTAGTTAAGCTCATATTATTTTACTGTGCTCTCTGCATATTCATTTCATGCCAGATTGAGGATCCCCAGCGAGAGGAAGTGTGGGGTGTCTTAAAAAAAATAAAAAATAAATAAAACGTTACAGTCAAATTTAATTAACACCAACCATTAACCATTAGAGAGAGAGAGAGAGAGAGAGAGAGAGAGAGAGAAAGGGGGGGAACCTTAAACCAATCTTGATGATTGATAGAGAGACATTGCCACATGCCGCCTACCATCCGCCTTTTTCTTGTGACAATACAGTGCAGCAAGAAAACCTCAATTCAATTGATAAACCGATAAACTCATCAACAAATCAAAGGAAAAAAGATTAAATGAAAAACTCAAGTGAGATGAGTGAAACACGAGAGAATGAACTCAGAATATTGGTCATATATTCAAAAGATGAAGTACATATGCATATATATAGTATACACAAGAAAGAAATACTGAAATATACAGTAACAACATATAACCTTTACATTATCTATTGTTTCGTCAGAATCTTGACTCTCGAACTAACACCAATAATAACAGCCAAAGCCAATCACACGTAATATAAGTTACAAACTTATAATAGCTTCTTCTAATGTACAGCACAACTCGTAGCTAGCTTCAACCGATCGATAATGAAAGATGTCAATATGTACGTACACGACATGTCCCTTTGTCATTTATGTGATGCACGACACGTTGTTCTGCTTATCAAGAAGTGCATGCACTTTGTAACCCAATCAATAGACAATTAATAACCCATGAAACCATCCCAACTGAAAGACAAACAAACCACTGAAACAAATTCAACCTTGCATATGCTAACACTGCCAGAATATGTGTAATTTCAATAAACACCACCTGCAGCAGCAGAATAACACCCACTGCCAACCAAAACAATGGGTTACGAGGAAAGTGCTCAACCACATTCATCTTCCTCACTTGTCTTGCATTAATAATGTTACAGACTTGGCAGAGGACAAAACTATTGAAGATAATGGTATTACTAACCTCCTTGTTAATCCCAATCATGGTTTGCCCTTTGCATTGCCATGTCACTGAGACGCCAGATTGATACAGAGCTTGGATAACAACGTTAGTCCACATGGTCATGTTGATAAGTGGTTTAGTTTGTCTCAATGGTGGCTTTTCCATCAGTTTCTTTGATGGTGGCTCAGTCAATAATCCAAGGCCACCAAGGAGAGTCACAACAAAGTTTGCCCAGGCTAATTGGATGGTTGTAATTGGAGAATATCCGTAAATCGTTGTTGTGATAAAGGTTATCAACAACCCTGCTATATTCATGGTGAGCTCAAGTTTCATATACTTGCAAATATTGTCATAAATACATCTTCCGCATCTGACGAGACAGACCAAGACACCGAGATTTCCATCCATGATGATGATGTTACAACTTTCTCTAACCATTTCACTGCTACACGTCTGTATGGTGATCCTTACGTCAGCTTCCTTTAGTGCTGGAATCACATTTGAACTAACTCCAACCATTGCTACGGTGTAACCTTTTTTCTTCAAACATTGCACTAGAAGGAGCTTGTCAGAAGGGATTAAACTTCCCATTAAGATGATTTTGTCCACTTCATCCATCCGCTTTTTGTTGGTGTAGTTTCGAAACTCTTTTGCCTCAAGCTTCAATTTATCTGCGTTGGGAAGTAGTCCATACTCAGAAGCTATGTCCTCCAATATTGAGACACTATCTTCTGAAATCAATATGATATTAACTCCAGCATTTATCCAAGCTTCTATTTCTCCTCTTGTCGAGTCCATGTCAACTTCCACTGGGTTTAGTGATCGCCAACCACTTTTGTCAATACAGACAGTCGTGACTGAATTCATGGTGAGACAAGCCAAGGCTTCTTGAATAGTGGCCTTGCCAAATAGCATCTTCTTATTCCAATAACCAATGGCAAGAGTGATTACAAAAGGAATCCCTTCTGTTACTCCAAACAGAAACGAAAGAATTGAACTTGATAACGTGGTGAACTTCCCATTTGGTGTCAAGAAAATTTTCTTACTCGTATCCATGATCTCTTTACTTGCAATTGCTTTCCCCTTGAGGTCTGGGAGGTTAAAATGAAATCTTTTCTTTTGATGCTTAAAATGGAAGAACAACACTACGAGGTTGAGGATGGAGAGTAAAAGCCCTATAATTTGTGTGCCAGTGTTCAGCTTATCAAGTTGTGCTGGTAATGGGGTCTTGTTGAGGACGCCATAGGTAACCTGGTTCAACAAATCACCCAGTGTTGTGTTCGTGCCCACTGATGTAACTAGCATGCGACCTTTTCCATCAATCACCTTTGGACCATAGAACAGAAATGGGTTTTCGTTGTTAATGATGGAGTCAAGATCATCATCCAGTTTTATGTATTCACCAGATAAGAGCAAACCATCAGCAGGGACTAGAGATCCCCTCTCGAGGCATACTATGTCACCCACCAAAACATCTGAGATGGATACTTTCTGCGAGCTTCCCCCTCTAATGACCTCAACTTCCACTTGGTGCATTTCCGAAGTATTCTGCCTTCTTGAAATCTGCCGCGAACGTTCGAGCCAAAGTTCCCGTAAGGAATGAATAACCACAAGCACCATTATGAAAAGAATTGTGATGACACCTTTATGCCAATCTTTTGGGCTTTTCATAACGATCCCAAATCCAAGTAACAGCACTGCATACACGAAGAGAAGAAAAACAATCCAATCATTGCGTGTTTTCAAGAGTGATTTGAAGCAGCCTTGTGCAGGAGCCTGTGTAAGGGAGGGTGATGAATTAGCAATATCTATGCGTTGAGTACATGGATCTTGCTTAAGACCAGGGATTCCCTTCTCTAAATGATCAGTATCTAGAGCCTCTGCAATTCTTTGGATGCCTCCAAACTTTTGTATTGAATCCAAGTTCTTCTCCTTCACCATCTTGGCAATATTTGCTTGTTGAAGTTTTACATCACAGATACAGTTGTCATTCTCACCATCCAAATCAGTAATGGAGAATTGAGCTGATGCAGATGAGATTTCCAAATTCTGAGAAATAACAATAAGATGATATATTAGAGTTTTGCAAATAACATAATTATTTACAATACAATACCCAAAAGAAAAAATGTGACCTAACTCAATGAAATGGGTGTGTGACATACTAACGTGTAACTCATTTGGGAACAAAATGATGCGACAATTTACAAAACATAGTTTCTATCTTTTCATGTTTTTATCTTCAAGAAACATTTAATAACTCAAATGATCAAATATGCTAATTAACCCTTATGCGTAATATGTGAAACAATTGTTTTCATTATCAAGTTAAATTTTGCATCTTATTTAGCCCAGAAGAATAAATAATCATAACCTGAAACTTGATTCGAAGATGCTAGACTTGACAATTCTAATTGAGAACTACCAGTCTACTACTGCACTTTTCCGCATGACAATGTTAAGGCAACTTGTAATGGAAATAGAATATTGAAGTAGCAATATTGTCTTCTATGTTTTTTTTTTTTTTGGGGGGGGGGGGGGATAATATATTGGTTCATTATATAACCCTATTTTTTGGCGAAGACTTTGATAAAAAATAAAACACACACTTTTTGATGTGAAATTTACCCAATATCCCATACTTACACACCAAATATCTATATTTTACAAGTGGTATGAAAGAATGAAAACATGATGTGGAAGAATGTGAATACTATTAGAGGTAAAATCATACTATTCTCTAAGTGTTTTTTTGGTCATGGACTAATTGCATGGGATGCCCTCATGTTAATAGAAATATCAAATTGATTGAATGACTAAAAACTAAGGGCACGTTTAGTATATTAAATGGAGATCATGATAGCAATAATAATCTTTACTATTAAATATAAAAGATAATGTAATGAACTATTCTTATTCATAAGTTTAGTTGTAAATCTAATTGTTATGTATAAAAACTTTGTAAAAAGATTATGTATATGAATTGTTTGTATTTTTTTAAAATATATTAATTTTAAAAATGATTACACGTATTAAAGAATTACTATTATATTTATAGTCATTTTTTATACAACATTTCTAATCATTTTGGAGAGGAGTAGTAACTCCTCAATTGAAAGAATAACTATTTTTAAGAAACAACCATTCCCTACAATGAATATGGAACCAAATAATTGAATAACTATTTCACATAAATATTAATAATAAAAATGATTACATGTATTAAAGAATTACTATGATTAGATGACCAGAAATGTTGTATAAAAAATGACTATAAATATAATAGTAATTAATATAATAGTAATGACTATAAATATAATAGTAATTCTTTAATACATGTAATCATTTTTAAAATTAAAATATTT
The DNA here is from genome assembly GCA_023736055.1 of Quercus glauca. NCBI lineage: Eukaryota > Viridiplantae > Streptophyta > Magnoliopsida > Fagales > Fagaceae > Quercus > Quercus glauca. The sequence goes on from CM043319.1 coordinate 78,778,971, forward strand.
TTAAAAATACATAAAATTCAAATGCATAATATTTTTACAAACTTTTTATATGTAACAATTAGTTTTACAACAAAACTTATGAATAAGAATAGTTCATTACATTATCTTTTATATTTAACAGTAAATATTATTATTGCTATCATGATCTCCATTTAATGTACCAAATGTGCCCTTAGTTTTTGGTCATTCTATCAATTTGATCTATCTATTAACATGAGAATATCCCATGCAATTAGTCCATGACCAAAAAAACACTAAGAGAATAGTGAGTATTCCTTAGTATTTTCGCATGGGTTTTATTTCAAGGAAATTATTGTTTTACATCTAATAGTATTTACATTCTTCCACATCATGTTTTCATTCTTTCATACCATTTGTAAAATATAGATATTTGGTGTGAAAGGAGTATAACTCCTCAATTTAAAGAACAGCTATTTTTAAGAAACAACTATTCCCTACAATGAATATGAAACCAAATAAATGAATATGAAACCAAATAAACGAATAACTATTTCACATTAATAATAATTCATTATAGGACTTATTACCGCATAACAAACATGCCCCAAGAGTCAACCTTACAAGTTACAAGTTTGCATTTAAGATTTTATTTTCAAAGTGTAATTAATCAAAGATCTTGCGATTAATTATAAATGAGTATAGTTTCCAGTTCTTGTTTATGAAAGGAAAGGTGACTAGAAAATTTTGAGATGTTGTAAAGCGGAAACTGTTAACATAATAATAATAAAAGCATTTTTCTACAAATTCTTTTTCTTTAAATAAATGATGAGAGAAATATTTCGTTGTATGTGTTGCTTTGTGCACCACACACTCAAAAAAATTTATTAAAAAATAGTCATTGTCCTTCTTTATATATAGAAAATCAAATTAAATGGTATGAAGTATGATACCAAAATATACAACTCTTTGACTATAATGACTTTTGAGTTTTGACATAGATGTAGACTGAATCTACTATGGACAATTATTTTGAGTTAGGTCTGACCGAATATTTTAAACACAACCTAATGTTTTTCTAAGATAAATCATTTTCACTTTTATGTTGCAACTTTTTTACGGGAAAGAGTAGTACTTTTTAACATTTCAGGTCGTATTTTAATATATTTATGGTAAAAACATGTACCAAAAGTTCCAAAACACCTATAAAAAAAGAAGTAATTTTTAAAAAAAAAAGGAGAAAAAGAACTTGGGCGAGTGTAAAGCAAGGCTAGATATGAGTCGAAATATGCCCCAAGATTTTCAAAGCAAGCCAATGACCATCATGTGATTGAGCCAAAGTATGCCCTAAGATACAACCAGCAGCTTCAAGGCCCTTTACATAGATGGTAAATACAAGTTTGTGAGTTTTTAACATGAAGTATTTATGGTTATAACAGTGGCGGCTCCAGGATTTTTTTCTAGGAGGGTCAATAGCGTTGTAATTTTTGTATGCTAAAAGTGGTGTAATTTTTTGCTATTGAAGAAGAAAAGTGCAAGGAAAAACAATTTCATTCCACAGCCGATGGCAAAGTAAGCTAGAGTTGGAGGGAAGGTCTATTTATTTATTTATTTTTTAAAAGCGAAGTAGCAATTTTAAAAATAGAGCTACTGATACAACACTTTCACAACAAATTAATCTTGGTGGCAAGTTGTTAAAAATATGTAAAAAAGTGACATCATTTGTGGGATTTAGATAAAAATCAATTAAAACTTGCCATTTAACTTTTATTTTAAAATTATTGTGAAAATAATATTGTGAAAGTAGAATCAAGATGATCATATTCAAGTTTATTTCAATTGGGATTAAACAAAATTTAAGATTAGGGTGTTCAAAATTTTAGTTTAGGAGTCAAAACAAATAAAAAATAAAAAATTTATATATAGTTTTTGTTTTTTTGGCTAGGCTAGGGGGTTCATTTGAACCCCCTGGGCTGGCTGTATAGCCGCCACTGGGTTATGATTAATGAGTGTTCTTAGATGATTAATTAACTATTTTAGAAAAAAATTTATACTATTTTTGTGAAAAATATAAAAAAACTGTTATAAAATTCAGTTGATTTATCTTTTTTTTTTTTTTTTTTAATTTCTAAATTAATACCCTTAAACTTATCTGTTAACTTTTCTCTTTTAATATTTTTTTTGTTGTTGCCCACTTTCAGCCTATATTCCAGTACTTGAAAGCCTCCCTCGGAATCTACAAGGAGGGCAAAAGATAGCTGCGATTTATTTTTCCCTCATTGCTTTAGGTCAGTTGAAAAAACATAAATCTTGACCGTGAGTCCGTGACTTGCATATAGCTTTATCAAATCTACTAAATATGTAAAAAGAGCCGGTGGCTAATGGCGCTAGCTACTATACTTTCAGTTTATTCAAATTTTGTCTCTTGTAACAAGTCAAAAATATAAATTTAAGCAGAAAGAAAAATTTTTAACATTAAAAAAAAAATTACGTTCATAATATTTTTGTAATAAATTTTAAATAATAAATTATTATTAACTATTATTAGTGAGAAAAAGTAATTTTAGTGATAGGTTCAAATTAAAGTCACTAATAACTTACAATAAATGATTTGTTGTAAAAAAAAAGTATTATAGAAATATTATAAACATAACACTTCCTATTTAATATTATTATCATAACTAAAAATAAAGGCATTGTGAAAAAAAATACTAAATTCATAACATTTTTGATAACATTTTCATAACAAATTTTCGATGATAAGTTGTTATTCTAAATTGAACTTACTAATGAAATTACTTTTTTTACCACCAATAACAACTTGTAACAATTTATTACTTATAATTTATAATGAAAATAAGATAAATATAACATTTCTTTTTGTGAAAGATATTAAACTATTTTATTCTCGTCCCAATATTTTTATATTGGCTAGATGCCAATTCTATTTAAAATAATAATAAAAAATGCTTAGAAAATAGAAAATGTATACTTTCACAGCTTTATCTGCTCCTATAGTACGTGAATTTGCTCCTTCAGTTTCAAAACGATTTCGTTCCAACGGTGTCTTGAAGATCTATCATATACTTGACAAGGTCTCTTCCATTAATAGAAAGAGTAAAAGTGTAATTCAGATCAAGTATATGAAATATAAGCTCAAACAAATTAACCAAAATTTCACTATCCACTACTATAGATCCACACTCCACAGGAGAAAAGTAAAAAAAAAAAAAAAAACTTACTGCTTCTCCTGTGTCACTGGGGCTGACATTGTCTAGAGCAACAGAACCTTTCTCAGATTCATCACCTTTTCGATCCCGTAGCATTGAAACAATCCATTGCCAACGATTTCGGGCACGGGCCTGTGTTGGGGAGAGTGTGTTAGCCATGCGTTGAGAGCATAGATCTTGTTCAAGACCAGGGATTCCTTTCTCTAAATCTGTATCTAGAGCCTCTGCAATTTCTTGGACGCCTCGAAACTTCTGCATTGAATCCAAGTCCTCCTCAACCATCAAGGCAATGTTTGCTTGTTGCAGTTTTGCATCACCATTACAATTGATGGAGATTTTCACAGCCTGCAAAATATCAATTAGATTATATATATTAGTATTCTTGCTAATCTTTAATGTTATGTTTGAGAGAGAGAGAGAGAGAGAGAGGAGTGGAGTGGAGAATATAGGTAAAGCGGTAAAGGTGATATCTATCCATATCTTCCTCTATTCAAACCTACGCTAATTTTTGAACTCAGTTGACTTGAAGGCAGACACAAGCATTAAGAAAGTATATTTCTGTCACCTTATCCTCTATTCTCCTCTCCTTTCTCCATGTCCCACAATCAAAACACAGTGTTAAAATCTTGAACTTAGTTCATGACTCGAAGGCATACTTCATTACCTCTTGTCTCTTGAAGATAACTAAAGCTCATTCATCTACAAGTAGGGCAAAAGATAGCAGCGGTTTTTTCTTCTTTTTTTTCGTGGCTCTGGCTTTTGAGAGCTCAAACAATAAGCCCAAGCTCAAAGAAATTTAAGGTATACTTTTTACCATATATAGATCCATGGGAGAAAAAATTAAAACTTGTACTTACTACTGCTTCTCCTGAGACATCTTGACTGATATTAGAGTACGAGGAAGTCCTTGAGGAAACTATGTCAAGAGCAAGAGAACCCTTGTCAGCTTTATCTGCTCCTGGAGCTATACTGGCCATTGACACGACCGTTTGTTGAGACTCTAGGTCTCCACCATCGCCACCACTGACCTAAAATAAGACCCAAGATATGAGCTTTATTTTTCAGGTCATTAAAATTTTCACGAAATTCAGAGCAAGTCCTTCAAAGATAATTTTTCTACGAGAGTTGGAAAAAAAAGTGCCTTAACACTTATTGTCAACCGCTTCAATATGTTGTGATATTGGGCATGTTACTAGATTTATTCATATGCTTAAGCACAAGCAAACCAAAGTTTCTCTATTGATCCCATGTAGATCGACCCAAGTTCCAAGGGAAAAACATATATAGAAAACTTACTGTTCCTGTGTCATCTGGGCTGATATTACTGTAAAAGGAAATGAATGATGAGGCTGCAGGTCTGTCGAGAAAAAGAGAACCTTTCCCAGATTCATCTCCTACTGGAGAGACCGTTTTCTGAGACTCAAGGACCTCATTTCTAGAGCTTTTGCTGGTTAGCATTATTTAGTTTGTCTGAATTAGGCTGGAAAAGACTCTTTCTGCAATAAGGAAATAAATAAATAAATCAATAGGGTTAACCTAAACAAAACAGCTATGAAGAAAAGAAAAAGATTGAAGAAATAAACTGTATATATTGATGGTGAAGAAAAAGAGCATCTAGCTCCCAAACTATTCTCATTAAGATGATAATAAGAAATGAAAGTTTTTTCAAGTGATTTAAAAGTAGCAACGTCGAAGGAATGAAAAAGAAAGGATGAAAACCTAGTAATTTGAAAGCAGCTTCGTCGAAGGAGAATGAGAAAGAATTAAGAATGCTGGTGAGTGGTGAATGAATACTACAAGAAAAGAAGGAGAGGAAAGGAAATAGGATTTATGGGAAAGAGAGTTTGTACTTGAAAAGGAGAATATGAAAAGAGAGCATTTAGAGATAGTAGAGCAAAGGGTGAAAGGTGAGCTTAAATAGAGGAGCTAGTTTAACAGCTCATTCATAGGATCCGAGTGGCGCAGAGAATTTGTTTTTGTGTTTTGTGTTTTTGTATTTTTTTTATTTGAGTGTCCTACAGGAGGTTTCTAAACCTTATACCCTGTTTGAAAAGAACGAGAGCACGTACAATATTCGTTGTAATAGTAATCCCACTACACTGGTCCGTTTAGGTTCAACTAAAAATTAAAAATTAAAAACTAAAAATATAATAATAAAATAAATTTTTAATATGTAAATAATGCCGTTGAACTTATTTTTAATAAAAAAATTATTAAGAAGTAAGGTTTATAAATCTCCTAAACAGAACACAGATCTACTGATATGCACTTTCACACAAAAAAATTATCAATCACAACTGAAAAAAAAAAAAAAAAAAAAAAAAAACTGAAAACGCAAAAAACGCCACAAGCAGAATCGTTTGGAATGCGGCTGGCGGCTGTGCGTTTGCGTTTTCCTTTTTTTTTTTTTTTTTTTTTTTATTACATATATAATATTGCTCAAATCCCGGGAACATGGCACTTTGAGAACTAAAATCAAGTCAATGAAACCATGTTGCCGACAGTGAGACATAATGGACCTGGACGTGAAAACGAAGGTGTACGGATGCGTTTGGATTGCGGCTGACGGCCGTGCGTTTGCATTTTTCTTCTTTCTTTTTGTGGGTCCTATTGCCTTTTTTAGGTAGGAAAATTTTTATTGAAATTTTACTGTTTAATAAGTCTTATATTCTATTTACAAGGTTTACAAATTTTTTTTTTCAATAAAATATTTATTAAAAGTAGGTCTCACGATACAATTTACATATTTAAAAATTATTTATTATATTATTTTTAATTTTTAATAAAATAAACAATATCTAAACGCACAATTTACAATGGAGAATTTTTTTTTGGGTTAAAACACGAATTCATTAAAACTAAAGATTAATGTTCACGTCAAGACCATGCCTGATCGAATACATGCCAGATAAATCAAAATCCAAACTATTCCTAATGTCCACAGTGGCCAATCAAAAGATATTAAGCTGGTACAATCTAGAATCCTATATGTTGTGGATAGTGAGCTTTTCAGTCCAGCTTCCTCACGTAGCCACGTGTCCATTGTCACTAGCTCGTGGAGCTTAACGCTGTAGGCTAACCTATTTCATAACTCGACTTTTTCTCTCAATTTATTTCTTTCAAGCACATATCATCATCAATTTATAATAATTTATATTACTTTTTTTAATTATTATTTTAAGCTACTTTCTTTCTATAATTAATAAAAAAGTATTTAATAAACAAATTATTTTATAATATCATTGAATAAAAATTGTAAAGATTATAAATAATTGAATGGCTAATTATATTATGAATATATACTAAGTATAAGTATGTACAAAACTATATTAAGTGGTTAAGTTATTAGATATATAGTTGTTAGTATTTAATTAATTTTAAAAGTAAGAGTTTATATGTAAAATTATTTTATAATTTGAGCCTTTATAGAATATAAGCTTGGGGGGGGGGGGGGGGGGGGAGGAGTGGAAAGTAAACTTTAAAAGGTTGTAAGATGAGCCATCAACTCATTATTCTCCTTTGCAATTCACATGCCCCACCCAAGTCAATCTCTCTTATCTTATCTTGGCTACACCAGAAACTTCCTTGGTCCTTCTTGCTTTGCTTCTTTGTTTTCTTCCTTCTTTGTTCCTATTGGCTGCACCTTATCTCTTCTTTGACTTTCTCAAACAACTAGAAGACTCAAAAAGCTCTCTTGAGTCCCCTTTCTCATACCCATGGGTCCAATACCAAAAGAAGGAAAAACTCTCTACTCTCCTCTGCCTCTCACACCTACAGGTCCAGCAGCAACAAGAGTTTATTTCAAATCTTCTCAAGCTTTTGTTCCCAACTTGAAGCTAGAGTGATTCTAGCTCTTATCACTCCAAGAATCCGTGTCTAGGGTAAGAGGAAAATCTATTTCTTTTATCTATTTATCCATTTAAAGCTAAGTGATGGTTTCAGGGACGGACCCACTAAGGGGCAGAGGGGGGCAATTGCCCCCCCCCCCCCTCTTCAAATTAGCTACCCCTCTCTTCAAATTAGCTATTTTATTTGCATGCCCATATTTTAGAGTTTATAGTAGGCCCCCCTCAAATTTTTAGATTGGTCCAAATAACCCAAAAGAAACTAATCACTTAACAATTTCTTTGGACCCATGGCCCCTTCATAGTCCAAATACAACACAACAAAAAATCCACAAATTACCAATATCATAATTCAATAACTCATAACCAAAAAAATCTCCTAGAAAAAAAAATTCCCTCACAGGGGTGACAATAATTTATATAACTTTTTAATTGATTTATAAATTATGGGAAAGTTAATTACAATATTTAATTTTTTTTCAAAAGATAAAATGCAAAATTCTTTTAGAAGCCAATATTAATGATGTAGCATTGTCAACTCTTAATATTAATATCCCAATTTTTTACTATCCTCAAAGAAAGTTTTGAAAACTTCATTAGTGTGATTTTTAGTTGCATCCAAAAGTATGGGTTTATCATATTGGTGAGTTGGTCAATGTGATAAAATTAACATATTTATTCCAATTATCCAAAATTTGGAGATCCAAAGTCCTCTTCTTTTTTTTATTCTTCTTCGAAAAGGTTTGGATATCATATTGTAACTTTCAACTTTTTTTGTTCATATTATTTCCTTCTTGACTTAAATATTTATGGTAATAAAGTGCAATTGTTTTGTCTACTATGATTTTTTTTTTTTTAATAAATCATGTCACTTGAAATTTTTTTGGTTCATGCGTTCGCCCCCTCTAGGTTCAAATCCTGGTTCCGTCCCTGGATGGTTTTATGATTTTGTATATGTGTTGGATTCTAGAGATTGTTGATTAATTTGAATTGAATCATTGTTATACTTGCATGTGCTCCTAGATGATAGACTAAGATAAAATCTGTTTTGGGTAAGTGTTAAAATGAGTAAAATAGCTAAATAAACTTTATGGAATTGCTAATTGAGGTGCTGAATATGTAGTTGATTCAGTAATTGAAGCTTGTTGAGAGTTAGTTCATGAACTTGTTAAGAGTTGCACTCATTGGTTAACATGTTTGGTCATCATAAATCCTGTATTTTTTTAGGATAGTTATGGGTAAAAGGTTTATTGGAGATTATTATATGATATGTCTAGTAGGTGTATATTAAATTTCAGATGAAAATACCATCGTTTGATAATTGTTTGTGAATTTACAAGAAAATGTTGCAAAGCTGTCACTGTGACAGATTCTGTGTTTACGCATAATAAATTACGTATTAAATTGTATACAGTGAATTTCGATGCTAGGGATATTTCATATGAAATTTATAAGACACATATGGTTGTAATGAAAGTGGTCTCACAACATTTGGATTAATATAAAAATAATGGTTTAATTTTTAAGTTGCATGAAATTTTGTCATGATAGATTTGAGTATGTTGTATTGTATGATTTTTAGTAAATTATGGTTTTATACTTTGACTCCAAAATTGATATGGTATTTATTAGACATTCAGAGGAGTTGCTCTGTAAAATTGCATGAAGTTTGGATGTGAACTGATGGCCCATTTGTATTTTATAAGTGAAGTATATGCTACTGGAATAAAACAGTAAATAGTAAGGGACATGCCTAACTTTGAGGATTTAATTTTAAAGTTAGGGTAAATGATTTGAACTCTAATTTATTATGCTCATCATTGGGTATGTCTGGATCATAGTTAAATTTTGTATACCTTGGTTCAAGGTTTGGTACTCAAAGGAGGGTTTCTAAACCATTCTACTGCTTTTTCATGTTGCCATATGAGTGTATATGGTTATATGACCATGCTTAAAAGAGTTTATGTTTATGCATGCATTATTGTCTTAATCTCAAGCACATTTTGAAATGAAGTTGGCACTTCTGGATATATGATATAAATATGAGAATGATGGCTTTTTGTTAGTTTGGTACATCATTTGTTGATGTGTGCATAATATGTTTGTGGGAACCTCGTTGAGGTGGAATTAGGATTTCCATAATTATAAGAGATAGGCTTTGAGATAAATGTGTAAGTTTACGATAAGGAATAATTGATAGTAATAAGCTTTGATATTTGGTTTAGGTGTTATCAGTTCCTAAGTCTAAGCTCCTTTGACTATAGGCTTTCGATTCCTCTACTTTCAAGTAAGGGATAAGTTATATAAGCATTTGATAAATCATGAGATTATTTTAAAGTGTATTATGCATTAAATGGTTTTTAATTAGAAATATGGCATATAAGCATGTTTCAGACAAAGATATGTTCGTGAGCTTTCGAAACCTTATGTATATGATTTAAGCATATTGATGCTATTACTAATTTCCACGAACATGATGTTTAAAGAAAATAATGGAAATGTTATTATTGTGAAATGTTATGTAAACTATGAATTTCAGGATATGTGGAAATGTTTTTGGGTTATGTCCTCTAGTAATCTGAACTCGGCTAATAAGGGTTAAATTACTGGCTTTCCATGAAAAATATTATCTGTTTGGCCATTTAAAGTAGAGGAAATGAGATCTCCCATAACTCTAGGCCATTTAAAGCAAGGTTGTGAAACCCAAACCGGACCGTACGGTCCAATCGGATTAACCGGAAACCGTTCATCAATACGGGTTTTTAACTCTCAAGAACCGGCCTACACAAGAAAAGTAGTGAACCGTGCAAACTGCGGTCGAACCTCCCGGGTTTGAAAACCGTTGACGATTTTTGCGATTTAGATCTGGATTTGATTTTTGGTACTTACCACCATTGTTGATGCTTCAAACCACCATGAGATGCTGTTAGACCTTTAGATTGCATCGCCTCTCTTCTTCTTTTCTGTCTCACTCGCACTTTCTATCTAATTTTATTGCATTTTTTTGCCTTTTTGCCGTTTCAGTTTCTGTGTCTGGACTGAGGACTCCGGAGCTGCTTTACAGACGATGGAGATGGTGAAGTAATGCTTGGCTGTCATCTACTCACTGACCAACCACTTTATTCTTGGGCTTTGTTTTGTATTTAGGCTATTATTTAATGAGTAAACTTCTAGCTTATTCTTTTTAAGTCATTTATCTTTTTTGTTTTCCACTTTTAAATTTCATTGGGAAGTTGACTGTGGGCTTGGGCATCAAGGCATGGGCTTGGTTTAATTTGTGTCTAAGGCATGGGCTTAATTTAGACGTAGGCTTTATAAATAAATAAATATATATATATATATATATATATATAATTTATTTTTATAAAATTATGTTTTTGGTACCTAAATATTTTCTTATTTTAGTCAAATTTTCTATTATTTCTAATTTAATATATTTATTTATTTATTTATTAAATAAATTATGACATCATCACGATTTGACCTCAGTTCAACTTCGGTTCGACCTTAAAAATATTGAACCTCTCTCTTTTTCGGTTCTTTGAACGGTCCGGGTCTGAAAACTATGATTTAAAGTAGAGGAAATGGGGCTGCCCATAACTCTAATCTGAACAAGGCCTTCTCCCCAATATGTACGGACAGCGGGGAAGAACAAAACCTTGAAAGGATGTGCCATCAAGCCTCCCAAAGAGGACAATATCATGCACACGAGGGCACTCAAATGTGATGAGGCCTTCTCCGTACAGACTTATCAGATATGGACTAACTAATATGTTATGAACAACTATATTATGTTATTGATCATGAGAGAATTATTTTATTTAAATGCATTATGAAAAGTTAAAAACTCTCATGAAAAGAAGTTTCTGAGAAAAAGAAAAGTCATTCTTTAAAGATAAAAATTTCTGAAGTTCTGTTGTGCTTTAAAGATAAAGAATCTTATGAAAATGTTTTAGTGTTCTGTAAAGATAAAATTTTTGATGAAAGTACAAGTTTATGTTAAAAAGTTATTGGATATCTATTCTTTATGAAATATTAAGTTTTATGACCATGAAAGTTATAATCTTTTATGAGAAGAAGTTTATAAAGAAAAGTTTTCTTATTCGGCAAGATATTTCTAGTTTAAAGACAAAGTTACTAATTATCTGATTTAAGTTAAAATGATTATTTTGTAATAAGAATACATATATATTGATTTTAAACAATAATATTACATTTGGTGACTTCCTAAGAAATGAAAGAAATTAAATCCGAAAGGTTTTGGTAATATTATTCTGATAAGAAAAAGGAGAACAATTATTTTCTTATGAAGAGCGTATAAGTTATTATTATGAATAGTATAAAATACTATGCATGAAAAGATGTTCTCCTATTTGAATATTTATAGAATAAAATAATTTGATTTACATGCATCCTTATTAAATTATCATGTATCTTACCTTTACTGAGCTGTGTAGCTCACCCCTTCCACTCTTTCAGTCAACAAGTTTTATTTTGGAGCAGAGGGAGCCTTAGTCGAGTTTTGGAAAGAGCTAGTAGTAGTTTTAATGTATAGATCCCAAATTAGCATTTGATGTTTAGTTTTGTAGTATTGTGTATTTTAAGATCTAATGATAGTTGTGTACCTTAAAGTATTAAGAGATATTATGTGAAATTCAGGATTTGAATAACTGGTGGATTGTGTTATCGATTGAAGTACAATGTAAAAGCTCTGAATATCAAGTGAAAAGTTATATCATTTAAGTAAAGAAACAAGAATGAAAGGAAAAAGGGAAGCTTTTGTAAAAGTTTTGTAAAAGTTAAGTTAATTCTTGTTAATATCAGGTTTAAACTTGATATTAGCATGCCGGTCATGATCACAAATCCAGGTATCAGGTTTAGGGCGTGACAACTTAGTTTTTAATGAAAACCCATTTTAGGAAAGAAAAATTTAAAAAATAAAAAATAACAAAAGGCATGTGTCATTGAATTTTCCATTAAATAAATTATAAGTTTTGAATATTTAAATTTAGGAAATCAATGTTCTCTAGGTAATAAATAAAACACCTTATATCATTCTAACTTTCTAAGCATTACTACCATCTAAAACTCAAAGTACGTGAAGAAAATTTTTAGGATTTTAAAATTTAGTGGAGGTATTTTAGACATTACACAATGGAATATTTTAAGTATCATAAACTTTCATTAGGGTTTAACTGAGAGAATAATAATATGACATATTTGCTATTTCCCAAAATATTAAGGGAAAAATTGCTTGATTTTAAAATTGAAAGAGGAATTGTGGACTATCCTAAACATAAAGGATGAAAAGTGTTTTTATCCTAAGTTTTTGATTTTTTGTGTGTAAAACTATGTGTTTTTACTTAAAATGGTGCGTAAAGATAAAAATACAATAAAAAAAATACAAAAAGTCAATCTAAAAAAACTGTATGTGAAACAGTGAATTTTGGCTCAACAGAATGGTTCAACATTACCACCTATGATTTGTTATGAAAATGTTGTGAAAAATGTTATGGATGTAGCAGTTCTTTTTTCACAATACCTTTATTTTTAGTTGTGGTTAGTTTTAGTATAATATTTTATTTTGACCTATAAAGAATTAAACCTCAACAATTATGAAAATATTGTTACAATTTGTTGTGTTAACTAACTGCTCTATATAAAAAAATTAAAAAAAAAAAGAAAAAGAAAAAAAGAGTTGACTGGGTGATATTACCAAGAAAAAAAGAAGAAGAACAAGGCCAGTGAACAGTGCAATTGAATAAACCAAAAAATAAACTGTAGCTACTACTATAGCTTTACAGTTCACATTTTTATTGTGAAAATATTGTGAATGTAGCATTTCTTTTTTCACAATACCTTTATTTTTAGTTGTGGTTAGTTCTAGTATGATATTTTATTTTGACTTATAAGGAATTAACATCTCAACAATTATAAAAATATTGTGACAATTTTTTGTGTTAACTAACAGCTCTATATTTAAAAAAAAAATTAATTAAAAAAAAAGTTGATTGGACTATATTATCGAAAAAAAAAAAAAAAAAAAAAAAAAAAGAAAGAAGAAGAAGAAGAAAGAAAAAGGCTAGCAAAACAATGTAGACATTGAACAAACCAAACTCATGTGGCTATTTACTATAGCTATAATGCATTAGCTCTAGGGCTATCCAAACCCATCCAAAGACCCAATCCACCCGAAGAAACTGACAGGATTTGATCCAACAGCGGCCGACCCGACTACTCCAGCGGTCGACGGCGGGTCTTCACCACCAGAAATCGACTTCGGCAGGTCAATTTTGGTTTCCCTCCCCTAAAACTCGAAAAACCCAAACCAACCAACAAAAACCCAAATTCTAGCAAAAAACCCATATTCCGATGAAAATTTTCCAGATCCCAACCAAAAAAACCTAGATTCCAGCAATATTTCACACATATCCGATGAGATTTTGACCGGATCTGGCGAAATCTCATCGAATTCGGTGAGAATTCTGTTGGATCTGGAGAAATATCATAGAATCCGATGAGATTTTCACTAAATTTGGGTTTTTCTCACCGTTTTCTTGTCGTTTTCTCAGATATATGACGCTAACCGACCCATCCGACACCCGTTGAAGGTCTTATTAGCCCAATCCAACTACTCCGGCGGTCGACAGCGAGTGAGATTTTCTACCACCCGATTATGTCGAGTTGGTTCCATGTTAGGCACAAACCCTACCCAGATCGACCCCCTGAACAACCCTAATTGGCTCTTTTTATATATAGATATAGATAAGAGCTCATGAGTAGTAGATGGGACGGTAGTGATTCTGATTCATACACCAGCCCAAATATATCAATGTCAACAAAGTTAAGGAGGAAATTAAAAATAAATAAATAAATGCTAGTGACATTAAATTTTATTGCACAACTTTTTTATAATTTAATTATAAATGTTAATCAGAGTAATACCACTTTTTCATATACTTATCATGAATAAAAAGCTTTCATATTAAGTTACTTTATAAATTGAAAAAAAAAAAACAAAAAACAAAAACAAAAACAAAAACAAAAACATTGCAGCCAAATACAATTAAGACATGATTTTTATTCACTTATTACTAGCAATAGTAGCTTGTAATCCATGCATATACATGGATAAATTTAAAAATAAACACATTTTGTTGCCATAAAAATATACACAATTAATCTAATTATTAGAAAAAATAAATGTAATTAGATGCATGATAAAATTCCTTTCTTAAGTTTAGCACTTCTACTTATGATCATTTTTGTTAAATAGTTATATGATTGATTTTTTATTTATTTATAATTTATTAATATTAGACTTTTAGTATTTTGCACTCATTAACTCACTTAGCACACTAGAAAACTTTACATAGAGATATAATTTAGTTATGTTATCTCAAACTAAAACAAATAAAATTTGTTTCAATAGGGTTCTGATCTTCACTATATGCATAAATGTAAAATTTGTAAGCATGAAAATTCAAAAAGTAAAATATTGGCTTAAGAGGATTCGTATGCATATATAATAGTGGTTGTGAACAATTGAAAAAACTAACCATTATTTCAAACATCAATAATTTGTATTAACATAAATAAAATACCCTTCATAACTTAATTGACGCTAAGTTCTTCTCAAAATTTATTTGAACTAGATAATTTCATAATTAAAAATAAAATATCATAAAACTTGTATTCCATCATAGTTCAATCATCCTAAAACACATCAAGATATAGCCAAAATGCATTTACACATTTATAGTACATGTAAGGTAGTTAACTAATCTCTCAGCAAAAAAAAAAAAAAAAAAAAAAAAAAAAAGATAGTTGACTAATAATTACTAACCAACATTAAGTTATACTTTCACATTCAAAGTTTTAAACCTTCACTCTAAATGATCATCTAATAACACAATCTGACAATCATAATTCATAAAAATTAAACAAATAAACCCTTTACACTCCATTTGGAAGGTGGAAAAGTAATGGAATAACATAAATTATTTTGGAATGTTCGTTCCGTTCCCTTGTTTGGGAGTTTTGATGGAATTAATAAAATTGGTAAGAGTGAACACTCATTCATTTCTATTCCCTCAAAACCTCAAATTTTTATTCCCAAAAAATTGGAAGAATCAAAGGAAATGAAATTATTAATGAAGTTTTCACTAAAACTCCTAAAAATATCTCTATATATTCAACCCTTTATTTTAAACAAGAGATCTTATAGTAATATTATCATAAAATCATTATATTCATTTTCCTCTATGTTACTCCCAAACAATGCAACTTACTTTCCATTCCTTTATTTAAAAACACCCAAACAATATTACCTAACTTTATTCTATTCATTTCTTTTCCATTCCTTTCCCTTAAATACATTTCATTCCAATTTATTTCATTCATTTCCATTCCTTTTTTATTTACTTATTCTATTCCATTGCTTTATGAACTCCCAATCGAAGTGTTAGACAAAGCATCAAAATCAATTCTCTATTCTGGATTAAAAAAAAAAAAAAAACCCTAGACAAATAAAAACACCAACAAATCACAAGTCCAATCTAAAAAATAAAAATAAAAAACCCAAAACAATTACAAAATACAAATCCCTAGCAAAAACAAATCACAAGACCCCAAGAGATTTTTACCCAATTTCTCTCTCTTAGTGAAGAGCTCTCTACCTCTCTTAACCTTCATTTCTTCCTCTAAGGCTCTACTTTGCCACCGAATCATCACCTCCCACTGATTGCTCCATCTACACACCAATTTGTGTTGCCAACGGCTTGGGTCCACTGGTATCTCTCCAGCTCACTAGCCCAATCCATCACAACACTCACATATAAGTCAAAATCGGCTATGTTATGCCCTAATGGATCTCTCTATCCTCTGATATCTCTCTTCTCTATTTACAATGTGTTCTTCTGGTTGTGAGAAAGCCCTTTGATCTTTAATAACTTAGTTGTGATTCTTGCTTTTTATTTTTGAAAATAAGATGCTAGAAATTAATTGATTTGCAGTTTTTGAACAACGTACTTATGTATGAAGTAAAAAATTGTGAAAGAAAGTGTAAAATGGCTCCCTACCAAACATGATACAAACCCACTTGACACTTATCATGCATGCGTACCGGATAATGAACGTGTGTGAACAAAACAATACCATCAATAACTGTTATGTGACCTCTTTAATTTTTATGTATCTTTCAATAGATTCCTATCTCTCACCATTTTTTTTTGTCTTAATATTCATGCATGATGTTGGTTAACCATCATTTTAGTTGTTTTTATTAATCTGGTGATTGACATGAGTTTGAACTTTGAACATTGAACAATATTTGTTTTACAGCATCTTAAGTTCCCCCCCCCCCCCCCCCCCCTTGATGTGTTTTGTCCTGATCATCAGTTTCAATGATGACGATGATAATAATTCTTAGAACGTTGTGTTGCATCTCCAAGAAAATACTACATTCATAATATTTTCACAACAAATCTTAAGTGACATGTTGTTATTGGTAGACAAAAAAATAATTTCAGACCAATAACAACTTACCATCTTGAAAGTGTTGTGAACATGTGTTGTAAATTTAGCACCACCTGCAATAGGGGGTGGGGGGATTTAAAATCTTATATGATGTGAAAATCTTTTTATTTTTTATTTTTTTTATAACATGCGAAAATCAATGTTAGTGTTACATTTTGTGACTCTTGGAATATTTTATGAATTTAGGTTTGTCAATTTAATTTCCTAATTTTTTTTTTAAATTGAGACTTACAAAAATAACAAAACAACATCATTTTTGGGACACTTAACGAAGTAGTTCAAGTGGATAATATGACCATATTGAATCAAGTTCAAAATTATAGGATTAAAATGAATAAGAGTGCCTTTGGATTATGCAATTTCTGGTAACTTCTTTATATAATATTTATCAAAAAAAATATAATTTTTGATAAATTTTATATTAAATGTGTAACGAGCAGTTAAAAACTAACTCATTTTTTAATAAGTTAAGATTTATATTATTTGAAAAATAAATAAATAAATAAATAAACTGAAAAAAAAAAGAACGAAGCAAAAGGCAAATCAACTTTTTCCAAAGGCACACTTAAATCAAAATTTATCCAAAATATAATTTAATCTTTTTTTTTCTTCATAAAATTAAAAGAACATGATCCCCAAAACTTTCAAAAAGCCTAATAGAGTCCATTTAGAGCTAGAACCCAGCCCATGAGGCCCAAAATCCCATTTCCTCTAGTAATTTACACTAGCAGTAGCAGAGTAGAGAAGTCTACAAGTCCCAGTTCCCTCACACCCAAGCAGAGCACAGTGAGTAATTCTGATAGATAGTCTGTGACTCTCAGGTAAAAATGTCGAAGATGAACATAGACATCACAGCATCGGTGAAGCCAGAGTACCCAGTCTTAGATCGGGACCCTCCGTTCACCAGAGTCGTCGGAAACTTCAACTCCCTCGACTACCCCCGCTTCGTCACCATCACCGGCGTCTCCGTCACCGTCGGCTACCTCTCCGGTAACCCATCTCTCTCTCTCTCTCTCTTTCTTTCTCTCACTACTTTTTCAAATTTGTTTCTTGAATTTCTGAAACTGAATTGAACAATGAAATGTCGAATCATTTGGGTGTGAAAAAAATAGGGATTAAGCCAGGGATTAGGGGACCGTCGATGGTGACAGGAGGCATAATCGGGTTAATGGGTGGGTTCATGTACGCTTACCAGAACTCGGCGGGTCGAATCCTGGGCTTTTTCCCCAACGACGGCGAGGTAGCTCGTTACAAAAAGTGACACCATTTTTTTGGGTTTTTCTGAAGAAAAACTCAAGAACAAGTAATCTGAGTTCTGAAGATTATTGTCAATTGAACCAACAAAGAGTTACAAATCACAGAGAAAGGAAAGCCCTAGAAAATGAGGGAAAGAGCAAGAAAGTATGAGAAGAACAGAGAGAAATAGAGAGAGAGAATGAATGGAAGATTTTGTATTCAATTTCAATATTTTCTACATAATGATTCAATTAATAGAATTATTAGAAAAAATAAATGTAATTAGATGCATGATAAAATTCCTTTCCTAAGTTTAGCACTACTACTTATGATCATTTTTATTCTAAATTTTAATAAGATAAAATATGTGGTGATTTTTTTTTTTTTTTTGAATAGATATATGATTGATTATTTATTTATTTATTTATAGTTTAGTAATATTAGAATTTTTATATTTTGTACTCATTAACTCACTTAGCACACTAGAAAACTTTACATAGAAATATAATTTAGTTATGTTATCTCAAACTAAAACAAATAAAATTCGTTTCAATAGGGTTCTGATCTTCACTATATGCATAAACCTAAAATTCATAAGCATGAAAATTCAAAAAGTAAAATATTGGCTTAAGAGGATTCATAAGCAAATATAATAGTGGCTGTGAACAATTGAAAAAACTAACCATTATTTCAAACATCAATAAGTTGTACTAACATAAATAAAATACCCTTCATAACTTAATTAACGCTAAGTTCTTCTCAAAATTTATTTGAACTAGATAATTTCATAATTAAAAATAAAATATCATAAAATTTGTATTCCATCATAGTTCAATCATCCTAAAACACATCAAGATATAGCCAAAATGCATTTACACATTTATAGTACATGTAAGGTAGTTAACTAATCTCAGCCAAAAAAAAAGATAGTTGACTAATAATTACTAACCAACATTAAGTTGTACTTACACATTCAAAGTTAAAAACCTTCACTCTAAATGATCACCTAATAACACAATCTGACAATCATAATTCATAAAAATTAAACAGATAAACCCTTTACACTCTATTTGGAAGGAAGAAAAGTAATGGAATAAAATAAATTATTTTGGAATATCCCTTCCATTTCTTTGTTTGAGAATTTTGATGGAATTAATCAAATGGATAATAGGGAACACTCATTCAAAGTTAAAAACCTTCACTCTAAATAATTATCTAATAACACAATCTGACAATCATAATTCATAAAAATTAAACAGATAAATTGGAAGGTAGAAAAGTAATGGAATAAAATAAATTATTTTGGAATGTTCCCTCCATTTCTTTGTTTGAGAGTTTTGATGGAATTAATCAAATGGGTAAAAGGGAACACTCATTCATCTCTATTCCCTCAAAACCTCAAATTTTTATTCTCCGAAAATTGGAAGAATCAAAAGGAATGAAATTATTAATGAAGTTTTCACTGAAACTCCTAAAATATCCCTTTATATTCAATCCTTTATTTTAAAACAGAGATCTAATAGTAATGTAAGGACTGGGTTTGAGCACTTCTAGTTTTGGATGGGTGGACTCAAACCCAACTAGCCCAATACAATGAATTTGTAAAGAGTGGGCCAAAGAACTAGGTTTTAGCGCATGGACAACAGTCAATATGACTTTCATGGAAATCAAACAGAGATGAACTGAGGTTAAGAAAGTTTTTCCTCGGCACAGTCCGAGGAGCTTTTTTCTAATAATTAATGAATAAGAGTAGTTACAGGAATCCTCCCGCGTAGTCAGTACTTCGAAGTGTATACTTGAGCGGAGGCTGAGTTACGGCAACAACTGCGTGTACGCTCTTGGGAATAAAGGGGAAGATACCGTTTGGCATACACCGCTGCCAAAATGACCCTCTTTAGGGACCCCTACTAATGGGAGCTCAGTCTTACCATGATTGACCGTTGCACTCACTAATGCACAAGTTCTCCCCACAGACGGCGCCAATTGTAGGGACTGGGTTTGAGTACTTCTGGTTTAGGATGTGTGGACTCAATCCCAACTAATCCAATACAATGAATTTGTAGAGAGTGGGCCAAAGAATTAGGCTTTAGCGCATAGACAACAGTCAATATGGTTTTCATGGAAATCAAACAGAGATGAACTGAGGTTAAAAAAGTTTGTCCTTGGCACAGTCAATTGTAGGGACTGGGTTTGAGCACTTCTTGTTTTGGATGGGTGGACTCAAACCCAACTAGCCCAATTGTCACACCTCAAACCCAAAAGGATCCAAAGCGTGAGGGAACATCCCAAGGGTACCTATAAATTTTTCTTTTTTGGCAAATCAAACTATAGGAAATCTTTATTTTCCTTTCTTTTTCATAGAATAAGAATAAATTGATGGAATTAAATGAGTGCGCAGCGGAAAAGTAAGTTTTGAACGGATCTACTTCATTCAATATTGATAACATGCATAAAGTAAATTTCAGAATTTGAGAACAAGAGATCATGCCTTGAAGCGGTGAATTACAAAACCGAAGATTGAAGCACTTGGGAATACTCTTAATCTTCACTCCAATTCCACTAATCGCCCAAGATGTGTGGTCTCTCAAATTGGTAACAAAGAGATAACTAGTGAGTACCAAAAACTCACTTCCACACCACTACAATGGTGATTTTCTTACCAATTATTTTTTGTACGTTTTTCCCTTTGTATCTAACCAATATATCTAATTGGGCTGGCCTTTTGGGCCTTACCAATTGGGCTTAGGTATGTGGCTTGGAGTGGGACCAAAAGGGACCAATAAAACACTAGCTCCAATGGGCCTTGGGCTTTTCTGTCAAATCTTGACAAGTCCAAAGTTACCATTAACTATATTTAATACCACTATATAAATATAGTTGCACTCTAGGTCTTATCTATATATTATATCCCAAGACTTTATTATACATGCAACACCTTCATAAAATATTCGTAGTAATACAAAGTTATTAATATAGACTGCCACTTTGTAAATTACTACATCTTGATCCTTGAGTACCCGGTTTAATCCTCTAATGTTATTCATTATATATTCATGAAATCCAATTTTATAAATATATACTTTAGTAACTACTTACTAAAGTGGTTAGGCCTAACTCTCTGAATAACAAACTCATTAAACTTATCTCAAGGGAATACTTTATATCTCCATTAAGAGACTATGAATTCCATCTTGAGAATACATGTTCCATCAACACTTAATGTGGCTGCCCAACACACTGAGGTTTTGACCATTACTTTAGATCTCACTCCTAATATATCAAAGCAACCTACATCTTATGATCACGTCCATTATTCTCTCAGGATTAAGAGTTCATGCAAATACAAGTCATGAAATTTATTATTCATTTGACAGTCCTTAGGCAAATAATAAATCTCATGGCGGTCCAGTTCAATATGTCTTAACTCTTAAAACATATTAACACATCAACTAGAAGTCTCCACTTCCATAATCAAGACAAATCATCGTAGTTGATATGTTATAGTCTTCGTAGATGAAATGCCCAATTTCATCACCGACTACGAACTAAAATTCTGAGTTTACAAAGAACTTGTGATTTATATTTTCTGTAACTCTTCACATAAATCAAATACTATGCATCTCATGGACTATATAATAATGTTCGAATATTCATGTTACCATTATTTCAGATAATAATAAAACAAATTTATTAAACATAATATTAAGTCATACATAATGTCAAACACAATGTCACACTTAATATCATACATAGCATCTTACAATAGGATTTAAGGGCACCAATCCTAACATAAATAACCATACTAAAATCTTTATATTACAAGTCAGAGCTCTAGAACACAATTACAAACAATAACTCAAGTCCTATGCCTCTAAATAATACATGAATATATTTCAAAACTCCAAATGGATAACACAAAACCACAATCCCTTTTTGAATACACAACCTCAACATTAAAGTTAGGCCTACAAAGCCTAAGGCTAACAAACCTCAAGTATCCAACCTCCAATAGAATTAATTATGATCTCGTTAAACTTTGCAAGATTGAGTCACTAACCAATCATAGCATAAATCTCCCACTTAGCATAATGCTCCGATTACCACCAATAAAACAAGCTCCATGCTCGAGATATAGCAAATTTATCTGAAAAGCTATTGGAAAGTGGGATGAGCTAAAGCCCAGTAAGTAGCATAATTAATGGGGGTGGGGGAAATGCAAGTTTTATCTTCAATGATAATAATATGACAAGAATGATTTAATAATGAAACACAAAGTTTCTCAAAGTAAATACCTTGAAACTATATACTATAATCTGTGAGTACTAACAATATAATTTCCAAAGCCATAAAATCTAACATACGGTAATTTATCACAAGTATACCATACTACCATATAGACCGGTCAGAGGATCCACCCATTCACAACTGGCATGATATTGTCCTCTCTGGTATGCAGACTCTTGGCCCCATGGACAGCAGCCTCACCCATACCCTCAAGGTTTTTCTCTCTCTCCCCAAAGGCAGCAGAGAGAGCGCGTCAAATAGGACATCTCTTGCATGTGGTCTCTTGGCCCCATTGGTAGCAGCCTCACCCACACACAATCAAGGAACCTCTTCCTCCCATGGACAGCAGGGAAGAACGCGTCATCCAAAGTGAAAAGGC
Source organism: Quercus glauca (assembly GCA_023736055.1). NCBI lineage: Eukaryota > Viridiplantae > Streptophyta > Magnoliopsida > Fagales > Fagaceae > Quercus > Quercus glauca. The sequence continues at coordinate 78,801,440 of CM043319.1, forward strand.
ACTGACCTAGATTTGATTCCGCTGTCACAAAGACTACGGAAACCAAATCGAGTGATCACCGGGAAATCACACATGGCATGGTGTTAAAACCACATAAACTCACATGTTACATTACTTTGAAACACATAGTTCATATCCAGGTAGTTTCAGAAAACCTTAAATACTCTAACTTCTACAAAGTTTGTAAGGTTTTCAACTTCATTCTTGTCAAAAAGATTTTCTATCAATTTCTCAAGTACTAAGACAAGATAAGCATCTTAAATTTTCCAATACACCATAAAATCCATGATTTTCTTATCAAGATTAAATAAAAGATGCTCATTTTTCCGTATCAATAATTCATGCATTTCCCAAATGTAATACCAAATATGATGCATTTTCATATATAATCATATATATATATATATATATATATATATATATATATATTAAGGTTACGACACAGTAATTTTTTAGGAAAATATAATTTCCATAGGTAGTTTCCAAAAGTGTGCCTAACCCAAAAACATCATTTATGCAACATGTTTATTTTTCAAAAATCCCATTAAAAACTACTTACCTCGGAAGGCCAACCAATTTTACCTCAACCGGGCACCACAAAATCAACTAATCCAGTCACTAGGTCCATCACCAATAATATTGGAACCTAGAAACACAATGATCAAACCTATCAATAACAAGGCCTTTCACAAAGTACCATCACACTTATCTCCATAAATCGCAACAATACCCTAAAATCAAACCAAAGGCCCTAAAGTCTAGCTTGCCTGTCCTAAGACAAATACCCTTCCCAAGCAAGAACCAAACAAGCATCCAAGAAACTCATAGTGCTAACACAACCAAAACATTTTAAATTCACTACTGCAAAAATGTGCATCATAAGATAATATAACATACTCGTGAATCTCTTTGAGTGCTAAATAATATATTTAAGCCAAGATAAGATCAACCGAGGCTTGGGATTAATTCCACGATTTCTCGGCATTTTAGTATTGCTTTCAGATTCAGTACATAACAGGGCAGCCATTTGTAAAAATTGTTTGGTCAATGAAAAGTTATCCGATTAATTTAAAACTTTAAGCGAACATTCCCCTATATGTATACAATGTACCACAGAAAATTCAGCCCAAAACGATTTTTCTGTATTTTATTAAAAATCATGCATTGCGGCTGACTCAAACCTGTCATGACAACTTTAGAAAATTGTTATAGTTGTAAGACAAGCCCAATTTATTTGAGAATTTACTCTCACATTAAAACCACCAGATTTAAAGCATATTAAAAATAAGGAATCAAACCCAAAATCTCATATAAACAACTTATCAAACACTTGATATGCAAAGGCACATGCTCACACTTAACTTGCATAAATTCGTAGTTATCACTCCACTCACACCCACATATGCCAAAGTCATTTAAAATGCAAAGAACACACTTCCAAAAATCAACCCAAACTTCCACAAAATCCACCCACACGATTTGCTCAAGGAAACCCAAGTTTTAACCATGGAGAAACCCCAAATGATCATCATTTGTAAACCCTTAACCATTAAACAAATAAATCCACCAAATCAAAAACCCATGTACTCAGTCACATGTATACCACTCATGTAGCTTAGATTAGAAAGAAATCTTAGAAAAACTTGAAAAGCTACCAAACAATTAAGAGTTTTACCTTAAAAACTTTGAGAGAATGGAGCATATGGGATTTCTAATGGGGTTCTTCAGTGAAATCTGCCAAAAGTGGTGGTGGATGGCTGGTTTACCGGTGAGGGAGTGAGAGAAGTAGAGGAGCTAGAGTGTTTTTCGGTAGGTGGGTGAGATAGAAGGATAGAGAGATGGAGAGAAGAGGCAGCCGGTCAAGAGAGAGAGAGACATATCAACGTGAAAATGAGGAAGAAAAGGGGGGCTGACTTAAGTTGAAAAGCTTAATTACCAATTTGCCCCAAAAATATCTTATGAGTAATTTACCAATTTGCCCATCAAGCTTCTTCCAAATTGCAATTAATAACCAGGGTGTTACACCAATACAATGAATTTATAGAGAACTGGCCAAAGAACTAGACTTTAGCGCATGGACAACAGTCAATATGGCTTTCATGGAAATCAAACAGAGATGAACTAAGGTTAAAAAAGTTTGTCCTCAGCACAGTCCGAGGAGCTTTTCTCTAATAATTATTGAATAAGAGTAGTTACAGGAATCCTCCTACGTAGTCAATACTTTGAAGTGTATACTTGAGCAAAGGCTGAGTTATGGCAATAACTGTGTGTACGCTCTTAGGAATAAAGGGGAAGCTTCCGTTTGGCATGCAACGCTGCCAAAACAACCCTCTTCAGGGACCCCTGCTGATGGGAGCTCGGTCCTACCATGATTGACCATTGCATATTGTGGGGCCTGAGAATTTGGCAACCTCTGCCCATTCTACACCAGGCCCAAGGCCCGCGCCGAGGAGGAAGAAATGCTCGAGGACGAACAAGGAAGGCCCAAATTGCTAAGAAACGTCGCCAAGGACGATCCTGTCCTTGGCCAGCCGAGATTATAGAAGGGAAGAGTAGTACGCCATCAGGGGCAGCCTCCCAGAGCATCCCAAGGAAAAGGACAAGTACAATGGGACAGTCACAAGAGCATGGTGGAAGAGCAATTCAAGGAGAAGTTGTCACCTCCGCATTAAATGTCCACAGCTAACTTTCTGGCCTCATTAATGGGAAAAAGACCCCTGAACAGTGTTAGCTAGGCTGTTGCAGCTCACAGAAAGCTGAGGAAGGTGGCTGATGGGACAAGCACTCAAGTAGTAGCCTGCATGATCAACAAATGGAGGGTCAAGATCAGCTGAAATGGGGTATATAATGTAAGAAATCCTTCAGGAGAAATGAGGCAATTAAAAGCAGAAAACACTGTAGTAATTCATATGATCTGAGAAACCTTTGTAACCAAGTGTTCAGAAAATAATAAGAACTAAAGGCTCCCCAAGAGAGTGCCGAGGACAGAATTTCACACTTTGAATCTATTCCCTTATTATTTAATCCACTCATAACCACGTTTAGTTGTTGTAGTTCTTACTAAGGCCTAGTTCTTAAACTCATTCTCTACAAATTCATTGTATTGGGCTAGTTGGGTTTGAGTCCACCCATCCAAAACCAGAAGTGCTCAAACCCAGTCCCTACAAGTAATATTATCATAAAATGATTATATTTATTTTCCTCTTTGTTACTTCCAAACAATGTAACTTACTTTCCATTCCTTTATTTAAAAACATCCAAACAATATTACCTAACTTTATTCTCTGTTCATTTCTTTTCCATTCCTTTCCCTTAAATACATTTCATTCCAATTTATTTCATTCCTTTTTTAATTAGTTATTCTATTCCATTATTTTATGAACTCCCAACCAAAGTGTTAGACAAAGTAACAAATCAATTCTCTATTCCAGATTTAAAAAAAAAAAAAAAAAATACACCAACAAATCACAAGTCCAATCTAAAAAATAAACCCAAAACAATTACAAAATACAAATACCTAGCAAAAAAAAATCACAAGACCCTAAGAGATTTTTACCCAATTTCTCTCTCTCAGTGGAAAGCGCTCTGCCTCTCTTAACCCTCATTTCTTCCTTTAAGGCTCCACTTTGCCACCAAATCATCACCTCCCACTTTTTTTTGTTTTTTTTTTGAAACTCATCACCTCCCACTGTTCGCTCCATCTACACACCAATTTGTGTTACCAGCAACTTGGGTCCACTGATATCTCTCCACCTCACTAGCCCAATCCATCACAACACTCACATATGAGTCAAAATCGGCTATGGTATGCCTTCATTGATCTCTCTATCCTCTGATATCTCTCTTCTCTATCTATGATGTTTTCTTGTGGCTGTGAGAAAGCCCTCTGCTCTTTGATAACTTAGTTGTGATTCTTGTTTTTTATTTTTGAAAATAAGATGATAGAAATTAATTGATTTGCAGTGTTTGTATAACGTACTTATGTATGAAGTAAAAAATTGTGAAAGAAAGTGTAAAATGGCTCCCCACCAAATACGATACAAACCCACTTGACACTTATTATGCATGTGTACCAGATAATGAACATGTGTGAACAAAACAATACCATTAATAACTGTTACGTGACCTCGTTAATTTTTATGTATATCACAATAGATTTCTATCTCTCACCATTTTTTTGTCTTAATATTCATGCATGATGTTGGTTAACCATCATTTTAGTTGTTTTTATTAATTTAGTGATTGACATGAGTTTGAACTTTGAACATTTGAACAATATTTGTTTTCCAGCATCTTAAGGTTTTTTTTTCCCCCCTTGATGTGTTTTGTCCTGATCATCTGTTTCAATGATGATGATGATAATAAGTAGTTGCATCTCCAAGAAAATACTATGTTTATAATATTTTTACTACATTTGCACAACAAATCTCAAGTAACATGTTATTAGTAGACAAAAAAGTGATTTTAGTAGTGAGTTCAAATTAGAACCAATAACAACTTACCATTTAGAAAGTGTTGTGAGAATAAGTTGTGAACTTAGCACCACTCTACATCTCCTTATGATGTGAAAACCAATGTTTAGTGTTACATTTTGTGACTCTTTTGGTATATTTTATGAATCTAGATTTGTCAATTCAATTTCCTTTTTTTTTTCTTTTTTTTTTTTTTTTGAGACTTAACAAAAATAACAAAACAACGTCATTTTTGGGACACTTAATGAAGCAGTTCAAGTGGACAATATAACCATATTGAATCAAATTCAAAATTATAGGATTAGAATGAATAAAAGTTCCTTTGAGTTCAGTAGTTTTTGGTAGCTTACTTATATAGTATTTATTAAAAAATATATATAATTTTTAATAAATTTTATGTTAAATGTGCAATGAATAGTTAAAAGTAACTCATTTCTTAAAAATCTAAAATTTATATTATTAAAAAAATAAATAAATAAACAAACTAGAACAAAAATCAAAAGGCAAATCAACTTTTTCCAAATGCACACTTAAATCAAAATTTATTCTAATCCTTCTTTTTTTTTTTTTTTTCTTCATAAAATTAAAAGAACATAATCCCCAAAACTTTCAAAAAACCTAATAGAGTCCATTTAGAGCTAGAACTCAGCCCATGAGGCCCAAAATCCATTTCCTCTTCTAATTTACTCTAGCAGTAGCAGACTAGTTAGAAGTCTACAACTCCAGTTCCATCACCTCCAAGAGTAATTCTGATAGATAGCGTCTGTGACTCTCAAGTAAAAATGTCGAAGATGAACATAGACATCACAGCATCGGCGAAGCCAGAGTACCCAGTCTTAGATCGGGACCCTCCGTTCACCAGAGTTGTCGGAAACTTCAACTCCCTCGACTACCTCCGCTTCGTCACCATCACCGGCGTCTCCGTCACCGTCGGCTACCTCTCCGGTAACCCATCTCTCTCTCTCTCTCTCTCTCTCTCTCACTACTTTTTAAAATTTGTTTCTTAAATTTCTGAAACTGAATTGAACAATGAAATGTTGAATCATTTGGGTGTGAAAAAAATAGGGATTAAGCCAGGGATTAGGGGACCGTCGATGGTGACCGGAGGCATAATCGGGTTAATGGGTGGGTTCATGTACGCTTACCAGAACTCGGCGGGTCGAATCATGGGCTTTTTCCCCAACGACGGCGAGGTAGCTCGTTACAAAAAGTGACACCATTTTTTTGGGTTTTTCAACAAGTCCTTAAATTTGTCACTCTTTTCAGACAAGTTTTAATTTTTAAGTTTTTTTTTTTTTTTTGGTTCTTTTTATTTTTCCCATGATGTTTTGTCCTGATCGTATGTTTCAATGATGATAATAATTCTCAGACTATTGTGTTGCATTGTATTGAGAAAACACCAAAGAATTGGTATTACCAAAGACCCTTTTGATTTTGGCTTTGTTGGTTTGATTATCGTGTGTTGTGAATATCAGAATGTAGTGTTTTATGATACTACACGTCTATAATGTCTAATTGTGGAAATGATAGGGTGGGAATTTAAAAATCTTATCTGATGTGAAAATCAATGTAAGTGTTACATTTTGTGAGTGTTATGGTGTTATTGACTCAATAATTAGGAGACCCTTTTAGAGGTACTCTCTGGAATCTGCCAGAATGTTGTTATTGATTTTGTGAATAATGTAGGTGTCATAAAGGACGGGATTGCTATCTTTTTGGATCAATTTTTAAGGAGAATTATCAAAATATTTGATTTCTATGTGATTATGAATTGGGTTTGTCAATTGATGGTTTGATGAATGCCATAGTGTGTGCACTTGTGTCAACTATTGCATAGGTGCATGGTTCTTGTAACTTGTAAGGCCCTAGGATTTAGAACGTTCTTTCTCAATCTTCTTGTTTAATAGTGGGGCTAGTTTTGCTCTCTTTTAGGTTGTAGATTATGCTCTTTTCCTAGTTGAGGAGTTCACCCTGCTGGCATCTGGTCTAGTGTATTCATTACAAAGAAAATCTGTCACTAATTTTTTTCTTTTTTCATGGTAGCTTTGAAATAGTCTCATATCAAGTCACTAGAATGGAACTCTGAACTTGGGAATATTTTAGTAGATTGTTTGAATGGTGTTGGCTTTAGAACACTAGGAGGATTTACATTCCAATTTAGATGGTCCTTATTTTCAAGTAATGTTAGTTATGGCTTTGAGAATGTTTTCTTATCCCAAAAATACAAAAAACAAACAATACTGCTTTAAAGCATTTTTAATTGAGCTATTGAACGTATGTGTACCTTTTTGTGGGAAGAAAGAATTGTGATAGGCACTTGGGTCACCTGTGCTTAACTTTGTGGGTAGAAAGAAAAGTGACAGGATTTAGACAACCCCATACCTTCATAGAGCTGGAACTGGGCAAACATGGGTAGAGCAGGGAATATTACAAACCAATTACTCCCAACACTGCACCTTCCCCTCAAAACTCTGGCAGAATGGTGCATAAAACAGAGAGATCTTAAGAGAATGCGTGATACAAATTTGAAGCAATCTTCCAATCTATTAAATGAACTATAGTTAATCTTGAGGCTGAAATGTTGCAGACTGCCTCACTTAATAGGTCTTTTAGCTAAAACTGTTTGGAGCTTTGCTTGGTTGGCCCGGTGAGTGGAATTTGTAATGTGAAACAGCAATTTGTTGTTTAGCTATAGTATCCCATTAAATGTAGAACCATGTCTGTTGCTAATTGCCTCAACTGGCACCTATTGGTATTTTTAACAAAGACATCTAGGATTTGAATCTCCCACTCCCATTTATGGAATTATTAAAAAAAATTCTGCTGCTACTCAACAGGGTTGACGGAATGGCTTGACTCCAAATGGTTGCCTTTTGTTTTATGGTTGATATCTTTTTCTTCCCCCTCCCTCTTTCTATTTCATGTTGGGGTTGTTAACGTGTTTTTCAGGTCAACGATTGTGGCTTTAATAGAATAATTATGATGGTGTGATTTGTCTTTGAATGTGTGGATGGATGTATTTTCGTTTTAGCAGGATGCCGCAACAAAATGAGATAGTCATTTTACTCATATGTAATTCTCTGATCATTGTGCTCTCCATTCCCTTATCAATTCTAACTCCTGCACAAATTAGAAATGCTTGGAGTCTCTTGGTGCTATACTAGTTCAGGTTATAATACTTCACCATGTTGTGCAATCCCAACATGTGAAGTAAGCTTCCATTTCTTAATTAAACCTTTAGTTAATCTTGAGGCTGAAATGTTGTGGACAGCCTCGCTTAAGAGTTCTTCTAGCCAAAACTATTAGGAGTTAAAATTGGTTGGCCTGTTCAGTGGATTTCTTTCATGTGAAAGAACAATTTATGTTTTTACTGAAGTAGTTTAGTAAATGATTTTGTATCCATTAAATGTAGTATCATGTCCCTTGCTATTTAACAGGGGTTTTCAGGTTGGCTTGACTTCAAATGGTTGATTCTTTTTTTATTTTTCCTCTTGTGGTTGATCTCTTCTTTCCTTTGTCTATTCGGTTTCAGGATGTTGTTCAGGGAAATTTAACGAAAGTGGGTTAAATAGAATAATAATGATGGTACTTCGTTGTTTGCAGTAGCTCGCCACAACAAAATGGGATAGCCATTTTTTGCATTTATAAGTCTGCTCACCACCCCCGTATCAATTCTTAAAGTTTATCATTCACTGCACAAATTAGAAATACTTATAGTAATTTTGGTAATATACTAGTTAAGCTCATATATTTTACTGCGTCCTCTTCATATTCATTTCATGCCAGATTGAGGATCCCCAACAAGAGGAAGTGTGGGGTGTCTTAAAAAGCTAATATCTATATGATGTGGATATTGTGCAGGGCCTGTAGGCCTATGGAATTTGCATTCAACATATAACAATGTAATGTTAAAACGTTAAAACCCCATCAAAATCTTGAACAACTTGGTGTTATATATTGAATGCAAATTATATTGTTATATACTTATATGCTTTAGTTTTCTAACATTATATTGTTATATGTTGAATGCTTGTGGAGCCAGTTATATTCATATTTGTGGGCTAGATATTGCATAGTTTTCATTAGAGATCAATTTTATTTCTTTTTAAGGGTCTGTTTGAATACTGCTTATTTTGCTAAAAACTAAAAAAATAATAATAATAATTAAAATTTTACTGTTCACTCTTTTTTACTGTTCATATGCCTTAGTGCACTGTTCATGTCCATTGAACAGTGCACAAGGCGTTGGTCTTAAAAATTAAAATTAAAATAAATAAATAAAAAAAAGGAAAGAAACATAGATGCAGACGTGGGAAGCGCTTCCCAAATACACACTTAGTTTGCTGATCTTAATATTTCTAGTCATAACATTCTCTTGAGCTGGTTGAATCCATGATTATAGTGGGAGATAACTAAAACTATTACAATGGTAGTCATCCTAAAAGGTTTTTCCCTGTGAAAGTTCAAAAAACTATGTTTCTTGTGAGAGCAATCATCATTCTAAAAGGTTTGTCCACCTGAAGCACTTGACATTGTTCGAACATTCCTTTTTTCATGTATGGAAGAACCCAGATTCAGCATTAACCATTTCGCGTTGCCCTGCCAATATGACCTGTTCATTCAACGCTCAAAAAAATTGCTTATATCAACTGGAGTTGTGATCATTGTTCCAGGCTTTTAGCATTAAGGGTTAACTTTGGTCGTTCATCTTTATTTTGTTTGGATGCAAATGATCTTTAGATTGGTAAAAGAGGGTTAGTTCTTTTTATGAATGATAATATATTAAAAATAAACAAGAGAAGGGTGCAATCCATCTTCAACTTTAGGGACAACCACCCAAGAAGGAAAAGAGGAGATGGAGATAGATTCATCCCAATTACAGAAGACAGCCTAGCGAGCCACATTGTGAGGCAAAAAATTAAGGTGGTGTTTGGTAGTGTTGTTTAAACAATGGTTTTCGTTGTTTAAACAACACAACACGTATTTCCACAATACTTTTTTACTCGTGCATATTTTCACAACATTTAAACAACGTTACTAGAACACCATTACTAAACGGGCCCTAACATTTCTAAGAACGAAAAAGAAATCCCAACAAGCTAAGGAGTTAGGAGAGCTCCTTTCAGTTCAGTGAAAATAGGAGCGATGAACCTAGTGGGTAAAGAGTGTAGGTCAGTAGGGATTTAATGACACATTTAGAAACCCCTGCAAAAATAACAGATTGGCATTTGTGCAAGACAGCCAATTCAATGTCTTGGAAGGCAGCTTGAGGGAGTCGGGTCTGTTGGGGGGAAGAGACGTGAATGTGTAAAAACAATATCACCAAACTCATTTCTACAAACAGCTGCAGAGAAGGAGGCATGAGTTTGGAGAGATTCAAGAAATAATAATCAAACTTTGATGCTGCCAGTGGGAGGTGAACACCATTTTATGCTTGGAGAAACAGCTAATGAGGACCATGCTGAGATGATGTGGTCTTGACTCTTGATACACTTTGATTATACCTTCTGCATCTTTCCTTGTCTCTGGTGAGTGCCCTACAAAGTTGGTTCGGTTTCTAATTCTCCATATGTTATCAAATAAAACTGAAAGCAAATAAAGTGAATCGGTTCACAGTCTTAGCTTATAGATACTGGGGATTGTGGAAAAGTACACTCTGATTAGAGATATTAGGCTGTGAAAATTTCCAAGGACATGGATTAGGCATTTGTATTGGCCCAAGAATACGTTAAAATAGAATCCCTGGGTGTATATTAAAAAGATCGAATATAATTTTATTGATAAGATTATCAAGATATTGAAAGATTCAAGAAATTGATTGGGATTGATTGACATTAGGAGAAATGTATAGTGATAGAATTGGTTCCAATATTTTCTCCACCAATTTATGGTCGGTTTGGATTAGAGGGAATAGAGTAGAGTATAATATAATTGGCCCAAAATTAGCCTATTTACAATTAATTCTATTCTGCTCCCCTCCACTCTCTCTCCCTTCCCACTCAATCTAGACGGACGCTTAAGCACCCACCATTTAAAGATGCTTTCTTGTGTTATCAACAAATTTATAACCGTCCTTCCATACAGAAAAGTCAAAAAAATAAAATTGTCAATAATAAAGGCAACAACCCTTTGGGCCATTTGTGTCGGGGAATGTGGACGTATACCTGTTCTTTCTCTCTCTCTCTCTCATAATTTAATTATTACTGTAAGGACACGATTTACTCCCAAATCCCAATTGGATGGTCAATGGCCCAAAGAGCCCAAAACAATGATTTTTTTAGAGAGTGGGCTTGAAACTGAACTTTCATTGAGTTAGGTGGATAGTGATTACAATAGGTTAGTTATTACTAGGAAGAATAAAACAAACAGTTTTGAATAAGAAAAGTTCTCCTCGGTCAAGTTCAAGAAAGGTCTGTTCTCATATATTTCTTTTAGACTTATACGAAAATTACAGTTCTTGGGTATACAATGATTTCTCTCTAGTTTTTCTGATGCCCCCTCTGTAATGGGGTTCTTCTCTTTTATATTCTCTTCCTTTCTTTCATCTCAGCCCTCCATGTGTAGGTTAAATTACTAATTTTCTTGATACTTATCCCATCAGCACATTCCTGAAATCTTTGGGAATAGTTGTAAGGCTGAAAGTTACTATTCAGGTATCACTTCCACATTAATATAGCAAATGGGTCAAATGCAGAGTATTCAATACAGTGATAGCAGTTTTCTTCTCAGATATTTCTCAATTCTTTTTTGTCTCATCCCTCTCTGATGTTTATCCTTTCAAACAAAATTGCCTGTTATCCTATTCTTGATGAATAGTCGAACCTTTGACCTCCCTTCTGCTTAGCCAAGGAGGTATTGCTCCTCGGACAACGTCTCCTGTTCATTGTGACCAGACTTCTTCCACGGGCCATTAATCCATATGCCTCCGCCAATACTTATCTATTCTCGGGCTATTTGACGTCCTCGGGCATGGCCCACGGCCCAATACTTATACATGAGCCCTTCATCCCTACAGTTACAACTTACAAAAGAAAAAGACAGGATTTAAATACAAATTATCTTCATTGAAAATATCAGGAAGTGTCAATCATTTGAATAAAAGTTAAGGAAGTGTCAATCATTTGAACTTTTGAACTACAAATCTATTAACTCTCTCTCTCTCTCTCTCTCTCTCTATGTTTTCCTTCATCTATCTATTTCATCATTCTATCCTTTAATTAATTCTAATATGACCTTACATAGAACTTTATTGTAGTCTTTGCATGCCAAACTGGAATGATCCATTTATAGGAAAAAATATTTTTCAAAATTTACTTTATAATTTCCTTGTGTCAATTTATGATTGGTACAATATTACTAACATATGGTATTATCATTAACATTTTTTTTCGTATACCAATCACAAATTCACAAAACATTAACTGAATAATTATTATTTAAAAAAAAAAAAAAAAAACAATAAGATCCTCTAGGATTATTGGGGTATCTTTAGTTCTTTACTATGGAATTCCTAAAATTTTATTTATTCATATTGAAAGAAGATAAATTTTGTCACGATATGAATGTTTTAAATAGATATGAAAAAAAAATAATATTCAAACTTGATTTAAATGTTGATAAAGTAATATAAAAAAAAAAAGTAGCGTCATGTTTACAACATTTTCATAATACTTTCATTACAAATCGTAGGTGGCAGGTTGTTTTTTATTTTAATATGAACCCATTACTATAATTACTTTTTATCCCAATGGTAATAGCAAATTTAACAATTTGTCACCTAAGACTTGTTATGAAAAGTGTTGCAAAAATGTCAAGGACATAACATTTCTTATAAAGTAAAGTCCAATTCACTAATTTCACATGTACGTAAGGTTGTAAATGAACTAAAATGTTTTATGAACAACTTAAGCTTGGCTCAGGAAAAAACTTGTTTACTTTTGTTTGTTTAGCAAACAAGCCAAGCTCAAGCCTAAATTTAGGCTTGACTATTAAATTAGCCAAGCTCAAAAATTATAATATATTTGTGAATAAGTTCGTAAATATGGTTTGAATTAACTATATATAGTATTATTATTTTTTTATATGTATACTTGTCTAAAATATACTTTTATAGACTTGAGATTAGAATGTATAAATTTGTAACCAGGTTTATATGATATTAAATTATTTTTTATGGTTTATTCATAATATAAACAGACTATTCGTAGTAAAAATTCATAGATTTGTGAAGGGATAAAAAAAAATATTCATAGTTTTATACTTTTATTGTATATGGGAAAAGAATTGATCAAGCATCTTATGCACAAGCTCAAGCTTGTTCTCTCAATCTTGAATATATAATCTTGTTTAGTGATGAGCTCGAGCTTGCCTCATGTTTAAAGTAAAATTAAATGAACAAACTTAAATTTTTATGGACAAAGTTTAGCTGCAAAATTTGTTGTAGGCTTAGATTACAACCTTACTCAATATCTTTTTATTGGAAGTGAATTTTAACAAATCCACCATTAGATTACATCTTCTTTTTATATCCTCCATACTTGCAAAATTTCAAAAAAAAATTAAAGATCAATAACTATGTCATCAATAAATTTTTTTTAAATTACAAGTTTTTGTAATTTAAAATTATGCACAAAATATAAGGTTATAGAGAATATAGTAAATAATATCTAATTAACACAAAATTTGACATGTGTATTAAGAGCATACAGAACATACAATTCAACGGTTAGATTTTCAAAATACGTAGTAATATTTATTTTTGTGAGTTTGTAACCTTAAGTTACAATCAATTTTGTAGCTAAATTTTGTCCAATTTTTAATACTTTAAACTCAGCTCAACTCAATTTCAGGCCTATTCAAATGGTTTGATAGGATTATAAGAAATCATTTTTAGAGTTATCCAAGAATGTTTTAGGCTCCATTTAATACACTCACTCAAACACATGTTTTCAGTTTTTAAACAATATTATATATATTTTCATATACTTTTTCACTTACATATATTTTCACACATGTTTTTAAATACATGTTTTCAGTTTTTAAATACATGTACCAAACACCCCTTTAAGATAATGCTTTTTGGGTGAAAAAATTTCTAGAGTACTAATTATAGAGATAAGAATGGGTCAATGGTTATGGACCTATGGTGTAAGCAATTTATTCAACATTCCCCATTCTTTTTTTCACCCGAAGGATGCTGTTATTTTCATGTACAATTTGCTTCTTTTTTGTTTAAAGAAGCAAGACTGACCTCATCCCACCAGGTTGTGTTTGAAGCTTTTTTGGTCTTTATTCTTTGGCAAGAAAGTTTGATTATTCTACACACGTCCACAGAGACACGTAAAAACCAAAGTATTGCTGCTATATGACAATAATTGATTTTTTTTTTTTTTATATATATATGGGGCACACTGGAACGTCTCTTTCTTTAGTTGGAGTCTTGGAGAGATCAAGACAAATCTTGATTTGTGATAAAACCTATACCTATGTTAATGAATTTCTTAAAGTAGTCAAGGGTTTTGATCTGGTCACCCCTACATTACGTACTAGGTGATCTCTGTGGGTCTCACTCTGCTGACGTTTATTGGTTGAGACTAAACCAGGTTGGTCTAACAATGGGCCATATTATTTTATTTTATTTTTTGATAGGTGGAACATTTGAACATGTTGAGCATGCAACTATCTTTGATTTTTAAATTAATAGATGTGTTTTTTTACTTGTTTATTAAAGGATTATGACTTTATATGCTAGGTACTGTGCGTAGAGGTTTCTGGGAGAACTCAGAAAACAAAAAATAAATAAATAAAGATACGTCCAGAGAGACGGAGACACTAATCTTTATAATCAGTGGGTGTTTTCTGTAGCAACTTGCATATGAATAAAATAAGTTTAATGGCTACTGACATAATCTGATGGTCAGTTTCAGAGATATCTTTTGTGAATTATTCTATATGAAGTTCAAAATGGTTCTAATTTGGATTTATTTTTTTTGGCAAATGGTAATTCAGGGAATGATAAATTGCAGATGTACGTATCAAATATTTGTTGCTAGCAGTCAACCTGCAGATTCGTCAAAACCGCAGTCAATTACAAAAACTCAAAAAGGGCTCCTACTAAAACATAGAAAGTAAAATAAATTAAATTGACAAAAAATTTCTCATAATTTTATTTTGTGTATATTCTACAATGATTTTTTTTTAAAAAGATTTTCAATATATGGCATCTACTATTAATAATAACTTTTTATCATCAAACCAAAACATCAATTAAATTTTGATGTAGACGAAGATTGTACCTATCAAAGCCGTAGTCAATCACAAAAATAGCTACAACTAGAACATAGAAAGTAAAATGAATTAAATTGACACAATTTCCTACAATTTTTTGTGTGTGTAATTTCTATAATGATTTTTTTTTTAAAAAGAGAATTTCAACTTATGGCATCTACTCTTTATGAGAGCTCTTATTATTAAACCAAAACACCAATCAATTTTTGGTGTAGACGGAGATTAAACCTGTCAAAACTGCAGTCAATTACAAAAAGAGCTCCTTCTAAAACATAGAAAGTAAAATGAATTAAATTGACACAAAATTTCCCACAATTTTTTTTGTGTGTAAATTCTACAATGAAATTTTTCTTTTTGAGAGAGAGTTTCAACTTATCGCTTTCGTTCTTAATAATAATTCTTTATCATTAAACTAAAACATTAATTGGTTTTTTGTATAGGCGGAGATTGAACCTCAGATCTTTTATTTAACTATTAGAAATTTTATCAGTTAACCTTTGCCCTTGGGTTAAAGGGCAGCCCCCACCCACAATAGATAGGTAGCAATTACATATAAAAAAAAAAATCAGTTAAGTTAATTGGAACTCACAATAATAATATATTAATTAATTGGTATATAATTCTTTTAAAAAATGTCAACATTAAATTCATGTAAAAATGACGTAACATTATATCACAACTTATTCTCTTTTAACAAATTGTGGTTGTGAAAAAAAAAAAAAAAAAAAAAAAAAAAACCAGTTCTCTTGGGCATGGTCTATCACTTTTAGTGCTTTTTTAGCTTCTGATTCGAAGCACAAAACCAATTGTGATACACCTCTAGGTGAGGTTCTAGTGACAAAGAACGGTGATAAATATAAGAAATGGCTTCTTTGGATCAATCTCAATCCTTCAATTTCTGACATTAGCTTACTTCTTTTTTAACTTTCACCACTTTTTATTCACTTACCGACAAACTAAAAGAAGAAACTTTCATCTAATGCTGGGGCATTGATGAAGTTAAAAAAGTGGGCCATAATTAAGCTGCTCTTTTTTTTTTTTTATTTAAAGTATATAAAGGAAAGAACCAGGATTCTCCTTTCCTAAGATTCCTTCTATCAAACATCATTTTCAGATCTCACCGGCCACTAACCATCAACTACACTTGTGGAAAATGGGAAAGCCGATCGGAAGAAGAGAAAAAGTAATGATAGATCATAGAGATAATAATTATACCTATAAAGCGAATCACTTTGAGCTCAAACTCCCAAAATTCCATTCTAATTTGGAATCACCGTCCAAAAGAATTTGGAACATGGCCTGCATTTGGGTGTAACTGTATACGAAACTTCGGTACGTGATTGAAGTAATTCTTAGCAAATTAGATTTTGTCTAAGTAAATAAGATTTAAGAAAAAACTAATCCAAAACAATAAAATCAGAATCAAATGTTTCATAATGAACTTTTAAAAAGATCTTAAATCAATAATTACAATTTTAATAAAAAATTAAGACCGTTTTACAATTTAGCACGGATTTTTTTTGTTTTGTTTCTTTTTTACATGCAATGTTTTTATTGAGCTTTAATTTAATTAAACTAATTCAAGAGTCTTGTAACTCAATTAATTGGCACATCCTAATATTTCCATAACATCTAACATAAAAATATTTTATAAACTCCACTTAAAAGCTATGATTCAGAATGGCAACGGGTCGGATTTTTTTATACCTAAACTCGACCTACAAGCCTAACCCCAAAACCCAAACCCGCCTCGTTTAATAATCGGGTATTTTTTAATATCCAAACCCACCCCGTTGGGCCCCGTGGGCTCCGCCAACCACTTCAAGGCCTTAATCCATGGCCATACAATCTTAAAAAAATAAAAATAAAATAAAAAGTTTTAAAAAGTTTCCCTTTCAAACACAAAATCACAAATGTAGATTCACAAAATCAAACAAACACAAACTCACAGATTTGAGACACAATCTTATAAAAATAAAAATAAAAAGAGATTCCTTTCAAACATAGATTCACAGAATCACAAACACAAACTCACAAATTTGAGAGAGGACATGAACACAAAATAAAAATGAACCAAAAAAAAATAAAAATTGGAGAACTCGGTCCACCAAGGCTCTATCTCTGATCTTGGACTCCTACTCGGCCTCTCTCTATCTCAGACCACCAAGATCTTTGATAATCGGCGGTGGTTTCAGCCATCAATCCCACCTCTAGGTCGAAGCTCAGGCCTAACCTCAACACAACCAAGAGCTCCTCTGATCATCACTAAAGGGCCTCTCTACCTGTCACGGCCTAAACCTCGCAAATCTCTCTCCGATCTAACCTCCATGCTTCTCCCTAGCAAATAGCAACCATCACGTGATGAGAGTGAAGGTGAGGGTGGGTCGGTGAGTGAATGAGAGTGAGGGTGAGGGTGACTGGGTGAGGTCGTGTGGGGTGGCTTGAGAGAAAATGAGACTGAGAGTTATTAAGGGTGAGGTGAAAGTGCAGAAAGGCTGAGGCGGCTTGAGCTAAGAGAGACTTCAGAGAAATGAAAATAGGGTTAGGGTTTGATATAAGTGACATATATATAGGTAGGTATTTTAGTAATTTTACTTTAAGTTTAAACAGATCGAGTCGGCTCGGGTTCGAGCTGATTTTTTTACCAAAACCCGAACCCGACCCGAACCCACTTTGGTTTTTTTTTTTTTTCCTAAAACCAAACCCGACCCTATTTGTTATCGAGCTGGGTATCCAAGGACCGGGCATAAATTTCCATCCCTAGCTATGGTATCTTTTAAAGAAAGTTAAGCAAAGAAAAACTTAACCTAAAACAATTCTTTATGAGACTAAAAGTAGTTGTTTTAAATTTTCCGTGGAGGTGGTTAACTAAATTAGACTCTAATGACACAAATTAATGGAGCACTATCTAGTACAAGAAATAAATAAGCCATTGATTTTTCTGCACTAAGCAAGACCCGAACTTTGTCACATTATTTTAATTCTATCTTCCACCCAACTCTTTTCTTACACTATTTCAAGTTAGGTAATCGTATCAATTGGCTAAAAAGGTAGGAACAAAAATATTCAGGTGATTTGTTACATACCATGCAATCATGCATTAATAAAACTCAACCTATAAGAATCTATTTTCTAGTTATCTTATCCTTCTCCTCCTTTATCGAGTAAACTTATGATTTATTTTAAAAGTAATGTTAGGACCACATAATCTTATGCAATTTTGACCACAATTCATCACGTGAAAAATTGTAAGTAATAAATGTATAAATTCATATGGACTCATTAGCACGCCTTTATTATTCACAACTTAACAATTTCCCTATTTTAATAGTAGTTTCTGCCCAAATCTTTTAATCTTTAAGCTAAGGTTGGGTCAGTCTTACTCATTCATTGGTCAACAAAGATGAAAATAAATAAATAAATAAATATATATATATATATATATATATATATATATAGCCACATTGGTGACGTGCAACACGCTTTCCGTAGTGCATGGAATTATTATTCAATTGGAAAAATAAATATAAATAGATACAACCGTTGAACGGTACCTTCTCACCCACAATTTTTAGGGTACCTGCCTATTCGAATGATGACGTGGCACTATGCCTTTGGTAAGAGACTAAAAGTGACTAACAGCTGAATTGATTATACACGCGCGCGGCGTGTTCAATCTCATTCATTGCCCACTCTTCCTCGTGTCGCATATGAAAACACGCTGTGGTGATAAGGACAACCGAGTAGTTGCTGATGTAGCTAATAATAAGCTGTCCATTTTTTTTAGAATAATTACTTTTAATTGATATATTAAGTGTGAGTTTGATTAAACCTTTTAAAATTTTATTTTTTTTCGAAGTAACTTTTTTTTTTTACTATTTCTACTAATTATTAACCTCTTCCAATGTGAAAAACGAGAATAATTGATTAAAAAAAAGTGTGTTTTGTAAATTTTACCAAATACATTAAATCACTCCTTGAAACAACAAATGTGAATTTTTGCCCAAAATGTTGTAACCAAACAAGCACTAAAACACATTGTTATAATCATTTTTTTTTTCCTAATAGTAAATACTAAAGATATTATCAATTTTGTAGTCTAAGTGACAATGAATATAATTTGTGAGTTTTTAAAACATAATAAATAAATATTTGAATTTTGTTGTGACTAAAAATACATCAATTTATAAAGATTGTGTAGTATTGATAAAAATAAAATTATATAGTAAAATTTATTATCCTTGTCACTCTTTTTTAATAGTTACAATAGGAATTAAAACATATGGTATTTATGATGATTTTTTTATCATCAAGTTAAAATTCAATAAAATAAGATTTAAAATATATGATATCTACTCTATGATAATTATTTTTTTTAGTATTATGTTAAAAAATTAATGAATATATTTTATGTGTAGATGAGATTCGAAGAAATGTTTATGATGATTGTCTTTTATGAATTTATCATGAGGCCAAAAAGACACTAACAAAATCACAATTTATTTTAATAAATAAAATATAATTTAAACTTTATGGAGTATGTTATATGATATTTGGTTTTTAGCATAGGTTAAAACATCATTGACTTTCTTTTTTGAATAGTCGTGATTCAAACTTAAATATATTACTATTCACTACATTAATCACAGCTCTTTTTTTTTTTTCTTTTCTTTTTTGTCTTTACATTAATCACAACTTAACAAAACTTTTTTATTATTATTTAATGATATACATATATTATGGGTCTGGTTAAGATTTGCTTATTTTGTTAAAAATAAAAATTTTTTGCTGAAAATACTATATATAAAAATAAAAGTTAACTAAAATAGTATAGTAAAACTCATGAATAGTATTAAAAAGTACAATAAAACTCATAAATAATAACAAAAATAAACTAAATAATAAAATAAATTGACAAAATTAATCATACTAAACGTACAATTACATTCTATACCCACTAAAGCAACATGGTCCTTCCACCACGCGATTACCGCCACACCGTGTCTATGTGACGTGGGGTGTCGGGTCGTGAAGTGAGTGGAAGATGTTGATTTCCACGTCACTATTAAAATTTAGAATTTAGAATCAAAGCTGCTTCGAGGAATGTGTGGGCGTCAAAGTCTCAACCCTCAAGTAAAATACGCGTTTATTAAACTTCCTTAAAATTCAGTTCATTTACTGAAATGCCATTTGACCGTATTTCTGTACACGAACGGTAGAGCTCATGGTTTCGTTATTACACCTCACGGCTTTACTAATGTTCAGGATTCTTCTTCTTCTAGATCCCACTTCTATAGTGTCTGTTTTTGTATATAAGGTGTTTTTTTTTTCTTCTTTTTCTTTGTTTTTTATTTTCTTTTTATATCAATTATTCAGTTAAGTTTATTACTCCTATTACTTTTATATGAGTTTTGTTTTGTGCGTTAGTTGCATTGGATACGTTAGGACACAGATATATATTTCTCTTTTTGATAATCTTAAATCTTATGTAAAGTTTAAGGGTTTGATTAACAAGTGTTCGTAAGACATTTATTAATGGACAATTTTAAGAAAGTTTTAACACTATTCTTTTGAAAAATATAAAAAGTTACCAAAAAAATTAGTTACTCCCTTTGTCCTAATTTATTTGTCTTGTTTGATAAGACAAATTTTTTAAGGAAACATCATTTATTGTCTTGTCTGCCTTATAAAAATGTATAAGTTTACAAAACTACCCTTAAATAAATTTATCAGTTTTTTTTTTTAAAGAGTTATTTTTAATGAGGCAACTAAAAAGGTGCCCCAATTAGATTGATTTTTTGAATATTTGTTAGTTTTCTTTTCTAATAGTTTTGAAAATAAAGTAGGGGTATAATAGAAAAATTAGTAAATTAATGACTTTTACTTTTAGAAACATGACAATATTTTGGGACATCCCAAAATAGAATAGAGAACAAACAAATTGAAACGAAAGTAGTACTTTTTTTTTTTACATAAAAAGTTTTTAAGTATATTTCCTAAATTTTAAGGCATCCATTAACTTATCCCTAAGTGTAATATGCTTATTTTAGACCTATCAAATATTTTTTAATAGAAGATTTAGATATCTCAACTTAGGACTTGGATTAGGTCTAGTTTAGCCTCCAATTGCTCTAGACTCATTTAGATGATGACATGTTTAACAATAAACATATGACATCATCTGAATGAGTCTAGTGCAACTAGATACTGAACTCAATCCTTACCCCTCAACTTAAATGATACTCTTCTTATTAAAAAAAAAAACTACAATTTGTTATGATTTTTATTATTATTTTTCTTTTTTAAAGAGTTTTAATTCAACTAACACACCATCACACACCCTTAGTATAATGGTCACTTCACAAGCATAAGTGCTTATGGGGTGTGGGGGGCGAGGGCCGGGATTCAAGTCTCCATTAGAAGAAACTTCACACACATATACATTTAGATTGAGCTAGAGTAGAATTTCTATCTTGTATAAAATAAATAAAAAATTCACACTTTCTTTCTTCTATAATACGAAGTAATGAGATAAAGACTACGGCAGAGTTTCTTACTTTTTTGAAGGTAAGTCGACTTTTATAAATTTAAATTATGAATCATTAAAGGAACAAAATTGGGAGGAATTTCTTCCATTCAGGCGTTCATATTATGAGCATCTATTGCTCTTCTAGTCAAAACATGTGCTACTACATTCACTTATATCATCACCTTAATTTACTAGGTTAAACCTTAACTCCAGTAATGATGTGCCCATACTTGGAAAAGTTAGGAGTAGATTCAAGAAGAGATTTCACTGGGTCATAAGTATGGTTGTCCAAATCGCTATCTGGATCGTAAAATTGCATGATTTTATGATCATACCTCACCAAAATGTTTAGGATCGTATTAGGATCGTAAAAATGGTAGAATTGTGTAGGATCATATAGGATAATAGGATCACATGGGATCCTACCGATTCTACCAAAACATCAGTTTTTGTTTTTGTTTTTTTTTTATGGGATAAATTTTTGGTTTTGATAAAGTTTTAAGGGTTTATATTTTTTTATGTTGTGATGATATGACTTTTTATTTATTTTTATATAATTATGTTAACCTAAGCAAATGTTTTATAGTTTCTAGTTCACTTGTAATCAAAATGAAGGAATGATTCGTCATTTCTAAATGAAGAATTTATATTGGCTTTGCTACCTTTTAAGCTATGATGTAGTTAAATTTGTTTGATGAATATACTAATTTGTGTTCTAATATTACTAAAAAAAAATTCTTATATATAATTTTATTAGTATGCTTGTATTTGTATATTGATTGATTGAACTTTTTTTTTTTTTAGCATGCTTTGTAATCGTTGCTTAGTGGTATAACTTGAATAGTTGAATGTGAAGTTGTATCTTGATCTCTTTTGCAGTTCTAATATACAAATATACAATGTTTACATAGATGATGATGATTAGGACGATGGTTATAAAAACCTTAAAATGGAAATAATTAAATGTTCACTTTATCTTAATATTCATCTTGCTTTTGGATTTCATATTTTAGTTAGCTAGTTTTCATTTGATAACTTATTTTGGATTTTAAACTTGGAACTTAGAACTTAGAACTTTGAAAATATTTTCATATGTATTGATAAATATTTTGTTATTTGGTTGCTAATTAAACATTTATTGAATTTTTTAGATACATTTGGTCAAAACTTAAATATATTTGTTTTGTTAATATAGACGTAATGATGTATGACATGAAAATTGCATCATATGATGCAAATCTTTGTTTTTTTATGGATAAATTCACAATTTACGCGATTATTCAACATACTAAGTTATTATTAATCTGTTTTTTGTTTTAAATCTAAAAATATGTAAGATCTTATGATCCACGATCCGATCCTACAATCCACGATCCCACCTACCTCCCACGATCCTACATAAAATTCTGAATTTGACAACCTTCATGAGTTTAAAACTAATAGATTACATGTATAAATTATTAATATTTATGTTATTTTTGTTTATTGCGAAGTAATTAACAATTTGGGAAGATCATTATATTCATTTTATTAATAATCATGGAATTTCAAACAAAGATATCTATTTAGAGATAGAGAAAATCTAATAAATAAACTATTAACATAAAAATGTCATTATATTATTTTATACAAATTTTGATACGTTTTGTTTGTCAAATTAAATTTATTTAAGGATAAAGTTTGATTACAAAATTTTTCGTTGTCAATGGCTATAACTACACTTAACATCTTTTTATTGGATATGAATTTTGACAAATCTAACATTGGATTACGTTTCTTTTTCTTATATCCTCTATTATTGCAAAATTCTCAAAGAATTAAATATCAATAGCTATTTTATTAATCAAATATTTATATTTTAAGTTTTTTTAGTCTAAAATTATGCATAAAAAATAAGTTTATATATAGAATAATAAATAATATTTAATTGACATGAAATTTAAGATGTCTGTTAAACATATAATGAACATGCAATCTAACAGTTAAATTTTTAAAATATATAACTAAATTAAAACTTTTTAGTAAGAGTTGTAGCCAGTTGGCTATAACTAAATTTAGAATAAAACTTTATCCTTTATTTAATTTATTATCCATATAACATTTGAAACCAATATACAAACCCTAAATCTATCTTCTATCTAAACTTTTTAATATTATAGCGGAAAAAAAAACAAAAAGCAAAAAAACAAAACAAAATAAAACAAAACGTCTTTTCGTGACATAGGCAGGATTGGAAAGCCTCTTTTGCAAAGATATTGACCTTGACGCCGACTTACACACACACACGCATATATATATATATATATATATATATTATGGAACACCGACTTACACGTTATGTGTGAATCATTGCTTTTAGCACGATTGTACCATAGTTGTTTTTAAATGAAAATGTTGTAGTAAAATAATTTTTAAATATGTGTATAATATTGTGTGATTTATTTTAAATATTTTTTTAATAAAGTATTCATGAATAGTGCATAAACAGTGTGCATACTATTCACGAACAGTGCATTTTGTTTCAAAAAGCAGAAAACGCGTGAAAAAGAAAAAGAAAAAAAAAAAAGGAGGCTGAAACGCAGATTTAGACGTGTATCTAAACTGACACTTAGTTTTTTTTATTTGAAAAATCCTACGAATTTCTACTTGAAAGTTGAAAACAGAACACTTGCCTTGGTGTTTCTATTTTTTTTTTATAAAGTGTTTCTAATTTTCTATAGTACAAAATAAATCTTTGAAAAAAAAAATTATCCTTTATATTGGTAGCAAATTATACACTCCTAAACTCTTTACTTTAGTTAAGTGAGTTGAGTTTAAGAATGTTTAAACTTTAAACTTACTTCCGTTAAACTTAATCTAGATTGAGCTGACTGTGTTTATATATATATTTTTTTCAACTTTAGCTTCTATTAATTTGACTAACACATGAGTTTCTACAGAAGAAAATACAGTGCTATTTTACTATTTTTGTAAGTGTACCATCTTAAAGACTTTTTTTTTGGTTGAGAAAAGTACCATCTTAAAGACTTAAACTTATTAGCAGCATAATTTGATATTCTTATTTTGCAAAATTAATTTAGTACTAAAACAGTAAAAGGCTCACAAAAGTGATGCAAAAATCACACAATCCTTCAATATATGTGCTTTATTTAGTTCTAAAATTTTGTCAACTAGATTTTCTCTTGAATCTTGATTACCTTTCCCTCTATGTCATGGGTTTGTTTTCTAATACATTTTTTTTAGAAAAAGTTTATTTTCTAATACATTATGTCTCTATATACACTTATAAAATTATGTGGGTCAAATGAAATTAAAGTTGGGTTCAATTGTGTTTAGTTTATTGAAGGCTTGAAGCAGTCGGAATTGAAATTGTCAACTAAATTTACTTGATTGATAGATAGGCATAAAGAGCTTTTCTATGTTACAACTTGAACCTGGGCTTTGCACACGTGGTTCTTACATTTTGTACCTACCTAAAAATGATTTTAAATACAAAGATGATAATTAAAATCTTTTTTTAGGTAGGTACCAAATTGGTGTTTTTTATTGTCACGGAACTCACATTTTAGAAGGATTTGCTCACCAGTCAGCACTTGGATACGTTTTAAAGCCATTTGATCCTTGCTAATATTTGTGCATTATTTGCTTGATCTTGATCAAGTTCTGTCTACAAATCCAAGGGGTTTGTACCTCAATTAGTTGGCATATCTTGGTGTTTTTAACAAAGACATCCCAAGTTAAAATCTCTTCATTTCCAACTATTGATATTTGCTTGATCTTGATCAAGTTCTGTCTACAAAACCCAACGGATTTGTACCTTAATTAGTTGGCATCTTTTCATGTTTTCAACAGAAACATCTCAAGTTAAAATCTCTTCATTCCCAACTATCAATATTTGCTTGATCTAAATCAAATTCTATTTACAAAATTCAAGGGGCTTGTACCTTAATTAATTGACATCTTTTGGTGTTTTTAACGTAAATATCTTAATTTAAAATCTTTTCATTCTCAACTATTGATAGAGGTCCCATGTACAATAAAATGATTAGGCAAGGTGCATGCATGCGACACAAAATAAATTAAGAAAAAATTGGAGCTCTCATAACACAGAAAGGGTAAACATTTTTTTTAGTATATCTTTTATTGTAGAAAAAACCTTTGTTGAACTAGAACTTGAACGTATACATTGCCTATTTCAAAACGTTAATCTGGTGTCCGTTTGAAACATTTTATTTAGCTGAAACTGAAAACTTTTTGCTAAAAGTATAGGAAAAAAGTTAAAAAAATAAGCTGAATAGTATAATGAGATCCATGAATAGTATTAAAAAGTGTAGTGAGATCTATGAATAGTAGTAAAAATAAGCTGAAAGTGAAGATAAACTAAAAAATTCAGCTCATCCAAAACGCATACTTGATGCATGATTATTTGGAGAAATAAGATAGGTAAAGAAAAACATGAGTGGAATTGCCTGCAAATCATCGTGATTCTCATGTGATTTAAAGATTTTTTTTATTTTTTTATTTTTTTTTTTATATTGATCTTTGTGAATAGGGTTTAGAAGAGAAGGGTCATGGGTGGTTGATTTGAAGGGCTAAGTTGATAAAAATCATTGGGTTTAGAGAGGGGCAACCACCCAACCATTCTCTTTCGCTACGATTTGATTAGTATGATTTTCATTTTCTTTCTATGTTGAGTGGGTAGAGCTTTCGTGTGATGACAACGTATTTTTCAATAAAAACAATGGCAAGTAACTTCTTTTATATATATATATATATATATATATATATATATATATATATATATATATATATATAAGTATGAAGTAAAAGGAATATTAATGAAAAACTAATTAAAACTTAGGTAAACTCTCAAAAAAATAATAATTAAAGATTAGAGGAAGGGGAATATGAACCCGAAATGTTTTTGTTGAAAACATTTGAAAGGGTCAGTTGCGTTTCAAATTGAGCTCTTGATGACCATTAAGAGAGTTTCTTTATATAATAAAGGAAAAAAAACATTCTTGAAGCGCTTTTTTAGGGATTATTTAACTTTTATTATTATTGTTATTTTACAAAAGCTTAATTTACTTACACTAGCTTGTAATCGCATGCATATATATGGATACACTTAAAGATATACAATAAGATGCATAATATAATTCCTATATATATAATTTAAATACTATTTATAGTCATTGTTATATTTTGTTAACTCTTTAAAAAAATTTATAAGGATATTATTAGGCATAAAATGTAAATTGTCCAATTTTTAAAATTATTGTTAAGCACTTTTTTTTTACGATTCATTTATTCTAAACTCTTTGATTTTTGTATTTAATAACTCACTTAGATGAATATTTATGATGTGGTCCCATGTTTGATTCTAAAATTAAGAAATAAAACTCTTTAAGAATAAATAATTTAGGATACATAGCGCAAAATTAGAACTATAATTTAGGATTTTAATTTGAGTTTCTCTCAGTATCACTTATTATTATATATATAGATATATAGATAAGGAATACGAAAAGGACTAAGGAGAGTTAACTACCACATAAGTCATTCCTAGATTAATCATTGACAGTCCTAGCCCATCTAATATCTTAATGCTCAATTTGTTTCGATGGAAAACATTGTGTGAAGATAGTTTTCCGTATTTTCCAGTGTTTGGTAGCATTAGAAAAAATGAGTCAAAGGAAAATTATCTTTAGTTAACATAAAAAGTATGACTTATTTTTAGAAATTGTTTTTCACTTTTTTTTTTTTTTTTTGAAAACAACTTTATCTCATAGCAAGCTAAACAAGGGAAGTTAAAAGATTATTTTTGAATTCATTTAAGATTGCTACCAAACATAGGATAATAAGATAGTTTTATATAAATGTTTTTTGGAAAATGACTTATTTTCTAGAAAATATCATCGCTAAAACAAACATATTGTTATTGAAACAGACAAACAAAACAAAACTTACCTAGATTTAATAATAAAAATTCAATCATATTAGTTTTTTGTCAACTTCTTTTAATTTTTTTTTTAACATTGTCTCGTATCTTTCAAAATACCCATATTTGCATAGGTTATCCTTTTAAACATTGGTTAATGCAATCACATAGTTGAATTTAATTGAAAACCTAAAGTACAACCATCTAATGAATAGTATCTAAGTTTTATCATAGTTTAAACTAGTTAGAACTTGGATACCATTTGACATATCTAAAGAAAAAACCAAACAATATATAAATTATGGGTTTCAATTTGCTAATTTGATAAATCTCTTATAGTTAAATAAGAGATATGCAATTTACACTCTAGCTATACCAAAAACCAATTGTTGTGTTTGGCTTGATGATAAAAAATAATCATTATAAAACAAACGTCATAGATTGAAATTATATAGTATTTGTAAAAAAAAAAAAAAATTATACAAAATATAATTAAAAAATGTTTTGATTGAAAAAAATATAATTAAATTAGGTATATTCTTTGTATTTTTTTTTTTAAAGGTATGTTCTTTGTAACAAATTCACTACTTTAACTTCTTCTTCTTCTTCTTCTTCTTCTTCTTCTTCTTCTTCTTCTTCTTCATTTTTTTTTTTTTTTTTTTTTTTTTTTTGTAATCAATACTTATCAATTAATATATGTCAAATATATATATATATATATATATATATATATATATATATATATATATATTGTTGATTCATTTCATGGATTAGCAATTAATTAATAAATATTTTTATTTGAATTAAGGACAATTATATGTCTACATGAATAATACAATGTAAATAATGTAAATTATACACAATGTCTACAATATGACTAATATTTGCTACTTTGAGAGAAAAATGTACGATCTTTTTAACTACAATGTACACTTTACATGAATATTACACTGTAAAAAAAGAATTTTTCTACTTTCCTCTTTTTTTTTAAAAAAAAATTTGTTGTTATAATGCTTTTAATAGTCTATTTGTTGGTTATAATTAAAAGGAAGATACTTATGAAATCATGAGGTGTATTAAACAACACATCACTAAAGAATGTCATTCATTTCAATATTATATGAGAAAAGTTAATCAACGCCTTAAAAAATTCGATTTAAGAAATATTTTTAGAAACTTTTTATGGGAAAAGAAAAAATAAACTTATTTTTATAACATTTTTTTATATGAAAAATTCCAAGGCCATATAAAATGGCACAATTTGTGCCATAATTGTCTACATGGCATACTGTGAGTGGTGGAGAAAAAATAGTGACAAAAGTAGTGACAGGCAACCAGTTACAGTCTGATAAGTAAGATAGTTGTGGCAAAATTTGTGGTGGTTTATGTGGTACTAGAACAACTCTTTTTATATTTCACATGAAAGTGATATTAAAACTTTTTCTAAAATAGTTCATTAACAAATACTTGTTAACAAGGCCCATGATATATTAGTCTTCTACTTTTGAAATCAAATTAACCTAACCCTTTAATACAAGGGTATGTTTGGATAACTCAACCAAAAAAGAAAAAAAAGGAAACCCAACCCAAAACCCCACGTACTAATTCCAATTTCCCCACGTTTGTAGAAAGCTACATGCGGGTTTATTAGTTGCCCAAGAAGGTTCCTAAAAATTTCGACTACTAATCTCATTTCTTCTTCTTCTTTTTTTCCTCTTTTGATAAAGTTGAAAGTTTTACTCTCATTTATTTCAGTCTACGATGTGACTCACTGAATAAAAAGTCTACAAAGTATAGTATTAAAAACTTTAGCCGAGTAGAAAATATTCTGCATACGCTTATCTAGAGTTCCTGCCTTCCTGGTAAGTGGTAACCAGTAACCCCAAGCCAAGTTGTGAATAAATAATAAAGAAATGTCACTTGGTTCAACAAGGTGCAAACTTTTTCAAAAAGACAAGTAGCCCTTATAAATGGGTAATATTGTAGTTAAGGGAGTAGTTGAGGGCAATTGATTTTTTTTGCAGATATAGCTAAAAAAACTCTATATAAAAACCTCAAAACAAGCAAGTAGATCATTACTGAAAGCTGACAGAACGGTTAAAGTTTGTGGTATTGATTGAGGAATCTCAAAGACAAAGCGGAAAAACCTGTGTGCGCTGAGAGTTCTGACTAAGGTATGTCATCTGTGTAATCACTATGTACTCATTGATTTTTACCATTGATATGTTGTAGTAGTTTTGGTTTCATATGTGGGTTTTGAAGTTGTTTATGAGTTCATTAATTTTGGGGTGTTTTCTGTGGGTGGAGACTTTTTCTGGGTCATCTGTTGGGATTTTGTGGAGGTGGGTTATTGTTGTTTTTAACTTTGGATTGGTTATGAGCTATGGGGTTCAGTTTTTGTTGATGATTTTATGATTTGGGTATGTGGTTTTGTTTTTGAATTTGTGAAAGGTCGAAAGTTTTTTTCTTTTTTTTTTATTATTATTTTTTTCTTCTTGTTGGTTTGAATTCCAATTTGGCGTCTGAACATGGAATTTGCATTTGTTTATTCTTTTGTTGAAATTTGATTAGTTAATTCCTTTATTGAAAATATTGAGATGGCTATTCAAGGATGTGTTTTATGTAGTAATATGGGATTTCAACATTGGAGGTTGTTATTGGCCTGAGATTGGTTTGTTTCTCAACAAAAATTGAAACTTTTTGGCTCACAGCTGAGGTTGATCTAGTGATGGATTCATTTTGTTCAAGTTGAACAAAAACCTGTAGGTTTTTTACTCTTTTTACAAATTTAATTACTTATGAACTTGGTGTGATATAATAGGATTTACCACCCTCTTTGTCATCTGAGGTAAATTTTTCATTAGATACAGCTGTAGTTCTTCCTCTTACATAAAGTAATTCTTTTTTATTAAAAAAAATGTTAATGACTTTATTTTCTTTTCTTAAGATGGATAGTTGACTTAGATTTAGATAGCTATAGTGTATATTAGATTCTTTCACAGTAAGGGCATAAGCCACCGACACATACACACAAGCAAAATATATAGTTAAGTGGTTTATGGAAATGGTTAAATACTTTCTTAATACTTGTCTAATATTGGGGAAAATTGAGTAGGTATTAGAGTTGTGGATTCTATTGTTTGGCTTTCAACTTCCATAGTTTCCTAAGTAGGGAATGCAGATTTGGGATTGTTAAAGTTCTCATAGTTTTAGGTTTTGGCTTAGATGCAGAAATTTTTTATGGAACACCTCTCACCCTCTATCTGATGTATTTACTTTGTGACACTCCATGGGATAGGGGCCAATTAGTGTAGTTTGTGGCTTAGCTGCAGAAATTGTTCTTATTGATGCATTTCCCCTACATAAATAGCCAAGGATGAGATAACCTCATTAGCAAATCCTAAAACATAGGAACTAATCTTATCCTAAAACATAGGAATCAATTTGAGTACAAGCAAATAACAATACAATACGAATCTACTACTACTTTATTCTGATAAAGATCTATCACTAAGCCTAAATTTATATATATTTCTAATTCAAATAACAAGTTATCCAACCCCTCATCTCGGGTCATAACACCCTCTATTTGATGTATTTACTTTGTGACAGTCCATGGGATAGGTGCTAATTAGACTTGTGTACAGAAATTGTCTTCGAAGTTCTCTGTAGAGATGTACCAAAAATCTAAACTTTCTTAATATTTTTCTCTGGTGTCACCCATTACTTTTTAAATTTCCACCCATTATAGTGAAAGTCAATCATCTACTCTATCTAAGTCTGTCTCAATTGAAGTTTGTCGCATTTGATTCATCATATTCAACTGATCAACTCCTTGGTCAAACGTTTTGGTTACGCTTAGCATCTTCTTGGCAAATACATGACTACCCAGCCAAAAATTCAAAAGCAGGGAAAAAAAAGGTGATGGCTTTGTTGTGTTAGTTGCTATTTTATTTTTATTAATGTTGGTAGAAAAAAGTTTCATCAACCTGCTATCAATGCCAATCCAATGGCCCTGATCAGAATGGGGGCTTAAACTTCTAGTCCTAAGGGGGACTTGACTAGGGAAACTATACATGATCATTAACCGGGCTTTAACTTTAGGTAGGGCCTGCTATCATTGCTATTCTTGTGATCCTTGCTTGGTCTTGCTTGATCCCTTTTCTTTGATCTTTTTTCTTCAAAATCAATGTTGCAATCGTGTTTGATCATTTTTTTATATTCTTTTTTTAGCAGATTATATTGGTTTCAAAATTCACTTCTTGACGATAGCAGAAATACTTGGTGATTGAGGCTGTTGTGCTGGCAAACAAATCATCCAGCTTTTTATATAGTCTTCGGATACTTGACTGTTTATCAAGATTGACTGTCTAACTGTATGTTGTGATTCAACGAATGAGTGATTTGAAGTCCTGGGAACACTTATAGCGTCACTGGCAACTCTCCATTTTGTTTCTCGGCTAAGTCAATAATTTCCTATTTTAGATGCAAACTTCCCAGGAACACCATAGTTCTTCCAGTTTACATGGGTTGTACCACCAGCCATTGCAAGAAATTGATCCCTGTTGTGTGCAGCATTTCCAGATTATAGAAAACAATGTCTGCCCAGATACTGGCAGCCAAGGAACAACTGTTTCCTTCCAACCCTACCCAGAACAACCTCAATTTTTCACACTGGATTCGTCCCCAGCAACTGTTGGTTATATTGACTACAATTCCCCTTCTGCCACTAGTTTTTTGTCTAACAGAAGTCCCTTTTCCCCTCAAGTTTCTCAGTCCTGCCTATCAGATCAACATCATTCCCCTGACAATACATATGGATCGCCAGCAAGTGGCTCTTCTGTTGCTGATAATGGCAATGAATTCAAGCACAAGCTCAGGGAAATAGAAATTTCATTGCTGGGTTCTGAATCAGGTATTGTCGACAGTTGCCATTACTGTCCCAATAGTGGGATTCACAAAGCCACTTCTGTGTCAGGGTACGATTGGAATCAATTGGTGCAAGCGAATCCCTCACTAGACCTGAGAAAGGGGCTCATGTACTGTGCAGATGCTATATCCCGTGATGATTTGACAACTGCAGTTGATTGGATGGAATTATTGGGAAAGCAAGTGTCAGTCTCTGGTGAGCCAATCCAACGTTTGGGTGCTTACATGTTGGAAGGGCTTAGAGCAAGGTTAGAGCGCTCGGGTAGTTCCATCTACAAAGCCCTAAAGTGTGTAGAACCAACAAGCTCTGTAGAACCAACAAGCTCAGAACTAAAGTCATACATGACTATCCTTTATCAGATTTGCCCTTACTGGCAATTTGCTTACAAGTCTTCAAATGCTGTCATTGAGGAAGTCATGGCAAATGAACCCATAATCCACATCATTGATTTCCAGATTGCACAGGGCACTCAGTGGGAGCATCTCATCCATTCTCTTGCCCGTCGGCCTGGTGGGCCCCCTGTTGTACGCATCACAGGTGTTGATGATTCCCAATCATTTCATGCTCGGGGTGGAGGGCTTCACATTGTAGAGCAGAGGCTGACAAAGTGTGCTGAGTCGTGCAGAGTACCATTTGAGTTTCATAATGCTGCCATGTCTGGTTGTGAGGTTGAGCGACAAAATCTTAGCGTTCAACCTGGGGAAGCATTGGCTGTTAATTTTCCTTATGTGTTACACCACATGCCAGATGAGAGTGTGAGCACACACAATCACAGGGACAGACTATTGAGGCTGGTTAAAAGTTTGTCTCCCAAGGTTGTGACCATCGTTGAGCAAGAGTCCAACACCAACACTTCCCCATTTTTCACAAGGTTCCTGGAGACCCTGGACTATTATACAGCTATGTTTGAATCGATTGATGTGGCTCGCCCAAGAAATGACAAACAGCGGATCAGCGCTGAGCAGCACTGTGTAGCTCGTGACATAGTCAACATGATAGCTTGTGAGAATGCTGAGAGGGTCGAACGGCATGAACTTCTAGGAAAGTGGATTAGGAGACTTTCAATGGCTGGGTTTACTCTATACCCATTGAGTACCTCTGTGACTAACACTGTTAATGATCTATTGAAGCAGCAGTTTCATGTGAATTATAGACTTGAAAGGAGGGATGGGGCTCTTTACCTTAGCTGGCTGGACAGAAAAATGGCAACCTCTTCTGCTTGGAGGTGTTGATGATTGCTTAGCAAAAATTCTGTAAATCTTCTTTTTGTATTTTTTTCTACGACTTCTAGAGCATAAGAGATGGTGTTATTTGTAGTTTCATAGAATTGAGTTATATTAGAGCATGAAGCTGAATCTCTAAATTCACTGTACATATCTACCTAAGAATGAAAGAGAATAGGACTGATTCATACTTGCACTTGATTATGATATATCTGTTGGGCTTGTGATTTCTCGATTAAGGGCAACAATGCTTATCAGCATGTCTGACTTTAACAGTCTTATGTTTGGCTAGTATTTTCAGAGAGCAGATATTAATACTGAGTTAATTGGAGCTTACATAAAGGGAGGGCTTACAGATGGGGAGGTCTAACTTATAAGACCATTGATATTTCATTTCAGTGTATATGTTTCTTTAGTTCCTCATACTAGAGAGAGCATTTGCATTCCTTTGCTGAGTCTTTTCTGGCTACAAGTAGAACAAACATGTCATAGCCGTATCATATTTTAACACTCAATGAGCATAATCAACATCACTGGTAAGCTGCGACTTACGTTTACTGAACATCACTGGTAAGCTGTGACTTACGTTTCCTGATGCTGGTAGACAGTAGACCCTTGTAGTTAAAGGTTCTAATGCCAGTACTTGTATAGTTTTAGCCTTTTAGGACGCAGGAGGCTAGGACGTTATTTAAACACATTCTCTTTCTTAAACTCACAGCATCCCCAAGGAGGTTGCTAAATTGACTAAAAAGTCAGTTTAGCAACCAATTCCCCAAAACTGTTTCTACAGCAAAGAAGCTATACTCAAAAAATTTGGCAGCTCACTGTAGCTTAAACTCAAAAAAAAAAAAAAAAAAAAAATTTTAATGTGGGTTACTATAATATTTTAATGGGTTGATGGTTGTGGTTGTTGTTTATTATGTAGGATATATTATTTTATTGTGTTGTTTATATTATTTTCATGTGTTGAATGTTAAAATAAAACATATGATATTGAGTGTATTATAAATTGAGAAATAGTATTTTGAGTTGCTAAAAGCTAAATTTTTTAGATGCTTTGCTGTAAATGCTTACAAGGTTACTACCTCATTGTATTCTTCTTTGTTTATGTGCTTGAAAGTACATCCTTAGTGCTTCTAAATCCCAGTTATAGCTAGATAGCCTAGTTTATCATATCGGATAGTGAGACCATTCTTGGTGAGGTGCTGCCAAACAAGTTACTCTTTTGCAAAATATACGATGATTTTCATACAACATTTGAGGACACGCAAGACCGAGACCGATTTTCCTAACCAAATAAATTAACATGGTTATCACCCAACAGTTTCTCTTCTCAGTTTTCTATCCTTTCCCTTTTCACACGAATCAAAAAGCCTAAGAACCTTGTGGCTATTGATCGAAGATACAATTTGGAGACAGTTTCAAAGAAATTGTGTCATACTGGTTTTCATTAATTTCATGTCAATAATCAATTGCACCATTAAAAACACTTCTATGTGATTCACTGAACTGGGAATTTGGCTATGACTTTGGTAGGTTCTGCCTTCATTCATTCTAGGCTTCTCACATGATCAACTGTGATGAATATAGCTGATTTCTATGCAATACCTGTGGCTTTCATAAAGAACCAGTTGTGCCAGCTTTCATCTGCAAAACAAGGGAAACATTCGTTGACATGATAACTAGAAAAGTCACCAATCAATGCCTGATATAAGAAAGTCTCATTAGCTTTCTACACAAAGAAATTAATATTATCATGCTATATTCTTCATGTTTTTGTGATGCAAAGAATCAGGACTATATAATCACCCATTTACTAAATCTTCCATAACTAAATCTCTATCAACTAGTAGCAAGTTTTCTTCACATGACACAACAATAAACACTTAAACAGCCCAGCACCTCTAAACCACCCAAAATTAAGTGACCAAAGAATAAGGTGAGTCATAAAGCAATGTTTATTATTTCAACTTCTTTGCTTTCTATACTTCTAGTATATCCCCAAATAGGAAAATTAACACAACTTTTTCCCCCTTCCTTTCTAGCTTTTCCAATGCATAACACATGTTAGCAATGGGTTCTTATCAGATGAAAGGAATTCACTTACAATTTTATGTGCTTTAAAAAAAAAATTAGAAACCGAATTAACAAGTCTTTTTTTTTTTTTGAAAACAATTAACAAATCTATTATTCATCTTCCAGAAAGACTATAAATGTCCAGAAAAATAAAGGTATATATAACTTTATATACTTTTTTTAGAAGAATATAATTTTACATAACTAGACTATCAAAACATTAACTTTTTTTAATGAAAAAAAAAAACTTATATAGTTATAGACAATTCGAAAAAATTTAAAGATAGATCTATGTCTTTTAAGATATGATATCTATTTTATTTATATATTTTCAAAAAAATTTAATCTCTACCATTCCTTCTTGAATTTAAATAAAAAGTTAATTATGAGATTTATTTTTTTTATGTTTTCAAGGGAGCATGAATTCTCTCTCTCTCTCTCTCTCTCAACAATCGAATTAAAAATAAAAAACTATTTTCATTTATTTATATTAAAAATGCACTTTGATAGAGGTCCCAAGGGGAAATTTAATTTAATTTAATTTTAAATAGCTGCGTTAATTTCGGGCTTGCCATAAGCTTCTTATTGAATATTGACCAAAAACAGAAAAAGTCTTAAAAAATCCGAAACGTTTCGAGAGCTTCATTAGCATATACTTATGAATCCCACAAAATAAGCTCGAAAAATTAGGTGTCAAAACCACATTAGCCCAAATCGCTGACTAAACGGTTACAAAGGTCCGCTAAACACAAACTCAAAACACAAACACAAACACAGAAGTCGAAAAATGCACATTGCTCGGTCTCCGACAACAAAAGGCCACTCTCAGAGGTTTTTTTTTTTTTTTTTAATTATTTTTTTATTCAAATCCCAGATTTTGTATCACACAATTCATTCATTTCAAACCGAATCCATTTTATTTATTTTGATCAATTGTTGAGAAGGGAAAAAAAAAAAAGCAGTCTTTTTTCATTGTTAATGTTTTTGAATCTGATTGTTGTGTTTATATGGTTTAGAGAGCGAATCAGAACATGGGTATTTATTTATTTTTGGATAAAAAGAACATGGGTGTTTGTTGAGTCATAGGTTGGTTCTGTTGGTTTTGTCACGAATTGCTTGTTTTATTGTGTGTGGTGGTTTGGTTTTATATTGATTTGTATAATATATGACATTAACAAATAACAACTTTGTTCGTTAAGGGTGTTGTTGTTGTTGCTGGTTGTGTCTCTGTTTGATGTTTATCTAAGAATGTTCATGTTGAAATTTGTAGTTTTGCTTATAATATGGTTAAGGTCAATTGAGATGTTGTGTTTTGGGGTTTTAGAAAATTTTTTTTTTTGATTATTGTATTTATGTTATTGGGTTGTATTTTATACCATGTTGGTTTTGGATTCATTGATTTTGTTGGGGTTCTGAGAAAATGAGGAAATACGGAAATTTTTTTTGGGTGGTTTATAGAATAATGAGGTGAATGTGTGGCAAGTTTGTTGATGTTTTGAGTGTTGAGAGCAGATTTGAATGAGGATGGAAGAGGAATCAGGGAGGTCGGAGCTGCGGAGATTGCAAAGGGAGCAAGAAAGAGAAAGGCGGCGTATACGGGACAGGCAAAGAAGACAGTCTATGACTGTTGAGCAGAGAGAAAAACATCTTGCTAGGCGTCGTAGAAACTATCAATTAAGAAGGCTAAGAGCTGAAAATGTGAGGTTGGGTTCTCAAACCGGAGAAAGAAGCGTTGTGTCTAGAAATGAAACCATCACGGTCAATGAACATCAAGCAGTAATTTCTGTTTCAGGACCTAGTGACCAGTGTAATACTGTTCCTCATGTTCAAATCAATCCAGGCCAAGAAAAACTAATTGTGGAATGCACAAAGTCTGAGGGTGAGTATTTCATGTATTATGAGCTCTTGATTAGTCCTTAGAAAGATACATAAGGAGAGCTTTTGCATGAAAATGATTATGTATTTACTGTGAATTTGCTGCTTCTATAGGTTTGGAAGCTCTAGCCCACAAATCTGCTCATTTCCAAAGAACGTTACGTCTAAGTCACGTAAGACATCTTGCACGGACATTGAATCATTCTGTGGGTGAGCTTACAGGCAATCGCCAAGTTGTTGCAGCAGTTGTAAACAAGGGGGATGTTACTAGCACCCGTAAGTTGTTTAAGTTCACATTTGATAAATCTAAAGTGTATAAATTTTGTGTACTGACAATTTATTGTTAAGTACTGTTTTAGCAGTTTTCTAAGCGTAATGTGATACTGTTGCTATGTTACTGTGATTAATGTGGTCGCAAAAAACTTAATTTAAATGCAGTTCCTTTTCCATATGATAGGTTCTCCAGTTGGAGATTCTGATTCTGGTAGATCACTGCAAAGTTTACGCTTAAATCGTGTTAAGTGTCTTGCTCGCACAGTAAACAATTCAGCAAATTCTGTTATGAAAGAGGCTACTGGTCAAAGTGGCCAAAGTGGTGCAGAAGGTATAGAATAACTTATGTAAGTTATTTTTCAGTTGCACAACTGTATTACACTCTCCTTTATTTTTTCAGCAAAACTTTTGTCTACTATATTAATCTGTTTCTACGCATGGTCAATTTTATCCAGTCCAACCGAAACTGCCATGGGGAGGAGACACAGCTGGTAATTAATGATGGCCTGAAACTTGTATGAACTGTTCATTTTAAAGGTATGAAGACACATGAACTTGCTGGGATGCTAATGGCTGTTTGATATACTTAAACCATTGCATGGAGGATTTCAATAAGTTTTGGTATCACATTTCAGGATGAACATCTGTCTTGGCTATTGAAGAGAGGGAAAAAAATGAAGTTTGCTTAGCTCTTCTGAACAGGTTCTGGATTGAAGATATGTAAGTTAATAAACTATTGTCAGTTTTTTTTTTTGGCTGTCATGTCTACTGATTACCGTCCATGTAAATTGCTTTTAATACAATGAAATGGCATCTTATCTCTACTATTTGGTGCAGTTGTAGAATATGGAATATTTTTTTGTATATTACCTGACATTGTCTGCTGTCCTTTCATTCAATTTGGTTTAGACTTTTTTACAATTTTGTTGCATTAAATAGATTTTTTACTAATTCTAATGGAAGATAAAAATTTCTTTTGTAAGCCTTTTCTACTCTTTGAATGGTCTTAAAAATGGATTCAACTAGCATACATTTTGAAACTTAAAACACATAATTAGTTCCCCTAATGAAAGAAAGGAATGGTCAAGGGTTCAGGGTAATGTTTGATCAGGTTCATGGAAACCTGTGAAGACATGGATAAGTGGTCATATTGTTTAAAACTTTAAATTGAAGGCATTGGAAGCACAGGCAAAGAGAAGAATGTGGGTTGAATTGATGGAAGGGAAATGACATTATATGAATTGTTAGAAATATGTAGCCTTCAAATTAGCATAACAGTGACATGGTCCTTGTCTGGCAACTTTTGAGTCATGGAGAGTTACAACGATCTTTTCCCCTCCTAAGTTCCCCTACCCTCCCGCTCTTGGGGTGGGGGCAAAAAGTATGATATTAACTGGTTAAATCAGAAATACTGCATGGCATCATCATTCATACCATGCATCCAGTGATACTTTGTGAATGGTTTTTTCAATGACTACTAGTTATTTACCTATTTAATAGTTAGTCTTTTCTCATATAGTAGATATCGTCACTTGTTGATTTTGAATTGGATTGTGGCAAGTTATTCCAAAACCCTTTACATATGAGTAATTAGCTCAGATATCATATTAATTATACATGAGATCTCGGAAATTTACTTGCACTCATATTTAGCTTGAAGGTGCATGCCAGGCTCACATTTCATGCATGGATGATGCATATTAGCCCGTAGCTTTTCTGGATTATTTTTTTTGGTTCAACAGTTACACTTATCATCATGTATCAGCAACTCTTGCTCTAGGCTGATTGATTGTTCATCTTTTTGGTTATTTCGTAGTGTTGCAGGATGGAGAAAACGAAAAGGAATTGCTTTACAGGCCAGGGCATAGATAAATTGTTGGACAGGGCTGCATGATGTTAGAATAACATGACCATAGAAATAATCAGAGACTGAAGCTTGATTCCTCCACCTCAGCTGGGTGAATTGTATTGATGCCTTTTTGCAAATCCTAGGAACTTTGGGTGCATTGACTGCACTTATCTATTTATTCGCAAACATTTAATTTGATTTTTTGGGATGATTCTTGCTGCTTGTTATTTTGCTGTTGAGTATTTCAATGGCATACTCAAGTTTATTATTTGATTTATTTATTTTTTATTTTTTTAAATTGAGGTTTAGGCGGTGTGTGATACTAAGTAATCGTAGTTGGACTCTTAATGCTAGGAGTCGTGTACATCTATTCATATATACATATTAGTTTGTAAAAGTTATTTAAAAACTTAAATAATAATATTTTACATTACCAAAAGAAAGAAGATTGATATTAAAATACTACTACTAAAAAAAAAATTAATACAGAAACAAAATAAATACTATTTGATTTATATTTAAATACTATTATTTGATTTTTTTTTTTTTTTTTAAAAATTGAGGTTTAGCCGGTGTGTGAAACTAAAGTAATCGTAGTTGGACTCCAATGCTTGGAGTTGTATCCATCTATTTAAACTAGGAAGACCTAGTTATATAAATAATAATAATAATAATATTTTATTGAACCCGGATGCTATAAATACTTATATGAAAGTACGTACCCCCGACTCAAATTGTTTTCGAGAGCCACCGACTCAAATTGTTCCATGGAGTCTCGTACCAATTTTAATGAAACCCCACCAGCACCAGCACCAGCACCAACGCCCAACACCACCACCACCAACTCAGGGGATAGTGTTACTTCCAACGTTGAAAGCTTTGCTTTTAATTTTGCAAACCTTCGAATTGCTACTTCTTCTTCTTCTAGTCCTGCCTTGAATCAAACCCAACAGATTCATCATACTAATGGAACACCGCCACCAACGCTCAACACCAACTCAGGGGATAGTGTTAGTTCCAAAGTTAGAAGCCTTCCTTTTAAGTATGCAAACCTTCGAATTGCTACTTCTTCTTCTTCTTCTTCTTCTATCTCTAGTCTTGCGTTGAATCAAACCCAACAGATTCATCATACTAATGCAAATTATGAAACTGGGCTCCAACATATTCCTCTTTCTTCCTTAGCGTTGTATCCACAAAGACAAAGTATATGGTCATCGCCGGACGATCGGCTTGGAGGTGTTGATATGCATCTTTACTTGTATTTATTTATGTATGCATGTGTTTATTTGTATCAATTTGGGTATATATATTTTGGCGGCTCCAGGGTTTTCTTTAAAAAACTTAAATTATTATACAAAATTTCATAAAAGAACTCATATATTGACAAAGAAAAAACTCACACACAAATACATTAAGTAATCGTTGCATAATAATGATGCGAGCTACATCTCTTTCAAATTATATTATTAAATTATTAATGAGAATTAATGCAAGTTACATCTCTTAAAAATTATATTATTAAATTATTAAGGGGATGTTAAGGGGGTAAAAGTTTAATTTTGTTGGGCCTAAAATAATTTAGGATGGTCACAAATTTTATTTTAAGGTTAAAAAAATAATAAATTTCTTAAAAATTATATAGAATTTTTATTTATTTATACACATATATCCTCTAGATTTTTTAGGATACTTTACCAATAGGTTTTTTAAAATCCTAACCACTTTTTTATAATTTAAAAGTCTAGATTTTGCTATATCAGCATTCCACTAACAATACTCTTAAAATAATAAAATATTTTTGCAAAGAAAACAATTAAGAATGATTAAGATTTAAAGAAATTTATTTGGTAGAGTATCCTAAAGATTTGAATCCGTATATGTTTGAAGCTTTCGAAGAGAGTAGAATTTACCTTTTAAATTTTTTTTTTTTTTGAATTAATATTTGGTTATTTTTGTAGGAAATTATTTGTGTAATGGATATTACCCTGACTATCAAGAAAACTATCTCTCAAGTGCAAATCCTGGTTTTGAGGGCGCATCCACAAGTAATTGGGCCAACCAAAATGACCTTGGTGGATACCATGCAGCTAGTGTGTTACAAGGAAGGGGAGATAGTTTAATGAATGCAAATTTGAACTTGCTCGGTGGTGGAAGGAGTCAAAATTCTTCGTTTGATCATCCACGTGAAGTAATTGAAAGTAATAGACCCAATGCAGACTATGGTTACTGCCAAAACTTCGGGGCTCCTGGTTGTTTGAGGAATCAACAAAGCTTTGGTGGTGTTGGATATCAAGGTGGTGGCATGTTGCACTCATTACAAGGTAATGATACTTGCAATGATATTCTTCTGTGGGCGAACACTCAAGAAGGTTCCCAGTTTTTACAGGATATGTTGGTTTCAAGGAACCAAGAGATTATAAATAATTTACTTGATGGGGTTATTGATTCTTTATCAAAGCTGATGATTTCCAAACATGGATACTATTTCTTTGGTAAGCTTGTTGAGTCAGTCAATTACCATCAGTTGCAGCAAATCGTGGTAAACATAACCCGTGAATCGCTTACTAGACTATCATCAAATTTACACGGGTAATATACCTTTTTAACACTCATTTTTTTTTTTTTCATTATAAACTATTTATGTTTTATGCTTCTAATTTTACTAGATTGATGATTGAATTTTCATGCGCAGATCAAAATCACTTCAAAAGCTTATCAAAGTGCTTGTTGAAAAACCACCATTGATTTCTGAGGTGATATCCGCTCTATCTGGGGAATTCTTAAAATTGATGAAATATCGAACGGGATCTTTAGTTATTATAAAATGTTTGGAGGTTGCTAATGCTCAAAGTGAGGTAATTCCATTAGACTTCTTCCATTCCTTGTTCATTACATAGTGATAAATTCGTAATATAACACCTCTTTTAGTTCTAGAGATCCAAAAACATGAAATCATATACTTTGATTAACTATATGTTTCCATGATTCTATTTGAATTACAGGATAATTTGTTGTCCTTACTACTTTACCATTGTCAATATTCTTTTGAGGT
The DNA here is from genome assembly GCA_023736055.1 of Quercus glauca. NCBI lineage: Eukaryota > Viridiplantae > Streptophyta > Magnoliopsida > Fagales > Fagaceae > Quercus > Quercus glauca. The sequence continues at coordinate 78,843,947 of CM043319.1, forward strand.
TTATTTAGTTTGGACTTTGGAGTTATATGTTTAGAATAGTTAGTAATAAAGCCAAAATGTAGAATATTTTATAGTTATTTGGCAACGATTAATTTGAATTATCTTTTCTGGTTCAGTTACTATACGACGCAGCAATAAACAACTTGTGCGAGCTAGCCAAAGATGAAGAAGGATGCATATCCTTAAACAAGTTCATCACAAGTAGCAGAGGGTCAGGCAGAGAACAACTCCTACATGCAATTGCAGAAAGCTCACTATACCTCTCTCAAGATCCCTCAGGGTACCAATTTCTTTTAACATCCTATTTTGTGCATGGTTTAACTTAAAATTTTTTCCCCCAAGTGTGCTTAATTTTTTTTTTTCATATGCAGTTGTTTAACTAATGGGTTTTTTTTTTTTTTTTTTTTTTTTTTTTTTTTTTTTTTTTTTAGGAACTATGTTTTGCAACATGTCCTAGGACTCGATGATCCTCAAGTCACTAACAAAATATGCTTACGTCTGAAAGGTCACTATGCACACCTCTCTTCACAGAAAGGTGGCAGTTATGTGGTAGAAAAATGCTTGAACTCTGTCGGGATGAATTATGTGATTGAGGACTTTCTAAGCTACAACAGGCTCTGTCAACTTGCTCGGGATCAATATGGTAACTATGTGATCCAAGCAGCATTGAAAGCCACTAAGGTAAACATTTTGAACTATATAGCTATGGACATTTCAGCTTTTATGCACACTAGGAAAATATTCCTATTCTTCACTGCTGATGAATAACATTGATTTTGCTATCTTCAAAGGCAAGTGATCTTTTATAGGTAAAAATTAAAGTATATTTTGGTTATTAGTTATCATAAAGACTGAAAACATTTGCATGCATTTCAAATGCAATTTTCATTAACCTTTAGCATGCCATGAGTAAGCCTAAGCTTCCTGATTATTGGTATTTAATTGCTAATTTACCTTCTAAATTTCCAATTGTTCCATTTTTGTCTTCTAGCGTGTAAACAGCCTATATCATGAACGACTTCTAATGATCCTGCAAGGGAATATGGCTACTCTCCAGTCTGGATATGGAAGAAATGTGTACAGTTTGATTGTCAAAGGGGTTCCACTTGATTGAGCATGATCATAACTCAGAATGAACCAACCTTCAGTGTGAAGAAAAAGTGTTATTTGCGTCCTTGTTAATGCTTTGTTAGTTAGTTTGTTTAGCATATATGGGTACAGCCTTTGTACTCTTGTAGGTACCTAGAGAAGTGTGCAAGTCTATTTTAGGCATAGGGTTTTGTTAATGTATGCCTTAAGGACATATGTTAACAAAACCCTTTAGATATATAATTTTTGAAAATCTCACTTTCTGTAAGTTAATTGAAGTGGGTATATTGTAGGTCCTTTTTTTTTGTCTCTCATGAAATTGACCTTGTTTTTAGGTCTGCATGATTTATGTAAACTCTAATGTTGTTATGGTTTTTTTGTTAGGGATTTTATTTTATATATTAAATTTGTCTACAATTCTAGCGTGGATCTATTATAAGTATTTTCACTCTACGAGCATGCCTAACTCAAAATTGTTGCCCTTATCTATTTTGTAGAATTGTACAAGATATTTTAGTAATGGACTTTTATAAGTTTGTATTGTACTAGCGATGTAAATTATGAATTTTTCTCGACTCATATAAAGGATAGCCTTATGATGTAACTAATACAATTGAACAATATATTTCCTTTGCTATTTTTCCAATCTTTGATTGACGACACAAAAGGAAAGAAGAGAAATTTATGAATTAAACATGTCACATGCAAAGAAACACACAATCAACTCTTTTATTTGTGGTGAGCCTTCGCTTTGACATATGTATTTGGTCATATCTATTACTAAAGTGGTGAGCCTTTCCTTTTTCGTGTGTGAGAGTTTGATCTTTGAAAATTGTTGACTTTACTCCCACAAAACAAAATTTTCACCCACCTTAGCAATTGTTAAATAGGCTTATAGGCATGTTTGAGTGAGGGTTTTGGTTTTCTTGTAAATAAGGAATGAAGGTATGAAACAGATACGTTCCTTTTTTTTCTTTTTTTTAGACTACCTCTTGTAATCAACAAGTACGATCCGATAAATATTGAAAATTATAAATAAATAAAAAAGAATAAATAGCCATTATTATTATTTTATCAGCTATTGTACTACAAGAACATTTGCCTATAGTTTTTAATATTAGTAGATGCTACTTTGTCCACCTTTCACTACCACCACAACCACAATTTTATCATATATATATATATAGATATATATAGATAGTAGATACTATTTTGTAGGCAAAGACACGTATTGTCCATAAAATTCTTTAGTATCTTTTAGTTTGCATTTTTTTTTTTTTTTTCAACAAAAAAAAAAGTGATGATGCTAAAAATTGTTAGTAGGTCTATCATCCAAACCCGCGGTCTTCTGCAAAAGGTGAAGAGTAGTGAAGTTGCAAAAAATAGAAACACCTTTAAAGAGCAGCAGTGTGGCCTATGACCCTTCGAAGTTTAAGTCAAAAACTCACAATAAACTTTGAAGAATGAGTTTTCGAATAGTGTTTTTTGCGTACCTCGAAATTGGGATGTCTTGGTGTTTATATAAAGGTCTCTAGACGACCACCTTAGCTGAATTGTAGGGACTTGGTGTTATCCCTCAGCTAACTTGTCGGAGTTGGGATCTATCCCATAGTCGATTTGTTGGAGGTGGGAGTTATCCCTTAACTGATTTGTAGGAGATGTGACGAGTTATCCCTTAACCAACAATCGTGTGAATGTATGAGAGTCTTAGATGACGCGAGCGTTGTAACGTGGGCTTAGTATACGCATTTTTACCCATCCATCCTTGTGGGCGATGGATGAATGTGGAGGTCAAGCTCGCAAATATTTACTCGTTAGCTTTTGTGCATGACGTGCATCTTGTTGGAGTAGTGATATCTTGTGTTAGTTACATTTAGTTTTCCATTTCTGATAGGTAGGTATTTTCAGAAGACTAGCTCATTTGGAAAGACTAGCTCAATTAGGAAGACTAGATATGGAGTTAGTTGAAAAGTTCCCCATAAAAAATTTTGTTTTTTCTTCTACATTAAAAGATATATAGGTGATGAATAATTGAAAAGGGCAAGGCTACAGCTTATAATTCATATCCCAAAATAGTTTTTTTTTTTTTTGGATAGGAAACATACATTTTAACTTGCTCTTCCTTAATTTTCATTTATTGTGCAACTACAGAATTGGCTTCTTTGACTTTCCCGCATTTCTCATAATTATTCAAAGAATAATAAGAATTTTGTAAGATTAATGGATCATCTTTTATTTTTGTACCATTTTGCTATCACGCGATATGATTTATGACAAGACATTATGTGCGTATTACAAATCAAAGACTTAGTTGATTTTATCGTGTATTACAATATTTCATAATCAAAAGGACAAGGGCCTCTCTAAAGACAATCACTTCTTCTTTCATTTGCATCAACTAACCTATATATCTATGACCTTTGTTCAAAATGGAAAAGCAAGGCATTAATATAAAATCCATTAAATCTAAATAAGGTTGCGTTTGTATCTTGGATTTGGATTTAAATCAGTTGGTTTTAAATATTTGGATTTAATTCTTAAAAAAGCCTTGATTTCAAATTCTTAAATTTTAAAATCCCTTATTTGGGTCTATTTTACATGTAAAATGATTTGAAATTTAGAATTGTAAATTTTATTTTTTTTTCTTGAAAAATTTAAATTTATTGTTTGGCTATCAAAATTCAGATTTATACTTTTTGTGGGTGAGAAAGCCCAACGCCATATGTTGGGCCTGAGGCCCAGTTCAGATACGACTCTCTGTCCGAAGAGGATAAAAGTATCAATGCTTTGCCGTCCCGGTGGAGGTGCAATCCATAAGGGACAGACGCACCGTCCGAAGACAATCTAGTTGGGCCGAAGGTACCTTACCCAACAGAGCTGCTCAGAACTTAATCGAGTAGATATGCTGAAGAGCCTCATGCCAGAGCTGAGCTTCGGGGACGTCCAAAGGCGTAGCTATCATGAAATATCTTACCAATAAAGCTGCCACCGCCACATTTAATGCACTGCAGCAACTTTCCTGGCCGCATTTATGTGGAGAAGACACCTGAACAGTGCATCTTCACCCACCACCACTCACTGTGGGTTAAAGCAAACGGTTGATGTGACTAGTACTCAAGTGGGCGCCTAGATGGAGGACAAGTGTGCGGTGAAGATGGGAAAAGAATGTGTATATAAAGGAAGCAAGTCTCGCAGAGGAAAGGGGGGAAAAATTGTATTCACTAAGTCTTTATATACTAATCCTCTTCGGACCAAAGAGTTTTCCTGTCAAAAAAGCCTGTCTCACTCCTTTTTTCTTATAGATGGTTTTTGCTTGTACGAACCGTTGCTAAATCCGCTAATAGGCCAGTTGTTCAACCCATTCTCTACAAATTTATTGTTGGGAATTTGTTGGGCTCACAATACAGGGAGTTGGTATCAGGCCCAACAAATTTGGACCCTACAATTGGCGCCGTCTGTGGGAAGCAGCTTGAGCGAAGGTGGAAGCAACACCTCAAAAGATGGCTGAACCAAGGCAACGACCAGCTGAGTCCAGGTCATCTAAGCACACCGATCCCTTTCTTCATCTGGAACGGAGGCAGGATCGTGAGGGAAGTGTACACACCGCACATGACGATCAAAACCAGTCGCATGGGGAGAGCCACATGTCCCATACAGAGAAGAACAAAGACATGCAGAAGGAAATAGACAGGCTCAAAAGGGAGTTGCGCCGTGCAAAGAGGAAGCGCAGTCCCTCGTATTCTGACGAAGATTTTGAGGATGAACAGGATGTTGGCTATAAACAGAAACATCGAACGCCGGTCAGCGAATCCTTTACCTATGAGGAAATGCGTCATGACGAGAGGAACCCTCAAAATCCCTTACCGAGGGGCGCAGGGAATGATGCTATGAGCAAAGCTCTCGATCAGATCTCCAGGTCTCCTTTTACACGTAATATCGAGGGTGCCAGACTTCCCAGGCGTTTCCACCAACCTACATTCACCATCTACAATGGCCGGACCGATCCAGTGGAACACGTGAGTCATTTTAATCAGCGGATGGCAGTCCACTCTAGGGACGAAGCCCTGATGTGCAAAGTTTTTCCCTCCAGTTTGGGACCAATAGCCATAAGATGGTTCGATGGTCTGAAAGCAAACACTATTAGCTCTTTCCAAGAACTAACCCAGGCTTTTGGGTCTCGTTTCGTCACTTGCCGAAGGGTTCCTCAGTCCGTGGCCTCGCTGTTGTCCGTCAGCATGAAAGGGAACGAGACTCTGAAGTCGTACTCAGATAGATTTTGGGAAACATACAATGAGGTAGAGGAAGACTGTGAATCGATGGCGGTTAGCTCTTTTAAACTGGGCCTCCCCACTGAACATCCCTTGAGAACATCCTTGACGCGCAACCCTGCCACCAGTATACGCCAGTTGATGGACAGGATCGATAAGTACAAAAGAGTGGAAGAAGATCAGCAGCAGAGTAAGGGGAAGGAGAAGGTTATCCCTCAGGAGGGGAGGGATTTCAGGTCGGACAGGCAAAATCACAACAGGCCGAGGAAGGACTGGACCGGACAGAGCGCAGCAAACTTCCAGGCGGTCAATGCGGTTTTTCGCGAACCAGTACACCAAGTCCTGGATAAGATAAAAAACGAACCATTCTTCAAGAGGCTGAACAAGATGGTAGGAAACCTTGAAAGGCGCAACCACAATCTTTACTGTCAGTATCACCTTAATCATGGACATACAACAGAGGATTGCAGGAGCCTGTGGGATCATTTGGATCAGCTAGTCAGCGAAGGCAGACTAAAGCACCTCCTACACCACTCATACGGACAGGGAAATCAGACAAGCACGGGGCCTAGGAGAGGCAACTCAGTGAAACCTCCCTTGGGGACAATCAATGTCATTTTTGCTGCACCTGGGAGGACAGGGTCCCACCCATCCAGGGTATTGTCAGTAGCCCGAGTACCCTTGGAAAGTGTTAACAGAGAGCCGAAGAGACACAGGGTGGATATTCCAGTTTTGGGCTTTTCGGAGGAGGACAAAGTAGGGACTATCCAGCCGCATGACGATGCCCTAGTAGTTACTCTAAGAATAGGCGGATATGATGTCAGGAGGGTAATGGTAGATCAGGGTAGCGCAGCAGAGATTATGTACCCAGACCTATACAAGGAGCTGAACTTGTCCCCCGAGGACTTGACTCCGTACAGTTCTCCTTTGGTCAGCTTCGATGGCAAAGTGATCATTCCGAAGGGGCAGATTAGATTGCCTGTGCAAACCGGTCCTGAAACTGTGGAAGTGGATTTCATAGTAGTGGACACCTACTCGCCCTACACCGCTATAGTAGGCAGACCTTGGCTTCATACCCTTGGGGCAGTATCCTCCACACTACACCAGAAAATTAAGTATCCGTCCGAAGGAGCAGTCGAAGAAATCCGTGGAAACCAGTCTACGTCCAGACAATGTCTCGTGGCGGCCATCCAGCACCATCCTCAGGCTGAGACCTCGGGCTGTAACGAAGGGAAATTGTAGCAATTAAAGTCGTCGGTGCTGGACACCGAAGCTTCGGCCAAAGAGGCAGAGTGCGAAAGCTTGGTAAGGGTGGTTATCGGTAACGACCCAGAGAAGTTCTTTCAAGTTGGATCCATGCTTCCCCCTCAGGAGAAGGAGGGGTTGATAGAGTTCCTTAGAGCCAACGTTGACGTATTCGCATGGGACCCCGCGGAAGCCCCAGGAGTAAGTCCAGAATTCATCTGCCACCACCTAAACGTTAATCCCACCATTATCCCTAAAAAACAACCACTCCGACGACCGTCAAGGGAACACGCTGACGCGGTCAGGGATGAAGTGATGAAACTCAAGCAGGCAGGGGCCATTAAGGAGATCTTCTACCCCGAATGGCTGGCTAACACGGTGGTGGTGAAAAAGAAAAATGGGAAATGGCGGGTGTGTGTGGACTTCACCGATCTTAATAGAGCTTGTCCGAAGGATCCGTTTCCAATGCCGAAGATAGACCAATTAGTTGATGCTACTGTCGGACATCCTCGGATGAGTTTCTTAGATGCCTTTCAAGGTTATCATCAGATACCCTTGGCTCTCGCCGACCAAGAGAAAACATCTTTCGTAACCCCGGTGGGAAATTATCACTACAAGGTGATGCCGTTCGGCTTAAAAAACGCAGGGGCTACCTATCAGAGGATGATGACGAGGATGTTTGAGCCACAGCTGGGCAAAAGCATGGAGGTTTATATTGACGATATGGTGGTTAAAAGCAAGATTATTGCCGAACACATTGGGGATCTCAGGGATATCTTCGAAATTCTGAGGGGACACAGATTGCGCTTGAATGCCTCCAAATGTTCGTTCGGTGTTGGATCAGGCAAATTCCTTGGGTATATGGTCACACACAAGGGAATCGAAGTTAACCCCGATCAAATAAGGGCCATCAAAAACTTGCGAGCTCCTCGGAATCCCAAGGAAATTCAGAAGCTGACTGGGATGACCGCTGCCCTTAATCGGTTCATTTCCAGATCAGCAGACAGGTGTAGGCCTTTCTTCTCGTTAATCAATAGGTGGAAGAATTTTGAATGGACAGAGGAATGTGCTATTGCCTTCCAACAACTTAAGGATTACCTGGCTAAACCCCCCATCATGTCCAGTCCCCAGCTAGACGAAGTCTTGTTTGCTTACATTGCCGTGGCCCCTAACGCTGTAAGTTTGGTGCTGGTCCGAACAGACTGTGGAGTGTAAAAGCCAGTCTACTACGTAAGCAAGTCGCTACAAGAAGCTGAAATCCGCTATTTGCCACTAGAGAAAGCCATTCTGGCCGTTGTGCTAGGTACTAAGAAGTTGCCCTATTATTTTCAAGCTCACACCGTTATAGTCCTTACCCAACTCCCACTCAGAGCCGTACTCCGAAGCGCCGACTACACAGGAAGAATTGCCAAATGGGGGACGATGCTAGGGGCTTTTGATATCAAGTACATGCCGCGCACATCAGTGAAGGGCCAGGTCCTTGCGGACCTGGTAGCCGAGTTCACAGAGCCCCATTTAGAGGAAGCATCACAAACTCTAGGCGCGGGAGGAAGGCAAGTCAGTACGATTGCGTCACAAAACACCTTGCCCTGGGAAGTGTATGTAGACGGAGCATCGAATCAGAGGGGCTCAGGCGTAGGGCTAGTGTTGATATCCCCCGAGAAAATCATCATTGAAAAAGCCTTAAGGCTAGACTTCTCAGCAACGAATAACGAGGCAGAATATGAGGCTCTATTGAGGGGGATGAAGATGGTGCGAAGGATGGGAGGAAAGTCCGTTGAGATATCCTCAGACTCAAAGTTGATCGTCGGCCAAGTGCTGGGAGAATTTGAGGCGAAAGACGAGAGGATGCAAGGATATCTGAACCTGGTCAAGTCCCTACAGTCGGAGTTTGAATGCTTTACCCTTCGGCACGTCCCTAGAAGTGGCAACACGCATGCCGATTCTTTGGCTACACTCGCCACCTCTTCGGCGCAGGAATTACCAAGGGTCATCCTGATTGAGGACGTACAGAGGCCTACGGAGTTAAGAAAAAAAGTACTCCAAGTTCACTGCGTCGGAACCAACCCATGCTGGATGGATCCCATCATCAAGTTCTTGAGGGACGATGTGTTGCCCGAAGAAAGGGTGGAAGCGGACAAAATACGGAGAAAAGCTACAAGGTTCTGGCTGTCCGAAGGCCATAAACTGTACAAACGATCCTATTCGGGCCCATATCTGTTGTGCATGGCCCCCGAAGCGGCTGAATTAATGTTAGAAGAACTGCATGAAGGAATCTGTGGGAGCCACACTGGAGGGAGATCTTTAGCTCATCGAGCTATTACTCAGGGTTATTGGTGGCCAAACATGCAGAGGGAGGCTCATGAATACGTGAAAAAGTGCGACCAGTGCCAGCGGTTTGCGCCAAGCATACATCAACCTGGTGGAACCCTTAATCCGCTATCCAGTCCATGGCCTTTTGCCCAATGGGGTCTGGACATCGTAGGCCCTTTCCCTAAGGCAGCAGGAAACAGGAAGTTCTTGCTGGTCGGAACGGACTACTTCACCAAATGGGGGTAGAAGCTGAGCCTCTAGCAAATATCAGAGACGTGGACGTGAAGAAGTTCATTTGGAAAAACATCATCACCAGATTTGGAGTCCCACATACTCTCATCTCGGACAACGGCCTTCAGTTCGATAGCAAAGCTTTTAGAAGCTATTGCAGTGAGTTGGGAATCACAAATAGATACTCCACCCCCGCCTATCCCCAGGGGAATGGGCAGGCCGAAGCCACCAATAAAGTCATAGTTAACGGGCTAAAGAAGAGGCTGGATGATGCGAAGGGTAGATGGGTAGAGGAACTACCCCACGTATTGTGGGCGTATAGAACCACGCCTCGAAGGTCCACTGGGGAGACCCCTTTTGCGATGACCTATGGGGCTGAAGTTGTTATACCTCTCGAGACTGGGTTCCCCACCTACAGGATTAGCTCTTTTGACCCAACCAACAACGATAGGCAGCTGGAAAAGAGTCTGGATCTGATTGAAGAACGAAGGGAAAGCGCAATGGTCCGATTGGCGCACTACCAACAGAAACTTAAACAGGGCTATGACATCAATGTGAGATTGAGACCCCTTGAGCCTGGTGATCTTGTCCTAAGGAAGGTGGTAGGGAATGCAAAGAATCAAGCATGGGGAAAACTGGGGCCGAATTGGGAAGGTCCATATCGTATCACTTCGAGGGCAGACGTTGGAGCATACTTCCTGGAAGACCTGGATAATCATGTAATGCCCCGGCCATGGAATGTAAATAACCTCAAAAGGTACTACTATTAAGAGAATTTTTCTTTCAGTCATGATTGCACTTTTGTTACACTAGTTTTTCTCAAGTGTTTAAACTTAAATCCAAGCATGCCTGTAGTCCTCGGACCAGATGACTTGGGTTAGTTAACATTCCCTCACAATTTCTCAAGTGTTTAAACTTAAATCCAAGCATGCCTGTTGTCCTTGGACCAGATGACTTGGGTTAGTTAACACTCCATTACGATTTCTCAAGTGTTTAAACTTAAATCCAAGCATGCCTGTAGTCCTCGGACCAGATGACTTGGGTTAGTTAACATTCCCTCACAATTTCTCAAGTGTTTAAACTTAAATCCAAGCATGCCTGTAGTCCTCGGACTAGATGACTTGGGTTAGTTAACACTCCATTACGATTTCTCAAGTGTTTAAACTTAAATCCAATCATGCCTGTAGTCCTCGGACCAGATGATTTGGGTTAGTTAACACTCCCTTACGACTCTCATAAGTGTTTAAACTTAAATCCAATCATGCCTGTAATCCTCGGACCAGATGACTTGGGTTAGTTAACACTCCATTACGATTTCTCAAGTGTTTAAACTTAAATCCAATCATGCCTGTAGTCCTCGGATCAGATGATTTGGGTTAGTTAACACTCCCTTACGACTCTCATAAGTGTTTAAACTTAAATCCAATCATGCCTGTAGTCCTCGGACCAGATGATTTGGGTTAGTTAACACTCCCTAACGATTCCCATAAGTGTTTAAACTTAAATCCAATCATGCCTGTAGTCCTCGGACCAGATGATTTGGGTTAGTTAACACCTTTACGTTGTTAGACTTAGAATTCATGTTTAAACTTAGAATTCAACCGTGCTCACGATCCTCGAACCAGGTAATCGCACTAAATACGCATTCACATTATTAATCCATTCTGATGCTTGGCGGAATACGCAGACTCAAGCTAAATTACGCCAACTTTTATTACCATAGGGCCATGATTAGTTACGCGTAAAAGAATACCATGGTTTTGATTTATCCTTGATTATCAAACTATCATTGTTAGCCGTAATGGCAACTTAACAAACACCAGAAAAGCAACAAAGAGTAAAAAGAATCCATTTCCTTCATTGAAAAGATAATTTCGTTACAAAATGGATGACAAAGGGTCCTAGCTGTTACATGAGCTAAACATCCTAAACCTTGTCTTGAGGCACTGGATTGGGCTTTGGCAGTTCACCCGCATCCCCGGTCTGAAGAGGTGCCTGACTTGTCTCAGCTGGGGCTGGAAGATCCTGACCGGCCGACGGAACTTCCGGGGCATCTGGCAGGTCACTTATATCAGGGTGATAATAGACGCTCTCGGGTTGCCTAAGGGCAGACTCTGCAAGGACTCCAGCCGCATCAAGGCATTTGGCCCACGTCATTTCGCAGTAGTCTCTGCACACTTTGGCGAGCTCCTCGGTCAGCCTAGTTTGGGTCTCTTGCACCCCCAACATGTAGGCAGCCTGTTTCTCGGCCTCAACTGCTTCCTTGGCCAACTGAGTGTCCTCCTTGGCCAATTTAGCAGCGTCCCTGGCTTTGTCCAGCTCAACCCGCAACTCTTTCACCACCGCCCTCTCTGTTTCCAGATTGATCTCGGCAGTGTATAGTTGCTGTCGCTGATCCTCGGCCTGCTTCTCGGCATTTTTCAGGCCTGCCTCCACACTCCTCCTTGCTTTCACCTCCTCTTTCAGTTCCTCGGAGATGCGGGCGCAGTCGTCCTTCGCCCTGCCCAGTGCCTTCTCCACCTCCTCTCTGGATCGAGCCTCAGCCTGCACTTTGATATCTTTATCTTTATTCCATTCTTCGGCTACGAAAATTTGCTGGGCGATCTGCATGGCAACCACAAAATTTTGCGTTAAGTCACGAAAACACATGGAGGCTACAAAATAATTATTTATCTCACCATGCCTAAATCCCTTTTTAGGGACAGGAAAAGCTCTTGTTCGGTGAAGCGCCGATAGGACTCCATGTCCTTCGGAAGGAGGAGAGGTTTCTCTAACGCTTCTGCTATGCGCCCCGCTTTACCACCCGCGTAGTTTCGCAGGGACGCATCATGTGGGATGGCGGCGCCATCCAAAGTGAGCTTCGGAGACCACGCCCGAGTCTTTCGCCGCACGTCTGCGGCCACGTTCTCTTCTCGGCTATCAGTAGAAGACGCCCGTTTGCCCCTCGTATCATGGGTCGTCTTCTGCTGCTTGGGGCCCTTTGGAGGGACCACTTCTCCCTCCTCAACATCTGTCACCTCCGTCACCACCCTTTTCTTCTTCAGATCGGGCAGCGCTTTTAATCCAAGATCTGTTAGGGCTGGAGGAGGAGGGGGTGGTGGTGGAAGATTGACCTTGGGCTGGGAAGTGCCAGTACCCTTGGCCACATCCTGCTGCTTCCTGTTTTTCAACAAATTCGACAGACTCTGCATGTCGTCTTCTTCAGAGTCGTCTGGCACGGCTAGGTTCAGGAGCGGAGCAGCAGAATGCCTATCGAGCACCTCTTCGGCAGACAGAATTTCCACTTCCCCGGAGGTTTCCTATTCGAACTTGAACTGGTCGATCTGCTGGTCAGCGAAGGGGTGGAAGAAACTCTTTCCTCCTCTGCTACCGGTTCAAGGGGGACTTGTTGAACGGGCTGAACGAGCACCGGTATACCTTGCGGATTAGGATGGGGCACTGGGGCAAGGTCGAAGGGGGCTAAAAAGGTCTTCCGTGCCACATCAATGCGGTTTATGCGGCGATCCCCGAGTGTTATGGCGTTACCTCTCGGCTGGAGTTCAGACTTTGGGGTATAGCCGAGGATGAGGGGAACAGACCTAAGCTGTCCGTCCTCACTCACAAAGATCTCCGACCGAAGAAGGTAGTTCAAGGCAGCAGTATTTGTGAGACTCAGCCGAGGAGTTACGTGCCTCCTATCTGTAAACATGGCGATAGAACTGTCAGTGGATTGCAATATGGCGAAAGTCCGAATAGCTAGAAGCAAAAAAGTTAGAAAAGCTCAAGGAGGAATGTCCCACCTGGCGCCCCTGGCGTGGTTGGGCAATAAATCCCATCATGCCAGGCACCCGAGACGATCAGATAATCGTCCTTCATCCCTTTGTTGGACTTGGGAAGACCAGAGAGGAGTCTGACGACATCTGATCGGGACCTTAAATAGTACCCCGCCCCTTCTTTGGTACGACATTCGTACATGTGTACTACGTCGTGCCAGGTTAATCCCAAGCCTAAATGGCGGTTTAGGTCATCAACTGCACCTAAGATTCTAAAGGTGTTGGGTGCGCACTGGTCAGGACTAAGCCTATGGGCGGTAAGGTAACTTCTGGTGACTGGACCCATGGGGATGGTCATCCCTCCCTCCAGGAAGGCGATGATGGGGATTATCACCTCACCCTCCTCTCAGTTCAGTAATAACCCCTCCGTGGAGCAATACCTCAAGCCCACCTCCCGAGGAATGCAATATGTCACCCTAAACTTCTCTATCTGGGAGGGACTGTCCACTAGGTACTCAAATCTACCAATTGGTAACAAGGTTAGAGGAAGGGAAACACGAAACGGCGACTGGGACAATCTACCACGGGCCGAAGAGGCAATCTGAATGTAATATGAAAATCTCGGGGAAAGAACTTACGCAGAATCAAATTGGAGGATGAGCTCTGGCCTCGCGGTGAGATCGTAACGGATTCTGGAACGGGTTGAAGCAGATGACAGGAAGGGCTTTGAGAGTCTGAGCGCTTGAGTTCGCCGGGAGTTCTGAAGTTTGTAAAATGAGAAGACAATCCCATCTGGGACTTTATATAGTGGCAGGTAAAGTGGTGGGACTTACCCCGCCCAAAATTTTGAGGAGAATCTCGTCCGTTGATTTGAAATGGACCGCTAGATTTCAGGGACAAGACGCCGCCTGGAGCAATTAATGACGCCTCGGAAACGGCGCGACAGCAGCGGTTATAAAGAAGGCGCCCAAATTCATGCACGCACACGTGTGGAGTCAAAGTTCAGTGCCCTCGTTCGTCAAAGATCAAAACCCCACTTTTTCCCTTCGGATGCGAGGTAAAAAGTGAAATTTTGAGGGGCTATTGTGGGTGAGAAAGCCCAACGTCATATGTTGGGCCTGAGGCCCAGTTCAGATACAACTCTCTGTCCGAAGAGGATAAAAGTATCAATGCTTTGCCGTCCCGGTGGAGGTGCAATCCATAAGGGACAGACGCACCGTCCGAAGACAATCTAGTTGGGCCGAAGGTACCTTACCCAACAGAGCTGCCCAGAACTTAATCGAGTAGATATGCTGAAGAGCCCCATGCCAGAGCTGAGTTTCGGGGACGTCCAAAGGCGTAGCTATCATGAAATATCTTACCAATAAAGTTGCCACCGCCACATTTAATGCACTGCAGCAACTTTCCTGGCCGCATTTATGTGGAGAAGACACCTGAACAGTGTATCTTCACCCACCACCACTCACTGTGGGTTAAAGCAAACGGCTGATATGACTAGTACTCAAGTGGGCGCCTAGATGGAGGACAAGTGTGCGGTGAAGATGGGAAAAGAATGTGTATATAAAGGAAGCAAGTCTCGCAGAGGAAAGGGGGGAAAAATTGTATTCACTAAGTCTTTATATACTAATCCTCTTCGGACCAAAGAGTTTTCCTGTCAAAAAAGCCTGTCTCACTTCTTTTTTCTTTTAGATGGTTTTTGCTTGTACGAACCGTTGCTAAATCCGCTAATAGCCCAGTTGTTCAACCCATTCTCTACAAATTTATTGTTGGGAATTTGTTGGGCTCACAATACAGGGAGTTGGTATCAGGCCCAACAAATTTGGACCCTACACTTTTAATATATAATATTTAGTTTTGAAAATATTATATTAAATTACTTTTTTTGTTGAAATTGTGCTAAAATATAATTATATTTTGAAAAATTAAGATTTTAAAAAGTTATATATAAAGTTAAAAGCTAAAAATTTGTCGAATAAGTTGGAGGCAACTCAAACTTGCTGAGTAAAAGAAGAGACCTCATGTTAGAGAGTATGAGGTTGTGCCATGTGACACATTCTTTGAAGTTCTCTTTATTTAGGCTTCTAAATCAACAAAGTTTGCATTTATATCAAAGTATTAGTTCATTAAATTAGTCAATAGAATAAATGCATATATATAATTATCTATATTTGTGCATTAATTATTTATATTAAATGAATTTATATGATTATTTTTATAAACTCTATATAAGAGATAATTTTTAGTTGGAATAATAATAATAATAAATTTAGAATATGACATTCTTACTTATGTTTAGTTGCTAAATCTTTAAATTTCCTAACTCGTTTCAGTTGCATGTAATATATATATATATATATATATACACACTATTAATAAGAAGATTCCCCTGTTTCATTTTTAATTTTGGAGTACCAAAATATCCTTATACAAATTTTGAAATAACATACTCTTTAGTTAAAAAAAATTTTCCCTACAAAAAAGCAAAAAAGGTTAAAACAGTAATACTATCTCACGTACAAAAGAAAAAAAAATTGTTATTCTCACCACTCATTTGTATTCAAATATCTGATTCCTATTTGTATTTGTAATTTATTTGAATTCAAATACTTCAATTATCTTTATTAAAAAAAAATACAAAATTACTTCTTCCAAAAAATGTTAAAAGAGTAATACTATCTCACGTACAAAAAGAAAAAAAAAAACCATTATTCTCATCACCCATTTGAATTTAAATGTCTGATTCCTATATGTATTTGTTATCTATTTGTATTCAAATAATTCAATTATCTTTATCAAATATATATATATACTACAAAATTACTTCTTCAAAAAAAAAAAAAAAAACTCATTATTTCATGTAAAAACTATTCATTCTTATCCCGAAATTTCTATATATATATTTTTTAAATTCTTTAAAACATTCCAAAATTTTTGTTATCTAAATTTCTATACAATTATCACAAATTCTCATTCATCCACACTAACATATGTCATCTTTCTTTTGTATAAATCTCAATTTTTTTTACTTATCATAATTCTTATCTCAATCAATAAATTCAAATGTCCCATTGGGTTTCAATTTCTTAGGGTTCTTTATCTCATTTTTAAACATTATTCCACATTACCTTACCCCTTTCTTTAAAAAAAAAAAAAATACACGGTTATTTATATATCATTTTTGAACTATAAAACTAAACCAAAAAAAAAAAAAAAGCATTATCGTACGCGCAAAGTGCGTGTGATGAGTCTAGTATATATATATATATATATATGTGAGTGTATGTGTGTGTAATAGAATAAATATATTTATTTTGTTATAGCATAATGAAATTTTAATATCATTTTTCTAAGATTTATATGAGAAGTAATTTTTTTTTTTTTTTTTTTTTTTTTTAATGTGAGAAACAATTGAAACACTATATCATGCAACAGTTGAAGCAATGTCCAACAAAAAGGGGGGAAAATTAGTAACACAATCAAGAATGTTAAAAATAATAATTGAAGGATATATGCATTTTTTTTAGTAAGCATGAAACATGCTTATCAGCCACTATATCATGCAATTTTCGATTTGTGAACACACACACACATATATATAGTATGATCAAATCACTACACTACTCTTAGTGTTTTTCTATTTTGTTTATAAAATAACAAAAGATTACAATTTTTTACAAGAAAATTTATTGAAATTTTTTTTTACACATCAATTATTGGGGATTTGAATCATGAATGTCTCTATTGGAAATTGAGATGCCAACCAACCCTATAAGATTCTTGGTAAAATTTATTGAAATATTGGAGAAAACTAATAATAAGTTGCACACACATCATGCGGAAATTCAGCTAGTAGGCACTTAAAGACTCAAATTGTTATTGTTTTAGAGAGCCAGTAAAGGGTTCCATGGAGATTTTTCCTCCTGCCAACTTTAATGGAACACCACCACCACCAACAACTGGTACAAGGTAATGATATTGTTATGTGGGCGAACATTCAAAATATGTTGGTTTCAAGGAACCAAGAGACTATAATGATTTCCAAACATGGGTACTATTTCTTTAGTAAGCTTATTGAGTCTGTCAATGACCATCAGTTGCAGCAAATTGTAGTAAAGATAATAACCCTGCAACCTCTTGATTGTTGAAAAAACACCCTTGATTTTTGAGATGATATCAACTCGAGGAATTCTTAGAATTGATGAAATATCGGACATGATCCTTAGTTATTATAAATTGTTTGGAGGTTGCTAATACTCTTGGCTTAAATGTATAATGACAAATCATTATAGTTTGGTAGAACATCTTGCGCTTGGAGGATATTGTTACATCTCTTGTATTGGAAGCTAACTAGCTATCTTTGAATTAAAATCTTCAGTCTCAATACTAATTTTGGTGATGCACAGGCTAAGGCCAAAAATCTGCAAAGATCTCACGGCAAGTTACTTTTGGAACAGGGGTAAGAAACTAAGACATATAACTTCAATTTCAAAAAATTTGAAGAAAAAAGATCTTAATCCCTAGTAGAAGCGTAGAACACAATCCAGTTCCCAAACAACTTTTAACTTCTCAAATGGAGAGAAAAATTCACAGGCAAACAGTTAATAGTGGAGTATCTAAGATACAACACCTAAAAAACCAAGATTTTACCCTTCATACTATAAGTGAATACAACTAGCGACTGTGTACCATTTAAAATAATAATAATAATAACCACACAATTGTATTTTCTAAAAATGTAAGCATCTATAAAAAATTCACCATATAAATAGATTGGGATAATTACACTTTACCAACCTGTGGTTTGCCTCTAATTCTATGTGCCTACCTATGGTTTCAATTTTGACACTTTACCCACCTGTGATTCTCACCGTGAGTGTGCCGTAACCCACCTCTCCACTTTCCGTTACTCTAACACAAAATAAGTAAAAAAACAAACCCCAAAACGGATCAAAACACTCTCATTCAAATTTTAAACATGAAGAACATCCCCAAAATAATAAAGATCACAAAACAATAAAGACTAAAGACTAAGCAATAAACACTAAAGACTAAAAAATCAAGCTAATCTAAAATAAAGACTAAAAGACTAAAGACATAACAATAAACACTCTCACACCAAATGAGGCCCAGTTTTCTTTTTTCTTTTTTCTTTTTTCTTTTTTTATGTGTGATCTTTTTACGTTATACTGTTGTTCAAAATTCCAAATAGCCCAATTGATCTCACCGGTAACCTCTTCCTGGAACCCATACTCTACCACCAAACTTCACCCACGGCTCTGCTGAAGGCCATCGAAGAGGTCCTCATCAAGATCCCCGGCGATCTCACAGTCTTCCCTCTCCACCAGGGCGATGACATCGTCGCCGCCCTCGCCTATGTCGCAGATGAGTCCAATGGCCTCTAGTGAAAGACGAAGCTGGGGGAGAGGATAGAGAGTATATTGGCTGATCCGACTCAACCTATGCCTACGCCTGATCCGACGACATTGGCTGTCGATGGTGGGTGTCCAAACTCAACAACGGCAGGACAAGTGGTGGGTTTCCTCCAAAATCAAACTTGACTCGATCCGACTGTGAAAACCCATCTCCATCCAAATCACTGCCCAGATTGGTGGAGATCTCTTGATCTTCGACCAGGTGGAGATCTCGTGATCTCCGACAAGTTTTCCTGCATCTCTCTTCATCGCCGTTGCTCCCAGTTTCAACTGAAACCAATCTGCCACTGTGGACAACTAACTCAACTCGATTCATTTCTTCTCTTTGGTTGACCGCGGGTCACGTTTTCTACCATCTAATTTTTCTGGGTTTGAGAAGTCTGGATTTGAAATTGGGGTTTCAAATATATGTCTGGGTTTGAATCCATTTGTTCTTATTTTATTTGTTCTTAAGTTCCTGGGATTGTATACATGCTTGATTTGAATTCATTTGTTCTTAAGTTCCTGGGTTTGAATTCATTTGTTCTTAAGTTCCTAGGATCAAATGTTGTGCTATATTTTGGGGTTGTATTTTGATAGATTTATGTTTGATGGAATTACTTGATTTGATTTGTATTATTTTTCTGGATGCATGTTCTTCGTGTTTGTGTGTGTTCTTCATGTTTGTGAATGGTGAGGAACTAATAGCATATTTTAATCTTTTTTTTCTTTTGTTTCTTTTGTTTTTCTTGTTTTGGAAGGAGAGAGATATAAAATGGGTGTAAAAAGACTTATTTACCCTTCTTTTTTAACAGAGGTAGGTTACGGCATACTCACGGTGAGAACCTCAAGTGGGCAAAGTGTCAAAATTGAAACCACGGGTAGGCACATAGAATTAGAGGCAAATCACATGTGGGTAAAGTGTAATTATCCCAAATAGATTTAACGATATCTACATTCTTAAGAGGAACCTAAAGACGTAAAATTCTTTACCACCATTGCAATTTCACAATCGACAAGTTGTGTAGACTACAAAGCAGAGCATACTAGGAAAATCTAGATTTCCTGCTTAGTAGTTGAACTCTTGAACTACGCATAAGACACACACTGAATGTTTTGAGATTCCAAGACAGTCCTTGCAGCTTCCATGACTACTTGTCCACTGACATAGTGCTTCCGACACACGGGCATGTAGACATCAGCCCCACCAATCAGCTCAGTTTGTGCCTCCTCTGTTTTCCTTAAGGTGAAGAATGCACGTTTACCGCAAAGTTCACAGCGAGAAGTTAATTTAGTCACAGAATCAGCCAGGGGAATTATATCCAGTACAGAACCAAAGCTCCTCCTGTCAAGAATATTTATATTCACCATTAAAAGGATCTTGTTTGAATTTCCGAGTAATGTAATACAATGCAATGTCATTTAACAGCAAAAAAGCTTTTTAAGTAATAAGCAAAAACTCTCACTGCAAAAGAATAGGTGATGATCTAAAAAGCCTTTATATGAATGGTAGTAAATTATAATCAGGTAAGAAAAAAAAAAAAGAAAAAAAGTTAGGAGCTTATAATAATTGGTCGCCTATTTAAATACCTTAAATAATCACCATCTAGTCCAGCAACTATTACTGTTTTGCCATCATTATCAGCAGCTTCACGACAGAAATCATAAAGGTCCTCAAAGAATTGAGCTTCATCAATACCAATCACATCTAACTGTCACCATATACAGGTCAAAACTAAGTATCACTCCTAGTTGTACATTAAAAAATTATGAAAGTTAAATGCAATAATGTTACCACAAAACCACCAAGTCGACAGTGCACATTTACAAAATAATGGTTACTTTATTTCAAATTGATCCAGCTAATAGATTTGTAGATTTACGCAGAGAGAAAAATAGTTCTGTATATTTACAGAAGAATGGATAACTGTCAGTTACACATGTACCGCAAATGGTGACATTGAAATACCTTATCATATGCATCAAGGCCAAATTTTTGTCTGAATGATGACAAATCTGGTAAGGCCAAGCATGGCAATTTTGCCCCATCATGTGTCACAATTGAATCCAATCCATATCTTGTATCCTTATTTGATTTTATTATTGCCACACTTCTGCATAACAGACATGCAAAAAAGAAATAAAAAATCATAGGAATAATTTCAAAAATAAGTTTAACATTATTCAGTAAAATCAGGTATTTGAATACTTGCTGCCCTGTATTAGCAAAAAGAAGCAAGGAAATTTTTTTCCAACAAAAGTTTTGGCGTTTTTGTAGTTGGCATGGGTGTGCAGTGAGATGCTTCACATAGTTGAAGTAACTCTTGAAGCAGCAATATCAACTATGGTGATAGCAGCTCCCATAGTTGCAAATTAGTTAAAATCAAAAGCTTCAGAGACAAATGGAAGAAATCCAAATCTGGTCCTGACACAATATTTTCAGCTTCAATGTAGCAGAACATTAAGAACAGACCTAGATTTAGAGGCAAATAAGAAACTTAGTCAGACATAATACGTTTACAAACTTGACTGGGCACAAGATGAGTTCATTATGCCAATAAATTCAATGAAGTTTGACATCAATTACTTCTCATAAATGTTAAGAGGTGAAATTGAGAGTGATAACTTTTATGATATCCAACATATCTTGAGAAAAATAATGGGTTTGATTTGAAGTGATACAGATCTTGCAAAAAATGACTTTAGATGTGTATACGGATAAAGAGGGTTAATGGAGGGAACTGTGTAATTTCTAGAAGGATGAGAACTGAGAAAAGATTGAGAAAGCAGTAAGGAGGAGTGATTCCATATCTTGCAAAAATGACACATAAATTGAAAGCTTCTGTTTTAATTTTGAAATTCTTTTTATGTGATTTAAATTTAGTTTGGGAACTTGAGATAAGCAAAGCAAGAAATGCCAGGAATAAACAGCTGCATTTCTCATATATAAGATCATACAACCAAGCCTTAATCCCAAAATTTTGGGGTTGAATTCTCATATATCATATCATATCATGCAAAATATTATGCACTTGTCATTGATCATGTACCACATCATACAACAAAAACAACATCCAAGCCATAATCCCAAAATTTTGGGGCTGGCTTCTCATAAGTCATCATATCATGCAAATTTTTATAAACTTGTCATTGATCTAGATTGTCTGTGAATTCTAGTATTAGACAAAACATATTTTTACCTTTTCACATCATCATAAAACCTGAACAGACTGAACACATAGATGCATCTAAAAGGATCAATATGCATTACAAAATGCAATCTTTTCAGCATTATCAGGACACTGAACAGATCAACCTACATGCTTGGCAGTTGGGCTGGCTCTATTGTTTCTGTACTGAAACTAAATGATTTTCTTTGGCACAGATTTTTTTTTTTTAACATTCCTGAAGAATGCAATAAATAAATGACCCTGATGTCTAATTAGAAAATATTTGGCATGTAACTGATATCCATTGAGGCTCACCCATTAGTGGTCTTCCTGATTCTATAAAATTTATGAAAGCACTAAGGTTTTAGGCATACATCTCTTACTCTCTCAAATGGCCCTGCTTCGCAAAGAGAGATAATCACAGGAAATGAGCCTTTTCCATGACATGAGTTAGTTGTCACTTAGATCAGGAAAATAACCTGCATCCTTTAAAATGCAAGTCATTTCTTTGATCAATTCGTAAATCTCCTTAGATTGTTTATGAGATTTATCACCCTTAAAAAAGAATTTGGCCCCATTTTGAACCTCTATTCTGCTATAACCAGGCTCCTTTATGATCCCCAATTCGCTCATCACAGCCCTAACCTCTATAACATTGTCCCAAAACCCAGAGGCAGCATAAGCATTGGACAAGACCACATATTTTCCAGGATTTTTGGGTTTTAATTCAAAAAATTTCTTTGCTGCAAGCTTTACCAAGTCCATGTCTCCATGAAGCCTACAAGCCCCAAGCAAAGCACCCCACATCACTGAGTGCTCCTTAGAAGGTGTGTCCAGAACAAACTCATACACCTCTTGTAACCGACAGCACGCCCTAAAAGATCAACCATAGCAGCATAATGTTGTCCTCTTGGCTGAATTCCATAATCTTTGCTCATAGATGAAAAATTTGCCCAACCCTCATCAACCAAGCCTCCATGGCTGCAAGCAGAAAGAACTGAATGAAAAGTAACATAATTTGGTTTGAGGCCTTCATTTTTCATCCCATGAATAGATTCCAAAACCTCTACAACTTTTCCATGCTGACCATATTCAGAAATTAAAGCAAGCCACAAAACAACATTCCTATTTAAAGACTTGTCAAAGACCTGATGCCCATCAGATAAACTACTGCATGTAAAGTACACTATTGACTACCACATATTCCCTAATTTGACACTTGATCATGACACCATGGGCCTGTTTCCCATGCTTAAGTGTTGCCAAAGTAGCCCAGGATCTGAAGACTGATGCGGAGCTATACTGATCTGGTATAAAACCAGACTGTCTCATCTTGTAATAAAGATTTAACCCTACTTCTTCAAGCCCCTTTTGCACATAACCTGAAATCATTGCATTCCATGAAACCAAGCTTTTCTCCCGCAAATTATCAAACAGAATGTGAGCAGTTCCTAGATCCCCCGATTTCACATATAATATCAACAACTTTGTCTTCGAATACTCGTTGGGATCATATCCAACAACAACCATTAGTGCATGGGATTCTTTTACCCTTCTTGTACTCTTTTCTGAATATGCATTCCTGCAATAGAAGAGCATAAGTTCCTGGTTCCACTCACACTCCCACAGTGCACAACAGCCCCACAGCTTCCCTCACTCTTCCTGAAATGCAAAGACCCTTAAACATTTTATTGAATAGGAAGTAGCTCTTGTAAGGCTCAACCTGAAAGCTGATCATAGTCGAATTCCATCAATTGAACCGATACATTGTCAAATCTACTCTTTCCTCATTCTAAAAATAAAACACGAATGTCAATTCCATCAAACCTTGAGCTTTACAACAATCACAGTACATAAGTATGTACATAGTAATGGAAAATTCCATTCAAATAGCCAAATATTCAAATTACCCAATCCACTACTGAACCTAAAGATCATGCATTTGGCACAGAAAATGATACTACCCACCAAAAAAATGCAGCATTTTATCAACAGCCTGCATTAATTAAAGCTCAAATTCAATTATAATAAATACATACATAAATATGTATGTAAAAACGGTAACATTCCATTCAGATAGTCAAATATTCATAGTACCTAATTCACCACTGAACCTAAAGATTACATCTTTGGCACAAAAACAATAGTACCCACCCAAAAAAAAAAAAAACATATAAATATTTTCTCAAAAATCTGCATAAATTCATGCTCAAAATTCAATCATAAAACATACACAAATATGTATTAAAAGGCAGCACAACTCCAATCACATAGCCAAATATTCAAACTACACTTTTCACCTAAGACATTTCATATTTGGCAGAATAACAAAACTATCCACCAAAAAAAGCAACAATCTCACAAACAACCCACTTAAATGTAAGCTCAAATTCAATTATAATACATAAATTTTAAAAGGAAACATTTCCATTCAAAAAGTCAAACTACCCAATTCAGTAGTGAACCTGAAAGATCTCATCTTTGACACTAAAACAACACCACACACCAAAAAGAGCAAAAAAAATTTCAAGCATGTATACAACACAAAGAAATAAACTAAAACTAGTGAAGGTTACCAAACCTGCCATTGCTGCTCTCAGATTGAATTCTACGAAGAAGGGTGGTGGTTTTTCCGGCGAACATGGGGCCAACGATCACGTGAATCTCTCCGGGAAACTCCGGTGGAAGAGTCGCCGGCTCCATGTGCACACCACGACTTTGGATTGAATGAATCGAACAAGTGTGAGAAAGGGTTGTGGGTTTTAGGGGAAGGAGAGTTGTTGTGGGGTTGGGATTGCATGGAAAGGACTTGGAGGTGAGGAGGGCAAGATGAGTGGTTTTGGGGAGTTGAAAAGTGAGGGCTGACAACGTTGGAGTTAGGATGGACTTCATTCTCGAAATAGTTAACATGTGTGTGTGGACTGTGGAGTGAGAGAGAGAGAGAGAGAGAGAGGGGTTTAAGAGTTTAGATATGGCATGTGTTGCTATTTCGTGAGGGTTTTACTTTGGAGGGAAAGAGTACAGACACAAACGGCGAGAGAAAGAGAAAGACAGAGAGGAGGAAATGACCGGAGAAATTGGGTGTTTGGAACATATTTTCAAATAACAATTTTAAGTTTTTAAATAATATTTCATATTTTTACACATATTTTTAAGTAAAAATTTTCTGTTTTCAAGTGCATGTATCAAATACCTCTTAGACTTTTTTTAAGTGGAAATTATGTTTATGCCCTTGCCATTGAGACATAACATCACAAGTTGAGTTGGGTTGGGTTCAGGTCAAAACATGATAGTAGATCTCCGATCTTGAAATTCTTGAAAATTTTTTAAACTATCAAAATAATGTATTTAAATTTTAATCACTCAAATCCAAATTTTACTACCAAACACATAGTTTAAATTGAGAATTATGTTTATGCCCTTGCCATTGAGACATGATATCACGAGTTGAGTTGGGTTGGGTTTAGGTCAAAACATGATAGTAGATCTCCAATCTTGAAATTCCTAAAATTTTTTTAAACTATCAAAATAATGTATTTGAATTTTAATTACTCAAATCCAAATTTTACTACCAAACACATAGTTTAAAAAAATAAAAAAGCTTTTTTTACTAAAAATATTTTTTTTTAAAAAATTGTTTCCGACATGCTCAAAACAACATAGTTTTAAATAAATAAATAAAAATTTACACCATTTCAAATTGCGACATTTAAGACTATCTCAATAATAAAAAAGAATGAAAGCTCTTCTCAAAAAAAAAAAAAAAAAAGATGAAAGTACTCGAAATTAAAATGTCATATACCCCATCAAAAAAAAAGTTATATAAAAATTTTCAAATAGTAGACATCTTTGATAAAACTGTAGAACAATTTTTCGCACTGAAAGGCTTGGTTCCAGTTTTCCTATTCATTAAACTAGACTCAAGCCATGTCCTCTAAAATATGTAGTCATAATACAGTAGGGTAGTGAGAATTTTTTTCTTGAGAGGCCAACGAGTAAAACTTAATATATTTTTTTCATTTCTCATTTAAATTGCAAAAGGGAAGAGGGGATTTTTTTTAAACCCAATTAGAGGCACGGCCTCCTTCTGCCTCCCTCTGCTAGTGGTCATAAATAAGAGGTGATTGCCAATTAAATAATAAATAATAATGACGATGATGATGACAACACCGACGATGGAAAGTTGAGCATTTCATAGTCTAGACTCTAAGAGTTACATTTTTTTTTTTTTAACCATTGATTTCGATTAAATTTAATGACCAATGTTAATATATATATTTGCGATGTTTTATACCTAGTGTAATTATTTTTTTTAACAAGTATTTTAATAAACCAATCGTTGAATTAGATCTGCCTTGTTCAACTCTCCAGTCTCCATGCTTGCAAAATATTGAGATCATTGGAGATTAATTGCAATCTCATCATAAAATGTTTTAATTTTATGTATTTTTTAACTTTAAAATTATATGCAAAACAAGAGTATATGAATCAAATAGTATATATGATCCAATTAACATGTATATTAGCGTGCATATTAAGAATATATATTTTTTAATCTAGTGAAATTTTCTAAATATTAATTTAATAAAAAGTTTCATATTTTATAGGTAGCAAAAGTTTCTTTTTTTTTGTTGGGGGGGGGGGGGGGTGTTTAGTAACGAGGTTTTTTGAGAAATATATCTTTAACTTCGTGTTTCTCTTAAATAAATTATGAAAATAAGAAAAGTGGGAAAAAGAAAATGTATGAGAGGTTGGCTTACCATAATATAGTGGGGATAGATTTTGTGAGAAGTTGATCTTAGGCAATTAAGGTTTATCATCAAGGGTTGACTAACACAAACTTTTATATTTCAAAAAATAAAATCATCAAACTTTGATATTACAAATACATTTAATTTAATTGGCCAACAACCTTGTAATTGAAATAATTGACACTTTCTAATTTGTCCATAACATTTACTTCGGAAACTCACAAAAAAGTCAAATTCAATTTAGTTATTCTTTCACTTTCATTACAATGCAACTAGATGTAGAATGAAATGGTGATCAAAACATATCCGTATAAAACTTATTAGATGTGGGCAATAGCTGGATTGGGTTGGTAATGAACTGTGTTGGCCCTTCTTTCGGTAAGTTTAGTTAGTTTGATTCAAACTTTCTTCAGCATAGGAAGGCCCACCAAGTAAAGCTCTTTCCCTTTGTTTTGGCCGTGCCGTGAAGTAAATTTGTATCGTGTGCTAGTTAAAGAGGTTGGCGAACTATTATGTTCTATAAATTGTTCTAGTTTGACTACAAAAAGCAAAGCTTCATAGACTCGACAAGTCGCTTATAGAATGCTGACCACTAAGGTTGAGTTTGGATTGCACTGAAAAGGAAAAAAATTTCCGTCTGGCGTTTTTTCTGTGGGTCCTATGCACTGTTCACGGGATCCGCAAGTATTGAAAAATGCAAATCTAACTTTAAAACTGGGTTTCACGGCACTATTCACATATTTAAAAATTATTTCGTTACAGTATTTTCAGTTTTAAATTTTTAATTTTCAACAATAAACGTTATCCAAACAGACTTTAAAGATTTTCCAAACCTAGGTGTCCATAATGGCACCCAGACCTCAAAGTAGCTGCAATTGGCTTGTTCTCGTGAAGAAGCCTAAGATATGAGTGATTACCCCTTATTTTTTGTTCAGTAATTGATTATCCGAGTTTAGTGAACAGTGATTTGCATCCCTACATAATAGTTTTAAAAATAGAAAGCTGTTGAGAATCAAAGTGACATGTGAACCCCTCCTAAATCGTTCTATTGCATGTGATTCAATCATCCATCTGTTTAATCCTATCCATTATGCATTGAGATATCCATTATCCATTATATATATATATACACACACACACATATTTCCCTTTGAGCTATCTAAATCTACTAATATAAAGCATGAGTTTTTTTTTTTTTTTTTTTTTTTTGTTGATAATCACATAAAGCTTGAGTTTAGTTTAGCTTAAAACCATCAATTTTTCGTCACTTTATTATTATTATTATAAGAAGTTGGAAATTTTATTGAAACTAACAGAGGAGAAATATGAGAAAGAGGAATACAATTAAGCCCATTAAGGAATTGCTCTTAACAAGTCAGAATCTAAAGTACGTCCCAGCCATTTTGGGCTAGAGCATGAGGCATGAGCAGCCTCATTGATTGACTGGCATCTCTTTCTAGCAACTTGTTTATGTCTTCATATAGATGATATTATGCCTAATTTTATAATGCATAGTTTCATATACAAATATAATCATTATAATATCTATTAATAGCTACTATAATTATCGAATTTCATTTTTAAATTAAAAAAATAAAAGAGAAAAAATCATATTATAATTTATTTTTCAGGAAAATTATATTATATTAAACTCTTCCACGAGTAGTTACAGTTGAAAAAAGGTGACGAGCCAAAGTAGAGATGATAGGGGAAAAAAGTACAAAAAAATAAGAGGAGCTATAAATTGAGGACCAAATATAGCACATCATAAAAACAACCTAAATGATACTCCAACGAAAACGTCTGAGGTTCTATTGATTCATAATGGACAAATATCTACAATGAGAACCTAATCCAAAAAGGTCCCCCCCCCCTCCCAAAAAAAAAAGAAAAGAAAAAAGATTAGGTATATAAGGTTTAAATAACAGACTATCTAGTATATAAGAGACTTACTGTTATGTGAGAAGAAGTATGCATTGATTAGACTTCTAGATTGTTCTATAATTTTTCCCTACATGATAGATGATAGAAGAGCTAGTAGGTAGCCCTTTGCTTGCGGTGACTTGGTAAACTTTGATGGCTAACCTAACAGACAAGCTGGATTAAATTGACTCACTCTAGCTTTGGTGTTGAAGTCTGAAGTCTGAACTGAACCCACTGATATCTACGTAAAAATTGGAGAAGATATATATACTAGCCTTACTAGGGAATGTTAGCTGACCACGGATAAGGCTCGAAGAGACAAAGATGTCTTCCCATCTCTTGCTGGCAGCAGGCAGCAATTTCGTTGCCCAAATGTCTTTACAAGGACATCTTTTTCCAGCATATCTCGGAAATCATTTTACAGGCCTTATATATATATATATATATATATATATATATATAAAATGACACAATTTCTTTCTTTCTTTTATTTTATTTTATTTTATAATATATAATTTATGAAATTTGTTATGACTTATGATTAAAGCATTATAAAAATAATTGCCCAATGGAAATCATGTTACGCCAATCACTATTTGTCACTCTAACAAACAGTAAAAAATTTTGTATAACATGATTCCACATGAGAGAGAGACGTTCTGAGAATCCATGATACCATCTTAATTTTACTCTCTCTATTAATTTTATTTTTAAGTTTTCCATTAGATTAGATTATCTTGCATAAAATTATTTGACCTTAATTATGAGATTATAGCCATATCTAAATTATCACGGTTATATATTATAAAATAAATAAGCCTGACATGTGGTAGGAGAATAATTCTATTAGATTGAAAGGTGATATTTTATTGTGAAAAATATTTTTTAAAATTTAAATTAATAAAAAACCAAGAGGCTATGGTCATGGACATAACGTCATGCATGAGCAATTGTGCACAAAATGAAAATGTATGTTGATGCATCTACCTGTTGTAATCCTTTGATATGTGGGTGCACAAGCAAACCCTTCTGTCTTTCACACATTTCCAACTTTTTTTTGATTTTTATATTCAAAAGTTATATTAAAAATGTTTTTTTGAAATAAGCATCTGATCTTATCTGTTCAAACAATTGGCAATCCCTCCATTTAGTGTTATTTTACAATAGGTCCACCTTTTAACTTCAAAAGATTCCCTAAATGCACCATTTAGTTGTCAGATCCTTTCAATAACTTGCTTGGAAGAAGGGCTCATTCCTTCCCTCCACATCAAGCAATCATACTATGGATGAATTAAAAAGAATTATTAGAATTAAGTCCATAATTATTAGCAGCACCAAACAATCTAAATCCTTTTTGCTTATTTTGAATTTTGTTACTTCTATAGTTCCATATGTAAAAAGTATATAGTTGAAAAATATTTTTGTCATTAAATAAGGAATTTAAGATAGAATCTAGCCCATATTATATATATATATATATATATATTCTTAGTATGATGTTAAAATATAATAATCATGACGTAGATGTAATAATATAAAATCTTATAATATATATAAATATATATAAACTTTTCTTCATGGCTCCTTCTACAATCTACACAAATAAAATGAAAAGTATAGTCGTGAATTCAAAACATTTTATATAAATGTACAACCCTATAACTTAAAAAAAAAAATCAATAAATTATCAATAAAAAAAGCCAAACATTTTCGATCTAAATGAATGATTCAAAAAATAAAATAAAATAATGGTCCGGTTAATATATGCCCTACATTAATCATCAATTTTAGAAAATTTTTTATAAAAAATAGAAAAAATATCATAAAAATTAATCACTTTTTCACTTTTTTATAAAAAAAATTTCTTAAAAAAATTTATTAACATGTGCCCTAAGGGCAAACCCCATAAAATAAGTATATATATATATATATATATATATATATATATTAATGTACATGTTGTCCTATATAAATACATATGTTTTTTTTTGGTAAAATATTATTTTGGTTCCTAAATTTTACCAAAAGTTTATTTTTTTCATCCCTAAACTTTAAGAAGTTCATTTTTTGTCCCTAAAAAATTAAAAAGTTTATATTTCATCCCTAACTATTAAAAATATTTTATTTATGTTCTTAAATTTTATTAGAAGTTTGTTTTTCATCTCTAAACTATTGAAAAAGTTCTTTTTTCATCCTTATTTTTTGTTTTTATACTATTCAAAAAACTCTTTATAAAGTTTAGGGATAAAAAAATAACTTTTTTAAGTTTAAGAACGAAAAATAAATTTTTAATAAAATTTAGAGTTTAAAATAGTATTTTACCATTATATATATATATATATAAACATGTTCTCCTGTATTTTTAAAACGTAGAGAATACTACAATTTTGTTTGGGTTGGCAATCGAAAAGGACTTAAAAGTCAATGGCTATAAGTGAAAAAAACACAAAATCAGAGGAGAACATAAGAATGATCAGACCAAAGGCCACCTAATAAACAAAAAAGGAAACATTTTTAATATTTTTGAAATCAAAACGTAAACTTGGGAAGTCACCACCTTCCATCGTCTCCACGTTTGTAACTTTCTTACACGAGAGAGGATAGATTGCCCAAATATCTCTCTCTCTCTCTCTCTCATTGTGTGCGCCATATATATAAATATATATAATAAACCCATTTCAGATGCTATTTCTTTTTCTCACATATATCTTTCTTCTGTTCTAACTTCTAAGCCATAGCTTTCATCTATATTACACCCACATATTACATATATATAAACTAAGTTGAATCAACCGTAATTGAAAAAAGAAGTAAAGAGAGAGACAGAGAGGAAGAAAAGAGAGAAAAAGGAGGACCCTTTTCTTCTTCTTATTGCTATGCGTCCTTTCAGATCTTAGTTTCTGTCAAATTTCCTATCTGGGTCTTCTTCATTTTGTGTGGTATATGTTTTTCTTTAGCTGCAACTGCTCTGCTTTTTCAGTTTCTTTTATCCAATATAAAAAAAAATTATGAATTTTGGGTCTTTCACTCCTTCAGTGTTAAATTTACACTCTTTTTTGCTTTGGTTTTTGGAATCCTGGATTTCAGGTCGATCGGTGGATGCTAAAAAGTTACTGAATATAATACAAGAATACCCATTTTCTTATTCAACAATAAGAGAATCCAAGATTTCTGTGTAAAGGTACAGTTTTTCTTGTTTAATCTGCATTACAACGTTTGTTACATGATGTTTTTTTTTGGATGTTGGATTGGATATCGACTGTGTTTTACTTTGTTTTCAGTAATTTATGTGTTGCTGATTAGATCCGGCGTGTGTTATTTTCTGCCTTTTATTTATTTGTTGAAATTAGTTTGGTTGATTTGGAAGATAAAATTTTGTTGTTATTAATTTTAAAAAAAGGTGAATATCTTCATACCAATTCGTTTTGTTTTTGAGTGTTGGGAATTTAATTGATGGGCTTGTGGGAAAGCGATTTGCAGAATATGGAAATGGAGCCTGGCAAGCTTTTCATTGGTGGGATATCTTGGGACACAAATGAAGACCGTCTTAGAGAGTATTTCCAGTGTTTTGGAGAAGTAGTGGAAGCTGTGATAATGAAGGATCGGGCTACGGGTCGTGCTCGTGGTTTCGGTTTTGTTGTTTTTGTAGACCCTACTGTTGCAGAAAGAGTTGTTATGGAAAAGCATGTGATCGATGGGAGAA
Organism: Quercus glauca; assembly: GCA_023736055.1. Taxonomy (NCBI): domain Eukaryota; kingdom Viridiplantae; phylum Streptophyta; class Magnoliopsida; order Fagales; family Fagaceae; genus Quercus; species Quercus glauca. The sequence continues at coordinate 78,875,803 of CM043319.1, forward strand.
CTGTAAGTTTGTATGTTTGAATTCATATTTATATTTCTGCTCGCTTTGAGACTTTGCATTTAGAACTATCCTGTTATATTGGTTTCCTTCTAGCATTATGAATTGGAGTGTCCACTTCAGATTTATGTTTGTGAGTTTATCATTTAACAATTGGAGAATTGAAGTGTGTTTGAATATTCTTCTGTGCATTGTGATTCAATAAGTGGGATTTTGGAAACAACTTCTTGATGTTTCCAGTGTCCTCTTTTGATTTTAAAAGCTTAAAGATGTAACCTTTTTTTTTTTTTTTTGCCCCTTCTTTTTAAGGTTTATTTACTGTAGATAGGAATTCCTGAGAAGACAAGGGAATCAAAATGTTGTCACTATTAAGAGCCTTTTGGCCACTTTAGGAAATTCTGGGAAATTGTTTAGTCAGCCGTAAAATGATCTCTAGAGAGATGATTATCAGAATAGCAGTGCTGAAAAAAAAATTTAGATGGAAATTTTTTCCAAGAAATGCTATGATTTTAAGAAATATTCCTTGGGGTGTCAATTTGTTTGGAAGCACAGTTATAGGAACACTAATAGGATGGTGCCAATACTATGACATTTGCATGAAGATTGAATCCGTTGAAAATTGAAAAAGGACCTTGGAAGTCTTAAACAAAATTTGGACCAGGGAGAGTGTTCAGTATAAATAATTATTAATATAACTAAAATTATTGTCTAATTATTGTGTTGATGGTTTAATTAGGCCTACAACTGTTCAGTGTTGCTTGCAGATGTGTATGCTTCACTGTCACTTATTCATTCAAGGCTCAGTGGACAATTTGTTGAGTCACTGATTCATTCTTTGGAACTCTTGGAAGGGTTAGCTTAAGTAATTTGAAATAAATTGATTTAGAAAGAAGATAAGGTTGTTTGTCAATATGCTTTCCATGTTACTCCCATGGGCCTAAGCCTAATCTTCATACTGTTAAAGCATCCTAAGTAATGCAAAATCACAATAATTAGCACAAGAAAAAAGTAATGAAGATCAAGATTTTGATTCTGGCTTTATATTCCCTGATACTATTGTTGGCATTTGCAGACACCAAAGTTATTTTCTATTTTTACTCTGAATGATTCAGTTTGAATTGGAATTCAGTTTTTCTCTACATTTCAGGCACTCTTGTTTGCATTGTATCAGTAAGATTTTATTGGTTCAGTTTTCATTCTTTAGCTTTCTATTCTCAGGTTGAAGCAAAAAAAGCTGTCCCTAGAGATGATCAGAACATTCTGAACAGAAACAATAGCAGCATTCAAGGGTCTCCTGGTCCTGCTCGCACAAAGAAGATTTTTGTGGGAGGCTTAGCATCCACTGTCACTGAGAATGATTTTAAGAAGTACTTTGATCAATTTGGGACAATTACAGATGTGGTGGTGATGTATGACCAAAATACACAAAGGCCTAGAGGATTTGGGTTCATTACATTTGACTCTGAGGAAGCAGTGGAAAATGTGTTGTACAAAACTTTTCATGAACTCAATGGTAAACTGGTTGAAGTTAAACGAGCTGTCCCAAAAGAATTATCTCCAGGGCCAAGTCGGGGCCAATTGAGTGGACATAACTATGGTCTGAGTAGAGTTAGCCTCCTTAATGGTTACAATCAGGGATACAATCCAAGCTCAGTTGGGGGGTATGGACTTAGATTGGATGGTAGATTTAGTCCAGTTACAATTGGTCGTAGTGGATTTCCTCCAGTCAGTCCTGGATATGGAACAGGACCAAATATTGAACCCGGGTTGAGTCCAAACTATGGGGGAAATGCAAACCTCAGTTCTAATCTTGGCTTTGGACAGGGATCAAACCCTTTATATAGTGGAAATTCAAATAGGAATGTTAACCCCATTGGGTATGGTAATGGAGGAAATAATTCAATGTTAAGTTCATCAAGCCGTACACTGTGGGGGAATGGGAGTCTTAATTATGCTACTAATGCCACAAATCCTAGTGCTTTACTAGGCTCTGGAAGTGCAAATTCTAGAATAGGTCCTTTTGACAATATTGGAGCGCTTTGGAGTTCCTCTCTTAACTCAGGTATAGGTGGAGGTGCTGGTTCATCCTATGGTAGTGGCAATCTTAGTTATGGCAGTGGAGAAATCAATTTTGGTTCAGGAGGGGTTGCGTATGGAAGAAACAGTGGAACCAGTGTTGCACCAGCATCATCATATGCTGCATCAAAGGGTAGTTACAATGGGGCTTCTGAAGAAATTTATGAAGGTCTGTTTTATGGGGAGCCTACTTGGCGATCATCATTTTCAGAGCTAGAGGGTTCTGGCTCATTTGGTTATGGGTTTGAAAATGCAGCTTCAGATGCTTTAAGTAAAAACTCTGGTGGTTATGTTGGTGGTTATAGTGTTAACAATAGAGAATCAAATAGAGGTGAGATCCTTTTTCCTTTGAATATAATCCTTATTCCATCCCCCCCTCAATGTTAAATCTTCTGCTTTTTATTATCGGTTTTTGAGGCTTCTTAGCAAAGTTAATTGATAGTGTCAAACCTAGGTTTATTACATTCACAAAATCAATGATACTTGTCTTCTCTGAGCATATGCATCAGTCATGGCTTCTGGCTCTATCATGCTGAAGAGTCCTATCAATTGTATAATTTTGTTTATTTTAGGGGCAATTACACTCGACCACCCCAAACTATACCTCCATTTGCATTTACAACCATGATCTTCTAGAATGCACAATTACCACCCTAAACTATAACCTGTGTTTCACTTTGCACCCTACTGTCAATTGGGTTGTTAACTTATACGAAAAAGTCTTTCACGTGCGACTCACGTGAACTATGCATACGTGGCACCTCATGAAAATATGAATTGCCTCAATCCCTTAAAACAAAGGTTATGTGGCATTACAATGGTTAGATCTGTTTAACAATTTTGTTTTAAGGGATTGAAGAGAAGCAATTGAATCTTTTCATGTGGTGCCACGTATGCAGAGGTTACATGAGTCGCACGTGACATGCTTTTCCGTCCCAGTTAACAACCCAATTGACAGTAGGGTGCAAAGTGAAGCATGGGTTATAGTTTAGGCGGTAATCATTCATTCTTAAAGTTCAAGGTGGTAAGTGTAAATGGGGTATACTCTAGGGTAGTAAAGTGTAATTTTCCCATAATTTAACTGCCGTATATGGTACCATTCTTTATCTATTACTGGAACATTTAAAAGTAGGCCATTTCAGTTGAGCATTAGTTCTGTTAGCTGATGATCTGCTAACAGAACATATGGGTTTATCATGTTGGCCAACTGGGTTTGAAATTTAGCTCAATTGTTTGTGTGCTGGTCCATATTAGTTAGTGTATGACTATGACATGCACTTCACATCAAATTTGGTCTATTGATGGAAAGTATATATATTACACCCTCTCAGCCAACCACCCATCTATTCACTGAATGTCAATCACAAGATACCCATATACACCATCTATTGTTAATCTGATTTGAAAAAGATTATTTGTGTTATTCAATGCTTTTCGGTGGTATTTACATGCTTTTGATCAATATTGATACAGGAATTGCTGCCTAGGAAGATTGTGATATGGATGTCCAAAATTATTGTAGGTGAAGTGTAATTGGTGAAGGTAAAGTACTGTGAACCTTCGTACATTTTCCTTGTTGAGATACAGTATACAAAAAATTGTGATTAGAGCTAATTGGTTTACCTGTATTGAAGAACTCTTCATATAGAGCAGATACAAGGGATTTCTTTTCAGTTTGAGGTTGGGTTTATATAGGTTTCTTCCTTGGAATTTGGTTGAAATGTATAATCAGATTTTTGAGTTTATACAGATTTATTGTATCATGCATCTATGTTGACACAGCCATACAGAAACAAGCAAGAATTTTTTTTTCCCACTTTTCTTTTTCTGCTGTAATATCCAGCAAAATTGCTGTGTCCTGTCTTTTGGCATGTTGTTTCCATGCAAGTTTTCCTTAACAGCTTTAAGCTTCATTACTGGAGAATGCAGCTACTCTTGCTTTATTCATAATATCATTTTAACAGCGTATTATTCTCTATAAGTATGTGGATGCTTTTATGAAAACCATGGAGGTCATATTGTTGAGATTTGGTAGGGTGCAGAAGTTAGAAAATTACTAGTTGTTGAGGGAGGTTTTGATTAATTATCCCTGAATGCATGCCAAGATCACCCATATTGTTGACTTTTTTGTTTTTGTTTTGAGAAACACCCATATTGTTGACTTTTTTTCTAGTGATTGTGGTTAGTATATCTGAAATGAAAGATGCTTGGATATTTTACAAAATTTACTACATAGAGCTTACAAAATGATGCAACACCAATAACCAAAAAAAAAAAAAAAAATTTGTAACTTTCATTAATCAGGTAATTGGAGCTCGTTGCGTACATTGTCACATTTGGTTATTATTATTATTATTAAAATTATTATTATTATTAATTTTAAAAAAAAATTAAAGAAAGTTAGTTGGTAAGCTTTATGCAGTAAAATATGTAGTACATTTACATTTTTCTTGTGAAAGTGTCCCTGCCATTTTTCTTTAAATCTTAGGCCACAGTGTTAAGGCGTAGACATGTGCCACGTTGGCAATTAGAGAAATTGATGATGGTTATGGGAATTGTAGGATATTATATGCTAAAGTTTTTAGGGTAATTTTACTAGAGTAATTGTACGGATATAACAAATTTTATAACAAAAGTTTGACAAAGTGGCATCCATCACAAAATTATTTTCTTGGCTTATCAAGTTAAAAAAAAAAAAAAAAAGTTTAGTAAAAAACTTGTATTTAGAAAAGAAAAAAAAATGAAACTACTTTTTCTTAGACATAGGAAAGTGATGTAAGAGATATTACAAATTCAACAATGTTATAGTATATCGAATTTCACAACCTGTTAATGTGGCAAATTGTGATCAGTGTCATATCACATTCACATAGATTATTTCTAACACCACTTTCATTGTACTTCAATCACAATCTAATATCTTAGCAGTTTTGAAATTTATTATGTTATGTCATTACGGTTATGAAAATTTGGTATATAATTCTTAGTTTTTACAAACTAATGTAAATTTTGATTATATACATATATAACCAAAGTTTACATTAGTTGTAAAAACTAAACGATTTCTTTATTATAAGGATAAAGTTTAGTTATAAAATTAGTTAAAGTGTAAGACTACAATTTTACTCAATATCTTTTTATTGAATGTGAATTTTGACAAATTCACTATTTGATTATATTTTCTTCATATATCTTTCATACTTGCAAAATTTCTAGAAAATTAAAAATCAATAACTATGTCATCAATAAATTGTTTAAATTGCAAGTTTTTGTAGTTTAAAATTATGCATAAAATATAAGTTATAGATCATATAATAAATAACATCTGATTGATACAAAATTTGATATGTATATTAAGAGTGCAAAAAACATACAATTCAACGGTTAGATTTTCAAAATATGTAGTAATATTTATTTTATTAAGTAAAGTTATAACCTTGAATTACAACCAATTTTGTTGCTAAACTTTCTTCTTATCATAATATTGATATGTCATTAATTATATTCACCGGCACGTCAATTTGTAAACCTTTTAGAGTAAATTAGTAGTAGCTATAACATTTTCTAGGTGCAACACGGTCAAACCCAACTTATTTTTGTGATTTTATATGATCAAAATAAACTGAACACAATTTCCCTTCAAATCAATTTATTAACTTAAACTAAAGTAGGTAAAGTTGTGCTCTTTATTCACATAGAATAGATCATACAAGATGACATATGCATGAAAATGGCCAACGCGTGATTCCTTTCATGAGTCCTCAGGTTTTGGAAGTGGCCCGCCCACTTGTCTTGGCAAGATCTATGCTTTGGGGTCATGCAAAAAACCCAAATAATCTTTAATCTTACCTTCCAAACCATACTCCCATTAATCTCCATTTAAATTGCATGAGCTTGGGGTACACATAAAAGAATAAAGAATGTTAGAAAATGTGTGTAATGGGCCCAAAAAGGGTTAGGCTTTGTTTTGCATTGAGCTTGTACGATTTTCGCAAAAATGGCTATCAACACCTAGTTAATGATTAAGTGACTTATTTAAATGATTTAAAAAGTCATAATATTTAATATATGTGAATGTGAGTAATATTACGAACCATCATAAAATGGATTGGAAGAGATTTTTCTAAACTAATTCGAAAAGAAATTTACAAGCTTAATTAATTAAATAAGTAAAAAAAAAAAAGCTAGAAAATAAACTTTTTAAGTTTTAACCAACATTGGTATCATGAGGAGATTTTAAGGGCAGCCAACCACATTCCGTGTAGACCACTGTTTACACTGTAATCCTATTTTCTGTATTAGAAAATGAATCAATTTTCATTTCACGGTTTGTGAATTATATTGCTGGTACTCTCTACACTTAGAGGCTCCTTTTCTGAGAGCACATAAATTGAGAATGCCAATTCTTCTTCAAAACCCGTATCTCAAGTTTGTGTGGCTGTCAAGGATTCTTCATGGTGATTTAAGATGTGCTAATCTCTCGTTGCTTCTTTTGGTTAGAGAGTGTGGGAAAGAGGTAGGGATGGAGAATTTACTTAATTATAATTATGCCCCGAGGACACATGGACCAAAACTATACCACCTTTAGTATGTGTGTTTATATATATGGGTTTAGTATACCTCCAATACTTTTTTAACTTGAATTTCCTTTTGCATTTACCATATGGGTTTGGCTTACTATTTAGCATACTTGAAATTTGCCAGTTAAAAAAAAGCTCCTTTGTATAATTATTCCCAATTTTTATGTTTGGAAACTTATTTTTACATTTAAACCAAAATCCTGAATCATATTAATTTTCTTGGAAGGGTAAAAAAATATACACTACCAGAAACTACGTCTTGTTTTTTGAATTAGTGAGCCTCGTATGTCTTACATTATGGAAAAACAATAATTAAATTTTTAATTAGCAATGAAAAAGAAAGGGCAGGGACAATGGAGACTGGCGTCTACAATTGAAGATAGTGCACTGATATACAATGCACCCACTTGATGGTGCAAAAAATATCAGAATTGTGTAGAAAATATCTATGGCTAAGAATTAGGAATTGTATTACTGAAGATTAAAATGATTACAAGAATGAGTCTCTGTTTATATACTCATAAAGCTCAATGGAATAGAAAAGTGGCTGCAACATCGTTTCATTTTTTTTTTTCTGAAATCTTGTTACCAAAGCGACACCATTTCTTGCTTCGTTTTGCTTATGACAGTTAGAACTATTCTATGGTTTTACAGATGGGTCTCACGTCTAGTAAAATATTAGTCTTCGAAGTGATACATTAGCAATGATATGGTTTTATGTTATATCATCTTGGGTAAAACGCAAGTCCAATATATCAAGTTTTTCAATTAAATTCAAACACATGACTACATTGAATTTTATTTTCATTGAGCGCTCGAATTGTCCACGTCGTCTAATGACTAATGATTATAAATTAATACTTGCAAATGAAATGATGCGATTCATGCATTCTCTAACAACAACAAAAAATGATGTAATTTATGTGAATCAGGGTCACACTGGAGAAGATTAGATGGGGTGGAGCTGTCGGTCGGCATGCTGAAAAATTGGTGTCGTGCCAATCTCCAAGAATTTTAAGACTAGTTATATCGATTGATTTTTCTGCACAAATTTCTAATTATCCTGAACAATTTTTTTGGCTGAATACATGCACATTCTTAAAAGTTCATTCTATTATTATTACGAGCATTCAAGAATTACACCAGTGTTGTACGAGGGAAAAGGGTCCATACTGTCTACATTATTTCCGTGTCACGACACAACATAAATTACCTACATGGCTACATACAAAATATGATTCTCACCATCTCATCCTTCACCTTAATCTTAACAGGGAATGAAACACCATTTGTGTTTATTGGCAATAAGAAAGACAATTATAACGTGATAGAGGGTAAAAAACCAAAAAGGAAAAAAAGAATCAAACTCAGTTTTGAGGACCACCTAATGCAAAGTAAAGCACAACACAGTAGTAGAATTTGAACATTGTATAAAATGATTTTCTTAATCCCCCTTCAGATCATTTACATGTCTACTCTAATTTCTCTTCAACCGTTCTCAATCAAGAACAAGTGAAGATGAATTTTACTCATTTAACATCTCAAGAAATTTGGCCACATGGAGAATTAGAAATGTGGGATACTTGACTGGAATGGAAACCAATAAAAGAGCAAATCTAACTAGTGTAGGTCTAAAATGAGCAACACCAACCTTTTTTAGGCTCTACGGATGCTTCACCCTGTAAAACCACAGTTCTTCCATTTCCCATCCAGGTAGGATCCTGTTTCTTGAGCTCTTGAGATATCATAACTTTCCGGCTTAATATGTTATAAATCTCTTTCACAATTGTCTGAAAAGCAGCAGCTACATTGGAGGAATCAAGAGCAGATGTTTCCATGAAAAACAAGCCCTCTGCTTCTGCCAAGGCCTTTCCTTCAGAAGTGGAAACCTCCCTGGCATCCTTAAGATCAGACTTGTTGCCAACAAGTATAGTTACTACGTTCATATCAGAGTGAGCTGTTCAGCAGCAGAACCACCCAATCAATCCTCAGTTAATCCGATTTAAGAAAAAATGCAAGATAATATTCTCTTTCTTTCTTTCTTTCTTTCTTTTCTCTCTCTCAATGCAAGATGATCTAATGTAGCCACCAGAGTACAAACAACTATCACTGATCAAAAAGAGTACAAACAACAATTGTTACAGAAGCATTGCAAAGGAATGGAACCCATCATTATAGACCCATTTCCTAAATCCATCTAGAATCTGACAAGTTGTAAGGAGCAAATAGGGATCTCAGGAAAAGAGAAAAGTGAAATAGTACAATTCACAATTCAGAAACACAGCCTTTGAATGTACATGCAAAATGGGATCATTAGTAGGGATGGCATGGCAATGGGGTAGGTTAAGAAGGCCACCACCCAAACCCACCCCTCCTTGAATATATTTAAAATCTTACCTCTAAATTGTCATATGACTAAATATATTCCCAATCATACAAGAGTTTAAATCCTATAAAATTTCTGATGCGCATTACCGACAATATCCATCATGTATTCATGTCCTATTCATTTCTCTTTTTTTAATCTTCTTTTGTTCTTGAATTTCTACATGTTGATACTTTAAGCTTATTTTCTGCTTGAAATAAAATCACTTTGTTGGATTAGAATGAGGGCCGAGGCTACCCAAAGAGGGGTATTGAGATGGGGATAAATATGTTCCCGCACTTCATGTATGGAACAGGTTTGGAGGGCAACTTTTGCTGGCAGGGGATGTGTTGGGGGGGGGGGGGGGGGGGGTGGGTGGGGGTTGTGGGGATTAAGAAATACACCACCCCACGCTGCCCATTTCTAAATGGAATTTACTTAAATGCAAGTGATGTCATTTAATTACAACAATAAAGTTCCCTAATTGAACAAACAGGCTTCCTCAAAATAAAAGAAACCAGAGAGAGAGGAACCAAACATCAAAACAAAGTAATATTCTTACTTTGAAGTTCATTTAGCCATCTGCCAATGCTATCAAATGTCTGGCGTCTACTGATGTCATACACCACAAGAGCTCCAACTGCACCTCTATAATATGCAGATGTAACAGCCCTGAACCGCTCTTGACCTGCTGTGTCCCAAATCTGAGCCTTGATTTCCTTTCCATTGATATCCATCTTTTGGGTTTGGAACTCTACTCCTATAGTTGACTTTGAATTAGGGTAGAACTCATCTCTAGCAAACCTTGCAAGCAAATTTGACTTCCCAACAGCTGAATCACCAATTAAAACAATCTTGAAAAGGTAATCCTCTGTTTTTTCTTCCTCTGAATAAAAAGCCATTTTCCAACCTTCAAACAATTGCCACTCTATAAAGCCATATTACATGAGCATCCCTCTAGATATTGGGTCCCAACAATACCTAAGAAATAACAAAATTCCATATTTAAACAAGGAAAAGAAATTAGAGATAAACAGAGAACAGGAGCTAAAAAGGAAACCCGGAAGGTAATATAAAGCACCAAATTGCACTTATCAAAAAATAAATATAAAGCACCAAATTGCAGTTATGTAATTACTCAGATGCAGCATAAATTAGAATCTAATCAAATACCTATCATCTGGAGCTAACATTTTTGGTGGGTAATGGGATGATAAATTTTGTAACTTCCAACTCCACCCTCAGCTTCTTGCCACTGATGCAAATCTATCCGGACCTTTCTTATGTCAGATTCCAATCTGCCCCTTCAAGCAAAATGGCACAGTTTCAAAGTCCCTGCATTGTCAAGAAAGCATAAGAATCTACCAAACCTCCTCTGGAGGTAATCTGTAATGTTGTTGCCTACTTTATGGGTGTACAAAAATTAAGGCTGTGTGTTTCTTTTTGGGATTGGCAATTTCTTTTCAGCTTTTTAGGTTATTTGGTTATGCACAAATTTTTAAAGACTCACTTTTTCCGAGTACAACCATATTTTAACCAACTTTAAGGAAAAAAAAAATCAGCAAAAAAGCGAAGCCATATAAGTTTGTGCCAAACAAATACTACTAATATTAATTTATCGTATGTAGTGATCATGTGGACAGACAGCCAGAAGCTGAAAATGTATAAGCAAAGTAACAAAACTATCTTTTAAAAAAGAAAAAGCAGAAGAAGAACAGAGATTATGTATGTGACAGTATCTTTTATGCCTGCATGATGTATCTTCATATTTTCTGGCATTCATAGCAAGAGTTGGGAAAACAGGAAGTATTTTCCAAAGCATTTTGGCCCTTTAAGAGAAAAAAGTGATATAATCACTAATCTAACCTTGATTCAGGATTCACCTTCAACTGACCCTATTGCTTAGTGCTTTAAAGCTCAGCTATGTTTATGAATAACAGTGAGACTATTACTGCAAACACATTGTTTTCTTTTTATTTTTAAGTTACATAAAAGCCCAATGAGTTTTGAACCCATGACCTTGCCCTCTACCCTTTCTTATGGAAGTAGGAAGAGCTCATCGGCTATTGCAAAGACATTGTATCGCAAGAAGAATTTGAAAGACAGACACAAGGCACCATTACCACTGGGCTATTACTTGAACCCAAAACAATAATAAGTTGTTAACAATTGATTTCATCACATTCCTCCATTCAAAAATTAATGAAATGAGCAGTCAGAGATCTGGCTGTCATGATTAAACTGTAGTCATAGAACAAGCATACGACTGGAGATAGATATTTGATAAAACAAATATTAAGGATAAAATCACAATATGCAAACAACTTGTGTGCTCTTACAATCTGGCAAAGAAGTACTCAACCCAATCATGCCCCACTAAACTTTTTTTGATAAGTCACAGTCATGCCCCACTAAACATAAAATTGGAGGAGAAAGAGACAGCCAGACACACAAAGAGAGATTACAAGCATCTCCCTCCTACATGCTTATTCTAAGACCGCAGGCAGGCATGATTATTAGCATCACTCTCCCATCCCAACCCCCCTTTTCTCCCTTTCAAAACTCTGTTTTTTTAACCTTTCAAGCAAGCATGAGAAATGTGCCAACCCAAATAATAATGGAGAAAACAGAATTAGTTACTGTTTGTAAATGTGACTCAATTTGGGTAACGCATAATAGATTTTTTTTTTTTTTGGGTGTGCGTGAGGCCCTTAAGCCATGTCTGATGGATGTGAAGCATGCATGGTTTAATGGATCGAGTTGTAAATAGTAAAGGATTAAATCAGTTTTGAATTTAGGTTTTTATTTATTTTATAAAGGTAACATGTGGCTCATGCTGACTAATCTGTTGAGGATTCATAGCTGACCCAAAAAAACATTTAGGACTAAGGCCTTGCTATTGTTGTGTATAGATTACAATATTTATTTCTTATCATAGTCTACAACTCTTGAACCAAGTGAAGAAATAAATCTGTTTATGCAATCTTGTGAATCAGTCCAATCAAGTTTTATGAGTTTATAAGTTTTCAAGTGTCTTGGGTTTATTTCTCTGAGCCAAGTAAGTATTTCATAAAATTTTAATAAGACTTTAGTAGTTTATTAGTCAAAAATTCAAAATACTGAGTCCTAGTCCTAAAAGGAAGTTGACATCTAAGAATCTAAATTAATATGCTTAAGAATTCAAAGAAACAGATAATAGAACCATTTCTTTATTTAGGAATGCATGTTTATTTCTCTCTCTCTTCCATGGGTTACAGTTAACAGCCCCAAAATTCTGTCTTTTCCTTCCCTTTCTCAACCCCTAAGCATACACTTTTTCCCTTATACACAAAATAGCACATGGATTAGAATAGCTATTCAAGTGGAATAGTTACTTAGTCATTTGGACCATTTGGTTATCCTTATTCCTACAAAATAGATATTCCATAGGGCTTAACTATTCCTTTGAATTCGTGAATGGTCAATCTTTATCTTTCGTAAAATAGAAATTTTCATTTAAAATTTTTATAAAATTATGATTAAAAAAAGAAATAGAAATATAACCAAAATATGAATATGGTCATAAATATAAATATAATAAATTTAGGTATTATTCCATAGTATTATTCAGTAATTATACACATATTTGTGAAGTTATTTATTAAATTAAATAAATCATAAAATACAATATAATAAATTTATATAAGGTTTTAAATTATTTATAAAGATCATGTGTAAATACTATAATAAAGCCTATTGAAACACCTTAAAATCCCAAACACAATCACTGTATAAAATTCCTGCAACCCTATCATTCTTTGTTTCAATCCCCTTTTTGCCCTTGAAATCCTATATTTTACAAACCTAATTCCTTATACAATCCCTGAAGCCTTTCTCTAGTCATAAAAAACCCCAAAACCATAAATTTCCCTAGTAAGCCCACACAAGCACACATGCTTGATTCCCTAAAATAGTCCTCCAACACTACAATTCATTGATAAATATTCACCAGAACACTCAGCAGTCACAATGAGTTAAAAGGAAAATCGGCAAATTCATGCCGAAATTTCAATAAAAGAAAATTATACCAAAAACCAAAAGCCAAAGTCGCATTTTTTTAAGTCAAGTTCGTTTTTTTTTTTTTTTCTCTCCACATGGTTTCTCTTTATGTTTTAAATGTCAAACATTCAAGTGAATTAGTAGTTGGAAGGATAAAAAGACAATGTAGATTGTTATTGTGGTTTATTTTGAAGCAATTGGTCTCTATCTATATAACCTATCACCATGATAAGTTCTTCCCTCCATATTCTTATAAAAAAAAAGTTTCTTCACTCCACATTACATAAACTCCCACTTATCAATTTTTCACAAGAGCAATCTATAAATGTAAATTTCATTGAAGCCTTGGCAGAACATAAATCACCACCAAAAAAAAATAAAAACTAAAAAATGAAAAACCTAAAAGGACCATGATTAATGATTTGATCTCAAATAGCAAAAAAATATTAAAAAAAAAAAAAACCAAAAATCTTAAAACTATTTTTCTGAAGATCTGATTGCAGAGTTCTCAACACAAACACAATTCAGATGGCATAAATCCTACATTAATATCTCCGAACCTATAAAAAAAAAAAAAAAGCCTTTGTATGGGAGAGTTGGAATCTACAGCGACAACAAAGAAAGAATCAAATTCGATGAGAGAGAGAGAAAGAGAATGACATACCTGATTGAGTGGGGGCCTCCTCCAAATGGCTGATTGTGTCTCAGATTTTTATGGGTATAAAACCCTCGGAACTCTGTGGCGGTATACAGGATCTACTATTGGAATTGGAATTTGGAATAATAATGATAGATAATAATATTATGATTTATTATTATAAAAATTAATTGACTGGAAAATAAATATTAATATATATATATATTGATGATAATAAATAGGGGATTAATTGTTAGAAAAATGAGAGTCAGGCAAAACGGGGGAAGCAATTAGGGATTAGCCAGGCTGGGCCACATCGAGCGACTATTGATGATTTTCCTTTCTCTCTCAAAAAATTAATATAAAAATAAAAATAAAAAAAGGCCTGTGTTATTTAAAAATTTTAGAATTATTTTTATTTAATTTTTAAGTTTCGAAAACCGACCCGTTCGCTCCGGTGACTTTAACAAACCCAGTCCGGGGTCAATGCTGGTCGATTTGGATACAAAACGTTTTCACGGGTCGCTGCATGTCAAGTGTTTTTTTGTTTTTTTTTTTTTTTTAAATTAAAGGTGTGTTTAGATACTGCTTATTTTGCTAAAAACTAAAACACTGTAATAAAATAATTTTTAAATATATTAATAGTGTCGTGGGACCTATTTATAATGAAAGTTTTTTAGGTTTATGGGTCCTGTAAATAGTGCACAGGACCCATTGGAAGTACATTGGTTTTGATGAAACGCACTTTAAAGAAAACTCACAATAAATGTCACAAGACTCACAAGTCACGACTACAAAACTCTAGCCGTGTTTTAATTTCTTTTTAGCTAAATTGTAAATTACACCTCTAAAATATAAATCTAAACACTTCCAAACTTTATGAGGGTAAAATTTAAATTTTGAAATGTTAAGGCATTAAGTCCAACACTCGCAAAATTCAGGAGTAAAATGCAAATTCTAAAACTTTAAGGTATAAAATTAAAACATCCCAAACTTTAGGGATGTAATTTATAATTTATCATTTCTTTTTTAAACTCTCACTTTTGCAAAGTTTGAGAGAGATCATGATGGGTGGTTTTATCCCTAATTTATTGGAGAGGCGGATTCCCGTAATAAAATTTTTAAAGCAACCAAAAAACAAATCTATATATTTATTATAATGTTTTAGAGTATTTAGGGAAGTTTATATATAGTTTTTTTTTATGGAAATTTATATATAGTTAGTAAAACACTAACCAGATTAATAGTTGGTCTTAAATGGATGGTTTGGATTTTATTGGCTTTTTAACATCTTAAGTGGATTTCAAAGATAGTATTAAATAAAAAAAAATCAAAAATAGTGTCAGGTAATATTTATATAAATGTTGATGAATAAAGAAGAAACCATACAACACATCTTCAAACATAATGAAGAAAAATCACAATCATCAAGAGCAAATGCAATCATGGAGCAAATAAGTCAGTGGCCAAAATTTCCAAAGAAATAAACATAAATTCAAAGCAATGCATCCCACGTTATCTTTGAAAAAAGAAATTTCAAATGTTTTTATAGATCAAGTACGATTTCTCTAAGCAACTGAGGGTGTAAGCGGTTTTGAGTTCAATAAATGAGGTCTGAGTAATGAATTGGGTGATTGAGTGAGTTGGGTTGGTGATTTGAGTAGTTTGAGCCGACAATACTTGCGTTTGTTTCTCTAGAAAACCTATTATAAAAGTAGTTTTTTACATTTTTCAATATTTGATAGTATTAGAAAAAATAAGTCAAATAAAAACTATTTTTTAGTCAACTAAAATCCCTATTAAAGATATAACTTATTTTTAGAGATTATTTTCCACTAAAATTTTATGAAAAACAACTCTATCTCACTTCACGCTAAATAAAAAAGTTAAGAAATAATATGGAAACTATTGAATACAACTCTATCTGATTTTAAGGTGATTGCCAAAATAGGAAAATGTGATTTTTTTTATTATTATTAAAAACAAAATTGAGAAATGACTCATTTTTTAGAAACATTAATGTCAAAACAAACAAAACTTAATGAGCTATGAGATAATCTAGTGTTTAATACAATTTTGTAAACTTAAGGTGTCCATTGGCTTCAACTTTTTTTGTCATATTTTGTCTTTTTATTGTAAGTGTATTAAAGTATGCTTGCACATTAAAAAAAAAAAAAAAAAAAAAAAAAAAAAAAAAAAAAAAAAAGCAGAAGAAGAAGAGAGATTTTTAATTATTATTTATAATGTGCAAGCATACTTTAACACACTTATAACAAAAATCTAAATAAATTGATGCCAAACGCACATTAAGACTTGATAAAATTTTAACCTATAATGTTTGCTCTATGATAATTTTTCTATATCATTAAACTAAGAAACTAATTAATTTTTTGGTGTCGGCATGTTTGAACCCAAAATGGAAGCAATTTTACCAATTGAGCTCACAATTGAAATCTCATTTATTAAGATAGTTATTGGGTATTATTTCATTCTTGTTAGCCCGGAAGTCATGACTTTGGGCTTGGATTAGGAAAAGAAAAACAAAAAGGGAATGTTTATTTTATAAAAGACGTGGGCTTTAATTATTATTATTATTATTTTCGATTGAATCCCTCTGTCTCTTTATTCATAGCTTGAGTTAAAACAAAAGCAAAACAAAATTGCAAACTATATCAAAAGCGGATGTCATAAATAGAAACTCTCTAAAAAATTTTTTTTAGAAACTAGACTTTTTAGAAGAAACTACAAACTAGATTTGAAAAATCTAAATAACAATAGCTTTATGAAAGTGGTCTGAAATTGAATGAAACAAAGGGCCAAGATTTTTTTTTTTTTTTTTGGAGAAGAGAAAGGCCTAGATTTTATATCAGGATACAACCAAGTTGTTAAGACCCATAACTCAGCAACATGCATAAGTAGCGTGATAATAATAAGACTAAAGGCTGGGATGTTTGACACAATCCTTTAATTCGACAATTTTTTTTTTTTTTTTTTTTTTTTTTTTTTTTTTTGTGGATTAGCATTTTGGTATTTTGAGAATTAATTTTGATGAATTTAAAATATAATTTAGATGTACTATGTAAATTATAATAATATATTGAAAATAATGTGTAAATTGTTTATGAAAGTCCAATTTTCTTATAAGGTATGAACCAATTTAAGCCCATTATTTAGTAAAACTATAATCATTTACATAGTTGAGGCCAGTTCCTTCAAAATTATCTCAAAATACCAAAATCAATCAAAATAACAATTTTAAATTAAGCCCAAAAATCTAAACTAATTCAAACTTACAAGTTTTAAGTTTAAAACACATTTTTTCAAACTACCATAGCAGAGTAAGTTGGATTGGATCACTTGGATTGAAGAAGAGAGTCCAAGATCCTACCCATATACCAATTTCTTCATCCAAAACATGGACATGAAAGGGACCCAAGCAACAAGGCCATGGGTAGCATAATTGACTTTACAATAATGGAAATAGAACATCAATTAAACGATTTGGGGATCTTATTGATATATCATATATGCTGCCTATGATGGAAGAGATTGCCCAATGTGGAATGAGCATGGTTGTCAAAATCGCGATCTGGATCGTAGAATCGCACGATTTTACCATCCCACCTCACCAAAATGTTTAGGATCGCACTAGGATCGTAAAAATGGTAGGATCATATGTAGAATCGTGTAAGATCGTAGGATCGTATGGGATCCTACCGATCCTACCAAAAACATAAATTTTTGGTTATTTCTATTTTTATTTTTTTTATGGGATAATTTTTTGGTTTTGACGAAGCTTTAAGGGTTTTCATTTTTTCATGTTATGATGGTATGACTTTTTATTTTTTATTTTATAAAATTATGTTAACCTAAGCAAATGTTTTCTAGTTTCTAGTTCACTTGTAATCAAAATGAAGGAATGCTTCATCATTTCTAAATGAAGAATTTGATGTTGGCTTTGGTGCCTTTTAAGATATAATGTTGTTAAATTTGTTTGATCAATATACTAATTTGTGTTCTAATATTACTAAAATATTTTTTTTATATATAATTTTATCAGTTATACTTGTATTTGTATATTGATTGATTGATATTTTTGAGCATGCTCTTTAATTGTTGCTGAGTGGTATAACTTGAATAGTTGAGTGTGAAATCGTATCTTGATGTCTATTGCAGCTCTAGAATACAAATATATAATGTTTACATAGATGATGAAATGGATGATGATGATTAGGAATTAGGACGGTGGTTATAAGAACCTTAGAATGGGAATAATTAAATGTTCACTTCACCTTAATATTCATCTTGCTTTTGGATTTCATATTGTAGTTAGCTAGTTTCCATTTGCTAACTTATTTTGGATTTCAAACTTGGAACTTAGAACGTAGAACTTGGAAAATATTTTCCATATGTTTTGATAAATATTTTGGTATTGGTTGCTAATTAAACATTATTGAACATTTTAGATACATTGGGTCAAAACTTAAATATATTTGTTTCGTTAGTATAGCCGTAGCGATGTATGACATGCAAATTACATCACATGATGCAAATGTAAGTTTTTAATGGATGAATTTATAATTTATGTAATTATTCAACATACAAAGCCATTATTAATGTGTTTTTGCTTTAAATCTGAAAATATGTAGGATCTTACGATTCACAATCCAATCCTACGATCTACGATCCTACCTACCATCCCGATTTTAACAACCTTGCAAATGAGTGACTAGGGAGTTATGTTTCTATAAGATTTAACACATCACATTCAATGATTAAATTGTTCAAACCAAAGTTGTGTACAAAAGAAACAACTAAAATTGTAGAGTTTTAGCCCAAAGAAGATCTTCACTGACATCTGAATTAGTCAATGCATGGATAAATTTACCTACGTGATCTTGATAAATAGTTGCAAGGAGGGAGTTACTTGGTCTAGTCTTAACATCAAAATTAATTTGGAGCCATCCAAGATGGAGGAGGGCCAAGAACTATGAGGTAGCTTTGATACCATGGCCATAAGAAGATGGCTCTGATACCATGTTAGAAATACTGAATCAATAGTATTGTATATGACAGTAGTAAAATATACATGAGCGCCTTTATATAGGAGGCAGAGTGTGCAGTACAAGTATGTGTGCTATACAAGTAAATAAGGTGGGCCTAAGGGCCATAGTATATTACACATTAACACATTTGATTCCTTAAGAGTATGTTATAATAATTGATTACGAATGCTATGACCATTTTGTGAATGTATGATTTCTAATATATTGTTCTTTGGAAGTTTAGAGGAGTTCTAGGAAGAGTTTTAGGATATCAATTAGGAGGAGTAGATTTCAAAGCTGCGTAACTGTTGCGCCCCCCCCCCCCCCCCCCCCTAAAAATCTTCTTAGAACTGTAATTCTTAAACCCTTTCAATGTGACAATTAGTTTCACTTGATTTAATTTTAGTGTTCATCAGTTATTTGAAGCCCAAATGTTGTATGTTCACTAGTATTTTTAGTTTATTCATTATTCGCAAACCACAAGTTCTATTTTTTCTGATGCCCCCTTCATGAATGTAAGACTTTTAAGTGGCTTTACCTACATGAAACCAACTATATTATTTATGTGTTATACATAATTGATGATTACTCTCCATGTTGCAGGGGTATATCTTTGGCTGTAGATAACTGACAAGATGAAAGCATTTGCATCCTTAGAAGTAATTGGCAATAATGATGGAATACTAGACCCTAGGACTCATCAGACTCATCAAAATTCTATAATTAAATACTAAGTTCCTTTAGATTAATGTGAAAATGTCTTCATAAACTTCAAAAATGAAGGATTTAGTGATTTGGAAAGCTAATTGAATTTTTTTTTTTATATTTGTATTTTTGTATAATATAGATTTTGTAATATGTGGTTCTTTTAAAGTCTATGTGCATGGCTGTGAGGTTTATTTATTTATTTTTTTTTTAAGAGAGAAATTTTACATGTTGAGTTATAACTCTAAACAGCTTAAAAAAAGTAATCAACAAAATTACTAATTAGAGAAATGCCATGCAAAATAAGATCAGATTATCTCTAAATATTAAAACTTTTTTAAAGCTTAGAAATTTTGAGCTTAAGTTTTTATTTTTTTTAACAGGACTTTGAGCTTAATTTTCTCTCACATAAATAGTCGGAAATTGATTTATATGTTAAAAACAAATGAGAACGGGGTACGAATAGCCTAAAATTCAAATGTTGACAATGTAAATTTTCATATTTTCTTATTGTATTTGAATAAAGAATAACATATATTTGTGGGTTTAAATAAAAATTTATATTATTTTCATCTTTATGTTTATGTTTATGTTTATGTTGATTACGCCTTTTGTATAATTTTTATTTAAAAATAATAATTCTTAATTAATATATTTGTAACCCTTTTAGATCTTTTAAATTAAATATAAAAACAAAAACTAGTAAGTTTGCATTTATTAGTTGTTTGATATCCCTGATTATATGCAAGGCATGACAATAAACATGTAAAGTGAAATAAAATAAATATATTGGAATTAAATTATATTGTGAAATGTGATAATTTTTTAAAATTTCCAATATAACATTATACACTTTGGCACTTTGTTGTTATTGCATTTACGTGGCATGTACTCATTACACCACTTTATTGTTTAACTACATCCTTTGGCATTTGTTTTGGTTCAAGAACCAAAAAATAAAAATTTAAAAAAATATAACAACCATAGGCTTTCACAGAAGCCAAAATTGTTTCAAGAACCAAAAAATAAAAATTTAAAAAAATATAACAACCATAGGCTTTCACAGAAGCCAAAATTGTCTCTAATATAATATAGATTAATTGGCACAAAGGTAGATATCCAATTGCATATTGGCACATCCGCGAAAAGCAGAGCTATGTTATTTCGAATGATATAGGTTATGAATGTTAATCCAGTATTTTTACGGTTTATATAAAAAAACAGATATATTAAGTGATATAAAACACATTTCCCCCTTTTGATCCAGACTCGGGAGATATCAAAGCTAACTACTAAATCTATAATCGTTAATAGTATCAAAAAGAATATTTTTTATCCACAAATTAGGAGCCACATATGATATGATTTTCCCACAAGATTTCGACCAATTTAAATTATGGTTACCGCTAAAAACTTATCTATTTAATTCAACTTCTTTTGAAAATTTAGAAAATATCCTTAATTAATTTTTTCCATCAAATGTACCCTACATGTGAGAATAAAAAATGTATACATCTAATATATAAAAAATAGGGTTGAATTATCTTTAGATACTGAAGGAGAAAAGGGTATGAACAACCTTAAAAATTCAAATGTTGACATTGAGATTTCTATATTATCCAATGCTTCTATTTGAATTAAGAATAACATATGTTTGTGAAACAATAAAACAAAAAATATTTATTTGCATGTTTATGTTTGTTTTTATGATATTTTTGTTTAAGTGTTATATTTTAGCCCCTTTAGATTATTCTTTTCAATATATATATATATATATATATATGTATGTATGTATGTACGTATGTATGAATGTTATAAAAAGAAGCACATACACAAAATAAACAAGTAAGTTGGCATTTTCCAAATTATTCATAAAAATAAAAATTAAACTTAAACGGAAGGCCCACCCTATATTAAATTGTTGGTTCTGTCCCTGTTTATAATTCCAATGGTAGCATGAATGAGCAAAACACTTAAAAATAATAAATGTGCTTATTTTTATAAAAAAATATATTGGTTTATGTAGATGTTAACATGATTTCATACAATAATCATATACCAAGTTTCAATATAATTCGATGATTGTCCAACACTAAGTAACTAGTAGACCCCTTAGCAAAAAGAACTGCAATTGGAAAAGTATTTTTAATTGTCCAACTAAAGCTAATGGCTTAAATTGTGAAAATTTTCTGTCTATATACGCTTAATTTCTATCACATTAGATAAGAATCATAAAATCTTTACTATCTGATAAGTAGCATTGGCTTCCATCAAAATTACCCGACTTCCATAATTTTTTTTAAAAAGTGCAATTGTTAACAATAAATCGAGGAGAAAGATTGAAACTTTAGTTCTCATAAATGAGATCAAACAATGCTAATGAACTATAACACTCTTGACCTATGACTAATCTAACAATTGAAATTAGATATTCATTTTTTTCAACACTAAGTGATGACAGTTTCTTATGCAATTCTTTAGATGCATGGAATTTGCATGTATGATGACACAAATACTCCTTGTTCTTTATTTTCTCTTCTACATAACTCGTAAATATTTCATTCTTTGACTCTGACAACCCAATTACCCAGTAAGGACAAAGAGTTTGTATATGGTGGATATTATGGACCATACCAATATATATCAAATTTATGTGTATGTTTGAGTTGTATTAGGATTGAGAGATATAAAGAATAACTTGCTAAATCTTATATGGTATCATCTCTAAGAGACTGAAGGCTGCCACTGAAAAAGTCCATAGTGCCAGCCAAGGAGGAGGAGGCTTTGGGTCAATGGTGCTAATCAAGTGTTTGGATTGATCAAACGGCAACTGATTAAGCTTAGAAGATATATTATCTACGCCTACTATCTTATGGCTTTCAAAGGTCAGCATAGAGGTTGGCTGGCAAAGAGAAGATAAACCAGCTTTATCATTGCCAAAGAGATGGTAGTAATGATCCACAAATGCCCTGCCCACCATCTCAACTTGCTCTTCCATTCTCTCCCTCTCTATAATCAAGTTTCCATCTCCTCCACTCTCAGACCATTAAAGGGAAAATGTGAGGCACTAGATGACTGCAACTCCTACTAATCCTAGTTTATCATAGGAGTTCCTTTCATTATCCAAGGCTCGGCCAAAGCCAAGGTCACCCAAGCGAGCATTATAGTCAAATTCTAGTAAGATGTTGCTGTGTTTCTAGTTGCAATGCACCACCTTCTGATCATACTCATTGTGAAGATAATGCAATGCTAATGCTACACCAGCTAGTATGTTATACCAATTCCTCCAATTCAAAGTGTTCTACTTGGAAGCCTTGTACAAGTGCATATCAAGACTACCATTTGGCATAAAGTTGCACAATAAGAGTGACTTTCCTTTCTCATAGCACCAACTTGAACCAAGACCTTAATATTAGAAAGGATATCAGGGATTAATAGTTGCATTTAATCAAGCCAAAACAAAGCAAATAAAATAAATTTAGCCACTTAGATACTTGCAAAAGACATAACAGTTGCAATATGGTAGCTCAGTGAACTAGATGTTGATATAATGTCATTGTCTTCAATCACAAAAGTATCGTAACAGTTGTCCCATATTGACTATTGATGCAATTGATTTTAGCATGTCATATGGTTTGGCTTCTAAATCCTTGTGCAACAGATAATTTGGTACATAAATATTGCTTTCCCCTTGTCAGAATATGTAAACATAGAATGTCTGTTCAATCAATTTAATGACCTGAATTCAATTAGTTGGGTTATTATAATAAAAAAACTTGGCTTCTAGAATTATAATTTGAATTTCATAGCATCCTTATGTTAATGACTTTAAGAGCATGAAATTTTAGCCTTACAAATTTGATCACATATATGTCAAAATACACCTTCAAGACTACTGTGACAAAGCCTTAATTTGACAAACGAGTAATGCAATTTCAAACTTTGAATTTTTAACTTCAATCAAATCATTTGGTGCTTTGAAGATAAAGTGTATAATGATCTTTGAAATTTCATCAAATAGGAATTGCAATTTGTCCAGAATAATAGAATGACAGAAAATAAATAAATAAGGATTAAAAGGGGGATTACCAACTAAGCGAGAAAGATGTTTATGGCGGAGACTGAAATTAATGATGAGCTCTGTCAAGAAATCATCTTCGCTTTTGAATGCTGTCTCTGGAGAATTTCTTAATAGTTATTTCAGTATTAGTTTTATGATCCTTGTCCACCAGAGTTCCCTTGTAAACAACAATATATCCACTTTGACCCAACCTCATACTCTCATGGAAGTTGTTGGGCCTATGGCCTATAGTTTATTACACATTAACACATTTGATTTCTTAAGAGTATGTTACAGTAATTGATTATGAACGTTATGACCATTTTTTTGAATGTATGATTTCTAATATATTGCTATTTGGAAGTTTAGAGGAGTTCCAGGATGAGTTTAAGGATAGCAAATTTCAAAGTTGCATAAATGTTGGCCCCCCCATCTTCTTAGAAGTGTAATTCTTAAACCCTTTCAATGTGACAATTAGTTTCACTTGATTTAATTTTAGAGTTCATCAATTATTTGAAGCCCAAATGTCACTTCTATTTGTTCGGATGCCCCCTTCATGAATGTAAGACTTTTAAGTGGCTTTACATACATGGAACCAACTATATGTTTTTAGTGTTATACAAAGTTGATGATTACTCTCCATGTTGTAGGGTTATATCTTTGGCTATAGATAACTGACAAGATGAAAGCATTTGCATCCTTAGAAGTAATTGACAATAATGACGGAATACTAGACCCTATGACTCATTTGACTCATCAAAATTCTCTAGTTAAAATACTAAGTTCCTTTAGGTTAATGTGAAAATGTCTCCATAAACTTCAAGAATGAAGGATTTAGTGATTTGGAAAGCTAATTGAATTTTGTTTGATATTTGTGTTTTGGTATAACATAGATTTTGTAATATGTGGTTCTTTTAAAGTCTATGTGCATGGTAATGAGGTTTTTTTTTTTTTTTTTTTTTTTTTTTTTTTTTTTTTTTTTAAAGAAAAAAAGAGGGAGAAATTTTGTGTGTTGAGTTGTGACTCTAAACAGCTTAAAAAAAGTAATCAATAAATTTACAAATTCAAGAAATGCCACACAAAATAAGATCAGATTATCTCTAGATATTGAAACTTTTTTAAAACTTAGAAATTTTGAGCTTAAGTTTTTGTTTTTTTAATAGGACTTTGAGCTTAATTTTCTATCACATAAATAGTCAGTTAAAAACAAAGGAGAACGGGGTATGAATAACCTAAAATTCAAATGTTGACAATGTAAATTTCCCAATTTTCTTATTACACTTGAATAAAAAATAACATATGTTTGTGGGTTTAAATAAAAAAAAAAATTATATTCATGTTTATGTTGATAACATTTTTGTATAATTTTTATTTAAAATAATAATTCTTAATTAATATATTTGTAACCCTTTTAGCTTTTTTAAATTAAATATAGAAACTAAACTAGTAAGCTTGCATTTATTAGTTGTTTGATATCCCTGATTATATCCAAGGCACGACAATAAACATGTAAAGCAAAAAAATAAAAATAAATAAATATATTGGCATTAAATTATATTGTGAAATGTGATCATTTTTTAAAAATTACAATATAAAATTAACACTTTGGCACTTTGTTGTTATTGCATTTACGTGGCATTTACTCATTCTACCACTTTTTTGTCCAACTACATCCTCAGGCATTTTTTTTTTGTTCAAGAACCAAAAAATAAAAACTTAAAAAATTATAACAACCAAATGTATTGCAAACAACCATAGGTTTTCACATAAGCCAAAATTGTCTCTAATAAAGTATAGGTTAATTAGCACAATGGTGGATGTCCATTTATATATTGGCACAACCATTGAAAATAGAGATCTCCAGTAGCTAACTGGGTTAGCTGTAGATATCCATACATATATTGTTACGGTTTATATACGTGGCACATTTGCCTTACAATTTGAAAAAACAAATATTTTGTGTGATATAAAACACATTTACCCCATTAGATCTAGACTTGGAAGATATCAAAGTGAACTAAACTAAATCTATCATCGTTAATAATATCAAAAAGAATTTTTTTTAGCCACTAATTAGGAGCCACATTGTGAGAGACCGTGCCCCCGGCCCCCTCCCCCCACCCCCCCCCCCCCCCCCCCCTCTTTTTAGGATTTTGGGCCAAACCCACGTGAATAGGTGGAGTCGTGTTATTACCTCTCAAAATGGAGATTCGACTAGTTGTATTTTCTCCTTTAGATTAAGGGTTTTACAATTAAGTCGCCACTTATTTAATTATTGGGATAAATAAGAAAACCAAAATTGAAAAATTCCTCATTTTATTAATTTTCAATTGAATTTACATTAATCATAGGAAAATTACATGGCTTTGGTCCTAGATACAATCTAAGATAAAGTACATAACTTTGTTTCCTAGTTACAATCTAGAAATTGAAAATTACAAGAATAAACATTGGTCTATTAACCATTGATCTAAGTTCGGAGGCTATGTTACAAGGTGGTTTCCTAGTTACAATCTAGAAATTGAAAATTACAAGAATAAACATTGGTCTATTAACCATTGATCTAAGTTCGGAGGCTATGTTACAAGGTGGGAAGGTGTTAGGCACCCATCTTACCCGGTGAAACCGGTCTTCTAGATTATGGTGGCCAACATTCATATCACATCATCCAATATATTATCAATCAATTTGCATGTTGAATTTAAAGTGTGTGCATGTGATAAACCCTAATTCAATTTATTAAGCATTTCATTTAGATTGAAAATAAATTCTAGTAAATGTGTGTGGATGATGATATCCTAGATTCAAGAATTTAAAAGAATTATTAAACAAACATATTTTTCATGTTTTTGATGTGGATTTAAAGTTGAAACTAGTGTTATGCATGAACATGTGATGAACAACCAAGAACATGTAAGAACAATTAAGAACATTCAAACATATGCAAAGAAATTTAAATGATTATTATCATGTTTTAATCTTAAACTCTCATCATGGTAACACAAAAAATAATTAGGGAAATGGATTATACCTTCATGCAAGATCCATATGGTGGAGGAGGAGACTCTTGAGGGAAGTCCTAAGGGTGGAGAAAAAGAAGAGTTAAGAGAGGAATAGTGAGTCTCACTCAATACCTTGAGTCTCACTCAATACCTTGAGTCTCAAGAAGACCAAGATATGACAAGACTACTCAACTTCCTAGAACTCAAGAGATGAGAAGATAGGAGGTTTTTCTGTATCTTGGAATGAAGGAGAGGAAGGGTTTATATAGCAATGGTGGAGGAAATATGAATGGAAGGCAATTTAATGAGAGTTGACAAAGAATCATGAACCTAAACCTCATTTTAGCATTGGAGAAAATCTGGTGCATTAAATGGAGAGATTGGTGGGAGTGAGGAGCAAGCCAAAATTTGGTTTTCCGGTAGCTGCTATAACAGCCTGTAGAGCCAATTTCGAAAAATTATATCTGACTCAATTCTGATCGGAATTGTCTCGTTCTTGTACTCAAATTGAGCTGCGGATGTCTAGTTTCTAGGAAAATTAATCTCATTCACAAATTCAAAATATTCTGAGAGATATCGATGAAATGGTGAGCAGATGTCATTTGTTAGAAAATGGTTTCAGTACAATTAACATTAATAGGTCCCAAATTAGCTCCCAATTAACATTAAATGGCTTCAATCACTCCCATTTTAGACTTAATTGGTTCCAAATTTACTCTAATTAAAAGATAATTGCACAAATTACTCACTGAATAATTAATGTTTAATTATCTAATTAATTAGGTGTATGCAACCTCACCATAAAATGTAGTCTTAACCAATCAAATTATGACACATTATTAATCTCAAATTGATTATAATTATAACCAATTGGAATCAATTGTTCATAATCACATATAGTCGGACTCAATTTGTGATAGTGCATCTCGGCCATTAAAACTTGATTTGATGATAACTTTCAATCTGATGGTCCGATTAGGGCTTATGACCAGTCGATTTGATTATTACAACATCATGATCATTTTGATGAAATGAGATTAAAGATCTAATGACCAGAATCAAGATGCATATTCCCAAGGCAAAATTACCCTTTTACCCTTCATGTGAGGTTAAATGCGGGTTGCAAAATGGGGTGTCAACACACATATGATATGATTTTTTAGCCCACAAGATTTCGACCAATTTAGATTATGGATACCGCTAAAAATGCATCTATTTAATTCAACTTCTTTTGAAAATTCGGAAAATATCATTGATTATTTTTTTCCTTCAAAAGTACCCTACATGTGAGAATAAAAAATGTATACATCTAATATATAAAAAATAGGGTTGAATTATCTTTAGATACTGAAGGAGAAAAGGGTATGAACAACCTTAAAAATTCAAATGTTGTGAGATTTCTATATTTTCCAATGCTTTTATTTGAATTAATAACATATGTTTATGGGAACAATAAAACAGAAAAAAATTATTTGCATGTTTATGTTTATTTTTATGATATTTTTGTTTAAGTGTTATATTGCGCCTTTAGATTATTCTTTTCAATATATGTATGTATGTATATTATAAAAAGAAGCACATACACAAAATAAACAAGTAAGTTGGCATTTTCCAAGTTATTCATAAAAATAAAAACTAAACTAAACAGAAGGCTCATCCTATATTAAATTGCTGGTTCCGTCCTTGTTTCTAATTCCAATGGTAGCATGAATGAGCAAAACACTTCAAAATAATAAATGTGCTTCTTTTTATATATATATAAAATATATATATTGGTTTACGTAGATGTTAACGTGATTTCATACAATAATCATATACCAAGTTTCAATATAATTCGATGATTGTCTAACACTAAGTAACTAGTAGACCACCTTAGCAAAAAGAGATGCAATTGGAAAAGTATTTTTAATTGTCAGACTAATGCTAACGACTTAAATTGTGAAGGTTTTTTTTTTTTTTTTTTTTTTTGTCTTTATACGCTTAATTTCTATCACATTAGATAAGAATCATAAAATCTTTACTATCTAATAAGTAGCATTGGCTCCCATCAAAATTACCCAACTCCATAATTAAAAAAAAAAAAAAATGCAATTGTTAACAATAAATCGAGAAGAAAGATTGAAACTTTAGTTCATGTAAATGAGAACAAACAATGCTAATGAACTATAAAACTCTTGACCTATGACTAATCTAACAATTGAAATTAGTTATTGATTTCTTTGACACTAAGTGATGACAATTTCTTAGGTAATTCCTTAGATGCATGGAATTTGCTTGTAAGATAATACAAATACTCCTTGTTCTTTATTTTCACTTCTACCTTCCTCGTAAATATTTCATTCTTTGACTCTGGCAACCTAGTTATCCAGTAAGGACAAAGAGCTTGTATGTGGTGGATATTATGGACCATATCAATATATGTGGAATTTGTGGACATGTGAGTTGTATTAGGATTGAGAGATATAAAGAATAACTTGCTAAATCTTAGATGGTGTCGTATCTAGGAAACTGAAGGCAGCCACTGACAAAGACCATAATGCCACCCAAGGAGGAGGAGGCTTTGAGTCAGTGATGCTGATCAAGTGTTTGAAACTTTGAATTGATCAAATGGCAATTGATTAAGCTTAGAAGATACATTATCCACGCCTAATATCTTATGGCCTTCAAAGGTCAGCATAAAGGTTCGTTGGTAGAGAGAAGATAAAACAGCTCTGCCATTGTTAAAGAGATGGTAGTAATGATCCACAAATGCCTTGCCCACCATCTCAACTTGCTCTTCCATTCTCTCCCTCCCTATAATCAAGTTTCCTCTTCCTCCACTCTCAGAGCATTAAATTATAAAGGATGAGAAAAATGGAATAAAGTAAGTAGCATGTGGGCTAAGGCACAAAAAGGGAAAATGTAAATTACTAGATGACTGGAACTCCTACTAATCCTAGTTTTTCATAGGAGTTCCTTTCATTATCCAAGGCTTGGCCAAGACGAAAGTCACCCAAGCGAGCATTATAGTCGAATTCTAGTAAGATAATGCAATGCTAATGCTACATCGGGTAGTATGTAACGCAGGACAACCAAAACAAAATTAAACAACGGAAAAATAAATGGATATGACCTAAGAGTCGGTACTTAGGCCTAGCTTGGAGTCAGCACCAAGTGAGAAAACTACTAGGAGTCAGCACTTAGGATAAACCTGGAGTTAGCACAAGACCAAAAGAGACCAAACGACCATTTTTTTCATTCATCAAAATATCAACTACTTCCTCAAGGAGTACAATAGGTTGCTTATAAAATATTGCTAAACCATAGTTCTAATTGGCTAGGAAGCCTTAATTGCCTTATTACAAAAATAGTCTTACTTCCAAATTAAAATACTAATAGCCCAATAAACTAATAGGGCCTAAAACATAAAAATACAATTGACTTGCAAACATAAATAATACTAAATAATAATCTTTTTGTGTTTCCCACATCATTCTCCTTTGGTTGGAGAAAACTCGACCTCGAGTTCTAAAGCATTGAAGGATTAGGATATTGACAAGTAACACTTGCTTCAAGTATGGATCACCCTAGGGAGCATAGAGAAAAGAAAAATCTTGAATTCCACCATGTCAAACTCTTCTAGAATAACAAAATCAATGTGTGTAATTAACATAATCTTATCTTGAACCATTGGAAGCACTATGTTATCCACTTTCGCCACTTTAGCAAACCGTTTGTCTTCATGCACCATGGAAGGCTGATCAAAAGCAAATTTATTAGCTTCCAATATCACATCATGTGCACCCTCTAACATAATACTCTCTTTAGAAACCATCTCTTCACCTTGTTGCTCTTCAATAAATTTGTTTCC
Organism: Quercus glauca; assembly: GCA_023736055.1. Lineage (NCBI taxonomy): Eukaryota > Viridiplantae > Streptophyta > Magnoliopsida > Fagales > Fagaceae > Quercus > Quercus glauca. The sequence goes on from CM043319.1 coordinate 78,906,158, forward strand.
TTACACGCATGTTAAAGCAACACTTGCCGAGGCATGTACATCTTTGTCAACATTAGGCTTTGGTGTCACTTGAGGTTTCTCCACTACCAACATATCATCATCAATGTTGCCTTCTATGGGGGCAGCAATAATTTCATTGTGATCAATTATCCTTGGTTTCCCTATTGAATTAGTTTGAGTCTTCATTTGCTTCATCTAAGCAATCATGCCTTAAACATCTTTCATGAGCTTTTCAAATAATTCATTTAATTCCTTGGTAGATTGTTCAAAAGTGCACCGAGGACATGAAATCGAATGAGAATTCATCCTATTTGCTTCAACTTGAAAAGCACCACACTGAGATTGTGGTAGATACTTAGCTCGAAAGTATGGTGATAAATACTCATCACAAAACTTTTCTTTCATATCTTCCCACAAACTAATGGCAGGTTTATACTTTAGATAGCGGAAATATTCAAGATCCTCCCAAAACATTTGTGCTCCACCTCTTAACTTCAACTTTGCATACCTAACCTTTATGTTATTTGCAAAATTTGCTTGCTCAATGAATTGCTCCATCCCATTCATCCAGTTGACAAAATCCCATGGATTAGTTTTACAACCATCAAAATAAGGTGCTTTGGAGATTACCATAGCTCATTGGGACAATTGGGCCTAATTAAGGTTTTTATTTTATTTTATTTTTTAAAAACTGGGTTGGGATAGTAAAGGCTGAGGCAAAAGATGGGTTGTCTTTAGGTCGGGTCATATGTGTTTAAGGTTAATCAGATTAGGTAGGTCACGTAAATGGCTAAAGAAGGGAAATAGGGGAATTTAGACAGGCTAGTGGGTCACCTCACGAGATTGGATAGATGTTCAGGCTTGGCGTTGCAGTAGAAACAGCGGCGTGCGTCGTTGAGGCTTCCAAAGGTGTTTGTGGTTGTGGTGGCTGGCTTTTCTGGCAGCTAGTGTGGTGCTTCAAGGGTGGCCAAGATTGACAAATGGGGTTTGTTGATTGTTGGGTCGAAGGGCTTTGATACGTGTGGTTATTGAGAGATGGTTTTCTATTGTTGGTTTGGCAGAGATGTCGTGAAGGAATTTTGAAGGTGGTGTGGTGGCTGGATTTCTGGTGGTGGAAAATATACGATGAAAGCTTTTTTTTTTTTTTTTTGGGTTCTAGATTGACTGCGATGATGCTTCAAACAGATTGGTATTTACTCTAGTACCAAATATGACGCAGGACAACCAAAACAAAATTAAGCAACGAAAAAATAAATGGATATGACCTAAGAATCAGCACCTAGGGTAGATCTAGAGTCTACACTAGACCAAAAGAGAACAAACGGCCATTTTTTTCATTCATCAAAATATCAACTACTTCCTCAAGGAGTACAATAGGTTGCTTATAATGGATTGCTAAACCCTAATTCTAATTGGCTAGGAAACACTAATTGCCTTATTACAAAAATAGCCTTGCTTCCAAATTAAAATACTAATAGCCCAATAAACTAATAGGACCTAAAACATAAAAATACAATTGACTTGCAAATATAAATAATACTAAATAATAATCTTCTTGCGTCTCTCGCATCAGTATGCTATACCAACACCTCCAATTCAAAGTGTTCTACTTGGAAGCCTCATACAGGTGCCTATCAAGATTACCATTTGGCATAAAGTCGCACAATAAGAGTAACTTTCCTTTCTCATAGCACTAACTTGAACTAAGGCCTTAATATTAGAAAGGATATCAGGGATTAATAATTGCATTTAATCAAGCCAATACAAAGCAAAGAAAATAAATTTAGCCACTTAGATACTTGCAAAAGACATAATAGTTGCAATATGGTAGCTTAGTGAACTAGATATTAATATAATGTCATTGTCTTCAATCACAAAAGTATCGTAACAGTTGTCCCATATTGACTATTGATGCAATTGATTTTAGCATATGTCATATGGTTTGACTTCTAAATCCTGGTACAACAAATAATTTGGTACACAAATGTTGTTTTTCCCTAGCTTGTCAGAATATGTAAACATAGAATGTTTGTTTAATCAATTTAATGACTTAAATTCAATTAGTTGGGTTACTATAATAAAAAAACTTGGCTTCCAGAATTATAGTTTGAATTTCATAGCACCCTTATGTTAATGACTTTAAGAGCATGAAATTTAGCTTTACAAATTTGATCACGTATATGTCAAAATACACCTTCAAGATTTCTGCGACAAAGCCTTAATTTGACAAATGAGTAATGCAGTTTCATAATTTGAATGTTTAACTTCAATCAAATCTGTTGGTGCTTTGAAGATAAAGCGTATAATGATCTTTGAAATTTCATCAAATAAGAATTGCAATTTGTCCAGAATAATAGAACGACAAAAAATAAATAATTAAGGATTAAAAGGGGGATTACGGGAAAGATGTTTATGGCAGAGACTGAAATTAATGATGAGCTCTGTCAAGAAATCATCTTTGCTTTTGAATGTTGTCTCTAGAGAATTTCTTGATAGCTATTTCAGTATTAGTTTTATGATCCTTGTCCTCCAGAATTCCTTTGTAAACAATAATATATCCACTTTGACCCAGCCTCGTACTCTCATGGAAGTTGTTGGTGGCCTTCTTTAAATCCTTGTACTTGAATTCCCTTGGCATCCCAAGAAACCACCTCAATTGTGTGCCAAGCACCTTAGACTCCTCTTCACCCCCTCTATCTTCTTCTTTTTCGCTTGTTCAAATATAAAACCCCACATAGGATCAACGATGTCACCCCTGAGACTCCAACCCCAGCACCTGTCTTCAACTAAAGCAAATCACTTTTCTTTTGTAGATCATCAATCTCTATGCTCCATTTCAATACATAATTCAACTCAATATGTGGATCACCTTTAGTCTATAGAAGTAGCAAAACCAAAGTAGGACTTTTTTTATTCACATATTCTTTCAAGTTTATGGTCTCACTAAGAAGTGGCTTTTCGGGCTTGCGTTGCCCTTCTTTCACCATATAAACCTCCATCACCTTGGACATGCCATTGTAGTGCACCCAAACAATGTATATGGTGCCTACTTTTGGGGATAATTTGATATTAAGATCGTCGAGAGAGACAGTCGTGGTTGAGTTAACGGAGTTGATGTTAAGGCCAATATGGTTGTCATTAGGAACAAAGTCTTGCCTTTTGGTATCGAACTCTATAGCCATGATCTAGTTGGTTCGTTTGCCATCATTAGCAGCATTGTGAGGCCAAGCCATTGCCCATAACTTGCTTCAGGGATTGAGAGATCAGGAGCAATGAGAAAAGCAAGGTCCTCACCAGCATTCCACGATGCATTTCTATAAAAATTAATGACAAAAGTGGTGTTGAATGAGCCTGATCTCATTCAACTATTGAATTATCCAAAAAAAAAAAAAAAAAATCAGTAGTGAACCAAAGGAGAGGAAAAAATAATAATTTTATTTATACATCTTAATTTTGGATTATTACATAGATTCTAATTAACTCAATTAATAAAAGTCATTTTACTTGAATAATTAAAGTATCCACCAAGTTAAAACTGCTCATAATATTTTCAATCGTCAGTTTGAAAATTGGTAGGTCATGATACATTGGAAATTGTTCATCTTTTCAATTGATCCGTTAGTATTGGAGGTTTAATTAAAAAAAAATCACTATATACAAGTCAAAACTGCTCATATTTTCATTCTTAAGTTTAAGTGTATTATGCCAAGAAAATGACATTTGACTTACAAAAAATTGCATTTCCATTGATTTTACATTGAGAATCTAGGACAAACTATTAATCTGGTGAAATATTCAAACATCATATGCATCAAGCTTGAAAAATTATCTTAGTTTTGACTAAAACTTAGCATAGACATGCAAGTATTGTAATTTTTTGTTTTATTTTATTGGGTGAGTACAAATATCCATATCTATATTCTTAATAAATTCACGCAGATTTAGAATATGTACTCTCCAACGTGTCTTTTCCCACTAGGTTTAACTAGTCTCCCATAGTCTATTCATAATCTATCAAAGATTTGAACTCCCCACCTAAAATTCTTACTCTTTCTAACATACCTCTCATTATTGGATTGAGATCAGCTAGTAATGCACCTGATGCAATAGCAATAAATAGTTGAGATTGAAAATTTAAAAAAAAAAAAAAAAAAAAAAACTTTCAATCTCAATCATTAAATAAAAAAAAATATTAAAAAGAAGTAAAAACTTAAGGTTAAAAGCTTAAAAATGGTATTAAAAAAAAATTTGTGAAGGAAATGGGGTAATTGCATGGTATGCAATTGCACCGGATTTCAATCCCTTGTTATTTTCTTTTCAATAGTCTAAAAAAATAGTTTTTTTTTTTTTTTCCTATTAAAGTTCAGACGTAATCATCTTCAGCTCGTGTTGTTCTCCATCCGAGACCAAATCTGCCATATATATATATATATATATCATCTAGTTGGATGTTGGACAAAATCTACTTTTCAATTTTTGTTATTTATTGAATTTTGATATTTTTATGTAATTTTTGAAATTTAAGATTTAGGATATGGTTTCAATCATGATCTTTTTCAGAATATATAATTTTTTAAAGTCAAGTTTTACAGAGTCTTTAAACTGGCCTCCAACTCCAAGTCTGTAAATTAATTTGACATTGAAATTTTAGTTTAATAAAATTTTAGGGTTTTCTCTCATTTTTTGATGGATTCAAAACAATCTCTCCTCGTGGATTTGAGATTATTTTTTAAAAACAAGCGTATTTTGTTTCTTTTGGTTCTTTGCCTACATCAATAGTTTTTTTTTTTTTTTTTTTTTTAATGAATATGAAATTTAATGTAGATATGTAAAAACAATTGATATCATTTTATTGTAATTTTTTAATAAAAAATTCATATTTATTTTGAATACTATCATTTGTAACATAAATCTCCTATATTTAACTATTTCTTTAAGCGCAATAATGAATTTTAAGTCTCAATCAAGCATTTGCACACGAAAAAAAAAAAAAAACCTTAGTTACAAATAATAAAAAAAATCTCTACAATTCCAAATATTATAGTCTATAAATGAAACTTATTATTTATAAGTCAAGGCAAATAAAATCAAATTCAAATAGACTGATTAAGTCTCATATCAAATTATTTAATGTTTTTTTAAGGAAAAATTGCTTTTCAATGTTAAAAGTAGCAAGAAAATATTGTTTATATTTTTAGTATAAACTATCTACTTACACTTAACAATCTGAACTCATCAAATAAGATAGAAAAAAGTTGAAAAGGAGAAACGCTATTCTAGCTTTACATTTTTATTTGTTTCTTGTTAAAAAAAAAAAAAATGTTTTGTTAAAAAATTTCACATTTGAGGGATTCATTTGGACAATTGTTTTTAGGAAGCATTGGTCTACCCAATCATTTTAAAAAAAAAAATTGGGGATCATTTTTTATATATAATTTTAAGATGCCTTTATTGAAAAATCATGTTCAAAGTGGTTTCACCACTAGTTGTGAGGCATTTAAGTGAAGCTAATGCAGGTGGAGATGCTATCAGCAAAGTCCACCATGCTCTCTCTCTCTCTCTCTCTCTCTCTCTCTCTCTCTCATCAAACTTCTTAGCATCTCTTGCTCGGCTTCTGCTCAAGCCTAACCACAATCTTCACAATAAAATGCGATTGAAGGAGGATGATGCATTGGCGTCATCGTGGTGGTAAAGTTGAGCAAGTTTATTTTATTATAGTCTACAAATGAAACTTATTATTTATAAGTCAAGACAAATAAAATATAATTAAAATAGACCGATCAAGTCTCATGACAAATTATTTACTATTAAAAGTAGTAAGAAAATATTGTTTATATTTTTATTAAAAACTCTTAACTTAGACTTAACAATCGGAACTCATCCAATAAGATAGAAAAAATTTGAAAAGGAGAAGCGCTATTCTATCATTACTTTATTATTTGTTTCTTGTTAATTTTTTATTTATTTATTTAAATTCTCTATTTGAGAGAGTCATTTGGACAATTGTTTTTAGGAACCATTGTTCTAGCCAATCATTTTTTTTTTTTTTTTGGCTCATTTTTTTAGATAGAATTTTGTTCAATCTGGTTTCACCCCTAGTTGTGACACGTTTAAGTGAAGCTGATGCAGGTGGAGGCATTATCAACAAAGTCCACCATGCTCTCTCTCTCTCTCTCTCTGTGCAATTAATCTTCTTAGCCTCCCTTGCTCTGCTTCTGGCTCAAGCCTAACCGCAGTCTTCTCCCTAATAGTGTTAGTCTTAAATGGATGGTTTGGATTTTATTAGCTTTTTAACATCTTAAATGGATTTCAAAAATAGTGTTCCTCCCAACCCCACACCACCCCCCACCCCCCCAAAATATATATATATATATATGTGTGTGTGTGTGTGTGTGTTGATGAATAAAGAAGAATCCAAAACAACACTCTTCAAACATGATGAAGAAAATCATAATAATCAAGAGCAAATGCAATCATGGAGCAAATAAGTCAGTAGAGCAAAATTTCCAAAGAAATAAACATAAATTCAAAGCAATGCATCCCATGTTATCTTTGAAAACAAATGTTTCAAATGTTTTTATGGATCAAATGTGATTTCAAAGCAACTGAGGGTGTAAGTGGTTGAGTTCAATAAATGAGGTTTGAGTAATCAAGCGGGTGATTGAGTGAGTTAGGTTGGTGATCGAGTAATTTGAGCCAACAATATATGCATTTGTTTCTCTAGAATATCTCTTATAAAAATAGTACTTTGCATTTTCTAATATTTGATAGTATCAAAAAATATAAGTCAAATGAGAAAACTATTTTTTTGTTAATTAAAATCGTTGTAGACATCAAAATTTTATGATGTATTCACAACCGCCCGATTGTTCATGATAAAATATTTGTGATCAAAATTGATGACGTGAACGATCAGTGAATGAAGTCAAGCCACGTGGCAACATCAAATGAAGAAAGCCATATGGCAGCGTCAGAAGAAAAGACCTATATGGAAAGTTCTTTTTAAATGAAATGCCAAATTAAATTCCTAATTCAACTCTCAATAAATGCTGAGAGAAAATTCCAAATTAAATATCATTGAGTTGCCTATAAATAGGAGCTTCTCATATGAGAAAGAGAACACACAGAGAGAAAAATACTACTGACACTCTGCCAAAATAGAGAGTCATCTCTAAAGTTCACAAGAATTCCATTGTTCATCAAGGCTTATTCCTACTTCTTCAAATCAAAGTGGGGATTCTCCTTGAATCAAGTTCGAGATCAAGCCAACGGCCCTCGCATCAAATCAAGCACATTCAACTATTCATTCAACTTGGAGACATCAAAGCACGATTCAAGATCAAGCTTTATAGCCCCTTTGGATCGTAACATTTCTTGGAGATCGAATCAGAGGAATTTATTGTACTCTTTCATTGTAAAGATTCATACAGAGGATTGTACTCACATATATACAAATCAATACAAATTGATTATTTGTTACATTATTTTCGTGATCGTGTGATTTATCTTTTACGAAAATTGTGTGTACAAATTTCTGGCACGCCCGGTGGGACTGCTCTGCCTCTCATCTCTTTCTCCATCCTAGAAATCTTCAAGTCTCTAATCCACCTAGTTCAATGGCCTCGAAGAAGTCTCAGATTTCCAAGAATGCTACCAAAAGCGTTGGGGGATCAACAAGCAGCAGTACTTCCACAGGTCCCATGACTCGAAACAAAGCTAAGGCAATGAGGCTCCTCACATCACAAGAAGTTGAAGGAAAAGCTCCTGTGACGAAACTCATAAGTGCCCCAGCCCAGCCAAAGACTGTCATCTCCTTGAGCACTTTGAGGACAAACAAGCACGCTTCCTCTAAGAAGGGAGATTCAGCATTCGTTCCAGAAGACTCAATGATTGAGAGCGAATATCACTATTCTGCATCAGATGCTGGGTCGAGTAATGCTTCACAGTCAGGTTCTTCCCAAGGATCTCCTCGAGAAGTCACTTCATCTATCTTCTCAGAAAATTCTTCTCGTACAATAGCTATGGCGGCCATGATGACAGGGACTGCCACCATTGACGAAAAGATTGCTGAAATGGGACATGCTATAGCTAAGCTTACCAAGACTGTGGAGGAGAAGGACCTTCAAATCGCCACACTTATGAACAAGCTTGAGGTTCAGAATCGAGGGGAGTCTAGCAGAGGCCATTCTCACACGCATCAGCATACATCCCAAGATGCTCACACATCTTCTCCAAAGAAGGCTAGTGGTCCACAAGGGAGCTCTACCTCAATTTCATCTTTATCGGTCCAACAGTTACAGGACATGATAACGAACACCATTCGAGCTCAATATGGTGGGGCACCACAAAACTCTCTGATGTATTCAAAACCATACACCAAAAGGATTGACATTTTACAGATGCCTGCGGGTTACCAACCTCCTAAGTTTCAACAGTTCGATGGAAAAGGGAATCCGAAGCAACATATTGCTCATTTCATCGAGACTTGCAATAACGCTGGTACGGATGGAGACTTGCTCACGAAGCAATTTGTGCGTACTCTTCGAGGAAATGCTTTTGATTGGTACACGGATCTTGAACCCGAGTCCATTGATAGTTGGGAGCAAATGGAAAGGGAATTCTTGAACCGTTTCTACAGTACCCGACGCACCGTAAGCATGCTGGAATTAACCAACACGAAGCAATGGAAAGATGAACCAGTGGTAGACTACATCAATCATTGGCGCTCATTGAGTCTCGACTGCAAAGATCGCCTTTCCGAGTCTTCAGGAGTGGCGATGTGCATCCAAGGTATGCACTGGGGGTTGCTTTACATCCTCCAAGGAATCAAACCTCACACCTTTGAGGAACTTGCTACCCGAGCCCATGACATGGAGCTTAGTCTGTCTAGCCATGGAGAAAAGGGCTTACCTGTTGACCAGCAGCGTAAAGAGAAGAAAGATATGAGGAGGGGGGATAAGTCTTCCAGATCCATGGTTAAGGAAGCTATGGCCGTTGCTGTGGAGCCTGTGAAGATCTCCAGTAAAGAGAATAAGAGAATGGAGAAAAGGACCGGTCCAATGCAAGAGCGGGAGAAGCGTCGATTGACTTTGAAGGAGATGGAAGAAAAGACGTATCCGTTTCCAGATGCCGACGTTCGAGGCATGCTTGAGGATTTATTAGAGAAGAATGTGATCAAGCTCCCAGAGTGCAAGCGTCCGGAGGAAATGGGGCGTACCAACGATCCAAAATACTGCGTATACCATCGAGTTGTAAGTCACCCTGTGAAAAAATGTTTTGTTCTGAAGGACCTTATCCTAAGGCTTGCAAAGGAGGGTAAAATTCTTTTAGACCTAGATGAAACTGCTGAGGCAAATCATGCTACGTTCGCTGTTGGATCCCCAATCTCTGTGAAGTCACCAACTCCAACGAAAGTGCAGTCCACCTTGCCATCAACATCAAGGGCATATTGCAAGCACATCCAATTTGGAACGCTTGAGCCCATGCATATGTCATGCTTCAGTCCTCCAGATGATGATAGAGCCGATGACAAATTGGTAGGCGATGAAGAGGGTTGGACTTTTGTGACCTACAAGAGACTTCGAAAACGGCGTAATTCAAAACCCTATGTTGCTTACAAGAGAAGGGAACTTCAAGCAAGCGATTCAAAAATTGCTCCCAAGGGGAAGGAAACAAATGGTCTGAAGAAACAAAGAAAGGGAGCTCGTTCGAATGAGTTATTACAAAAGGAAGGCCCCTTGTCAGTCACGCTGCATGAGTTTTTCCCTAAAGGCTTTCTTACAGAGGGCCTAACGACAACCACTTACATGGTCTCCTGCCATGATGCTGATGGTCAAGAAGACTTCACCGAAAAGGAGGAGAAAGTGAACCTTGAAGAAACCAAAGTAACCAAGGAAGAGGGAAGTGAAACCCAGGCCTCGGAAGAAGCAGTTGCTTTATGTGCTCATTGTCGTGACAAGATGACGTTCGCCGATGAGGATCTCTTATTGGGCTCCAAACCGCACAATCGACCACTCTTTGTCTCAGGTTACACACGAGGGGAAAGAGTAAGTCGCATCCTCATAGATGATGGGTCTGCCGTCAACATAATGCCCAAAGGAACAATGAGACGCCTAGGCATATCCATGGAAGAGTTATCCAAAAGTAGACTCGTCATCCAAGGCTTCAACCAAGAGGGTCAAAGGGCAATTGGCATGATTCGGTTAGATGTGACTATTGATGAGTTGAAAGCAAGACCTCTCTTCCATGTGATCGATTCGAAGACCTCTTATAACCTGTTGTTAGGACGACCATGGATTCATGGGAATGGTGTTGTACCTTCTACATTGCATCAATGCTTCAAGTATTGCGATGGCAAGCAAGTAAAGGTGGTGACAGCAGATTTGCAACCATTTACGGCGGCAGAATCTCACTTTGCAGATGCCAAGTTTTACTTGGATTGCGACACAACCTACGATGTACCACAAAAGGAGTCTATGGAAAAGAAGAAGGAAAAATGTAAGGAAGGAGGTGAGCCCCTCGCTGAAGGTCCGAAACCTAACTCTGAAGTAAGACAGAAGTTTCATGTAGAGAAGAAAGAGGCACCCATGGTTTTACGATATGTGCCCGCATCTAAACGAAAGGAAGGACAATCCCCATTCGGGTTGACAATGGTGACAAAGGATAAGTGCAAAAAGTCTATTCAAGAGGAAGATATCGCTATCCTTAAAAGTGATTTCACCTTACCATTACCGAAGTTAGGCCAAGGGGCGTCTACAAAACCCCCACTCAAAGGTTTCACTAGAGCCACACGTAACCTTGTTGAAGAAGATTCATTGCCAGTCAGAAGAACAGAAGAAGGTTTCGACCCTAAAGCATATAAACTTTTGGCAAAATCAGGCTATGATTTCCAAAATCCTCCGCAATTGGGGCAACTTTATTCAGATTACGTGGAAGAGAAGTCACATGGGCTTAACTCGACCCAAAGCAAACTGAAGCAACAAGGTTATGCGATCGAGGTTCCAAGAACTGGGCTGGGGTATTCATCACAAGAGCCAGTTCGAATCTCGGCCAAAGGGAAAGGAAAAAAGGCAACATCACAACACATCACCTTTGAAGTTGAGGAAGAGGGGAAGCCGAAGCCTGTGTCAAGATCTTCTGTATTTGACCGTTTAGGAACATCTGCTCCTCGAGAATCAGTCTTTAATAGATTAAGCATTTCTCTCCCTACGAAGGAAGGAACCTCACATACACGTAAGTCAGCATTTGATAGGCTTGGGTCTACGAGTAGCTCAACTAACACCCCACGACCTAAGGAGGAGAAAAGTGGCCTACAAAAGAGAAAGAGCACCGAAGCCTACAGCCTTATCCCTTCGCGCATGAAACGTGAGTTGACTGTAGAAGTTAGTACAGGAAACTCCCTAAAAGTAAAGCGGCGGACTATTGTGCACACACGCGAGCTCAAGAAGCAAGTTGACGATAGGGAGGATGAGCACGAGACACTAGTCCTCCCTTCTTACCACGTGACAGCGGAAACCGATTCCGAATCAGACGCATCAGACGATGAACCAAATGAAGCTCCTCGGGCAATAGAAGACGGGGGGCAAGCGACTGTAGATGAGCTCAAAGAATTAAACTTAGGGACTGACGAGGAACCTCGCCCAATCTACGTGAGTTCACTTTTGACATCGGAGGAAGAGAGCAAATACTTTGAGCTTTTAATGGAGTACAAAGATGTGTTCGCTTGGACATAGAAGGAGATGCCAGGTTTAGACCCAACAATTGCAGTTCACCGGTTGGCAATAAAGCAAGGAGCGCGCCCAATTAAGCAGGCCCAACGACGCTTTCGACCGGAGCTCCTCCCACAAATTGAGGCAGAAGTTAACAAACTTGAGCAGGCAGGATTCATCCGGGAGGTACAATTCCCAAGGTGGATTGCAAACATTGTCCCTGTAAAAAAGAAGAATGGACAAATTCGAGTTTGTGTTGATTTTCGGGACTTGAACAGAGCATGCCCAAAGGATGACTTCCCACTTCCAAATACAGAGCTTATGGTTGATGCGACTATTGGTCATGAAGTATTATCATTCATGGATGGCTCATCAGGATACAATCAAATTCGAATGGCACCCGAGGATGAAGAGTTCACTGCTTTTCGAACTCCAAAGGGGATCTATTGTTATAAGGTGATGCCTTTTGGGCTCAAGAATGCCGGCGCAACATATCAACGAGCAATGCAACGAATTTTTGATGACATACTCCACAAAATTGTGCAATGTTATGTTGACGATCTAGTTGTTAAGACAAAGAAAAGAGGGGATCATTTACAGGACTTGCGCACTGTATTTAATCGACTAAGGAAATATCAACTCAAAATGAATCCTCTCAAATGCGCGTTTGGTGTCACGTCTGGGAAGTTTCTAGGCTTCATTGTTCGACATCGAGGTATTGAAGTAGATCAATCTAAAATAGATGCTATCCAAAGGATGCCTGAACCAAAGAGCCTACGAGAGCTTCGAAGCTTACAAGGCCATCTTGCATATATTCGACGTTTTATATCGAATCTAGCAGGACGGTGTCAACCATTCAGTCGATTGATGAGAAAAGATTCTACCTTTGAATGGGATGAGGCTTGCAGGAATGCATTTGAGAGCATTAAAAGGTATCTGCTTAACCCACCCGTCTTAGGAGTACCCATGCCAGGAAAACCTCTTGTGCTCTACATTGCTGCACAAGAACAATCACTTGGGGCCCTCTTAGCTCAGAAAAATGAAGAAGAAAAAGAGAAAGCATTGTATTACCTTAGTCGAAAGCTAACTGGGGTAGAATTAAGGTATTCTCCAATAGAGAAGATGTGTCTTGCACTTTTCTTCTCCATTCAAAAATTAAGGCACTACATGCAAGCACATGTAATACACCTGGTTGCAAAGATAGATCCAGTAAAATACGTCTTGTCTAGGGCAGTCATGTCTGGACGGTTGGCAAAATGGGCTGTGGCCTTTCAAGAGTTTGAAATCGTGTATGTGCCCCAAAAGGCCATCAAGGGGCAAGCCCTAGCAAATTTCCTCGCTGATCATCCCATTCCTGCAGATTGGGAACTCTTAGATGATTTTCCAGATGAAGATGTATTGTACACTGAAGTCCTCCCACCTTGGATGATGTTCTTTGATGGAGCCGCACGACAAGAGGAATCTGGTGCTGGGGTTGTCTTCGTGTCGCCACAGAAACAAGTGTTACCATTTGCCTTTGTGCTTAGTGAACCATGTTCAAACAACGTTGCTGAGTATCAAGCCCTTATTGCTGGCCTCCAAATGGCCCTCGATATGAAAATCTCATACTTAGAAGTCTACGGCGATTCCAAGTTGGTAATCAATCAACTTTTGACACGCTATGAAGTTAAACATGAGGGTTTGATTCCTTACTTTCAGATGGCTATACAACTAATTGAGAAGTTCGATGGAGTTTCCTTAGAGCATATCCCCAGAAACGAGAATAGGATGGCAGATGCTCTAGCCAACCTAGCCACCACATTGGCTTTGTCGGAGGGTGAAAAGGCAAGTGTCTCTGTCTGCAATCGTTGGGTACTCTCTTACACGGAAGAATGCGCGAGTGCGACGAATGCCATATCAATATCCACAGTGGAGGATGAGGATTGGCGTCAACCCCTTATTGATTACTTGGAACATGGTAAGCTACCTGAAGATCCCCACCACAAGACTGAGGTACGACGAAGAGCGCCTCGTTTTATACACTACAAGGGCACATTATACAGGAGGTCTTTTGACGGTTTATTCTTACGATGTCTTGGCAAGGAAGAAGGTGATCAAGCCATGGAAGAAGCTCATTCGGGAGTGTGTGGTGCCCACCAATCTGGCCCCAAATTGTACCACCGGATAAAACGAATGGGTTACTATTGGCCCACCATGGTCAAGGATTGTATGGACTATGCAAAGACGTGTGAAGCATGCCAACTTCATGCGAACTACATCCACCAACCGCCGGAGCCTCTGCACCCTACAGTCGCATCTTGGCCTTTTGATGCATGGGGACTTGATGTTGTAGGACCATTGCCTAAGTCGTCAGGGGGTCACCTGTACATATTAGCTGCGACCGACTATTTTTCTAAATGGGCAGAAGCCATACCTCTCAGGGAAGTAAAGAAGGAAAATGTGGTGAACTTCATCCGGACTCACTTGATCTATCGATATGGTGTCCCTCGCTATATCATCACTGATAACGGTAAGCCATTCTACAATAGTTTGGTGACCCAACTATGCGAGAAGTTCGAGTTCAAGCAATACAAGTCATCCATGTATAACGCGCCAGCCAACGGTCTTGCTGAGGCTTTCAACAAGACGCTTTGCAATTTGTTGAAAAAGGTAGTAGAACGCTTGAAGAGGGATTGGCATGAAAAGATTGGAGAAGCTTTATGGGCATACCGAAAAACATACAGGACACCCACGCAAGCCACTCCGTATTCATTAGTATATGGTGTTGAAGCAGTCCTACCTTTAGAGAGACAAATTCCATCACTTCGAATTGCTATCCAAGAAGGGCTCACAAATGAAGAAAATGCGCGTTTAAGACTCGAAGAGTTGGAAGCACTTGATGAAAAGAGGTTGGAAGCTCAACAACGTCTTGAATGCTACCAAGCGCGGCTGTCGCGAGCGTTCAACAAGAGAGTCCGACCTCGATCTTTCCAAGTAGGGGACCTAGTACTTGCAATGCGAAGACCCATCAACATCTCTCACAAGACTGGGAACAAGTTCACATCAAAATGGGATGGCCCCTATGTCGTGCAGGAGGTCTACACTAATGGTGCTTACAAGATAGTCGACGAAGATGGCCTGAGGGTAGGTCCCATAAATGCAAAGTTCCTAAAGCGATACTATGCATGAAGTATTGAAGTTGCTCCTTGGTAAGAGCTTAAACTGCCCACCAAAAAAAAAAAAAAAAAAAAAAAAAAAAAATCCCGCTAGGTTGAAAACCTTGAAAGAGGCGGCCTAGGCAAAAGTTAGGGACAAAAAAAAAAAGATAAAAAAAATAAATAATAAAAAAAAAAAATCCCGCTAGGTTGAAAACCTTGAAAGAGGCGGCCTAGGCAAAAGTTAGGGACCAAAAAAAAAAAAAAAAAAAAAAAAAAAAAAAACACTACATCCCTTGAACTACGTTATGACTTGATCCCTTTTGGGTACGTAGGCAGCTTGGTATTCGTTACTAAGTTCAGTCACATATGTGCTTAAAAAAAAAAAAAAAAAATAGTAAGTCCCTTGAACTACGTTATGACTTGATCCCTTTTGGGTACGTAGGCAGCTTGGCATCTCTTGCTAAGCACAGTCGCAAAAAAAGAAAAAAAAAGAAAAAAAAAATAACAAGTCCTTTGAACTACGTTATGACTTGATCCCTTTTGGGTACGTAGGCAGCCTAGCATCTCTTGCTAAGCACAGTCGCAAAAAAAAAAAAGGGATGTTCTCAAACATTGGTCTGGAAATAAATGAATTTCTTTATTAATAATAAGATAAGTGCCGTTACATTGTAATGACTACATCAATAAAATAAAATAAAATAAAGATTAACCTATCCAATCTAAATGCTTCAACTCCTCTTTGCTAGTCTCTAGTAACCCTTGTAGCTCTCTAAGTTTTGCATCATCAGAAGCTTCTAAGGTTGGAGTTGCCTCAATCTTGGAAACCTCCCCCTTGATTTGAGAAATGATCACTTGTTGTTGGGCTAGCTCTGCATCACAGAGGGTACTTGACGCGGTAAACTCTGCCTTTTGCATTGAAAGTGACTCAAGTTCCTTCTTCAATTCAATCTCTCTAGCTAAGGCCTTGTCTAAGTTCGCCTTGATTGCAACTTTCTGACTGATCTTAATGGCTTCTGAGTCGAGGGCAAGAGTGAGACGATGCCGAGCGTCGGTAAGCTTCTGTTCCTTGTCTTCAGGTGTGATGCCTTGTGAAAGGGCATGATGGAGGGAAGAATATCGGTCTGCATCGTCCATATATTTCGAAATACGCTCTCTTAAAGGCGTTGCATCCACAACTTTTATTTGTGCGATAACTTGAAGGATCTTCTCGACTCCACCCCTAAATGAAGTCACAAGAGTAAAAGGGATTTTGACGACCTTCTCAATTAGGCCCCCTCCTAGCATTTTTGCACGCTGTCGATCGGCCTTTGAAATCAAATCATCGGGTTCAAACATTGTGACAGTTGAAGTGGCTGGGATGCTCGAACTACACATAAGGGATTTATTTTGAGTCACGTCCCTTGGAGGCTTGTGAATAGGGTCGGAAGAGGGAGTGGCGTTAGTCTTCGCCGAACGTGATGGATTAATTTCCTTAGTAGCCAAATCAAAGGCCGTCGGACCTTGAATGGAAAACTCACTCGTAGAAGGGCTAGTGGCAACTGGTGTACACTTCTCTCCTGCTCTTTTCGAAGGATAATTGTCATCCTGCATTGGGAGAATACCAAGATTGTCATTCTCAAAAAATTCTTGGATACCAGAAATAGCTTCAAGGTCATCGTGAAGGAAACAAAGGTCTTTAATGGATTCAAGATCAAAATCATCAAAAAGAGAATTAAGACTCACTTGTGCACTGCCACCGGAAGGGTCAGGAAGCGAATCCATGTCGACACCAAGATCAGTCGCTTGGGTGACCCCTTCATGATCCAAATTCTTGCTGGGATTATCCCTCTGCCTTTTGCGTCTCCAGTGAGAATCTGAGTTGCCACTGTTCCGCTCGGAATCTGACGCATCCTTACCCTTGGTCACCACTATGTCTTGAGACGTTGAGACTATGCAAGAAGGCCCACGCTTAGGAGAATGTGCCTTATCCACATCCACTCCTCCTAAAGACTCATCGGTAGCCTCCGAAATCCCAAAAGAGGGCTTCCCATCGCTTCGACGCTTCACAGGCTCAACTACTTCATTGGGCTGTTTTATTTTGAGTCTTATCTTGCTTGGGTTAACATCCCCAATTGGTTGCTCAACCCTACTTGAAAAGAAACCATCAGATCTTCTAGCCCACCAATTCATATAGTTCTTCGTGCACGAAGCCCCGTGCTCAGATGGGCAGGCAGGGATCAAGAACTTTGAAGCAGTAGCAAGACGAAGACATCGACGCCAGAAGCATACTACTTGCTCTAAGGTGACGGTGCGAAAGTCCTCATTAAGCTCCCCAGGGATGTGTTGATTGAAACCGAACTGTCGACCAAAGCGATGAGGGCTATATGGTTCAACTATACATATACTTCCGCGACGAGAGGCCAAGTAGCTAGAACGTTGGCTGATGAAGTAATCTGCATAAGAGCTAGGTAGCTTGTCATCATCCACCAGAATCTCTCGATGGCCTTTAAAAAGGCCCAAGCGATGAAACTTGAAGTTATTAACCGCACGAAATAGCTTACGAGCCATAACCTCGTCATAATGCTTGGCTGCACCTTCTCCGGAGTATCTAAACATGCGTGGAACATCCTTGGAGCGAGACCCTTCAAGTTCAAAGTGAGTGTCGAAGTATTCGGCCAACCAAGCATTCAAGTAGTGTGCAGGAAAAGTGGCATCACATTTACTAGGAGTCTTAGAAGACACAATTTCATTCAAACCCCTATAAATGTTGGCTAGGACTGGGACTGCAAGGCAATATCTCTTACCACGAGCCATCGCACTTGAGCTCTTGAAAACACCAAGCCTGATTAAGTTTGGTCCCCCATCGGGAAGAGCGAACTCACACAGCCAACACGAGATCAAAGCGGCTAACCAAGTCTCTTTTATAAGCCTTCTCTCCACTTTGAGCACATTGAAAGGAGCCTCGTCTTCTTTAGTCAAAATTCTGGGGGCTTCGATTTTACCAGAAGGGTTATGAGATTGCTTCCTCTTGCTTTTCTTTGTATTGACCTTCTAGTCGGCGGTTTCTGATATTTAGACTCGCCACGGAACCAAAACTTCACCCACACGGCCGTGGTGACCAAGTGCGAACCACCAAGCTCAAGACTCAGGTGATGAAAGGCAGCAAATAGATGACGACAGCATGATGGGAGAGATGATATGTCTTTTGAGTTTGGAACGACCTCTTCGTAAAATGAGCCGTACACGGGAAGCCCACCGATTGAATGCAAGTCCCATAAGCTAATGGAGACCTCTCCTACAGACGTGTGCAACGTGTTCGTAGCTGCGCACCAACACTCTAGAAAGGCTTGCAGGACATGGGTGTTCCGATCATATGTGAATAACGATGCAAGTAATGGCTTGTAAAGATCAGCATCATTTAAGACTTTAGTATTGCGGCTCAATATTTCTTCTAGCCACTCCCAATATTTAGGGAGGTAGGAAAACTCACCCTTATATTGGAGTGGAGGAGTCTTGGAAGAAGGTAAGGCCCATTGCACTTCTCCCGCACCTATTCGACGACCAAGGAGAGGAAACGGACTGATGTGATCCGTGGTTGAGTGAAGGTTGGAGGCTAAAGTAAACGTCCTCGAAACGACATGTGAATCCCTTCTAATCGGGTCATGTAGTTCGTGGGATGATTCGATCCACCATTGAGATAGACTCGGAGAACGAGGAATGGCGGTAGACGATGAAGGGACACTGCTACCAAGTGGATGGACTTTCAAGACGACGCCTTTCTCCAGGGGTTCATTTGTAGAGTGCAAGAGAGTGACGGATTGATCATTGAGAGTCCTCGATGAGTCGTAAAAGATGACCATGATGAAGCACACTTGAAGGCAGCCACTTGGAGAAGACGAAGCTCGTAGAGGTCACGACTTGAGCAAAGGTAGAAGAGTCACAAGTCGAGCAAAGGGTTGGCAAGCCTGTATCACTTGATAACAAACCATAGGAAAGGATGAATACCTTATTCTACTTTTTACTAATAAATAATAACCAAAAAAAAAAAAAAAAGAGAAAAGGAGCACGTGCAATGAGGGCTTATTATAAAGAAGAGCATATGGCATTAATATTCAAGAAAACTACAAGCAAGACATTCATGCAATATCAACGTTCAAGTGCTTGGGCATCTTAAGTACGTGTTGCAATAACTATATATGTATGTAAAGACAAAAGACAAGTGGAAACATGCATGGTGGCCATTAAGTGCAAAGATCATGTGCGCACAAATATGCTACCATGCTTCTAGTGAATTTAAGGCTTGAGACGTGTCAATAATATGGCATAAACTGTACATGCAAAACATTAGAAAGCATAAAAGTGGGGCGTTCTCCCTTGTGGAAGCGGATCAATGGACAAGCCAATATTTCGTAGTGACCAAGTACGGCACGTAGAACTAATATATATTCATCGCTTTTGGGAGTGTGAAAGACATGGCGCCAATGGTTTAAGCCTAGAAAATACAAGCGTCATGGCCATAAGCAACTACTAAGGATGGAGTTGGAGTACCCAAAGAGCGTTGAAGGCCGTAAGATGAGGGCAGTAAGAAGGGTGTACTGTTGGAACTCCAATATTGAAGGCCACAAGACGAAGGCAGTGAGAAGGATGCACCGACGAAGCTCTCGCAATGGTAGAAGTACACGCCGGCGAAGCTCTCGCACTACAAAGGCAAGGGTGAAGACAATGAGAAAGACGCACCAACGAAGCTCTCGCAATGGTAGAAGTACACGCCGACGAAGCTCTCGTACTACAAAGGCAAGGGTGAAGGCAGTCAGAAAGGTGCACCGACGAAACTCTCGTACTGATGGCCGCAAGACGAAGGCAGTGAGAAGGTGGCGCAGATGAAGCACTCACACCAATGGTCACGAGACGAAGGGCAGTGGAATGGATGCGCTGCTGAAGCTTACACCCTGTGTCTGAGGAAGGCAAGAGGATTGCTGTGCTCGAATCTGTCGGATGCCAAGAAGGTAGACTCGCTTGAAACTGAGGCTTGGTCCACGCAGTAACAGCTTCTATGACAGTGCCAACTTCTATGACCTGCACAGAGTAAATCAAGGGGTTCAAAATATATATATATATACAAAGACAAGCATAAGAAAGAATGAGAAAGAGAGAAGATGCTTGCTACGGCTGAAGAAGAAAAAAAAAAAGAGAAAAGAAAAGAAAAGAGAACCTAAAAAAAAAAAGGGAACGGCGCTCAATCTCCTCTAGCCTGCAAAACATCAAGACCTTTTATAGAGGATTGCACTCACAAGAAACCCTCGTAATTTGTATGGGTGCGGCTTAAAAAAAAAAAAAAAAAAAAAAATGCTTGCCGAGCAAGACAATCGCGGCACCGACCTGTCTAACAAAATTAAGGTGGGCTTGCAAAGGGAAGTCCCTTGTGTGTGACCAAGCCCGTGAAAGTGAAACCCAGTATTCCAAAAAAGAAAGAAAAAAAAAAAAAAAAAAAAAAAAAAAAAAAAAAAAAAAAAAGCCCCCTTGCCGAGCAAGACAACTCCAACACTAACTCTACTAAGGAGACCAACGTGGGCTTGTAGTTTATAAAAAAAAAAAAAAAAAAAAAAAAAAAAAAAAAAAAAAAAAAAAAAAAAAAAAAAAAAAAAAAAAAAAAGAGAAGAAGACAAGTTGTAATCCTTCTTACACGTGGATGAACGGTCAACTATCTAAATCTTTCATGTGCGTGGATGAAAGTCTTGATTTTTGTGAACTTAGTCCAAATTGAGATTAATAAAATACTTCAAGCCTCGTCTTCCTTGCATCCAAAAGACGCAAAGCCGAATCTTGAAGTGGGGGCATTTGTAGACATCAAAATTTTATGATGTATTCACAACCGCCCGATTGTTCATGATAAAATATTTGTGATCAAAATTGATGACGTGAACGATCAGTGAATGAAGTCAAGCCACGTGGCAACATCAAATGAAGAAAGCCATATGGCAGCGTCAGAAGAAAAGACCTATATGGAAAGTTCTTTTTAAATGAAATGCCAAATTAAATTCCTAATTCAACTCTCAATAAATGCTGAGAGAAAATTCCAAATTAAATATCATTGAGTTGCCTATAAATAGGAGCTTCTCATATGAGAAAGAGAACACACAGAGAGAAAAATACTACTGACACTCTGCCAAAATAGAGAGTCATCTCTAAAGTTCACAAGAATTCCATTGTTCATCAAGGCTTATTCCTACTTCTTCAAATCAAAGTGGGGATTCTCCTTGAATCAAGTTCGAGATCAAGCCAACGGCCCTCGCATCAAATCAAGCACATTCAACTATTCATTCAACTTGGAGACATCAAAGCACGATTCAAGATCAAGCTTTATAGCCCCTTTGGATCGTAACATTTCTTGGAGATCGAATCAGAGGAATTTATTGTACTCTTTCATTGTAAAGATTCATACAGAGGATTGTACTCACATATATACAAATCAATACAAATTGATTATTTGTTACATTATTTTCGTGATCGTGTGATTTATCTTTTACGAAAATTGTGTGTACAATCGTTATTAAAGATATGACTTATCTTTAGAGATTATTTTCTGCTAAAATTTTATGGAAAACAATTCTATCGCACTCCACGGTAAATGAAGAAGTTAAGAGGAAATATGATTAATTATAAATCTTTTTTTTTTGGATTGAATACCTCCCCTCTTTATTCAATTCAAGCTAGCGCGTAGCTTGAGTTAACCCAAAAGCAAAACAAAATTACAAGCTAGACTTTTTTTTTTTTTTTTTTTGAGAAGAAATTACTAGCCAGACTTGAAAAACCTAAATAACAGCTTTATGAAAGTGGGCCGAAATTGAATAAAATAAAGGGCCTAGATTTTTTTGTATTTGCATTTTTGAGAAGAGAAAGGCCTAGATTTTATATCAGGATTCAGGATACAACCTGGTCGTTAAGACCCAAACCCAACAACATGCATAAATAGTGTGAAAATAAGACTAAAGGCTGGATGTTTGACACAATCCTCTAATTCGACAATATTTTTTTGTGGATTAGCATTTTGGTATTTTGAGAATTAATTTTGATGAATTTAAAATATAGTTTAGATGTACTTTGTAAATTATAATAATATACTGAAAATAATGTGTAAATTGTTTATGAAAGTCCAATTTTCTAATAAGGTACGAAAAAATTTAAGCCCATTATTTGGTAAAACTATAATCATTTACATAGTTGAGCCCAGTTCCTTCAAAATTATCTCAAAATACCCAAAATCAATCAAAATATAAAATTTAAATTAAGTCCTAAAATCTAAAATAATACAAACTTACAAGCTTAAAACACAATATTTTTTTAGACTGCCATAATAGCGTAAGTTGGATTGGATCACTTGGATTGAAGAAGAGAGTCCAGGATCCTACCCATATACCAATTTCTACATCCAAAACATGGACAAGAAAGGGACCCAAGCAACGAGGCCATGGGTAGCATAATTGGCTCTACAATAATAGAAACAGAACATCAATTAAAGGATTTGGGGATCTTATTGATATATCATATATGCTGCCTACGATGGAAGAGATTGCCCAATGTGGAATGAGTGACCGGGGAGTTATGTATGACTTCTATAATATTTAACACATCACATTCAATGATTAAATTGTTCAAACGCAAGATGTGTCTAGAAGAAACAACTAAAATTGTAGAGTTTCAACCCATAGAAGATCTTCACTGACATCTAAATTAGTCAATGCATGGATAAATTTACCTACGTGATCTTGATAAATAGTAGGAAGGAGGGAGTCACTTGGTCTAGTCTCAACATCAAAATTAATTTTGAGCCATCCAAGAACTATGAGGTAGCAGCTAAAGAAACAAGCTCAATAAGCATGTCCCCCCTCTCCATCTCACTTACTAGCACTTCCTAAAGCAACTCTTTATGGTTGTGGCGCCCAGAAACTCTTAGGGTCGGTCTGATTTGAGGGGTGGAAAAGTGAAAGGATAGAAAATGGTGGGAGGATAAAAAAAAATTTAATTTCCCTAATTTTTTCTTGGTTGGGAGTGAAAAAGTGAAAAAATAAAAAAAGTAAGTTTACATAAATTTACTCATATGCCTTTTTAAAAAAATGATGCCCAATTAAAACAAAAAAGTGAAACAACCCAAAAAAAAAAAAGCAATCACCAAATTATGTTCTCATTAAATAAAACAAAAAATTAACACATTTATTTAGCAAAAAAAATTGTGTATGTGCAAATGGATGAAGAAAAAAAAAAAAAAAAAAAAAAAAAAAAAAAAAAAAAAAAAAACAAAGCAACTAGACGAAACGAAGAAAAAAAAAATGCAATGAAACCAAAAAGAAGGAAAAAAAAAGAAAAGAAAAGTAAAGGCTGTCCATTAAACAACCTTATTTTCTTCCTTCAATTTTTTTCTGATTTTGGAGAGAATATTTTTTGCTAAATCTAGAAAGAAAACACCCAGCCTCCACTATTTATTTTCCTTCCTCTCCGCATGACAAAACACACTCCAAAAAAATTTTATTTATTTATTTTTTTTCCAAAGTTTTCATCCACTTTATTTTACCTCCAAATAAACAGACCCTTAAATTATCTTTCTTGAGTCTCTCTTACTCAAATTAACAAGTTTAACTCTGGGTGAGCGCTTCCATAAGCAACTATTTACCATGGTTTTCAGACCCGGACCGGACCGGGAGGTCGGACCGTGAAAACCGCGAACCGGGATGAAAACCGATTTTTTAAGCATAAAGAACCGGCTTTTTTGTTAATTCCGTGAACCCCTAAAACCGGGGTTGGACCGCACGAACCGGTGGCAAGAACCGTGCGGTCCAACCCCTTAGCAAATTTTTTTTTTTTTTTTTTTTTAAAACAACTTATTATAATTTTGCTAAAAATCTCCGGCTTTCATCTCTTTTGTCAACTACATCACTAGATTTCACCGTTTAATGAGAGACCAAGAGAGGGGAGAGAGAGAGAAAAAGGCGAGAGTAATAGATATTAGAGAGAATGAAGTAATAAAGTAATGGAAAATGGAGAGCAAACTTACGCTGGCATTAGATTTTCTGGAATAGAAGTTGAATCATGCATTTTCGAAGAGATGTTTTGTAGGCATTCTTGGAGCTAACCAAAAGGAAGAAAGAAAAGAAAAAGGAACAAAATATCAGACTATTAGGAAGGGCGGCTAGAACTAGAAGAGAGAAGATAGAAAGCTAAAGAAGTAAAGATATCACTTTGAATTGACGGTGAGGATGAAGTTTTGAATGTGAGAATATTGGGATTTGTTAATTGATAAGACTAGAGAGTACAATTTATATAAAAAAAATAGAGAGAATAAGGCAAGAAGGGGGACACGTGAATGAGATAAGAATGAGAAGAAAAAGTATTAGGGAGTGGGGCCGGGTAGATAAAATGAAAAAAAATTGAGATATTTTAAATAATATAGGAGATATTTTATCATTTTTGTAATAAATTGCAAAAAATATCATCTTTTCTTTAATTAAAATATTTTTGACCTCTCTATATATATTATTTTAATTAAAATTGTTAAATTTTGTATATGTATTTTATTATTTTTATATTAATAAATTATTAAAATAATTATGACGTCATCACGGTTCGACCTCGGTTCGACTTCGGTCCGACCTTAAAAACCTTGAACCTCTTTCTTTTACGGTTCATTGAACGGTCCGGGTCTGAAAACCTTGCTATTTACAGTTGTGGCACCCGAAAACTCTTAAATTATCTTGACAGAAACAGAAGATTAATAAAGAAGCAACTAACAAACAAGCAAGAATGCTCAGTACTTCACTTGCTTGCAAAGTCATGAACAACTCCGTTCATTTATTAATAGGCCTAGGTAGCATCAAACATCGTAACAACACTTGGCTGCTTGTTGTTACTCGAAAATCAATTTGTGCCAAATTTTGTAAAGGCAAATGGTGCCCACAGTTCATCATTCAAAATTGTTGGTACACATTTCGGTTTCAGGATCACAAGCATCCAAACAAGCAATAGGACCAGAAACACCTGTCCTGCCAGCTAAAGCCAGATTAAAGACAACGTAAAAATAAAAAGAACAGAAGAAAAAGGAGCACTGCCAAATTGATTCAAATCTGTGGTAGGGTTGACCCTGTTGGTGGGGAATCGTTGCAAACAACAGTTGAGCTAACTTTACACCAAGCTCCAAGAGGGAAGGTCGCAAAAGAATAAACATTATTATTAGGGGTCGTATTATGGTGACATTATAATTTATATTTGGAAATATTCTAGTCTATCAATAAACCGAATTTTTTATTCATGACTGATGGTTGAGTAACTTAGTTAAGTACAAAAACCAAGTTCATATAATTTTGGCACATTAAGAAATAACAATATCATCTTTAAATCCACAAATATCAATTTCAATGACCTTTCAGACAATTTTTCCTGTAAATAAGTAAAACCTAAAGATCACATTTGGGTTTGGGGGTTTAATTAAAATCAAGAATTGAAGAATAATTGCAGGTGTACATTGCATAATTCAAACCCAATAGATTCGGCTCATATAAAACAGGTTTGATATATTGAATTTGAAATGTCTTCTTAAATCTAATCATTTCAAGTCCACATATTAATAAATCTCGAATCCGTGTCCGTGATCCATCCATACATCAATAGGGGGAAAAAAAAGGTTATTCCACACCCTATCCTATGTCATTTAAACTAAAATTTGAAATCAAAGTCCTCTTTTTTTGATCGCTCTATACAAACCAACCCAAAGGAATAGTTACAATGTCCCATATACCATAGAAATGATAATCCGCTATACTCCCAAAAGTACCACATAAAGGATTCACAAGGAAGTTGTGCAGTAGAAATAAAAAGTAAAAACAAACACATCTACGCACAGGGACACACGCATTTCACCATAGAGCATGCAAGAGACAGAAATTCTTCAAAATGATAATATGCTCCAAGTAGTACAACTGTCTTCAACTTCACTAAATAAAACCAGACAATCGGTAAACCTTTCCACAAAATTTGGGTCATCCAAACAAAATATAAGGACAATAACCCAAATCTCATCAACCCAAAAACCCTAAAAAGCAAACATGTATTCCACCTCTAGAATACATTAGATTTTTTAATAATAGAATACATTAGTAAATGAAAGTGAAAAATAAAAAATAAAAAAACCCAATACCTAGTTATGATTATCTATCTAAAAGTCAGTCGCTTGATCACTAGCTGCCCTAACTTTCTTCCTTGTACAAACTTTCTCCCAAAATTCTCAACCACACTGTACAAACCATCAAAAAGCACTCCATATATATACATCAACAGCCAACTTCATGCTGTAGCCAAAGAGTAAACTTACATTCTTGTCTATGGACTTGAAGCAGATGCCTCTTGTCTTGGTTCTCTTAAATACCCAAGAAGAGTTTCAGCCTGCAAAACAAACCAGATACTAAATAATTAGAGTCAATCATAAATCCCAAAGTCGGAGTATAATATGCAATATCGAGGACCATGGTCTTTCAACACAACATCATAACCTCTGAAAACTCTGAGCATTCCAATTATAACAATTTGCAGCGTATCTATAGTAAAGTTCATGCACAATGCATGGCGGACAGCATAAAATCAAAACTTAAAAGTTCAAATTTGTAAGGCCCCATCCAAAAAGCTACCATATCAACAATTTGAGTGAAGATCAAGCTACCAATTGTCCAAGACTTATCAACGAGTGGAATCTATAGTCTTCACTACTTGGTATGGCAACTTTTTTAAAGTTAACCTAACCAATAAATTGTGACCCAAATCTTGTGCAATGCAAAATCCAGGATTCACTCCCTAATTTTGTCAAAGTCATCAAGTAGCCCCAAATATGCATAACAAACGACCATATTACATCAAACATTTTAGCCCAATTGCCTAACAAACAAACATAACTAGCATAATTCCACCATGCTGTTACTGCACCATGCAACAAAACCATTTAACAATAGTACTGATTTTGAGGATTGATCTATGAAATTTGCACTATGTTTGGGAGTTTATAAAGGAAGGGAAAGGATAGGAAAGGAATGTAATGGATAGAATGGAAAAGAATAGAAGAGAATTAAATAATTATTCCTTTGTTGTTTAGATATGTGAAAGAAAAGGAATGGAATACGAAATTTTTTGGGAATTGAATGGAAAGGAATGGAAATGAATGATTTTATAACAACATTATTATTATGCTATTTCATTAATAAAAATAGGGGTATATGAGTTCCATTTCTTTCCCTCATATTTCTCTTCCCCAACAAGAGAAAGATATAGAATCATAGAATACAACATACTGGTGTGCCTACATCCATGGCCACGGCAAATGTTTTACAATATCTCAAAAACATGGTTGCCCCCAATAAAAAACACCCTAATCCATAATAAAGATATTCCCGAGTGCACTCACTCTACTCATGAGTCCTCTCTACTAAAGAACACTCCAGTGTCCTTTACAGGAGACCACTTTCTCATTCAGAATATGAACCACCATCTCTAACAACTAACAATCAGCTCATATGACCAATTAACACAAAATCTAGTAGCAATGCATATCAAGAAAATAAAATGAAAAACAAGCTTAATTAGCTAACAAACCAAACCACTAACCAAAAGTAACATAATTGCCACCATAGCCCTTCACAATCTGTTATGTTAAGTTGTTAACACTACCAATCAACTTCCAATACCACCTCTAAAAACACTCACCTTGTGCTTAGCTCTAACACTTCCCGTCTGCGAAAGCGCGGCCAGCGGAGGAATAGCCCCTTCTCTCACCAGCAGCCCTCTATTCCTCACACTGTCGGCACACAGCTGCAACAAAGTCACCACCGCAAACTCCCTCCCCTTCACAGTCCCATCCTCAATAGCCTCCACCAGCACCGCGATCCCGCCTTCCTCCACAATTGCCTCCTTCCCTTCCTCAACCCCAGCCAAGCTGCTCAGCACCACCATCGCCTTCTCCGCCATCCCCGACCCCTGCTCCGCCACCAGAGCCACCAGCGGCTTCACCGCACCGGCACTCACAGCCCTCTCCTTATTCGGCTTTATCGAACAAAGCTTGTACATCGTCGTCAAAGCATCCTTCTTCCCTCTATTAGACCCATTCAGCAGCAACGAAACCAAAGGCGGGATGGCCCCACAAGCCCCAATTGAGCTCTTGTTCTCCTCCACCAAAGCCAAGCTCAGCAACCCGCACGCAGCGTTCTGCTTCGAAGTCTCTGTCCCAGTCTTGAGCACATAAACGAGTGACTTTATAGCTCCAGCATCAGTAATCACCATCTTGTTCCCTTCGTGGAGAGAGAGGTTCAGCAAAGCCGTGACGGCGTGCTCTTGAGTCCACGGATCGCTACACCGGAGAAGCGGAATCAGAGCCGGAACCGCTCCGGACTCGCCAATTAGAGCTCGGTTATCGGCCCGGTTCTTCGCCAAAAGCCTGAGCTTCGCCGCAGCAGATCGCTTCACCGCAATAGACGGCGATTGCAGCCCGTCTATGCAGATCTTCACCGTCGGCTGAAGATCCTCAGGCGAAATGCTCTCGATTATCTCAGTAGAGAAATTCTCTCTCTGCAAAAACCCCATGCAAGGCTCAGGGTGAACCTCGCTCGACTGTCCGTTACTGTCCTCCGACGCCGGCGGCGGCAGGCTCGCCAGTCTCTGTAGCTCGCCGGAGATGTCGCTGCTACAAGCAGAGAAGTCACTGAAAGCTTGAGAAAGATCCAGAAATTCCTCCGACGACGAACTGGACTTCACCGAGTTGTTGGTCCGCAGCGCCAGCTCGCCGAGACGCATGTCGACGACAGAGTCGGTGAGGTTCTCGGACACGAAAGCGGATCTCGCGGCGGCGGCGACGGGGCCGGAAAACGAGCAGCTGTTGGTGTCGTCGCCGCCGCCGTTGTCGCTGTGAAATATGTTGGACCTTATCGTGCGCATCGAGCGTCCGACGTGTCGGTTAATCTTGGTGGAGGAAGTGGTGTAAATGTTTCGTGGTAAAGGGAAGCGATTTGAGCTGGAGTGAGAGTCTTCTAGAGAAACCATTGTTGGAAAACAACAAAAAGTTTGAAACTTTTTTATTTGTTTGATGAATTTGAGAATGTTCTTTTTTTAAGAAAATTTCATGGTGGAATTAAGCTAGCGAGAGAGAGTGAGAAGTAAAGAAGGAAGATGAGGGAAGAGATTTGAAAGCTGGCTTTTGCTGAAGATAGTGGATTTGGTATCGGGGGTAAAGCTAAAATAACAGCTTGGTTTGGTCATAAAAGTCACAAACCACATAAATAACACATGGTAAGTGAAGGTCTTATCAAGAATCAATATTGAGACCTTTCTTTTTTAAAGTAAGTTGTTTCTATAAGTTGCTGTGTAAAATGTTCATAAAAAAATAAAAAATAAAAAAGTTGCTGTGTAAAATGGTATTTTGGCTTTAAAAGACTGTTTATAAAAAGAGTTTTACTCATGAATGTCCAAGAGCATATATCAGTAAATTATTTTTAAAAAAATTTATAAAAAATTGAAAAAGTGATGGATTATTTTGATAGCTTTTTCAATTTTGCATAACAACTTTTTAAAAATGAATGATTAAAATATATGCTCTTAAAGCATATATTAGTCAGACCCTTATAAAAAAGTTATGATAAATTGTTGCTCCCAAATGGAATTTTGACTTTTAAAAACGCGCTTTTAGCTATCTAAAAGGCCAAAACGCCTAATTTCATTTTGAGTTTTAAAAATGCACATTTAAAGGTCCATTTGGAAACAACTTATTTAACTTAAATTGAAAACTTTTTGTTAAAAGTGTAGAAAAATAAAAGTTAAAAGCTAACTGAATAATATAATAAAACCCATAAATAGTACCAAAAAGTACAATGAGATACATAAATAATACCAAAAAGAAATTAAAAACTCAAATAAACTGAAGTAAATAATCACATCCCAAATAGGTTTTTAGAGTCTATTTGGGAACAGCCTATTTAGTTAAAACTGAAAACTTTTTTGTTAAAAGTACTGTAAATAAAATTAAAAAGTAACTGAAATAATACAGTATAACTTATAAATAATACTAAAAAATACAATAAAAACCAATAAATAATAATAAAAATTAACTAAATAATAATAAAAATTAACTTTTTAAATTAATGTCAAACACAACTTAAAAGGCCAAAATGCCTAATTAAATTACCCTAAAATCCATGGAGGGAAAGGAGTGTGACGTGACGGTCGGTGATCAGTGATCACAGTGTTGTTTTCGTGTGGAGTGTGTGTGGGTCCGTCGGCGGTGAGATGAAGAATTGAAGATGACGCGACGGATTGAGAAACCAAGTGGAAATTACAAAAAAGTGCACTTTTTTCTTTATTTTTCAACTGGGGTGTGAATGAATGTAGTTGACTGCTGTGACGTGGCAAAGATTCTGCTTTGGGAGTTATGACAAGGGTCACTTATTTAACGGTTGTAAAAAAAAAAAAAAAAAAAACACTTTGGGATTGGTAGGGACATGTGTTGCCAGCCATTTTCACTTCTGTAACGTACTTTGATTATTAATATCATTCATCTTGTATACATACGATTCAGATCGGACGGTGCTGAGGGCATTTACAGAACTGTACTGATCGGCCCCTGAATGATGGCATGGGCAGGGCAGGGTTTGCATCTAGAATCTTTCTACTGTGTACACGTGCGTGGCTGCTGGAAATCTTAATTATTTCTCCAGTAAATGTTAGTACTAACCATGACTAAACCAAGCGACAGAGATTGTTGGGCCAGCTCAACATTTAAAGGTTAATTTCAATGCAAATAGAAATAGTAGCCACCTACGACACAACAAAGAGTATCCGCGAAGGCGAAGATAAAAATTTAGCTATTTAACTCTATTAAAAATTATTTTATGTATTTTATTTACACATGTGTTACAGGTGGATTTATTTTAACTTTTAACACAATAAAAAAAAATAAACATCACAATAAAATAATATATTTACTACAATAAAATAATCTATCTCACTATAATAAAATAATATATTCATTACATACAACCATCACAGCCACACACACAACCACTATCACCACCACCACCACAGCCCACAACAAAGAAAAAAAAATAACCAAGCCCACACCCACCAGACCCATCAAGCAACACCCATACCCACCACCACGAAACCCACCCAAGCTACCACCATGAACACACCAATCTACCCACAAACTCATCCACAGCCCAACCACCCACCGATGAACCCAGCCACCCACTGACGTCGATCTACCCACACAACCACAACCACCGACGTCGATCAATTCCATTCCTTAGTAGGTAATATATCCACTGATGCCGCCGAACCCAACCACCCACTAATGCCGATCTACCCACACAACCACAACCACCGCCACACCACAGCCCACAACTAGGAAAATAATTATAAAAAAAAAAGGCGAAATGGGTTGGCAGCGTGGATCGGTGACATGCCGGTGGGGTGGGTCGGCAATGTGGGGGTGGGCTGGCAGCGGTGAAGCAAATCGGCGAAGCAGAGAGTAGACGAGAGAGAGAAAAAAAAATGAGAAGTAAAAAGGAAGAAAGAAGAAAAGCCAAAGAGAGAAAAGAAAGAAAGAGAAAATATTTTTTAAATGAAAGAGGAGAGAGAAATTTAATAAAAAATATATATATATATATATATATATATATATTTTGTTTAGCTCTCATGGACAATGCACATCTATCTATAAATGTGCACTGTAGCAATAAAGCTAAAAAAAATAGATTTAGCTCAACTGTTGGAGCATGATTTTGGTGTTTGAGGAGCTAAAATAAAGCAATATACCAATATAGCATCACTGCTGTGAGTGCTCTAAGAAACTTTTTAAAACAAAAATGGTAGCACCATTAAAAAAATCACAACTTTTACAATAATTCTTCGTGTGACAAACTATAAACAATGGAAAAAAATTGACAGATCGATATAAAAGTGACAAATAGTCAATCATTATCTATTTTGTAGAATAGTTATGTCAAAAATTGTGACTTCTTATGTGATATTAGAATTACTCAATTTGATTGGTGCTCACTTAAGTTATTAGTCTACTTGGTTAATATATCTTTTTCATTTTTTACTTTGACACTTAACTGTCTTAATAAAAGTTAGGTTCCGTTCATGTTTTTAAGATGTCACGTCACCGTCACGTTATTTTATTAGACAAACAAATACACGTGACAAGCTTATGTGATATTAGAATTACTCAATTTTGTCGGTGCTCACTTAAGTTATTAGTCTACTTGGTTAATATATCTTTTTCATTTTTTACTTTGGCCCTTCATTGTCTTAATAAAAGTTAGGTTCTCATTCATGTCCTTAAGATGTCACGTCATGTCACATTATTTTATTGGACAAACAAACACACTTGACAAGTTTATATGGTATTTAACAAAAAATATAGACCAATTGACTATTGGTGTAAACAGAATATAACTCTTAGGGGGAAAATCAAAATTCTAAAATTTTCAGGGTATAAAATCCAAACAATCTCAAATTTTAGGGATGTAGTTTGCACTTTAGCCTTTTTTATAATCACATTTCATGTATATCATATATTCATATTAAAGTGGAAGTTGAGAGAAAATTCTATAAATTCTATTGAATTTTAATTTTGTACCAAGTGTTTTTTTAATTGCCTACTAATTCAATGCCAAATATCTCTATATTTTAAATGGGCTTCAGTTTATACCAAGTGTACCCTATCTCTTATTTTGTGTCAAGTGTCTTTATATGTAAATTCATGAATCTAAACTTAGAAAATATATTTTTAAATAAACTCATTTAAAAGTTTGTTATTGAACTAGATCCACTTATATTAAGACAAACGACTGAGAAAGAAAGACTCCATGCTTCTATTTAAAACTTTAAATGCGTAATACTTCCAACCTATTTAAATATATTTTAAATCCAAAAAAAAAAAGAAAAGAAGAAGAGGGCACACTGCTTTGGGTTAATTTTCATTACTCTTTGTACAGAGTAACTCAGTAAGTCCTAAGTTGGGGGCTTTTTGGGGTGGATAAGTAACCAGAGTAATAGCGTTGCGTGGCTATTAGCTATCCAAAGGAGTAAAACATAAACCTGAGAGTGACAAATAGGGTAAAAAGTGAAAAGCGGTAAAATCATTTTTGCCCTTGTGGATGTCGCCACTTTAGATCTAATATTATAAATTTATTTATGTTTTCCTTTTTAATACTCATTTTAAATGATAATTATAATTAATACACTATTATGTCTTTTATATTGGTCTCAACTACTTTTTTTTTTCAAGATAGAAATTTTACTCTAACCTAATCTAAGTATATATGTGTGTGAGTATCCCTTTTAAAGACTTAAACCCCAGTCTTTACTCCCCACACTCCACAATACTTGTATTTGTGAAGTGACTATCGCACTAAAAATGTGCGGTGATATATTGGTCTCAACTACTATATACACATAAACATGTATATGCGCGTGCATACATGTGTATAATTTTTTTTTTTTTTTTTTATAATATACATATGTATAATTGTATATACATGTTCCCCTTGGAAGTCAAAATCCTGGCTCCACTATTGTTTAGAATCACTTCTAATTGAAATAAACTAATCCATATTTTCTTATGATAACATATTATTAGTTTTAAAATTGATTGTTCATATCTGTTTGAGATCCGCTTATTTTACTGAAACTGAAAACTTTTTATTGAAAGTACTGTAAATAAAGGTAAAAGTTAGCTGAAATAGTACAGTGGGACTCATAAATAGTATCAAAAAGTGGAGTGGGGCCATGAATAGTAGCAAAAATAAGCTGAATAGTAAAATAAGCTGGCTTTTTAATTTGTAGGGAAACACACATCTAGGATCTGTTTGGATACCACTTATTTTGTTGAAAACTGAAAATTTATTACTGAAAACACGGTAGCAAAATGATTTTTAAATGTGTAAATAGTGCTGTGAGACTTAGAAATGCATGATTATGTGCGTTTTTGCATTTTTGGCTGAGTTATAAACAGTACCGTGGGACCCAGCCAAAAACACATACACAAAATAATTTGCACGCAAACGCACGCCTAGTACATAATTTTCGTTTAGCATGAACCTTCTCATGAAGAAGCGTTGCAACAAAACAGAAATTTCAATTCAAAGGCGAAACTAGAATTTTATTTTTTAATGGGGGATTAGTAAATTCTATATATATATATATATATATAGAAAACTACAAGATGGAGGGGGAAATTTTTAAAAACTAGGGGCCATGCCTCCCCCCACCCCTTTGAAATAATCTTTCGTTCATGCGTAAGCATACTAAAATTAATAATTTACCATCATAAATTAGTATTATAATTAATAAATTAGAAGGCTATTCAAACTTCAAAAAGTTGGTTTAACGGTTTTCAATTTTATGTGATAAATCTAAAAAAAAAAAAATTTATGTGATAAGTCAATGAGTTCAACTCTTATAATAAACTTTTGAGATACTACTAATTCAATGCGTGAAATGGAAGAAGTGCACAAACTTGAGAGATTAATTAAGTGTTCTATTCCACAATTTCTACTTCCACATCAACCCAAAAAAAAGAAGAAGAGTAATTTAAAGATGGTTCATGCATGATAAACAATTCGGTCCATTCATTTATTAACATATTTAGTTTAACATTATCTTACAAATCTTTGTTCATTTATGATGCAACATGCTGAGTTGTTTGCCACCCTGACTGCAATTTCTAAGTCATAGAAATAACAACAAAAAAAGATAGTAGGTACACCTGCTATGTCGTGAATTGTGCAATCTTGAAAGATACATTTTACGTGTTCATTATTTTGAGCACTCGTGCATTTTCAGATGATATATCATATTCATCATCTTTTAAATTTGGAAATAATGATGCTAGTTTAGAAGATCTACTCAATGAATTTTGAAGTATTTTGAAGCGTAAAGTTTGATGTTTTAGTTGAACTATGATTACGCGTTTTTGACTATGAATAATGATATCTAAAATCTACCGCCCACCCTGCTTTTACAATAGATTTCTCATTTCTTGACACGAAATAGGACACATTTTAAATCCCTAAAGAGTGGGAATTAAATTTCAAATGTCATTGTGAGCTTGTGACCATTAAATTAAGTAGTGTAGGAGACTAGGAGTAGGATTAGCCTCTATATCCAATTATTACTCGTAGGATTTTGATTTTGTGAGGGTCATGATGGATAGGCAGACTTGTGCAAACTTGTGGTTGCTTTTTACTTAGCCATAGAAAGTTGTCCCATGTTGTATGTGGTGTCCAGTCCATGAGTGGCAGCGTGGCCAGTTTACAAGTTTTTAAATATGTGTACGAAACATATTATATATATTGCATAATTTATATTATAAATGTCACTTTACATGCCTATAGGCACATCAA
The DNA here is from genome assembly GCA_023736055.1 of Quercus glauca. Classification (NCBI taxonomy): domain Eukaryota; kingdom Viridiplantae; phylum Streptophyta; class Magnoliopsida; order Fagales; family Fagaceae; genus Quercus; species Quercus glauca. The sequence goes on from CM043319.1 coordinate 78,941,411, forward strand.
AAAGTGTACGCACATCAAAACAAATATATATATATATATATATATACAGCTATCTATGACTTTTAACCACAACGAATACATTTTTTTTTTGTTTTGTAAGATTGTCTTCCTATTTTTTAGGTAATCCTTGATGTAAATTTACATATAGTCAATGTGTTATTTATTAGGAGAAGAGAAAGTTTTGTAGCATGTCTTAGTATGGTTGACCTAAGATGCTACCAGCTATCTTGCTATTGTATTGAGTACTTGTTACTTGCTTGGAATAAAATTCTGCTGTTTACTCTAAAAAAACCCATAAAAAATACAATAAAAATCTCTAACTCTTAACTACAAAATATAAAGCTATCATTTTTTTCCTAAAAATAAAAACACAATGAAAAATTCCTAAAACCTACTATATTGCGATTGATAAAATCATAATTTACGTGTATTTGTAACTACATGACTAATTTATAATGAGTTATATATGTAATTTGTTTAAATAATACACATGGATGAAATATAAAGTTGTTACGTAACAGCGTAGAGCAGATTCCTCCAAACAAGAAAAGCTTTCTCCTCTTTCATGGGATTCTTATTAGAATTTTCCAAAATGGAACTTAAATTCATTGTTCATCTTATAGGAAAATTATTAGGTACTCCCAGAGTACCATAAATGCGTGCTCCCTCATCTCACATGAATGGTGGGTCCCACCATGAATTTAATTAGTGGGACCCACCATTCATGTGAGAGGAGGGAGCACGCATTTATGGTACTCCGGGAGTACACAATAATTTCCCCATCTTATAGGGTTTCTCTTCTTTGACAAATAATAATAATAGCTTAATAGGTGTAAGGCCATTAAGTAATAATGGTATTTTATTTGAAACAATTTATTTTGAATTTAATGACATTGGTCCATACCAATCCCCCTACATAATTTATTATGAAACAGCTCATTCTTTTTGTGTACGTGTGTGTGTGGAGATTAAAGGTGGTATTTCAAAAAGGACACACAGCTCATATTTGATAGAAAATGGTCCAGTCGTTTTACTTTTAGTATGAAATGTCACGTATCTTGAGATATGGTGTTAAGTATGTATGAATGTAACGTAATTTGGTTTAACGGTCTTGGATGGGGCACGTTTCTCTGATTCTCTCTTTTAAGAAGCTAATAATGATTCTCAAAAAAAAAAAAAAAAAAGCTAATAATGAATAATAATGAAGAGTAGAGATATCTATCAATGCCCAATTGCCCATTGCTATCAACCTTGCTTTCTTTGGATTACGTCGATGGATTTGCTATAAGCATTTGGCGGCTGGTCACCAGTTTCATATTTATATTTTGTATTATTCAGCACCTTCTTAATAATACTTTTATTGTGATATATTTGGGGCATGATATATGCTATGATTAATCTTTCATTTATACAACCTGATATTAAAGAAAAATATTTTATTTATGCTTATGAAAGATGGGTGGAAATTAACTTGAAAATATAGAGTAATAATTATAATAATGTATAGTAATAAATTATAATATAATGGATACCATAACCATAAAAAGAACACACACAAAAAATAAACATTAAAGTTTGAAAAACTCGTTGGTAGTGGTTTTAGTTTTTTGTGGTTTGGATGAAAAACTTAAACCTCTAGGGAGGAGATTTAATTTATCACATAATTAAGACTTGAGACGGAAAAATTTGAGAAAGATTTTTGTTAGAGATATATTAGCCTATTAGTACTATAGGCTCAAGCCTAATTCTACTTTGTGTGCAAGCCAAGTCTCTTACTTGTTTTAGAAGTCTATTAGTCTAGGGTTTAGTTTACTATATATATTCATGTTATGGTTTATTGTAACATAGGTTTTGTACTGCATTCTTATATAAAAAAAGATGAAGCCCTTAAAGTTTTCCTCCGTGGACGTAGGCTGTAAGGCTAAACCACGTAACCCTAGTGTTCTTGTGTTCCTATTTTATACTTCCCTTATCTGCATCTATTTAAGCATATTCAACATGGAATATATCATAACTAATATTTAACAATTTTAGAAGGAGAAAAAGTCTAGAGAGGGGATTTTAGAACTGTTTAGACTGAAGGAGCTTTGGGTCTTTAGATTTTCTCTTGTATGGCAGCCTCTCTCTCCTCTCAATTTGTGCAACAAGTGTTGATTTTATATAAGAAATCAATAGATTAAGTCATGGGACCTTCAAATTCATTGTAACAATTTTGCTTGAGTGATCGATTATCTAATAAGATAGAACGAACTATTCCGAATATCATAGTAACATCAACTTCAAATGGTCATTTTGAATTCAAACTAAGTCAAATTTATGTCCATTTTAAAGCCACATGTCTACTTTCGAATAGAATAGTTTCACTAAAAAATTCATTATATTGCAAAGATATGAGCAAAAGATAATCATTTTGAAAAAATCAAAACCTCATCATCTTTAAGCAAATCCTAGCTCATACTCAACCACAACACAATTCTATTGATATATAATCAAAGTTCCATATGTTTTGCATAACTAGTGCCTCTATTTTAGCTGGGTATAGAGCACTAGCATTTGATGTGCTAAATGCTAAATTTTAGCATTTTAGCACACCGAAGAGCAAAAAGTGAGCTCTATTAGAGCATTCTCATCAGCTCTCTTATAAAAAATGCCATTTTGACACACCAAAAACCTACTTTATCATTTTTGCACATCACTTTACAATATGTCATTTATCAGATGTTCTATTTTTTTACCACTTCATTTAAATATAATTTTTTAACTCTTTTTAATTCTTATTTTATTCTTTTTTTTATTATTGTTTCTAACAGCCATATTCTTGTTCTCAACGGTAACATTCTTGTCCAAATATTCAACGGTAACATTCTTGTTCAAATATTCTTGTTCTTAATACATACCAACTGCTTCTCTCCCCATGCCAATGGCCAAGCCCCATTGTAACACCTCTCAGACTTCTTGACAGTCTCAAACCATTGGTCTATATACACGTTTCCTTTCATTTTTATTTCTAAAATTACTCAATGCACCTAAGAACCAGCAAAGCATGCACATCAACAACTCAGGAGAGTCAAAACCGCTACCTCTTTGGTTCCTGAGATAGAGTCTTGCTCAAAAAGTTCTACCTTTATATTTTTTCTACACAGTTACTTTATAAATAGGATCTTGGTCATATTAGATGTCCTCAACTTGCCAAACAATGTCCAGTTGGAGGGATGTATGATCTTAACACTTTCACTAAAGCATCCTCCAAAAACTGTGAAACTTAAACAGTAACATTTTCAAATAATCCTCTTATTCAACTGTCATATTTTTTTAAATCCATATTTTCCATTTAGCATTTTAAAAAAAAAAAATCAATAAAAATAAAAACAAAAACTTAGAACCTGTCACCTTCAAAAAAAAAAAACTCAGAACCTGTCACCTTCCAAAAAAAAAAAAAAAAAAAAACCTTAAACCTGTCAAGACTCATATCAAAAGCCAAAAACATATTTATATGAATGCAATCCAAAAGCCAACCTGTCAAGTTGAAGTTGTTTCAATTGAACTAAACTACCAATGTAGCCCATAGAAAACTTACACACATAACTCATATCCAATAACATCAACTCAAACTTACACACATAATTCATATCCAATAACATCAACTCACACAGAAAACCCATTGAATTAAACAGAGTTGAGCTTGCCACTTCCTTGATCACAAATGGTACTTAAATTTAACACAACAAAACAATTGGCTAGTACTTAAACTTAACACAACGAAACAACATAGCCAATGAGTTTTTAATACAACATAGCCAATGAGTTTTTAATGGCAGTTTCATAAACAAAATGAAACAAATAAACCAAATCAAAAGTTTTAATGGCAACTTCATAAAAAGAAGAGGAGAGAAATAAACAAAATCAAAAGTTGTCACAACTCTCCTCGTAATTGCCATAAGTGTTCAATGAGATTCCTTTGGAGTTGAGAATGAACTTCTTTATCCCTAATGCGTTGATGAACTTGAATGAACTCCGTAAATTCATTTGTCGGCTCACGTGACATTGGTGTACATGAAATCTCATCAATTTGTTCATAATCGAAGTCCATTGCTTCAGCTTCATCTTGCTCATCTTCAATAATCATGTTATGAAGAATTACACATGCTTTCATAATGTCTTGTAGTGTTTCATGATAGAAAAACTGTGCAGGTCCACGTACAATTGCAAATCGTGCTTGAAGCACTCCAAATGCACGCTCTACATCCTTCCTATATGCCTCCTAAGCTTTTGCAAATAATTTTCTTTTATCTCTTAGTGGAGATGGGATTGTCTTCACAAATGTTGACCATTTTGGATATATGCCATCGGCAAGATAGTATCCCATTGTATAATCATGACCATTGATTGAGTAATTAACTGCAGGAGCACGTCCAAGTGCAAGCTCAGAAAATACATGAGACCGCTCCAACACGTTAATATCATTATGTGACCCAGGTAATCCAAAAAATGAGTGCCATATCCAAAGATCATATAAAGCCACTGCTTCCAAAATAATAGTTGGCTGATGAATATGACCACAATACATCCCTTTCCATGCAGTTAGACAATTTTTCCATTTCCAATGCATGCAGTCAATACTTCCCAACATGCCTGGAAATCCATAGTTTTGGCCATGGGCTAACAATCTAGCAATGTCTTCATTGTTTGGTGACCTCAAATATTGCTCTGAGAAAATAGCAACCACTACTGCAACAAATTTTTTCAAACTCATCATTGCAGTGCTTTCGGCTATTCTCACATATTCATCCAAAAAATCAGCTGTTACTCCATAAGCAAGCGTCCTAAGTGCAGCAGTCATTTTTTGAAGGGGAGATAGACCAAGCTTTTTGGCATTATTTCTTTTTTGGATAAAATAATGTTCGTGAGCTTCTACCTTAGATAGGATTTGGAGAAAAAGAGAATGTCTCATTCGAAATCTCCTTTGAAATACTTTAGGAGGATATACAGGTTCTTCGGCAAAGTAGTCATCATAAAGCCTTTTATGGCCTGCCAAATGATTACGGTCGATATACCGACGACGCTTACGTTGTGATGTCTCACCCATGAGAAGTTTTCTAATTATCTCATCTTCATTTGAGTCATCACCAAGCAATTCACGAAAAAAAGAACGACCCATGGAGATAAACTAGAAGAAAACATTGGAAAGCAATTATCAATATAGATGCAAGAAACATAAAATGAAATGAAATCAATAATTAGAAGAGCCCAACAGTCAAGACAAGCATAGAAACTATAAGAAAATATTGGAAAGCTTTTTGACTGCTCACTAACAACTCAGTAGTTAGTCACAGGCCCATATGAATTATTATATGTGCTATCAGCAAATTAGTTATAGGTATATACAACACCAAAGCAGAATCAAGGCACTTACACACTGGCCTCTCAGCCCAACCAGCAGCGTCAATAGCACAGCACAACACCAACATTAAGCATGACAGTAATATAAATTCTATAATAATATAAAATCAAACATAGAAAATACACGACATTTAATATAAGCTAAAATGTTAGGATTACTTAATAACAAAGTCTAGACCTTTTGCTAAGATCACAAAATACATATCAAGGCCTAAAATTAGCTACACCCAAAAAAGGTCACAAAATACATATCAAGGCCTACAATAAGTTCCTACAAAAAAAAAGGCCTACAATAAGTTACTACCAAAATAAGGTTGAAACAAGACATCACCAATATCATCTCAACCCAACGAACGACTTGATCTTTGTTTTACAAGGATTTCCTTTTTGAGTCCATCATAAAAAGTTCTTTGGTCCTCGTTCATGCCACTTGTGTCTAGCATCATAATTCTTTCATTTTCTTTCAACTCTTTCAAGCGAACCTTTTCCGCTTTGATGCATACTTTCTCTTTTTCTTGTGCATAAGATTCTTCAAGCATTTTCTTTTTCTTTTTCAAATATTCCGTTGCAACATCTTTCCCATCATCTTTTTTCTTTCGACTAGCCTTTTCAACTTTTCTACCTATTGGCCTCTCGAAATCCGTAGTGTAACCAACCCCCCCTCCTTGATCTATTGAATTTGGAGTTTGAGGCATTTCTTTTCTTGAATCTTCCCTAGGCATAGTAGATGCCCACTTGGGAAAATCCTTCAAGATTTGCCAACAATGTTCATATAGAAAAAAGTAACCGTATAGTTCTTTAAACAATTCCTTTGCTTTCTCAATCTAAAAAGAATTAAATAAATGTAACATAATTAGTTTCTTCAAACATTTTATTTGTCTTGTAAATCTTAAAAACTTAATGACCATTGCAAAATTTATACCTTCATTTCAGCAGTGGTTCCACTTTCATTCTTTGCTTCAATTTTAGCTAAGGAACCACAAAATTTAACTGTTTCCCTATTAATCACTCCCCATCGGCTTGTTAGGGATGAAATACTACGTGTAGAGTCAGCCTTGTGGTCCTTGAAGTATTTTGCTACTTTGCCATAAAATGTAGTTTTATGTTGCTCATTACCATACACGTGTTGTTTTTTTCTTAGAAGGGGCAACTTCATCATTCAGTGGAGAATCTTGGACTAACACAGGACTACTTTCAGATAAACCAACAGGACTACTTTCAGATAAACCAAAAAGTTCATCCTCAAGATTAATATTCCCCCGTAAGACATCAGTGAACGATGAATAATGTCTTGAGTCCATGCTCTAAATGCTGGAATTAGAATTTAGAATTTAGAATTTAGCCTAAATGCTAGAATTATAATTTAGAGCATAAACTATTAGAATTTCATAGTGTCTCATAGCCTAAATGCTAGAATTAGAATTTAGAATCCATAGTGTCTCGTAGTTTGCATCCAAGTAATCATTCGGTATTGCAAAAGAATTGAATAAATAAATAAATAAATAACACAGCACACAGCACATAGAATACCGAGAAAATCACAGAGAAGATGGAGAACTTACCTGTACGCAGTAGATGTAGAACGAATAGATGAAACCTTCACCTTGAATCGGCGAGACTGAGATTGAACTGCGAATCGGCGACTTTGAGATGAACTTGTCTGATTCGGTGTATCAGATCATAGAACAGAGAGGAGAGATTGAAAAAAAGGGGAAAAAAAATTGGTGAACCTGATTTTATAGATCAGTGATGGTGAAAATTGTGAGACGGTAGAGAGGCAATCGGTGGTGGCTGAGATTGAAATGCGAATCGACGACTCTGAGATGAACTCATCCGATTCGATGTATCAGATCATAGAATAGAGAGGAGAGATCAAAAAAAAGGAGAAAAAAGGGGGGGAAAAACCGGTGAACCTGATTTTATAGATTAGTGATGGTGGAAATTGTGAGATGGTAGAGAGCCAATCGGTGGTGGCTGAGATTGAACTGCGAATCGGTGACTTTGAGATGAACTCGTCCGATTCGGTGTATCAGATCATAGAACAAAGAGGAGCAATCGAAAAAAAGGGAAAAAAGGGGGAAAAAAACCGGTGAACCTGATTTTATAGATCAATGATGGTGGAATTTGTGAGATGGTAGAGATGAAATCTGTGTGGCTCATGATTCATTTTGGAAAGAGAAAGCAAAAGGGAGAAGAAAAGAGAATGGGAGAGTGGAGACGGTGAAGCAGAAAAGGAGTGGCTGAATGTGTAGATGAAATTATATTTTAATCAGAAGGTGAGAGAACGATGAATAAAAAAGTAATAAACGGAAAGAGCATTTTCATCCGTACGCTCTCAAAAATGAGGGCGTACTGTAGCATGTTACATATTTTTGGCACATTTAGCACACCTCATGATATTCTATTTTTGATGTTTGGTGTGCCAAATGCCAAATATTTGGCATTTGGCACACCTGATAAGAATGCTCTAAATGTCCTCTATGCTAAAACTTTTTAACATTTGGTACAGTAAACTTCTACATATAGAAGTGTGCAGTACCATATGCTATTTTTAAAATTTTCTTTTCAGTTTCTCTCTCCTCTCACATGTCATGTCTCTCATTTTGTGGTTGAGTTTATTTCTTTTTTAAAGTTAGTCTTTTACTTTGTAGTTGAGTTTTTTTTTCTTTTTTCTTTTCCTTTTTAATAAAAGGTTGATTTTATTTTTTGTTATTTTAAGGGTAATAAGATAAAGTAAGAGATGAGATGTGAAGTATATTATCAAATAATATGTTAAAATAGATAAAGTAACTTTTTGATATGTTAAAATATTTTTTTTAGAGCAACTTATGATATATATATTTTAGAGCAACTAATGCTATATATATATATAGATGATTAAATAATATTGAGAGAGAGAGAGAGAGAGAGAGAGAGAGAGAGAGAGAGAGAGACCTTGATTTGAGAACAGGAGTTGAATATGATAATATTAAGGCCATAAGAGATCATAAAAATCCCTTCACCTTAAAAGAGCAATACCTATTAAAAAATAATAACCAATATATATTATTATATTTGGATGAGTTCGATTTGTCGGATGGATTTTTCTCACACCAAATACCACCCAAAATACTTTTTTTCCCAAATCATGCACCCAATTTTGACCCGAGTACTTTTTCATATATGTTCATAACCCATCGAATTGAACTAGGTTCATATATGTTTGGATACCGCTTATTGCTGAAAAGTAAAAACTAAAATATATTGTAGCAAAATAATTTTTAAATGAGTGAATAGTACTGTAGGACCTATTTTTAATAAAAGTTTTGCTGAAAAAAGAGATTTGTCGGTCATGTGAACAATGCATGGAACCCACGTGCAAAACGCTGGACGCTTACCGTTAGCCAAACGTTCACGAAGTAGTTGATACTTTTATTGCATATAGATAAGTGGTCCGTTTGGATAGAACTTATTTTGCTGAAACTGAAAACTGAAAATACTGTAGTAAAATAATTTTTAAATGTGTGAATAGTACCGTGGGACTTATTTTTAATGAAAAAGTTGCTGAAAAGTGAAATTTGTGGGTCAGTGAACCGTGCACACCAAAAAGTCAAACTTTTCGGCTAAACAGTGAGAACAATAAATTTTGTCCCCTCTGACGTGCAACAGGAAAAAAAAAAAAAAAAAACACTGAAAACGCAGACGTGGGTGAAATAATTTGTATCCAAACCGCACCAAGATATCAAGATTGGTCAATCAAACCAATCATGACCTTATTTATGTTGAATCGTTGATTGCTAATATTTATAACGATCTTAATTTTTATTTTTTATAATTTGATAATTACAATAAAAAATGAGAGATTTAATAACCGGATATCTTAAAAACACTAAAAAATATTAATCAGTTAAGTTATAAAATTCTTGAATACAACTTTCATCCGTTCATATCATGTTACCATAGTATTGATTTATTGAAGGCAAAAGCCTATCTATATTTACTATTTAAAAGAATTAATTACTTCCTAAAAAAACTCTCAAAAAAAAAAAAAAAAATTATCAAGCTCATGATCAACCTGGCTGTAACCTTTCCTCTAGGCCTTTTCGATAGGATAGGGCTGACGGTGACTAACCTGCACTTTTAGATGCCACGTTGCGTGGAAGAAATTGATATTGTTTGAAAAATCTCTCCTTCTGTCCCCCAATATTTTTCATAAGCAGATAAGCCTCTTTTTATTGGCTGGTTCTCTGTGGTCCAAAAAAAATAAAAGCTGGTTCTGAAAACTATATTATGAAATCCAAATCAAATGTCAAGGCAAACCAAGTTGAAGTTTTGTCGATAGGGAAACCAAGATAAATGAAAAGATCTTGAATATATTTTTTTGTCAAACGCATTGAATGGACTTTTGGGTTTATCTCCTCTAGGAGGAGGCAGAACTTTCGTATTGAGATAACTAATCTCAATTCACATATACTTAACCACATTGACCAAACATTATTATCTCTGTTTCTCAAAAAAAAAAAAAAAAAAACATTATTATCTCTGTTTGTTTTGAAGAGGTGTTCATTTCATGAAACAATATATATATATATATATATATATATATATATATATGTATATATAAAAGAATTAAAAAATGGAAATAGTATTGCAGCATTTATAATTAGTTATCATGTTCATGTCTTAATTATTTATGATCATAAAAATATAAATTTGAATCATTATAAGAATTATATAATTTGAAGCGCGAGATTTTATTTCTTTATTTATTTATTTTTAAGTTTTTGAGTCATTATAAATTATACTCTTTAAGTTTATTTGTTTTCATTTTTGTCATAAAGTGTTATTTTTATTTTTCAATTTCATCCCTCAACTTTCAATTTGTTTTTAATGTAATTCTTCTCCTACTTTCATAATCCCATTTTTTAAAAAAGGTTGTCAAGCAGTCAAGACCTCCCAAATGACACAAATTTTATTTCCACCTCCTAAACATAAAAATAAAAAATTTCAAAAAATTTCTAAATATAATGCACTATTTTTTTTTTTATAACAAAAACCATATTTATTTCCCTTACCTCTCCTTTTTCTTTCAGTTAATCTTGACCGACCCACCCTTGTTTCTTATTTGTTACAATTAATTTGTAGAATTTATTTTTAAATAGAAGCTAATTAAATGCAAATACTAAGTTGTTTTGGAGACTTACCGATTTGTCTTTTCATGGAAGAAGAAGGTAGGATTACATTGTAAATGAAGTAGAAGGACAAAATTGAAAAAATCAAAATTTTATGAACGAAAAGAAAAACATAAACTTAGCCATAATTGATTGACAGCCAAAAACTAAAATATAATTGATCGGATAAGAATAGATAACAAAATTGATGTGTTATAGTGCACATCATGTAATTATATTTCTTTTTGCGATAGATATGAGCCCACTACATGATGATTGTTTCTATTTATTTGATTATTTTAAAATCAAATATGAAAATGAATAGTGCATTATATGTTTTAATGTGCATCTCTTTATAAACACCCCCATTTTTTTTATACATTGGATCACCAATCACATAGACAAACAAAGAACTATGGAATGGGAGGGCCACAATAGATGACTGGGCCACTCAAATTCAAATATGGCTCAATTTGGTGGTGAATTCGTGATTGTGGAAGAAGGCGACGTTCCCTGAATTTGCCATCCCTAATTGGCACCATATGTATTTTCTGGAGGTGGGGCTGAAGAAAATGAGATTGTAACCGACTAGATGTCACATTTATATAAATCTTTACTTACAGTCTACCACATCAGAAATACAATAGAGCGGTGGCACAAAATGGTTTGATCCTATGTATTTTTTCCAAAGAAAAGAGCTGGCACAATCGCACCTACCTTTTGTATTGGCAATTTGGCATGCTTTAAGTTCAGCATGATATCCTTCTCAAAATTTTCTTTGACCTCTGTGTGAACTTTTTGTCAGAAGCCATAATTGATCACACATTCACATTGCTGGCATGGGCCCTCTAGGCCCACCTTGTCCATATCAGGCCTTTTCTGGGGTATCTTGGACCAGCCTAGATTTAACTATAGAGAGTTTAAATGGCCTACCGACTGACATAGAGGACGTTTCAAAATTTTCACACAGTGGGTAAAGTAGGGTATTTTACTTTTTTACATACCCAAGGAAATGGCTTGGGCCCATGGTATAATACTGTCTCTGAAGGAATTTAGGCCCATTTATTTTGAATGAAACCACAGATTTCATTTACATGATTTCAATTGAGATTTATTTATGCAATTATGTTTTAAGTTATGTTTTTACTTTTTACTGGTAAAGTTAATATCATGGTTCTTTGCTCCCTAAACAATTGGTGACACTTTTGTATAAAGTTACTGTATATTTTGGTACTGTCTTAGTTTTTAATAGGGTTAATAATACTTTCCCTAAAATTATTGGATCCACTTCAATTTCTCAGCTAAATTTTCAAACTGAATAATGTCTCCCCTTGATTTATTGTTAAGTAGCAAATTGTCCTCCGTCATGAGTGAAATCCGTTAAACATGATGGACAGTGTGATTCTTTTTTTCAAAAAATATATATTTTATGATAACATTGAAATGTTGGTAATGCCCTTAGTCGTTAGTAACACAATTGTTAAAAAGAAAAATGAAAAATAATTACTTTCATGTAGGTGTTTTTTTTAAAATATATATATATATATATATATATTTTTAAATCTATATTCAAAGAACTAAAAAACTTGCTGAGCCAAATCCACACCCAATCCATTTAGCAAAACATTTCCAAAACCAACTGTAGGGTCCAAATTTTGTAGCCCAAGCCCAAAAGGTTTGGATTATGAGCCCAACGAACCCGGAACAATGAATTTGTAGAGAGTGGGTGAAAGAGCTGGGCTGGTTATAAATTTAGCAACAGTTCAATGTGATATACAGGGATGAACTAATGTAAAAAACACACTTGAAAGCTAAATAAACTGAAGTCCGAAGAGGTATCTTATTGATTGAAAGATGAATACAATTCTTAGAGCTACCGTAAGATCTTTCTCCCCCTCCTTCTCTTTAAAGGCCTATTCCATTTATATATCCTTCCTTTCGATCATTTTCATTGTACACCTGTTCTTCATCTAAACATTCATTTGAGTATATGTCACATCAGATATCTTCTTTAATTTCCCATGAGTGGAGGTAGCTGAGATTGCACTGTTCAGGGGTCTTCTACACATAAATGCAGCTAGGAAAGTTACTGCAGTGTATTAAATACGGTGGTAACAGCTTTTCCTTTTAGATATTTCTCCGTTCTTATCATCTCTAGGCATGCCCAAAGCTTGTCCTTATCATTGAAGTTGTTAGAAAGACCACTTGAACTTTCCATATATTTGCTTGATCAAGTCCTTTTGTATTCGAGGAGAATGACCTTTTCGGATCACTGTGACTCTCTTCGGACTATACTCTTCGTTCATTTCTAGGTATGTTTCTTTCACATAGACTCCTTCCCAACCACTTTCTTCTCTTCGGACACACAGTAATATTCGAATAGGGCCCTAGGCCCAACACGTGATGTTGGGCTTTTACCCCCACACCAACAAAACTCATATATTCTTTCCTATTCAAATCAACAAACCTTCTTCTTATAACAAATCAAAAAAAAAAAAAAAAATTGCCAAATAAAGTCACAGTATTTTTCACCAAAAAAATAAAATATTTGACCTGTGAGAAAACAAAACAAAAAGGAAATTGCTTCCTTAAGATGTAAGGAGTGGTGAACATGGCTCAGCATTTCGCACCACCATGACTCTAACACATCACTCTCCTTCAATTGAGTTTTGTTGAGAAGACTGCAGTTAGGCTTGAGCCAAAAGCGGAGCAAGGAAGGCTAAGAAGATTGATTGCACAGAGAGAGAGAGAGAGAGAGAGAGAGAGAGAGAGAGAGAGAGAGAGAGAGAGAGAGAGAGAGAGAGAGAGAGAGAGAGAGCATGGTGGACTTTGTTGATAGTGCCTCCACCTGCATCAGCTTCACTTAAACGCCTCACAACTAGGGGCAAAACCACATTGAACAAAATTATATCTAAAAAATATGAGCTCCAATCAAAAAAAGTATTGGCTAGACCAATGGTTTCTAAAAACAATTATCCAAATGACAATCTCATAGAATTTTTTTTTTAACAAAAATAAACTTTTTTTTTTAACAAGAAACAAGTAAAAAAGAAATGCTAGAATAGCGTTTCTCCTTTTCAAAATTTCTCTATCCAATGATCTCAGATTCTTAAGTCTAAGTAGAGAGTTTTTAATAAAAATATAAACAATATTTTCTTACTACTTTTAACATTAAATAATTTGTCATGAGACTTTTTTTTTTTTTTTTTTGAGAGACCTCCCTACTCAGGAAGGGAAAAACAACTACTGCAAATCTTTTACAACAAAGCTGAAAATGTTTGGAGGCACTTCCTCCATCCAAACTCTTAAAGGAAATGAAAACCTAGCAGCCCTAGCTAGAGCATGGGCTACATTGTTGCCCTGCCGCCTTACATGGATGATAGAGGAGGACTGAAAGTACCCCCTTATAGACATAAAGTCTTTTACTAAGTGACCTGTCAACGCATTTGATGTCAACCCCGACTGCAAGCATTTCACCACTAACTCCGCATCTCCTTCAAAACAGACCCGGCTAAAGCCAAGTTCCCTTGCAAACGACGTCGCCCTTCGTGCAGCCAACATCTCGAGGACCTCCACTGTTACTGGCAGCCTAACCTTTTCTGACAAAGCCGCCAGAACCTGCCCTTCATTGTTGCGGAGCACCACACCGATACCGGCTTCCTGCTCCCCGAAAACCGCCCCATCAAAATTTGCTTTAACAAAATTCTCCGCTGGAGGCTGCCACCGGACCAGACCGCCTCTGTTCTCTGAAAACCGCCCCTGTTTTCCTTGCTGAAACTCAGCCAACAAGTAAGAGGCTAACTGAGCAATCTTCGAACGAGGCTGACTGAGCAATCTTCGAACGAGGCTGGCTGAGTTGCTTCATTAGTGCGCAACTTGTTTCTCCGCAGCCAGATAAGCCACTCCATCATCACAAACACCTCCATGTTTTTTCCTTCAGCCTTCATGATGCTCATGAGGTCCCACATGTTTGCAACGTTCAGGTACTTGTTTCTCACATCAGCACAGGATTGCTCCCACACTTCACGGACCTGGACATAGGCCCATATGGCGTGGACCTCATCTTCGTTCAAGCAGCCACACTGGTCACACACGGAGGTATCAACAACTTTTCTTTTTTTCAAATTTACCTTTGTTGGAAGTGCTCTTGAGCAAGCTCGCCAAGTGAACACCTTTACCTTGTTGGGAACCTTCAAGCGCCAAAATGAACTTCCAGAAACTTTTTACCCCAGCAGAATCGGAACAAGAAGGCAGTGAGTTCAATTCGTTTTCACACAGTAGCTGGTATCCCGTTTTGACTGAGTAAGAACCCGACCTACACCTTGGCCATGATAAGCAGTCATCTTGGTCCGTAACACACAAAGGAATGCTCTTTATTCTTTGGGCTTCAAAAGGCAGGAAGAGGGCATCCACAAGCTGTTCATTCCAACCTCTTACACCCGGCTCTAGCAAGTTAGCAACAACCCAATTTGACGCCTCCTCAATTTTTGGTGAAACAACACAGGCCGAGGCCTCCCTAGGCAGCCACCTATCATTGTAAATATTGATCTTTGTGCCATTCCCAACTCGCCCTAGCAAGCCCGATTGAACAAGCTTACTAGCCTTTACAATGCTTTTCCACGCATACGACCCCGAAGCTACCTTTGCATCGAAAATTGATCCACTTGGGAAGTACTTGGCACTAAAGACCCGGTAAAACAGGGAAGAGTGATCAACTAATAGTCTCCACACTTGCTTAGCGAGCATAGCCTCATTAAATTTTTCCAAATCCTTAAAGCCATACCTCCTAACGCCTTAGGTTTGCACAAAGTTTCCCAATTCTTCCAATGAATCTTGCGTTGATTTCCCCGTTGACCCCACCAAAATTTCCTAATCATCATCTCAATATCGTTTAGTAACCCGGATGGGAGTTTGAAGCAACCCATCGCAAAGGTGGGTATAGCTTGAACTACCGCTTTTAGGAGCACCTCCCTACCTGCTTGTGAAAGGAGCTTTTCCTTCCAACCTTGAAGCTTATTCCAGACTGTCTCTTTGATGAAATTGAGACTCGCTTTTTTATTTCTCCCAATAATCGCCGGAAAACCAAGATACTTCTCATATTCCTTCACTTTGCTTACCCCCAAAGCTTCCATTATCTTAAGCTTCCTCTCCTCCGATGTAGCCTTACTAAAGAACACAATGGTTTTTTCTCTATTTAGCTTTTGACCAGAGGCTTTCTCATACAACTCCAAAATACCTTGAATAACATCCAAATCGCCTTTATTTGCACGGCAAAATAGGAGAGTGTCGTCGGCAAAGAATAAATGAGAAATCTTCGGACCATTTTTGCACAGTGAGAATCCCCTAATGGCTCCAGATCTGGCTGCCTGTTGCAATTGGCAATTAAGAGCTTCAGAACAAATTAAGAATAAGTAAGGAGAGAGAGGATCTCCTTGCCTAATTCCCCTAGACGGCCGGATATCACCCTTAGGAACTCCATTCACTAGGATTGAGTAGGAAGCCGAGTTTATGCAACTCATTATCAAAGCCACCCAATTCGCATTAAAGCCCATCTTCAACATTGTTGCCTCCAAAAACTCCATTCCACCCTATCATAAGCCTTGCTCATGTCGAGCTTCAAAGCCATGAAACCCCCTTTTTTTGAATTTTGATTCTTCATGTGATGTAAAGTCTCAAAAGCTACAAGTATGTTATCGGATATTGCCTTGTCTGATTGGAAGGCACTTTGAGATTCTGAAATAATCGATGGTAGCGCCCCTTTAAGCCTGTTTGCTAACACCTTTGATACAAGCTTATAAATTATATTACATAAGGAAATATGACGATATTCAGAGACTTTTGTAGGACATTTTACCTTTGGGATAAGGGTGATGTATGTCCGGTTTATGGATGGAGGGATGATACCCGAAGTGAGGCAGCTCAACACCGCTTCAGTCACATCTTCACCCATTGACGACCAGTAGTGCTGGAAAAAAAGGGGAGGAAGTCCATCCGAACCCGGAGCCTTCAAAGGGTCCATCTGATTCAGGGCCGTGAACACCTCTTCCTTGGAGTACTCACCCAAGAGCCCATTATTCATCTCCTCCGTTACAGACCAAGGCACCCCCGCCACGACTTCCTCCATCCTACTCGGATTAGAGGTGGTAAAGAGGTATTGGTAAGAACTTACCAATAAATGAGAAATCCCCTCCTCATCCGTGCACAACTCCCCACTCGGATCCTCAATAGCGTCAATTCGATTTCTTCTATACCGATGAGAGGCTCTACTATGGAAGTACTTCGTGTTGTTGTCCCCCTCTTGAAGCCATAGGGCTCGAGATCGTTGCTTCCACATTTGCTCTTCCTTCACCAAAAGCTTTGAAATCTCATTCTTCAACCTTTGAACAC
This sequence comes from Quercus glauca, assembly GCA_023736055.1. Classification (NCBI taxonomy): domain Eukaryota; kingdom Viridiplantae; phylum Streptophyta; class Magnoliopsida; order Fagales; family Fagaceae; genus Quercus; species Quercus glauca. The sequence continues at coordinate 78,958,348 of CM043319.1, forward strand.
GAGCAAAACTTCCACCCCTTATTGCCTCATTCTCGGCTAGTCTTAGAAACTCCTTTTTCTCCCTAAGACTTCGGGACACATTACCAAAAGCCACTCTGCTCCACCACTTCAAATTTTTGCGACACGTTTCCACCTCCCCTTCCACTCTACTCATAGGATTGCCTTGATAATCATGGGACCATGCATCCTCAATTGCCTCTTTACTACCTTCATCCTTCATCCACATTTGTTCGAACCTCCAAGGTTTATTTATTCACTTAGGTATCCCTAATAAGTGAATCAAAATCGGCTTGTGATCTGATGTGCCACACTCTAAATGAATCACTTTTGTGGCCGGGAACATAAAGAGCCACTTCGCTGTACCAACCGCTCTATCGAGTCTTTCCCACACTGTATGCCCTTCCCCATGCCCATTGCACCAAGTGAATTTATTACCATAATAACCCAAGTCTTGAAACCCACATTCATCCAACACTTCTCTAAATTCCTCCATTTGCCTAATTGGTCTATGCCGCCCCTCCAATTTCTCATGGGCTCGAGTAATTTCATTGAAATCACTCGCACAAATCCAAGGTAATGAAAATTTGGATTTTAGTCTTCTCAAAGTAGCCCAAGAGATAAAATGGTTGTTTGTATCGGGTTCACCATAGAAGCTTGTGAATCTCCACTCACCCTCCTTCCCTTTGTTAATGACCCCATCAATGTGATTTGGCGAGTAAGTATCCACCGAGAAATCCACTTCTTTTTTCCAAAAAACTACCACCCCTCTGCCCTTCCCCTCTCTAGAAAATTCAATCATCCCATCAAACTTCCACTTGTCACGTAAGTAAATTAGCCTAACTTTTTTCAACCATGTTTCGGCGACAAACACGATTGAGGGAGAATGAGCTCGAATTAAATCACCAAGCTCCTGCTCTGTCTGAGGGTTCCCAAGTCTTCAACAGTTCTAACTTAAGATATTCATTGCTGTTGGCGGGGCTACACCACAGCCTCCACCATTAAATAATCATGTTCTTGACCATAATGTGAAACCAACCTTTTTTTATTAGGTTACTCACTGTGGTCCCCTACGGATGCTAACCTTTTTGTATTTTTTTTAACTAACCCAGGAATGACATTCTCAACTAGCCGTGCACTATCTTTTTTCCTTATTCTTTTGACTTTTTCCACTCTAGCACTACTTTTTCTAGAGCCAATAACATCAGAGATATCACCTAAAGCTGATTGAGTGATAGGTACACTTACCAAGTTGCCCTCCTCTTCAAGTGCTTATGAGATCCCCATCTCACCCATTACTTTAGCTTTTGCACTTTCCACTGCCCTTAGTAAAATCTAAGCCCTCCTTGCTGTACTTACTTCCTTATTTCCCTCAAACTTTCCTTCTAAAGAAACTCCTTCAGCCACGCCTCTCCCCTTGTCATAGCGCGCTAGCTCCTTGTCAATTTCACCTAGCCTGTCCTCCAAGCTTTTTCCTGAATCACGGCTTTTCATCACTCCAACATCTGAATTCAGGTCTTCCCCTCCTGACACAAAGGGTTTCGCATTTAATGCTCCTTGAAAAGTATCCCCTTCCTCTGTTTGCACCAACATCGCCACAGAAGGTTGATCATCGGCCTGAACAACCGACGGCACCACCACATTGTCATCGCTAGCAACCTGTTTCTTCTGAGCTTTCATTGCAGCATAGAAGCCCGGCACTTTTAGAACTGAACTTCTTCCCTTCCCCAACGATGTTGCACGAATCCATGCACCGTAGGCTTGCTTCTCCTTAGTAAGCTTCCCTTCACTTTCTATCCACAAGTCATAATCTCTATCAACATGATTCAGACACCCACACCAGTAACAAATGTTGGGAAGTCTTTCGTATTTGAACGACACCCAACTTTGCTCGCCTTGTGACAGAGATATCCTTCTACCCCTGCACAGGGGTTTGCTTATATCAATAGTGACCTTCACTCTTAAAAAACTCCCTTCATCTGACTCACCTCCTTAATGTTCTTACACACCTCCCCTACAACTTCACAGAGCTTCTCTGCCACTGTTTTGTTCGTGAATCTAATCGGGATGTCGTGAATTTGGACCCATATCGGAATCTTGTTGAACTCTAGGGACCGGAGTGGAACTTCCTTATCATACCACTGAAGCACAACAAGATGCTTGTCAAAACTCCATGGAGCGTTGCTCATTATCCTCTCCACCTCTTCCTTCTTCTCAAACGTGAATAGCAGAACATGATCACTAATTTTTCAAACCTCAAAGCCCTTTACCGATTGCCACAACGGATTGAAAGTTTTGGTCACTGCCTCCACATTTAGTGCCCTTTTAGTCAGAAATTTTGCTGCCATTGTGAAGTTTTTGGTTGAGAGCTCATCGTCCAACCCCAGTTCTTCTTCTTCCTTGGCATTCAATGACAGACTTTGCCAATGTTTTGTAAGGTTTTCCATGTTCTAAGACCCTCAAAGAAACTCTCGTATCTCCCAACCCAGGAAAACTAAGATATAAAAGTAAAAAAACTTGCAACAGTGTGCCAACGTCAAACCACCTCCAAGCCAAGAAAAAAAACTTAACTTGAGATACAGTGACTCCTCCCAACAGGAACAACGGTTCTACAATCAAAAGGGAGTTTTCCTGGAACCCCAGAAAAGCGTCCCACGAGACAGAGAAAAGATTGGTTGTCCCGAAACCTAGATTGACATTAACTGGGAGTGGAAAATTCTGATTGTTTATAGTGAGCGTTTGGATATTGGGTTAAGCTGCGTTTCTCTGCGTTTACGTTTTGGGTTTTTTTTTTTTTTTTTTTTTTTTTTTTTTTTCTCGGCTGCTGCACCAGCTTTTTGGTGGGAGACAACGGCTACTGTTCATAAACAGTAGCCGTTGTTTTGGACTTTCAAACTCTCTTTTCAGTTCTGTGGGTCTCATGAACAGTAAATGGGACCCACAAATTTCACTTTTTATCAACTTTTTCATTAAAAATGGGTCCCGCTATACTATTCACATTTAAAAATTATTTTGCTACAGTGTTTTAAGCAACTTTCAGCAACTTTCAGCAACAATAAGCTGTATCCAAACGGACCCATAATCTTGGTCAATTGTCATGAGACTTGATTGGTCTATTTGATTTTTTTTTTTTTTTTTTGCATTGACTTATAAATAATAAGTTTCATTTATAGACTATAATAAAATAAACTTGCTCAACATTTACCACCACCATGACTCCAAACCATCATCCTACTTCAATCGCATTTTGTTGTGAAGATTGTGGTTAGGCTTGAGCCAGAAGCCGAGCAAGTGAGGCTAACAAGATGAGAGAGAGAGAGAGAGAGAGAGAGAGAGAGAGAGAGAGCATGGTGAACTTTGTTGATAGCGTCTCCACCTGCATTAGCTTCACTTAAATGCCTCACAACTAGTGGCGAAACCTCGTTGAACATGATTTTTCAATAAAGGTATTGTAAAATTATATATATAAAAAATGAGCCTTAATTTAAAAAAGAAAAAAGAAAAATGAAAAAAAAAAAGACTGGTTAGACCACTGCTTCCTAAAAAACAATCGTCCAAATGAATCCCTCAAATGTAGAATTTTTTAACAAAAAAAAAAAAAAAAATTAACAAGAAACAAAAAAAGAAAAAGAAAAGAAAAGTAACGCTAGAATAGCGTTTCTCCTTGTCAACTTTTTTCTATCTTATCTGTTGAGTTTAGATTGTTAAGTTTAAGTAGAGAGATTTTAATAAAAATATAAACAACATTTTCTTGCTACTTTTAACATTAAAAAGCAATTTTTCCTTTAAAAAAAAACATTAAATAATTTTTTATGAGACATAATCGGTCTATTAGAATTTGATTTTATTTGCCTTGGCTTATAAATAATAAGTTTCATTTATAGACTATAATATTTGGAATTGTAGAGATATTTTTTATTTGTAACTAAGGTTTCTGTTGTTTTTCTTGTTAAGTTTCCCTTTTTTTTTTTTTTTTTTTTTTTTTTTTTTGTGCACAAATGCTTGATTGAGACTTAAAATTTTAAATTCATTATTGTGCTTAAAGAAATAGTTAAATATGGGAGATTTATGTTACAAATGATAGTATTCAAAATAAATATGATTTTTTTTATAAAAAAATTACAATAAAATGATTTCAATTGTTTTTACATATCTACATTGAAATTTCATATTCATTAAAAAAAAAAAAAAAAACAAAAAACAAACTATTGATGTGGGTAGAAAACTGCAAGAAACAAAACATGTTTGTTTCCAAAATATAATCTCAAATCCAGGAGGAGAGATAGTTTTGAATCCATAAAAAAAAATGAAAGAAAATTCTGAAATTTTAGTAAACTAAAATCTCAATGTCAAATTCATTTACAGACTTAGAAGCTAGTTTAAAGGCTTCGTAAAACTTGACTTACAAAAAAACATATTCTAAAAAAGATCATGATTGAAATCATATCCTGAATCTTAAATTCCAAAAATTACATAAAAATATCAAAATTGATAAATAACAAAAATTGAATAGCAGATTTTGTCCATATCCAACTAGATGATACATATATGGTAGATTTGGCCATGGATGGAGAACAACATGAGCTGAAGATGATTACGATCTAAACTTTTACAGAAAAAATAAGAACTATTTTTTTAGACTATTGGAAAGAAAATAATGATGGTTTGAGATCCAATTAGCAATTGCACCATGCAATTACCAAATTTCTTTCACAGGTGTTTTTTTTTTTTTTTTTTTTTTGTATTTTTAACTTTTAACTTCTTTTTTTTTTAATGGTTGAGATTGAAAGTTGTTTTTTTCTAACTTTTAATCTCAACCATTCATTGCTATTGTATTAGGTGCAATACCCTTTATCTCAATCCAATAATGAGAGGTATGTTAGAGAGAGTAAGAATGGTAGGTGGAGAGTTCAGATCTTTGATAGATTATGAATAGGCTATGGGAGACTAGTTAAACCTAGTGGGTAAAGACATGTTGGAGAGTACATATTCTATTAAATTTTAGCAATTTAATCTCAAATTTGTTCCATGTATTTAATGAGTCCAAACTCATTTGAAACCCATCTATTTATTTATTCATTTATTTTACATAAAAAGAGACAACTTAACACTACTTATTGTTAAGTTCTAAAACACTATTAGATCACATTCAAACCTTAGAGCCGCTATATTTGTCTTGAAGCTTGACATATGTTGAGTAATATTAATCTATAAATATTTGATGAACATTCTATTAATATATCTACCAATTACTATTACCATTAGTAATATTTAAACAATCTAATAATATTAATAATCCAAAAGAACATTTAAATTATATTGCAAGACTGAGAGATATATAGAGAAATGGTGGATAAAGTTTATCATAAAGAAATTATGATATGGCAAAATGCCTAATAATAACATGTTGTCAACCCCTAAATAATTGTATTCACCCAATAAAATAAAACAAAAAATTACAATACTTGCATGTCTATGCTAAGTATTAGCCAAAACAAAGATGATTTTTCAAGCTTGATGCATATGATGTTTGAATATTTCACTAGATTAATAGTTTGTCCTAGATTCTTAATGTAAAATCAATGAAAACAAAATTTTTAAAAAGTCAAATGCAATAATTTCAAAGATCATTATACACTTTATCTTCAAAGCACCAAATGATTTGATTGAAGTTAAACATTTAAAGTTCGAAATTGCATTACTCATTTGTCAAATTTAGGCTTTTTCGCAGAAGTCTTGAAGCTGTATTTTGACATTACCCTCTTCCAGATCAACCCTTAGAATTTAGAAAAAAATAAAGTTCTAGTTGTGTGATCAAATTTGTAAAGCTAAAATTTCATGCTCTTCAAGTCATTAACATAGGATGCTATCAAGTTCAAATTATAATTTTGGAAGCCAAGTTTATTTTCATTATAGTAACGCAACTAATTGAATTCAGGTCATTGAATTGATTAAACAGACAAATGTATCACTACTGTTCTATGTTTACATATTCTGACAAGGGGAAAAAAACATTTATGTGCCAAATTATCAGTTGTACCAGGATTTAGAAGTCAAACCATATGGCATATGCTAAAACCAATTGCATCAATAGTCAATATAGGACAACTGTTACAATACTTTTGTGATTGAAGAGAGTGACAATATATCAGCATCTGGTTCACTGAGCTACCATATTGCAACTATTATGTCTTTTGCAAGTATATAAGTGGCTCAATTTATTTTCTTTGCTTTGTATTGGCTTGAATAAATGCAACTATTAATCCCTGATATCCTTTCTAATATTGAGGCCTTGGTTCAGGTTGGTGCTATGAGAAAGGAAAGTTACTCTTATTGTATGACTATATGCCAAATGGTAGTCTTGATATGCACCTGTATGAGGCTTCCAAGTTCCAAGCATAACACTTTGAATTGGAGGCGTTGGTATAGCATACTAGCCTGTGATGCATTATCTTACTAGACTTCAGCATTGCATTATCTTCACAATGAGTATAATCAAAAGGAGGTGCATTGCGATTAAAAAGACGGTACCACCTTACTAGATTTCGACTATAATGCTCGCTTGGGTGACTTTGGCATTGGCTGAGCCTTGGATAATGAAAGGAACTCCTATGATAAACTAGGATTAGCAGGAGTTCCAGTCATCTAGTGCTTCACATTTTCCCTTTTTGTGCTTTAACCCACATGCTACGTACTTTATTCCATTTTTCTCATCCCTTGTAATTTAATGCTTTGAGAGTGGAGGAAGAGGAAACTTGATTATAGAAAGGGAGAGAATGGAAGAGCAAGTAGAGATGGTGGGCAGGGCATTTGTGGATCATTACTACTGTCTCTTTAACAATGATAGAGCTGCTTTATCTTCTCTCTACTAACCAACCTCTATGCTGACCTTTGAAAGCCATAAGATAGTAGGAGTGGATAATATATCTTCTAAGTTTAACTAGTTGCCATTTGATGAATCCAAACACTTGATCAGCATCATTGACTCATAGCCTCGTCCTCCTTGGGTTGCATTATAGTCTTTGTCAGTGGTAGCCTTTAGTTGCCTAGAGAGGAGCACCAGTTAAGATTTAGCTAGCTAGGTTATTCTTTATATCCCTTAATCTCAACACAACTCACACTTACACATAAATTTCATATATATCTTGGTATGGTCCATAATATTCAGCACATGCAAACTTATTTTCCTTACTGGGTTGTTGGAGTCAAAGAATGAAATACGTACGTTGTCAACGCATTGCGGCTGCTCGACCACCCATCATGGTGACACTCGCGCGCTTCCTCCCTTTCTGCATGGGAGGAGTATGGAGATGTGTCGTAACTCGGGTGTGTGACTGGAATATGAGTCAATTTTTTAAGAAAATACCAAGGGTAAGTGAAGCTGCCACCAATCATTGGTGTTTTCTAAGTGTGATTGGTCACCTAACTCTATTTGATTTTATTATTGATCCTAGGCTAAGAAAAATGTCGTTTTTCCTAATCTAATGTAGATGGGTAAAAAATCTTGATTCTTGAGTTCAAAAGTCTAGTTACATGTGGGGAAGGTGTTAGGCACCCCATAACGCCTGTCTGTAGACAGTCCTTTGTTTTGATAAAATCATAATTTTGGGACATTGGCAGTTGAAAACTAGTTATTGGCAATAGCTTTCGGGGCTTTAAGCGAATTGGGCTTTGAGGTTTGGATTCGAAAAGGGTGTGGTTTCGATTGATGCTTTCCAAGTGTGTTTGGAGCCATTGCCAAATTTCCATGGAGAAAATTCGACAGCATTTCGCCTTATTTTCATGATGAAAATGCGGCAGTGCTTCACCTCAGATGTGTCATAGCACACAAAACGCTATTCTCACTAAGCTTTCGACGTGAGAATACGACGATGGGGATGCCCCAATTTCATAGCGAAAATCCGGCAAAGTTTCGCGTTTAGTGCTTTATGGCGCATTGATAGGGTTTTATGCTTGTGTATGCGGCACGTGCCAACATGCTCGTGCTAGGACGAGCTGAAGCTCCTCAAAGCATTAAGCACATTGATACGTGTTGCATACACAGGGAAACCGATGTCACTTGGTGACATGGATCAAGGTGGTCACACCGCGGTGACTATGCACAAAGTATGACACAAATATGCACCTACAGCAATCGCCTAGAGCACATACTCATGTCACAAGGTTAAAAGCACTAATGGCTAGAGTGGGTCACTCACGTAACCATGAGAGTCCATCATACAAAGTGCATGATCACCCATACACATGCAGGCATATATATATATATATACATACATCATGCACAATGCTATCACACTAAGTAGGAAAATAAAACAAACATTGCCAACGTTCTAAGGGTATGGCCCAGCAAGGTACAGAAAATGTAAAACAGACATTGCCATACCCAGGGAACGTGGTCCAAGCAAGGAGAAGGAAAAGTAAAGGGGTACAAGAAGAGGGGGAACCCTAATCCATGCTCTAGAGAAGAGGCTTAGAGAGAGAAAGAGAAAACCACTCAGGAGGGGCTAGGCCTCTTAACCTACTAAACATTGCCCTTTATGGGCTTGCATCCTTGCCCATTTTGCTTGCGCCTAGGAGGTTGCACCCTTACTTCAAGTGTCCATGCTCCATGCGTGTACATGCAATGACAAAAGAAACAAGCCAGCAAACAAGCAAAGAAACAAATAGATAGGAAGCATGCTAAGAGACAAGCTATCAAAGGTGCCAAATAGGGGCAAACAAAAATGTGTAGCACATGAAGAGGCAAACAAACATGTTATCAAACAAAAAAGGGTATCCTAGGAGAACAAATGTAGGTTTGGATCGAGTGTCCATAGTTCCATTGGATTGGAGTATGGACGACACACAGACTCATACATGAACATGTAGGCAAGCGTGCAAAGATGCAAAGAAGCAAAGAAAGACAAAGCACAAAGCAAGCAAGGCAAGCTTATCAACATCGCACGGAGCAGCGAAAGGTGTGTATTAAGTACACAAACACCACAGAGGTGTATCTCATAAGTGGTTACATCCAAACAAGCCCTAAGAGGGACGGACACAACCACACAAACAAGTGGCCTCAAAGACCGACAAACACAAGCCCACGACGGCACAAAGCATGGCAAAGCCTAGATCTAGACAGGCAAACATGGATATAAAGCATAGAAGCAAGCAAACAAACATAGACATGCATAAAGGAAATGATCCAAACCCTTTGAAATAGGCCTAGGTGTATGGATGTGGGCCTAGACCATATGATCTAGATCTACACCCTACCAAAAAGGGCCAAAACACAAGAAAAAAAGGCATAGTAAGAGATAGAAAGGATTTAGAAGCACATAGCATAGCAACCAACATGTAGATCTAAACACATGAACAAGGCATAGAGCACTCAAAGATATAGATTTGAGAAAAAATATAACAATGAGCACATAAACATGTGGATCTAAGCATGAACATGGCAAAAAGCACCTAAACATGTAGATCTAAACACAAACATGGCGCAAAGCACATAAACATGTAGATCTAAGCATGAACATGGCAAAAAGGCACCTAGGCACATGGATCTAAGCACAAACACAATATTTAGGCATATCCTAGCCCAATAAGTCTAAGCCAACATTATCAAAGCATTAAAGCATGGTAAAATGTTAGGATTAGTGCCCTTAAATCCTATTGTATGATGTTATGTATGATATTAAGTATGATATTAAGTATGACATTATGTATGACTTAATATTGTAATTAATAAAGTTATTTTATTATTGTCTGAAATAATGGTAACATGAATATTCGGACATTATCATATAGTCCATGAGATGCATAGTATGTGATTTATGTGAAAAGTTGCAGAAAATATAAATCACAAGTTCTTTGTAAACTCAGAATTTTAGTTCATAGTCGGTGATGAAATTGAGCATTTCATCTGTGAATACTATAACATATTAACTAAGATGATTTGTTTTGATCATAGAAGTGGAGACTTTTAGTTGATATGTTGATATGTTTTAAGAGTTAAGACATATTGAACTGGACCGCTGTGAAATTTATTATTCTCCTAACGACTGTCAAATGAATAATAAATCTTACGACCTATATTTACATGAACTCTTAATCCTGAGAGAATAATGGATCTGATCATGAAGTGTAAGTTACTTTGATATATCAGGAGTGAAATCTAAAGATACGGTTAAAATCTCAGTATGTTGGGCGGCCACATTTAGTGTTGATGGAACATATATTTTCAAGATGGAATTCATAGTCTCTTAACGGAGATACAAAATATTCCCTTGAGATAAGTTTAATGAGTTTGTTATTCAGAATGTTAGGCCTAACTACTTTGGTAAATAGTTACTAAAGTATATATTTATGAAATTGGATTTCATAAATATATGATGAATAACTTAAAGGTTTAAACCAGGTACTCAAGGATTAAGATGTAGTAATTTACAAAGTGGCAGTCCACATTCATGACTTTGTATTACTACGAATATTTTATGAAGGGGTTGCATGTATAATAAAGTCTTGGGATATAATTTATTAATAAGGCCTAGAGTGCAATTATATTTATATAGTGATATTAAATATAATTAATGGTAACTTTGGACTTATCAAGAGTTGACAGAAAAACCCAAGACCCATTGGAGTTAGTGTCTTATTTGTTCCCTTTTGGTCCCACTCCAAGCCACATACAAAATCCTAATTGGAAAGGCCCAAAAGGCTAGCCCAATTAGATAATCAGTTATTAGGAGAGAAAAATATAAAATTTTTTGTGACAACAACAAGAACATGAAAGAGCATGTATGTGAGTGTTATGCACTCTTGAATTCTCTCTAGAATATACACATATAACTGATTGAGAGACCACACTTCTTGGGCATCAAGTGGAATTGGAGTGAAGATTGAAAGTATTCTCAAGAACTTCTGATCTTTGGTTTGAATTTCATCCCATTAAGGTACACTCTTATTTTTATATTCTGAAACTTACATAGCGCATGTTATCAATTGCGAATGAAGTAGATCCGTGATTTTTCCGCTGCGCACATTCACTTTTCCATCATAAAAAGCAAGTAGAGATGCTAGGAAAGCTATAGAAAATGCTAGGAAGCAAGATAAAGCAAGAAACAAACAAAGAAAAGCGATAAAGCATATTACAAACAAAATAAAGCAAAGGGTGTAGATTGTAGCTAAAAAGCTACACCTACACCCCTTGAATCTAAAATCCAAGATCCTAAGACTAAGGTGAGGAAAAAGAGTGCAAGAACACTGCCTTTTGATTGTTGAGAAAATAAAGGAATCAAAGGTTTTTTGATGTGTTTGGGAGAGAATTTGGAGAGAATGAGAGAGAGAATATGCCTAGGAAATTTCAAGAAAATTCCTAAAATCATTTTTAATTATTTTAATTATTTTTTTTTATCCGGGGGGGGGGGGTGGTCTGGGGGTATTTATAGAGGAAAAGTAACTCTTCAGCTCTGGCGGCCACTTAGTGGCCGCTGCCTTGTAATGGCTTGATGGAGGCCTTCCTGGGCTTGGATTAGGCTGATCTTGGTGTCCTTGGAAATGTATTGATGTGTAGTTTCTGGAAAGCTAAAGATATTTGAAATCAAACGGTCGAATTAAAAGTTATGGCCTCGGGAAGTGAGCTGATGCGAATTGCACGGTTTTCAAGATATCTCAACTATTTTGACTCCAATTTCGACCCATGAATAGTTGTTGGAAAAGGAATTCAATAATCTATGTGATGACACTAGTTTCAACCTGTTCCAATGGTTGGATCAAAATTAGGGCTTCTAAGGTCCTCGAGAGTCACTTCTAGGTCAAACTTGGTCAAAGTTGAGGAAAATATTCGAGTAGCTCGGGTTTGATGTAGAAACATGAAAAATGTTGTTTTGAGATGATTTTGACCAACTTTGACTTTCGGCCAACCCAGGGTTGACCAGGGGTGTTTTGGTCATTTTGACCTGAAATGGCATTTTGAGTGCTTTGATGCCCGAACGGGTTGTGTCACGTCAATCTAAATGTTTCCACAGCCTCTTGGAGAAAAGTTAATATTTTTGAGATTTTCGGGGTTTGGCATGTAAATCGAGGGTAGACAAAATATGGTATCTACAAATGTGGTAGGCAGAAGAGAAAATAAGGAACAATGAGTATTTGTGTCATATTACATGCAAAGTCCATGTTTCTAAAGTAATTTGCTCCATTTAACGCAACCTTAATGGCTACCCCAAAGACATTCTTTAACAAAAACCAACAACAAAATAAGAATTACTTAAGATTTTGTTATCACTTACTGTTGAAGAAATGAATAACCCATTTCAATTGTTAGATTAGTCATAGGTCAAGAGTTTTATAGTTCATTAGTATTGTTTGGTCTCATTTATGAGGAGATCTAAAGTTTCAATCTTTCTCCTCCATTTATTGTTAAAAACTGCATTTAAAAAAAAAAAAAAAATAAGGAAGTTGGGTAATCTTGTTGGGAGCCAATGCTACTTATCAGATAATAATGACTTATGATTCTTCTCTAATGAGATGGTAATTAAGCGTATATGGAGAGAAGAATTTCACAATTTAAGCCATTAGCATTAATATCTACCTAAACCAATATATATATATATATTTATAAAATGAAGCACATACATTATTTTATTTTGAAGTGTTTTGTTCATTCATGCTGGCATTAGAATTAGAAACAAGGACGAAACTAGAAATTTAATTTAGGCCTTCTGTTTAGTTTTGTATATGTGCTTCTTTTTATAATATATATAAATCTAAAAGGGATGTAATATAACATCATAAAAATAAACATAAACATGAAATAAATATTTTTGTTTTATTGTTGCCACAAATATACATTATTCTTTATTCAAATAGAAGCATAAGAAAATATAGAAATTTCAATGTCAACAATTGAATTTTGAAGGTTGTTCATACCATTTTCTCTTTCATTTTTATCATACAAATAATTTCCATATTACAATTTATGTGAAAGAAGCTAAGCTTAAAATTTTCTAAGCTCTAAACAAGTCTTAGTATCTAAAGATAATTCAACCTTATTTTATATATATATATATATATATTAGATGTATAATTTTTTTTATTCTCTCCTGCAGGGTGCATTTTAAGGAAAAAATAATCAAGAACATTCTTTCAATCTTCTAAATAAGTTGAATTAAAGAGATGAGTTTTTAGCGGTAACCATATCTAAATTGGTCGAAATCTTGTGGGCTAAAAAATCATATCATATGTGGCTTCTAAATTAGTGGCTAAGAAAAAATTTATTTTCAATATTATTAACGATAATAAATTTAGTTTGATATCTCTCAAATATGGATCTAAAGAAGGATGTGTTTTACATCACTTGATATATTTTTTTTTTCAAATTGCATGGTAAATGTGCTAAGTATATAAAACATAATAATAAGTTGTTGAATACTTACTTGCGAAGGTTCATATCTGTTTGCGTTAGGAAAACATATTTACTATGCATCTGTCTATATTTTATTAGGGACAGTTTTGACTTCTGTGAAAGCCTATGGTTGTTTGTAATACTTTTGGTTGTTATAATTATTTATGTTTTTATTTTTGGTTCTCAAACCAAAACAAATGCCAAAGGATTTGGTTGAACAAAAAAGTGATGGAATGAGTACATGCCACGTAGATGCAATAACAACAAAGTGTATAATGATATATTGTAATTTTAAAAAATTATCACATTTCACAGTGTAATTTAATTCCAATATATTTATTTTATTTTGTTTTACATGTTTATTTTCGTCCCTTACATATAATCATGGATATTAAACAATTGATAAATGCAAAATTACAAGTTTATTTTTTATATTTAATTGAAATTTTCTAAAAGGCTACGAATATATTTATTAATAATTATTTTATTTAAATAAAAAATTAAACAAAAACTGAATAAAAATAAACATAAACATGAAAATAATATATATATTTTTATTTAAACCCACAAACATATGTTATTTTTTATTAGAATATAATAAGAAAATATGGAAGTTTACATTGTCAACATTTGAATTTTTAGGCTATTCATGCCCAGTTCTCCTTTGTTTTTGACAAACAATCAATTTTCGACCATTCGTGTGAGAGAAAATTAAGCTCAAAGTCCTATTAAAAAAAAACAAAAAACTTAAACCTCAAAATTTCTAAGCTTTAAAAAAGTTTCAATATCTAGAGATAATCTGATCTTATTTTGTGTGACATTTCTCTAATTAGTAATTTTATTGATTACTTTTTTAAGCAGTTTAGAGTCACAACTCAACATGTAAATGTAATTCTAGAAAATGAAGACATTTAAATTTAGAATAAAAATTTGAATAAATAAAATATCGAAATAATAACCAAATCAAATAATGACACAGAATTACATATTTTTATACCAATGTCATATAAAACATTTTTTAAAAAATGATATCAAGGAGTATTTATCCCTTATCACTTCCTCATCAATCCCATGGACTCAATAAACACTCCATTGGCAATGTGGGGTACCTTTCATAGTCCTTGCAATAATCATAAATAACAAGGTTTCTTTGCACCCAAGCATAATCCATTTTTTGAGAATCGGAGAGATGGCAAGCAGAATGCAGGTTTCTTTATCCATGATTAGTGGTGGTGTTGCTTCTTTGTCATTATAGCTAATGAAGCCAAAAATGGTCATCAGTCGATGGACTCGTCAAAGCTTATGACAAGGTAACGTTCCCTGCAAAGATGAGAGAGAAAGACACCGGAGTGGCGTTACCCAACGGTTCTCTGATGATAAAGTCAGTAGAAATCTTAATATCCCTCAGAGAATTAGAATGTAATTCTGTAGGTTTGAATTGTGTACCTTGTTTCTGGTGCTTTGTGGCTTATTTATAGCCTTCATATAACCATTGGGAGCCTCATTATGAGTGTAACCGTCATTGACCTCTTAATGGCTTTTTTGGCTGTTTGAGTAACGTCTACCTGAGCTTAAATGAAGGTTTGATTAGCTCATGATTCACCTTTCTAATTGTTGGGGCTCGTTGGTTACAAGAGTATTGATGCCTACGCCATTAATGCTGGATGGTCGTCTTCTTGTATGACAACCTTGTGGACCTTATGTTCGTCCTCTGTATGGACGAGTTTGTGGACTGAAGGTTTGTCAGCTATATGACGAGCCCGTGATTTTGGTACTCGTCAGTTGCCCCCTTATTCCTTCATTGTATCTTTGGACAATGATAGGAATAATGACGGTTTGTATTTCGTATGACGATGATTCTTTGATGCCATTCACGTCGCATTAAATGCATTTCAAATCATATGTTTGGCTGTGGCCATGTGTTGTTGTTTAATTGGTTAGACGTGTGGAGGTTGGGTCTCGGTTTTCCTGCGCTGATTTCACATTTTTTTCTTAAAAAAACTATATGTCTTCCTCTTCTTTTTTACTTTGTCCAAGCTTCTGAGTTTACGCTCCTCTGGTGAGTCTTCTTTCTTACCCATTCTTAATTCAGGTTTGATTATACTGCCATTAGGTTAGATACCCCCTTTGTGTCCTTTTTTTTGCTAGGTTTGGGGTTTTTCTTGAGTACTTAGGTGTTTGGCGTCCCTAGGTAGGTTTGTTTGTGGTTCAAGATTGTGCCCTTAGGCCAGTGTTGCTCAAGCTTTACCTTTTGATTCACCATTCTCTAATTCAGCACCACTTGGTGAGCGAGATAGTCGAAGAGAGGTTTGTAGGTGATGAAGTGAGGTCGAGTGAGTTAGACACGGGTTTGTTGCTTGGCGACGACCCTATAGGTATAGAGGAGGACGTGTTGACATCTAAACCCTCTACCTTTTCTTTGTCTAAACCTTTCCAGACTCTAATTGAGGAGTGTGTTTTGGAGGAGAAACACCTAAAAAGTCTTAGAAAATGCTTCCAATTCCTTGTTGAGATGAAGATACGTCTCCCTTGTCCAGGCGAAAAGGCTTGTGCCTTTGCCCATGGTCATGTGTGCTTCTACGAGGCCGATTTTCTTTGTGGTCTTCGTATCTGGTCTTCGCTAAATAAAGTCACAGTATTTTTCACCAAAAAAATAAAATATTTGACCTGTGAGAAAACAAAACAAAAAAGAAATTCCTTCCTTAAGATGTAACAAAGAGTGGTGAACATGGCTCAGCATTTTGCACCACCATGACTCCAACACATCATTCTCCTTCAATCGAGTTTTGTTGAGAGGACTGCGGTTAGGCTTGAGCTAGAAGCGGAGCAAGGGAGGCTAAGAAGATTGATTGCAGAGAGAGAGAGAGAGCATGGTGGAGTTTGATGATAGTGCCTCCATCAACATTAGCTTCACTTAAACGCCTCGCAACTAGGGGTGAAACCACATTGAACAAAATTATATCTAAAAAATATGAGCCCCAATTAAAAAAACATTATTGGCTAGACCAATGGTTTCTAAAATCAATTTTCCAAATGACTCTCTCAAATAGATTTTTTTTTTAAATAAACTTTTTCTTTAACAAGAAACAAATAAAAAAGTAATGCTAGAATAGCATTTCTCCATTTTCAACTTTTTTTCTATCTTATTTGATGAGTTCAGATTGTTAAGTCTAAGTAGAAAGTTTTTAATAAAAATATAAACAATATTATCTTCCTACTTTTAACATTAAAAAGCAATTTTTTCTATAAAAAAAAACATTAAATAACTTGCTATGAGACTTAATCAGTCTATTTGAATTTGATTTTATTTGCCTTGACTTATAAATAATAAGTTTTATGTATAGACTATAATATTTGGAATTGTAGAGATATTTTTTATTTGTAACTAAGGTTTCTATTGTTTTTCTCGTTAAGTTTCCTTTATATATATATATATATATATATATATATATATATATATAAAGTGAAAATGCTTGATTGAGACTTAAAATTTTAAATTCATTATTGTGCTTAAAGAAATAGTTAAATATGTGAGTTTTATGTTACAAATGATAGTATTCAAAATAAATATGATTTTTTTTATAAAAAAATTAAAATAAAAAAGATTTCAATTTTTTTTACATATCTACGTTCAAATTTCATATTCATGAAAAAAAAAAAACATAAAAAAAAACTATTGATGTAGGTAGAAAATCGCAAGAAACAAAGCATGCTTGCTTCTGAAAAATAATCTCATATCCACTAGGAGAGATAGTTTTGAATCCATCAAAAAACTGAGAGAAAACTCTAAAATATTATTAAACTAAAATCTCAATGTCAAATTCATTTACAGACTTGGAGGCCAATTTAAAGTCTCCGTAAAACTTGACTTACTAAAAAATATATTCTAAAAGAAGTCATGATTGAAACCATATCCTAAATCTTAAATTCCAAAAATTACATAAAAATATCAAAATTGATAAATAACAAAAATTGAAAAGCAGATTTTTTCCTACATCCAACTAGATGATACATACATGGCAGATTTGGCCACAGATGGAGAACAACACGAGCTGAAGATGATTACGTCTGAACTTTTACAAAAATAATAATAATAATAATAATAATAAGAAGAACTATTTTTTTAGACTGTTGGAAAGAAAATAGTGAGAGGTATGTTAGAGAGAGTAGGAATGAGGTGGGGAGTTTAGATCTTTGATAGATTATGAGTAGATTGTGGGAGATTGTAAAACTAGTGGGAAAAGGGAATGGGATCCGGTGCAATAGGCTATTGCACCATGCAATTCCTCTTACATCATTTTCACTTTTTCAAAATTATTAACTTTTTTTTAACTCTCAATTTTTTTACATTTTTAACTTCCTTGATCCAATGGTTGATATCAAATGTTAACTTTTTAACTTTTGATTTGAACCGTTGAAAAAATATTGCATGGTGCAATAGCCCTAGTTATTGCATGGTGCAATAGCCCTGGTTATTGCACCAGATCTTAATACTGGGAAAAGACATGTTGGAGAGAGTACATATTCTAAATCTGCGTGAACTTATTAAAAATATAGATCTTAAATTCGTTCTAAATTTTATTAAATTTTAGCAATTTAATCTCAAATTTGTTCCATATATATTTAATGAGTCTAAGCTCATTTCAGACCCATCTATTTATTTATGGACAAAATTTAGCTACAAAATTGGTTGTAGCTTAAGGCTACAACTTAATAAAATAAATTATTACATGTGGGGGCATTTTTTGCTTCAAGGCCAAGGGCTAGACCAATTGGAGCCTAGGCAATTTTTGCTCTTGTCCCACATTGGAAAGAAATCCTCCCTCAATCTACCTTATAAGGCATGAACCAAAGGAGTTAGAGTACCACAGTTTGGTACTCTAACTCCTTTGGTTCATGCCTTATAAGGTAGATTGAGGGAGGATTTCTTTCCAATGTGGGATAAGAGCAAAAATTGCCTAGGCTCCAATTGGTCTAGCCCTTGGCCTTGAAGCAAAAAATGCCCCCACAATAACCAAACTAGTGGTACTCTAACTCCTTTGGTTCATGCCTTATAAGGTAGATTGAGGGAGGATTTCTTTCCAATGTGGGACAAGAGCAAAAATTGCCTAGGCTCCAATTGGTCTAGCCCTTGGCCTTGAAGCAAAAAATGCCCCCACACTACATATTTTGAAAATCTAACTGTTGAATTGCATGTTCTTTACACTTTTAATACACATGTCAAATTTTGTGTCAATCAGATATTATTTACCATATGATCTATAAACTTATATTTTATGCATAATTTTAAACTACAAAAATTTGCAATTTAAAAAATTTATTGATGACATAGTTATTGATCTTTAATTTTCTAGAAATTTTGCAAGCATGGAGGATATATGAAGAAGATGGAATCTAATGGTAGATATGTCAAAATTCACTTCCAATAAAAAGATATTGAGTAAGATTATGGCTATAAACTACAATAAATTTTGTAGCTAAATTTTGTCATTTATTTATTCTTTTATTTTACTTAATTAGCGACAACTTAATATTACTTATTTTTAAGTTCTAAAACACTATTAGATCACATTCAAACCTTAGAACCACTATATTTAGTCCTGAAGCTTGACATATATTGAGTAATATTAATCTATAAATATTTGATGAACCTTCTCTAAATATATCTACCAATTACTATTACCATTAGTAATATTTATACAATCTAATAATATTAATAAGTCAAAAGAACATTTAAATTATACCTCAAGACTGAGAGATATATAAAGAAACGGTGTTTGAATATTTCACTAGATTAATAGTTTGTTCTAGATTCTCAATGTCAAAATTAATGAAAATAAAATTTTTTAAAAGTCAAATGCAATAATTTTCTTGGTATAATACACTTAAATTTAAGAATGAAAATTTGTGCGTTTTGACTTGTTAGATAGTGAAAAAAATTGATTTTTTTAAAACTTCCAATATTAATTGATCAATTGAAAGGATGAGCTGTTTCCAAAGTATCATTGACCTACCAACTTTCAAACTGATGATTGAAAATATTGTGAGCAGTTTTAACTTGGTAGATACTTTAATTATTCAAGTAAAATGACTTTTACTAATTGAGTTAATTGGAATTTATGCATGTATGTTTTTAAATCCCTATAACCTAGATTGTTTAACCTAATTAATTAACCAAGTGAATACTTAGGTTTATTATTCAAATCTAGGTTAAAACAAAACAATTATATCATGCAAAGCAGCGGAAAAATAAATAACAAAACGATATGTGACCCAGGAAAACCAAACCGGTAAAAAACTTGGAGAGGATTTAACTTAATTATCCTCAAGTTAAAAACCAAATCTACTATGAAAGAATTGAAGTTTGTACAATAGAACTTAGACCACTAACATTCTGTTGCTACATCGAGTAGGAAACTTACTACCACAACCCCATAATAGCTCCGAGTCCACAGACTATTTCTTTCCTTGACCTTTGCACCAACACAAGTTCACCTGCTTGTGACTTTGAGGCTTCACTCAAAGATTTTGGATCTCCTTAGACGTTGATTTTGTATGCAACAACTTCTACAACACTGGATCTTGAGATTCTTTAAGAAATAACACCAGTAGAAGATATGAGAGAGCTTTTTGGGTACAAAACCCTAGATACAAAAGAGGCACACTATTCTCTCTCTAAAAAGTCTTATAAAAACGTGTTTAGGGTTTCCTTTATATACTAGTTGTGTTTTACTTGAAACCCAATACGTTTAAGTAGAGTTTGGGCTGAAATAGAATTCTGCAGATATGTGTTTCGATCGATTGAGCCTGTCTTTCGATTGATCGAACCAGGCAATTTCTGAATTCTTCTTTCTACAACTTGTATGTTCTTGAATCTTGACTTGAATCACCTTGAGCATTGTCTAATAATACCTATAGACTCTAGGATCTATATCTAGACAAGTTTGTGTTCACGATTTACTAATTGTTCTAAACTTTTAGAACCTAACAATGCAATAATCCAAATTTAAGATGAATAAATAAGATTATATATTTTTTCTCTTTTGGTCTACTAAAGGTCAAATTTTTTTTTTTTTTTTGATAATTCAACAGTAGGAGGAGGGGGGAAGTTGGGAGGATTGGAATGTTGGATGTCTCCATTGAAAACATCAACATGTGCCAACTAGTTGAATTATAAACCTCTTGACACCAATTCATTTAATATGAATGATTTTTTGGGAACTCAACATACAAGTTACAAAGTAAATTACTAAGCCAGGGTCTTACCTTAAAGGGAGCCCTTCCTGAAATTCTTGATCGCGAGGGCCAAACCTAGGCCTAAGAAAGGTTTGGAAATAGTTTTCAACCAGTAATAGACGCACCTTGGTTAGAATCTCGCAAGCCATGTCATTGCCCCAAGCTCAAAGATGCTTTAATCCAAAGATTTTGCTCTACTTTATATTGCATTATGTATAAAAAAACCTATCAATATGTGGTTTAGTGATGAGATCAGGCTCATTCAACTCCACTTTTGTCATTGACATTTATAGAAACGCATCGTGGAATGCTGGTGAGGACCTTGCTTTTCTCATTGCTCCTGATCTCTCAATCCCTGAAGTAAGTTATGGGCAATGTCTTGGCCTCACCAATGCTGCTAATGATGGCAAACCAACCAACCAGATCATGGCTATAGAGTTCAATAACGAAAAGCAAGACTTTGATCCTAATTGTTAAGAATATAAAGAGAGAGAGAATGACTGAATAGTCAGTATAATAATATGTGTAAAACAATGTACAAAAGAGAGCCTTATATAGGCTAGGTATGTGTGCAGTACAAGTAAGGCTAGGTATGTGTGCAGTACAAGCAATATAAGTGTAGTACAAGTAATATACTGGGCTAAGCCCATTGGGCTAATATAGCCTAATCTATACACTAACATCCCCCCTCAAACTCGAGGTGGCAAGGAAGAAGCCAACTGGAGTTTGGATATAAGATCTCGAAGACGACCAGGCGGGTGAGACTTGGTGAAGATATCAGCAGGCTGGTCAGCAGATGAGATGGAGAACAACTTGAGATTGCCTTTCTTGAGATGCTGGCGAGTGATGTGGCAATCGATCTCAATGTGTTTGGTACGTTCGTGGAAGACATCATTATGAGCAATGTAGATAGCACTACGATTGTCACAATAAAGAGGAGTAGCAGTGGGCTGTGGAGCATCCATGTCAGCCAAGAGCCAGCGAAGCCAAACAAGCTCGCAGGTGGTGTCGGCAAGGGCACGATACTCAGCCTCAGTACTGGAACGGGAAACAACATCCTGCTTTTTGCTACGCCATGAGACAAGAGAAGTACCCAACAGGAAACAGAAACCTGTGATAGAGCATCGATCAGTCGGATCACCTGCCCAGTCTGCATCTGAATAAGCATGGAGCTCAAGAGAAGACCGAGAGGAGTAGTGTAGACCATGATAAAGTGTACCCTTGATTGTCTAAAAAGGATAGGAAAGATTTATCATTATATTCTTGAGCATTATCTGATCGAAAAATTTTGACAGTGCAATTGAATTGTGTTTCAATCATTTTATGAAATGTTTGGTAGATAGACACAAGTTCAGACCTATGGTGAAGCAGATAAATCCAAGTATATCGAGAAAAATCATCCACAAATATGACAAAATATCTAGATCCCCCCTCAGTAGGAACAGGTGCAGGACCCCAAATATCAGAATGTATAAGATCAAAAGGTGCAGAAGAAAATGAGTCACTTTTATTAAAGGGTAATTTTGTTTGTTTGCCAAAATGACAGGAAGTACAATCAAATTTTTGAAACTGAACTGAACCTAAATGACCTTGAGAAGCTAACAACTGAAGACGAGATAAGGATGGATGACCAAGGCGAGCATGCCATAGATCAGGTGAGGAGGTGGCAGTGGTAGCAGCTGCAGAAATAACTTGTGAAGGAATCTTCAAATCTTTCACCTCAAACATGCGACCAACCTTACGGCCTGTCCCAAGCACTTGACCCGTCCGGGGATCCTGCACATCCACACCATGATTAGTAAATAGAAGATCTACGCCTAATTCACAAAGTTGACCAACAGAAAGCAAATTGAGGGATAACTTTGGAATATGAAAAGTGTCACTAAGGGATAAACAAGGAGAAGAGATTGTTCCTTTATGACTAACAGGCATAGGAGTGCCATCAGCAGTGTAAATGGTGACAGGATGTTCTAAGGGTGCCTTATCAGAAAATTGGGATTCATCAGGAGTCATATGGTTACAACAAGCAGTATCAAAAAACCAAGATTGTTTACCTGAGGTGGCAGAAAGGGCAGTGGAAGTACGGGATAAAACCTGTTGAACAACTGCCTCGATATCAGCCGTAGTAAGTGAGGAAGCCAAAGATGGACCTGTAGGAACCGATGGATCAGAAGGACATACAGCAGCTGCCCGAGGAAGAGAAGCTTTATTCTGCTCTTGCATAAATTTCTGCAGCTTGCGACAAACTGAGATGTCATGACCTTTAGCACGGCAAAACTCACAGCGAATACCTTTAGAAGACTGAGAGGTAGAACGCCCAGAGTTTATTCGTGGAGGAGCAGTGAATGCAGCAATGGGAGGCTGTGGAGATGGTGTAGCCAATACATGATCAGATGATGACATGTGATGAGCAGGTCGACGGTTTTCCTCAGAGATGAGCTCCTTTACTGCAGCATCAAGAGAAGGAGTAGGAGACCGGCTAAGCAAAGAAGCCCTAGTAGGCTCAAAATCCTCACGCAAACCCATCATGAAGTGCATAAATTTACGGCGATCCCGATATTTGACAAAGAGCTCAATGTCCTTAGAACACACTAGTGGAGGATCTGCAGCAGAGAGTTGTTCCCACATAGTAGAAGTCTGAGAATAAAAATCAGAAATGGACTGACCTGTCTCTTGGCGCATTTGATAAAGTTTTGATTCAATGTGGAACTCCAAGCTTGAATCATTAGTACAATTATAGCGATCGGCCAAAAACTTCCAAGCAGCCTCAGCAGTCTCAAGACGAGGAAGAAGATTATGAATGGAGGGAATAGAGGTATTAATAAACCAAGATAAGATCTTACTCTGAATACTCTCCCATTCCTCTAGGCGATCTTCATAATCATCTGTTGCAACAGTAGTCGTGGAAGACTTTTCAGCAACTGTCGACTTAGGGTTTGGCACTGGCTTAGGAATTGAACCAGTCACATATCTCCACAGTTTACGACCCTTGAGAAAAACAGTCATATTCTGAGACCATGCATGATAGCTAGTAGGACCATCCAACATAATGGTGATAGGACGTATGATGTCGCGTTCATTTTGTTGAGCCATAATGAAGAAAATGACCAAAAAATGAGATTTAGAGACCTCAAATGCAGAAACGGAGCTCAAAATCGGAATCTACGCGAAAAACTGAGCAAGACAGGTCCTGTTGAAAAATTTTGACTTTGGTCAAAGTCAACGGTCAAAGTCAACGGTCTGGTCAACGGTCAACGGTCTGGTCAACGGTCAACGGTCAACTGCTGATGCTGACGTGGAATGCTGACGTGGATGATGACGTCACCCTAGGGCTGACGTGGCAGTCCGTGAAACACAGCAAGGCGCGTGAGGCGCGTGGAAGGCGCGTGAGGCGCGTGGAAGGCGCGTGAGGCGCGTGGACGGCGCGTGAGGCGCGTGGACGGCGCGTGTCCGGCGCGTGAGGCGCGTGGAAGAGATAGACGGCGCGTGGAGGCGCGTGGAGGCGCGTGGAGGCGCGTGCTCGTGAGGCAGAATCTTCTGACGGCGCGTGGGAGCGCGTGGAAGGTTGTTTCTGGAAAATTTTGTTGGGTTTTGCTCGGGATTGTCAAATCTGTCAATGTGTACCTTTACTTTGGCGGTTTGATCAACAAACTGACGAAATCCGAGTGTTTTAGTGTTGTGGGCGTGACGGCGGTGACTCGCTTCTGACAGTGACTACTGGATGAAGGCGAGGGCAGCGGAAGAACGCCGGAGATATCCACAGGAACCAAAAAATCAGAGGGAAGGCTCTGATACCATGTTAAGAATATAAAGAGAGAGAGAATGACTGAATAGTCAGTATAATAATATGTGTAAAACAATGTACAAAAGAGAGCCTTATATAGGCTAGGTATGTGTGCAGTACAAGTAAGGCTAGGTATGTGTGCAGTACAAGCAATATAAGTGTAGTACAAGTAATATACTGGGCTAAGCCCATTGGGCTAATATAGCCTAATCTATACACTAACACTAATGACAACCATATTTGCCTTAACATCAACTCCGTTAACTCAACCACGATTGTCTCTCTTGATGATCATAATATCAAATTATCCCCAAAAGTAGGCACCATATACATTGTTTGGGTGCACTACAATGGCATGTCCAAGGTGATGGAGGTTTATATGGTGAAAGAAGGGTAACGCAAGCCTGAAAAGCCACTTCTTAGCGAGACCATAAACCTGAAAGAATATGTGAATAAAAAAAGTCCTACTTTGGTTTTGCTACTTCTACAGACTACAGGTGATCCACATATTGAGTTGAATTATGTATTGAAATGGAGCTTAGAGATTGATGATCTACAAAAGAAAAGTGATTTGCTTTAGTTGAAGACAGGTGCTGGGGTTGGTGTCCCAGGGGTGACATCGTTGATCCTATGTGGGGTTTTATATTTGAACAAGAGAAAAAGAAGAAGAAAAGGGGGTGAAGAGGAGAATAAGGTGCTTGGCACACAATTGAGGTGGTTTCCTGGGGTGCCAAGGGAATTCAAGTACAAGGATTTAAAGAGGGCCACCAACAACTTCCATGAGAGTATGAGGCTGGGTCAAAGTGGATATGATGTTGTTTACAAAGGAATTCTGGAGGACAAGGATCATAAAACTAATACAGAAATAGCTATCAAGAAATTCTCCAGAGACAACATTCAAAGCAAAGACGATTTCTTGGCAGAGCTCATCATTAATTTCAGTCTCCGCCATAAACATCTTTCCCGCTTAGTTGGTAATCCTCCTTTTAATCCTTAATTATTTATTTTCTATCGTTCTATTATTCTAGACAAATTGCAATTCCTATTTAATGAAATTTCAAA
The DNA here is from genome assembly GCA_023736055.1 of Quercus glauca. Classification (NCBI taxonomy): domain Eukaryota; kingdom Viridiplantae; phylum Streptophyta; class Magnoliopsida; order Fagales; family Fagaceae; genus Quercus; species Quercus glauca. The sequence goes on from CM043319.1 coordinate 78,983,811, forward strand.
GATCATTATATTCTTTATCTTTAAAGCACCAAATGATTTGATTGAAGTGGAACATTCAAAGTTCGAAACTGCATTACTCATTTGTCAAATTAAGGCATTTTTGTAGAAGTCTTGAAGGTGTATTTTGACATTACCCTCTTCCAGATCAACAAGTGGCGAAGCTAGGAATTTGGGTTAGGGAGGGCAAGATTAAAAGACAAAATTGAAAGTAAAAAATTAATCTAAAAAATATTAATCAATATTAATAACAAAGTAAATAACCAACTATATGCTAATGAAATTCTCATACACAATCTAACATAAAATGTAAACTTTAATTTATTTTTTCACACTTAGATTAATTTACTCAATTACTCTCGATGATTTTTCATATTTTGAAAACTGCTGCATGATTTCTTCACACTCAATAGTCTTGAATATATCTTTATCAATATATGTGACTAAACAATTATTTATCTATTGATCTCCCATTGGATTGTGTAATCAATTTTTAATTATGTTCATTGCTGAAAAGTTTCTTTTAGCAGTAGTTGCTGCAACTTGTAAGATCAATGTTGAGGCCACTAACATATAAAACAATGAATATAAAACATCCTTTTTCATTTCTACCATTATTTTAATATAAGAATTGTTGGAGTGTAGGTCTATTTGTGTGAGAGCATTAGCATTGGTAGTGTTAAAAAGTTATATTACTATTTTTAGCACCATCAATACTAAAAAGCCTGCCGCAATGGTGGAGGAAAAGCCAAAAATGTTGGCTATTGAGCTACAGTGCATAGCCAAAGATGTTTGTGCACTGTAGCTAAGATGATAAAAAAAACAATATTTTATTACAAGTTATATTATTTTATTGTGATGGTGGTGGTTGTTGTTTATTGTAGTAGATATATTATTTTATTGCGTTGAATGCTAAAATAAAATCACTGATGTTGAGTGTTTTGTAAAGTGAGGTGGTAAAATAGATAAAACAGTTTTTTGTGGTGCCAAATTGTGAAATTTTTGGCACCATCAATGTTAATTCTCTAAGAGAAGCTACCATGGGAATTGAAAAAAAAAAAAAAAGAATAAAAAAAAGAGAAAAGTTATTTGTCCTTTTATGGTGTAGGGGGCAAATAAGACATTTTTGTACAATATAGTAATATTATACTATTATTAGAGAAATTTTTGGAAGTTCAGGGGAGGCACTTACCCCTCCTGGACCCCGCGCCCTCCGCCTCTAAGATCAACCCTTAGAATTTGGAAAAAAAAAATGAAGAATTCTCCATTCTCTCTCTAGGTAAAAGAGAGTGCCTCTATAAATTATAGAGTTCTAGCTGTGTGATCAAATTTGTAAAACTAAAATTTCATGCTCTTAAAGTCGTTAACATAAGGATGCTATCAAATTCAAATTATAATTCTGGAAGCCAAGCCTTTTTTATTATAGTAACCTAACTAATTGAATTTAGGTCATTAAATTGATTGAACAGACAAATGTATCATTACTGTTGTATGTTTACATATTCTAACAAGGAGGAAAAAAACATTTATGTACCAAATTATCAGTTGTACTAGGATTTAGAAGTCAAACCATATGACATATGCTTAAATCGATTGTATCAATAGTCAATATAGGACAACTGTTACGATACTTTTGTGATAGAAGACAATGACATTATATTAGCATCTGGTTCACTGAGCTGCCATATTGCAACTAGTATGTCTTTTGCAAGTATCTAAGTGGCTCAATTTATTTTCTCTGCTTTCTATTGGCTTGATTAATGCAACTTTTAATCCCTGCTATCCTTTCTAATATTAAGACCTTGGTTCAGGTTCGTGCTATGAGAAAGGAAAGTTACTCTTATTGTATGACTTTATGCCAAATGGTAGTCTTGATAGGCACCTGTATGAGGCTTCCAACCAGAACACTTTGGTTGGTATAGCATACTAGCCGGTGTAGCATCAGCGTTGCATTATCTTCACAATGAGTATGATTAGAAGGAGGTGCATTACAATCTAAAAAACAGCAACATCTTACTAGACTTCAACTATAATGCTCGCTTGGTGGTAACTTTCGCCTTGGATAATGAAAGGAACTTCTATGATAAACTAGGATTAGCTGGACTTCTAGTCATCTAGTGCTTCACATTTTCCTTTTTGAGCCTTAGCCCACATGCTACGTACTTTATTCCTGTTTTCTCATCACTTATAATTTAATGCTCTGAGAGTAGAGGAAGAGGAAACTTGATTATAGGGAGGGAGAGAATGGAAGAGCAAGTTGAGATGGTGGGCAGAGCATTTGTGGATCATTACTACCATCTCTTTGACAATGATAGAGTTGCATTATTTTCTCTCTACTAGCCAACCTCTATGCTAATCTTTGAAGGCCATAAGATAGTAGGTAGGGGGGGAAGGGGGGTCCAGGAGGGGCAAGTGCCTCCCCGGAACTTCCAAAAATTTCTCTAATAATAGTATAATATTAGTATATTGTACAAAAATGTCTTATTTGCTCCCTTCATCATAAAAGGACAAATAACCTTTCTCTCATTTTTTTTTTTCAATTCCCATGGCAGCTTCTCTTAGCGAATTAGCATTGGTGGTGCCAAAAATTTCACAATTTGGCACCACAAAAAACTGCTTTATCTATTTTACTACCTTATTTTACAAAACACTCAACATCAATGATTTTATTTTAGCATTCAACACAATAAAATAATATATCTACTACAATAAACAACAACAACCACCACCAACACAATAAAAAAATATAACTTTTAATAAAATATAACTTTACAAAACACTCAATGTTAGTGATTTTATTTTAGCATTCAACACAATAAAATAATATATCTACTATAATAAACAACAACAACCACCACCAACACAATAAAAAAAATATAACTTTTGTTGAAGAAATGAATAACTCATTTCAATTATTAGATTAGTCCTAGGTCAAGAGTTTTATAGTTCATTAATATTGTTTGGTCTCATTTATGTGTAGAACTAAATTTTCAATTTTTTTCCTCAATTTATTGTTAACAATTGCATTTTTTTTTAAAAAAAAATTATGGAAGTTAGGTAAAAATCTTATGAATCTTATCTAATGAGATGACAATTAAGTGTATATGGACAGAAAAAATTCACAATTTTTAAGCCATTACCATTAGCCGGACAATTAAAAATACTTTTCCAATGACGTATCTTTTTGCTAAGGTGGTGTACTAGTTACTTAGTGTTGGACAATCATAGAATTATGTTGAAACTTGGTATATGAGTATTGTATAAAATCACGTTAATATCTATGTAAACCAATATATATATATATATATATATATAATATATTTATATATTTATATAAAAAGAAGCACATACATTAGTTTGAAGTGTTTTGCTCATTCATGCTGGCATTAGAATTAGAGACAAGGATAGAAGCAGAAATTTAATTTAGGCCTTTTGTTTCGTTTTTTTTTTTTTTTGTTTTTGTTTTTTTATTTATTTATGAATAAAATGGCAAATGTCAACTTACTTGTTTAGTTTTGTATGTGTTTCTTTTTATTAAAATATATATATATATATATATATATATAATTTTCTATAAATAAAATAAAAGGGCTATAATATAGCACTTAAACAAAAATATCATAAAAATAAACATAAACATGAAAATAAATATTTTGTATTATTGTTCCACTCCCACAAACATATGTTATTCTTTATTCAAATAGAAGCATAGGAAAATATAGAAATCTCAATGTCAACATTTGAATTTTTAAGGTTATTCATACCCTTTTCTCCTTATTTTTATCATAAAAATAATTTTCTAACTATTTATGAGAAAGAAACTACGCTTCAAAGTTTCTAAGCTCTAAACAAGTTTTAGTATCTAAAGATAATTCAACCCTATTTTTTATATTAGATGTATAATTTTTTATTCTCACCTGCAGGGTGCATTTGAAGGAAAAAACAATCAATGATATTTTTGAATCTTCTAAAGAAGTTGAATTAAAGAGATTAGTTTTTAGCAGTAACCATAATCTAAATTGGGCGAAATCTTGTGTACTAAAAAATCGTATCATATGTGGCTTCTAAATTAGTGGCTAAAAAATATTCATTTCAATATTATTAATGATGACAGATTTAGTTTATTTGGCATTGATATCTCCTAAATCTGGATCTAAAGGGGGAAATGTGTTTTATTTTTATTTTTTTTATATCACTTAATATTTTTTTTTTTCAAATTTCATAGCTAATTTGCCAAATATATAGACCGTAAAAAATTCCTGCGGAATATATGGGTTCCAGATCTGGAGTACGTCATCTATCCTGGACTAAGAATATAAGACCTTAGGTAAGTATTTACTTACAATTTATTATGAATAGTCTAGATTTTCTGAAAGCCTATGGTTGTTTGCAAAAATTTTGGTTGTTATAATTTTTTAAATTTTTATTTTTTGGTTCACGAACCAAAACAAATGCAAGAGGACGTGGTTGAACAAAAAAGTGGTGGAATATACATGCCACGTAGATGCAATAACAAAAAAGTGCCAAAGTGTATAATGTTATATTTTAATTTTTAAAAAATTATCACAGCACAATGTAATTTAATTCTAATATATTTATTTTATTTTGCTTTACATGTTTATTGTCGTGCCTTGCATATAATCAGGGATATCAAACAACTGATAAATAAACTAACTAGTTTATTTTTTATATTTAATTAAAAAGATCTAAAATGGCTACGAATATATTAATTATAAATTATCATTATTTTTAAATAAAAATTAAACAAAAACTTAATAAAAATAAACATAAACATGAAATAATATAAATATTGATTTAAATCCACAAACATATGTTATTTTTTATTCAAATATAATAAGCAAATATGGAAATTTACATTGTCAACATTTGAATATTTAGGCTATTCATACCCCATTCTCTTTTGTTTTTGACATACAAATCAATTTCCGGCTATTTATGTGAGATAAAATTAATGTCAAAGTCCTATTAAAAAAAAACTTAAGCTCAAAATTTCTAAGCTTTGAAAAGAGTTTCAATATTAGAGAAATTTGACCTTATTTTGTGTGACATTTTTCTAATTAGTAATTTTATTGATTACTTTTTTAAACTGTTTAGAGTCATAACTCAACATGTAAATGTAATTCTAGCAAAAGAAGACATTTAAATTTAGAATAAAAATTTGAATAAATAAAATATCTAAATTATAATCAAATACAATAATGACACGAAATTACACATTTTTATACCGATGTAAGATAGAACTTTTTTTAAAAATGATATCAAGTAGTATTTATCCCAAATAATTCCTTAACACTACTCCAAATAATTCCTTAACCTAAATCTTCTTCTTCTTATGGGGTAAGCTTCAATTGATATGATGCTTTTGTGATTGAAGACAATGACATTTATATCCATTTTGAAGTCAATGAAATCCCCCACCCACAATGAATTTCTCATTAGTAATTATCTCTCCAAACACAGGCAAAGATTGAAGCTTCAATAAAGTAATTAATACTATTTATTCCAATCCTTTTATAAGATCAAGTGTGTGTTCACTGCTTCACACATCTAACCAATTGCCACATAATTATGATCTATAATTCCCATCCAATCCAAGGCATACGTGAATCTGTGAGGAAATGGAAGGACAAGTACTGCAACAGCCATAACTTGAGCCTATTTGTACATACATATGCGTGCATAAGTCTTAGTCCGAGAAGTACCCAGATTATTCTCATTAAGTCCGAGCTTATAATCTCAGTCACGTACCCACACCGTGATGGCTGGAACGAGAACCTATCTTCATTGGTCAATTGCAGAGAGTTGCCTAAGTTGGCAGTGCTTGATGGCCAGCTTTAGGGGTATGTCTTTGAATGAGGATAGCCGATTTGTTATCTTTAATAATTGGAATGGTAGATTAATCTATGGGAGGTACATGGTACTCTAATAACCCAAGAAATATTTGAGATATACTCTTCATAACTATAATATGAACCATGACCCAAGAAAGTGCTTCAATAAATATGTGAAGATGTTTTGTTTCACAAAATGCCAGCTACAGCAAAAATTTGACATTTGAGAAATCAGTTACTCAGCCCAAAAAATGAAATCAACTATGGACGCAAGTAGAGATGTGAACGTTTAGCTGCAAGTATTGTACACCCCAACAGCAAAGAGAAAAACTCAAGCTCCCTGAAGGAACAAAAGAAAGTCCTCTCTGGAAGCACAAAAGAAGCTCCGATCCGCTCTGGAGGCACCAGACTAAGTCCTCTCCTAAACTCCACACTGTAGAGGCATAAAGAACAAAAGCCATATTTATTGGGCTCGATCTCCTATGTTTGTAAGGTAAGCCCAATTGCACCATACTTTTGGCCTCAATGGCGCCCACGGCCTCTCTTTGGCCTCAATGGTCGCGACCTCATCTTAGCCTCAGTTCTTTTTGTCTCAATGGCCATAGCCTCTCTTCGGCCCTTTCTTGGTCTCAATTCTTTTAATACATGTTCGGTTTGAGAGAAGGGAACGGAGGAGAAGAGAAAAAGAATAAGGACAAGGGGGAAAGGAAAATGTGGGCTCAAGTGATAAAATTTTCATTAAATTTTGTTCATTTTCTTTTTCTCTTATGCTATCCAAACAATGGAAAAGACTTAATTTCTCTTCCTTTCTCTCCTCTTCCCCTCAAACCATAGTGTTAGTCTTAATGGCCATGGCTTCGTCTCAACCTCAATTCTTTTGGCATCATTGTCCATGATTGTCTTCGGCTTCTTCTCTCAATCTTAGTGGCCTCAATGATCTCATTACTTTGTCTGAAACTCAGCATTTCTGACAAGCCCGTAAAAGCTTCTTTCAACCTTAACATCCCCAACATTGTTGATCAACCTCTACGCCTCCCCTTGGTCTCATGGCACCCTTGATGTAGCATCTAGCGTCTGGATCAAATGATAGCCTTAAGGCTATTGTGGTGGGTCGATCTTGACAAAACTGAAGGGAGATATAATAGGCTAGCCATATAGGTCGATCTTGGTTATTTTAAATTAGGCAAGGATTTGTTGCGACCTTAGTTACAGCAATTTCTACATAAATTATTGTATTTAATTTGTTTTAAAGAAAATCAATAGTGAAGATCAGCTCTAATAAAGTAAAAGTGGAACCCAAAGAAATAATTTGCCACATTGCACAAATCTCGAGAGAAATATTTGGATAGGTGTCTATTTAACAGCTTGACACAGTATCATTACGCTTACGCAAGAATTCCTTGCCCTTTTAAATTTCTCTTCTTCTTTGATGGGTTTACTAACTAATTAATTATTAGAGCCTCTCCTTGGCCAACCCTCAAGTTGGTCATGTAGGAAATGAGTTTTCTCTTTCTTAGTAAGGTGTTTGCCGGGTTGGCATGAGTTCATCATATATAGTTTGATCTTTGTAGAAGTCCTTATTGCAGTTTTGCCTCTACGAAATTTTACCCAACTACAATTACAATGGCATTGCCTTAAATTTTCTCTTACAATTTTATTAAGGAATAAATAAAAACAAAAAAAGTGCATAGAAATCGGCTCCACGAGAGTTGTGCACTTCATTACCCATTATTCTTTCCTTTCACTTTTCTTAGGAATACTTGCACAAAATAATATTGAGGAAACTCTTATAAATGCTGATGTTCACATGAGAGATAGAGACATGTCAAAATTTTATGAAAAAAAAAAGAAAAAAACTCAAGTGTAGCTTTCTAAACATTTTGACTAAGCCGTAGAACTATGCAAATAATACCTCTCATAATTAAGTAATACTTTTCCCTCAGAACATACTCCACCGGCAGATCATGTAAATTGCTGTCTTATGTGAATCACATACGTACATTACAACATGTTTTTTACATTAATCAAATATAAAATCATATCATAAATTATCAAAATAATAGAGTACTTGACGTCCGGAGTTTTTCTTGTTGAGCTTGTGTCAGAGGGAGCTCACGTGTCAGTTTCACAAAGAGCGTATACGCCTGGTCTCCTGAGAGAGAGAGAGAGAGAAAGAGCAAGCTACAGAGGCTGCACATGACGACAAATTGTGGTGGAGTGGGTATTAGGCATCCAGTGAGTGGATCCTACGATGATCAAGGCAGCTATTTGACTTGGTATAATGCAGTAGCATTGGCTGTGAGCATATAAAGTAGACAAAAAGAAAGCCGTAAGATTTGGGTTTGGTTAGAAAAGACACGAAGAATCAGATTCACACTCCCAGCTAGTACCTCTGTCCCCTTCGTTTGGGTCCTAGCTGAAACGAATCGTTTCGCGGTTCCCACTTCTGAACTCGGACCGAGTCTGATACGGTTCTAATATCCCATCCGTCGATGGTGTCATGGTGTTATCACAGTCTGCTTAGACTATAGACCCGGTCTTAATAATATTGAGGAGTTTGCGGCCTCATAGCAGATATTGGATGTGATTATTATTTGATTTTCTCACATTATTTTTTTTTTTTTGGGGGTGTGTGCGAATAAAATAGACCCGGTCATGAGTAATAGGTTATGTGTGCGAATAAAATAGAACTTTTAATTTTAGGAAGATGACTGTGAATTTTAACCTGATGGTTGGATTAAAAAATAGGAATACAAATAATTTGTCAAAATTCCAAAGAGGGAGAGAGAGATTTGTAGTTGAATACTACTATATGATTTTACTTGAAGGGAGAACATAGGTTAAATATTATTATACTTTTTTAAGTAATATAAAAATGTTAAAATGCAAATCACATTCAACTTTGACTAAAATTTAATTTAGTACTCTAATTTTATTTTCGTTGAATTAAATGCTCTAAGTTTTAAGTTTATGTGATTGAGGTTTATGTCATACTCATTTAAGAATGCTAAACCCTTTAAAACGCAAAATACATTACCAAATATACAAAATCACCCTCACGTCTAGATCTTTATCCTTGTTCGAATTTTTGCATACATGCAATATCATTCAAATTTAGGTAATAATGTAGCATTGTGTATATCTTAGTTTTGCTTTTATTTATTTATTTATTTGGTCTATCTCATGAACGCTATCTCTCTCCTCAGACAGCCAACAACCATCTTTTTCCTCCGAATTTCCCGAGTTGGTCTTGGAACTGGTGGGTTGTGGTGCAAATCCGGTGTAGAACGTGGATTTTTGGAGCAAGTCACGGCGGTCTGTTGAAAAGGCAGCAACGTGATGGGAGTCGCAATGGCATGGCGAGGCTTGGTGAGAATAGCTAACAGACTGAGGTCGATTTGGGAACAAAAGCTTTGGAGTTTTACCATTTACGGCTTCTAGTGTGTGTTTTGACTATAAAAAAAGTATATAAATGAGTTATTTTATATTATTTTAATATGATGAATCGCACAAAAAAAAAAAAAAAAAGAAGGATGTAGAGTATTGTAAAAGTGGTTATGGAAAATAAATAAAGTAGTTTTTAGTAATGCTTTTTTTTTTTTTTTTAAAGAACCAGATGAAAATGCTTAACAGTAGAAAATAAAAATTTAGCAATTCTGTAGTATGAAAACCACCAAAAACAGTACACCCCTTTCCTAAAATATGCTCCATGTGGCATGTAAACAGGGGCAGATTGGCAACAGCTAGCCGGCCTAAATATATATTGCCATGCAGTCATGGTCACTTAGGAATCTCCATATCTCTATACTGTTGTAAAATAGCGGAAGCTCAAATTATCAAGATTGATTGTGAAAATATTTTAAGCTTATGAAAGATCTTCAAACTAACAATAGGAACGAAGAAAATTAATCCAAAAGAAAATAGACACAAAACACCAAGATTTACGTGGTTCGGCAATAACCTACATCCACGGACGACGACGAACAAATTTCACTATAACAAATTTGAGATAATACAAATTGTTGTAGAAGCACTCTCACAAACCCAAATCCCAAATACAACCAAATAACTCTCTCTCACAAATACAAAACCAAAGAACCAAAGGTTCACAAATACCAAATGCGAATTGCACACAAACCAAAGAGAGAGTTACAAAGCAAATTACGCACCAAGAGAGAGCAAATCACCAAACTGCAAAACCAAAATCAATCAGTAACAAACCTCTCTCACTATTCCAAATTGCAACTCCCAAATATCAAATAACCAAACAAAGAGAGAGCCTTTTTCTCACACACTCTCATATTTTTCTCTCTAATTTTCTGTAGTAGCACTATGCTTATATAAGAGACTTGAGTTGGCTAGTACATCCAAAACCAAGAAGGACTAGAATTCTTTTTACACACAAAAGGAGAATCACTCCTATTCCAAATAGAATTCAAAATCAAGTGGTAAACAAGACTTCTAATAAAACTTAATAACTTCAAACAACAGTAACCCAAAAGGAATAAAATTCCTTCCTTATCCAAATCCAATAAGGAGCCGAAGTCCTAATTCAAGCCATATTCTACATATACATCATGCAGTTGAAATTCGGCAGAGGCTGGTGTATGGAATATTCCTCGACATACAGGCCAACAACCTAAACCCAACTCCTATAATTACCCCCTAATTTCTGTCTCCCAACGCATCCTTTCATCACTTTCTGTTTCATTGCTCTTAGTCCTCAGATTCTTGCATAAGAAATATAGAAGCCTCACCACCTTCCCTTTCATATTGCACCCAACACATCCTTCTTAATTCTACAGCTAGCTCTTTCTGGTTCTGACACCCAATAATACTTCACCTTTATCTAACATGTTGAGGCTTGTGCTAGTTTTCTCTCTTCTTTTCACCCTCTGCCTCTCATCCTCAGCTCAAAACTGTTCCACATACACATCTTTTTCTAATAACTTGGCCTTCAGCTCCTGCAATGACCTTCCTTATTTGAACTCTTTCCTATATTGGAACTACAATTCATCGTCTGGAAGCCTCCAAATCGCCTATAGACACACTGGGGTCACTACCTCTAATTGGGTTGCGTGGGCTATTAACCCCAATGATTTACAAACAGCCATGATTGGAGCACAGGCACTTGTAGCTTTTCAACTATCCAATGGTTCCATGAGAGCCTACACGTCCCAAATCAGTAGTTATACTACCAACTTGCCCGAGGGCAACCTGCAATATAGTGTATCGGATTTGACAGCAACTTATGCAAATGGTGAGATTGTTATCTATGCTACTTTGTCACTTCCGATCAATACCACCACTATCAACCAGGTTTGGCAGGATGGTCCGGTTTCAAATGACAGTCCAGGACAGCATTCTACAGCTAATTCTAATACCAATTCCAAGGGTACCCTGAATCTTCTTTCGGGGCAGCCTGCAACGAGCAGTGGGGGGAGCTCAATAGCTAGAAATCGAAATGTAAGCAATTGAATTTCTTTTATCCTTTTTGGAATAGATATATTGGTTTTTTGTTCTTTTTAATCTTTTACTAAGGTTTTTAAGGTTTTATTTTTTTATTTTATCATATATTGGACTTTTAGTTTCTCTGTCGCTTTATAAAAAAAAAAAAAAAAACTTTTGCTGATTATCTAGGTTTTTATCTAATTTGGGTTTTTTTTTTTTTTTTTTTTTTTTTTTTTTTTTTTTTTTTTTAGCTGAGCTTAGTTTTCTTCTGCTTATTGCTCTGTTTTTTTAAGTCTGATTGTGAATTATGTAATTATATTTTCTTTTTTTTTTTTATCCAGAAATATAATTACTTTATGGTAAATATTTTCTTACCTTCGTTTTACTTACACTCTATTACACAATATTCACAATTGATGTTATGTACACATTTTAAAAGGCGAAAAAGTGATGTGTATATTTGAAACATGAAAAGTGGATGTGAAATAAGAGTCCAAGAGAATCATTATCCTTACTTTTATTTGACAAAAAAGTATCAATTATATAAAATCAAATTTGGATATTATAGAGATATCAAAATTTGAGGGCTATTATGTAAAAAACTTATACACTTGTCAAAATTTTGTATGGATTACTCTTCAAATACCAAATAATAAATAAGTGTTCTGTTTCATTTAATTTTTTTTTTCCTTTCTCTTGGTTTTGAGATTGTCTTTTTTCTTTTCACTATCTTGTGACTTCATAAATAAATTATGTATCTATTGGAATCAAATTTCAGATCCATGGAGTGCTATGTGCAATTGGTTGGGGAATTTTGATGCCTATTGGTGTTATAATAGCAAGGTACATGAAGGTATTCAAATCCGCAGACCCTGCATGGTTTTACCTTCATGTTACTTGCCAAACCTCAGCTTATATTATTGGACTCGCTGGATGGGCAGTTGGTCTTAAACTTGGAAGCCAAACTCCTGGTATCCAATACACTGGGCACAGAACAATCGGCATTTTGCTTTTTACTCTTGGAACACTTCAGGTACCCATAATTTTTCTAATGCAATTAGCATATTATTTTAAAATTTTCTTCTGAAGTTTTTATTTTGATTTTATTTTATTTTTAGCTTTACTAAGAGAAAGATTTGCATTTTGCCTAGGTCTTCGCTTTGCTTATAAGGCCTAAAAAGGATCATAAATTCAGATTTTACTGGAATATTTACCACTATTCAGTGGGATATCTTGTTATTCTTCTAGCCATCATTAACATATTCAAAGGTTTCGATATTTTGAATCCTGAAAAGAAGTGGAAGAATGTTTACATCGGTGTTATTGCGATTTTGGCTATCAAAGCTGTGTGCTTGGAAGCTTTTACTTGGTATGTTGTTCTGAAGAGAAGAAGGTCAGAAACGGCTGAGAAAACACCTCAGGGTATGAATGGAGCAAATGGGGCTAATGGGCATGGTGCTAGGCCAACACATGTTTAGAATAGTATACCAGATATTGGATATGATTATTATTTGTTTTTTCTCACACATATTCATTTTCTTTCTGCTTCTACGTATTTACACGCTTTTGTCAATTTATGGAAGAGGGTGTTTTGGATACCCCATGTAGTAATGTACTGAGGGAGTTCGAGACTAGAGGTGATTCTTTCATAGAGTAGCAGTGATTGGAGGCTTGGACCATATATATGGTGTCCTGTACATACATATATCAGTTATATATATATATATATTTATTATTACACCTATGTTTTCCTTGATTTATTATTATTATTATTATTTTATCTCATTTCACTTATTTATGTTATTTTACATCAATTTTATGAGTGAATTCAATTAACTTAACTGATTTCCACTTACACCAAAAACCAATTGTGAATTTGGGTTTGATTCCTATTTACACCAAAAACCAATTGAGATAAAGAGATGTCTAGATTTCAAATTTTCCTCTCTAGGGTTTAGGGGAAAAAAAGTTCAAGTTACGGGGTTAATTAGTAGCATATTGATAAAAAATTTTAAAATTGCAAATTAAATAATCCACAATTTTTTTTGAATAAATCATATATTTCTCAAATTATTGGTATACTTGCTTATTTTATCAATAAATATGTTTAGGAATACCATATAATGTTTTTTATGATAGATACAAACAAACAAAAGTTGGTTTTTAATGTATAACATTGAATTTTTAATATTACATATCATTCAATTTAATTAACTACTTAAAACAATATTAACTTTTTACATTTTATTATATGATGTAATTTACTTATCAATAACACTCCCACATATTGCACCGTAGCCATGCACATAACATATATGTCACACTCACACAAAAAAAAAATGGAGTAGCATAGGTTAAAAAATGCAATAAAATTCAACTCTATGATAATAGTTATTATATTTCTTAAGATACATACATACATACATATATACATATATATATATATACACACACTTTGGGTATCTAAAGACTAATATTTATAAATTACAAACAAAAAATTTGTGCTAACGCACCTGTCAATAAATAGTTATTTAATAATAATAATAATAATAAACTTCATGATATAACTCCCCCTCAAAAAAAAAAAAAAAAAAAAAAAAAAAAAAAAAAAAAACTTCATGATATAACTAAGTATTGTTTTAGTACATAATATATGCAGTGAAAATTTATTTTTTTGGTCATTCTGTATTGGCCAGCCGTTTTAAATTATGAATCACTCTTTATAAAACACTTTCAATGGTAGTAGTTTACATAAACCTTTTCCTAGATTATCAATTAAAATGATTTACATCCAACCTCAAACACGCGTGTTTCAATATTCTGAATTATTTTTCAGTGAATATCCCTTTAGAGTTTCAGTTAATAATTTATGACTTGTTGACCATTTTGGTTGTAGCACTAGCAACTAGCAAGTAGGAACTGTGGACACCTCATGCTTTAAATGTCACCAGGTTTCTTATAGCAATTGTAATCATGCTTTGCTAATTCAGATCTGTTTGGAATTTCAATATTTTAAACTGGACCTTTTGAAATCTAAATGAGAGTTGATTTTTATTTATTTATTGAATAAATTTAGGAATATCCTAAAAACAATTGTATCTATCGTGATTGAGGGGTCAATCAAAAAGTTGTAACCCTCTTCTGTGTCTGATGGGTCAAACAAAAAGGACGTCCTTATTGATCATGCTCGAGGATCCTTCAAGCTCAAGCATTTACTCTTTTGAAGATAAATAGTATATATGTAGAATTATTTTTAAAACAAGGTTAAAGGTACGGTCAATTTTATCCCAAAAGAATTTGTACGTAATACATGTTAGGGGCAATAATTTTGAGCAAAGCAAATTTGTATAAGCAATAATGTGAGTTCTCGTCTCATCTGAATGAATCTACAATGTCACAACCCTGAGTACAAGAGCAGAATATTTCAATCAAAAATCATATCAAACCAAACCCAACTGAGAAATAAAGATACCATACCAAGAAGAATGCTATGTCAATCACAAATCACACCAAGAACATCATTGCTCTGATATCACACCAAGGACTCCCAAAGCCGTATGTGTTTATTGATCAAGCATTCCACATGCAATTTGTTGAGTTAAATAATATAAATAGCTAAAATATAAATTATGTCATTTAAGTTTAGGCAATTTGTTTTTGCCATTTAACTTTTAATTTTGTCTTTTTCATCTTTTTAAGTTCACATCTGCTGTCAAAGTATTCCTTTAGTCCACTACCATTAAAAAATCTGTCATTACCTCTTTGAAAAATGACATCAATCAATCAATCAATCAATCAATATATATATATATATATATATATATATATATATATATATATATATATATATAAGCAAAGACCTTAAATGGAAAAGTATAAGATTCTACTAAATGGCATATTCTTGACAAAGAGTTCTCAAGTGCTACATCAAAGATAAGGTCAAATTAAATATTAAAATTTTGTTTTATTTGGTTCAATGTTTTAAGATTTTCTAATTAAAAAGTAATTATGTTTTATATCCTTTAGTTCAATGTTTCAAGATTTTTCCTCCCTCACACATACATACAAAATTCTTTACATTTTAATTCATCATTTTCATCCCCCTGCACTTCTACTCCTTTATATATACCTACCCAGGTAGCCCCCATGGGCACGCTGGGGCATGCAGCCCCTATGGGCAAACAGCCAAGGCTAAAGCATGCATGCGTGCATGCTGCTAAGGCCAAGGCACACCCGCATGCATGCTACCCCATAGCCCTTCATGCCATCCCATGTTAGACCAAAAATGATTTCATTTACTTTCAATCTTTCAACGACACCTAACTCTAACATTGTTGTCCCATCTAATCCTAACCCATATAAGTTGACTGCAATTAAGAAAGTGGAGCTTGTATTTTATATTGAGTGACGACAGCGACGATTACAATTTTGATGTTAAGGTCAAATGTTGTAGATTTGTGAGTTTTGTAAATGATGTGATTGATTGTGAGTGTTTGAGATGTGCATTTTGTTTTAGAATTAAGGAGAAAGAGAAAGACACATTTTATATAAACTTTTATTCTATAATATTTCTCCAAAATTGTTTTTTATTTCTCATTACTTGAACTGAATAATTATAACAGATATGTGTGTGTAATTTATAATTGTTTATTCTTATGATGAACTCATTACTAACAAAATTCTATAACAATTATACTATAATATATGTACAATATTCTCCAAAACCGTCTTACATAAAATATTACAATGTTATCCATGCATCGCATGGGCAACTTACTAGTTGCTTTGAAAGGATGATAAAATTGATCTAGACATGGTGGTGGAGAGCAATGCCAGCGGCATATTTGATCTAGATGTGGTGGTGAAGAGTAGCATTAGCGTAAACTCGTATGAATTTAGGCGTTTTCAAGTCATCATTAATGCTGCAAAAATTTTGATTGATAGTCTTTGTCAAATTCGATAGTTCACAGTTGTTTTAGCCTAAATCACCATCTTCCTATTTAGGGACAAACTCAAGAGAAGGCCCAAGGGCGCTTGAGCCCCCCTAGCCCAAAATAAAATTTTAGCCATATTTTGTCTTTTTTTTTTAGTTAGACCTCCTCTTTTCCAAAACCTTAGCTCCCATTAGCCAGCCTAGCCCAACCTAAACCATTTTTTTTTTATGGGAAATACGGTAATTTTATTAAGAAAAAGAAAAATACATAGCATTCTAAATCACTAGTAGGACTGTGCAAAACCCGTTCGGCGCCGACCGACTAAGCCGATGCCGGCAAGCGGAGGGAGAAGTTTGTTCCGATGTCAGTGCGGTACTACCACCTGAGCTACAATCCTTCTCCGCTAAAGACCCGAACCAAACTGAACCGACTACATTTTTAAAAGATTGGTTTTTTTTTTTTTTTTTTTTTTTTCAAACATAATGCGTCATTTCACTTAGCGGTTAAAAAAAAAACACAAAACAGTGTCGTTTTGAGTTAGGTTTTGGGGGAGTATAAATACGTTCTTTTTCTCTCCAAAGACCCGAACTCTCTCAGTCTCTCTCTCGACTTTCACTCTCGCCGCTCTCGGAACGGCTTGCTCTCTGCCTCACTAGTCTCCACAGTTGCCACCGGTACCTCCCTCCCTCTCCTCTCTATCTCTCTCGCTCCCTCTCTCTCTTTCCTCTCTCCAAATTGACTTGTGATGCTTCTTTTTGCTACGTTTTTTTGTTTTTACTAGTCGTTAATTAATGTTTTTGAGAAGAAATATTTATTTATTTTTTGTCCAACCAGATTTATAAAAGGGCAAAAACTATTTGACATTTAGAATAATTTCATTTATTGAATTTGGTACTAACATTGAACAATTCCTTCGCTAATAAAAAACTATACTTTTTTTTATGCTAACAACTGCATGATTAGGCAGGGAGATATAATATTTATTACTATGTGAACTATAGACAGGTTTTTGATGGATAAATAAATAAAAATTTTGTATAGGTGGACAGTTTTTTTTTTTATTAATGTGTGAACATGTTGATGTATAATGTATTGATGTGTTAATAGGTTATGTATTGATCTATTGAACTGGTTGTGTATTGAATCAATACACAATATTTTGAACCGACCAATACTATTCATGGCTTGAACAGGTTGTGTATATTGGGCTTGAAAGCCCAATTTTTAAATTAAAAAGAAAAAAGTTTTTCAAACCAACCAATCGAATTAAACCGACTGTAAAAAATTGCTCCACTATAGGCCGGAAAACTAACCTTAGGCGGCGTGCATCGATTCCAATTATGAGAAAACTGATCCTTATCAGTTCGATAATAAATTTAAGAAAAAACCTATTACTGTATGAACTATGGACAGGTTTTTGATGGATAAATAAATAAAAAAAATTTATAGATGGACAGGTTTTTTTATTTTTATTTTTATTTTATGTGTGAACATGTTGATGTATAATGTATTGATGTGTTAATAGGTTGTGTACTGATGTATTGAACTGGTTGTGTATTGAATCAATACACAATATTTCGAACCGACCAATACTATTCATGTCTTGAACAGGTTGTGTATATTGGGCTTGAAAGCCCAATTTTTAAATTAAAAAAAAAAAAAAAAAACAGTTTTTTCAAACCGACCAAACCAATTAAACCGACCGTAAAAAAATTGCACCACTATAGGCCGGAAAACTAACCTTAGGCGGTGTGCATCGATTCCAATTATGAGAAAACTGATCCCTATCGGTTCGGTAATAAATTTGAGAAAAAACCGCACTGACCGAACCGCGCACACCCCTAGGGACTCAATTATGGATGGATTTTCCTCTATATAAGCCATTTTAATACTATATGGATGCTTGTTTGAAGTTTTCTACTTTTTAATTTATACTTCGGCCCCCCTAACTTGAAATCCTAGGTTTGTTCTTGTCTTTGTTTGTGTGCATGCATGCGTGTGCATGCTTGAAGCTGAATACTGGATTGGGAGGTTTAAGACAGCGTTGACATGGCTTGGTATTGAGTGGCTTTGAGGTATTCCATTGCTGAGTAGAAATAAATTGATTTGAGGCTAATTGTAGCGTCATAGAGGTTGGATCACACATTGTGTTGTCAAATGTTGTGTTGGTTGGATTTGAATCTGTAATTTTGGGTTCTAAGACACATGTACATATCCCAAAACCGTTGAAGGATAGTTTAGATGGAAAAACTTGAGAATGCAGATTCATAAGATATGTGAAAAAATGGGAGTGGTTATCGATTTTATGATTTTATCATAGTTTGGTGCATCCTCGTGTACTTAATTCCACTCATGAAAGGATGGTTTGTTTCATAGAATGGCTATGTTGTTGGGCGATGGATTATGACTCTTGAGGGAGACAACTTTTCCTAAGGATGTGATTCTACGTAATATTAATTATGCGTGCTCATCTAAACTAGCTAGAGATAAACATGGGATCATTCAGACTATCTTAATCTTGTTTTGAACAAATTATTTGTATGTGATCACACCTTCAAAAAATTATCTTATGAGACGGTCTCATAAAATTTCTTTGTGATCACACCCGTACAAAAAATTATCATATAAGATAGTCTCATAAAATCTCTTTCTCACAACATATATATGTTGAGAGGTGCACGGCACCTTGAAGTCTAGCCCATATAGGACTTGTATTTGAGCATTGAAGGAATGCTATTTCCATTAGAAATAGGGGTATGTGTTGCACAAGAAGTCCAAGACTTCTATTCAATTAAGAATAGGAGCATAGGCGGCAGAGCTTTTATATAAAGCATATTATGTGCTTTCACGCATAGAGAAAAAGAGAGATTCAAAGAGACTGAAGAGTGAAACATAGTTTTGAAGCCGACTAAAAGAAAAAGAATAGTGATTTGTGCGGCACTAAGGGAAAAAAGAAAATGTGATTTTTCTTTTGCTCAAGACACATAAGGAAAATGAATTAGAGGTTTTCTCAAAGACGTTTATTTGGGTGCTACAATCACAAAGAATTCAAGTATTCAGTATGGAAGATCTTGCTACCGGCTTTTGTGGTGGGGCTGTATTTGTTCCTAGAGGTGTTATTGTATTTTCTCAATTTATTGTGAACTTAGGTTTTGGGTATAACTTGAGTGTTGTAATCTCTATTTTATTATAGTGGATTGATCGGATTTGCCCCGTGGTTTTTCCCTTTACGTTGGAGGGTTTTCCACATAATTTCCTAGTGTTCTTGTTGGTTGATTTTTTTTTTTTTTTTTTTTTTGCTTCAGTAGATTTCTATTTTCTTTATTGCTTGGGTTATATTTAATTTAATTCACACATAGACAAGGATTTATCCCAACAAGTGGTATCAGAGCCTTGGTTGTTGGACTTGCTTGTCTTATGTTCAATTAAATGGAAAATATGAATATGAATATGAGCACTATGATTAAACTTACGGCGTCAAATTATTTGATTTGGAAGCCGATGATGGAGGATGTCCTTTACTGTAATGATTTGTATGACCCTATTGAGGGTGATAGTGCTAAGCCAAGCGAGATGTCTGATAAAGACTGGGAGAAGTTAAATAGAAAAATCATTGGATGTATTAGACAATGCATCGATGTAAATGTGTTTCATCATGTATCTCAAGAGACTAATACAGAAACTCTTTAGGAAAAATTGAAGGGTCTTTATGAAAGAAAAACAGCTCAAAATAAAGCTTTTGTGGCTAGAAAGCTTGTGAATTTGAAGCTTAAGGAAGGGAGATCCGTTGCCAAGCATTTGAGTGAGTTCCAAGACTTGGTGAATCAAATGGTTACAATGAAGCTGATAATTGATGATGAGTTTCAAGCTTTGTTACTTCTGAGTTCCTTACTTGACAGTTGGGAGACTTTGGTGGTGTCACTTAGTAACTCTGCTCCAAATGGTGTGCTATAACTTGTAATGGTCAAGGATAGCTTGTTCAATGAAGAAACAAGAAGAAAAGACATGGGTAAGAATAATGCACAAGCTCTTGTCACAAAGAACAGGGGAGGAGTGAGACTAAAAATTCTAAAGGGTATGGTAAATCCAAAAGTCAGTCAAAATCAAAAGGAAAATTCAAGTGTTTCTACTGTGACAAAGAAGGTCACATAAGAAGAAACGGCAAGGCTTGGAAGAATAAACAGAAAGATGAGAAAAATCAAAATAAGGCGGAGGAACAGAATACCACTCCTATCTCGACAATTGAAGATGTGGTGCTCTCTATAGGAGAGGATGAATGCTGCAATGTTTCACATCCTTATATTGAATGGGTGACTGACTCAACTGCTTCTTGTCATGTCACTCCAACAAAGGATCTCTTTACTTCATACAAAGCAGGAGACTTTGGAAGAGTGAAGATGGGCAATAACAGTTATGTTGACATTGTGGGAATTGGAGATATTTGTATTGAGACTAACATTGGATACACCTTGGCATTGAAGAATGTGTGACATGTGCCTAATATGCGCTTGAATCTTATTTCTACTCATATTCTGGATAAAGAAGACTATGGCAACTATTTTGGAGATGGTAAATAGAGACTCTCTAGAGGATCATTGGTGCTTGCAAGAGGGAAGATTTATTGTACACTTTACAAGACACAAGTAAAGGTGTGCAAAGATGTTGTTAGTGCAACTTAGGAAGATTCTACGCCTAACTTGTGGCATAGGCGACTGGTTCACATAAGTGAAAAGGGGTTGCAAATTTTGCAAAGAAGTCTCTCATTTATTTTGCCAAAGGTATGTCACTTAAACCTTGTGATTATTGTTTATTTGGAAAACAACATAGAGTGTTTTTTTGCATTCCCTCTACTAGAAAGCCCAATGTGTTAGATCTCGTTTATTCTGATGTATGTGGTCCCATTGATGTGGAGTCCTTAGGTGGCAATAAGTATTTTGTTACTTTTATTGATGATGCTTCACAAAAGGTTTGGGTGTATTTTTTGAAAACTAAAGACCACGTATTTGAGCACTTCAAGAAATTCCATGTCATGGCGAAAAGAGAGAAAGGGAAGCCTTTGAAGTGTCTCCGTACTGACAACGGAGGTGAATATACGTCTAATGAGTTCAAGAATTACTACCCCGAGAAAGGTATTAGACATGAGAAGACAGTTCCTGGTACCCCACAACAAAATGGTGTGGTAGAGAGGATAAGCTGCACTAATGTTAAGAAGGCCAGATGTATGTTAAAAATGGCTAATTTGCCTAAGTCATTTTGGTGTGAAGTTGTTTAAACTGCGTGCTACCTAATTAATTGGTCTCTATCAGTTCCATTGGAGTTTGATATTCCAAAGAGAGTTTGGATTGGGAAAGTTGTTTCGTACTCTTACTTGAAGGTATTTGGGTGTAAGGCATTTTGCACATATGCCTAAAAAACAAATATTGAAGCTTGATAGCAAAGCCACTCCTTGTATATTTGTTGGATATGGAGATACAGAATTTGGCTACAAGTTATGGGATCCTGAGAAAAAGAAGATGATCAGAAGTCGAGGTATGGTTTTTCATGAGAATGAAAATTTGGCAGACCTTGAGAAAACTAAAAAGACAGAATGCTATTATAGGTGTTCCCGACCTTACACTTACCTCTTCTTCCTCCAATCATGCCATAAATAGGGAAAAGGTGCAAGATGAGAATCTTGGTGATGATCCAATAGCAGTTAATGGTGATGAGCTAGCAAGAGTTAATGGTGATGATGCTTAAGATATTGAAGATGTTGACCAGGGGGAGCAACCTGTTCCACCGGAGATGGAAGAACCTCAAGTGAGGAGGTCTACTCGGGAGCATCGTCCATCGACTAGATATCCATCTTCTGAGTATATTTTGCTTATTGATGAAGGAAAGCCAGAATGCTTTCAAGAAGTAAAGTCTCATAAGGATAAGTAGAGCTGGATGAAGGCTATGCAAGAAGAGATGAATTCTTTGCACAAGAATAAGACTTATGAGTCAGTTGAACTTTCTAAAGGTAAGAAGGCATTGAGAACAAATGGGCATTCAAGATAAAGAAAGATAGTGAAAAGTTAGTGAAGTACGAAGCTCGATTGGTGGTTAAGGGTTTCAGTCAGAAACATGGGATTGATTTTGATGAGATATTCTCTCCAGTAGTAAAGATGAGTTCCATTAGAGTAGTTCTGGGATTAGTAGCTAGCCTGGATCTTGAGCTTGAGCAATTAGATGTGAAGACTGCTTTCCTCCATGGTGATTTGGAGGAAGAGATCTACATGGTACAACTAGAGGGATTTGAAGTGAAAGGAAAAGAACACATGGTGTGCAAATTGAAGAAGAGTTTGTATGACTTGAAGCAAACTCCAAGATAGTGGTACAAAAAGTTTGACTCATTCATGGTGGGTTATGAGAATACAAAGACAAATGCAGATCATTATGTGTATGTCAAAAAGTTTCTTGATGGTAAATTTCTTATTCTTCTGTTATATGTAGATGATATGTTGAAAGTAGGGCAAGATGCTAGTATGATTGGTGATTTGAAGAAGGATTTGTTCAAGGCCTTTGATATGAAAGACTTAGGTCCAGCACAACAAATTCTAGGCATGGAAATTACACGTGATAGGACAGCCAAGAAGTTATGGTTGTCACAAGAAAAATATGTTGAGCGGATACTTGAAAGGTTCAACATGAAGCATGTCAAACCAGTCAGTACCTCTTTGTTCATTTCAAGCTAAGCAAGAAATCTTGTCCGTCATCCATTAAAGAGAAGGAGAACATGGCATCAGTTCCTTATGCCTCTGCAGTCTGGAGTTTGATGTATGCTATGGTTTGCACACGACCAGATATTGCTTATGCAGTTGGTGTTGTCAGCAGGTTTATGGTTAATCCTGGTAAAGATCACTAGGAAGCAGTGAAGTGGATCTTCAAATATTTGAGAGGTAGCTCTAATTGTTGCTTGAGTTTTGGTAGCTCTAAACCAGTTTTGAAGGGTTATACAGATGTAGATATGGCTGGTGACCTTGATGTTAGAAAATTTACTTCTGGGTATTTATTTACTTTTGTAGTGGGAGCTATATCATGGCAGTCAAAATTGCAAAAGTGTGTTGCCTTATCTACAACTAAAGCTGAGTATATTGCAGCGAATGAAGCAAGTAAAGAAATGCTTTGGATGAAACAATTTCTCCAAGAATTGGGTTTGATGCAATAGACTTGAGCAAGAATGCTACATTTCATTCTTGCTCAAAACACATTGAAGTGAGATACCATTGGATAAGACTAGTTGTTGAAAACGTTTGATGCAATTGAGAAAGATTTATACTTAGAAGAATCCAGCTAACATGTTGACTAAGGTTGTGACCAAAGAGAAGCTTGAGCTTTGTGCCGGAACGGTCGGCATGAATTCTAACTGAATAGTTGGGAGGAAGATTTCCTTCCTCGATTGGTTAGAGGGGGAGATTGTTGGGAGGTGCACGGCACCTTGAAGTCTAGCCCATATAGGACTTGTATTTGAGCATTGAAGGAATCCTATTTCCATTAGAAATAGGTGTATGTGTTGCACAAGAAGTCCAAGACTTCTATTCAATTAAGAATAGGAGCATAGGCGGCAGAGCTTTTATATAAGGCATATTATGTGCTTTCAAACATAGAGAAAAAGAGAGATTCAGAGAGACTGAAGAGTGAAACACAATTTTGAAGCCGACTGAAGGAAAAAGAATAGTGCTTTGTGCGGCACTAAGGGAAAAAAGAAAATGTGATTTTTCTTTTGCTCAAGACACATAAGGAAGATAAATTGGGGGTTTTCTCTAGGACGTTTATTTGGGTGCTACAATCACAGAGAATTGAAGTATTCAGTGTGGAAGATCTTGCTACTGGCTTTTGTGGTGAGGTTGTATTTGTTCATAGATGTATTATTTTATTTTTCTAATTTATTGTGAACTCAAGTTTTGGGTATAACTTGAGTGTTGTAATCTCTATTTTGTTATAGCGGATTGATTAGATTTGCCCCGTGGTTTTTCCCTTTACACTGGAGGGTTTTCCACGTAATTTCCTGGTGTTCTTATTGGTTGATTTTTTTTTTTTTTCGCTTCCGTAGATTTCTATTTTCTTTATTGCTTAGGTTATATTTAATTTAATTTACACATAGACGGGGATTTATCCCAACAATATATGTCTCACCTGCTATGAAAGGGTGGTCTTATAAGCAAGGTTTTCAGACCCGGACTGTTCATTGATCCGTAAAAGGGAGAGGTTCAAGGTTTTTGAGGTCGAACCGAGGTTGAACTAGGGTCGAACCGTGATGACGTCATAATTAATTTAATAATTAATTAAAGCCTAAATATAGATATTAAATTTATAAAACTAGCAAAATTGACTAATATATCTATATATGTGAGGGAAATAATGATTTTCAAGCATATATTTAATAATTAAATAAGAAAGTTAATAAAATAATATAATAACTATGAAAACATTAAAATTTATGATTAATTTTTGAAGTAAAGTTGAATATCTTTGAAGGATTTTAATTATAATTTTTTTTTATTCCTTGTAAGAGATGGATAATTTAATTAAGTAGAATAAAATTGTGTTAAGTTGTTTTTAAAAAATTAAAAAAAAAAATTGCTAAGGGGTTGGACCACACAGTTCTTGCCACCGGTTCATGCAGTACAACCCTAGTTTTAGGGGTTCACAGAATTAACAAAAAATCTAGTTCTTTATGCTTAAAAAACCGATTTTCATACCGGTCTCTGATTTTCACGGTCTGACCTTCCGGTCCGATCTGGATTTGAAAACCTTGTTATACAGTTGAATCATTTACTTCAAACGTCAAACGTCAAACGTTTGCTAGAGAATGATTATACTCTTTCTTTTATAATTTTTTTTTTTTAATAACGCAAGTGAGAATGATTATACTCAATACATTTATAAATCATATAATGTAATTTCTCTACAAAAACGTACACATTCATGAATAAGTATAAATATATTGTGATGCAGAGCATAAAGGCTAAAAATTAAAACTAGGTTCTTTGAATAAATTGAATATTTCTAGAAATTAATATCCATTTTGTTATTTGTAGTATTAGTTTGACTTTTAGTTTTATTTTGAAGTTTGTATTTAGCTGGTCTAGTAAGGTGTGGAGTATGTGAGGATATGACTTCGAAATTTGCGTCTTGGTAATTTCTTAAGCTGCTTTATAAGTTGTCTTATAAAGTATTTTACAGTGACTGTTATTATAAGTAATATTATGTAATTCCTTATATTTTATTTTAATAGGAAAATTTTACATTATTTGCCAAGTAATCACTGAAATTTGAAACCGGACCATTCGAGAAAATGGCAACCTCCTCCGATAATCTGGTGATGGCTTTAAGATTTCTTTTTAGCCCAATTTTATACATGTTCTGATGCAGCTAATGCAGAAACAATCAGTCTATAGCTTAACGTTTTGGAGCATTCTGGGCTTGGGATTTGTCTTAAAGTATGGATAGATCCAGCCGAAAAAGGAATACCATTAAAAATGAGCTATGATTGAAATTTAGTGCGATATGGGCCAGCGATCAGGCCATCACGTCATGATGCCATGAGGCCCAGGATGAAATAAGTAAAATGGGTCTTCAACTACATAATTTTGAACCTGTCCTGTGGGCTGTGGGTTATCATGTTGAACAAAAGGGGATTGAAGTCAAAACTGATATGGTATGAACTTTTGTCCCGACTTCATATCATGTTTTTACCTTATTTATACATGTTAAAATGTGATAGCCCAAAGGTTAAAAATCAGGATATAGATAAATAAGATTTAAAAAAAAAAAATTAGATAAATGAGAAAGAAAAATGGACAAATCTAAGTTGACAAGTAAAAATAAAAATCTTGCTTAGGTTTTTTTTTTTTTTTTTTTTTTTTTTTTTTACAAAATAAAAATTCTAATCTAGCCTAATCCAAGTGTATATGTGTGTGAAGCTTTTTTTTGGAAACTTAAATCTCGACCTTTACCCTCACACCCCACAAGCACTTATATTTGTAGAGTGATCATCGCACTAAGGGTGTGCGGTGGTCCTACTCGTTTCTTTTATTCTTTCTTTGTTTTGTTTTCTTTTGAGATGGAGAAGGTATTTCTTTTTGGGTACGTAAATAATAATCTTATATATGGTAGAAGTTATAAATGAGTTCTACATGAACTTAGATTTAATAAAATTAAAATTGAGGCTAACTTTGAAGCTTCCCTAGGTTCGTTTTCAAAGTAAAATTGGATTCTTTTTTTTTGTAAGTATTGATAGTTGCTTCTACAAATAATATTCAACTAACAATATGCACCTAGTCTAATAATCTGAGAAGTGTCTTGAATATATGAAAATACCAGTCCAACAGGTGGATTCAAAATTATTCACCTCCCCCCATATGACAAGATTTTGACTACAAAATTTCAATGGATTGGGTGTGCTTTGTAAAATTTCTCAAACAAATTTCCCAAACCTCTATTAACTTATTCGTTATACAATCAAATCCTCTACTACCAATGTCTACCAGAGAATGATTATATATATATATATATATATATATATATATATATATATATATATATATATATATATATTTATGATAAAGCGAGAATGATTAATTGATTATACTCAGTAGTTAGTACACCTGTAGATTATATAATGCAATTTCTCTAAAAAATGCACACATCCGAGAATAACTATAAATATATTATGTTGCAGGGTATAAAGGGTGAAAATGGCAACTAGATTCTTTGAATAAATTGAATATTTTGACGTCTAGAAATTAATATTCATTTCGTTTTTTATTTTTATATAGGAATATTCATTTCGTTCTTTGTAGTATTAGTTTGATTTTTAGTTTTGTTTTGAAATTTGAATTTAGCTGTTAGTAAGGTGTGTGGCCAACGACCAGGCCATCACGTCATCGATGCCATGAGGCCCAGGATGAAAGATGCAAAATAAGTCTTCGACTAAATAATTTTGAACCCATCTTGTGGGCTATCATGTTGAATACATGGGTTATCTGCACTCAAATTTAATCACTGAACCAAATCCTCCATCCACATTCGCGACCAAAACTTGAAAATGAAAGAAATAAAAAGTTCTCATCCACTGTAAATATAAATATAAATATGTGATGATGCAAAAACAAAATTTTATCCATCCATAAAAATAAAAAGGAAGAGAAGTTTGACATTTTAAAAAGTAAAAACTTAAAATGTCCTAAGCATAATGGTGATTGGTTGGTGGTATAACAAAAGTAACGTGGGTAGAATTCATAAATATATGCATTCCTTAAAAAAAAATTGAACTTCAAATTTAGATGTTTCAAAAGCTAAAGTCTTAATTCTATGGAATTTTTAAATTACCTTTCTTGTTAAGATAAACTATACAAATCAATATTAAAAAATTTTGACGCACAATTTTTAGAAAATTTCACCTTAAAATTCATCATACACCGGAGATAGAATTTCATGTGCATAATCTAGTTAGAGATACATAACAAAATATTAAATGAATGAAAAAACAACATTTTAGTATGGACAATTTAGAAAAAATAAAAATAGTAAAAAGAAATGTTAGTATAAAGTCAGGACATGGATAAATAAGATTAAAAAAACAAAAGATTAGATGAAAGAGAAAGAGAAGCAAATAAATCTAAGTTGGCAAGCAAAAATTAATGTCTTACCTACTCGCTTCTTTTGTTCTTTCTTTGACTTTTTTTTTTTTTTTTTGAGATAGAGAATGTATTTCTTTTTTGGTATGATAAATAATAATCTTATATATAGTAAAAGTTATAGATGAGTTTCATATGAGCTTAGTTTTAACAAAATTGAAATTGAGGCTACTTTGGAAGCTTACCTAGGTATGTTTTGAAGCCAATATTGAATGCTTCTTGCTGTAAGTATTGATAATTGTTTTTATAAATTTTTTCATGTGTGTTTTTCTATTGCTATTCATAAATAATAGGTTGCTTTGTTTGCTTAAAATTTTTCATATAAAAGTTAAATGTAGTAAAATTTTATTGCACTTGAATTAACATTATATTTTTAATAGACATATTATTGCTAAAGTGTATGTTATATCTAAAGTTGCTTTGATAAAAGTTAGATCACTCAATTACTTTTTATAACACTATTTTCTTGAATTCACGTTTTTATTTAATATCAATTATAAGTTAATAACATGCAAAATTTCAAAATAATCAATTGCCATTTACTGTAGGGGTAAACTTGAATATAGTACCTTAACATAGCTGCATTAAATTTAAAATGTAGTTGGAAATAGTAATACTACTTATTTTATTGGTCAAAACAACTAGGTAATTGAATTTAATTAGGAAACTTTGGTTCAAAAAAATAAAAAAAAATAAAAAATTTGGGAAATTAAATTTCTTACATAGGTCTTAGTCTGATGATAAAAAACTATCAGAAGTGAAAAAAGAAAAAACAAAACAAAAAAAATTCTTGCCTAGTTTCTTTGAATAAATTGAATATTTTGATCTCTAGAAATTAAAACCCCACCACGAACCAGCCCAAAAAAAGTTCAACATTCGGTGCATTTGGGCTTGGGATTTGTCTTATGGATAGATCCAGCCCGAAAAGGAAAACCATTAAAAATGAGCTATGATTGAAATTTAGTGCGATATTGGCCCATGATTAGGCCATCACGTTGTCGATGCCATGAGGCCCAGGATGAAATAAATAATTTTGAACCTGTCCTGTGGGCTATCATGTTGAACAAAAAGATGATATGAAGTCAAAACTTGTATGGTATGAAGTTTTGTCCTGACTTCGTATCATGTTTTTACCTTATATATACATGTTAAAATGTGATGGCTAAAGGTAAAAAGTCAGGATATAGATAAATAATATTAAATAAATAAAAGATTAAATAAATAAAAAAGAGAAACGTATAAATTTAAGTTGGTAAGGAAGAATAAATGTCTTGCCTACTTACTTATTTTGTTCTTTCTTTGTTTCCTTTTTTTTTAGATGAAGAAAGTATTTCTTTTTTGGTATAATGAATAGTAATTTTATATATAGTAAAAGTTATAGATGAGTCCTTTATGAAATTAGTTTTAACAAAATTAAAATTTAGACTAATTTGGAAGTTTCATTATTAGATGTGTTTTGAAGCCAAAATTAGATTTTTCTTGCTGTAAATATAAGACGGTTTTGTGAGATAGTCTCTCTTCTCAACGCCTTCACAACCGTCCTCCAAGACCAACAAACATAACCCATACAAATACAACGTGACATGATATTGCCGGCAATATGTACATCAATGAATTACATCTTGAAACACTTTAAAATGGCATCAAAACCTTTTCCAACACTTTTTTTTTGTTTTTTGGTAGAAAAGGAGATAACATTAAAAACTAAACAGCAAGCACGGGTTCAGGGCACAGCCTGTTCACATACAGACCACGGCAATCAGCCTCAACAAAAGGAAAAACATCCACAGGTACGATCCAATACTTGATATTTTAATATAAAATCCAAAAACATGTCCACACGGATACGATCTTAATAAGTGAAGAATTGTGATTAATAAAATGCATCAGGATATAAGATATTCCGTATATATAGTTTTAAATTTTAACAGGTTTTAGTTATTAACTATGTTTTCCACAATTTCTTAATTCTTTCTCTACCTTCCCAACGATAACATCAAAGTTCAGAAGCTTGAAGAAAGAAGAAGCCGTGGTGCGCCAAATGTAATTAAGAATTGAATAAAATTGTTGGATTTGGAACTTTGTGTTTATCATCCTACAAACATTTCAATGGTATTGCCGTAAACGTACAGGCAATGTGAGTAACTATATTTTAAAATTTCTCAATAATTTTGTTTGTGACACTCATTGATTCATTAAGCAACAAAAGACAAACACAATGGGTTCGTCAATTCGGCACATTTCCTTCACTCATGGCTTGTAATTGGGTGGAGGATATGAATATCGCACCATATCTCATGAATATGTACTTATCTTTTTCAGAGTAAAAATAGGGTCCGTTTGGATACAGCTGAAAACTGAAAACTGAAAACTGAAAACACTGTAACAAAATAATTTTTAAATGTGTAAATAGTACCGTGAGACTTATTTTTAATGAAAAAGTTGTTGAAAAGTGAAAATTTTGGGTCCGTAAACAGTAAAATTTGTGTGAAAAAGTCAAAAGTTGCGGCTACTGTTCATAAACAGTAGCCGCAACAGTGACTGCACAGTAAAAATTGGGTTGAACACGTGAAAAAAAAAAAGGCTGAAACGCGAAACGCGCATTCAACTTTCATTCCAATCCAAACGGAGACTAAATCACGATTTTTGCAACAATTTGTTCACGTGCAAGTTATAAGTGATAAAATTATAGACCTTCCATTTTAACTCCACCCCTCACGATTTGCCTACGAGCAAAACAAAAGTTATCCTACTAATATTTTTCTCTCAATCAATTTTAGCCTGTTCCACGCGCTTTGCTCAGCTTTGCGTTAAACTAAAACGCTAACTCGTGTGGTTGAGAAAACAAGCTCATAATTGAGCTTTGACAAAAGTGGGCTGGACCAAACGTGGTCCAACGCACCTAACAAATAAATTGACTAATTAAGACCAAGAGTTTATGCAAATAATACCCCCTGAAAGTAATAATTAATTGTCCCTCACAACATACTCGACCAAAGATGCTGTAATTTTGTCGTTGTCGTGCCAATTAGATACTCCTATATTATAAAGGAGATTTTGTTTTGGCATTAATCAAATAAAAATCATATCATAATCAAACTTTAACGTACGAAGTTTCCTTTGTTGAGCTAGTTAGTGTCAAAAAACTCAGAGAGAGAGACAGAGATGACAAGCTATAGCGGCTGCACATGACAACAAATTAATGGTGGTGGACTGGGTATAATGTAGAATTGACAAGTTAATCTTGGTTGGTTTTTTTTTTTACTCATGGAAAGACGAGTTAATCTTTATCTGACCAGCTCAAACAACTGGGTTGGTTAACACGTATTGAAGGGACTCTCCTGTATTTGTTTCAGCCTCTCAATTCTAACTTTTTATCTCACATAGACACATACTCTTCTATTCTCTTCTCAATCATTCTCTTTCAATAATCTATTCTCAAACCGATCGAATCTTGGATCGTAAAATTAAAAAATTTATGCATTATATTTTTTTTTTGAGTTTTTTTTTTTTTTTAATCATTCATTCTCTTGTTGGCAAGAAGAATATGCACAACTTAGACGAAGTAAGATTTGGGTCCAACACTTCCCCTTCTTAAACCTCTAGCTCTTCTTGGTTCTTGGCACCCAAAAAATACATCCCCCATCTTTGTCTAACATGTTGAGGCTTGTGCTAGTTTTCTCTCTTCTTTTCACTCTCTGCTTTTCATCCTCTGCTCAAACATGTTCCACATACACATCTTTTTCTAATAACTTAGCCTACAGCTCCTGCAAGGACCTTCCTTATTTGAACTCTTCCATCTATTGGAACTACAATTCATCGTCTGGAAGCCTCCAAATCGCCTATAGACACGTCAGGATCACGACCTCTAATTGGGTTGCATGGGCCATTAACCCCATTGGTTTACAATCAGCCATGATTGGAGCACAAGCACTTGTAGCTTTTCAACTATCAAATGGTTCCATGAGAGTGTACATGTCCCCGATCACCAGCTATACTACCACCTTGCCGGAGGACAAGCTAAAATATGATGTCTCGGAGTTGAAAGCAACTTATGCAAATGCTGAGATTAAAATCTATGCTACTTTGGCACTTCCAAGCAATACAACCACTATCAACCAAGTTTGGGAAGAGGGTCCGGTTTCAAATGACAGTCCAGGAGCACATCCTTTGGCTACTGCTAATACTAATTCCAAGGGTACCCTGGATCTTATTTCGAGTCCGGGCCCTTCGTGGCAGCCTGGAACAAATCCTATAGCTCGAAATGCGAGCGCATCAAGAAGTAGTGGAAGGATGCTTACATGGGTGTTATTGAGGTTTTGGCTAACAATGTTGTGTGGTTGGAAGCTTATACATGTTATGTTGTTCTGAAGAGGAGAAAGTCAAGAACTGAGAGAGTGCTTCTGGGCTTTAATTGGAGCAAATGGAGCTAATAATTTGCCAATTAAATTTGGTGATAGGTCAACATGTGGTTATTATTTATTGGGGTTGTCATTTTTATTCATTTTCTTTCTACTATTCTATTATCATAATTGTCAAAATTAACATGAATTGAGTAATGAATCAAATTTTCATTTTGTTCTATCTAGCATCATTATCATATTGCGAGTGGTAAGATACACAAGCAGTTTATCGAATATTAGAATTAAAAAAAATTTTAAAAAAATCATATATATATATATATATATATATATAATATTTATTACAAACTTGAATTTATTTAGTTAACAACTAATTTAATCAACACTTATGTACATACTAAACTCACTATACATACAAAATAATAAAAATATTAGGCATGAGATAATATATTCATTATATACACATTTAGTTATGTTCAACTAGGTTTTTTTATTTTTTATTTTTAGAAGTCATTTAGTTATATTAAACTAATAAATAACCAGAAAATTTTATGAGTACAAAGTACAGGTCTTGATTTACTCTCTTATAATAGATATTGACCATCCATAATCTATAAAAACAAAAATAATCCAACATGTAGTTTCTACATTTACAAATACAGTATATAAAATATGGAAAAAGTTTTGTATTTTTTAAATGTTTATATTCAAAAGTTAATAACAATGGAGGAGAGAAATTTCAAACCTAGCCATCTTTGTTGGAAATATCAAGAAATACTAATTGAAATACAAACATCTTGACATTATGAACAAAATTTTAAAAAAAAATTACCTTTAATCTAAATTGGATGTTAAAGAAACCCACACCTAGGATAAGTCATGTTAAAAGGTAAAAAATAAAAATAAAGTTGTGAATAGCATACTGTGGGGCCAAGGGATTAGGCAACCCCAGCCCACTTCGTGTCAAGCCCAGGCCCATGCCGAGGAGAAAGAAAACTTCTGAGGACGACGTGAGAATGTCCGAATCACCCAGGATGACCGCCGAAGACAACTATGTCCTCGGCCAACCCCAATCAGAGGAGGGAGAGTCAACATCCCATCACAAGCAGCCTCCTAGAGCACCCCAAGAGAAAGAACGAGTATAATGTGCTGATCATGGGAGGACAGTGGAAGAGCAAATCCAAGACAAACTGTCATCTCCACATTAAATGCCCGCCACTGGCGTTCTAACCGCATTAATGAGAAAATGACCCATGAACATTGCAGTCTTGGTAGTCGCAACTCACAGAAGGATAGAGAAGCGGCTAATGAGACAAGCACTCAAGTAGTGACCTACCTGGTCGACAAATGTAGGGCTAGGATCAACTGAAAAGAGGTATATAATGGAAGAAGTCCTCCAAAAAGAAGGGGGTGGAGAAAAAGCAGAAAATAATGCAACACTCGCATAACCCCTGCAACCAGGCATTGAGGAAGAAATAAGAACTTCTAGCCCTTAAGAAGAGGGCCAAGGAACCATATCTTAAGCTTTAGCTTACGTTCATGTCGTTCAACCCGTACACTACCCTGTTTAGCTGTTGCAATCTTTATCAGGGCCTAGTTCTTGAACCCATACTCTACAAATTTATTGTATTGGGCTAGTTGGGCCTGAGTCCATTCATCTAATAAAAGAAGTGTTCAAACCCTGCACTTAGAATTGGCGTCATTTGTGGGGAGAGCTTGTGCGTTGGCAAGTGCAACGGTTAAACATGACATGATCAAGCTCCCATCAGCGGAGAAGGCCATTTTGGCAACCATAACTACTACCACACATGCGAAGTAAAACAAGTCCCAAAAACTGCTACCTCATACTGTAGTAGTGCATTCGGGGTTGAGCCTTTTAAGGCACCTGGGCTATGTGTTTAAATGCAAACCTTAGTCATGCCTGAAGTCCTCAGACCAGGTGCTAAAGGGAAGTTAACACTCCATAACTACTACCACACATGCGAAGTAGAGCAAGTTCCAAAAACTGCTACCTCATACTGTGGTAGTGCACTCGGGGTTGAGCCTTTTAAGGCACCTGGGCTATGTGTTTAAATGCGAACCTTAGTCATGCCTGAAGTCCTCAGACCAAGTGCTAAGGGGAAGTTAACACTCCATAATTACTACCACACATGCAAAGTAAAGCAAGTCCCAAAAACTGCTACCTCATGCTGTGGTAGTGCACTCGGGGCTGAGCCTTCTAAGGCACTCTGGAAAAGTCCTAGACAGAACCAAAGTATTGTATGGTCCTCGGACTCAAACCTATGGGAAAACTAGGTACCTCAGAAAAAACTAGGTCCTAGACAGAACCAAGGTATTGCATGGTTCTCGGACTCAAACCTGTAGGGAAACTAGGTACCTCAGAAAAGCTAAGTGTTAGACAGAATTAAGGCCTTGCATGGTCCTCGAACTTAAGCATGTGGGGAAACTAACTACTTCAGAAAAAAAAAAAAAAAAAAAAAAAAAAAAAAAAAAAAAAAAAAAAAAAAAAAAAAAAAAAAAAACTAAGTCCTAGATAGAACCAAGGTATTGCATGGTCCTCAGACTCAAACCTGTGGGGAAACTTGGTACCTCAGAAAAGCTAAGTCCTAGATGGAACTAAGAAGTACATGGTCCTCGAACTCAAACCCATGAAAAACGATCCTCAGATTAGACTCTTATTTAAGTCCAGCGTGCTCGGCTGTTCGCACCGTCAACGGGGTAGAGCACCCAATCATTTCCCTGGTAATTGTTATATTGTTAACTTTAATTAGTGATAACGACCAAGGGCAGTCATTAGCTTTATCAAAATTAGGGCGACAATGCTCCGTTACTACTAGCGGCATCAACTATAAAGTCCCATTTGAGGCAAAAGGTAACGCCCACATTAAGTAATTATTGCAGAGAAAATAAAAAGATTGGTAAAGTAAGAAGAACAGCCTTCTTTATTATTTATTATTGAATACAAAAAAAAATACATCATACATTAGATGACTTGTCTCTTAAAGCTAAACTACAATAGAGGAGGCCGAGGATGGCTTGTCTCTTAAAGCTAAACTACAATAGAGGAAGCCCAGGATGGCTTGCCTCTTAAAGCTAACTATGGTGGAAGAGGTTGAGGCAAGCTTGTTTTAAGGCTAACTCTAAAAAGAGAAAGCTCATGGGAATGGTGGATGCGCCACCTCATCCCAGCAGCACTCGAGCCCATGGGGACGGCATCGACAATGAGAAAGAGGAAGAAGCGGAGGTGCCTGGCTGCCCCATCCTAAGATGTTCCCTTGATTCTCTCAAAGTTTCATGATAACTGGACATTATAAGAGGGCAACGCTCGAGCGTCAAACGTTCAGCAATCTCGCAAACCTCCATCAGAGTCCCACCATCAATGCGAGGCCCAAACTTGGGCGCGCCGGAAATATAATGCGGTCTACGCTTACTTCGATTCTTGGCCGAAGGAGGAAGGCTTTCTTTCTTGCTCGGTTGAAGGGAAGGAACATCTTTATCCTTTACTTTCTGGCCCCTGCCCTTATCCAGGGCCATCTCATTCCTTAAGCCTTGATTACAGCTTTGGCAAAGTCCTTGGGAGGGCCTATAGTGTTGAAGCCTTGAAGTTTCTGATAAACGTGGGGAGTTATAAAAAGAACAATTCCCCCAGAAGGCCTTATATAGAAGGAAAAATCTAGTGAAAATTAATTCGCACAAAATTCGAGGAAAGAGAGATACGGCGAAGCAAATCCCGCCCGATTTCCAAAGAAATTCCCAACTGTTAGATCTGCGCCACTTCACGAGGACATTAATGAGAGTGCGCCTCGTACATCGAAGCATCAGGAGCGTGCCTTGGGCAGGTGAAAAGACTCTAGCGCTAATGGAGGACAAGACTTGATAGGCCATGGCAAAGGCCCGAGGACATCAAAATCCTCCTCTCCGCCCGAGGAGCCTGACAGCAGGATTTTGAGAGGCTATTGTGGGGTCAAGGGATTAGGTAACCCCAGCCCACTTCGTACCAAGCCCAAGGCCCATGCCGAGGAGGAAGAAAACTTCCGAGGACGACGTGAGAAGGTCCGTATCACCCAAGATGACCGCCAAGGACAACCATGTCCTCGACCAACCCTAATCAGAGGAAGGAGAGTCAACGTCCCATCACAAGCAGCCTCCCAGAGCACCCCAGGAGAAAGAACGAGTATAATGTGTCGATCATGGGAGGACGGTGGAAGAGCAAATCCAAGACAAACTGTCATCTCCACATTAAATGCCCGCTGCTGGCGTTCTGGCCACATTAATGAGGAAATGACCCCTGAACACTGCAGTCTTGATAGCCACAACTCAGAGAAGGATAGAGAAACGGCTGATGAGACAAGCACTCAAGTAGTGACCTACCTGGTCGACAAATATAGGGCTAGGATCAACTGAAAAGAGGTATATAATGTAAGAAGTCCTCCAGAAAGAGGGGGGGTGGAGAAAAAGCAGAAAATACTGCAGCACTCACATGACCCCTGCAACCAAGCATTGAGGAAGAAATAAGAACTTCCAGCCCCTAAGAAGAGGGCCGAGGAACCATATCTTACGCTTTAGCTTACGTTCATGTCGTTCAACCCATACACTACCCTGTTTAGTTGTTACAATCTTTACCAGAGTCTAGTTCTTGAACCCATACTCTACAAATTTATTGTATTAGGCTAGTTGAGCCTGAGTCCATTCATCTAATAAAAGAAGTGCTCAAACCCTGCACCTACACATACCATATCAACCAATATAACTAATATTTATCGTATCAATTACTTTTGTAAATATAAAATTGTTTCGATTTATCCCCTATATTCTAACTATTTCAAAACATAAGTTTATTTTGGACCAATTCAAAAACATCGATGTTTTTCAAAACTTGCAGATGTCGACAATGTCGCCATCAAAATTTGAACTTGTCGATATTGCACTCTCGAGCAAACATATTATTGGCTTTTTCCTTCTTCACATTGTGCATATCATCTCACCTAGAAAGAGTCTGATCCTCTCACCTAGAAAATGTCTAATGATACAATTTATATTAAAACTTGTTGAAATAACAAGTTTTGAGTAGTGAAAGATAAAAATAGAATAAGCTGTAATACATATGAAAGTGATTATTTTTCACTTTAAAAAGAGAAATACTTGTGTGCATAGCAAAGTTACCCCTCACCCACCTCTCCCTTCTAGGTTAGTCCGCTAGGCACCCCTCGTGCTAATTTCTTGCTTTACCAGCCACTTTCTTGGTTTCCCTCCAAATGACTTTAAGCTTTTATTTTTTTTAATACAAACTTTCAGCCTTTTTCCTTTCTTTTTACTTTCTATAAAAAAGATATATATATATATATATATATATATATATATATATATAAAATAAAGTAAATTTCAATTAGTTTATAGTTAAATAAGAGATTTAGAGTTTTATAAATTGAAACTCTATTTTTTTTATTAAAAAAAAAACATAAAAATAATGCAATTTTTTATTTTTGTATTTAAAAGTTGGCATTTTAGTACTTTACTTTACATAGATTGTATGTATTAAAATTTGTAAAAATTACAACATCGCTCACATGAAAACTAAAATTTGAACTAAACACTGGGTAAAGCAAATTTATATAAGCAACGATTTTATTTGTCATCTCCTCTGAATCTACAAATAATTTGGCACTGACAAAGGCCACAATACAATTTGTAGTATCCTCGAAATTATAAATACTCTCAGCAAATGGAGCATGATAAAATAGTAACTAGTAAGACAACTACTAATGCTTTTCAGAACATGGGAATGAACTTAAAATATATTGAATAAACAGTGGTCTCGATTCATTTATCAAATGGTGTTTTCTCATTCTGGTTGCTGCAAAGCCTCAACAAATGCATCCTTGAGAAGAGGGTTTGAAGCTGCAACCCGCTGTGCGGTAATGTCAAAATCTTTACCGGATCTGATACATAACAACAACCATCAATGTTGATATATAGGTTTAGTTTTTTGACAATATCTATGGATGTAAAATGTTTTCAAAAGTTAACTAGCAAACATGTATTGGCCTGCCAGTCGTGCGGTATGCAAAACCAACCCCATTGCATGTCAAACTCAAGCATCAATTCGTGAAGACAGATCAATAGAGTTCACTATTTAATTGCCATTTTAAGATGCTTCCATGGAAGGATGTTAAACCTTACCAGAACCCCTATTTCCTATTTCAAGCGGGAAAAATAAATTTTAAAAAAAAAAAAAAGCATAAATAAGCATGGTACTTACGGGTCATACACAAGTCCTCCAGCTTCTGTTACAATTACTGCACCACCTGCCACATCCCTGAGTAGATGACCAGACTATGTCAATCACATATCAAACCAACCTCATTGAGAAATAACAATACCATTCCGAGAGGCAGGCTATGTAAATCACAACTCACAACAAGAACATCGGTGAAAACTATGATATCATACCATGGACCCCCAAAGCCAAGCTCATAAAATAGATCAAGCCTTCCGCATGCAATTCCACAGAGATTTAATGCACAAGAGCCAGTCATTCGAAGGGATCTCACCTGATCAAAAGAGAAACTAACATTCACAACAGAAACCAATGCATGCTATAAGCTCAATAACTGCTGTGGCAAGTTTATTTTTTACCTTGGCAAGTAAGATATTAATTCTGTTCATATAGGAATCCAATGTTGGCTTATCACGTTTAGTTCCAGCCTGCTCTTTCAGAAGGACAAAATTTGAGAAGATATAAAATGTCCTCTTGATTGTCAAGAGTAGGGTATTTACAAAGATATTGCAATGCAGTGAAATTTGAAATACATTCTGAATGCACTCTCTGTGTTTATGAGATGCTTTTCTTGGTAAGAGGTTTCTGAGATGCATGAGGCTGATTTCATCTGTTTACATGAACTGATACAAAGGAAAGAAATTAAGAAGTATGTTTTTACATTCAGGTGCTATTATGCATCAGCATATGCATGCTCACCTGAGTTCTTCAAAAATAACTAAACAAATAGAGCACCAAGTTAGGTTGTACCACAAAAGTTCAATCTCCCACATAAGCAGTCCTCAAGTCCAGACCGCTACCTATTACAAACATCATGTATGGGCCTAAATTATGCATTCAGGTGACACTCCTTGGCACTACATATAATTAAATAGGTATTTTCCTTTTCGGGTTTCCTTGCCTTGTAAATTCTCTTCCATAGCTTGTTCCAAGTGTCCATTTGGGATGGCTTAAATTTATGGCTTATTTGGCTTGAAAAATAAATAGACTAAAAGAAGTAGGTTTGACAAATCTATGTATAAGTTGGCTTATTTAATAAGCCAACTTATAAGCATAAGCAAACAGACCCAAGGTAGAACTTTTGCTTGGTCTTTTACATTTCTATCCACTGCACACCCCCCCCCCCCCCCCCCCCCCACTTTCTTTT
This sequence comes from Quercus glauca, assembly GCA_023736055.1. Lineage (NCBI taxonomy): Eukaryota > Viridiplantae > Streptophyta > Magnoliopsida > Fagales > Fagaceae > Quercus > Quercus glauca. The sequence goes on from CM043319.1 coordinate 79,023,493, forward strand.
CTTTCTGGTGCCATTCTTTTGGGGGTTGGGGAAAAGGGGGCTTTACTTATGCATTTCAGCTCATACAACTAAAGTATGATTACCAAATCAAAGTTATTGGCCAAATAAAGAACAGTAGCTTCCATTACTGTCAAACTTGAAATTACCTTTTATAAACCCATCCCCCTGGGCACCAAATGAACAAATACACTTGAGCCATCCTATTCTGAAATAGTCTTCACAACTAGTAGCTTATATCTATTTTATCATTGCTTTTTCTCATTTCTCTTCTTTTTTCAACATTTTATGTTTATAGAGAAAGATTGGGTGGACAAGAAGAAACTAGCTTTCAGGATTTAGAACCAACTTTAAAAGTAGGGTTGCTTAACCAAACGCATCCAATCCAGACTGAGCTGGTTGGATTAGCCGGTAGCAAGATCCAAGTAAGGAACCACGATAAGACGGTTGAGTCTGCAGATTTTTCCAATTCCCTATCGTTGACAACTAACCCTACACTCACTCACTCTCTCTCCAGATTCCCATCAACCATAGTGGATCAACCACCACCCCCCCCCCCCCCCCCCCCACAACAAAACACCCCACAAAAACCTTTCATGCTAGCTTCAGACTCCCCCTCTTTCTAATCCCTTCTTGATAATCAATGACACTAACAAAATTGACTACTCTCTCTGTCTCTCCTCTCATTTTCTTCTCTGTCTTCTCAAGATGGGTGGTTTCTCCTTTCATTTTGATTGGTGGTTGGGGTGTGGTGAATGTGTGGTTTGCAGGCCACGTAGCTTCTCTTTGTTTGAGTGGTATGGCCAATAATCCGGTGGATGTAGACTCGAACCTAACCACCCCACTTTTGGAGATGATGGAGACTTTACTTAGCATCTTGACCCACTCATAGTCTGTTAATCTAATCCTAATATCCTGTCTGCCAATCCAAAAAATGGTGGTCAGTTAGAAACCTAAGGGTACCAGTCAAAAGTGTGTTTTGTTGTCACAATCACACCTGATAGGATCAGGTCAGGTGACAGGTGTACCTCAGACCCACTCTGTTCCAAACTGTGAGCTTCCCTATTTAAATGTTTATTTTTAAGACTTTGAACACAGGCTTATTGAAAAAACTCAAATTGGCGAGAAAATAATTAGACCAAGTGGAACTTGATCTTGACGTGTTTGTGTGTGTGTGTGTGTATTTTGCTTGAAGGAAATATTTTCTTTAAGAAAGGACTACTACAGATACACCAGAACAGAAACAGAAACCAACCCAGATCGCTATATATATGAAAAAATCCCATACCTTCAACCAATGACTCCATAAATGTGACTATACAAACTAGTTCTATTACAAACATTACTTTTCTCTTTTTTCAACGTGTCTCACAGCATCTATCAAGATTTCTGCTAAGTTTGCTATGAGATGAAGGGATTTAAACCATAAAATTAAGTTTGCTATGGTTGTAGTTGTACACTGTTTAATTACATTAGTTTAGCCACGGTTGTTGGGTTAATTATAACACTGAGATTTCTGGCAACAGGAGCTTTACAGAAATGATGACATGATGACAGAGATGGTGGCTTCTTTAAAATTTCATTTGAAAGAATTCATGATATAAGGAAATTTACTTTGAAAAACATGAATTGTGGTCCAAAAGGTGGCAAGGAAAAGCAAGAACAATAAGATTGTTGGCTCACATCCAGGGAAAAGCAATGACAAAGATGGGAATTAGTACAACCTAATGGATTATTAGGTGGGGACAGCATAGGAGAATATGCAAACAATCAACATAAGAAAGACATGGTTTTAGGTGCAACCTCCAAAAGTCTGAAATACTCTGTAACTAAGGCCACAGATAAAGTCACTGTTTGATATAGTTCCAACAAGACAATAAAGTTAGTAGAACATACAAATCCAGTTAGAGTAACCACATATAGAGTTGGACTTGCTCTACAGCCAATTGATTCTTTATCTAATTTTTGCTTGTTTTTACACTATTCGCTATTTACTCAGTCCTAAAAACCCACAATTAACATTCAACATCATAACAACCAGATAAAGATGACACTGAGACTAAAAGGGATGTCATATTGAATAAATTGTGAATTAAAGGTTTCAACCTTCATCAAATAGTTTCCATCAAAGAATTAGTTCTATTATATACCCACATACCTCAGTTGCAAGGAGAGACTTCACCAGTTCAGTTTGAGATGAAACTGCAACATTAAAAAATATAAGCATATAGCTGTTAGAGGTTCAGAAGTTAGTAAAAGAGAAACATGAAACTGAAAGATTAAGATTAGAAAACTCACCTTTTATAGGGTTTCCATTCAAAAAAGCACCTTTTCCACGGATTCCAGTAAAAAGCTACAAAACCAAAAACCGAAATTTACACATAGCTCAGCCAGAAATACTTATTAAAACATATTTTTAGACTTTCAAATTCAATAATGCATAGGACAGGAGAAATGCATAAGCCCTAGGAGCCAAGTGCTGAAAGAGGCCTGGAAATCTCATCAGCTAAAACAGAATGATGATCGTATCAAAGAAAAATCAAAACAGCAATCGTATAGAATCTCAGACCTCCAATGGGTTAAATTGATCATATCCAAGTCGTGGGTAACAAGTATGGAGAAAAAAAAAACTTGATTGCTTACAAATAGTTATGTTAAGTGCTTCCCCATGCATACATATAACAGTCCGAACAGCATAAAGTAGACAGAAATGCGGTGAATATTGTTCAGTGAGAGAAAGCAGGAATAACAGTCACCACAAGATAACTTAAATACCTAGGCCACTACAAGACTCCATCTATATAATATTTGGAAGATCATGCATATTATCTATATATTTCTGGCTATGTAGCCCTCATATAGAATTTTTGTTATGTTTGACCACTTGTGTTAAGCAAACATGAAGCATTAGAATTCTCACCTCATTCATTATTGGATTGTAAACAACACCAACTGTAGGAACCTTTCCAATTGTAAGACCGATTGAAACACATACAAAGGGAAACCTACAAATAAGTACATTGTGAAGAAATGAACTTGACTGAATATATGAACTAGAAAGGATCAACTACAAGAGGAGATAATGATATGTACCCATGGACGAAGTTAGTGGTTCCATCAAGAGGATCAACTATCCACGTGGGTTCATCAGTCAATTCCACGACACCAAAAGCAGCAGTAGTTTCTTCACCAATGAACTAAGAATACCAGTTGGAACAAGTTTAGAAATTATTTTTAAAGAAAAGCCATTTTGAGGAGATAAAAGATTCCATTAGAGCACTAATTGTAACTTTCTTGATGTGTAAAAGGAAACAAAATAAGAAATAAGCATTAACCTTATGTGTGGGATAAAGCTGCTTGAGATGATTGAAAATGAGATCTTCACATGCCTTATCAGTTTCTGTTACCAAATCCACCTGTGTTCCACCACAAGCACTATAAAATTATAATCTGCTACTTCTTTTCCACACTTGACTTCCCAAATCAATTTTGTTTTCTAAAGAATACCACTCACTCACAATGCACCATCAGATTGCTAAAGAAAATTAGAAGGATAAAATAAACGAACAAATAAAGGATTCTCAGATGTTTCACTGTCAACAAGATACAAAAAAATGCGCTCTTTTCGACAAGTCAAAATACAAAACCCATATTAATTTTAACTCAATGTTCTGTTTCTGATCAAAACTTTTCATGTTGAATTGTAATAAACTCTCACACATGGTGATAAAAATTTTCAAATTGTGTGTTTAGGACTAGATTATAAGTTAGATTTTGCTTTTAGCTTTTATGCACAACTTTTTAAAATCTCATTTTTTTCTTACTTTTTCTCACTTTTTCAAAGTACAAGTATAGTTTAGCACACTTTCAGTAAAAAGTTAAATAAGATGTTCCCAAATAGATAAAATTATTCCCCATTACCTTTTAGCTATCAAATAGAAAAGATAATGCTAACATCACAATGCAGATTGGGTAAGAGCATATCCAATAATGGAATGGGTTACAGTACGTGTGGTGGCGTACCTCGGATGGACTGATTTTAGCCTTGGGCTTTTACACGGCATAGTCCCACATCGAAAAAATCTCCCCCCACTTTCTGCCTTATAAGCCTGAGCTGAAGGGAGTAGTGTGCTTTTACACTGCATCGGCATTCTTTCGATGTGGGACTCCGAGGATGCTGTGAAAAAGCCCAAGGCTAAAATCAGTCCATCCGAGATACGCCACCACAATAAAAGGAAGCTAGTGTACCATCAGTTATTAGTACGTATAACCAGGCACCCTCTTTGCCAAATCTAAGAAAATTTAATGTTTTAACACAGAAATTGTCTACACATAATTCTTCACCTTAAGATTATTCACAATTTTCTACCTTCTAATCTCGACAATCCCATCAACATTTGTAATTTAAACAATTCATTGCCATTCTGAGTGACATTTATGACCCATAACTTGTAATGATCAGATAAATAAAACCCATAAAAAAAAAAAATTGAAAAAAGGCATGAGACAAACTCAGTTCGACAAAATTGAAAATGAAAAATCATACCGTGCCTTTATGCTCCACATGTTTGGTTTCATAGAATCCTTTACGAATTACCTGCAAAATTAAACATTTATGAGTCTGAATAGAACAAATAGTGAGGAAAGTTAATAAAAAAATGAACTTTGAATTAACAAACCTCGCCAGCTCTCTTCGCTGCATCCACAGCAGAGGCAAGGAAGTCTGACAGCGAATCTAAGATCCAAATAATTTGCAAAAACAAAATTTGAGAACTTAAACAAGAAAATTGCATATAGAGTTTGGGCAATAAAAGAGAAATTAAAAAGTGTAAAAGAGAAAAAGAGAGCGATGGGGTCCTACCATTTTCGGCCATTTTTTAAGGTGAGACAGAAATTAGTTGAAACTTGAAAAGTAGATGATGATGATATGAAGGCTGTGCTTTGTCTCTGAGCTTTTCACGTCGCACACTGTCTCAAGTAGTGAGGACTCGAAGTCCCATGTATGTTTATATATATATATATATATATATAGTCATAAAGAGTTCTATATATATATATATGTGTCCCCACAGTTGCTCTTGCTCTGATGCAGCATTATGCGTTCCACACGTACGAGTCTCAAGCAATGTTTCGGGTAACTCCCAAGGAGAATCTACAATAATCTCTCAATATATTCTCTCCTCTGGCCCATCATATGAACAGTGGGACTCGTATGTGCAAGTTACTTAGTCCGAAGCACTTGTGATTTATCACACTTACAAATTTAAGAGTCATGGATTTAAACGGTGACAAATCCTACTAATGCTTGAATGTGGTTCTACATCATGTATGACAAAATTCAAGTAAGTCGGGGCATGACTAAGGAGGTTCATGGTGTGATTTTGTGTGATTTTGTGCTATATGATTTTTCCAAAACCCTTATCGCACTACACTTTAATAGATCAGTTACCATGTGGTGCAGCTTGGTTGGGCTTCATATATATTAAATATATTTAATATAGGTTAAATATTTATAAAATCTATATTAAATATAAAATAAAACTTATATCTTAATAGGCGGGGTGCAGGGCATTTTTTTGTGATTTTCTAAAAACCTTAAAATGGCGTGGTGCGGTGCAATTTTAATTTACAATATATATATATATATATATATATATATATATATATATATATATATATATATAATCAATTTTAAATGCATAGTTCATATAATATATACTTAATATAAAATAAGACAATCACACACACATATATGTATATTGTTTTCTTAACATTAAACCACACTGCATGCACGGTGTTGTGCATTTTTTTCACCTCCACTTGTTATGCGGTGTGGTTACTTCATTTTACTGGCAATTTTGGTCGATATAGGTTCATTCATGCAATCTGAGCGGTTTCTTAAATACCCTTATGCATGATCATATCAAAGACCAAAAAAAAAATTGGTGGTCTCTTCATAAATTTAATTAATGAAATATGTTATTATGTTTGGGGGGAGGGGGGGGGGGGGAATTTCTCCTGAAATGTAGTAGAAAATTACTCCTCGTATAAGCCAATGAGAGTACATGTCTCTAAAAAAAATTTTTTTTTTTTAAAAAGACTTTGATGTTTGTTCTCCTTTTTTGATTGCACTTGCCATTAATTTTTATTATGGGTTAGGTTCAAATTACACCTGGTGTAATTTTAAGTAATGTTACACCATTCAATATTTTTTAATTGGATGCAAATTTTGACAAATTTACCATTAAATTATATTATCTTCATATATTCTTTATACTTGCAAAATTTCAAGGTAATCAAAGATTATTAACAATGTCATCAATCAATTGTTTAAATTCAAATTTTTGTAATTTAAAATAATGCATAAAAGATAAGTTTATAGATCAAATAGTAAATAACATCTAATTGACATTATAATTGGCGTGAGTGTTAAGAATATATAAAACATGTAATTCGATGGTAGAATTTTTAAAATATGAATTTTATAACAAATTATTGGGTGATGTAATATTGCTTAAAATTACCGGATGTAACTTGAAGCTAACCCTATATATATAAATGAAGAGGCATATTCGTTGCTTATCAGCAAGATTTATGAATATGCTTTTTTGCCCAAATGAATGGTATGTCAGGTGATGGAATGTGGTTTAGAGCTAATAATTAGTATAAGATCCAATGGTGGTGGACCTGGTGGTTGCCTTGTGTGGTTCCACCGTAAAAGTTAGGAAACATTATTTTTCCTTTTTTGAAAAATCACCATAAAAGGTAAACTTATTAGATATGCTCTTATGATCAAATTAGTATGTAACTTTTTTTTATAGAGTTTTAACTTATAGTGTCTATTTTTGTGATTTTTATTTTTTATCATTAAATTAAAATACTATTAATTTTTTGTGTAGACGGGAATTAAACTCCAAATTTCTTATTCAATCATCAGAGATTTTACTGATTGAATTAATTGGAACCCACAAATTAATACGTAATTGAATCAGGAGTTTTGTAATTCAATTAATTGACTTTTTCTTTTTAAAAAAAAATATTTAAAATTCAAATCTCCAATCTCCTAATTATTAAATTAAAAAAAAAAAACCAAACAAACAAACAAACGTAGTTGGTGATTAATTCACAACCTTAATAACCTTTAATAATAAGATACTCTTCTATTGGAACTTGCTATTTTGGTTGCCAGGTACTCTCTTGTATGGCATCCACTGAATTTGGAATAATGTAGGAAACTTCGGGTTAGGTCAGTTTATGGAATAAAGAAAAAGAGAGCAAAGAGATATAATGTTTGCCATTTTGGCATGCATGTGGCATCTCTAATAAGTGACACTCTAGTCATTGTCATGCATGGAAAAAAATGCATAGAATATGCGAAGATGCTGTTTGTTTACTCGTGACTTGCACGCTCAGTGACTGAGATATGGAACTTGGAAACCACACGTAATGTCGTACTCAATTGCAGTGGCGGCTCTTGATACCAGTCAGGTGGTCACAGACCACTCTACTTGCAAAAAAAGAAGTATTTATATACTTTATCAATAAAATATTATATGCTAAATTAATTTATTAAGATCACTTTCATAAAAATATTGAATACCTCATTTGAGAATTATAAAAATTTGAGTTCAATAAAAATAAGAGCAATGCTATTATATTTACAATATTTTAACAATAATTAGTTGGCAACAAATCTAATATGTACTGATTCTAATTTATGACCAATACTGATATTATTTTTTTACCCACCAATAACAACTTTTTGTATAAAATTTATCATAAAAATATTGTAAATATAGCATTACTCCAAAATTAATTATACCCCAAACATAATCCTTAATCCTTTTTTTTAAAATTAAAAAAAAAACTTAAATAACAATAATAAATATTAGCTCAAATAACAACAAACAGAAGCAAAACAATACCAAACAACAACAAGTGAAAAAATTATTTAACAAAAAGCCTATTATAAAACAAAAATATAAAATTTGTAGCGCGTCTAACCTATTCAATAAAAATAATCTTTAATTTAATTTTTCCTCAAAAAATGGTACCAAAAAAAATATTGTGGTTGTGAATTCTCCTTAATGGTGACGACAATTATACTCTTTTTGGCTTTACAGTTGCAACAATTTTTCTCTCCTTAGCGACTTGACTTGTAATTATAGCAAATATTTAAGTTATCGCTTTATTAGATTTTGTATAGTTTAAATTTCTTATGGCTTGTTTGGATGTTTAAAAAAGGAGGGGGAGTAGAGTAGAGGGAGGGAGAGTAATCTAATTACCTTATTTGGAAGTTTTTTAAGGAAGGAGGGAGAGGGGTTTGAAGGGGTTTCAACTCCCTCTAGCCCCCCATTTTTAATTCCCCCAAATTGGAGAGATTTGGAGGGAGAGTAGAGTACATAAACTATTGACCAAGTAAATTACCTAATTTACCCTTATTATATTAACAAAATTACACAAAAGGAAGGGCTAATTACTCTCTTCCCCCTTACTAATTTTAAAAACATCCAACCAAGATGGAGGGGAATCATTTTCCTCTACTCTCCTCCCCACTACTCCCCTCCCCTCTACTCCTCTCTACTCTCCTCCCTCTCTAAACTTCCAAACAAGCCATTAATGACTACCCTAAAAAAAAATTCTAGAGCCGCCACTACTCAATTGGATCATATGATTGATATAAATGTGATCAACCAGTTAATGGAGTTACCCTTTAGGTTGTTTTGAAGGTCAGGTAAGGTTTTCTTCCTCTTCATTGTGTTTTAAGTTTTAACTCAATACTTCAAAGATCGAAAGGCTGTTTGTAGTGTTGCTTGATGATGATAGTAGTTGACCCAGTTTGTTTGTTTTTCTATGTTAGAGCCTTTTATCCTCCAACCCAAAAAACAAAAGCTAGTGTCGAGATTTGTCAAGACCACTTCTACCCCTAGTGGCGGAACTAGGAATTTTGAGTTAGAGGGCCAATCTATTGTGTCAAGATAAACTCAAATCACAAATAGACACTACCCTAAAAAAATCCACATAATATATGTATGTATATGAAAATATAAATTTTAATTTTTTTATCCTAAAGTAAGTTATATACATATACACAAAATTATCAACTTTAATATGTATATATACACACCTAGACATAAGATCTTCTTTATAAGAGAAACTTATAATCTTCTTGAACTCTAATAAGCTTACAAGCATTGTATAATTGGGTATACATCATACAAATATATAGAACCAAAAAAAATAAATAAATAATACAGTATCTTCCATCAAAGTCATGCTCAACAATAATACTTCACGTAAGAAACTTCATTAATTATTATTTTTATAGCAAAATTATTCATAATTTCCTTCTTAATATATAAATTGTTTGCAAAACTTCATCCATGTTTGACAAATCAAAATCAAAATATTATAATTGAAGTCTTATATGAGCTTTTTTTTTTCTTAATAAAATCTTGAAAATAGAAAATTTCAACCAAATTGCATATATTATCAATGTTGAATGATTTGAACGCATTAATAGGATTTGAAATTGAGCTAAAAATTAGGGGTTCCACTATCTACTCACAAAACTTACTACCTAATTATTTCATTCTATTACAATTATATATAAACTCTAAACTCTCTTTTTTTAGGAAGGATTACTAGATTAGTTGATCAATGCTTTCTTTTGTTGGGGGGGGGGGGGGGGACTCCTATTTTTTTTCATCTAACCTTTAAATATTTATAAAATATACCTATATTTGTAAAAAAAATATATATATATATTTTGGAGGGGCCAAGGCCCCCCCAAGCATTCATGTGGCTCCGCCACTGTCTACCCCCCTAATCATGCATGTGTGGATGGATCATCAGAAACCTAAAATGGAACCTCATAAGTCATAAGTTCATAAGTGGTAAACCCCCGAAATGCTTGTGAGAGTAAGGCATTTTGTTGTGCGAACATTTTTACTCCTTAATTAGTATTTACCAATGTTACAAATATCATACTGACAATGCATTGTCTCTCGCCCGCTCAACCTCGAGGTTCTTAAGAGGGATGGGGCAAAAGACTATGAAAAATTATATGATCTTTATGGTGGACCATGTCACTTTTGCCTAGTGGTTCATCATTCCAATAAAAGAATGCCACATGTTTTATTTGACTTAGTTAGATCATTAAAAAATACTGAGAGATTGTCTTCCTCTCCTAAAATTGTTTAAACAAAAATAAGAGAGCAATTGAAATCTCTTCTCTCTCTTGACATCATCAATTCGGCGACATCATCTTCACCCTTAATTGGAAATGTCACAGTTTTCCTATTTAATTATTTGGCTTTTTCAGCTTTTTTTATTTGACAAATTTTGCATAATTGTTTGGTTTTGATTTCGGGGAGATAAGAAATTCCAAGAATACATAGGATAACCACCATAAAAGTCAAATGAATACATGACAAATTATAATTTGTGGAATATAAAGTAGAACAATTAAAGTAGGATAGAAAATTTTATTCTCAACAAAACACATTAAAAAAAGGCAAGTAAAAAAACAAGAATATGCAATCTGATGGTAAAACTTTGAAAATACTAATCTAATAAGAAGTTATTTATTTTTATTTTTTATAATTTAAGAAGAAGATTTAAACCTAAACGTCTTTAGTATAAATATATAATGTGTCAGTTGAGTTATACTATATATTTAACAAAGAGTTATACTATATATTTAACTAATTTTGTCCATATTTTGTCTATAGTGTGTATTTTCATGGATGTTTACAAGCAAGTCCAAAAAATATTATTGGGCAAGCCCATAAGTAACATTCACATTGGATAAGTCTTTAAGTGTACTATTATATTGAAATTTGAAAACAGAGGATGCAATTGAAAAAGGCCCATCTGCCAATCCCACCATCATTAATACAAGGTTCTGTGCTATGTGCACCAATTGTTTCACACCTTCTCATAAGAATTCACTTTACCAAGACCACACTATAATACAAAAGCAATGGGTATGAAAAATTTCGATGCATATTTTCGGTGCCTCTAGGAATTTCCTAATAAAAAATCACCCATCCACATGACCAACATCTGACTTTATTTAAAAAATAAATAAAAACACTAAACTAGGAGACGCAACTCTTTTGAACAATCATTAGTGGGAAAGCCATTATATTGAAAAATAATAATATTTTGCCATTATATTCACGTCCGGTGCACAAAACTTCCATTTTTTTTTTTACGAGGTTTCAAAAGAATTGTGTTAGCCAGCCTTACCCAAATATCATGCCATTGCATTGAACAAAAATATAATTTCAAATATAAAACCTATTTATACCACAAAGCCAATATGTAAATCATTTTAGATGTGAAACACCTAAATTTTTTACCATCAATATTTTTAAAATGTGAGGCATGTAATATAAAGTTTTATTTTCTATTAATTTCCAAATACATAACACATCGGGAATATTCACTTAAAAAATGATAATTTCACATTTCAAAACTCAATTACAAGTACAAAAAGCATATTGCTCTTAGGAATACATAGTCCATACTACAACCCACCCTCAACATTACCTTTACACACAGCTTTCTCCATATATACTTGTCAAAATCTAACTCTCCAAACAAGGCAGAGACGCTACAAGAAATTTTTTAAGAACTGGTCATCAATGGCAAACAGCTTTTAAACGAATTGTATTCATAATGATGGGAGAACAAAGACTTAGATGTTTTATTGGTAGACATTCCAACTGTTGATCTTGGTTTACTCACTTCCTTGTCAACCAACAAAGAAGAGCTGGAGAAACTTCAATCAGCTCTAGTTTTTGCTAATAGCAACCACTGTTATCAATTTGAGAAGCAAGCAACAGAGGATGAGGACGAGAAACAGACATAACCAAAAAAGAATATTGGAAATGCGGGTATAGAACTAAATTGCAGGTGAATGGTTTATCAAAGAATCACCTGTCAAGACCTGTGTTAAAATGTATAGTATGCATTACTCACTGAAAAATAAGTGAAGAACTTAAATGGGAAACAGAACAATAGGAATCTCATTTCAATTGTATTCCAGAAATATAACCCGTCACAAAGCATTACATGTTTCTACATGTTCAATTACAAACATGCAAATCAAAATAAACCTTTTCTTTTCGGAACATCAAGAGAAGCAGACCATGCATTTATGAAACAGGTTGTAAACAAGGTTCATTTACATATTATCTAAGCCATCGTGTTAGTCAACCACAGCTAAATGGATACAAAGATCAAAGAAATATGATGATGATGATGATGATTATTATTATTATTATTATTGGGGTAAGAAAATCAAATGATCATTGTGTTTTCACAAATAACATTTTTTTTTTGAGAAAAAAGTAATAAGTAACACAAATAACATTTATTTTGTTATTCATTGCACATCATATTATACAACACAATTAATACATAACACAAGTTTTATTTGAACTAATATTTTATATATTTAATAACTCGTGTTTAACATCAATAGTACATTAGTAATACTACCATTGAACATTTCAATATGTAAGCAAGGATAACATGCTAGTTTCTGATAAAGTGATAATCTCAAATTTAATTCAATCTCCAATGATAGTATTTTTTACTAGACTAATTACACGCACTTTGCGCATGCAATAAATTTTTTTTTTTTTTTATGAAAATTGTTAACCAATGCCCTTAGAAGCTATTTTTAGAAATATTTTATTGGAAGAATAATAAAAAAAATAAATGTTGTTGACAGTTTTTTATATTTTCCGATGAAAGTGATGTTAAAACTTTTTAATTATGGTTTATTAATAATTACCCTAAAAGCATCCGTTAACATGACCATTTTTTCTATTTATTTGTTTTTTTTTTTTTGGATTAATGTTATAATATTTAAAAGTGAGATAGAGATAGTGTCATAAATTTTAGACTGAATTGAGAAGATAAAGGAAAAATGCTAAAATTTAGGAATAGTAAATTATTCATTTTAAGCAGTTTGTGTTTATTAATTTAAAATTATTTAGATAAAGGATAGGGGTATTTTAGAGAGTTTAAGAATTTGTGTGAAGATATTTTAGTACGCACAATGTTGAAACTCAAACGAATAATCTTGTTATTAATAGTATAGATAAAGTGATAATTCCAAATTTAATTCAATCTCCAAAATCTTTAAAAATTTTAGGTCTAATTTATCTAATAAGTTCATGTTTAAGAAGAAGCCGTGTAGTAGAATGGTTAAACTTCAACGTAACTAATAATTAAGATTTGGACAAAATTTAGCTACAAAATTAATTGTAGCTTTAGGCTACAAACTTACTTAATATCTTTTTATTGGATGTGAATTTTGACAAATCCACAATTGGATTACATTTTATTCTTATATCCTCCATACTTGCAAAATTTCAAGAATATTAAAGATCAATAGTTATGTAATCAATAAATTTTTTCAATTGCAAGTTTTTGTAATTTAAAATTATGCACAAAATATAAACTTATAGATCATATAGTAAATGATATCTGATTGACACAAAATTTAACATGTGTATTAAGGGCATAAAGAACATGCAATTCAACGGTTAGATTTTCAAAATATGTTGTAGTATTTATTTTATTGAGTGAGTTTGTAGCCTTAAGCTACAACCAATTTGTAGCTAAACTTTGTCCTTAAGATTTTATGTTTTTTTTTTTTTTTTAAAAAGAACGTTTTTATGCATACCCAAGAAGCCGTAAGTATATTACTGTATACCCTTAGTGCAATGGTCACTCCACAAGTATAAATGCTTGTGGGGTGTGGGAGGTAAGGGCCGGGGTTCAAGTCTCTAGGAGAGAGTTTCACACATATATACACTTAGATTAGGTTAGAGTAGAATTTTTATCTTGTATCCAAAAAAAAAAAAAAAACCGTAAGTATAAGAAATAAGGTTATGTTTGATAACAGTTTTTGTTTTCTATTTTTAAAAACTTGTTTTTGGGAATATAAAGAAAAAACAATTTTCTTGTATTTTTTAAATAAAAAACATGTTTGGTTAGTTGAAATTAAAAATATAGTTTTTTGTAAGGGTGAGCAGCCAACCCGCCAATCTGCCAAAACCGACCCAATCCAACCCAACCCGTCGGGTTGGGTCGGTTTTTAGGGCTTGGTGGGTTGGGTTGGGTTGCGGTCATAAAATTCTAAACCTACCAAACCCGACCCAACCCACACATATATTTAATACATATTTAAAATATATTATATAATTAATCAATTTTTTTTAAATAATCAACTCTTCCTATCTCATATAAAAGCCAATTAGTTTACACAAACCCTAGTAAATTACTCTTGTTGTTTAGTCATTAATGTTGTTTGCCTTTAAGGAGTTACATTGATACTAATCTTTGGGTTTTTTTAATATATTTATATTTATATTTTTTTCTACTTAATTTAATCATAATAGTAATTAAAAAAAAATTTCCAACCCATGGGTTCAACCCGACCCATGTGGTTGGGTTGGGTTGATTTTTTTTTAACCCACTATAGTGGGTTGGGTCAAAAAATTTCCTTAACCTAACTCAACCCGACCCATGCACACTCCTAGTTTTTTGAAGAAAAAAATAGAAAATACTAAAATATGTTGTTATTAGGATTTGAACTTTAATGTTAACTCATTAAATGAGACAGATTCATTAAATTAAATGCTTGTTTTCATTGACTTTTGAAAATTAAAAACTGAAAACAACCTTTTACATGTTTTCAGTTTCCTTCACAAATTGAGTTTTGAAAATAGTTTTTGGTTTTTGCCTATTTTGAGTTGCCAAACAAGTTTTTTAGTCTCAAAAATAGAAAATTATTTTTAAAAACATAAAATAAGGAGAAAAAGTAGTTACGAAACATATCCTAAGTGTCTAACTTCAACGTGCATTAATTGTCTAACTAACAATTGAGGTTTTATAACTTTATGCTTAAAAAAAATAAACTTAAAATAAAAATAAAATAGGGATGTTTATCCCACATTAGTTGTATGTGTCTAGTGTCCGCTGTTTATAACTCCAGTCTACAACTACAAAGGTGCCCTGTTGTAGTTGTACTCTGGTTAGTAATATATTATACACCCAGTTTAAAATACTAATATTACTATTTTCATGTGTGTTTTAATAAGTATTACTATTTACTCAAAAAAAAAAAAAAAAAAAAAGCCATACGTATTAAGAAAAAAAAAGTGTCTAACTTTGACGTGAATTAATTGTATTACTAACAATAACAATTAAGAAAAAATTAATAATAAATTAACAAGAAGTAAGCTTTTTTGTGTTTATCCCTATATTTTTTTTTTTTTTTTTTTTGAGAATGGGTTTATCCCTAAAATTGATAAAGCAATGGAAGAATAGTTGATAAATGATAATTATAAGAGCAAGTATAAAGTGAATAATGTCGTGTTCCAAACCAATTTACGTGCGGCCCTTGCTTTCATTTCATTTATATAGACTTCCATAGAATTTCCTATAAAATTATAAAAAATAAATAAATAAACTTACATAGAATTTGACTTAAAAAAAAAAAAAAAAATCGGTTTTATCTTGGCTAACGTCTAATTGTCTCTCTCTCTCAAAAACCAATTGATAAACAATTGAAAGTCTTTTTTTTTTCCCAACGAAACTGTCTCTCCATATCCCTATAAAAAGTACAACTCTACCTCTATTTGATATTTCTGGTGATAAGGTACGTGCCACAATGCAGGGTTTAGAAGAGATAAAAAGACTCAGTTTAGAAGATATGAAAAGACTTGATGAGTAGCTTGAGAGGGAGTATCATCGTATGGAAAGAAAGATTCATGATGTGGAAAACAAGTTGAGGTTGGTCGAGAAACATAATGTATTCTCTATTTTTAGCATCTTTTTTCTAAAATATGTTTCAATTATATAATTTAATTAGTTTATTTCCGTTTTATTGGCAATGGCAGAGAGTATTGGAAGAATTTCATAATAGGATCCTTATTCCTTAACCTCTTAAAGGATATTGATGCCGGATGTGCAACTGAGTTGGAGATGGTGAGCATTCATGCCAGACATGCAATTGAGTATGAGTTCTACTCATACTCCAGAGCTGAACTGAAATGTCTATTATTTTATTATAAATTAATAATAATAGTGGACAAGGTTAGTTCTATAAAAAAAAAGAAAAAAAGGTTATCTAGCCGATTTGTTTCATTTGACCAAGAAATAAAAAGTAATAGATACGATTAGCATCCAAGTCTACTGATTCTCAGAAGAAAAGAAAAGAAAGAAAAAAATTCAGAACCACCAGGACCACTTCTACTCTTAATCATGTACAGCGTGGATCATCACACTAAAGAATTAAGCTGAGTGTTTTTTTTTTTTTTTTTTAAATATCCATAACCTTTTGCAGATCGATTAACTTTGATGTTGCAGATTGGTGCATAATGAAAGTGGTGTCAATCAATGATCTCTTATTCATTCACAATTTGCCAATGTAGCAAACTGCGAAGCTGAGTTGTGAAAAGAGACTGAAAAATTGTCCCCAACATAGCTCCGTTCCAAAAGCATCATAACCCCTGATATGCAACCCCAACATAACGATTGCATATGCAAATGTGTGCGCCTCCGCTTCGATGATTACAAGACTGGACAGGAAACAAGTTGAATCCAATTTTTGCATATACATGCCTCCATTAGGGAGCATAAATCGGTTCTAGTTACATAATTCACCCCCTCACATAATGAGTCTTGCACATATCCTTGTGTGAGGAGGTGGCGGCATAATAAACTGGGTGTGCAATAATTTCACCTATAAAACCTTGGCAGTTCCAACAACTTGTGCAGAGCAACAGATGTTTTCTGAGGCCAATATACAGAAAAAAGGGGTCTGTATATATAAACAAGATGAATTCAAATACCCTTGCATGAACCCTATACATTGGTTAAACCATGCAAGCATCCTCAGCTAAGTTCTGCAGTAAAGCAATTTCATCAATTTATTTATGTACTTCTTAGAAAAAGTATATTTAAATTACAAAACAGAATCTTTTGAAACTACTGGATATGCAATCAAACGCTAGAAAATAAAGCCTTGGAAGATATTAATAACTTGTCATGCTGAGGGCTATGAGACTATAAAATTCATAATTGAATTGATTTAAAAAACCCCAGCAACTTCACATACAACAAAGCTCACTCATGGTCATGAGCGGTCCCTAGGTTCCAGGGCAGCAATTTCTCTCACGACTTGAGCCTTGTCAGCCTCAAACTGTTCATCCTCTGCAATAGCAAACTATTGTGGTAAACATGGTGCCAACTAACAATCCAACTTTCAAATTATCGTTGATAATAAAACGACTTTTACCCTTATCAGTTTTGAAATCAGCAAATAGCCTTAGAAGCTTGCTTCTATTAGCAACAAGTATGCTGATGATGTCAGGAGGTTTATTTTGATTAGCAGCAAATAGCTGTAGCAATGTAAAGATGTGAACATAAATAACAGAAGGAACACTTAAAAGATCATTAGTTTAAAATGCAGCCTAATCCAATATATATTACCTTAAACACATGAAATGCTTCTATCTGGATGGTCTTGCTTGACTCCTGCAAACGAGGAAATCCACAATTTTACAGTGTAAGTTTTGGTTAAACAAAGATTAGATATTCGAATTTCTATTTTGGGTGATAAATTAGAATAAGATGAAAATTCTAACTTTTAAGCTCAGTGGTTTGAAACTTGACACTACGTTAGAAGTGGAGATGGTACATCTAGGTCAGATGTCAGGGAAAATGAAAATGTTGGCATATTGGCAAGAGCCGTAAAAGATGAAAACATTATCATCTCAACAAGAGGCCCATCATATATTTAGAGGGCCATTGTCATTTACTAACATAAAGACAAAAAAAGAATACGAAATGAATCATAAACTGCCGTAAAATAATTGTGATTTTAAAGAAAATATGGTTTTACTAAGCAATCAGATAGATTATCATACTCTAAGAAGATTCATAAGAATCCTCAAGTTGTCCCTTGAGCTCACATATCGAGTCATTATGACTGAATTTGAACGATCTAGTAGCATATCTCCCAACAGCTGTAACAAATAAAAAGGCCTTATTAGCATATTATATAATGTCAGAATTACTAGCAACAATTCCACAAAGACCAATGAGAAAAGAAAATTTCTCTGGAACACTACAAACGGAAAAAAGGAAAGAAAATCTTAGACTTAAAAGGATTATATTTTCAACAAGGAGAGAACATTCCTAGCTCTGAAATCTACTTGTTTTCTTCATTTGATACATATATTTTCCTTTTAAATAGTTGGGTCAAATGTCAAGTAGTGATCATACCTTGACAGCTTGTCGCCTGGTGATGTAATTAGAAGATTCCAGGAGCTTTGAGTTGTACTCTGCGAAAAACTGGAAAATAAAAGGGAGAAATATCAAGTTGTCATCAATCAAAAACCCTAGGTCCCTGGCCTGGAGGGTAACAAACTTAGCTCCCGTTAGACTACTTGGTTGAACAATTAAATTCACTCTTTCCCAATAACTTAAGCATCTAGAATAAATCATCATTTATTAAGTATCAAAGTAGGTGATTCTGAGTTCAAATCTTATCTCTACTTAATACCCATTTAAAGTTAAAATTCCACATGCAGGACTTCATTGAAGAAGAGTCTAGGCCCAAACATCACAGAAGTGTTAGAATATTGATTAAATGATAGTACAAACCCATTTCTATCAACTTAGGCTTTTGGGGTTAGTAGTAATTTATCGACACCTCATTGGTAGGAGTTTCCAAACTTGGCACTTAACATAAGCAACAAAAATAGCATGAAGTTTGGAAACAAAAAGTTGATATGCAAATAATGAGTTTTTATGATAGCCATACCCAAATGCTAAAGCCCTTTGAAAGAGGATTTTATCGAAGATGAGATCTTACGAAAATGAAATTGTGGTGTGATGGCAAGTGTTGTCCACCAAAAGCTATAGGTCGAGGTTCAAGTCCAAGAATTAGCCTTTCCAATAAATTGGGGGTGAGGCTGTATACCATGAATTCTCCCAAACCTCGCAGAAGTGGGAGTTTTGTACACAAGGTATGACCTTTTATAAGATCTTACGAGACAAATGAGCAACAAAATAAGAGCCAAAAGTAAATAACCAAGCGGATGAACTAAGTTGTAGGTCTTATTGTTATTTTTTTCACCTCCAAGATATGATATGTTTTTTGTAATACATCGATAATTGGGGTTGGAGGGATTTAAACCTTGGATGTCCCCGTTAAAAAGACACCAGAAGGTGCTAGTTGAGCTATAAGGCTCTTGGCATGATATATTACGTACTTTAAGAGCGACAAATGAAGGCAACAATAAGTTATAATATCACAGAATCATTGCCTGAATGGTATTACAAAAGTTCTTACCTGTATATATACACACACACTTAAGTATCCTTAATGGATTTTTTCAGTTGATCATGCATCATATAGCTTCTTCTCATGTTAGTGTGTGCATGAGTAAAATCATGCAACCAAAGGTAAAAATGTTTACCCAGTTAGTTACCCAAAAAAAAAAAAAAAAATGTTTACCCAATCATAATTCTTAGAAAGAAACTCAGCAACAGTTGATTTATGCCTAGTCAAGAGCTCCTGCAACAAAATGTTACAATAGCGTCAGAATGACCCCTTAGTGCAATAGTGAAAGAACTATGATATCAAATAGGAAATTAGATCAAGCATTAAATATGTTCAACATTAATAGAAGTAGTGAAAAAGAACATGTCAATTATGGAAGTAACAAGAAATATGAATACAGACAGAGTAGAATAGCATATAACAGTACATGTGTTCGACCTTAACTAGTTTGTTGAGGTTACATAGCCAACCCCAAAATTTTGGGACTAAGGCTTAATTGTTATTGTTGTTTTCAATATGTTCAAAACTTTGTCCAAATGGAGTGCAGCAAGTGGAAGTCTAGTTAAAGAAAGGGCTAAAATATCATGCAGTCCTAACTTCAGAAAATGGATCATAGTGATTAAGGCACAAAATTTATGATTCATGACTAGCTCTGTCAGTTGAACTTAACCTTAAAAGTTGTAGCAGCATCTGCAGCGATGTCGAAATGTGGGAGTTGTATATAATCAAAAAACTTCTTCATGTGCTGAGATTCCAAAACATATCTACAATTAAACCGGAAAAATCCAATAAGTCATAGAGTTTATTATAGACAAACAACATAAAAATTAGGCTCAAAATAATTTGAAATTTGCCCAAAATTGCAACAGCAGCATATATAGATCTAATTATGTTAAATAGCATATTGAATGATAACATGATATCCACACCAATTTGGTAGACATGCCTAAGAACTTTATCCAAGAAGGATATCTACAGAACAAAACTTGTAAAAACTTAATTGCTCAAGAATTTAGTGATGTAATGGCTTAGAAAGGCAATCAGCCCATTTCTTTTTACTCACCTTGCAACAGTTTGGTGACGTATGCACTCCCTCAACATTGCACTATAGTGTAAAGCCATGTCTGTATTTTCATAACTATAGGAAACAACATTCTACCATTAGAACATGAATATTTATATGGGAAAATAAGAAAAACAGCAGTTTGAAAACCCTAAACAGTCTAAACAACAGATTCTAACAACCCAAAGTGAATATATTTTTCTTTTCTTTTTTTTCCGCTGAATATTCAAAATGATTATCTAAGAGCATCTAACAATAGTGTGAATATCCAATAATTATAGAATAATTAATAAGCCCAAAGCCTTAACCAAAAATTTCTCACTTTCATGCCCTGTTTCCAGGGAACTCCCTTTCCCCCAAACCTCCACAAGGAAAGTAAAGAAGGAAGGTATAACAATAGTGTAAATGGCAGATAATTAAAGAGTAATTAATAAGCCCAAAGCCTTAACAAAATTTTCCTCACTTTCATTCTCTATTTCCAGGGAACTCCCTTTCCCCCAACCCTCCACAAGGAAAGTAAAGAAGGAAATAAAAGGATGAAACATCTCACTGCATGTTTAGAGTATCTAGTTTAGAGTATCCAGTCTAGACCAACTGCTTAATGCTTAGAGCATTAGTATCAGTTTAACTAAAATTTTCCCCCTATTTTAGGATAAGAATCTACTTTTCCTATATTAGCTAATCACTTTTCCTTTTCACCCACATCAAATTCCCTATTTTAAACCCTATTTTGTTTAAATATTACTTCTTCATTCAGTTTTTATTATTTCTCTCACCCTAAAATAGGGCACAGGTAGGAAGGCTAATGAGGATTGTTTTTTGGGTGATTTTTGGTTTTGCTTACCTCTATTGACCCCTTACCCTAAAATAGGGAAGTTGCTACCAATGCTCTTATAAACCCAAAGGTCCCAAACCACTTCAAAGTTCAGTTTATTTGTGTATTTTTTTCGGTCCATAACCAAAGTGAACCAAATCCTTGGTTTGCCAAAAATAAAAACTTGCGGATGAAAATGATATAATTAGTTTTGACCAAGGAGTACCCCAGAGCAATGATGTGACTATCCAGTTCAAGAAAAAAGCTAATATGGGTCAAATGAGAGAGAGAGAGTTCTAAAACTCGAAACAGCAGACCCCTAAAGAACAGATTATAACAAATCAAAATGATTGTCCAACAAAATACATATGAAAAGATGTTATTATGAGTGCTAAAAGCATCCAACAACAGCATAAGTGGCTGACAATTAAAGAGATCAATAAATTAATAAGCACAAAGCCTTGACACAAATTTTCTAAATTTTTAATCTCTATTTCCAGGGAACTCCCATCTTCCCACTCCCATAATATAAAATTAAGGAAAGAAAGGGCTGAAAACCTCTCACTGCATGTTTGATTATCGGTGTGAGCTCTAGCAATTAATCACCCATATTTTAACCCATAAGAACGCTTGGCAAACGGTAACCCTACCATCTACACAGACTCTTCTGATAGTGGCTTACCCGGCTATCAAAATATCCATTAGGTCTAAGTTTGCTTCCAAGTAATCAGATGCAATTAATCTTGAATTAACTTGCTGCCTTTGCAAATTTGCAACAACTTGAGTGGCGTCTTTTCGAGCCTGCAAAAGATTATCGTTGTCAAAATTTATGCCAAGCTATGATATGTAGACAAAAACAAGGTGTCAGGTGGTAGTTTTTGGTCCGTTGTTGGGTGCTCCGCTTTATTTTCCTGTTAATGCCATACCAATAACTTAAAAAAATTTCTCACTATTGTAAGTGGATCAGTACAGAACTTCCAAAAATCTAGACAAGAGGAAGCCTATATCATATGTGTGTCTTTGTGAATTCATAATATCAAACATATACATTTAGCTTTGTTTATTCAAGCAAGTAGAAGCTGTGTTTAGAAAAAATCAAGAAAATAACAACTACGTATAAATTTCTCAAATACATGCGTAAAATATATTCATCATTCTAAACATTTTTAAGGCAAAGGTAGATTTATTCTTTCATAGGTGTCCAAATGAGTTTTGATAGAGGTGGAGATGCAGATCATGTGCTCCAAAGTCAAACTGATCAATTACTTAAACTAGGCGCATGCTATAAATCATAGGCAATAAGAGAACAGTTGTAATAGAATATATGCCTCGACTCAATACATTCAAAAGTTCATTTCTAAAATCCATACAGTTCAACGTTGGAAATTCAAGGCAAGTATACAAACTGGTAATCAAGTGCTCAAACAGGAGCCCATTAAACAGAATTAAACCTCACAAACTAATCCTAAAAAGGCAGCATGCTTACCTCCAAGGTCAGTTTCGGTAGACATAAAATCAGAAGCCGCAGTGTGTCCTCTCTGAAAAACTCTTGAGTCAATTGTGCACAAGCTTCTGAGACTGGCTCGGACTCGCTATTTCCATAAAGAATTGATTTGATCTCCCTGATATTTTTACATAACTCTGACATCTGATGAGAAATGCAATGTTGAAAAGCAAAGTAAATCATAAACACTAGCCAAAACAGAGTGCATTAAATAGGCCAAGATTCCAAAACTCTTGTTATCATATGTATTTATCTTCAAGCACGTTGATCGCTATACTACCATTAATATAATTTAAAGTCTAGCATGCATCGATCCCTATTTTGATTATCAAACTTAATTTAAATGATAATTTATGAAAAGTTTTCTTATATACTACATCTACAAACCATGCATCAATGCGTCCATAATCCCCAATATGAATCAATTGAAACCATGGCTGACATATACAACATTCAAGCTTAGATTCAAACAATAATGAGAAATTCGAATTCATGTTAATTAGAATTTCTTGTTAGAGATTCATTTCCATGATTTTTGCAAAAAAATTAAAACACAAAAAAAAAAAAAACCAAATCATCTGATGCATCTATATGTATTAATAATATCTCAGAAAGGCTTTCGCTTCTTTTAGTAAGCTAAAATTCTCTCAATTTCACAAGCGTAGAATGAAATTTCGCTCATCAGCTACAATCAGAAGCCCAATCACTGAGCCAGATTTTCACAAGTTAGCTTAATTTCAGCAAAAGAAATCACATAGCAACAAAAATTGAACAAAGATTTTCAATTTCCATTTCTGCAATTCTCTCGGCCGCATAAAGTAGAGAGCTGATTGAAACAAAAATAAAAAATAAAAAAGAGAACATACTCGGATCCGAGTTAGGAAAAAAAAACAAGGTAAAGACGGGTTAACCTTCTCTTCGCGCTTGCTTTCGCGATGATCGGAGGAGGCGCGGTTGGTGTAGAGGAGGAGATCGCGGGTTTGGCGAACGATTTCGGGCGGAGTTCGAGGCTTGGACTTGAAGAGGCCTTTCATCTTCTTGTTGGAGAGCTCCGACGAAGCAACCGACTTATCCCTCAGGAGTTGCGGCGTCTGCAGCGGTGTTTGAGAGACTGAGAGCGCCTTAGCCACCCTCCGTGCACTCACCGGATTTGACACGCAATTTCCTATCGTGACTCACTCTTTCACTCACTCTCTCTTCTTTATTGTTTCTGTTTTTTATTTTAGGGTTTACTTTGAGACTTGTCCTTTCTATCTACTTGTCTCTGTCTCTTTGGCGTCAAAAGACGAAGATGATCACAGAGATAATACATTACATTATTGACACAAAAAAAAAACAATACAATTTTTTAACAAAACCAAACAGACCCAAAGATAAAAAAAAAAAAAAAACGATTATCTGTTGCGTTTAACTAAATACTGTCTCGGGTGGGGGGAAGTGGGAAGGACCACGTGAGATCCAACGGTTGTCAGCTTTGGGCTTTGGGTCTTTTTACTCCAACGGAAGGTCGTTGTTCTGTTTCTAACATGGACTCACATGAATATTTTATTTTGAGTACTCCTAAAGAGGTAAATTATTTGAAAAATGCTATGTTTACAATATTTTTACAACAAATTTTAAGGAATAGGTTGTTATTGATTATTATTATTGAGGCAAAAAAGTAATCTTAGGTTACGTTTGTCATGGCTTAAAAAGTAAGCTTATTTTACTATTTATCTTATTTTTGTTACTATTTATGGGGCTTATTATACTTTTTGGTATTATTTGTGGGTCTTACTGTACTATTTCAACTAACTTTTATATTTATCTACAATACTTTCAGCAAAAATTTTCAGTTTCAGATAAATAAGTTATTCCCAAACGGACACTGAGTGTTAGGTTCAAATTTGAACCAATAACAACTAACCCACCTATGATTTGTTGTGGACGTAGCACCTCTCAAATTATTTTATAACTTTTTTACAAATTATTGATGTGAAAAATTTTTACTAGTTCTAACTAGAGCTCATTGCTAATGTCACATTTTTACTTACCAATAATTGTTTGAAAAATGTTAAAGTCACATTAACAGTTTGTAAAAATATTGTAA
This sequence comes from Quercus glauca, assembly GCA_023736055.1. Taxonomy (NCBI): domain Eukaryota; kingdom Viridiplantae; phylum Streptophyta; class Magnoliopsida; order Fagales; family Fagaceae; genus Quercus; species Quercus glauca. The sequence goes on from CM043319.1 coordinate 79,048,338, forward strand.
AATAGTTTGTGTTTATAACATTATTCTTTTATTATTATTTTTTTTCATAGAAAAGATACTGCTAGAGCATTTGGATAACATTTTTGTAGAAGAATAAAAAATGGAAATTTTTTTTGAGAGGATGTAGATATTGGATTTTTTTTATATTTTAAATCATTTTTCTTCATTTATTCAAGTGAAATCTAAAAAAATTGTCTATCATAATTAGTATTATACTTCTGTGATGCACAACTTAACTAAAAAATATATGCAAATAAATCTAAACTATAATAATAACTTTTGAATTGCTTGAAATGTCAATAAAGTTTTATTTAGAGTAAAATAATGATTTTAATAAGTCACTAGTCACAAGTATGGTGTGTAGTGTGTAAATTTTATTATTTATTAAAAATAAATATTATAATATGTAATCAAAATAATTAGAATAAATATACATATCGAATATTATCTTAAATTATTTGAGACTTTTCATAGTAAAAATTTTATGTTTTTTATGTTTTTGTTTGTTTTTCTTTTAACCTAATAGAATTTTAGTTGATGTAGGATTTTAAATTTCTTGAAACTTTGATATAGAGTTTTGTGTAAAGTCACATAAAGAAGTGTAAGGGCTGCCAAAAGAAAGGCCCAAGCCCACTAAGAATAGTGGTGCCTTGTCCTACAAATCTTGCCCCAAACAATAAATTTTTAAGAAAGTGGGTTTTAAACTCAAGTGCAATATAGAGATAAGTCCAAGTCTAAGTCTATTGAATCTAAAATAATAGATAAACGAATGTAGGACAATAGTTGAGGATAATATGCTCCTCGGGCAAGTCCGAGGGTAAATCTTTTATTAATAACTTAAGCTCAAGTTCCCTTACAAGCCTTACAAGGTTCTCCTTAGTTCTTTCCCTAGTTTTCTCTTTCTTGGAAAATGTCCATCCCCTTTTTCTAGGAGGTTCCCTTTCTTTTATAATCCCTTCCTTGGCATCTCAGTCCTCCACATGTACGTTTCAGGTGATCCTTTAGGATACTTGTCCCATCAGGACCCTTCTGTAGGCAGTAGAGATAGTTGCTAGCTATGATGTTGCTGTTTAGGGGCCATTTCCTTATTAATGCGGCTGGTTAGGTTGGTACAGAGCATTGAATGCGGAGGTGAGAGGTGTCTTCTTAAGGAAACTTCCTCCCACCATCCTTGCAGGTCTCGTCCTCTCTTGTTGATGTCCTTTCCCTTATCCTTGGGTTCAATAAAGTGTCAGTCATCCCTTTGCTCTCTTGCTCTCCTCCGGTGGGTAGAGTCCCTTTTGCCTATTTTTCTTTATTTAGATTGGATGCCTTCACCCTCGGATTAGGCTCATCAGTCCTCGGCTCCCTCACAAGAAGATAGTCACTTGATTCAATCATAACTTGTAGAATCCAACTTTGATTATATAATATGGGGTAAATTCCAATCAACTATCTTGAGGTTTGGACTAATGTCAAACACACAATTGAAACATAACCAAATTGGTCCTTAACACAAATGGCGTGTAATGCCATTTGCACACTCTACCTAAAACAAATTGATAATGTAGTTTTTCATTTCCAAGACTACAACTTTACATCATTTCTTGCTTTTCCCAATGCTAATAAGTGCTCTGTAAACCAAAAGAAATGTTATCCCAATTTGAGTATGAGCAAAGAGGTGCAACATTCACTCATAAAATATTTTCGGATTTAGCAAAGAGAAAGAAGGCTTCTGTGAAAGTTTTGAAGGAGAGGAACAAATTAGTTTTTTTTTTTTTTTTTTTTAGGTACAAATTAGTTCTTGATATTACAATATAGCTAAAATTTATAGTAATTGAAGCAGTATTAATTACTTGAAAAGAGCTGATTTAGTTTTTGTTGGTAATTCTAATTTGTTCCAGTTTCTTTTGGTTGACCAAATATTGGCTGCTTTAGAGCACTGACCAAATATGCTTTCTTATGAGAGGTAACACAACTCTTTTCACAGAAAAGGGGCAATTATGTGGTAGAAAATTGTTTTAGGCAAAAGGAAAAATTTATATTGTAGATTCTTTTGGCCGATTTAGAGCACTTATTGGCATTGGAAAAAACAAATACTGTAAAGTTGTAGTCTTGGAAATGAAAACTAAGTATAAATTTATTTTAGGTAGAGGGCACAAATAGCATTACATGTCGTTTATGTTTAAGGACCAATTTAGTTATTTTTTAGGAGTCAAGGTTAGGTCCAGTGTCAGAATTTAACTATTATGCATTAGTTTCTCTAGCTGCTAGGGTTAGGGTTTTTCCTTTCTAGCCGCCTATAGAATAATTGTCCCTTACATAATTTAGGTTTCATTCCTTCCAAGCCTCCCTTGACTTTGGTAGGTCGGTCTATTAGTGTTAGGTGGAAGGAGTGAGTCTGTTGGTTGTGACTCTAGTTGTGCATCATTCTTCTAGGAAGTATGGAAGGGTTGGAAGGTATGTGGTCCCTTTTTTCTTTATCTGAAGAGGAGGAAGTTGGCGCGAAAGTTTCAAAACAGAACGAAAAGGAGATCCACAGGTTGTTTGGCCGTTTCTTCTCAAAACGGGTATTGAACGTGGAGGCAGTGGGGCGCATGTTCAAACCTTTATGGAAATTGATCAGGGAAGTGAAAATACGTGACCTTGGAGATAATATTTTGGTTTTTGATTTTAAGGATGGCCTTGACTTGGAGCGAGTTTTAACTTTAGAACCGTGGACGTATGATAAGCACATGGTGGTTTTTGAATGTGCCGTTAAGATTGAAGCAATCCCAACGTTGGATTTTAACAAGGCTATGTTTTGGGTGCAGATTCACAACGTACCTGAAAAATCCCTCACTTAAGGCACAGTTGAAGCAATAGGCAGTACCATTGGGAAGGTTGTTGAGGTTGTGGACTTAGAGGATGATGGGAGTGGGAATGAGTTTCTCAGGGTTAGGGTAGCCATGGACATATTGAAACCATTACCACGGTGTCAAAAAATATGGTCAGAAGGAAAACAAGTGGGGTGGGTGGGCTTTAGATATGAACGCCTCCCTAATTTTTGCTATTGGTGTGGTAGAGTGACATATGGGGAAAGGGACTGTGCGTTATGGCTTCGGGGTAAAGGCAGTTTGAGAAAGGAAGATCAGCAATTTGGTGAATGGCTTAGGGCTGATTCAGTTCATGGGGTGAGGAAATCTGTCACGGTCATTACTGGTACATCACACATATAAGTTCCTTGGTGGAGGAAGCCAGGTAGCAAATCTGCCTCTAGCCAAAGTCAGTTTGAGGAGGCCTCTAGTCAATCTTTGAAGGTGGTTAGGTGGGGTAAGGAGGTAGGTAAGAAAACAATGATGAGAAATATAGGAGGTTTGAACTTGAATCCTAAAGAAAGCAGTGCTGAATCTACACCAAGTGTACTGAAGAGAGGAAGACAATGCTTTAGTAGAAATAAGGGGGGTGATCAGGTTGCTAGCACGCCTACAAACCCTTTGGGTGACTGCTCTAATAGGTCCCAAACTGTGACCCTTTTGAAACAGACTAGGAAGTGGACAAAGATAGCCTGTGCACCTAGCATAGGTATACATAGTGGACCACTGCTTATGGACTCAGATCGCAGGCCAAATGTTGATCAAGAAGAGGAACAAGGAGGTAAGAGGTAGTGTATGGACATTTGTAATGATGATAATAAGGAGAATTTTTAGGTGGTGGCTGGCTCCCATCACCACTGGATGCAATGAGTTGCTTAAGCTAGAATAGTTGGGGGCTTGGAAACCCTCAGACAGAAGATGAACTGATTGCTTTGGTTAGCAATAAAGATCCCAAAATTGTTTTCTTAATGGAAATGAAACTTGAGAAAATTCCGATGGAAAGAATAGGGCGTAAGATGCAGTTTAATAATATTTTCGTTGCGCCACGTTTGAACATGGCTGGCGTTTAGCATTGTTATGGAGAGAGGAGATTAATTTGGATATTCAAACTTATTATGATCATCACATTGATGCTTTTATAAACCATGGAGTGGATGACGCCTGGCGGTTTACAGGTTTCTATGGAGATCTAGACACCGCCAGCTGAGAAAACTCTTGGTCTTTACTCAGAGCTTTGAGTCATCGAAGCAACTACCCTTGGGTGGCTATGGGGGATTTTAATGAAATTATTTTGGCTGAAGAAAAACAAGGGGGGTTGGATAGGCCTGAAACTCAAATGCAAAGTTTCAGAGAGCATTGGACTTCTGTAGGTTGAAAGATTTAGGGTTGAATATCTTCCCTTTCACTTGGTTTAACAAGAGACCTGGAGACCAAAATGTGTGGATTAGATTAGATATGGGTGTGGCAACGGTAGAGTGGATACTCCGCTTCCCAACTACTAGGATCCACCATTTGGATTGCTTTCATTTAGACCACAAACCAGTAATCCTATGTATGGATTTTGAGTTGAAACGGTTCTATAGGAAAAGCCAACCTTTCCGGTTCGAAACTATGTGGCTCAAAGACAGCACATGTAACTCTTTGCATGCCCACAGAGCATGGATGGTGTTCTCGGGTGCAGACTTGCACTACTCACAAAGATCAGATGTGCTAATGTGGCGATGAGCCAAGTTGGACATCATGGGGAGAGCATTGTTGCAGGCCCTCCATGCGAAATGTTTAATCTTGTTCGGCACTATCAATTTCCTCTGAGAAGCACCGTCAGAATTGCCTGCAAAATCCGAATTGTCAAGGGTGACTAGCAGCTTGTAGGCACTCTTTGTTGTGAACAATCCATTGGCTGTTAAACCCTAAGTGGGTCGGTCAGGGGGCAACCTACTGCTAAATGGAATACCCATGATTATTGAGGCTTCATAAGGGAGGAATATTCTCTCAACCATCTCAGTTTTCCAAATACCAAGGTCTTGATTAATCGAAGAGCCTACCTTGGATTCGGGTTGGAAAGATGTAAGGGGAGAGGTAACAGATCTATTGGACTTAATAGGCAGCCAATTATCTTCTTTAATCCTAACCGTACAACCATTCCCAATCCTCTAAACCATTCCCTTTCTAATCACATCTCTAGCGCTAAGGATACTCTTCCACGCATAAGATCCAATGGATGACTCTTTTAAATCAAGAATCGAACAATTTGGGAAAAATCTAGCTTTGAACACACGGTGATAGAGAGAGTTCGGGTTGTTGATCATTCGTCAAACCTGCTTAGCGAGCAATGAATCATTAAACTTCTCAATCTCTTTGAACCCCAACCCCCCTACTTCCTTGGCCTCACATAGCCTCTCCCATTTTACCCAATGAACATTTCTATTATCACTGCTATAACCCCACCAAAATTTTCTTATTAGAATCTCCAACTCCTTAACAAGCCCTTTTGAAAGTTTGAAACAACTCATCGTGTAGGTTGGAATAGCCTGAATGATAGACTTTATGAGCACTTCTCTACTTGCTTAGGAAAGGATTTTTTTCCTTCCACCCTTGGAGCTTCTTCCACACCCTCTCTTTGAGATAGATAAAACTTTGCTTTTTTGACCCATAAAGGCTGGCAGCCCAAGATATTTTTCATATTGGCGAATAGCAGGCACACCCAGGAGCTGTTGTATGGTAGTCTGGTCCACAAGAAGAGTATTAGAGCTAAAGAATATATTAGTTTTATCTCTATTAATTTTCTACCCCGACCCTCTTTCATAAATGGAGAGTAAATCAATTATTTTTTGGCATTCCTCCTCATTTGCTCTACAAGACACCGCACTATCATCTGCAAAAAATAAGTGAGAAATTCTTGGACCATTACGACAGATAGCAACCCCATTAATTTCACCATTGACCTCTATTTTATGGAGCAAGCTTTGCAATCCAAGGGCACGAAGTAAGAACAGGTAAGGGGATAATGGATCTCCTTGCCTTAACCCTCTAGAAGGTTTTATATTCCCCACAGGCTGCCCCTTAAGGAGAACAGCATAAGTGACAGATGACATACAAGACATAATAAGTTTTACAATACTTTCTGCAAACCCCAAATGCCTCATAACCTTCTCTAGAAAGATCCATTCTACCCTATCATAGGCTTTGGTCATGTCTAATTTTAGTGTCATGTACCCTACTTTCCCTTCGGTCTTACGTTTGAGGTAATGAAGTGTCTCAAAGGCTACCAACACATTATCAGTGATAAGCCACCCTAGTAGGAAAGCACTTTGGGAATCAGAAACAATGTTGGGAAGGATTAGTTTCAACCGATTAACCACCACCTTGGATATCAATTTATAGACCACATTACATAAGCTAATGGGCCTAAAGTCTGAAACCTTTTTGGGATTTTTGATTTTTGGGATAAAGGCTATAAATGTTTCATTGAAGGATTCATGGATACAACCCGAATTAAGAGCATCAAGTACAGTTTTAATAACATCATTACCCACAATATTCCAAAAAGTTTTGTAGAAGATAGGTGACATACCATCGGGTTCAGGGGCAGTGGTAGGAGCCATTTGCTTAAAGGCATGTTGAATCTCTTCAGCAGTGAATTCACGAGTCAATACCTCATTCATCTCATCTGAAATTGCCAGTTGGATGCCACTAAGAATGTCATCAAAATCAGACAGATGGGAAGTGGAAAACAAGGATTTGAAGTAGTCCTCAATCAGCCTACCCATTCGGCATTCATCCTCCCACCATGTACCCGCATCATCTTCCAAACCTGCAATATAATTTCTTTTATTTCTTTAGTTAGCCTGACAATGAAAATACCTCGTATTTTTATCACCCTCTTTCAGCCACTCGAATCTAGACCTTTGCTTCCACATACACTCTTCTCTATTCTTAAGCTCCTCAATTCGGGTTCTAAGCTCATAGATGTGCCTCATATTGGACCTGTATTCATCAGATTCTTCAACCAACTTCAATTCCCTCATGCTTCATTGCAAAGTGTTACAGGCATGCCCAAAAGTATTTTGATTCCACACCCTAAGGTTGACCTGACATGATGAAATATTTCTGTTGAAACTCCATACCGACCCAGGCAACTCGAATTGGTTCCAAGAGTTTCTGATCACACCCTCAGGGAGTTTGGGGTTTTCTAACCTGGGCTCGTCCCACTACTTTAGGCCGCCCTTAGAGCTTTAACAATTTATTGGATTGTTTTCTGTAGGTACAGGAGGATTACAAGAAAGAGTTATTCATCATGGTGGCCTGGGCTGTGTGGAATCGTCACAATGCACTGAAATTTGGTCAACCAACAGTTAGCGTGGACTGCATCAGCTCCAAGGTAGGGGCCCTGCTTCAAGAGTTCCTATTGGTGCAAGCCTCCCTTATTACGGCCCCCATAGTTGCTGCTCTTCACTAGTGGAGACCTCTAGAGTACCCATTCTTCAAGGCAAACTTCAATGCTACGGTATTCAAGACCAGCTCCTCGGCAGGTATTGGTGTGATCATTCGAGATGGCTTGGGAGAAGCAATTGGAGCTCTAATGATGCCAATCCCTTTAGCCAACTTTGTCGCAACCATGGAAGCCTTGGCTTGTCGCAAGGTGGTGTTGTTCACCAAAGAAATAGGACTTCTAGACGTGATCTTTGAAGGAGATTCTGCAGAAGTGATCCAAGCAATCACCCAAGAGAATTCGGACCACCTGGACTTTGGTCATATTATCGATGCTATCAAGATTTTAGCTTTAGACTTAAACTCATTTCAGTTTTGTCATGTGAAACGTAATTGTAACGTAGTTGCTGATGCTCTCGCTAAAAGAGCAAAAAAAATCTTTGAGCTTAGATGTTTGGCTTGAAGATGTACCAAATGATATTGTTCACCTTCTTTCTTTTGATGTTCCTTAAGCAATAATAGTTTCTGCTAGGCCAAGTTTTGGTCTGGTTTCTCAAAAAAAAAAAAAAAAAGTTTATGTCCAGTTTCCAGTAATACTGAACCCATTGAGATGATGACATGTGTCTATTTTTGGACATGTGTCATTATCTGACCAGGTCCAGTGCACTGGATGCACTCGAGCTAAACCAAGTCCATTTTTTAGTTGTCATGGATGTGTTTGGCATTAGCCCAAACTTCAAGGAAGTTGACTATAATTTAATCTATAATATATATTTTTTTTCTCTTCCTATTTTTTTTGTCTAAATACTAGATTTGATCATTATTGTAATTATTAATGGACATTTAATACAACTGTCTTAATATATAGACCTATCTATTCTAACATTTAAGGAAAATAATATGACAAGATTCTAATGGAAGATTTAAATATAAAATAAAATTTAAAATCAATTGAAAAGTATATGTTATTAATAATGAAGTGTAAATTACAAAAAATAAAGCTAGAGACACAATAAAAGTTCACAATAATTTCACAAAATTCTTAAAATATCCTACCACCTCACAAATGGATCTACCACAACGTAAAAATAAAAAAATAAAAATAAAAAATAAAAAAAGACTTGAAAATGTCGTGAAATTATTGTGAACTTTTGTTATATCTCTAACATTACTCAATTACAAACTCTGAAAAACATTTGTGACAAAATTTTAAGAGATCAAACAAAACTCAAACGTCTTCAATTTATATAGAATTATAGATTATAGATGATATGATATATGTTTCATAAATTTTTTTTTTGTAATTTTATTTGAGCATTTGGATTTATAAATATTATTACCAAAAAAAAAAAACGATTTTTTTTAATCAATTATCATATAATGATCATTTCTTTTTGAAACCATAATGCTACCCTTTTTTATATGTATGTCATGCCACTTTTATTTATTTATTTATTATTATTATTTTTTTTACAGAAGGGATCAAGTCGGTCGAATCAAATGATATGAGTCTGCATAGTTTTGTTACTATTGGAATCAGCTTCATGTGATATAATCTCTCAAAAAAAAAAAAGAAAAAAAAAAGCTTCATATAATAGAGTACAGCGTCCTTCCACGAGATCCTTGGTTCCACGTGAGACGGTGGAGGGATTTTGCATACTAGCATAGTAAGAGAGGACAAAATAGTAAGTTAATACGCGTTTGGAAGGGTTTAGCAAACTAGCATCTCGAGTTTTAGAAACTCGAGTTGTATAGAAAACTCAAGTCTCAAAGACTCGCGTTATACTTGATGACTTGGACAGGAAAATGCCACATAGATCTCGACTGTTAAAGATTGGAGTTCTACATCAAAATCAAGTCTTTAAGACTCGATTTTCTAAGTGGAAAACGAAACCCAGCAGAATGAAGAAGAAGAAGAAGAAGAAGAAACCCAGAACAAAGAACGATCTGACAACAGGAAGAATGATCTGATGAAGAAGGAGGAACGCTCTGACGACGAAGAACAGAGGAAGAACGTTGGGTCTGAATGGTGAAACGCTGGGTTTGAATGCTGGGTCTGAACGAAGAAGAACACTACGAGGAAGAAGAAGTTTCATTCGAGTTCCCTAGGTCTGAACGAAGAAGAACGCTGCGAGGAAGAAGAAGTAAAACTCGAGTCTTTAAAACTCGATTCTTAAAAGTGAAACTCAAGTTCCACGTGAATTTTCTTCCACATCGGCTGTCACCACTTTCAAATCGAGACTTAAAAACTCGAGTTTTATCTTGGAACTCGAGTTTTAGACAATCGAGATGCTAGTTTTCAACATTGTTTTGAAACGTGACAACTAACTAAATTTTTTGATATTTAATGTTATTTGGAAAAAAAAAATTTCTGAGATGGTGTGTTGGAAGCCCCTTGCAGCGGGTTTGTTCAAGATCAATTTTGATGGAGCTATCTTCGAGAATATGGCACTTGCGGAGACGAGCACGGGATGATCATCGCTGCTCTTAGTCAGCGAATTCCTCTACCCAGCTCTGTGGACATGGTGGAAGCTTTGGCTGCTAGGCGAGCTCTCATCTTTGCCCAAGAAATTAGTATTGCAACAATGGAGGTAGAAGGTGATTCCCTACAAGTCATCAAAGCCATCAAAAATCAGAAGCAAGACAGATCGTGGCTAGGTCATATTATACAGGATATTAAGTGGTTGGGGTCTTGTATGCAGTTTTGTAGTTTTTCTCATATTTGTAGGGGGTAGTAGATTGGCTCACTCCCTTGCTAGAAGAGTAGTTTTAGTTGCTGATACCGATGTGTGGTTAGAAGAGCTACCACAAGATTTAGATGATGTATTTCAGTATGATTTACCTTAATAAAGTTCACTTACCTGTTTCTCAAAAAAAAAAAAAAAACAATAGAGTACATTTTATAAATGATTATTGGTTTGTTTTGCCCAGTAGCTAGGCTGTATTTTAAAACTTTTGATGATTAAGCAGGCACTGAGATAAAAAGCTAAATTCTATATAATAATAAAATAAAATAAAATAAAATAGACCTGCTTCGTGGTGGCCTAACTAAAAGTTGGGGTCCCTGCGTCTTTTATACATTTTAAAGCATAAAGCTTGATCTATATTTTTTTTTTGAGAAGGAATATAATTTTTACAACACACACACACACAGGGAATGGGGACAAAGGCATAATATCACATAACTTACCCCTTACAAAAGCCGGTAACTCTTGTAAGGTGTATGAAGGCTTTATACCCGATTTTGAACTAGCTTGATCTATATATATATATATATATATTTTTTTTTTTTGAGAATCAAGCTTGATCTATCTTGATAATAAATAATCTTAATTTTGCTTGTTCTGACGCATGTGATCAATTATTCCCTTGTAAATAATTTTATGATGATACTTCTATAAGTTTTTGGGCATATTTTTCAATGATCTAATTTTAACCATTATTAAGAATATGACCATAAAGTTTGAAATAGATGGTTGGTGACGTTCAAAATTAAGAAAACACTAATTAATATCTTATTTTAGGGATTCTATCAAGATTTTGTCTTACACAACAATTTCTTATTTTAGAGATACCAAATATTTGAATCTATAGTTGTCTGTTTTATAATGATTGATTCTAATCATCAAGTTAAGACTTAAGACGTTAATTAATTTTTGGTATAGGTTTGTATTTAAAGCCATATCAATTTTTTTTTTTTTAGGGAGGATTTCAATCTATGAGCATTAATTAATTTTTTTGATATAAGTTGTATTCTAAGTCATATCTTTTTCTTGGGAGATGATTTTAATTTATGGTGTTTTCTATTGATCATTGCTCTTGGGCACTTGACATCTCCCGATGTACAAAATGCTTGAGGGTTTAAGAAGGAAAGAGTTTGAGCAGTAGAATTAGTGGTTAAACTAATTAGAACCAGCAACTATATTTTTTGAATACCAAGAATATCCTATATTTAAAATTGAGCATCCTTATTTTTTCCGGCTAAGTTGAGGAGATTGAGTACTGACCCATAGTCCATAGACAGTCCAAAATGAGAGAAGGTATTTGGTATTAAATGATACCATGTTAGCGGTATCAAAATCCAATAAGTGTGAAATATGTCAGCAAAAATAATTAACCCGCTAACAATTGAAAGACATGTATTAGTGGGTAGTTATTTTTGCACACATGCCCTCATTTATTGGATTTTGATACAGATAACGCGGTATCATTTGATATAAGATACTTTTTCCTATCATCCTACAGGATTGTGCAATTTTTCTTCCATGTATAAAAAAAAAAAAAAAAAAAATTCAACCTTCTAATTTTGATCGGTAAAACACAACAAAAACAACTGCAACAAAAATTAAAAGAGAGGCTTGATTAGTGATTTGGTTTTAAATTCTAATTAAGATTTCCATCATAGAACAGATGCCCCCTTCTGTTCTGTATATAAAAAAAAATAGAAACACACTTTATAAATTGGAAGAACTAATGGCAGTGAACCAGGTTGAGTACCTTCTTCTGAAATTAAGAAGTTTAAGAACTCTGATTCAATATTTGAAACAGCTAAAATGTCACACATTACTGCTCAACCTTAAGAACCTTGTATAATAACCAAGAGTTCTGAGGTTCTATCTACTAATCATATTTACCATTCACAGAACTTGTACAAAGATGACAAGACTAAGGGTAAATGACAAATTACACCCTTGAAGTTTAGGGTTAACTAGATTTTACACACCAAAGTTTCAAATACTTGGTTTTATACCATGTAGTTTGGTTCCGTTAACAATTCACCCACAGTTAATTTTTTCTCTCAAGTGACATGTCATCATGCTGATGTGTTCTATTTTTACCAAATAAGCATCAAAACTACGTCGTCAACTATGACCAAGAGAAAAGCTGGCACAAATCAAAACTACTTCGTTTCAACCTAAAGTTAATATACTAACATCTAGGTTAAACAACAGACCTAACTCTAAAATCCAAAACACAACCTACGAATCCTGTTCTTCAACTTGATGAACCCCACGAACTCAGATCCTCTGCTCTGCATCTTCTACCGTGAGTCAGTCCGCCCCTATCAAAAAAAGTGAATATGGGTGTCAATCATTAATCTCTTACTCTCAAAAAAAGTTAAAAATAAATTCTAATCACTAAAAAATATCCCACTCCATTTTTACCATGTAAATTAAACTAAGTTAAGTGATTGGTCATCCAGTCCATTGATAGAAGAGAATTCCCCATAAAGTTTTTAACTCAATAAAGAGGAAAAAAAAAAAAACCCTATAAATTTTACACCAATGGGATAACATTATCTTCTTCTTCTTTTTTTTTTTTTTTTTTTCCTCTTGGTATATCTGCAACAAGTCCTCTAAATGCACGTGATCCTACGAAGACCTTTGGATCCAAGCTTCAGTGCTCAAGATAATTTTAGTCACGAGAGACGATGTGGAGCAATATTGGGTACTTAAAAGGGTTTTGACTTGCCTTGATCAAGCTTTGATAAGGATGCATCGCAGAGGAGTTGCAAAGCAGACAAATGGTAAAAGTTGCAGAGCAGACAAGCCTTGATAATGATAATTATCGAAGCCTTTGATGGACTGACTCACAGTAGAAGTTGCAGAGCAGAGGAGCTGGGTTTGTGGGGTTCACCGAGTTGAAGAACTAGATCCGTGGGTTGCGTTTTGGATTTTAGAGTTAGGTCTTCGCGGTGTTGTTTAAGCTAGATGTTAGTATTTTAACTTTAGACTGAAACGACGTAGTTTTGATTTGTGCCAACTTTTCTCTTGGTCATAGTTGAAATGGCGTAGTTTTGATGTTGATTCGGCAAAAATAGAACACATCAGCATGATGATGTGTTACTTAACAGAAAAAATTAACCGTGGGGGTGAATTGCTAACGGAACCAAATTTCAGAGTGTAAAACCAAGTATTTGAAACTTTGGAGTATAAAATCCAGCCAACCCCAAACTTCACGGGTGTAATTTGCAATTTACCCTAAGACTAACTATATTTTAACCATCTTAGAAACTCATAAATTCAGAAATCGATCAATGGGATACAATAAAATAAAATTTAAGTTCACAACTAGCAGCATCATATACAACTTATATTAAGAGCAGCAATACTTTATTTTTGGATAAACAGCAGCAAATGATTTAAAGTCACCAGATTTGTGCAATTCTTTCCATGAAATTGTTGAAGAACCAAAACTTTTGACCAAAACTGACTTCTTTGGCTAGTAGATTATCTTATCAAACATATTTATGAGCTTCTCATTGCCATTCCATCTCGTCCAATATATTAGCTTCTGAAACTACAGCCGAACTCTTTCGCTTCTCATTTTCCTTGTTTGTTGAAGAAAATACCAACTCGGATAGAGGATCCTTCTCTACCTGTTTACAATATGTGATGAGATGGTAAGTGTCTACAACTCTCTGTTGGCTAATTCTATAAGCTCGGCTTATTGCTTGCCTCTCTAAAGTGTTGGCTGAAAAAACAATAAAGACGCTACTCAGACTTTTGAATTAGTATCATTCAAGATTATCTTCTTTTTTGTTCTTTTTTTTTTTTGGTAGAAAAAAAAGGGTAAAAGGGGGCGACTAGTGTGACTTTTCTACCTGAGAGTGACCATAGTAGTACCCTACCCGCTTCCAGGCGAGACCTCATACTCTCGGTCTGTGAGAAACTCACTTATTATTGTTTGGACCATTTGGGATGGAAATGGGATATAAGAAGCACCAACGCACAACTATTTGTTAAGGCTCGAACCCAAGTCTTCAGACTTGTTATTCAAGATTATCATTACCATATCAGGAAGCACTTGAATATATTTGGTCACATTACATTTCCCCTATTTCCTTAGTATTGGCACATGCCAATGACCCCAATTCCCTTTTAAGCCTTAAAAGGCTTAAATGACAAAAGTTTCTAGAAATCCAACCAAAACTTCACCCACACAACAGCTTCATAGTTCTTGGAGATGGCCTTGCTGTCAGTCGCCACAACCTAGCGCTCACACTGGACTACCCTCTCAAACTTCAAGTCAGCAATGGCCACCTTCTTGTGCTCAGCCACCCCAAACTCTCCAATCTCCTTCACATTCGGAGCATTGATGCCCTCTACTGGTTGCCACCCGCGGCTTTCGCCTGTAACACTGATTTATCTATTTAAAAGAACAAACCAATGGAAAAAGTTCTTAAACAATTTAGAACGATGTCCCCATACATTTTGGTTATCAATAGTTACTTATATTCCATTAAGCAAGTTGGTTTAGTTAACTCAACTTATAAAATCTCTGATAGTTGAATAAGAGATTTAGAGTTCATTCCCCGCCTACACCAAAAACTGACTGGTGTTTTGGTCTGATAATAAAGAGCTATTATCAAAGCGGACGCCATAAATTGAAATTTCTCTATAAAAAAAAAAAAAAAAAAAATTCCATTAAGCAAAGCTGAACACAAACGAGAGTTTTAGGATTAATATGTTGAAGATGATAAAGTAACAAGGAAAAAAAATGGTAATACAGAGTCAATTTTATAGATAAATATATTTTTTTTTCCTAATTCTTATCAACACTATCAATTTTATTAAATTGTGTTTTCTTTTATTTATTTTAACAAAAAAGATAAATTGAATTTTCTCATCCTAAATTATTGGATCATTTATAATGTTTATCGATTTCCTTTTGTTGTGCTTAGATAAGAGGATTGAAATTTAAGGTATTTGAAAAACAATTAATACTAATATAAATTGCTTGATAAGAATTTAACAACACATGATTATTTGAATTATATGGAGAGTTTTCTCAAACAAAAACACTTACGATTGGATGGATTTAAAATAAAATTTTGCAGGTAGTTATTTCAAATCCAAATATTAATAAAACTTGAATCCCTCCATAAATTTCACTAATTGTAAAAAAAATGATATTTCATATTTTATTCAAGTCATTTAAACAATTCCCTCAAAAAAATAAATCATTTAAACAAATATTTGAAATCCAAATTCTTCTAGTTAAGAACCTCCATACAAACAGACCATAATATGATTTTAATGGTTATTTCACATTCAATGATTCTCACCTTTTTTTTTTTTTAATACAAAAATTAGAATCTTACAATTCTTGATCCTATTCTATAATTCAATCCACAGTGCCTTGCCATTGATCCTATGCAAAATCCCATGTTGATAAAAACATCAAGCGCACACTTAAGTGCTCAAGGCCTCTTAAAACCTAAGTAGAATGATCTTACGCTAGCCTGATTGAACTAAATAATACTTAATAGAAAGATTTATAACATATAATAAAAAAAGAAAGAGATAAACTTCAATAATAATAATAATAATAATAATAATAATAGATTTTACCTGTCAACTTAAATGGATAGTGCAATTGCACAAAGTTTGTAAAAAAAAAAAAAAAACTTTGCATAAATTATTTCAATTTCTTAGAAATTTACCATGCTTTGTAATTTGTGCTTTTACAAAGTACCAGAAATGTGTGCTTGAAGCATACTTCATTAAACGAGTTGTTTAGACCTTGGGGCTTTAGGTGTGCTTTTAACAATACTAGCAGTATCTTGATTTTAACAATGATACTAACATTGTAGTGTTAATTTACCATTGATATATCATTATATCCTTTTTATTGGTAAATTACACAACACTATGAGTTTTGAACCTATGACCTCATTTCCCTCCCTTTCTTATAGAAGGAGAAATTGCCACAAACTGTTGTTATATTTTTATCTAATGATGATTTACAAGAAAAAAGTAATTGGATTGAACAGGCTAATAGTCGTAATATCAGGGTTGATGAATTGATCTATCAAAAGAACTAAAATTCTTTTTTCTTTTTAATAGAGTGAGAGCTTTAAATATCAACAAAGCATTACATAAAGAAGCAACAAGACAACTACAACAAACCAAAACACCTAACTTAAATGCAGAACACAGACTCTCCCCTACTAACTAAAAACAGCATATCAGAGATACAACCAAAAGCAAAAAAATGCAAAAAACAGACACAAACTACAAGTTCATCAACAGAATAGAAGAACAATATGAAACAAACACCAAACACATCACCCTAACACATCAAACACAGAACTAGGAATCTTCCACAAACAACAAAGGTATCTGTTCACATGGAATTCTTGACTCCTTTCAGCCAAAACACTGCATCAAATGTTACAAACAACAGCCCTAACCAGATCAATTTAGACTAAATAGATCAAATTCAGACCTGATTTTACCATTATAATCATGGGCATCTCTATCAATCCAGATGTGATACATTATAGTAGCCCGGGCCAAATCTGCAAGTAAGATGCTGAAAATTTTTCTCCTTTCCATTTCTTCATAGGCCAATCAAATTCCATATTCAGTCCCTATTTTCCTTCTAACCATACACTTCTTAAGAATGCAATTTTACTCTTTTTGAGAAAGAAAATTCATTAAAGAGGTGAATCTCTTGGTTCAATTCTACTTCTACAGAAAGTAAAAAGCAGGTCACCCCTATCCCTATGCTCCCCCAACTAGCCAATCTATGTCTATTCCTTATAATGAGTTTATTTTGCATTGCTAACCAACAAAGGCATACTTAGGGATATGTTTGGAAAACCAAACCAGCCAATCTATCCCTTGTGATAACCTTATTTTCAATTGCCAAAAAACACATTAAGGCATGCTTACGGATATGTTTGGTAAACCAAACTAAACCCCACCAACTAACATGAGACATCCTCACACATTGTACTCCTATGTGAGGAGTTGATCAAAGTGATATATATATATATATATATATATAGGTGTGAGTGTGTTGGATTATTGAAAACGAGAAGACATTTATTTTCAGCCATAACTGTTGATAGGAGGAATGGAATAGTGGAAGAAAAAAGATATATTTTGTACAATTTGGTTTCCTTTAGTTGTTTGTATTGACAAAAGGAAGGGAAGAGATAATATTTTGTACAATTTTATTAAAATAAATCTTTATTTAAAAAAAAAATGCAAAATATATGGGAGAATGAAGGAATAGGGTAAATTTTTAGATGTAAATATCCACTTATACAAGTTCCATTTTCCTTCTCATTTTCCATCCATTTATGGACCAATGAAATATACGTCCACAAAAGAACCCCTATTTCCTTCCTCCCTTTGTTTTCTTATATTACAAGACAAAACTTTACTTCCCTTACTTCTCCATCTACCTTAGAAATATTTCCTACCAAATAGATGGCAAAGGGCATTAGCAAGTTTGGTTTTGACATTTTTTCTTTATTCTTTTACTCTTTTTCTGGATGAAGGATTTTGAGTAAGAATTCGATTAAAGATGTAGTTTGAGACTTTATTTAATGTTGATATGCCTTTTTTATGTTAATAAGAGAGGTATTTCAAGAATTCAATGAAATTTTGAACTTGGGATTTTTAAGTAATCAAATATCAAGTTGAAATTCTATGGGAGAACATGTCACTGTAATTCTACTGGCATTTCCATTCTCATAATCCTCACTACTAATCTTCACATTGTCTCCACTACTAATCTTCACATTGTCTCCAGTATTATTATTTCTTGAAGTACATAGGTTGCGTTTGACATTGGCTAAAAAAGTTAGTTCTTTTTACTATTTAGCTTATTTTTGCTACAATTCTTGGGTCTCCTTGCACTTTTTGATACTATTCATGGATCTTACAGTATTATTTCAACTAGTTTTAAGCTTTATCTATAGTATTTTCAGTAAAAAAAATTTAATTTCAAATAAATAATCTGTTTCTAAACGGACACTATTTGTATTCGTTTCACCTGGGCCTAGAAGTCTCCTCATATGCGCTTGTGGGCTACTTGGCTTATTTACCAGAACTATGTACGTAGTAAACAAAAAGCCCTACAGGCTCTGAGGAGTGTTTTTTCATTTTGTGTTTCTTTCTTTTTCTTCTTTTGTTAAGTTGTTCTGCTATGTGTGTACCTGATCTCCAAATTAATCATGAATTCCTTATTTGATATGGAATCGTTTTTGTTTGTTTTTGTTTTTGTTTTTTTTTTTTTTGCTTTTGCCTCACTGCTATTAGAAATTTTTAATACCCTGTTTGATATGAAATGCCCAGATATTCCCCCCCCCCCCCCCCCTCCCATTTTGACATATTACACTATCAATTCCATTAGGAATGGTTAAAACTTAAAACTCCATACTTGAGTAGTATTCATGAATCTAATTTAATTTCTTCATCCAATATTTTGATTTATCTGTTTATGGGTGGTTGTGTTTTATATCATATCAGCTACTTGTCCTCAATAATTTGACTTGTTACCACTCTCATTTGGATGTGACTTCTTTCCCCATTCGAATGATTTTGTCAATGTCTTTTGGGTGTTCTATTGTTTATTTTGTTTGTTTAATTTTTTTTGTGGTGATTGACGGCTTGATTATAAATACTAACTTGTATGTATTTATCATTGTCGTATGAATCTGATTTACTGATTTACATCCCATTGTTGAAGCTATCAATTAGAATTGATTGTGTGCAATGAACTGTTATTTGATGATATAATCATATAACATAAAATTTCTTATGAAAAAACAGCATAATAATGGATGAAATCTCTTAATATATAGGCTGATTGATACCTTACCACTTTTCTATAATTCTATAATTCTATTAGACATCTACCATCCGAACAAAAATTCAATTAATTATCAATTTTTCCATGAAGCCTCAAATTTTATTCGATTTAAAATTCATGTCTTTTTTCATCTTTTCTCATCATCCCCCTAGCAAATGTAAGAATTTAATCCTCCACACAAACACAGACAAATATATATATATATATATATATAACACATAAATTTTTTGTTTGTTGAGGGAACATAAAAAAGTTTAGAATAAAAAAGAAAAAATGAAATAAGCAAACAAATATGAAAAGGTAGGAAATGATTTATTAAATTTATTCTCTAAATCCAACCGAAAAAGTTTTGGTACATCAATTCACTTACATTACAAAACTCCTTAAGAATAATTTAGGCCTTAACCCGAGTAAACGAGGTAAGGTTCCTAAAATGTTCCCAAACCTTTTCCCACACAACAGCTTGGTAGTTTTTGGCTAGGGCACCGTCCTTAGTGGCCAAGATAAGGCGGTAATTAGTTCCGGCCACCACCTGGGTCTCGCCCTTCACGACGCTCACGAATTTCAACTGAGACTTAGACTCCTTGTTGTACTCCTCCACCGCGTACTCTCCGATCTCCTTCACGTGCGGCTCTGTTATGTTCTTTATCGGCTGCCACCCACCCACAAGAACACCACCACCACCGCGTTTGTCTCCCAGGGCTGTCGATGCGTAAATTGGAAGGATCGTAAGTGTAAGAAGAAAGTAAAAGCAGTGCTTCTTTTGGGGCTCCATTGTAAGTTACAGAGAGTTAAAAACTTTATTATCAGAGGAAATGGGAGCGAATGGTTTGATTGGTGGTTGGTAATTTGGTATTTATAGGGGATAACGGCTACTTGTGACTTGTCATGATTCTTAAGTCATGATGAGGAGATAAAATTGTCCTTGTAACCGACGTCGACATGGCACATGCGTTACGTGAAAAAAGGTGGAGACATTTTTTTTTGGCCGACAAGAAATTTTCCTATTAGTTTTTTTTTTTTTGAAAGGGAAATATTCATTCAATTATAGTGACAAAGAGTCATAATACAATGCTTCTAAGGCTGGTGGGGGAGAGTCCTCCATCTAATACAAATCCGTATCAAGTGAATTTCTAGCATATTGCGCTAATGCATGAGCTACCTTATTAGCTCCTCTCCTAATATTACAGACTCTAACCCACTGAAGCCCCCACAACAAGTGTCTGATGTCATTAACAATATTCCCAAGTAATGAAAAATTTTCTGAAGAAGATGAGATGGCATGGATCACATTACAGTTATCGCCCTCAATGATCAACCGAGAGAACCCAGCATCCACAGCAAACTCAACAGCTCTTCGACAAGCAAGTAATTCAGCCTCATCACTTGACCTCACCTTCGGACCACTCACGGACATAGCAGCCATCACTTCACCCTTGTCATTCCTGATTATAGCGCCAAAGCCTGAACTGTCTAAACCTGAAAAAATCGCTGCATCAAAATTCAGTTTATACTCCGAATGTGAGGGAGGTTGCCAAACATCTCCACTCTGTTGCTGCCGAGTCAAAACAGAGAGATTATTCCGGGACTGTTTAACTTCAGTAACATACTCCTCAGCTCTTTTGTTCAAGCTATTCGGATCCTTCATTCTGCCTCCATGAACTACACAATTCCTTTGATTCCAAATAAACCACGCTTGTGTCCAAAATAGGTCCATCTCATCCGACGTTAACCGCTCCAATAATTCCATCATCAATTGCTTCATGTCTTGCTGCCCGTGCCTGGTCTTTTGCAACTTTCGGATGCTGCCATGCCAAATATCCTGGACCGCTACACACTCCCATAAGGCATGTACTGTTGATTCCTCCTCCCTCATACATAATGGACATTTATTTTCCTGAACAACTTTCCTCCGGAACAAATTCCCAGTTGTTGGTAGTATTTCATGACAGGACCGCCATCCGAATATTTTAATTTTATTTGGAAGTTTTAGTTTCCAAATTGCAGTCCATACCTTCCAATCAGCACAGCCTTGTGAAGTTTCTGTCCTATCCCCCAGATTTCTAGCTACATGGTACGCCGATTTGACGCTGAACTCTCCCTTAGTATTGTGCAACCAGATGATAGTATCATTTACGTCTCTACGGCTCAGTGGAATTTGGCAAATAGCTTCTGCCTCCTCCCTATGAAACTTAGCCATAATTTCTTCAGTCCTCCAAACATGCAGATCCGGATTAATCAGATCAGCCACTCTCATCTCCTCCACATCTTCATGAACTGGATATAAAATCCTATTAGATGGATAATTGGGAATCCACCTATCTTTGAGAGCATTGATTGAGAGGCCATTTCCTATCCGCCAACAGTGTCCAGATAATAGTATGGGTTGTGCAGCCATCAAACTTCTCCAGACGTATGAACAGTTAGGAGAAACTTTAGCTTCAAGGAAAGAAGAACGGGGGAAGTATCTTGCTTTGAAACATTGATAAAGAAGAGAATCAGTGCATTGGATCATCCTCCATCCCTGCTTAGCTAACAAGGCGAGGTTAAAAGCTCTCAGGTCTCGAAATCCCATTCCTCCCTCTTTTTTTGAAACTGTCAATTTACTCCAACTCCACCAATGAATCTTTCGTTCACTCCCCACCTGACCCCACCAATACTTTGCACACAGAGCATCCAGTTCATCACATAATTTCAATGGGAGTTGAAACACACTCATTGTATATGTGGGTATTGGAGCTTCTTCCATATTCTATCCTTTAAATAAGAAAAAGTGTGATACTTGGCCCGCCCAACTAAAGTTGGTAAGCCAAGATAAGTTTCAAATCTATTCACCTCCTTAACTCCCAAAATCCCCAATATCAGTTGTTTCTGGCTATCTGAAGTGTTGCTACTGAAGTAAGCTGAAGACTTTTCTAAGTTTATACACTGCCCTGAAGCTCTTTCATAAGTTTGGAGAATTTGTGCTATAGTCTCCCCCTCAGCCTGAGTTGCCTGGCAAAAGAGCAAAGAATCATCTGCAAACATGAGATTAGTGACTTTTGGTGCCCTTCTGCAAATGGATACTCCTTTAATCCTCCCTTCTGATTCTGCTTGGTCCAGCAATGCAGTGAATCCCTCAGCACATAACAGGAATAAGTATGGCGACAAAGGATCCCCTTGCCTTATTCCTCTAGATGGGTGGATCATGCCATAAGCTTTCCCATTCACCAGAATAGAAAAGGATGGTGTCGAAACACAACTCATCACCATTTCTATCCAAGTATCAGGGAAGCCCAACTTTTCCATAATGCTCTGCAGGAAATGCCACTCAACCCTGTCATATGCCTTGCTGATGTCTAGCTTCAATGCTAGGGATCCCTTCTTCCCCGTCTGTCTGGAATGCATGGTATGAAGAGTCTCATAAGCCACCAATACATTGTCTGTGATTAGTCTCCCCGGTACGAATGCACTTTGAGTGGGTGAGATAATTTGAGGGAGTACCTGTTTTAATCTGTTTGCCAATACTTTGGAAATAATTTTGTAAATCACATTACACAAGCTTATCGGTCTAAAATCAGACATTTTAACAGGATTTCTAATTTTAGGGATAAGCACTATGTTTGTATGATTGATTTCAGGTAGCATATTACCATTATTTAAAAAATCCAAGACAGCTAGCACAATAGTATCACCCACAACATGCCAAAATTTTTGGTAAAATAAAGCATTCATACCATCAGGGCCAGGAGCTTTTGTTGGTCCCATTTGGAATAGAGCCGCCCTGACTTCTTCAGCAGTATACTCACTGGATAGAACCTCCCGCATCTCATCAGTTATTTTGTTCTGAACTGCACTCAGACATTCCTCCATTTGATCTCCCACACCAGCCTGAAAGAGATTATCAAAATAGGCAGAAGCAACTCCCACAATCTCCTCCAAATCCTCCACCCACTGTCCTTCTCCATTTTGGATGCCCCTGATATGATTTTTATTTCTCCTTTGTATGGCTTTAGCATGAAAAAATTTCGTGTTTTTGTCTCCATGTTTCAACCAATTTATTCTAGATCTTTGGGCCCAAAATATTTCCTGCTTCTGTAATAGCTCATCCATCTTTTTGCTCAATTCCAAGTATTCAGCTTTTGTAACCTCTGAAGGCTCAGCTTCAGTTAGAGAGTCCAACTTCTTTTGTAGCTCTTTAATGGCTCTAGTATCCGGATCAATGGATGAAGAACCCCAAGCCAATAGCTCAGCACCACATAATTTAATCTTTTCCTGGACAGAAGCCAGCCCGTGCCCTTCCTCGCCTGCTCTTCCCCAAGCTTCCTGCACTACCACTTCACATTCACTACTAAGCAACCAAGATTCTTCAAACTTAAAGCTCCTTTCCCGTTTCTGTCTTGCCTATTAGTTGAATTAATTGGAACTAACCAGTGTTGTGAGTTCTGGTCTGGTGACTATACAATTGGTCACTCATAATTTAAAATAAAAATGAAAAAAAAAAAGATAAAATTTGATTACAAACTTGATTGTAGCGTAGTTACAACTCACACTCAAAATATTAACATGATTACATATTTTTAAAATCTAACAATTAGGTTGTGTGTTCTTTATGTTCTTAACAAATATGTCAAATCTCATCTCAAGTAGATGTTATTTTACTATTCGATCCATAAACTTTTTTTTTGTAATAATTTTAAATTACAAATACTTGAAATTTAAACATTTAATTAGTAATATAGTAGTTGATCTTTGATATTCAATAAAATTTTCAATCATGATTAATATAAGAAGAAAATGTTATCTAAAGTTAGACTTATCAAAATTTATATCAAATAAAAAAAATATTAAGTGAAGTTGTAATTGAATATTTTCCTAAAAAATAAAAAAGGAGTTTGAAATGTAACATGCGGATAAAGAGGAGGAAGAGACAAAATCAAGCACAATCATAGGAGTGATCTTTATTGGATTGCCAAAGACAAAAAAGGCTGTGCTAATTGGTATGGCCTAAGAGTCACTCACAAGCACATTTTGATTGGGAAATGGTAGCGACTTTTGATTAATTACTCATCCTAAATTGACTTTATTGTAGGTTCCAGTTAGCTCAACTGAATAAGAGATTTGGGGTTCAATCATTGCTTACGCTAAAAATCGATTGGTATCTTGGTCTAATAATAAATAGTTATTATTAGGAGCAATTATATATATATATATATATATATATATAATATTAAATCATCATAATTTAATGTAGAGAAATGTTTTGCTACATACTAATATGCAGCAATTGTTGCATAATGAGTTATGTGGCAGCGAAAAGAAAAAAACATGCGTCCAAGGGTCTAGTAGACCTTTGTGCACATGTTGCTTTCTTTTGTTTGGTTGGGAGATAGAAAAGTAAGAGGATAAAACCTCATTTTTCCTCAATGTTAGACATAAATAAGAGGGGATAAGTAATTTTCCGTCAAGCACTCTCTTCCCCTCACATTTTCTCCCCAAGACTTAGGAGTAAGGGCTTAGTATTGATAAGAGTTTGGGCCCAATGGCAGCTCCACGTTGAAGGCAGGGTGGTCACAAGACCACCCTAACTTGGAAAATAGATAAATAAAAATTGAGATGGGTTCAAGTTATACTTGATGTAATTCCTTAAGATTTACACATTTTTTGTACCGTAGATTTTTAATAGACCCAACAGTTGAAAAAATAGTATTAAATGATTAAGAATTTCCACCTTATTTACCTAATTAATAACTGATTTTCTCTATCATCATTTATAACTTTCCATAGACCTCATTGGATGTTGTTTAACTGTGTCCCTTTCTTCCTTATAAAAAAAAAAAAACTTTTGCAAGCTTAGTAACGAAAATTATTTTTATTATAGAACACAGTTTTGACACTCTCCCACCTTCTCCCATTGACACTCCACAAAAACTAATGCTTTCTTTACATAAACACTCTTCTTGTCCTGCTCCCTTCTTTATTTTATTTTTTGATCTCAGATCCGCCCTATCTTCAATAGATTTGAGTTTTGTCATGTGTTTTTGCTATAATGCGTTGAAACTGGAAACCACAAGGCTCTTGCTCATTTTGTGAATTGTTTAGGGGCAATTCTGGCAGACATAGTATAACTATAAAATCACAAATTATGTATCTTTAAATCTTTCTCAAGTGATACACTTTTCAAGTAACAAGACTCTCTGGGTTGCCTAAATAATATTTTCCGCCATGTACCAGTCAGTAATTAGTCACATTGGTGTTTTGGGCTCCTCAATATAACCACACTTTTTCTTTCTTTGTGAACCTGAGGGGAAGAGGAGTCCATTCTTCACTGAAATCAAAAGTGGAATTCATACTCACCTGGAAATCCTCCACCAAATCCACCATCACCAGGGAAGCCTCCCTCAAAAGTAAATGTAAATGGCTGTCCCCCACCAAAGTTGAAACCACCCCCACCCTGTCCCCTTATGTCTTCAACGTCTTCTCCTCTTATCATATCTCGTTCGTTTTTCTTCATTGCTGAGAACCTGGCACCCAAGGATTTTGAGAGAAGAAAAATTTAAACTATTTTAGTCTTTGTTTGTTGCCTAGATTCATATATATCTAGCAATTTTAGGAAGAAAGGGATACAGTTAAACAACATCGGTCTATGGAAAGTAACAAATGAGGATAGAGAAAAACTATTATTAATTAGGAAAATAAGGTGGAGAGCAATAATCATTTAATGCTATTTTTTCAACCGTTGGATTTATTAAAAATTTACGATACAAAAAAAGGTGTAACTCTTAAGAAGTTACACTAGGTGTAACTTGAACCCATCTTATAAAAATTATATATATAATTTAAAAATTTATGATTTGTCCACCCTTAAAAAAATGGTGACCACCCTAAATTTTTTTGAGCCCAATATCCTTATGAAATTTAAACTCTATTATATAATGCTTGAAATATTATTATATAAGACGCGTAAGCTTTAAGTGTGTTAGTAGTGCATACATTTGCTACATAGACATTTTTCGTTAGTGAGTTAACGGTATGAACCAAATTTGGCCGTAAGTTAAAAATAATATGAGCCAAACTGATTATTATCAAAATGTAGGGACCAAAATGATATTTTGGCTTTTTTTTTTCTTAGCCCATGAGAAAACCAGTTTAGATTTGACTTCTCACACACAATCTCCTGGTTCTAAGTTCTAACAAGAGAGAATGATGAAGCCAAGGAGATAATAGAGGTGGTTGGGTTTGCAGCACGGAAGACTGGGGTTGGGTTTGGGTGGAACTATAGCAGTAGGTTGTGCTAGCGGTGGATTTGATGGGGAAGGTAGTTTTTTCCTTTTTTATTTTATTTTATTTTATTTACAAAGTCATGTTAACAAATACCTGTAATTGGTAATAAACAATTTTAAGAAAGTTTTAATATTACTTTTTATGGAAAATATAAAAAGTCATAAAAAAATTAATTATTTTCTCTTTTTTTATAAAAAGTTCCTAAAAATATATATATCATTTTTTTACAGTAAAAAATATATCCAAAACCAATGCTTTTAAAGCATTCGCTAATATTTTCATATATTTTTTTGTAACTTGTGTTATTTGGGAATGAATATGATGAGCTACTGTTATTATTCAAATGGCTATTTGTTCCAAACTTAAGAGAATTGGAATTGTCGAAGCAGTCGTTACAATGACAATCTCTTTAAAAAAGAAAAAGAAAAAGAAAAGAAAAAGAATAATTTGTGTAGCATACGGACAGACCAATCTTCTAATGAAAAAAATGGAATTAATGGAGAAGATCGATCATTCCTGGCTTCCACTATGATTTCCAGCTCATCTGTCCTTTTAAAGCCATATTTTATCTTCTGATATTGTGTGAGAGAAGTTTAAGAGATCTACAATTGATGGGTTTTCTGGTAGGCAGAAGGCAAAAAAGGAAGAAGACAAAAGGAGAATAGTGTTTTATCACGGTTTGTTTAGTTATTTAATTAGGCAAATGACAGAAATTAAGAGGAAAACCAAAGGAATAGTCCCTAAGTTTAAGAGTATCAGATTTGTTACTACCTTATTGCCATGGTATCATGATGTAATTGTGGACCATAAGTGCTTGAAATTCAAACACGCCCTCCATAAAAAAAAATAAAATAAAATAAAATAATTCAAAATTTAAAATTCAAAATTCAAAAGAGGCAAGAGTAGATTAGTCTAGGTCCAAAACTTTTAAAAATTAACCAATTTGATTCCTAAAGCCAATATAGTCCCTAAAAAAGTTGGAAAAAAATAACTAATTGACCTAACAGTATTTATGGACTAATTTGGCTTTAGAGACTAAATTAGTCAGTTTTGAAAAGTTTTGAACCTGGTTGACATTAGTCCAAACCTCAGGGTATGTTAGTGGAATTTACACTTAACTTTAATTTTAAAAAATTAATGCTAATTGGACATTTATTTTTAATTAAAAAAAAAGATTGGTAGATAGTTGGGAAGGTTAATGTGAAATTCAAACCACATACATAAGATATAAGAAAGGATGTCACTACCATTGGACAATCACTTAAACCCCAACATTTGTATTTTCTCTATGATATACTAGCGTATTTTATTCTCATTTTATGAAAAAGCTTTTATTTTTATGAAACTTTTAACCCCATGATTATTGGAATTTACAGTAAATTATAATTACCCCTTATGGTTTGACCAATTACAATTTAGTTTACAAATTTTCAATTGTTACATTTGACCTTTTAATCTTTGGACTAATGATTTACCTTTTAATCTTTGGACTAAAATAAAATCATTAGGATTCTATCCAAAATAATGTTTAGGATTCATTTTTGTGCAAACCTTAGAGGCTTAGAGGTGAAAAAGTAGGGAATTGAAAAGTTCATGAAACTAAGCTGTGACAAGAGAAAATAACTTATCCACTAAATGCTAAATCTATTAATTTGGATGAAACCCTAACCATTTTATTTTATTAAAAAGGAGCCAAAACTCAAATGTAGCAATTAATTGAAAGTTGTAGATTAAATCACGATCCAACCAAACCACATCAAGCAAATTATATGTTTTCATCAAATTTAAATATTGACACTTTATCTTCAGGGAACTCATACTTTCACTACAAAAAAAAGGGTCTATAGCTGCGTTTAAAAAACGCAGCTATAGGCCTAAAAAACGCGGCTATAGCCTATAGCCGCGTTTTTGTAGCCGCGTTTTTAAACGCGGCTTAAATACCGAAGCAACAGAACTATGGCCGCGTTTTTAAAAAACGCGGCCATAGGTCATCCCTATAGCTGCGTTTTTCAAAAACGCGGCCATAGGTTACCCCTGAAGCCACGTTTCCCCCCCCCCCCCCCCGAAGATGTAATTTGGGCCTCGACCTATAGCCGCGTTTTTTAAGAAACGCGGCTATAGGTCACACTTGAGCCGCGTTTCAAAACGCGGCTACAACGTCGAACCTGTAGCCGCGTTTCTGAAAACGCGGCTACAGACTCCGCTTGAGCCGCGTTTTGAACCGCAGCTACGGCGGCGTACCTTTAGCCGCGTTTCTAAAAACGCGGCTATAGGTCACGCTTGAGCCGCGTTTTGAGCCGCGGCTAAAGCGGCGTACCTGTAGCCGCGTTTTTCAAAACGCGGCTATAGGTCACGCTTGAGCCGCGTTTTAAGCCGCGGCTATAGCAGCGTACCTATAGCCGCGTTTTTAAAAACGCGGCTACAGGTTATTCCTGAAAATTTAAAAACCTACAGCCGCGTTTTCAAAAACGCGGCTATAGGTTTTTTTTTTTTTTTTTTTTCCACCCCCCCTTGCAACATCACTATTTCCTGATTACATACAAGTTCCTGATTACATTCAACTTCCTGCCATATTACATACAACACATACAACTTCCTGCCAACATCACAACTTCCTCCCAACATCACAACTTCCATAAACTACTCCCATAGGACACAAACTTGCCAAAAGATAATACATCACAAAAAATCAAGTTCCCCACATATACATATACATACAACTTCCTGCCACATATACATACAAGTTCCCTTGCAACATCACTACTTCCTGCCATATTACATACAAGTTCCGGAACACTCCTGCCATATATACATATACATACAACTTCCTGCCAACATCACAACTTCCTCCCAACATCACAACTTCCATAGGACACAAACTTGCCAAAAGATAATATGAAAGTTTATATACATCACAAAAAAACTTCCAAGGCAGCAAGAAGCTTATACATCCCAAGGCAGCAACATTTGTGTCTACAAAAATATATATATATATACAAAATGCTTAGAATGTCCGGAGGGGTTGAACGGAAACGCATCCGGCCTTGTCCACTTCATGGTAAAACTGCACAAATTATTCTTTGTCAATTTAAATTTGCCAAATGTCTAGAATTATTCTTAGATGCACATTTGTATGAAAAGAATATTATGAGAAGAATGTTATGAGGTAACGAGACATTGCATTATTTTTTGCCTAATTATGGAGTGATTTGGCTTTTCAAACATAAAATGAAAGAGAAAACTAAAAGATAATATATATGATATGTGCGAGACTACGTACCTAGATACAAATACAGAGAGCTCATCACTGATCTAAAACTGTAATACAATACAAAGAGTAACATAAGAGGAAGACTAAAACAATAGTTCAACTATTCATTAAAACAATCTACTCAAAACTTCCAATTCAGTCAAGTTCAACTATTATTCACCAGTAGAAAATTTTCTTTCCTCTTGTATTGACTACTAAGTACTGTTTGTAGAGAAATGTTGTTTACCTCAGGATTCACGGTTTCATTCCCATCAGGCATTGCAATTCTAAAATTTCTTACACATATTAATATCACATAACAATGCATTGGAAAAAGTAGTGTTTCGGTAAATAACATTTTTTCGCTACCTGAGAAGGATGTGCAGCACGTAACCCTTGGCTCCACTCCTCAAACATGCTTCTCATCGACGCCCTCAGTTCGGACATTTCTGCTTGGTGCCTTGCCTCAGCTTGAGCTTGTTCCTCTCTATGCCTCCTCTCAGCTTCAGCTACTTCCTCCCTATGCTTCGCTTGTTCCTCCCTAGATTGAGCTAGTTGCTCCCTCAGCTGTTCATGACTTGTCTCCAACTCTGACATCCTTTGGTGAGCTCTGTTTGACGACAGAGTCGAGGTAGATTGGGAAGAGTTTATGCCACTTCTTCCTGTTGGGGTGATTCCAAAACCTACCCCCCGTACGCGCCCTGGGCGCTCTGGACGACCTATCACCCGCGCATACGCGTCGTCGTTCGACCAGAGGATTCCATCACCAATCGTTCCTTCTAGTCGTATGCCCGGCTGGTCAGTAAAAAGTGCTGCCATCTTATCCTGTTTTCACACAAGAACCAAACAACATAATATTACACACCATAATTAATACAAACACAAAATACACTAAAATTGAATTCGATCAAATTGTGTTTACCATGTTATCTTGCGCACGGGCACTAACAGCAACCCCATCTTTGGTGCGGTATACTCGTTGATATACATCCGCGCGTTCAACTGCCGCCCCTTTAGCTTTCGCCTACATGATGAACAAACATAAATACAATAAACACTAGTGCTTACCATGATGTTATGCCACAATTAACACAAATCCACGTTAATTTTATATATTGAAAGAGATTTCAATATATAAAATTAACGTGTTAAAAAATCATGTCTCAATTTGTTGCGAAGCCTAATTCTAACAACATGTCCAGCATGTCCAGCATGCACAACATGTCCATTGTTTTTATATTGAATAAATAAATACCTGCTACACCATGGTATAAATATGCAATTCATAAGTCTGTACAATGTGTTTGTCTAATAATTTGGAATAAAAATGGTACGATTTGAAATTTTCTTAGTGTCAACATGTCAACGGTCAAATGAAAAAAGCAAAATTTTTAAATTAATTTTGAAAGCAAGGCATTCGAATGATTAATATGAATTCCTTACTCTATTTTTTTTTTTTTGGGAGAAGTTTACTCTATTGAATTTGAGAGGCTTGATATATTGCACTTTTTTTTTTCAAATTCATTTTAGAGTTTTTTTTTTTTTAGAATATGTTGAGCTATAGCTCTTTAGCCCATACAATATATATATATATATATATATATGGCACTATTTTGTCAATATCATAAGATTTGAGTGTCTTAGTTTTTTTCTTTCTTTGGATAGAATGGAATATGTTATGTTACGGTGATAATCATATACTAACATACATTAGCCTATATATGGAATTTTCAAGATAGGAGCATATAATTGTGTTTTTTTTAATGATATTTGACAATAATGATATTAATTAACAAATGGTTGTGGGTGTCGTTCAGTGTGATGCAAAAATGAACAAAAGTTCAACGTGAAGTAGGGCTACTTTCCTGTTAGAAATTTAGAATTCAAATAGAGTACAATAGAATACAAGAGCCCTTGGTTTAATGTAAGGCAGGGCTACCTATATAGAAATAGAATACAAGAGCACGTTGCCTTATGGTATAATATTTATTGTCAGTGTCTCTTGCCTTATATTTTTTTTTCCTTATATACTATATATAGGGCATCTCTCACGCTCTTCTATACACCAACACAAACTGCACCCATTTGTCCTTCAAACAATGGAGTACTCCAAAGAACATGAGGCACCTTTTTCCTCTCCTTCTCTACCCTCAAACAAGTAAGCACTAAACAATCTCTCTCTCTCTCTCTCAAAATCTCAAACACACACACACACACACAAATCTTTTTCTATGGTAACAAATTTTGTGTAACATATGTATATATATTTTTTTCATGAAGGTGGTGGTCCAAGGATACTGTGGCTATTGTGACAGGAGCAAACAAGGGGATTGGGTTTGCTATGGTGAAGAGATTGGCACAACTGGGATTGACTGTGATTTTAACTGCTAGAGACATAGAGAAAGGGCACAAGGCAATTGAGGAACTGAGAAACCAAGGGCTTGATGATGTACACTTCTTTCGCCTTGATGTCTCAGAACCTGCTTCAATCAACACTTTTGTATCATGGTTTGCAAGAATTTTCGGAGCATTGGATATTCTAGTGAGTTTGTTTCTATCAATCTTCTTTTCTTTTAAATTCTTATGCATATATGTTTATATACAGTTTTTTTTTTTTAATTACTATTTTTTTTCTCCTATTTACAAGCATAAGGACAATTAAATTTCTGTAAATAATTAGCAAAAAGTTGCATCCAAATGCGCCGAATGCAAAAGGGTCAAACAAACTGACTTTCCTTATTTTATCATGGTAAGCAAAAGGAACAAAGAAACTGACTTCCTTAATTTACTATGGTAATTATGTTATTATTGACTGTTAATAGTTTCAGTTTATGTTGACTCAATATAGATCCGGTGTATATGGTTGATTTTGCATGTGTTGCGGATGAAGCTGATCAATCAATCTCACATGCATTACATATCATATCGGTTTTTTTTTTTTTTTTGTAGTGGTGGAATTTTTTTTCCCCTATTAAATGTTTGCTGCAATGTTTGAGTTCATGTGTTAGGGTCTTAGAGATGACTCAAAGATATATATGACAATAAAGGAGGAAAAATAACCTTTATGTTTGAGTTGTAAGGTACTAATAATTAATAGAAATTTCAAAAAGCAACATTCCATTTAATTTAATTTAAGTTAAGCAAATATATTTTCATTATCATTTAGGTGTTTTATATGCATTTTTGTTAAAACTCAAGCCAATTGATGATCTTATGATAATGTGATCTGGTCCCTAACGGCCTAAACCAATTCGAGTCTTTAATTATATGATTTCATCCTATAGAAAAAGCTAAGAGTTTTATAATTCATTTGATTAGTACCTTATTTTTTATTTATTTATAAGAAGAGATTTCAATATATAAAATTAACTCTTAATTCTAATTCTGCTGGACTTTCTCTCCTTAAGTGGCTACTTAATATGTACATATTAAGAGGTTTCACAAAGTCATCTCTATATATTAAAAGGATGCATAGACTCATTTATTGCATTTTTTACTTACAAAAAAGACCTATAATATAACTAACTTATCCTTATTCCTATAACTTATGAAATGAGGTTAACTCGGTAAATAGAAAAACAAAATACCAAAAACATCATGTAGGCATTCATGAATAAGGGTTTTATTTCTTACCATTTCATCAGAAATTTGGGCAAGACTTTTGGCCCCATTCCGTGCTATGTCTTTCTGCTGACATCGACTTGCCTTGTTTTTAATACTTTTTGTCTGCAACCACATTACCGTCAAAAATAAAACAACAAAACATATCTTCACTAAATTACCACGAAGATGAGATTGAGGAAGAAAGTAGGAGGACCTCATTTTTTTCATCGAACCAATAATCAACCATCTCAACCCATTGCTCTCTGATAATCTCAGGCGGTTTGCTAGCCAATACTTGTTGCCGTGAAAGCCCTAATTTTTTGTGATCTTTCTTCAACTTAGTTCTGCGATTTCTCCTCAGTTCCCCAAGTTGATTCATTGCCCATCTCTTTTGATCGGGTTTTGGGACAATATTTTCATTAATTATATACCGTTGCTGAAATGCCAAAGTGGAGATAGCAAAATATTATATTCCAATTACAACAACGGCTGAATATAAACAGGTAATTAGGACAGCAACTGTAAAGCAAAATAACTACTATTTTATTTTCATACTACCTCAATTTCCACCCAACATTCTTCTTTAACTTTTTTAGGGACCTTTGGCCACTCAGCAGGTGTAAGCGGGCATAAGATGCCATTCTCACAGAAGGAGCCCAAGAACCGAACGAACAAAGACCCGTCGGCGTCAATCGGTTGGCCTTCAGCATTTAACGGCAACTCGATTTTGTACTCACCAGTCATTGCCCATATGTCAGCCAACCGTGTTTTCCCACGTCTCCTAGGCCCATTTTCCGGTGGTGGATTTTGTACCGGTGGTGGATTTTGTACCGGGTCTGAGGTTTGAACATAATCATTTGTATCTACAAAACCACCAATGTTAGGACTTATATAACAAAGCTCACATGTACTGAAAAACCATGCAAAAATTTGGCCTGAAAAACATAAATAATAAAAAGTTTACGATTTCATTTAAACAAAACATGAGTAAATTTAGGCCTTTCTCCCATGCATTCATGTAACCCACAAGTTTTGCAATTGTAACTTTCAATCATTTAGGAACAACATAAATGTACGGGACTTCTTCGTACTATGACTAATGAACCTAGATGTCTAGTGGCACTATGAGTAATCAACCAGTCAACTTGTTCACCCATTATATTGACAATTCACACATTTTGTTACACATAGAAAGGTTGTAACTTGGCCTACAAATTTGGAAGATCTCGTAACCGAAACTATGTCTTGGCACTTAATTTCTTTAAAACGAAAATGAAATTATTATAACTCTTCTATGATGCAATATTTTACGCAAATTGTGATTTAGGTTAACGTTGCATCTTTAAAGAAGCATGCACTTACCTAGCTTTTGAAAAGATGAGCAACCATGCTTCGTTTGGGTTGCCTTCATTTTTCCTTAATAAATTTGGATTTAGAATATATAATGTCCACCCAAACTTATCTTTGATCATTCTTTAGTGCAATGACATGGACCAAAGTGGACGAAGTGGACCAAATTTGGTCCGAATGGACCATAGTGGACCGAACTGGACTGAGCAGACCAAATTAGACCAATTAGACCAAAATCGACCAAATTTGACCCAAGGGAAATGAATGGACCAAACGGACCGAAGTCAACAGCATATACTTAATATATTTACATATTTTAATTATATTTTTTGTTTTTGTACACTAGCAACTTATAATTGAAATTGCAAAACATGAATCCTACAATATTACGAAGATGTAAACCCAATTAATTCTTATATCTTTTAGAACTGATCCAACCATCCAATAATAAACATCAAACCTTACATTCAAAGACATTACCAATACCTGGAGGCTGCGTCTCATCGTCAGTTCCCACCAGTGTTGCCACCGATCTTGCGTCCTCAGAAATGTGGGCTTCCTGATCAGCTGCCTCCACCCGTTGTCGTGCATTCGACGATCCTTCCCCAACGTAAACAAGGCGCAACGGACGTTTCCTCCCCATTATTGCGTCCAACCCCTGTTACAACACAGTTTCAAAATAGGTCAACAAGTAATGACATGATAGATTAACAATTTTAAAGATAATTATGTAAGTTAAAATTAATATTTCTTAATAACACGAAGAAATAACAATTGTAACATTTATATGCAACAATATGAAGAAGTAATAGTTTCACCTGATAATTATATACGTGCAAACTTTTATTTCTTAACAGTTTTGTCAAAATAACAGTGTCCACATATATATGCAAAATTGTCAAGCTTTGCACATAATATCCCTTTACAATTGAGAACTTATAAGTTCAATAATAACTATAACATAATTACACATACAACAGCAGTATCCTATTACACTACTCATCATCATTGTACTCGACTTCGTTCTCATCTTCATCGGTGGACTCATCATCAATGAAGTCACACTCATCGAAGTTGTCCATTTCATGACGATCTCTTGGGCCAATGATAGAGGCATCAATTATCATTCCCTCCACATCATCTCGACTCCAACAAATGTCATCCCTACCAACATCAGTACTAGTGAGCGAGTACGGAATGTTCTCAAGAAACTCATCCGTGTCATCCTCATCACAATGGGGCCCAATACCCGCATCAAACACATCTCTGGCTTTCGTTTTAACGACGACATACCAATCTTTGTGCCTTTTATCTTCAACATAAAAAACTTGTGTAGCTTGAGATGCCAAGACATATGGTTCATGGTGAATTTCCTCCCCACCATGTACGGAGTGAGTAAAATTCACCATAGGAAACCCAAACTCATCAGTCTTATATCCCCTCCTATTTTCAGCATCAACCCATTTACACTTGAATAACACATGTCTGATATTGCCAGAATAATTCAACTCAATAATATCTGTCAACACACCATAGAATGTATTACCACCTTCAGTGACGACACTAACTCCACTATTCTGCGTTTTTCTATTTCCCTCGACATTTGAACTCCTAAATTTTAACCCATTTATGACATAATGTTTCAGTCGATTTACTGAAGTATATGGCCCTTTGGAAAGCGTGATAAGTGTATCAGTAAGTCCAGTACTTTCCTTATCAGCATCAGTCATTGACATCACCTAATATAACGAAACAAACTAATTCTAATTAGTACAGTCATTCTACTTATGGGAAAGTTGCAAGGTTAAGAAGTTGAAGATGTGACACGTACGTGACATCTAAACCAAGTACAAAACTTCTCCATGTGGTGCTTATGAATAGTATCATTGGATACACGCCTGTGGCCACTACGAAGTTCGTCCTCCATCAAACTTTTGTGCATCCTGCATGATATGTCAATTGTGTTAGTGGTAATACACGTAGCGAACATTGGATTGTCGTGCAATTATATTGATGTCTGATGTACTTACTCACGAAACTGTTGAATGTTCTCGGAATTGAATAGGACATAGCGATGAGCTTGGGTCAACTCCCTATTGTCTAATGCCACACTAGAAACCGCCCCTGTTGACTCCTCTATCGCCCTCGTGGGTCGTGAGAATACAGTTTCAACTCTTTCCATATATCGTGAACAAAATGTTAAGCATTCCTCCACTATGTACCCTTCGGCAATACACCCTTCTGGAGCAGCCCTATTCCTTACGTAAGACTTAAGGCGTGAGAGGTACCTATCATGTGCATGAGAAAGTTAGTAATTGAGAGTAGATATTACAAAGCACACATGAAGCCTCGGACAAGCATGTATTACGTATGACTTACCTCTCAATGGGGTACATCCAACGGTACTGAACTGGACCACCAATCTTGGCTTCAGTAGCCAAGTGCATGACCAAATGTACCATCACAGTGAAAAAAGATGGTACAAATATCTTTTCCAATTCACACAATGTGACTGCAATGTCTGCCTCAGCACTCTCAATATCTGAAACTGTAAGGGTTTTCGAACAAATTTTCCTAAAGAAACAAGATAACTTTATCAAAGGCCTAGTAACGTGCGATGGCAAAGATCCTCGTAAAGCAATTGGAAGGAGTTGTTGCATCAGGATGTGATTATCGTGACTCTTTAAACCAGTAATTTTGCGTTCTTTCAGGTTGACACGGCGTGAGATGTTGGAAGCATATCCATCAGGCACTCTTACGTCTCGCAAAACTTGCAAGAACCCATCTTTCTCCAATGCAGTCATATGAAAACACGCGGGCGGTATCATATACTTATCATCACCTTTTCGCCGTAGGTGGAGTTCACTCCTTATTCTCATGTCCGCCAAGTCAAGGCGTGCCTTGTAATTGTCCTTTGTCCAGTCCTTCAAGTTCAGCACCGTGCCAAGTATATTGTCCATCACATTCTTCTCTATATGCATTACATCAAGATTGTGTCGCAACTTGTGATCCTTCCAATAAGGCAATGTGAAAAAAATACTTCTCTTCTTCCAAACACACTGGTTTGCCTCGCCTCTCTTTCTTTTTTTGTATTTTTCTTGACATTTCTTTCCCAAACAACGTCCAACTAAATTTTCAGTGTCCACAATTATGCTAGACGCAACAGGTGGCACAGGAGGCACTCGCATATCGGTAGTTCCATCAAATAATGTATCCTCTTCCCGAAATTCGTGGTCACTACCCAACCATCGCCTATGTCCCATGTAACAGAATTTGTGGCCATTTTTTAAATATCGAGAGTCAGTCTCTGAGGCACAACAAGGACATGCAAATTTACCCTTCGTACTCCAACCTGACACATCTGCATATGCAGGAAAATCATGTACGGTCCACATCAATGCTGCACGCAATTGGAATACATTTTTTGAAGATGCATCATACGCTTCTACTCCAACATCCCATAATTCCCTCAGTTCCTCTACTAAGGGTTGCAAGTACACATCTATCGCAATCCCTGGCGATTTAGGACCAGGAATAACTAGGGATAGAATCAAAGATGACCGTTTCATGCACAGCCAAGGTGGGAGATTGTAAGGGACTAGCATGACAGGCCAAGTGCTATGAGTAGTACTCAGCATTCCGAAGGGGTTGAACCCATCTGCAGCTAATCCAAGTCTGACATTACGAGGCTCAGACGAGAAATGTAAATGCGTAGTGTCAAACATTTTCCAGGCAACTGAATCAGCAGGGTGCCGCATTACCCCGTCATCTGTACGACCATTAACATGCCATTGCATAGAACTAGCCAAGTCTGGTGACAAAAACAGTCGCTGCAATCTTGGCTTTAAGGGGAACCATCGTAGAATCTTTGCAGCTTTCTTCTTTCCCTTACTAGATGAGGCATTATTACCTGTAACGGATTCCTCATTCGTTTTCCACCTACTTTCTTTACAACAAGGACACGCATCGAGATTAACATTCTCCTTCCAAAATAGCATACAATCATTTGGACAAGCATGGATCTTCTCATAACCTAAACCCAAATCTCGGACTATCTTCTTAGCCTCATAATGGTCCTTTGGCAACTTAGCGTCTGAAGGGAGCATATCCATCAAGACTTGAAGCAACATGGTAAATGACTTATTTGTCCAACCACAAAGAGTCTTCAACTGGAACAACACAACAATTGCTGAGAATATGCTAAATTTTGTACACCCAGCATATAATGGTTTGTCCACATCATCTATCATTTTATAAAACTTTTCTGCACCATCATTCGGACCTTGAGCCGGTTGTTGCAGAGTTTCACCTTCATCCATTGGGTCGGGTGGCACGTCATGCGTGGAGCACAAATCATGTAACATCCCACGAAAGTCACCGTATTGTTCTATGGAGTGTTGCACATGACTACTCCCACATTCAGTGGCCGTTGGCGCAGCCGCCGATTCCCCATGCCATTTCCAATGTGTGTAACTTTGAAGAATCCCCTTACGAAACAGATGTTCACGTGCCACCCCTGGCGGTACCAAACTCAAATTCACACATTTGGTACAAGGACAAAATATTTTTCCATCCCTTGCATGTTTTGATGCAAACTCCACGAATTGAACAACACCTTCAATATATTCCATTGAACCCCTCCGCTTATTCATCCAACTTTTATCCATTGCTATACAAGATAAACAATATTTGACCTACAACAACATTTGGTAATGCATAGGCATTAAACCGTCAAATTAGATTCATAGGTGATTTGCGACCTATAGATGATTTGTTACAAAGAAACATACCCAACTATGCTTACATTTTCATAGAACATATATATAACACTACTTGAAGAGTAACCTATGCCTCATTTGTTTTTCTAAATAATCATCATCAATAAAGCATAACTTAATGTGATATGTTTTGGAATATTTTTTGCATAAATGTCACCAAGATAAGTACTTCCAAAAAAGAAGTTGTCTCCTACATGTGATAATATAAGCTAAATCAGACAATGTTGTTTGTATGTTCCTCAATATGTGTCGAATAACCCCTATGGCTTAAATACTGGTGATTCAACCTAAATTCGTAAATTATTATAATACTACTTTCACTTCCATCTGTAAATATGACATTTAGATAGATATACGAATTATTATAATACTACCCTCAAGTTTGGTTGATTCTATCAGTGGGAAAGAACCTAATGCATGCATGTAATAATTAGGTGTTACTTGTTGAGAGTCGATTGTCACATTTTTTTATGAACTTTAAAGTTGATTTAATTTATGAAAAATGTTAGTCAAAAAGGAAGTTGTATGAAGGGTTGACATTAAGTTAATTTATGAAATTTTATTTCATTTATGAAATATGTTAGTTAAAAGAGAAGATGTATGAAGTGATAATATCTATATTTATGTACGTCCCAACTAATTTAGTTTAGAGGTAGTTCA
This sequence comes from Quercus glauca, assembly GCA_023736055.1. Lineage (NCBI taxonomy): Eukaryota > Viridiplantae > Streptophyta > Magnoliopsida > Fagales > Fagaceae > Quercus > Quercus glauca. Next base: position 79,088,117 of record CM043319.1, read on the forward strand.
GGCTACATATATGTATACACACACACACACACTCAAGCATCTCTTCATGCAATTTTAAGAGTGAGATATTCACCCATTCAAATATAGTACCACTTCCCTTTCTAATATAGTACTGCACGTTGGGTATGTCCCAACTGTGTTTGTCTTACAAATCTCTTTTCCAAATTTGTATGATATGGCTACATATTTTTCCAGATACGCCCATATGATACAAATCTGGATGTATATAATGAAAAGGAAAAAACAATAAGAAAAAGACTTACAAAGATGCAAGTATGCATCAAATTAAGAAATATGGTAAACACAACTAAGGAGAGGCATGGGAATTGGGCGGGTACCAAGACAGAATGCTAGAAAATGAAGGTGAATAGATGTTGAGAAGCGTCTGGATTTTCTTGCACAGTGACCGGAAGTGGTAGTGAACTTCGTGCCTCTACCAACAATTTCAAATCTTTGAGAATATCATCTGTGAAAGATATGTAAGAACATGTTAATTAATGGATACAAAATCCTTTTACTTAATAGAAATAATTAATCATCACTGATCTTTTTGTTAAGTAAAAAAAATATATTGAAATTAAATAAATAATAATACAGATAGCACCTTCAATACACAATAGGTTTACGAAACTACCCGTTAACTGTGTTTTAGTATTCCAATGTAAATATTACATACGTCAACCGAAGCTGGATTGTCTTTTGAACTGAAATGTTTTTTTGACGTGATTGGATTATGTATAAGTTTGTGCACCCTGATGAATTGTTTGATTTAAGAACTCAAACTACAAGGTATATGCAGTTTCATTGTATAACAATGCACATTATCTTTGTTAAATGAAACTATCATGTGAGCAAACTAGGTGTGGTGAAGGTTTGTCTCCAAGTAGGTTATTAGTTAATTACAAAAACATGAATCTGTACACAAATCCAACTAGTCGGGTTGTACAGAAATTGCAACCAAGCCAAACTATTACACTCTTAGAAGCCAAACAGATTGGGCCAAGTTCAGTTCCTCCACATTTGTATAATAGCAAGCATATAGGAATTTTAGGAGAAAACTTGTGCAGTCATGAAGTCTATCTAAAACTCAGGGACTAGCATATGTAGACTTAAGAAGGTGCCAGCTTTCTTTAAGAATCTGTTGTCATTGGTGCAGGGAGACTATACCTTCACCAAATCAGGAACGCAGTAAGTGTCCTTGTTGTTTCTGAACAATTCCTTGAATCAACGTTTCTACTTTAATAAACCTGTACAAATATAGAATAGCTTAATGAAGAAGAATAAACGTTTAAAATAAGGCCAGCCTATCCAAGAAGCCGAGGTATATATATATATATATATATATGTATACAACTTGAGCTAAACATAAAAGCGAACTTCATCTAATTTTAAAAAAATAATACGTAACACACTTATATTGTTTGTTAGCCTTGTCCAGCATGCATGAATTGCTTACACATACATGCATGATTCGATGCACATGCATAAATATGATTTTACGTATGCATGCATGAATGACTTTGAAATGCGAAAATGGAGTACATCATTTGCTAGCTACACCCCCTAGAAAAATAGTACACATTTAAGAAGCGTAACTAAGGTATATACCAACCAGTGAGATTGGTTGGAGACATTTTGAAGGTTAAGTTAGTAATGGAAAATCATAGAGTGGGCTTGTAAAAAAAATGACAAAGCATTGAAATAATGGAGTGGATACATTTTTCTCTGGTTGAGAACCAGCCATAATGCTATCCCCCTATGTTCTTTGGGGGCTTCCTTATATGTTCTTGCCAATCTATTTTACTACATAACTAACTAATTATTATTCTTCTGTGCCAAACTTTATTGGAAATGCAAAGGAAATCTTTCCTATTTTTATCAATGTCTTTTAAACATATAAGAGGGAAGCAAGCATTGTGAACAAAGAAAGGAAAAAGAAAGGAGAAAAATACAAAATAAAAGAATAATAAAACTTTCCTTGAAAATCTGTGTATAAAATAATTTCGCTGCCTAACATGTTATATGTATGTATGTGCATTATCGACTTTAGTCCCTCTAGAGTTAAATCCAAACATCACCACTAAACCAAAGTACAGAGAGAGGGAAAAAAAAAAAAAAAAATCCAAGTTTATTACTGTGAAAAAAAAAATCTCCATTTATTCAAACTTCTTTACTAAATAAATAAGCATAAGTAAAATTAGTTAAATGAAAAGTAAACCATGATGTGATTGAAGAAATTAGACAGCTTGTTTCTAGACTATTACCATTAATACACACAAAAAAAATAGACTATTACCATTAATGATGGATAAGCTGCTAGCATGAAGCAAATAATGTCTGTTAGGGAAATTTTTTTTTGTAGGAGGTCTTAGGATAAAGTTAACTACTGATAATAATTGCAAACCTTTAAACTACTAAAATGATCAAGTAAATCTCACTTAAGAATATTTTAATTATTGATGGCATTTTGATACAATAGATGATGTGTGAACACCCATTCCTTACCAAATAGTATATCAAAGTGTTTTTTTTTTTTTTTTTAACAAAAAAAATTTGATAGTTACAATGGGAAAGGGGGAATTGAACTTTAAATATTGTTATTGAAAACAGCATGAGGTACCAGCCAATCACGTTAGGAGGCTTTGGGTATCTAAGTTTATGCTTATATTTATGTTCATGTATAAACAAGTACAAGCAAATGTATTGTTAACAATATCATGAGTTGATTTTTTTTTAATGCATATTATGTATAATGTAATGTAGAAATAAGTAATATTGAAGGTATTGTGCATCATGAATCGGTTTTTATTTTTGCACATATATATATATAAAATATATATGTCATGTATCTTATTGTGTTGTGTATTGTACGATACGATATATGAACATCGTAAAATAAAACAATAAAAGCACGCACTTATAAAGAATTACAAACTTTATATATGCTCAATTTATATGGGTGGCAAGTCCTATCTACTACAGTCTACAGCTCCACAAAAAAATCCTACAAAATTACAAAGTTCTGTAGAAAAGGTGAAGAATCAGCACTTGCTGAAACTTTCTTTGTAATTATCCCTTTAGGTATACTTAATTAAAAATATAAAGCCCAAATTAAACATGTCTATCTTGACCATGTTTGAAAAATGCTCTTAGAATAGTAACTAAGATTAGTTGCTAGCTAACAAAGGAATATAAGAAAGTGGGCGATGATGGAAGCATATATACTAATAAATTAGCACTGAGGTGACCACCTAAGCCTCCTTTCAAGCTAGCTAACAACTCTAACACCCTCTTGGTTGCTGTTGGTTCCAGAATATAAAACCTATTACTCAACATTTCCCCACACACATACCATACTGTATAGCAAACATCTAAACATCACAATCTGTCAATATGGCTGAGAGAGAAGAGGAAGAAAAAGAAGAAAGAGAAAAAAATTGAGGTAAGTGAAAATTTATTTAAACCCAAAATTTTTAAATTGTATTGTAATTATTTGAATCTTGACAGTTTGAATTGAAATGGGCTATATCAGGGATTTTCTTATTTAGTTTTGAATAATATATATCTTAACTTAATTATTTATCAAAATGAATATCTCTCTCTCTTAGCAAACACGACTACGAACTAAAGCCTATACAAACACAATGTTTTAGGGGGACTGATAGGGAAGTTCTCAGAGGAATTTTGCATAACAGGTGGATTCTTTTCTTCAGTAACCTAGAATAACACAACCAAACTCATAGCAAGTAATGAAATCCAATTCCAAAAAAGAATCCAGCAAATATGTGTACAGCTTGAGTACTCTTAAAACTCCAATCAATATTACCAACAAATGGGTTTCAAAATTTACCATAATCTTTGTGAACTAAATGCAAAAATGACAAAAATGGCAACTAACTAACTACACGTCTCTAATAATCCATTCCAAAGACCACATCAAGTTAAAAACCCACAAACTGATTAAAACAAAACATATAATGGAATTAATATATATATATATATATATATATCAACCTACAATACCCAAATCCAGAATCCAATTTTTTTGCAAAACCTTACCATGAATGTATTCAATATAGACAATCAAAGACCCAGAACGTAAATTTCCAAAAAAAAACTAAAAACATAACATTCTGATCTTCGAAAGAAATAAGGAAATGGAAGCTGACCACAACAGAGGACAGCGAGAGAGAAATGACTTTCGCAGCTGAAGAAGCGAGAGGTGAAACTGAAGAATTACTCTCCACTGGTCTAATTATATCCTATATGAGAAAAAGAAAGAAATAACTGCATTAAATTTCATGTCTAATCAACAGTAAAAGTGACAAAAACATTGTGAAAAGAAGATGTCATAAATAAAAACATAAAAGCTGTCAAACATGCCCTGTGGCTAAGGGAGGGAAGCTTGCTGCATTTTCGACCAGTGTCTTCACAGTAACTCTAGAGGGGGGGGGGGGGTGGGGAACACTTTTAGGTTAATTATGAGAATACTAAAACAAAGTACTTGTTCAGAGGAATGCAACAATCCAAATATATGTACCAGTCATGCAATCCCCATCTACAAAACCAGCTCCAAAAGGTAGCAGATGACTCCAGGCGCTCCTCCAATCTATCAAAACAATAAGTAATTGGCTAGTAATTGACTCTTGGAATTGTCAATACAGCAAACTGTCAACTATAGAAATAATAATAAGCACGTGTTATTTTTATTGCTAGAATTCTATGCTCACAAGTGGCAGTCATTGGCAAGTTTAAATTTGCACCACATAAGCAGATAGTTTTTAAGGATATAAAAATTAATAGGTGTCCTAAGACCATTAATTTAGAAAATTTATAAAAAAAAAAAATATATATATATATATATATATAAAAATAACAAGTAGCTAACCTATATTTTTTATACCTTTTTTATATTTTATCATGGAAGTGATATTATAAAATTTGTTAAGAGTGTTCTAAGGACACCCATTAACAAAACCCTGTTAAGAATACTAACATGAACAAGGATCACATCATATTATATATAACTTCCGAATAATTTTAAGGTACCTCTATTATTTTTATAGGTATGATATATAAACAGCTTTTCTGGGTCGTCAAATGTACTTTCCCCTTATTGAATTTACAGAGAGCGGGAGAGGGAGAGAGGTCAGCCTTCACAATCACATTCACAATCACATTCAAATGCTCTCAGTCGAAGTGGAAGGGAGGAAATAGTAAGTACTCCCCTCCCCTGCAACTGCAACTGCAATAGATCTCAAATGAAATCCATATATATATATATATACATGTGAATAATGCTGATGTCATTCTTCTTATATATTAAACATTCAACAACAGCTTGAAGACAACATATTATATTATATTAATATGCAGGGAGGAAGAAATGAGAGGACCTTCTTCTCTGCCCTTTTGGCCCTACTTAATAATATTTATCATGTAAAAGCTCATGCTTGTTTTCTATTTATTGTTTCTTGCTTGCCTTGTGAACACCTATTTTTTTATTTAATTATGTACTATAGGATCACGTGCAATACATACCTGTTGAATTGAATTGAATGAAAAAAATTAAATAAAATTGTTACTTATAAAAATGACAGCAACAAAAAGCTAAATCATATATAGCTTAAACATAATAAATGGTCAGAGTGACGGAAAAAAATATTGTTCCCGATGGAAATTGTAATAATATATATATATATATATATATATATATATTATATTAATTCAATTAAATTAAATAAAAGCCAACATAACAACACACCATTATTAATTGAACGGGGTCACGTCTAAAACTTAACAAAAGTTTTAATTCTTTTTTTAACAATCCTACCTTTGCATGAAATTTCATTGGCCAATCCCACTGCTTTACAAAGTTTCAACAACAACAACAAGGGCTTGGGTTGCATCCAACATACATTGAAACACCATTGTATAGGCTATCACATGTATAGGCTATCACATCCTTAACAAATGCAGAAGCAAGTTCAGATTGGCTGGCAATGTACTAAAACTCTAGCATAGCTCCTAGATGATTGGCAATAAAGAATCATTCAGTTTCAGTCAACCATGAAAAAGAAAATATGGTTATCTTTTCTCTCTTGTTCCAATGTATGAGTTTACTTGTGAATCCGGACCCAAAAAAATAAATAACCTACATAACATAAGGCACTGAAACTCAAATTAGAAAAGGAGACTCACCAGACCAGGGGAATCATTGAGCTCTTCATTACTTCAACCAATTTCCCTGAAATGGGAGAATCAATATCACTAGTAGCCTTAACACTTCAACCGCACCAAAGCTGCTGCCATGTGATACAGGAGCCCCCACTTCCAGTAATTCAACATAGACAAGATCACCTAAATGATCCTGAGCATGGTCGATTATACCAACAGTAGCAGAATTCCCCTCAACTTTCACCCACTCATGAGAGTCAAGATACTTAAGATCCTTAACAACTGCATGCAAAATGGAAAAGAAAAGTATAAGCACAATAGGCACGACAATTTTCTAAGAATCCAAGAAAGATCTGATTTCCACAATTACCAAAATCAATATTAACTAAAGTGATTCTGTATCTAGAAATGAAAAGATTAGAACCATCTTCATTCCATATGGATACATCGATTAGAAATTTGATTAGATAACTTCATATAAGATAACAGAACTCCGATAAAAAAAAATAAAAAAATAAAAAAAATAAAAAAAAAATTTGAGAGAGAGAGCTGAGCAATGCCCTTACAAATTAAGAATTTTTTTTGTTAACCTTGCAGAAGCATTCAAAACCCTTTACATTTTCTTTGCAATACTCTTGACACCCCACATGCTGTTGGAGCGTGTTTATGGTTACATTTTCATTAAATAAGCTGCTTTTTCTATAAGTACATACTTGAATGAAAAAGGCAAGTGCCACAATAGGTGGCACAACTTTTGCCACAACTTGCCCACATGGCAAATTTTGAGTGGCAAGTTGTGGACCCACATAAACCCACCATTTTTTCTCCGCCACTCACAACTGTCCAAGTGGGCAAGTTGTGTCATTTCTTGTGGTCCTAGCAATTTTCTGCTTAAATTGAAATGGAGAGAGGTACTTGAAATCAGAGTTTGACCACCTAAAAAATAACAGCCTATTGACTTTACAGAACTTTGTACAAACACATGCATTTGCAAATGATGAAGTGAGACAAACCATATTGTAAGCACATTGTTCAACATTTTAATTTTATTGACAAGTTACGAACACACTCAGTGGGTCTTAAACCCACAAACTTACCCTCCACCATGATTTTACAAAGGGAAGAAGGTGTCATTTGGGCTAGAGTTCATTGTGCCAAAAGCAAATACAACACCTACTTTTTTCAAAGTGTGGGGAAAAAATTAATAAAGAGTTGAAAAATAGCTGAACGTAGAAAATAAAGGAAAATATTGCTGCAAGCGCCAATTTTGCCTTGGTGAGGACCATTTAAATTTAGAGAAACAGAGGAATCTGTGAACGAGTTGAAATGGGGGTAGAGATGATTATCAGAAAAATTACATCTTTATGGTTTTCTTGCATAACAACCCGTACAGGAAAATTCAACTACATTTTTCATACAGAATCATAGATAACAATAACAATAACAAGTACAATGCATGCCAGCATCCATTTCTAATGAACAAAAAATGCATTGATAGAAAAATAATATTTAAGATAAAAAATTCAGATTTAGTACATCATTTTGAACAACCTTTAATAGTTGAAACTTTTTAATAATTAACATTCTGAATTTGGTCATATTTCATAACCATCATCATCTTTCTTACAAAGACTCTAAGAGTGTATTAGTCTCGTCCATATCAATTGTCAGTAAATAATAACAGTAAACCCTGTAAAGTGCATTACTTTAAGGTAAAGCTTAGATTTGTACTGGCAGTAATATTCTATACACTTTCCAGTGAAGGTAATTACAATTATAAAATTTGGACCCAAAATTCCCAACTGATTTTTATGTGAATAAAAGGATATCTACAACTGCTCGTACTCTTTCAAATTTTTAAACTCTGGACATAAAAATTGAAGCTTAAATTCCTTCAGGAAAATTTTAAACTTCAACAATGGTAGAGTAAACAATTTCCACATCACTGATAAATATAACTGTCTCTTATAATGGTACGCCTAAAGGTTATTCTATGTTGTTCTATACTTGTATTTGTTTGTGAATCTGACATCATGCAACAAAATGAAAATGAACAGAATACATTAGATTCTCACAAATTGACAGTCCAAACATCACACTATATCAACCAACTTTCCACCACCGTAGCACAGATCATGGTCCATACTGACAGCAACTTCTTCAAAACATTCAGACTCGGGTTTGAATTTTTGACAAATTATATGTGACAGACAATGGCTTAGATTTCATTTTCATTAAAAATAAAAATAAAAATTATAGAAATAATTGGCCTAACATTAATCACAATTCCAGAACAACAAAAAAATGATCAAACTATAAAAAGTATAGCTTTCACATTGTCATAATTGGAATACTTGGTCATAATTCAATTGGGAGAAATTAACACAGTAATGTGTTTTTTTCTACTGCAAAACTTGTGGTTGACACTAGCTAGGCTTTCCCAATCACGCCCAAGCATGATTCATCACTTTTGACCCTTTCATATATGATAAACTACACCTATCCATGCTTAATTTTGTAATTTAACTATTAAAAAGTTGATGATGCTAATCAATTGTTAATTCTCTTTACACGCACATATTTGGGGGAAGAAAAGGAGAAGTTTAAAATATTGTTTACAGTCAAGTCCAAGGGATTTTCCTAATAATTTCTAAGATCAAATGAAATTTATCAGGTTTTGGATTCAAAACCCCTAAAACTGTTGTTGTTAATTACTTAATTTACCCAAATTACACAATTTAAAGAGAGTGGCTAGCCCAGAATTCTGGCTCACTATTTCTTTTCTCTCTACAAACCATAACTGACTCCCTGAACACGATTAAGGACTAAAATGAGGTGTTGAGGTGTTAAAGCAATCAAAGAACAAAAAAAAAACCTAAAATTTTACATTTAAAGCTTTACTTGATACCATAATGTGAGTCTGGCAGATCAGATGGGTACTAGGATAATCAAACAGAGCGAGAGAGAGAGAAGTCACCATTTCTTTCAAAAGAGTGTTGCCATCTTTAGTAAGCTTGATATCACCGGCTCCTCCAACAAGCCTGCAACAAAATCAGAGAGAATCAGAGAGATTTCCTTAGTGCAAATTTTGAATCCAAATCTAGAACGAAATTAATTGGGAAAATTGAACATTTAAACCCAAAATCGAAACCCTAGATCGAAAATGGAAACCGTAAACCTAAAATCTAAACCCTAAACGAAAAACGGGGACCGTAAAACACAAAGCAAATCAAAAAAATTTAAAAACTTACTCTTAATCGGCCTTGCGACAGTGTCTTCAGTGAGATTGCGAGTTGGAGAGAGAGTGTGTGTGTGTGTGTGTTACCGATGCATGAGAAGGGAATGGAGAGCGGAGGCTAGGGAAGACCGGAAGGATGACGGCGATTCGAAGAGGGTGGAAGAGAGGGAAGGAGTTTGAGATCGAGTTGAGAGGAAGGGGGATCGAGTTCAGAGGAAGGGGAATCGCAGGGGAATCGGAGGAAGGGGGATCGAGTTGAAGGAAGGGGAATCGGAGGAAGGTGGATGGAGTTGAGATTGAGTCGTCCGACGGGTTTTTTTTGAGGTCGATGTAGAGGTTAGGTATTTTTTTCTTCTGTGGAGTTGTGTTTTGTTTTTTTTTTTTTTTTTTTTTTTTTTTTTTTTTTTATACTTAATGTTGAAGCCGCGTTTAATGGTTAAACGCAGCTCTAACCATTACCTGAGCTGCGTTTGAAAAACGCAGCTCCGGACATACTTGAGAAAGGAAAAAAAAAAAAAACAAGAAACGCAGCTTCACCCTGCAAAAACGCGGCTCCAGGGAGGGCTGTAGCCGGGTTTAGTAAACGCGGCTCAAAAGCGAACCTGGAGCCGCGTTTTTGAAAAACGCGGCTCTAAGTCTAGCCTGGAGCCGCGTTTTTTAAGAACCCGGCTGAAGCTCCATCCTGTAGCCGCGTTTTTTGAAAAACGCAGCTACAAAACGCGGCTAAAACCCGCGTTTTTTGTAGTGGGGGGGGGGGGGGAGGGTTCAAAGTAGAAAAAACTTGGTTTTAATTTTTATTTATTTATGAAAGGCTAAAATTTTTTAATAACTAGAATTCCAGTATCTCTACACATCTCCTTGTGTAGGTGTATTTGATCCAAAGCCAAATTTGATAAAACTGTACAATAATTTTTATACTGATAAACAGGGCAATTGAGATTGCAATATTTTCTTTTATCTTTTTGAAATTCAAATAATTTCCGCTATTTACAAAAGAGAGTCCTTAAAAATCATTATGTTCTCTTATAGCCATCAAATACAAAAAATTGTCTCTGACATCAATGCTTTGAAATCTCATTTTTTAATTTTACATGGTTTCTTATTTCTCAAATACAAATGTAACCAAAATTGATATCAAATTGTCCATTCAATTTGTCACTGCCAAGTACGTTGGTTAGATTTGCCATTTCAATCCCAAATTATTAAAGCCGATAATGCATGACGAAAGAATAATTAATTATCCATATTCTGATGCACTCTTGCCAGCCTATAATTATTGGTAAAAAAATTTTAAATAATGAAGGCCTAAAGTTAAGGGTATTGCTTGAAAACCAAAATCACAATCAAGAAGTATCATCATCACGATTACCATCATTATTAGTTTTAATATTTACGTTCATGTTTATTGCTATTTTATTTATGTTTATGTGTATTGTTATTAATAATAATTAGTCGCTAACATGCGCAAAGTGCACAAAAGTTATATATATATATATATATATATATATAACAAATCAAATCCTTGTCGTTCCAAAATTAAAAACAAAAATACAATCTTTCTCAAGAATGCAAAAAGTAAGTTAGGGAAAATATGTATTTCTTAATAACAATTATTTATAACATTTTGTGCATCATTAAAAAGTATGTTAGAAATTGAAAATTATTCTTTTAGTTTGTACTAACTTTCTCAAACCCTTTTGTTATTCTTTCTACAATTCAAAACACCGTTAACATATCTAAAAAATTAATAAAACTCAACAAAACAACGGTTTAAAACCAAAGTGCAAAAATATTTACTTCAACACCTCTTATGTGACATTAAGACCAAAGATGGAATAAGAGATGAGAAGAAAATACTAGGGGGAAATACTTTAATATTTTTCAAGATCCTTCTTATTTTTCTCACTGAGAATATATCCCCGTTAACAATAGATAAAACAAAATTTATTAAATAAAATTTATGTTGCGTGCAAAAATTGCAAGAATAAATAATTACATTCAAAATTTTTAATAGGACTTTGAGCCATGCAAGATGGCTAATCCCAAGCAAAAGTGTTAGTAATAGCCTTATACATGATAATTGTCACTTTTTTTCCTTTAAATAAAAAAAAATTACAAAAGACCTAGAGTACAAGTAGAAAGGGAAAATAAAGGTAGAGGAAAATTTTTGAAAACAAAATTTGCATAAATACTGTATTTCTACATCAAAGATTACGCAAGATTTGTGAGTACCATTTTATAGACATTATTTTCATTGATTTGTTTAGTAATAAAAATATAAATCAAAGTAGATGAATATATAAAGACAAAGTTTTTTTTTATTTTTATTTTATAAAAAAAAAATTCTTCATTGATTACAGTGTGTAGTTAATAATAAACATTTAAATTAAAGTATATATATGTGTAAAGGAAAAGTTATATGTATAGTTAAAATCGCACCCAAAATGAATGGGTAAAGTCAATCTATTCATATTTTTAATATGTAAGTAATAAATGAGAGAAAAAAAAATGATGATGTCACGGATGAGGTGCTGCAATTAGAGCATCACAATATTAAATACTACGCTTCCATTTTTATATAGTATAAAAATATAGATTTTGAGGTAGTGCATTTGAGTGTCTTGGTTCTAGATCATGACTTACTTTGGGATGAACATGCAAATATATTCAAAGGATTAATTGTTGATGCAAACACAATAATAATGGAAATAATACAAAGAAAAATTGAATAATACTTCTGAATATTATTAATTTGAAGATAAGAAATACACAACACTATTTGGACTGAGGCGCGATACTCGCTCTCTTCAAAGAGATTGAAGCATTTGGTTGGCTAAACTTTGTAACCAGTACAGACCTTCTCTAACTTGTCTCCCCTAAAATACAACAATCCAACAAATGTCGTATGGTTAGAACAATCTCTATACAAAGTGTTCAAGCCCAAAGCGTTCAAGCTCAAAACTCTGCCAAAAAGAACACCGTTCTTTGCTAAGGAGCTCTCTATTTTTTTAGTTTATAAGAATGCTTGCAAATTGCTGGATTTTTTGGTGTCTTAAATATTGCAGTTACTTGGATTAGGTCTAAATGAGTCTATTTATAGGCTCAATGGGCCTCACGAAATTATTACCCAAAGTAATCTAATTAATTAGGTCCATATATCTGATGTAGTGGGTATTACAAGATTAATTGCTAGACATAAATTTGATGGGTTGGAGTTACACAATTAATGGACAAGATAAAGAGTTTTTGAAGGAATAAATAGGCTCAACAACTAATCCATTAAGTGGGTGAATGACTCTTCATTTTTCCATATTAAAAAGGTCATTTACTCACCAATGGATATAGAAAACATTCTGAATGTATCTAGCTCAATAGTTGCTCAATATATATCAGCACATTAATCACCACAATTAAAAAGAATAAAATAGTCTCTCTCATTTTTAATGCAAGATTACACATTTTCACTAACTCCTTATCTTTTATATTAACTCTCACATTTTTACATTTATATTGTCATATAAATCCATTTTAATTAATTAATATTAAAATACTCCAACATTAATCTAGTAATTTCTAAGGTTAATGAGATTCATGAGATGCAGAATTCGAAATCTCTAACTAGTTCTTTCGGATCATCCCCAATATACTTTCTCCCAATAGTTACACACTCAAAAAAAGTTCAAACAATTTTAAGGGATTAGGGAGACCTTACCCAAAAATAAATAAATAATAAATGACTTTCACTTGACTATAATAATAATAGAGCCCCTTAGAGTAGCATTTTGGCACTTGGCAATACGTGCACACTCACTCCTTGATCAAATCAGATGGGTCCAGAAAAAATCAAAATGCTATCACATGTAGGACTGAACTCTAAGTTTTCTCTCTAGTTTTCTCCGGAAACACTGGAGGTGAAAAAAGTAGCTATCTTTAGCAAAAGGGTTGCCGTAAGGTAGACTTTTCTCCGTGCTAGCGGTAGAACAGGTGAGGTTTTAAGGAAGTCACGGAGGAGATAACAGAGAGATGTGCTGGGATAAAACTGTCGTCGAGAGAAGAAGCTGAAGTTACAATCCACGAAACAGAGCCAGTGGATGGCCTCGTACTTATTGGGAAATTTTTTACAAAGAGGAGAATCAACCTAGAGTCTGTGTCTAGAGTGCTGAAAATGGTATGGAAAACGAAGAAAACGTTTGAAGCTAGCATCTGGGTGAAAACAAAGTAATGTTTCGCTTTCAAAAAAAGGACGACTTAGACAGAGTGCTCTTCCTCTGCCTTTGGACCTTTGATAAATACTTACTATTACTGCATAAGCTGGAGAGGGGCGAGGCAGTAAAAGATATCAAGTTCAACAAATCTCTGTTTTGGGTCCAAATCCACGGACTGTCTACTATGTGTCAAACGAAGGCAGTGGGTTTGAGTATCGGAGAAACTTTAGGCGGAGTGGAGAGAGTGGATGCAAATGAGAAAGAGTTCTGCCTTGGGAATTTTATACAAATAAGAGTGCTCATAGATATCTCAATGTCGTTATGCCGAGGTCGGAATGTCCGTCTAGGCGAGCAAGGCCTGAAATGGGTGGATTTCAAATACGAGAGGCTTCCGATTTTTTGCTATTTGTGTGGGAGGGTTGATCATGATGAACGGGATTGTTTACAAGGGCTTCGAAGTAAGGAAATACTAAGGCCAGAGGAGAAACAGTTTGGCCCATGGCTTCGTGCGACACAGGAAAAACTCTAAAAACCGCTGACAATTACAACGGCGAGAAATGAAACTATGAAGGTCAGGGAAGCTGAAACTGAGTTAGGGGAGCATAGAGTGGTGGGTTTTGCAGAGTGCATGACGGTTTCTGACAATCCTAGAGCGGACCAACCAGGTAGGATGGAGAGGAGGGTGGAGGCGAGGGCTGACGTGGGAAGCGTCTATACTACGTCAAGTCACATCCAAGTCAATATCTCGAAAATCCCGCTGATTTCAAATTTTGAGCAGCAGCTGCAGGATATCGATGCAGCAATCTCGGGAGAAGTTCCTGACGTAAACACCGAACCAGGTAAGGAAGGAAACATGGAGAAGGAGGAAATCTCGTTAATCGGGAACGCTGACAGGTTGGAAACTAAAGAAGAGCCCCATGCAAATGGGCTTGCCACTGAAGCCCAATCTCAAAATTTAAATCTTAGGCCCCAGGGTCAAATTATGAAGAATGAGCATCAACTAGGTAACGTTTTGGGCTTATCTCAACCTAGTATTAATTTTACAATGGGGCCTATCTCTCCAAAACAACCGAAGCCCCACAAAACAAAAATGATCACTGGTGGGCGCCAAAGGAAAAATAAAGAAAACAGAGGTTACATTGGGAAGAATATGGACCTGGGTAAGGAATGCATGAAAACTCAGGGAGAGAACGAAGGGGTTGAGATGTTGATGGACGTTGATCATGTCGAGGTGTGAACAAAAAGGAGGCTCCAGACACCTTTGCATGAGTTGGTAAACTGTGATGACAATGGAAAGAAGGCAAAAACAGAGGGTGAAGTCAGGGAGTTTGGAAAGCTTTTAGCACACCACTTCGGATCGGCGGAGGCTATTAACCAGCCCTGCCGGGCGCAATGAGTGCCATCAGTTAGAACTGTAGGGGGCTTGGGAACCCCCTAACAGTTAAAGCCCTCCAAAAAGTGGTTTTGGAGAAAGATCCCACCTTAGTTTTCTTAATGGAAACTAACTTGAATGTCTTTGAGATGGACGGAATAAAAAGGAAACTTGAAAGGCAGCAAGGCCTGGTGGTCCCTAGTGTTCAACATGGTGGAGGCTTGGCCCTATTGTGGAAAAACTCAATGAAGGTGGATGTTTTGACTTACTCTCCAAGGCATATAGACGCAATTGTTACTGAAGAACAGGGGAGAAAGATATGGCGTTTTACCGGTTTCTATGGGCATCCGGAGATCGAAAAAAGGGAAGATTCCTGGAATCTATTGGAATGTTTAAGTCACAGAAGCAATTTGCCGTGGGTTTGCATGGGGGATTTCAATGAGATTATGTATCCTAGTGAGAAGGATGGGGGTGGGGTAAGGCCGGATGGCCAGATGAGGAGCTTCCGTGAGGCAATTAATAGGTGTCACTTGAGGGACATGGGCTATGTGGGCTCGGATTATACCTAGAGCAGAAGATTGGGAAGACGTGGCTGGATTCGTGAAAAACTGGACAGAGCCTTGGTGTCCACAGACTGGGCTAGGATGTTTCCTTCAGTGAAGCTTTTCCATATGTCTAACTCGACCTCGAATCATAGTATTTTGGTGTTAAAGGATGCTAGGTCTCCCAGAAAGCAATGGCATCGATCAAAACTATTTTGTTTTGAGTCCATGTGGCTCGAGGATGAGCGGTGCAATACTGTGGTGAAGGAAGCATGGGTAGAAGGGCAAAACAGGGGCTCGGGTTGGCATCTGAAGGCATGTTTGGAGGAGTGCCAAAGGTCACTAGAATCTTGGAATAAGCATTCTTTTGGCCATGTGGGAAAGCAAATAGGGGTACTCCAAAATAAAATCCAGGTTCTCAAATCCTTGAACGGCAGTGCAATGGACCTAGAATCAATCCATGAATTGAAAATGGAGTTGAACAAGTGGCTTGGTATTGAAGAGAAAATGTGGCATTAGAGGAGTCGAAATAGCTGGTTAAAAGATGGAGACAAGAACACTTCTTTTTTCCATACGAAAGCCTCGAACCGGTATCAGCGGAACACTATCACTAGGGTCATTGACTCAAACAATGTTTGGCAGGAGGATGCTGATCAGATTGGTCAAACTTTTGTTGATTATTTTGAGCAACTGTTCTCTACTTCATGGCCAAGGGTGGAGCCAGAACTGATTGATGATGTGCACTCAAAAGTCACTGATCGTGTGAACTCTTTCCTCACCAAAGATTTTCAGGCAGCGGAGGTGGAAAAAGCTCTAAAGCAAATGCATCCATTAACGGCCCCCGGCCCGGACGGTATGCCTCCTTTATTTTATCACCATTTCTGGCCTACTGTTAAATCCATTGTCATTCACATAGCACTTACTTTTCTAAATCATGGTAGGGCTCCCCCAAAATTCCATGACACTCATATTGTACTTATTCCTAAAATAAAGAACCCGGAAAAGGTTACTGATTTTAGGCCAATTTCTTTATGTAATGTGGCTTATAAAATTGCGTCTAAGGTGGTTGCAAACAGGATGAAAGTAGTGATGTAGGATATAATCAGTGAGAATCAAAGTGCTTTTGTGGCGGAACGCCTCATCATTGACAATGTTTTGGTAGCTCATGAGGTGATGAACCATATCAATAAAAGAAGAAAGGGCAAATGTGGTGAAATGGCAGTAAAGTTAGACATAAGCAAGGCATACGATCGTGTCGAATGGGAGTGTTTGCAATAGATCATGAGGAAGCTAGGTATTCATGAGAAATGGATTAGCATTGTGATGCGATGTGTGTCTTCAATGAAGTATGCTATCCGGATTAATGGTCAACCTTACAGCCAAATCCGGCCAACCCGAGGGCTTAGGCAAGGTGACCCATTATCGCCTATTATCGCCTTACCTTTTCATCATCTGTGCTGAGGGTTTGTCTGCCCTTCTCCACCGCGCTACCCAAAGGAAAACCATTAGGGGTGTGGCTGCTTCAGCTAGAGGGCCTAGAATTTCCCACCTATTTTTTGCTGATGATAGTTTGGTGTTTGGAAGAGCATCTGTGAGTGAAGCTACAGAAATCCAAAGGATCCTCAAAGTCTATGAACTTTCCTCGGGTCAATAACTAAATTGCAGTAAAACCTCCCTATATTTCAGCCCAAATACGAATGTGGGAATAAAGGAGCATGTGAAATCCATGTTTGGTGCCCAGGTAATCAAACCTCACGAATCCTATCTCGGTCTGTCGTCTCTAGTGGGGAGGTCAAAGAATAATTCTTTCGCTCAACTCAAGAAAAAGGTGGCAAGCAAAGTATCGGGTTGGAAGGAAAAATTGCTCACACAGGCAGGGAAGGAGATCCTGATTAAATCAGTAGCCTAAGCCGTGCCTGCCTACTCGATGAGTTGTTTTCTACTTCCTAGTAAATTATGTGAGGAGCTTACCGGAATGATTAGACAGTTCTGGTGGGGACATATGAAAAATGAGAAAAAACTAGCTTGGCTGAGTTGGGACAAGATATGCATGCCGAAGGAAAAAGGAGGTTTGGGCTTTTGAGATTTAAAAAGTTTCAACCTTGCTCTGTTGGCTAAGCAGGGGTGGCGGCTGCAAACAAACTCCATGATCGGTGCAAAACTGCAAGTGCACAGTATCGTAGTTTTATAGTAAAGTGATGAGAAGAGTATCGCCCTCAGGGATTGGTCACTTACTTTTGACAAATACCAAAATTATGCTAATCTCGATTTTACCTAGAGAAGTCACTAAGGTTGTTGTAATTGGAATTTAAAATAAAATCAAATTAAAGAAAGTACGCAGAGGAAAAGAACAATAATGCTCAAAAATCAAATTAATGAGAAGAAAACTTCTAGGAAATCGATTTCACCTAATCCTTCACTATGCTTTACTCATTTAGCTAATTGAATTTAATTCTCTCTGTTTGTTAGCAATCTCCAAAAAAACATCCAAAAGCCTCTTTCGACAATCAATTGGAAACATTCTTGTTCATCAATTTACACAAGAGTATGCAATTTAATAAAGCAAGAAAGCATTAAGACCAATGATTTTAATACTACACAGGTTCATACAAGTCTTTCGATCTCTATATTTACCTATGCTGAAATATTCAAGATCTATCCTATAATTCCCTCTTTCGACAGCAAATCACAAGATTAAAATCATCTAATTAATGGCTGGTTAATTAGAAGCAATAAACTCAGAATAAATCAGACAAATATGAAAAGAATTAATTCAAATTAACATAGAAAAGCAAGCATAGTTTGGAACTAGATTACATCGTTTTCCTAGAATAAAGAAAATTTAGTTCATGCTAAAAATTAAATTCAACATAAACGAATTCACCATAATTTTTCTGAGAAGATTTGAAGGGAAAATAAATGCAAAAAATCTGCTTCAGCCTCTCTTTCAGCGTCAGCCTCTGTTTCAGCGTTTTTCCTCTATTTCAGCCCCTCTGTTTCAGTTTCAGCCTTCAGCGTTTTTTTTTTCTGCCTTTTCTTCTTTCAGTTTCGGTGCTTTCTGTCCAGCAAAGAACGTATTTTCCTCTTCTCAGTTCAGTGCCTCTTTTTCAGTTCAGCCCTCTTTTATTTCTTCAGTTCAGCCCTCTCTTTTTTCAGACGTGTTGCCCTTTTTCTGCTTCAGACGTGGTGCTCTTTTCAGCCCAAAAACGTCCTCCTTTCAGCCCAAAATCAGTTCCTCTTTTCAGCCCAATATTTTCTCTTTTCAGCCCAAAAACGTTGCTCCTTTTTCAACCCAAAACGTTCCTCTCTAGCTGCTTCAGCTCTCTTTTTATTTGGGTAAATCTTCTTTTCCTTCAAATCTGCAATGAAATTTAAATAACAATAATGAAGTCTAAAATCAACAAAAATAAATAAAATTAGAGTAAAGTTTAAAGTTGAGAAGTGATAAATTATGCCAAATTATGCAAGTCATCACTCCACTTCGCTATTTAGCCAAGTATTCAAAGCTAAATATTTCCCTAGGTGCAATTTTGTCAAGGCAGAGTTAGGCCTGAGGCCTTCGTATGCTTGGAGAAGCCTAATGGCGGCTCAAGGGGTTGTCCGAAGGGGTCTGAGGTGGCAAGTGGGGAACGGTTCTAGAGTCCGTGTATGGCATGACAAGTGGGTTCCCAGGCCATGTTTGTATAAGGTGTTAATGCCTGTGAAACCAAATGTGGAAAATGCTCTGGTTTGTGAACTTATAAACAGAGCATCTGGTGAATGGACGTGGAAAAGCTCAATAGCTGGTTTCAACCCGAGGACAAGGAGACAATCTTGAGCATTCCTCTAAGCACAAACGACACCAATGATAGATTAGTTTGGGCAGAAAATCGAAGTGGCAAATTCACTGTAAAAAACGCATATGCGCTGGCTTTTGAGGAGAAGCAAAACTCAGCCACGGGGGATTGCTCCAACGGCTTGGCTCGCAGAAAGATATGGAAAGCCTTATGGCAACTAAACGTTCCTCAGAAAATTAAACACTTCGCATGGAGAGCGGGTCAGGACATTCTCGCCACAAAAATGAACCTGGCAAAACGAAAAATCGCACCAAGCGGTATGTGCGAGTTGTGCGGAAAGGAGGATGAGACGATCAGTCATTTGCTTTGGTTCTGTGATCACGCCAAAGGGGTTTGGACGTCTAGTAAATCAGTGTTTCCTTTTGAAATCTCCCCGAGTTGGAGTTTCTTGGATGTGGTGGAAAATTTTCTAAGGTGGGTTAATATCAGTCCGGGGCTGCTTGAGAACGTCATCACGGTCTGTTGGGGTATTTGGAAGAATAGAAATATGCTCCGTGTGGGTGGCAAAGGACAGGCAGGCCGCACCATATTAAGGGGTGCCATGCACTTGGTAGTTGAGTTTTATGCAGCAAATGAATCAAAACATGAAAATCGGGCTGAAGCGACTCCGATGGTGGTTTGGAAGCCTCCAAGCAGTGGTCACTACAAAGTAAACACTGATGGTGCTGTCTTCTCAAATAGAAAACAAGCTGGTGCAGGTGTAATTATAAGAGACGACATGGGGGAGGTGATTGCTGCGCTAAGCAAGAAATGGAATTATCCTCTGGGTGCAATTGAAGCCGAAGCAAAAGCCTTGGAAGCTGGTATAAACTTTACGAAGGACGTGGGGGTTAGAGATGTTGAGTTTGAGACTGACTCGCTTGAGGTCTATAATGCAGTTCAAGGGCTGGCATCTCCGCCGGTTTCAGTGGCAAATGTGTTAGCGGGGCTCTTGAACCAAGTTGCGTCCTTTAGACAATGAAAATTTTCTCATACCAAAAGGCAAGGAAATGTCCCTGCCCATGTGTTGGCTCAACACGCAAAAGATGTTGTGGACTATGTAGCCTGGTTTGAGGAGTGTCCTAGCATCTTAGAGCACGTGTGTGCTTAGGACAGACTTGTATTTGGCCACTCTATTTGTTAATAAAAGTTCAATATTTCCCCTAAAAAAAAAAAATCAGATGGGTCCACTCCCTATTTTGGTACTTAGCAATACGTGCACACTCACTCATTGATCAAATCAGATGGGTCCACACCCTATTTTGGTATTTAGCAATACATGCACATGTTAGTGTGTGACCTTACCCATCGTTTTAGTATTAAAAAACAAAAGCAAAAATAATAATAATTAAGGAGTAATATGACTAACCAGATAATGCCCTAAGGAGAAATAGTGAGACATGAAAATGTTGTGAATCATTAAATGAAATGCACTGTTTTATTATTACCAAAATAAAAGAACTGAAATTGACAAAGCATTTGTAAGAGAGAGAAATAAAAGAATTTGAGGAGCCGCCAACATCATTATGCTGGCCTCTCACCACCATCAAGTTGCAGAAATCCCTACAGGTGTGTGTATATATATATATATATATATTATTGCTCTTTACGATGAACTTGTTACTAACAAAGTTCTTTAACAATTATGTTATAATAATATATACACAACATTTTCTGAAACCATCTTATATAAAATATTACAATATTATCCGTGCATCGCACGGCCAACTTACTAGTTTTCTCTAATAACAAGATTAATCTACATTTTGATTTTGAATACCTAAAAAAGTGTGTGCGTTACCAATCATATGCAACACGAATAAAAATTGAGAAAAGTCACACAACTATGAGCTAACAAGGCGGAAGACCGTATGGGTTGCTCGCTGGTTGAGCTCTTCTCTCTCGAAGATTTCTTTCTAGTCGTGGCATTGTAGTCCCTTCCTCAAAAGGTGAATATGTTCCTTGTAGTAACCCTGTTACTACAAGGCTAGTGGGTTCTTCTTGTAGGGGCTTGGTAAACACTGCGTGTGTGTCCTGGGTCTTTATAGGTATGGAAGAGTTATCAAAACACTGGAGCTCCCTATCCCTCTCAGAGAGAGAGGGCTCTGGTTTACGCCTGAGAAGTGATCAGGCTATAACTGACCATGGAATCGTAGCAAGATTTCTAACGAAACGTCCTATTAACATAGACGCCATTGCCAACACCTTCACACCCCTGTGGAGGTCAAAGGCGGGCTTTAAGATCAAGTGCATCAGCGACCATATGGTTCTTTTCTCGTTTGACTCTAAAGCCGAAGTTGATCGTATTCTCTCCTTGGAGCCCTGGAGCTTCGACAAGCATATCATGGTGCTCTCTCGGTATGACAGGGACACCTCAATCAAAGCCAATGACCTTACAAAGGTTCCTTTTTGGGTCCAAGTTCATGAAATCCCACTCCGATTTAGACACAAGATTATCGCGGAACAGATCTGCAAACCAATAGGAACGATCTTACAACCCAATGATGATGCGGACTGCGATGGTGGAAGCTTTATTCGAGTTCGTGTGGTGTTGGACATCACCCAGCCCATTACCAGAGGCCGGCTGATAACCTTGGACGATGGTATGACCCACTGGGTCTCATTTAAGTACGAAAGGCTCCCAAACCTTTGTTACTGGTGCGGCTGCCTTTCGCACGACGATAGAGATTGCGAGACCTGGATTGAGAGCGAGGGCAGTCTTAAACCCGAAGACCAACAATTCGGGTCGTGGCTCAGAGCTTCTCCCCTCAACACAACGAGAAAGAAGGTTGTCGCGGTTCCTGGCTTCTTCGCAAAGAAAAAACAGAGCTGCGCCACTCCCTCTACACCGTCCACAACCACCACCACGCCATCAGCGGAGTTCTAAGCCACCTCACATCCCATCTCTCCTCCCCCGAGAACATCTGTCATGAACTCCGAGAATCTTGGGAGCGCCCCTGCCAGTGCCTCGGGGTCCACTCTCCAAGGTATTTTGAAAAAAGCCAACGAGGTTTCAGTGCCTTTTTCCTCGGACCACGAAGACTTCGAGAAGACGCTTCAAGATTTGGATAATGAAATTCTTTGGTTTGTTAAGGTGAATGACTAATCCATGGGCCCAAATGACACTCTACCCAACACTAATCAGGCCAACCCAGCCCAATCTGCTGTTCTCTCAAGCCCACCCCGTGTGCCCACTCTAAATCAGGCCACGAAGCCCACCCCTCTAAGAGACAGCTCAAACATGGCTTTGGCTCAAAACAAACTCAAGGCCCTTCTAGAAGGTAAATGGCTGAGAATTCAAAGACCCTCCCTCAGTAACGATAGTCATATCTCTGAAGTGGTGTTAGGTAAACGCATTCTCCTCATTTCTCTTGACTCTCCCATCCCTTACAAACGTAGAGCCCTTCTAAGTGCGGTGCAAAATAAAAATAACCCTCCATCGGCGGCGGCTGATCTTCAGCCCCGCTAGGGGAGATGAGTTGGCTATGCTGGAACGTGCGTGGGCTTGGGAACCTGCGCACACTCCGAGAGCTCGAGGTAGTCACTCGGGCACAAGATCCCGCTGCCCTGTTCCTGGCCGAAACGTGGGCAGAAGAGGCTAGGCTACGTCGTTTTTGTTCTGATTTAAGGTTTGATCACTGCTGGGTTGGTCCAAGTGCGGGGAAAACGGGCTGTTTAGTCTTACTTTGGAAGAACTCTGTTCATGTGGAAGTGGTCTCGTCTTCTCCGAATCACATTGATGCTTTAGTTGGTTTGGATCCTGGTGGAAAATGGAGATTCACGGGGGTGTACGGCTTTCCGGACTTGGCCAGGAAACATGAAACTTGGTCCCTTCTCCGCAGCCTTCTCCATCGGTACTCTCTCCCTTGGTTGTGCGCCGGGGATTTTAACGAGATTCTGTGGTCTCACGAGAAACTAGGCCTTAGTCCCAAGCAAGAGTGGATGATGAAGGACTTCCGTGAGGTCCTAGACGAATGCGGCTTGATGGACCTCGGTTTTATTGGGGACAAGTTTACTTGGAGGGGCAAGAGGGCGGGTGGGCTGGTCCTAGAAAGACTTGATAGGGCGGTTGCCACCAATGGCTGGTTTGTGCGCTTTCCGGGATCCAAAGTGCAACACCTTCTCACCCACTCCTCTGACCATAAGGCTATTCTTATCAAACTGGAAGGTATTTTTCCGCGTCCTAACCGCTCCTTCAAATTTGAGCAAATGTGGCTCACAGAGGCTGGGTGTAGTGTTACGGTGAATAAGGCGTGGGGGTCAACTTCCCTGTCTACCACTATGCCCCAGATTGTTGGAAAGATCATAGTTTGTGGAGAAAAACTCACAACATGGAGTCAACAGTGTTTTGGAAGCATTAAGCGCCAAATCGAAAAGAAAGGTAAACTTCTTGCCAAAGCCGAGATTGATGCAGCCTATGGAAAAGTAGATTACGAGCTGGTTAAATCCCTAAGAGCAGAGGTTAATGATCTTCTTGATAAGGAAAGCAAAATGTGGCAACAAAGAGCTAGAGCCCTGTTCCTTAAGTGTGGGGATAGAAACACGAGCTTCTTTCACAGTAAAGCCTCCCATAGATTTCGTAGAAACCGAATTTCTGGGTTGCGAAACTCCGATAACGTGCGGTGTACTGATGACAACTTGGTCAGGGATATTGCGTGTGAGTACTATCAGTCCCTTTTTACCTCTTCCCAGCCTCTGGACTTCTTTGCGATCATTGAGGCAATCAAGCCGACGGTAACTGAGGATATGAATGCTCGGATTCTCAGGCCTTTCCTTCGAGAAGAGGTGGAAGAGGTGATCAAACAGATGGAACCCATTACTGCCCCGGGCCCTGATGGTATGTCCCCCTTATTTTTTCAATCCTTTTGGTCATTAATTGGTGAAGATATTAGCTTTACTGTGCTTGATTGTTTGAATTGCTGCAAGATTCTTAAGGAAATTAACAGTACCAATATCACCCTGATTCCCAAGGTCAAATCTCCTGAGCATATTACTGACTTTAGGCCGATCAGCCTCTGTAATGTGGTCTACAAAATCGTCTCTAAAGTTCTGGCAATTAGGCTTAGAGAAGTTCTTCCCGTGGTAATATCCGAGAATCAGAGCGCCTTTCAGGCTGGGAGGGTCATTACTGACAATATCCTGATGGCTTTCGAGACACTTCACTATATGAAACATCACCAATCTGGCAAATCGGGCTTCATGACCCTGAAGCTCAACATGAGCAAGGCCTACGATCGAGTGGAATGGGCTTACCTTGAGGCTGTTATGAAGAGAATGGGGTTTGCAGGTAGGTGGGTTGAGCTTATCATGGAATGCATTTCAATGGTCAATTACTCAATCCTTATAAATGGGGAACCTTCACCAATCATCCACCCCTCCAGGGGTCTCCGCCAAGGGGACCCTTTGTCTCCCTATTTATTCCTATTATGCTCGGAGCGTCTTCACAGCGTTTTACACCAGGCGGCTGAGTCCAAGCAAATCTGGGGTGTGTCCATTTGCAAAAGGGGCCCCCGGCTGATCCACCTATTTTTTGCGGATGACTGCCTGGTCTTTTGTCATGCCTCCCTTGCTGACTGCCAAAAAATTCAAGCTCTACTAGATGGTTACGAGAAGGCCTCTGGTCAGCAGCTGAATCGCAACAAAACGGGCCTTTTCTTCAGCAAATCAACCCCTCCCACCATCCTTGATCAAATCAAAGGGGCTCTGGGTGTCCAAGAAATCAAACAGTATGAAAAATACCTCGGCCTCCCCTCACTTGTTGGCAGAAATAAGAAGGCTAGTCTCCTTTACATCAAAGACAAGGTCGAGGCCAAACTTCAAGGATGGAAAGAACAACTCCTTTCCCAAGCGGGGCGTGAAATCCTCCTCAAAGCAGTTATTCAGGCGATCCCCACATTTGCTATGAGCTGTTTTAAGCTCCTGGTTTCACTTTGCAATGATATTGAAGCTTTGATTAGGAAATTTTGGTGGGGTCAGAGGGGGAACCAAAGAAAGGTCCATTGGATCAAATGGAGCGCCCTTTGCCACCTAAAAAGCTTAGGTGGTATGGGCTTCAAAGATCTTCAGAATTTTAACGATGCCATGCTTGCAAAACAGGTGTGGCGGCTGATGGATAACAAGTCCTCCTTGTTTTATAGGTTCTTTGAAGCCAAATTCTTTCCTAACGGCTCCATCCTTGATGCCAAAGAGGGCAATGGCTCCTTTGCCTGGAAGAGCATCTTGAAGGGCAGGGAGGTGATCAAGTCTGGCGCCCAATGGAGAGTGGGAAATGGGGCCCTAATCCGGATTTATCACGATAATTGGCTTCCGGATCCTTATAATAAACGGGTGGTGTCTCCGAGGGATTTTCTTGGCTATGATGCCCATGTTTCTATGCTAATTGATAGGGATCAAAATTGTTGGATGAAGGATACCATAGACAATACCTTCTTGCCTCATGAAGCGGCCTTGATCCTTTCAATCCCTCTCAGCATTAGGGAGTGTGAGGATCAGATTTTTTGGTCATATTCTCCAGACGGGGCATGCTCAGTCAGGTCCGGGTACAGAAGGCTCATGGAGTGTGAGTTGGACAGGATTCCCTCTTCTTCGGATTTGATTCCAACCAAGAGGCTTTGGAAGGGAGTTTGGAGCTTAAACGTTCCAAACAGGGTAAAAACAGTTTTGTGGAGAGCTGGTTCGGATTCACTGCCTTCAAAAACGAATCTTAAAAAAAGGAAAATTGTAATTGACGACCTTTGCCCGGGGTGCAAGAATTCGAGCGAGTCCACTTTTCATGCTTTGTGGTCTTGTTCTTTGCTCTCCTCAGTTTGGGATGTCAAGTTTGCTTGGTTGAAAAAGTTAACCAGAGGGTGCAGGTCAATGTTGGATATCATTCAAGCTTGTCAGGAGCATAGTAACCTTCTGGATTTGCTGGCCATGACTATGTCGTTACTTTGGACTCGCAGGAACAAACTCCGGGTTGGTGATTGCGTGGTCCCCCTGAAGAATATAAATGCATTGGCCGTGGATTCACTTCTGGAGTTTCAGAGAGCTCTGGCGCACTCTCCCCCAGCTATGAAACCAGAAAGTGCTTCCAGTTGGTCTCCTCCTCCTTTGGGCTGGGTGAAAGTCAATTATGACGGGGCAACATTCAAAGAAAAGAAGTTAGCCAGTTTGGGCGGTATTATATGTAATGACAGAGGTCTAGTCTTGGCAGCCTTTACACAAACAATTCCACTGCCTACATCTGTAGAGATGGTGGAAGTGCTGGCTGCTCGAAGTGCTGTTGGTCTTGTGCTTGATCTGTGCCTCAGCCAAGTTCAAGTCGAAGGTGATTCGGAGATTATTTGCAAGGCTCTTTCTAAAGGTGGTATGTCCTCCTCAAGTTTCGGGCACATCATCCAGGACACCATATCAATGTCCTCGAACTTTCACAAAGTTTCCTTTTGTCACTCGCGGCAGCTTGGAAATAGAGTAGCACACTGTTTAGCTAGAGCAGCCTGTAATTATCCTTCCTTTCAAGTCTGGATGGAGGAGACTCCTCCTGAGATTGTATCAGTGTACTCAGATGAAATTACTTAATGAATTGCCTCTTCCCCCCTATTCTGGGGTGGTTTCTCAAAAAAAAAAAACTATGAGCTAACAAGCGAGTGTGTAAGTTGTGACTGCAATCTGGATTTTGTGCGATTCGTAAAATCCGGATTCCAAACCTCTTTCTAGCATTTTAAATCAAACAATTAATGATCCCATTGGTTCTGTTGCCACTAACAAACAACACCTGAGAGATTAAAATAATAATAATGATAATAATTATAGAAAAAAAAAAAAAAATCAAAAGACATTATGACTAACAAACAACAAAATTCAAAGTGTCACATTGACAATTTTTGAGTACTCATTCCACAATATTTGTGTTCGTTTATATGAATTCCCCAATGTCTGAGATAAATGCCATAACTTCCAATACATCATTTGCAATGAAAATGCTATGTAGCAAACAAACCAGATCAACAAATTGGCTGAAATGCCAAGACAATTTTATTAGAAAAGCTGTTAAAATGAATGTTTCAACTGTACACATAATTATAGACACATCATGAAATTTGTAATTGACATTTACAAGATTCTAGTTGCTGGTTCCACTAGAGCCTTTTTGCTTGATGTCATGCAAGGCAGAGAAGTTATAGTAAAAGTAGTACCTAAAAAGAAAAAGATATACTGTTGACTACAAGAAGAAAATCTCTTAAATCTCTACTAGGCCTCTACTTGTACACAAGATACTGCTTTAATGGAGATGTACATATCTGAAAGGGTATGAAAGGTCTAAACAATCATTGCGATGATCCACCACCATTGTTATAGATTTATAAGACTACTTAATAGCTCAGCCTCGGATAATAAAATAGTGGCAATGACCACATTTAATTTTCTGATGTGAAAAACTTAGGAATTGCAGTTTTGCAACCATTTTGATTTGTAGGCTTCTGCCCTTTTAGGATCAATGATCTCTAAAGCAGCAATGACACACTTGTGGTACGAGAAATCTTCAGTTGTCCCGTCATTTCGTTCCACTTCAAAGCAGCGTGTATTCTGATACTTAGGGTGACAAACAACCTGTAAAAGATGGAGAGGAAAGAACCATTATGAAGCTGTCCAAGGAAAAAATCCCACATAATCAAATCATATATTATTAATAGTGACCCTTTGATTAGCAAGTTGTTTAGCAACAAATAAACCATATTTTCAATCTTAAATGATATGCAACTCAGCTGTATTCATTTCTATACAAAATTACAGTTTGGCAGGAAATTAAAGGTTTTTTTTCACATACAATTCAAATGGTTCAGGCTTTCTATTTTTCCTTTTTTAACTAATAAATTGTAGAAAACACTACTTTGGGTTCTATAATTCTGTTCAAACATAAGAAAGAAGCATTGTCATTATGATAGCAATGAACCTTGCTAACATGGAAAAATTGGAATTTCTTGGGTTTTCCTTTTTTTTTTTTTTTTTTTTTTGGGGGTGGGGAGTGCGGGTGGGTATGAAAGAGGATCTTACTGACAAGCCACTGCAATGTATAATAATGAAAAAAAAAAGCTTTCCGAGTATTATTTTCCATGAAAATGGTCCCCCTTTACAATTGATCAAACTGCAAATAATTGTATATGTAAACTAAGGCAAGTCATCATTGAAATTATTTATGGAATATGAATAATAAAATATAAGTAGGCATATATATATGTGTGTGTGTGTGTGTTTAGAAAATTTTGACCAGCATATTACAATTTTTCCATAATAAGAAACCCTTATATAAAAAACTTTGTAACTCATAATTCTTGGATCATGTCAGTTACAAGTACTGATTCCATACTTTTATATCTATGCACAATGAAAATAAGTTGAAAAACAAAATAAGTGTACTCTTCATATAGCTAAGCACAAGTTCCTAGCAGAGTATTGCCTTTAATTTTTTTACACAACACAATCAATGATCATGCAATTATGTTTATTGTATAACTTGAACACCCAACACTATTGAAAAATATTTAATATTTACCTGTAATAATTTCTCTTACTGACATATAAACAAACATAATTTTTTTTTTCTTATTCTTCTTATAGATAAATACAATCAACAGTGATGTTCACCAAACCGCAAAAACCACACTAAAATTACTTGCAAAATGGCTTAACCACACCGCACTGCACCACAAATAATAGTGCATCGCACTGTATCGCATGATGCAGTGCAATTTGCGGTTTTATAATAAAAAAACCACACAAACAGCACAGCACCCTTACTATATATTAATATATATATTTAATATTAAATATATTATTAATAGTTTAATAACCCTATTTAAAAAAAAAAATTAATAACTCTAGCAAGTGTTTGCTCAAGATAACTCTAGCAAGTGTTGATTAGGAAAGCCTGCTCAAAATAAAGAAAAAATTGCTCAATAGTTTAAAACTTGGCCCAAAACAAAGGGAAAAATTAACTTTGGGCTGGGTAGGAAAACCACGAAATTTGAAAAATATACCAACTTCAAACCATATCTTATACGCTTCATTGCATATGTGATCGCAAAAATGAGGTGCGGTGTAGTTGTGGTTTTGGCTAAATTCTAAACCGCATCGCACATATGATCACAAAAATGAGGTGTAGTGCAGTTATGATTTTGACTAAACTACACCGCAAAACGCAATGCTAAAAATGACCTAAATCCACACCGCACCGCGAACACCCTTAGTTAACACACTACCATGCCCAGTTCTCCACCCCTTATCTATAGGAGGAGATGCCTTTTATCCAAGGACCAACTTTCAAAAGAAGCAATTAATAATCCAAACATAAGGTTTAAAACCAACTTATTTCCTTTTTCTTCCTCATAAAATTTTATATACCTTTATGGCATGTACGTCTTTAGCTCCAATTCCAAACTTTTCTTCTCTTCGAGGATGAAAATATAAGGCCGTCATCAAAATTGACTTGTCTTGGTCATTTACCATTTGATTAATTGGATACCTACAACCAAAAAAGTATAACTATTTAAGGAACTCCCACCCATTTTAATGAAAGAAAAAATTATATAAACACACAGAACTTAAGCTATGAAGACAAGGAGCACTACAAAAATGAGAGTAAGCATGTCAATCATTCAAAGAAGTAATCATATTAATGATGAAAAGCAAAGCACTAAAAATCATACAATTTATAATTAAAATCAGGTGTGACCCTTACACATGCAAGACGGTAGACCTATACGTGCGCATATTAACATTCAAATAGAAAACTCGCTACCACAATATCTGCTAATGCCACCAATATCTAAGACAATCAGTCAAATTTCAAATAGAGAACTTCTTGGGGGTGGTGCAGCACTTTTTTTTGGAGGGTAAGCTATGTACCTAGTGAGCCTCCACCTTCTATATCCAAGGTGAGAGGTGCTATTTTGAGGTAAGCTCATTGGAGTAGCATATTCTTAGTCACCCAAACAATTTTTTTTTTTTATTATTATTTTTTTTTTATAAATTTTCTATAGGAAAAGGCGGTAATCATAAACAAGTTAATTGTGCTACAGAAGAATGTTTGTTCAACTTGCATGTTGGCAAGGAAAGTTTGATCTTTATATTTGAGATTATTGTATGATTCAATTACTTCCTTAGGCAGTGTCCATTCCTAGTCCTTTTCTTGATAATTTAGTTCTAAATTTCAGAATCCAATGCTTTATGAGTAGTTTTAATAAACTCCCAGCATATATTTGAACATTCTCTTGTTTCTAATAAATTTATTCTTACTTAAAATATGTGTATATGTATATATATATTTATGGGTAATTAAAAAAACACTATTGAACTATTTTCCAACAACACAAAAGAGGGAACATTTGAAAGAAACCCATGACAATATTACTCGACTTATTAATCATATATTATTTTCATTATTTCATATATTATTTTAGTAGACTCACGCAATGCATGAGAATATATAATTAGTTTGTAATGTGGTATAATAAAGAAGTTGTTCTTTGAAATTTGTTAAAGATAATTTATTCTCTTTAAAACTTTTTGAATAAAAGTAATTTCCATTTCTTTGTTTCTATAAATATATCATTTTATTATTTTGAGCCCAAAACTAAAAAAGGAAACCTAAAAAAAAAAAAAAATCAATTTAAGGCCCAATTAGTCTGAAATGGACTGAATACATCAAAGTGGATTGAAATAGATCAAATTGAATCAAATGGGACCGAAATGGACTGAATGGACCAAAGTGAAAGGAATGGACCCTAATTGACTTAATTGGACTGAAGTGAACTAAATGGACAGGAGAGGATAGAAATGGACTAATGTGGACCGAAATTGACCAAAA
The DNA here is from genome assembly GCA_023736055.1 of Quercus glauca. NCBI lineage: Eukaryota > Viridiplantae > Streptophyta > Magnoliopsida > Fagales > Fagaceae > Quercus > Quercus glauca. The sequence goes on from CM043319.1 coordinate 79,119,314, forward strand.
TGTTGATGTGATTCAAAATGAGCATAACAACAATAAATGTTGCGCTTCCGCTTTTAGATATTATATAGATTTGTAAGACTTACGTGTACTATGCAGAAAGTTTGTACTAACTACAATATCGCTAAAAGTAAGTAGGAATTTGTTTATAATGTTGCTGATGTGATATTAATCAATCATGTTACATTGTAAATTTTTTAGTTAGTAAACAATATCATTTCAATATTCTTTTTACTATTAAAAAATTAAATGAAAACATTCAAAGATGCATAATTTAAAAGATCTTATTGTTTGATTAATATTAATTTGAAAAAAAAAAAAGCTTAAATGACTTCACGTACTAACAGATTTGGACGAAATAAATAAATTAACTCATTTAATGATTTATTAAATAGATATTGATTGATATTGATTACATAGATAGATATAGATGTAGATTATTTGCTAATGCTTTTTGCTGAGGGTAAGAACTAAGAACCAGTCCCAAAGAATGTCAGGTACTTGAATCATTATATAAAAATCACTAATGTGATATAAATATGATTTTTTCTACATGGTTATGCTATAAGTTGAAAAGAAAGAAACAATATTCTTGTTTAGAGTCCCATAGAGCAAGGAAAGAATGAATAATGATGAGTGAGAAATTAGTAAAAAAAGATGACTAAAATATTTATAAGAAACCAATTAGAGTAACATGACAGAATACAATGCAATGGACATAATTAAAAGAGAGGAGAATCATTGGAGGTATTGACTTACTTGTGCAATATCTGCTTCAACGCATGGGACAGATTCATAATATCATTTGGTGTCCAAACCCTTTTTAATACAGAATTATTTTTGCTTTCTAACTTTTTAAGGCCTTCCATTGCAAGACTGCCATACTTGTAGACAAGCTGAGGACCAGAATTATCAGACATACTGTTGCATTCATGTGTTTCAGTCTTTACATTCTGCTTATCAGATATAGTTTGCCTACCCATCAGGCTATTAAAATCTACAGGCTTCTCAAGCTCAGGCATCTGAGGAACAATAGTCGGGATTGAAATAAATTAGATCATTGAAAGAAAAAAGAAAAATCCAGCTATGAAAAAAATATTTTTTAATGGAAATACGTAGTGAAAATGTAAATTTTCATAGAGCTTGCTCATAAGTAAAAAAAAAAAAAAACTCATAACAAACTACGTTCCATAGAGTTAGTTGAGTATCACTCTGTATATTTGCATATTAAACAAGACTCTGACCAATTTAAGGACAAGGATAAGACAGAAAAATGAAAACTAACAGACATGGATGCTTAGTGAAGTATGTTCTCTCTAAGGACTACTACTCACATCTCAAAGAACCTTAAAGACAATAATTCAGTTTCATTTTAACACAAGTGTTAATAAAATAAATATTCAACAACTTCTCAAATTTCAAGTTTAGTAGATCTCAACAAAGCTTATTAATGCACCAGTCAGAGCTTCTTTACACATCCTTTAGAAAGAAATTGATGGGGTGGATGATTTCCATGGAAATCTTTTAGCATCCTAAAAAAACAATACACAAAAGAAAAGGGAAGGAAAAATAGGAAGACAAACCTATTATCACCACAATGGGGTCTTTACACATTCATATGTTAAGCATATAGTCTTAGGCTGCATTTGGATGGATTTGGATGGATCTTTGAAATTTCAAGACTTTTGCATTATAGGGAGACAATTTACCAAAAGCCTTGTAGCTCCCTGCCCCACTTGCTCTAAAAATTATCAAAAGCATTATAGGGAGACAACATCCACAACTAGAATCCTAATAGCATAATTTATGCCTTAAAATTTTTCTATTCCTAAACTTAGATGAAGGATTATAAAGGAGGGATCCAAATAAACATTTCTTAACTAAAACTTAGCCAAATCCCCTGCATAAATCCCTTCTTGTGCTCACTCAGAATTGAGCTATTTTATTAAAACCCCTGAATTGGTGAAGTTACTGAAGACATTTTATCTGCAAGAAAAATATAATATCTACCTTCCCAGAATATAGAATGTCAAAGTGGCCACCAGTCCCTGTAGAAGGCACATTTCCCCATGCCAATGCATCAAGATTTCCTTTAAGATTATCCACAACTCCAGCCTTAGCAGCATTAAGAAAGCAAGCACCAGGGTTCTGCACAAAAAACAGAAGACAAACAGGATTACATGCCTACAAATAATTTTCATTAAAAGAATCACGGCAATACCAACATAAAGAAAAACACATGTGAGAACTAACAGAAAAGCACGCTTGCATGAAGGGTGATGAGACAGATGCATGTTCTCTTTGTCTAGCAATGCCTCTTGCATTCAAGCCAACAAACTCTCCTGTAGCGGATAGACTATCAGCAACAAGAACCAAATGTTGAGGATGTATGGACTTTCCAACATCAGATATTGCAACTTCTAAACTCTGCAAATGAAAAGACATAGTAGTAGTTAAGAGTAAGTATCAGTTACCTTGAAATTTGAAATGCAAATCCACTCCCCTCCCCCTAGAAACAAAAGAAAAAAACAAATCTTAGGCAACAGAATACACCTCAAGAAAATATTTCCATCCAGCTTCTATTCCAAAGGCCAAAACAATATCATGAACATTATCTGGATGACTGCGCGACCAATCGATCAAATCCGTCATTTGGACACAATCATTTGAAATTAAACTCTCAAGATCTGTTGTATCACTGCCTGCTGACATAGCAACTCTCAAGTAGAGTTCACTAAACGAACCATGATGATGTCTTGATACTTTAGGTTGATCATTCCATAAAATGTCCACTTTCTTTATCTCAGGGAATCCTAAAGAAAATTCAAGAAACGTGAAAATGAGTATAAATAAATACAAAACAAGCATGAATGACATATTCAGCAAAAAATAAATAGAATATGCACAAGTCTATATCTTGAAATGGAATGGCTTAGTAAAAATATAGAGATGCTTTAGTGCGCTACCAACCTTTAACAACTGTTTGAAGAATGAAAGGTATGAAGGATTCTCTAACTGAATCCAATGCTAAAGGAGTCTTGTAAATTTCAGGTATTGCAACAGTGATGCAAAATGCATCATTGTCCTCCTTCTGTGTCTCAACTACAGAACAATCGCTGCCATTTAATCAACCAAGTCAAAAGGGAATATTATGATATTAAACCAAGGTACTTTTGTAAAATCATGGTCATACTTTCATTTTTGTATTAAAGCATGAGTAACATATCAAAAATTAAAAAAATAGTCTTTTCCAAAAGCGGCCAAAAAATAAATCATTACATGCATAGAGAGAGAGAGGCAGAGAGAAAAATAGAGATAAAAGGAACATGAACTTTTGGGATAAAACACTATGAATGGAGAGATTATTTATTTCATTTTTTACCTTATTGATAAGATACACTCACCCAATGGCTTGTAAACCCACAATCTTACCCTCCATCCGCACTTGTGAGAGAGGGAAGTGCCATTTGAGTTAGCAATTACGGACTATTCTTTATCTATATTACTATTTAAGGGACTTCTCCTATTTGGACTAGACATTTTTTTGGTTCCAAAATACCCCTACAACCTCGGTTTAAGTAGAGGCAAAAATATATCTCTAACTCTCTCCTAAAACATTTCCTACAAAATAGAATCACTCTCCCACTAACCACTTTTTCAAAGCAACCATACGTTTACTTTTTTTGGCTAGTTTACAATAAACTTTGTTTGAATTTGAAACAAATTATTAGATTAATTGATGAGAAAACTAATTGAATCATGGAATTAAAGGAGGTGGGGGGGGGGGGGGGGGGGTGCATGTGGCACAACAGATGCAACCACAATTTTGAGACCTGACTTTATGTTTATCTAGATTTCCAAACCTTAACAAATCATAATATGCTGAAAACAGAATGGACTGTACTAAGTGTGTATTACAAATAAACTTTGGAGTACCAGTCAAAATGGATATTGTAAGAGCATAGGATCAAAATTTTCAATTTCAAACATATAAATTGATCTAACAAAGAGAATTATTCAATGAGACGGCTACATCTTCATTCCATGATTGATTACTACATTTGGGATGCAGGAGTCACATCAAGTTAATATGACTATCCACTAGGCATGTTGTTTAAAGATGCTTTCTGCTAGCATCTATAGTTGGCACATTAATATTATATTCAGCCTAATTATTACCATATGCTTTACATGTAAAAATGTCGACTATGCAGCATATAGTTTTAAAAAAAAAAAAAAACTGACTTTACACTGTTCAAATTGATAATATAATTTTTTGTATGCATATGTATAGACAATAAACATAGGATATTTTATATGCAATTTCAGGTTATTTTCGTTTAATTGAATAGTTGCATGAGTAATAACCAATCAACACAAATAAATAGTGTAGAGTTAGAATAAAAATTTTACGTAATTTCCTGTAAATTTATATCATTTACTTTTTCTAAAACATTATAAGGGAAAAGAACACAAAAACCCCATGTGGTTTCTCCTTAAAACATGGAATCCCCTAAACTTTTGAATATAACACTTAACCTTTATTATATCATTTTATGTGTAAAACATTAAACATCTGTAAAAATAAACGGCGAGTTGCTCATGTGACAATACTACATGTGGGCTTTGTGTTACACTCCAAAACACTAGGGAGTTACACAATTAAGGTTTACACATAAAACAATACTATAAGGGGGTTAAGTGTTACCTTCGAAAGTTTAGGTGGTTTTCGTATTTTACCAATAAACCATAGGGGGGGTTTCCTGAATTTTTCCAGTGCCAAAATGCAAAATACACCAAGAGGGTTTGGGTCAATTGAAAACTGACCCCTTAGGGTTTCAATATTACCATCTAACTCTCTAAGGTTTTAATATATGTGAAATTGATCCCTAATCTATGTTAAAATTCCCTCAGTTTAAGTGATGATTACATGTGACCAGGTTTATTACATAATTTTCATTTGATATAAAATTTAATAAAAAAATTTTAAAACAATAAAATCATTTTGAAAAATTGAATTTAGCAAAAAATATATATATAAATTTTTTTTTTCAAAAAAGAAAAAAGAATTAATGTTGCATTAAGATTAATTAATTTGTGCCTTTAGGTCTGAATTTATCATTTTAAGGGCATTAATGTTTTTTTTAAAATTTTTTTTATATCTTTTGTATTTTTTTCAAAAATTAAATTTATTTAAATTTTAACTTTTATTTATTAATTTATTTTTTATTGCAGGTAACCACTTTCCATCACTAAAATTGACGAAATTTTAACATAGGGGTTAATTTCACAAATATGAAAACCTCAAGGATTTACAATGAAGAATTGAAACCCCAAGGAATGTTTTTGAATTTTGACATTTTTCCAAATTATAAATATTGAATACACTTGATATATAATAGGTGAAATTTAACTACAACAATTTAATGGGCTAGATGCTCAGTTTTGCTTTTGCTTTTCTTCTTTAGGTAAAATGTAGACTCATTTTCATATTATTTTCAACAGCTCAAAAAATTTAGGCAGTAGTAGAATGATAACTAGTAGCATCCAAGCTTTTCATTTTATTTAGACATTAATTGTTTTGCTGTAACATGTGACACTACTCCTAAATGTAGCCATATTAATTTCTACCAGTTATTACAAATATATGATTTTTCAAATTCTAATTTGTAAAAAGAAGTCCACTTCATACTAAAAAATCAGTGAAAACACCAGAAACATAGGAAGAATCTACCAAAAAAATGAACATGAAAAAAAAATTCCCAATGGTAAGTTTAACTAAATCTTTAATCAAACAGAAGGAGAAGCTTACTCGCTCAATATTTGCAAGTTGGGAAGATTTGATTCTGATTCTGTTTCCGAAGAATTACACCTCTTGTGAAGGGAACTCATGATTGAATGTACTGTTAATCCCCTTCTCTTCACAATTTCCTGAAAGTACATATATTTATACCTGATATCTGGGACGCGCATAAATGTAGAAACGATATGGATTGCAAGATTGTAATACCTTGCATAAATGAAAATGACAAACCCAAGGACTGAAATGTGTCTCGCTACAAGTCTGTGGAGAAAAGCTAATACACACAGAATCACATTAATTAATATCAGATGAAACTATGTAGTCATTGTTAATATTAAACATGAAACAGGAGAGAAAAAGAAGCTAACGTTATCATGACAGTAGACACAATGTCTGAAAATATTAGTCTCTCCAAATGATTCTTAACCTCAAAGGCTCCATACTCAAAACCATGCGTCCGTCTTCCAAGTTTCCCAGAAAAAAATATTGACCAAGTTGTGTCAGAATTATGTTTTCTTGAACCACATTCCAGTATATTCTGCATAATTAACCCAGATCACAAGGGTTCTGTCAAGAATTATCGTGACATAATTATAAATACATTTAATCAAATAGAACATCACCCAATGATAAGTCCAAAAATGCAAAGCTACATAAAAATCTAAAAATGCATGCAGATTAGTGAGGAACCAATGTAATAAATGTCAATGGACAGGACATGCCCTACTTCAACACAAAAGAAAGAAACAACAATCTACTGGACCACTAGCTACATAGACCACTAACCAAGTCATGTAAAATTTGGATAACTACCATACATGAAACATCAAAAGGAACAGTATTTTTTAGGTGATTAGAATACCTGCTCAAATGAGATAAGCAGATTTGAATTTCTTAATTAGCTGCAATACATTATTTAAATTTCTTAATTACATTAAGAAACTCAAGGAGTGAACCTTGTAAGGGCATAAGTTCATGTGGTTTCATTTTATTTAAATTAATCTCTTGATATTAATGGCCTCCTGCATTTAGGCATGTGTTTTCTAGCAGGGAAAAAATCCTTGTGTTTTCTATTCACTTTGGAAAACTGAATTATAATAGGCTTCACTTCGGCAAATTTGGTGTTTTATTTTACAAAGAATAAGATACTCTTAAGCCTTAAAACATGACATTCAACAATGGATACAGTCACTTGACCATCTACCCCTTACAGGTACCAGTATGTTCATTGAAACAAACATATGCAATTGCAAATCTGACTATGCAACCAAGTTCATATACTCAAGTCTTTCAGGTTAGACTGAATTTGGCACCCTAGCTACTACATGTCAAATTTAAAATTTTTTAAAGCTATACAATCAACAAACGATCTCCTACATGATTAAGATGACACTAAGAAAGCTGATACAATATGAGCTTCATTCCCCTTTTGCCACACATTTATAGGCAGATTTATATAACAGGGGAGCTCAAATCTAAATGAATAAGTAAGACACATACATGGAAACTAAATAAAGGCACACTGAACAAAAAATAAGTATTATAATGTTAGTTGAAATAAGCATTAAAATATACAAATCCTGATATACTAGGCAACAAAAACTAATCAGATAATTTTCAAGATGTAACTTTTGTATAATATCTTACCCTTAAAAAAAAGCACAATCTTTCTCTCTCTCCACATGAAGCTCCGGTTTAATTTTCTCATTACATATATCATATATAAGGTCTCAGATACATTGCTCTCCCTTTCCAAGTCTAACTTCTGAAATCCAATATATATTAATTTTGGGTATTCCGTTCCAATTTGACTAAGAATTTTTTCCTAGAAATCAAATTGTCTAGATCTTAATTACACGACTAAGAAGTACAATCCATTGCCATCAATGTCTTAGTCAAGAGAATAATCCTTGTCTTCAGTCTAACATTGGCCATAGATTCAAATGACAACTCCAAATTCAACCTTTGGAGAATGGAGAATACTTATGAAAAATTGTCAAATAAGAAAGTTGGAGCATCATAAGACATTAAAGATGGTTGGAACACATGTTCAGGTGAACTGCTTCTCGGAGGGGAGGGGATTCTTATTTATTAAAAGTAGATTCAGTCGATTGTATGTTGATTGGAGTGTAATTTTATAGAATTAATTTAACATGACTCTGCAAATATTCAACATCAACAATTGACTGAGCCAAATACCCTCAGATATTCTCCCCAAAAAAGAAGAATAAAAAACCATATGTTAACCCTTGCACAAGAGCAGGAAGAGTACCTTTAGATTCAGCAATGGAGAAGTTTGAAGTAGACTAATTGGTTGATCCAAAGCACTATATGCCACTTCTGAAATGGCAGAAGCAGACCATGAACCCACAGGCTGGCCACCAATGGCATCATCATCATCAACACTCTCACTAAATAAGTCATGGGTGCTGCTATTTGGAGTAGATTTGTCCTTATTAATATTATAAGAGAACTGTATAAGCTGATTCCCATATGCATTTCTAACTGTTCCATCATATGCGGTATACAAATCACGCATTAAGAACATAAGCCTTCGGTTCAAAGTCCCAGGGAGATCTGCATTGGCACTGAAAGAACTATCTCGACTTGCTACTGAATGAACAAAACATTCGAAAGGATTCAAGCCCGCCAGAAAGGAATTTTCAACCACAGCATACGGGATGTAAGATCCAGCATGTTCAGGAGAATTTTCAACCTTCTGGACTGAATCATGTGCCTTTTGATTATTCCAGGAAGCACATGAAAGTTGGCGGGGGATTCTAAATGATAGCGGAACCATTGAATGTTGCAAGCCAAGACACATGCTATGCTGAACCAATTTCAGCAAATTACCCTTGCTTCCAGCCTTAAGCATAACCAGAAATGAGTTATCCTTACTAGCATATTTGTAGACTAAAGTTTGAATATCCCGAAACACTTGCTTGAAAGCATCAGCAGAGACTTGACATAGTGCTGCAGATTTTTGCTTCTCATAATATAAATGCTCCACGTCAAGAACCACAGAATTCTCCTCACCACCTTTGGCAAGAAAATCCTGACAAGAATCTATCATCAACAGTTTGAAATTAGAGGTCTGCTCTTCTTCTTTTAAACCAAAATTTATTTCATCCATCATGTTTTTCCGGGAGCGTGAGTTAGAGCAGAGGTACAAGTCTGAAAGTGAAACACTCAAGCCCTGCATTGACAACCACTCACAAAGAACTTCCTGAGCAGCATACAAGAAGTCAACTACTTTACCCCGACAATGTTTGACAAGACTATGAAAAAGGTTGCTATCATTGTCACATAGCCAAAACGATCCCTCAGAAGATAAAAGCTCTCCATTACTAACATGAACACCATTTGAAGGAAAAACATAATCAAACCCTGGGGGCAGAAGCATGCTGAATAATTGCTTGCCAGTCCAAACAGAACCATTAAGTGAGGGAGCTTTGACGATTGCAGGCAACGGAAATTGATATGGGCAAAACATTTGCAGCTGCTGCAGTTGAAAAAGGTTCAAGGAAATCCCATCCTCCATGATCAAATGAGCAGCAGTTAAACTATCCTGACTTAGTGAAAGCAGGTTCCTACCATTTTGCCCATCTATTACTTGCCTATCTAAAGCAACAAGCTCACTAAGTTCAACTCTAGCATCAATTGATTGAGAAACATAGCCATGAAGACAGTCACCGTCAAAATCCCCGCGAAGAGGAGAACAGCAAAGTGGGTTTATGGAAACAACTGAAGTTATTGGCAGGACCTTGACAGATAAAGCTATAAGGGAGTGTTGATGTATGGATGGAGGCCTATTTATCAACACGATATCTCCATTATTCAGGGGCCTATACATTGTGTCCCCAATTTGAAGTTCATTAATATGATGGACACAAACCAATTCACCTTTTCTGCGAACGTAAACCTTTCCCTTCTCAATAAAAGATAGTGTACAGTCAACAATGAACTTATCAAAGTTCCATCTATTCAAACTCTCAGAAATTTGCAATTGCTCTGCAATATGACATGGTATACCAATTTCACTGAGCTTGATATATGGATCGCCAACAACAACCATGCGAAAACAATGATCACTTCGCTTCCCAAGAACAACATCTTTGATCCATCTCAGCCCAGAAGAGCTGGAAGGATCTGTACCGTTTTTTTGTTGGGCAGAAGCCAAAACATTATTAGATGACTTGCCTGAGCTTAACTGCATATTAGGAATATAAAAATAAGCAAGATGCATAATGATACACAAAAAATCTGACTCAAAAACTAGAAGAAATCAAGGCTGTGCAGCTTGCCTTTGAAAATTTCAGGCAGTCCAGAACACGAGAACCCAACTCATTAGCTGTCCCGGTAAAACCAACCAGTTTCTTGTAGGCCCTGGTCCGTTCATCCTACAACAATTAATCAGAATCAATGCAAGAGAACATTAACCAGAAATCTTGCAAGATGATGTGATTTGAAATCTGTTTCAAAACAAGGAGAAGAGTGAATGAGAGAATTCTTACAAAGAATAATTGCTGCGGAAGTGTATGTGTAATTTCACACACACGATGATAATTCGGTGTCACAGGAAAACAGTTTAGGAAAAGTGAATCTGTCCTCAAAACAAACTTTTTGATGAACTTCAGATCTACAGATTTCAACAAATAATGAACCTGAAAAACAAAAATAAGGAATCATAATAAAGGGGGCATCATAGACCTTTCGGGTTGGCATAGGAACAGTATGCCTAATTGTGACAGCAATTAGACAAAACCAAATCAAACAATTCAGTATATTGTCAGTGAACAGCACAAAGAATGGTTTGTAAAGGTAACACCAATTTGAAAAGATAGTAAAGGTGTTGTGTCAAGGATGGTGTGATATTTATTGGTGTCATTTTATGCCTACTCTTCCTAAAATTAAAGAATACAGCAGATTTAAAATCTATTTAGGAAGGCTATGCTACCTGGGCATGTGATAGAACCCTTCTATTTGGTTTCAAATTACTTTCTTCTTGATTATCATCTTTTGGAATAAAATCCCAAAAATCAGCTGGTAGACTCCTTAAACTTTCTGTCTGAGACTTCTTTGGCAACCTTTCATTTACCTCTACTATAATTGCACTTTTTTTAAAGAGTTCGCTAGTGGAAACTTTGAATTTTACTGTTGGATACCACTCTGTTGAATTTCCCTGTTTATTACAAAAGTGACAAACAACAACAAAGGTTTAGTCCCAAAATATTAAAATCACGCAAGCAAAAAAGGCAAAGAAAATTAATAAGAGTATAGAAAACTTACCACACAATATTTGCAACCCTTAGGTTGATTATGATCAAATGCTGAATCCCCATCCAGCTACACGCATGATTAGCCAAGCATAAAACACCATCAACTACAAGCAGATGACTAGGAAATATCCATTCAACTTAAAATTAAACTAGTCTACATTAAAATCTTCAAAATGGGGTGTATGTTAATTGATAGCATGTATACAAGAAATTATTGTCCACAATGGTCTGCATAAAATACAAGAATTTTAGATAGTGCAGTTCATGTATGTTTTTAGGATCTTTAATGAGCTTACTATCAATAAGCTAAAGTATTTTCTTGAGTCACTTTTGAGTGGATGAAAGTGATGGGTCTGAATCTTTTCCTCCCTGTTAGATTCTCCTAACCTTTTGAATTTTAGATCATAAGTTATTAGTGGCTTTTGAATATTATTGCTGTACTTGAGTCATACCCTTCTTCTTTTCTTTCACAATAAAACATATTACTCTGGAAAAAAAGGGGTTCCATATCATACAAATGATACAGTTTTATCAGGAAAGTGAAAAAGGGAGATGCAGCTTGCAAAAAAAAGTCAAAACTAGGTTTAACCCAAGACTTTTGGAAAAGATTCTTTCATATTTATATCAGGGCTGATACAGCTACTTTTATCCCAACTAACATTAAGAAACTAACAATGTTTGAGAAATGCATTCAGGATAAATAAGAAATAAATAGGAAAAACTGCATCTCCCTTTAATAATGCATTCAATGCTGTATGATATAATAAATCTAGCAGTAAGCTGGAATACAAAGCATAAAAAAAATTATTTGAAAAAAAAAAAAAACCTACTGTTCAGCTCAAGGAGTGAGGTACCGGACCTTGACCTGAAGTTCTTGCTTGATAGATTTACATCCTGGGCAAATTTTGTTCAAAATCTTTGCAGCTTCGGATAGAAAAAAAGGGTGGACTATGGTGAATGGGAAGTCGATAAACCCAAAATGACCTTAAAAACACATTAACTGCATTACTTTAGAACAATTTCCAGTAGAAGTACAAAGAAAAGGAACTCATCACACAAAATAATTTTGATAATAAATGCACATCAAACCTTCACAGTTTTTAGTATCTTTAGCACCACATGTCAAGCATTCATTAGAAAGATTTGGGACTCCCAACTTAGGATCAGAGAGGTCACTAACTGCATCAACTGCTAGAACAGATATCTTCTCCTGTTACAATATCACAAAAAGATTCAACAAACAAGTAACAAACACAATACCAGGAATATATATATATATATATATATATATATATTCTAAGACTGATTATCAAAAAAATATATATATTCTAAGACTGAACCTGACTTCCTTTTGATTCCTCAAAGTCCAACCTCACCCCACAATTATCTTAAAACTGGGCTGGTTGATTACTTAACCCAACCCACTGCCATCCTAAATTGGAGATAAGTTACCAATTTTAACTTATTTAGTATTAAAAGTTACTAATTTGCTGGGCATCAAATCATGTGAATGAGTGATGATTCAATCTGCAGACTAGAAGAATGAACGAGAATATTTCTTTAAAAAAAAATAAGTTCATTAAAATACTTACTGTATCCTTTTTAGATGCAATATTAAAACATATGCCAGTGAGGAGACCAGATGGGAATTGCTGCTCTTCATACAAATCGTTTTCCATGGGAGACTTGCTCTTCATACAAGTCATTGTTCATACAACCTATATAGCAAACCAAAATCATTAAAAGAAAGAAGACCGGACACCCTTAAAAAATTCATCAAGTACAGAAATTAATTTTGTAGCAAAGCAATCTGAATAAAAATTGATCTGTATGAAAAGCCTGCTGATTGCAAAATCCAGAAGGCATAACAAGAAACATGCAAAATGCCCCTCTCACTCCTTAACCAACAAAATTTATGCACATGGCATGCCCAAGTACTCATGCCCATCAATTAATCTTGGACGCCTCAAGAAAATGCTAAGTAAATCGGAAAATTAATAGGAGACTTAAAATAACTTTGGAGATATTTGTATAAATATTTAAAAGCCAACTTCAATCAAAGCCTGCCAGATTTAGCTGGTAAAGTCTCTTGTGAGTAGAATTACAGGCCTGATTTAAAAGCATTTCAAAAAGCTTGTACAGCTACTAATTCACTGAATTGACTAGAAAAGTGATTTAGGGTGGAGGAAGAAAACATGCCTGTAAGTAAACATATTGAAAACTTTATAAGAAAATCTAAAAAAATCAATGAGACTAATGGTGCATGAAGTAGAGCCCATTTCAAAAAATGTCAAAGTTTACCAATTTTTGTTCATAAGAAACTTGGATGTTTTCTAATTGACGTCCTATTATCCATTTATAGGAACCACACTGCTTAGGTGTCTTATTCCTCAGCAACAAAATGTTCAACCATATCATCCTCTATTAACATGGGCTTGATTTATATAGAAACTGAATGCAGAAGCTAAAGATAGCTAACCAAAAACTATTTTAAATATGACAAATGAATTACAGAAGATTCAAATTTCTAAGAGGGAAGGAAATAAATTAAATGTCTAACTTTCAAGTCTTTTAGATATCCAAAGAAAAAACTTTGATTTTAAATTGTTAAATTATGTTGATAAGCACAATATAGCTTTGAGAATCGCCATCCTTTAATTCTCCTCATTATGATATATATAAGCTAAGGAATTCATTCAATGAACTATATGATTCACTGTTTAAGTGTATTCAACTATATGATGTTAGTTATGGCACCAAGGACTTAAAAATTTCAATTACTCCAAAATAAAGACAGAAATTAAAAAGAACTTTTTTTTTCCCCTTTCTAGGTGTAAATATGTTGTGAACCACATCAACTAATAAGTTACAGTTCTGGAATCACATGTACAACAACTAAAGTGGATACAAAGAAATATAGATCAAACATGAAAAGTCTCTACTAAAGCTTAAAATTAACAGGAAATAGGCAAGTCACTGAAAAACTCATTTCATGCATGTCACATGGCCACTTTGCAATGAATGCAGCACCAATGCCATGATCAAATAGGGTATAATGCTCCATCAACAACAGACTTAAATTACATGTCCTTCACTAATTTTGTCAGTATCCCCTATATAATCTTACAAAAATGTAAAAATAATAACAAAACAGCATACAAGTACTGCCATAAAAATTAATAAGAGAACAACATAAAAGTACTTTCATGATATGGACAATCTAATGCGTTCAATTGAACTCATACATTCGAATTTGCACAAAGAAATCAGAGTAACTAATGAAACTCACAATATCAATAAGACAAAAAAGAACTACCATTACCCAGCACCAACAAACAAGTTCCCTCCTAAATTAATCAAACAGTGACAGACACATCATAAATAGGACTCACTGATTGATCAATAATGAAAAATACATTAACCCTTACTTCTCAAATTATTAAAATATACCTGAAATTATCACTATAACTATAATCAGCAACTAGCAACAAAATACTTCCTCGCTGTTAATCACTCAAATTTAAACATAAACCACAATCTTCACCCATTGATCACTTGGCTAGCAAACGCATAATTTCATAAAAACAAGTAGCAAACAGAGCACCGATTAGCTTATAAGTTCACATATCAAACAAAAACACTGATCATAGCATGACTTACAAGACAAATTTACTGATATCATTAATCAAACTGATCAGTAAAACACAAAATTTTTAAGCAAATTGTCCAAAGCTCAGTTCTTAAAAGTTCAAACCCTGATCAACATTACATGCAACAAACAGAACACAAAAGCCCCCATGCACACGGCCCAAAAACAAAAGAAAAGCCTTCAATTTTACGACCCCGAGCAAAACCCAGAAACCATTATCGTAAAAAAGAAATCCCATGATCACAAAAATGAAAAGAACCAACCTCATAACTTCTTATCAAACAGAACATAACAAACATGAAGCATTAGTCATAGAAAAACTAAAACAAACATGAAAAAGAGTATCTTACGGGTGGTGGGGTCAGGGTGTCACTCGTTGGAAGAAACTTGCTTCACTAATTTTTTTTTTTTTTTTTGTTTTTTGCTAGGAGAACTAGTGAGCCGTTATTGTTACCTCTACTCTCAAACCACTTTGAGAGTATGTCTTTTTTTTTTCTTTTTTCTTTTTTAGAAATCGAGCAAGTCCAATAACTGATAAACCACCGAAGGTGGTAGAAACCTGAATTATCTAAACTATGTTTTTTGAACTCTTATAAATGGAATAGGACTCTTCTTTGGATCATCTATACGGGTTCTTTCTAGAATTGATATTTCGTTGATTCAAAAATACTTTTACACTCTAATTTAAATAGAAACAAAACCGCTTTCAAAAAATATAGAAACAAAACCAACCTGATAAAAATAACTCTCAAACTTCCGTTTGTAAAATATTGCCTACAAAGTAGACCCACTACGTCACTAACTCTGAACTCAAGTAATCATTCACCGGTGTTTTTTTTTTTTTTTTTAATCCCACATTTTAGGGTATTGGATATATAAAAAAAATTAATTAATTAAAACAAATACTATCTTTGTTTTCTTATCTTTATCGCCATCGAAAAGTTTAAATAACTGTTTTTTTTTTTTTTTTTTTTTTTTTTTTTTTTTTTTTTTTTTTTTTCAGTTTTCAAAATAAAAGGTTTGAATAATTGTCATTTGTTTTTTCAGTTGCTATTGATACAAAACAATTTTACAAAAAATTTTTTATAAAATATTGATGTGGCGTGGTCCACATTAGTTTTTAAAAATAATTATTAAAGTATATTTTTATTTTTATTTATCAAAATGATATTTGTATTTTTTTTAGTAGGTATGAAACTGGCTTATTTATATCAATAACAATATCATGCAATTTTCAAATTTATAGACACATATAGTATGATCAAGTTATTACATCCCTCTTATTGTTTTTCTTATTTGTTTATAAAATATAACACTAAATATTAGTACAATTTTTTAGAAGTAAAATTATTGAAATATTAGAAGAAACTAACTGCAATATAACTTAGCTAGTCTATACTAGGCTTCTTTGTTTGGAATAGACATTTTGTGAATTCCAAAATAGCCTACAGCTTACGTTTAATTTAAGTATGGGCAAAGCTTAAGAATAATATGGTAAAAATACATTTCTAAATCATTGCCTTACCACTTTTCTGTTAGTTTTCAATCACTCTACATCTACAAATTTTTTTTTTTTTTTTTTTTTTGAATTGGCTGCAATTTTTTTTTTCCTCTAAACGGTTATCTATGTTTTTTATTTTAAAATCCACTTTTTACTACTTATCAAAATTTTCAGCTTTTTTAGCATATTTTTTACTTATTGAAAATTACTTCTACTTAAAAAATGTGTTTTGACTTTTGAACCCTCAGACTTTGTAGGGATGTACTCAATGCTCTCAAAGAAAGTGGCAGATTATCTTAAATCTTATTGGGAAAGGGAATATTTTGGTCATATAACAACACTGCTTTGGAATAAAAAACAAGAACTTCACTATAACAAACTTTATTTATTTCGACCCTCTGTTATCGAGAGTGATGGGATAACAAAATAAGACTCTATCTCTTGTTCGTCCAAAGTTGTCGTCCATGAGCACCATGTAGCCAAATGACCACAGACGGTCTGGGGAAAAGAGTCGTCCATGTGCAAAGTGTTAGGTTCTAAGGTCTTAGGATTTTATGTATTTAGAACACTAATATGTAATGTTGGCAAACCATGATCAAAACAATGTATTTAGTCTTGTGTAAGTTTGCTCAAAGTTGATTGAATAGTGTAAAGTTGGAATCGAGTGACTGCAGAAGCATTGGGGCTTCTCGGCCTGGCTCGATCGATCGAAGGTTAGACTCGATCGATCGAAAGTCGGCCCAGATGCGTTTTTCTGCAGAATTCCAACTCAGCCCTAACTCTTTAAACGTCTAGGTTTTTATGTTTTTGCCCTAGGTATATAAGGCAAACCCTAGCCACGTTTTTCAGAGTTGCACAAGTTGTATTGTTGCTCATGCATTGCGGTTTTGTGTAAATCTCTTGTGAGATCTAGAGGAGCTTTCCTTTACACAAAGCTTAGGGTTTTCAAGATTGAGATCACATCAACATCCTGATGATCAACTAGGTTGCAGCCATTAAAGCTTAAAGAGAAAAACAAGTGAGGAGCTTGTACTTGAAGAAGGAGTTCAAAGAAAGAAGTAGTCCGTAGATTCGGAGCCTGCGCGTGGTCGTGTCAGGAAGTTACTACTGGTGTGTAGCATTAGGAAGTCAAGCGGGGAGCTTGTAAGTCCTTTTGTAAGAACTTCAATTCTTTCTTAGTGGATTCCGTTTTGCCTTGAGGATCGGTGGGTAAAATCCTCCCCAGGTTTTTCCGGTGTGGTTTCCTGGGTGATCATATCACTGTGTTATTTATTTTCCGCTGCTTTATATGTTTTATATGCTTGATATGATCTTGTGATTGTTTTAACCTAGAATTACATAATTTGACTAAGTAACAACTTGGCTAATTAATCTAGGCTACGCAATCTGGTTATAGTTTTAGGGGTCTAAACCGTTCAAGTGGTATCGGAGCGGGTAGCTCTTCTTGTTTGAGTTCTTTACCTCAGAGCTGATCCTTGACCCCAGTTGTCATGGAGCATGGACACTCTCTGTTTGTTCCTCCTCACTTTGATGGGAACAATTATGCTTACTGGAAAGTAAGGATGAAAGCTTTCCTGAAATCCATAGATGAGAGGGTGTGGAATTCCGTCGAATACGGATGGGAGAAGCCCACTACTCCTGTGAGTGAGTGGCAAACTTCTCAGAAAGAAGCAGCAGGCTTCAATAGCAAAGCTATGAATGCCATCTTCAATGCTGTTTCAATGGAGGAATTTAAGAGGATCTCTAATGTTGAGGTTGCTCATACTGCTTGGAAAATCCTCCAAACTGTGCATGAAGGCACAAAGGCTGTTAAAATTAATAAACTGCAGCAATTAACTTCTAGGTTTGAAAACATTAGAATGTCTGATGATGAAACCTTTGATGAGTTTTATGCAAAACTGAATGATATTGTTAATTCTGCTTATAATTTGTGTGAAGTCTATGATCAACCTAAGGTTGTTAGGAAGATTCTTAGATCTTTGACTGAAGACTTTAGACCCAAAGTAACAGCCATTACTGAAAGTAAGGATGTTGACTCCATCCCTGTGGATGAGCTTGTAGGATCTCTTCAGTCCTATGAGTCTGACTTACCTAAGATTGTCAAATCCAAATCAATGGCACTGAAGTCTGTTGATGATGTTGAAGGTGGTAGATTTGATGATGAGCTCTCTCCCACGGAGATAGCTTACCTTGCCAAGAATTTTAGGAATTTTCTTAGAAACACTAATAGAAAGGCAAGGAACACCAACACTGCTGAACCTAGAAACTTTAGGAAGAATGATCCCACTAAGGTTAACAACTTTGAAAAACCTAGAGAACAAGTAGGTCAATCTTCTAATAACTCTTTGGGTCCTCAGTGTTATGGTTGTCAAGGGTATGGTCATGTCAAATCTGAATGTCCTACTTTCTTGAGAAATAAGGGTAAAGCTATGGCTGTCACCCTTAGTGATAATGAGGTTTCTGATGATGAGTCCGGTTGTGACGAGGATGGAAACTTCATTGCTTTCACTGCTACTGGTAAAGTAGATGAAAGCATATCTGCTGAGGAGAACCCTGCTGATGGGGAACTCTCTGAAGACGCAGATCTTCAAGAGGCCTATAACAAACTTTGCAAAATTGCTGCAAAGGATGCTATGAAAGTTGATTTAGGCCTGAAGAAAATTGATGCTCTTGAGCTTGAGAAGAAAAATTTGCTTGTGAAGTTATTTGATGCTAATGATCTTTTGAATAATGTTAAATCTGAAAACATGATGTTGCTTGATAAAGTTAGAACTTTGGAACATGATTTATCTGTTGCTAGATCTGCTAGTTCTAAACTTGATCACATGTTAAATGTTCAAAAGTATCCTTCTGATAAAGCTGGGTTAGGATATGTAGAAAGCATCTTTGATTCTGGACCACATTCTACTGTCTTTGTTCCTTCTTCTTCTTCTTCTTCTGAACCTCTTGTGAATAAGGTTGTGAGTGAAACTATAAAACCCCCTGTGAGTGAGGTTGTTAAACCCGTAGAAGTTTCACCACCCAAGAAGATTAGGGTAGACTTAAGAGAATCCAAACCTAAGGAGCCTACCAAACCGAAGGACAAGATGCATGGTAAACCTGCTTGGGTTTGTCATTATTGTGGTAAGTCTGGACATATTCGTCCTAACTGTTACAAGCTTCAAGCTGATAAGAGAGCTAAAAGACCAAAAGTGCCTGTGCCTCAAGCACAAGATTCTATGGCACTAATTGGTGAATTGGTAAAGGCGTTAAACCTTTATTCCAATTCTGGAGTTGAGAATCACTCTAAAGTGAATAAGAACTCCAATGCTCGGGGTGCATCTAAAAAGTTTTGGATGCAAAAGACTCGAACTAACTGAGTCTTTCTGACATGGTCCTTGTACTTCATTGCTCTATTCTGTTGTGACCATTTTTTTTGTTGTTGTGTTTTTCTTTTGTTCTAGGACTTGCATTGCATTACATACATGCATTTCATTCTAGGATTTATTTGTTTTCTCTTTTAATAATAATAATAAAAAAAAAAATAAAAAAAAAAAGGGGAAAGCAAAGTCTGTGTTGAACACTATTTTTCTTGATTTTTTTAAAAAACAAGGTTGGTCATTCTTTTTACACATGTCATGTCTTGTGTACCTTGTTTAACTTTGATGAGCTTACTTTATTGCACTTAACTAGTTGAAACTTTGTAGTGCATGTTGTGTGGGAAAGATGTGTGTGGTTCTTAATCACTTTGCCTTAATCATGAAATCACATGTGTTGACTGTCGGACTTGATCCTTTTGAGAAAGGCATAAATAACCATCTCACCACTGTTCACTAGCCAATCATGAACACCTTAGTGCATATCATAAGATTTAGTGCTCGAGAAAGTGTAGCACATGCACAAAAAGAACATAAGGTGTAGCCTCAAAATAAATTAAAACTGGTGTGTACTATTAGGCTTGATGCCAATTCACTTAATTCAAACCGGTGTGTACTATTAGGCTGAATGCCAATTCATATATAAATAAGAGGCAAAATTAAAAGAAACTTACATGATTGCAAGCTTTTGATCTAGGAGATGTGGGAGTTATAGGATGTAACTCTTTAGGTGATAGTCTCTTTTAATTCTATGTGATGAATTGTGTAGACTTTGTGTTTGATTGCCATTCACGTATCACCTCACATGTATCTCAAGTCTTTGCTAGTTTCACACACTACACAAGTTACTCTTTGTTAAACACTGTACATGCTAGTGTGTGTGTTCTTGGTCTGACCAACCAAGTTTGAAAAATATCTTGAGATTTGTGCACAACATAGTTAATGCTTGAGAAAATTAATTTGGAAGATGATGAAACTTGTGTTTGAGAAAATTGGGTTTACAATTTTGGGTTTTTGAAAAAGCATTCCATCTCATACTCATGCATGTTGTATTCTTTGTTCAAATGCTTTGAAGAGTTGTTTCAAAATTGGGTTTACAAATTTTCAAAACTGTGTTTTTCCCAAAATTCAGTGTGTTTTTACCCATTTCGATCGATCCAGAGTGTTTTTCGATCGATCGAAAAAGTGCCTCAGAAAGTGCTAAAACGTCTGTCACTTTCGATCGATCGAATGTAATTCTCGATCGATCAAACATCGTGAATATGCTTTTTAAAAAAGGGAAAATCTGACTTTTTCAAAGTTCATAACTTTTTCAAAACTTTTCCTTTTTCTCTCTCCGACGAGGCAAGTCAATTTCTTCAAGTTTTTGTCGTTTTCTTCCGATCTTTTTGCAAAATCTCTCTCTCCTCAAGCCGGTATGTCCTTAATACCCTTGCTTTTCAATTTATTTACTTGTTTTCATGCATTTTTCATGCATTTAAGAGAGGATTTTCGGAACTTTTCAATTTGGGATTTTTGTTGATTCGGACAAAATTATGTGCAATTGATCAATGGGTTTTGTTGGGGACACTCTATACACTTGTTCTTGAGTGTTTAATTTGATCAATTTTGAGTTTTGTGGAAAATTTGAATTTCTAGGGTTTATACTAGGTCCGAATTGGGGCTTTTTGTGAAATTGGGTTTAATTGTTGAAATTGGCTTGTGTAATTGATGCAATTGGTTATTATGAACTATTTCCAATGGTCTGTAATGATTAATTCATCAATTTGTTGCAAAAATTTTCAAGTTGTTCTAAAATTTTTAGGGTTTTTGTTAAGAAACTCTATGTTCAAGCCAATGTTGTGAAAATTGAACTTAATTTGATCCTAATCACTGCATTAGTTCATGCATCATATCATCATTAATGATTCATGCATCATATAGATTTTCATTCTATATTTTTTTTGTGCTAACTTGCAGTCTGCCCTTGGTTTTATTTCCTGTTCTTTTTGGTTTTCTCTTTGTGTCTCTGTCCTATTCCTTAGCACCATGCCTAGGAAGACTAGAGCTCGTAGGACCATCCCCACTCCTACTCCTTCCCCTCCATCTTTTGATAGTGAGCGGTTTCCCACTGAGAAAAACCAAGAGATTTTTGAGACTTTAAACCTACATAGGAAGATTTGGGCTGAGCGTTCTGTTCGTTTAGATGAGTAGATCCTGCCATTAGGGCAAATTTTGAGCGTAGGGGTTGGTTATCTTTGTTGACCGTGTCTGACCCTCCACCTCCGGCTACCTTGATTAGAGAGTTCTTCTCGAACCTCTCTGTCCGCATCTATGATTCCAACACTCTAGTTAGGAGTTGGATACGAGGTGTAGAGTACTCCATTACTCCTCAGGTAGTGGCTGATGCTCTAGAGGTACCGTTGGTTAGGGATCCTGTTTACCCCTATGATGAGTCACCTGAGCTGAGTGATGTCATGTCATACATCACTGGATCTTCTATCCAGTGGGGTTCTGATTCTCGGATCACCACCGCTGAGCTTCCTGAGACTACCTACCTATTCTTTAGGATAGCCTGTCATTCACTCTGGCCTATTTCTCATCTGCACACAATTCCTCTTGAGAGGTGTGTATTTTTGTACGCTCTTGTTACAGATGCTCCTATTAGTTTCCCCCATCTTTTTCTTCGTTCTTTGAACGAAGTTTATAGGAGTTCATCTACTGCCCATGCCCTTGTCCATCCTATTTTCATTCATAGGATTTTACTATATCTAGGTTTAGAGGACTTCCCTGCTTCTGAGCCTGTTCATGTGATAGCTCCTATAGGTGCGTCTTTCCTTAGACAGAGGGCCGCTCATCTTCGAGCTGGTTCTAAACACCCTAGGTCTGATCCCTCTAGTAGCGCTCCTCCTTCTTCTTCTACAGGTCCTGCTGGTGAGGCTGTTCCAGATTCTGTAGGTGCTGCTGCTGATCCTCCACCTTCTGCGGCTGACTTCGATGTTCGTCGTACTCTGGAGACTGTCATGACCGTTCAGGCGGCTCATGGTCAGCTTTTGGTGGATCTGTTCGACGAGATTCGTGCTCTGCGAGCGGATTTGGCGCATCTTCGTTTTTCCTCACCACCTCCTTTTGATGATGGTCTTTGATGCCCTTTGGCATTCCGTCACAAAAAGGGGGAGTAGATTTTTGACTTGTAGAGGAGTTTTTGTTGATAGGGGGAGATTTTTGTGTTAGGGGGAGATATTTTTTTGTTAGCATGGGATATTTTTGTGGAGTTTATTTAGATTGTATCTAGGTGCTTCACTTTGTATATCATTTTTTGGGATGTTCATGTTAGGGGGAGTAACATTGATTGATATATTGATATACATGTTTCTCTTGATTCTTGTTGTCTTTGTGATTCACTGCTTATTGATTTATATTTATGAGTTGCTTCATTGATATATTTCTTTATTTTGTGTTGTGTGAATCTTACAAGAATATTATACCTGTTTATATACTATTTGCTGCCACACATGCGTTTATGTGTTTGTTGAGTATTTCAGGAATATACAGGTTGATTCGACAAAGCTGCTGTCTATACTTGCAACTGATGGATAGTAGTTAGGTTGAACTTTTATTTATGAGCATTATTATGTAAAGGGCTATTACTTGTAAACTTTGAGCTTTTATTGTGTGTTTTGTCACGGATTGCCAAAGGGGGAGTTTGTTAGGTTCTAAGGTCTTAGGATTTTATGTATTTAGAACACTAATATGTAATGTTGGCAAACCATGATCAAAACAATGTATTTAGTCTTGTGTAAGTTTGCTCAAAGTTGATTGAATAGTGTAAAGTTGGAATCGAGTGACTGCAGAAGCATTGGGGCTTCTCGGCCTGGCTCGATCGATCGAAGGTTAGACTCGATCGATCGAAAGTCGGCCCAGATGCGTTTTTCTACAGAATTCCAACTCAGCCCTAACTCTTTAAACGTCTAGGTTTTTATGTTTTTGCCCTAGGTATATAAGGCAAACCCTAGCCATGTTTTTCAAAGTTGCACAAGTTGTATTGTTGCTCATGCATTGCGGTTTTGTGTAAATCTCTTGTGAGATCTAGAGGAGCTTTCCTTTACACAAAGCTTAGGGTTTTCAAGATTGAGATCACATCAACATCTTGATGATCAACTAGGTTGCAGCCATTAAAGCTTAAAGAGAAAAACAAGTGAGGAGCTTGTACTTGAAGAAGGAGTTCAAAGAAAGAAGTAGTCCGTGGATTCGGAGCCTGCGCGTGGTCGTGTCAGGAAGTTACTACTGGTGTGTAGCATTAGGAAGTCAAGCGGGGAGCTTGTAAGTCCTTTTGTAAGAACTTCAATTCTTTCTTAGTGGATTCCGTTTTGCCTTGAGGATCGGTGGGTAAAATCCTCCCCAGGTTTTTCCGGTGTGGTTTCCTGGGTGATCATATCACTGTGTTATTTATTTTCCGCTGCTTTATATGTTTTATATGCTTGATATGATCTTGTGATTGTTTTAACCTAGAATTACATAATTTGACTAAGTAACAACTTGCCTAATTAATCTAGGCTACGCAATCTGGTTATAGTTTTAGGGGTCTAAACCGTTCACAAAGCACATGGACAACCTCGCAATATCAAAATTGGGAACAAAGGAGTCGTCCATGGGCAAAGCACATGGACGACCATGCGACAACTTATGAATAAATAGTCGTCCATGGGCAAAGTGCATGGACGACCACGTAACACATAGGAATTTCTCAAGTGTTAAATTACTTCACATATGTAGGAGCCTTGGAACGGTTAATCAACCCGTGATCATCGCCACCAATTTCTCCTAAGTGTTTAACTTCCACTGGCGATTACAACTTATATAGCCATTGAAGAAGTTATGTCCGGAATCGTTTATCTCCACAAATCTTGGGGGGGGTTACTAAATGAATAACCGCCCCAAGGTCCTCTATATAAGGACTGGTCCGAATCAAACAAAGGTAGGAGATTCTGAGATTTTTACTCCCAAAAAAGTTGGAATTTCATTCTTGTGAAGAAACTAACTTAGCCATTGAAGGGTATTTGGCTGGTCCACCCCGGTCACCCTTTGACAGTGTTCATCCTTGCAGGCCTTCGCTTTCGCCTTAGTCCACCGAAGCCGAAGTGTTCAACCTACTGATTCCATACTAGATCAGTTGGCGTCATTTGTGGGGAGTTTCACTAAATTGTTTTACGATTTATATTTCCACAACAAAAGGTTGAATGGTTCGGACTAGATCGAGGGCTACCAGCCCAGGCCATCAGGGAAGCAGAGACGCTTCAAGCAACCCCTATCGTGATCGCCAATCTGCACCAGTCATGCCAGCTTCCTCTGTCCAACATGTGCAATCTATGGCGACTGCAATGGCGGAGTTAACCCGCCAAAACCAAGAACTAAAAAGGGAGATCAACCAAAGAAGGTAGACGCATGAAGAACATGAAGGAGGAGGGCAGACGCAAAGGCAAGAAGATAGAGAGGATGTAGAAAATGGAAGTCAGTCCAGAGGCACCACTTCACGAAATGTGCCACACTTGGAAAAGGAGATGGGCTAGATGAAGAAAGTCATGGAAGAAATGAAAGAAAATTTGAGAAGGGCTAATCCCGTAGAAGATCTGGTCCACAGAACTGATTCCCCCTTTATGGCTTCCATCAACGGTCACCCTCTACCATCAAAGTTCAAGTTGCCTTCCCTAGATTCATATAATGGGGTGCGAGACCCTTTTGATCACATAGCCACCTTCAAGACCACTATGCATCTTCAATGAATTCCTGATGAAATAATGTGTAAAGCCTTCCCTACCACCCTCAAGGGGCCAGCGGGAGTGTGGTTCAGCAAGATACCTCCAAACACAATCATTTCTTTTGAAGAATTGAGTAAGTTGTTTGTCAATAACTTCATTGGAGAACAAAGGCACAAGTGCTTCTCGTCCAGCCTGTTGACTATAGAACAAGGAGAGAATGAAAGTTTGCGCTCCTTCATCACTCGTTTCAACAGGGAAGCCTTGACAGTAGATGAGGTGGACGACAAGCTACTATTGGCAGCCTTCCACAATGGGGTTAACTCAGACTTATTTATTCACAAGCTGTATGAGAAAGAGCCGCAGTCCATGGCTGAACTCATCCATTCAGCCCAAAACTTTATGAATGCAGAAGATGCAATCATAGCTAAAAAGAGGAAGAGAGCTGATAGAATGGAAGCAAACCCCACACGTCATTCTGACCAAGGACCTCGTCCAAAGAAGGGATGAATAGAAGATAAGAAGGAACGAGACAGAGATAATAGGAAGGCAAACCCTTCAGCAAGGAATCAGAATTACACATCCTTAAATGCCCTACTTGATCAAGTGCTCATGCAAATTAAGGATGATCCTTCCTTGAAGTGGCCGGAGAAAATGAAAGGAGATCCGAACAAGCACAATAAGAATAAATATTGTCGCTTCCATAGGGATCATAGGTATGACACGGACGAATGTTATGATTTGAAGCAGTAGATCGAGAATCTCATTAGACAAGGAAAGTTGAGGCACTTCGTTGGAAGGGATTATAAAGATAAGAAGCTGAAAGGGAAGATGGAAGAGTCATCACGGCCCCTACTTGGAGAAATAAGAGTTATCATTGGTGGGAGATTGACAGGACAATCTTCCAAAGCAAAGAAGATGTATCTCAAAATGGTGCAAAACGTCTAACTCTCTGGACGATCCCCAAGGACGAGGGAGACAGACGAGCCGACCATCTCTTTCATAGATGAAGAAGCTGAGAGAATCCATCATCCGTATGGCGATGCGATTGTCATTACCCTACTCATCGCAGATTATACAACCAGGAGGGTGTTAATGGATAATGGAAGCTCAGCAGATATATTGTATTATCCCGCCTTCCAACAAATGAGGCTTGGACGAGACCAACTCCATCTAGCATGTTCACCACTGGTAGGATTTGGAGGAATGAAAGTGCAGCCCGTGGGCATCGTTACATTGCTTGTTGTGGTGGGATCATACCCACAGCAGATAACTAAGGAGGTGAATTTCCTTGTAGTGGATTGTTCTTTCTCGTACAATGCCATCATTAGAAAGCCAACCTTAAACAGTTGGAAGGCAATAACATCTACCTACCATTTATCAGTCAAATTCCCTACAAAGTACGGGATTGGATAGGCGAAAGGAGATCAGTTAGCAGCCAGAGAATGTTATCTAGCCATGTTGGCTTTGGACGAGCAAGTGCAGACTATGAGTATAGAAGAGAAAAGAGTTATTGCGGAACCTACTGAAGTGTTGGAAGATATTTTTGATCTGGTATGGAATCAGTAGGTTGAACACTTCGGCTTCGGTGGACTACGGCGGAAGCGAAGGCCTACAAGGATGAACACTGTCAAAGGGTGACCGAGGTGGACCAGCCAAATACCCTCCGATGGCTAAGTTAGTTTCTTCAGAAGAAAGAAATTCCAACTTTTTTGGGAGTAAAAATCTCAAAATCTCCTACCTTTGTTTGATTCTGACCGGTCCTTATATAGAGGACCTTGGGGCGATTATTCGTTTAGTAACCTCCCCAAGATTCGTGGAGATAAACGATTCCGGACATAACTTTTTCAACGGCTATATAAGTTGTAACCGCCAGTGAAAGTTAAACACTTAGGAGAAATTGGTGGCGATGATCACGGGTTGATTAACCGTTCCAAGGCTCCTACATATGTGAAGTAACTTAACACTTAAGAAATTCCTATGTGTTACGTGGTCGTCCATGCGCTTTGCCCATGGACGACTATTTATTCATAAGTTGTCGCATGATCGTCCATATGCTTTGCCCACGGACGACTCCTTTGTTCCCAATTTTGATATTGCGAGGTTGTCCATGTGCTTTACACATGGACGACTCTTTTCCCTAGACCGTCTGTGGTCATTTGACTACATGGTGCTCATGGACGACAACTTTGGACAAACAAGAGATAGAGTCTTATTTTGTTATCCCATCAATTGCCCCCTTGTCCAAGGGTTGTCTACAGCATTGTAGACTTTTTCACTGTCTTTGACTTTTGACACGTGCCACTATTATATTGGTTGAATACTGTGCCTTGTGTGAATTTTCTTCTTTGTCAAAAATTTGTCATTCCAGATCGTGCCACGTGTCAGAATCATATTGGTTGTCTGTCTCGTCGATTCCATTTTTCCATGAAAGCACCACGCGTCATTTTCTAATTGATTTGTGTCGTGTCGTTGACCCTACATCTGGGCCCTATAAATAGGCACATTCTCTTTCTTGCCCTTCGCCTTTCTCATAATCTCCCTTCTGCCATCTCATCCAAGACTCTCGTCTAGACTTCGTCACGTCATCTAGTCTCATCAAGTACTCTCCTTCCCTCTTCCTTAGGTTTTGGTTTTGGCGGGTTAACTCCGCCATTGCAGTCGCCATAGATTGCACATGTTGGACAGAGGAAGCCGGCATGACTGGTGCAGATTGGCGATCACGATAGGGGTTGCTTGAAGCGTCTCTGCTTCCCTGATGGCCTGGGCTGGTAGCCCTCGATCTAGTCCGAACCATTCAACCTTTTGTCGTGGAAATATAAATCGTAAAACAATTTAGTGAAACTCCCCACAAATGACGCCAACTGATCTAGTATGGAATCAATAGGTTGAACACTTCGGCTTCGGTGGACTAAGGCGGAAGCGAAGGTCTGCAAGGATGAACACTGTCAAAGGGTGACCGGGGTGGACCGGCTAAATACCCTTCGATGGCTAAGTTAGTTTCTTCAGAAGAAAGAAATTCCAACTTTTTTGGGAGTAAAAATCTCAAAATCTCCTACCTTTGTTTGATTCGGACCGGTCCTTATATAGAGGACCTTGGGGCGATTATTCGTTTAGTAACCTCCCCAAGATTCGTGGAGATAAACGATTCTGGACATAACTTCTTTAATGGCTATATAAGTTGTAACCGCCAGTGGAAGTTAAACACTTAGGAGAAATTTGTGGCGATGATCACGGGTTGATTAACCGTTCCAAGGCTCCTACATATGTGAAGTAACTTAACACTTGAGAAATTCCTATGTGTTACGTGGTCGTCCATGCGCTTTGCCCATGGACGACTATTTATTCATAAGTTGTCGCATAGTCGTCCATATGCTTTGCCCATGGACAACTCCTTTGTTCCCAATTTTGATATTGCGAGGCTGTCCATGTACTTTGCACATGGACGACTCTTTTCCCCAGACCGTCTGTGGTCATTTGGCTACATGGTGCTCATTGACGACAACTTTGGACGAACAAGAGATAGAGTCTTATTTTGTTATCCCATTAATTTTATTACAAGAAAGTGATCCTGAGAAGTTCACTAGAATTGGAACAAGTATGAAGGTGAAGGAAAGAGAAGACCTCGTCTAGTTTCTAGAAAAGAATACCGATGTTTTTGTATGGAGTCATGACGATATGCCTGGTATTGATCAGAGTGTAATTACTCATCGGCTGAATGTGTTCCCTTCTTCTAAGCCTGTTCAACAAAAGAAAAGGGTGTTTGCCCCTGAAAGAGACAAGGCTATCAAGGAAGAGGTTCAGAAACTGACCACAACGCAATTCATCCGGGAAGTCTATTACTCGGATTGGTTAGCGAATGTGGTGATGGTGAAGAAGGTAAATGGCAAGTGGAGGATATGTGTAGACTTCACTGACTTGAACAAAGCTTGCCCCAAGGATAGTTATCCTTTGCCACACATTGATCAACTAGTGGATTCTATAGTTGGCCATTAGTTGTTGAGCTTCATGGATGCCTTTTCAGGATACAATCAGATCAAGATGGATAAGGCTGACCAAAAAAAGACCTCCTTCATTACTAGTCAAGGTTTGTTTTGTTATAAAGTGATGCCCTTCGGTCTGAAAAATGCAGGGGAAACTTATCAAAGGTTGGTGAATCACATGTTCCATCTGCAGATAGGACGAAATGTGGAGGTGTATGTGGGCGACATGCTTGTGAAGAGCTTAGACGAGGGTAGCCACTTGGATGACCTTCAGGAAACCTTTGAAACACTTAAACGATACAATATGAAGTTGAACCCAAGTAAGTGTGCATTCGGAGTATCGTCAGGAAAGTTTTTAGGATTTATGGTTTCACAGAGAGGAATTGAGGAAAATCTAGACAAGATCCAAGCCATCTTGAACATGGAACCACTGAAGAACATCAAGGAAGTCCAATCCCTCATTGGACGAGTTGCAGCTCTGAACAGGTTTGTTTCAAAAGCTACAGACAAGTGTTTACCCTTCTTCAATGTTCTTAGGAAGGCATTCGAATGGACAGACGAGTGTCAAAAGGCCTTCCAAGATCTAAAGGATTATCTTACCACGGCTCCATTGTTAAGCCCGTCCGTGCTAGGAGAAGAACTCTATCTATACTTAGCAGTGTCCCCACATGCCGTGAGTTCAGCGTTGATCAGAGATGAAGGGAATGTGCAAAAGCCTGTGTATTACACTAGCCGAGCACTCAGAGGCGCAGAAGGAAGATACCCGTTGATGGAGAAGTTAGCTTTCGCCTTGATAACAGCTTCTAGGAAGTTAAGACATTACTTCCAAGTTCATATCATCAATGTCATGATAGACCATCCGCTCAAGAAGGCAGTGAACAAATTGGAAGCTGCAGGACGACTGATACAATGGGAGGAAGGCATTCGAATGGACGGACGAGTGTCAAAAGGCCTTCTAAGATCTAAAGGATTATCTTACCACGGCTCCATTGTTAAGCCCGTCCGTGCTAGGAGAAGAACTCTATCTATACTTGGTAGTGTCCCCACATGCCGTGAGTTCAGCGTTGATCAGAGATGAAGGGAAGGTGCAAAAGCCTGTGTATTACACTAGCCGAGCACTTAGAGGCGCAGAAGGAAGATACCCGTTGATGGAGAAGTTAGCTTTCGCCTTGATAACAGCTTCTAGGAAGTTAAGACATTACTTCCAAGTTCATATCATCAATGTCATGACGGACCATCCGCTCAAGAAAGCAATGAACAAACTGGAAGCTGCAGGACGACTGATACAATGTGCAGTCGAACTTAGTGAATTTGACATCTGGTACCAACCAAGAAATGCAATAAAAGCTCAAGCTTTAGCAGATTTCATTGCAGAATTCACTCCAAGTTGTGAAGGCTTAGGTGAAAGAGGAGACAGTAACAAGTGGGTCGTCCATGTAGATGGATCGTCTACACAGCATGCATGGGGAATAGGAGTGGTTTTGTGAACACCAGAAGGAGATAAATTGAATCACAAGGTTCGCTTGCAGTATCAAACAACTAGCAATGAAGCGGAGTATGAAGCCCTTCTTAAAGGGTTGGAGTTGGCTAAATCTGTGGAGGCAGACTCAATACTCGTCTTGGGAGATTCTCAGTTGGTCATAGGCCAAGTAAATGGGATGTGTGAAGCCAAGGAAGACAGAATGAAGAAATATTTGAAGAAAGTGATACGCCTTGTGAAGAAATTCAAAGAAGTTAATTTTGTTCAAATCCTGAGGGAAGAGAACATAGAAGCAGATACTCTAGTGAAGGAAGCCTCTGCTAATGAAGCAATAAACAAGTTTGATGAAATACAATACATACTAAGCATAGACCTCCCAGAGATGTTGCAAATAGAAGGTGAGGAGAATTTGATGACCCCAATAGTATCATACTTGAATGACAGAAAGCTTCCAGAGGGGAAGGACGAAGCCAGGAAGTTCATAGTTAAATCAGCCAGATACATCCTTATAGACGAAGTGCTATACAAAAAAGGTTTTTCATAACCTTACCTGAGGTGTTTAGCTTCAGACGAGGTGAATTATGTATTGAGGGAAGTTCATGAAGGAGTATGTGGTAATCACTCGGGAGCTAGATCACTCGTCCACAAGGTCATCCGTGCAGGGTACTATTGGCCAACCATCCAAGCTGATGCCAAGGCATATGTTAAAGTATGTGATCAATGTCAACGTTTCAGTAATATTCCTAGACAGCCATGAGAATATCTTACCCCGATGATGGCCCCTTGGCCTTTTGCACAGTGGGGTTTGGATATTTTAGGCCCCTTTCCAACTAAAACTAGACAAATGAAGTTTTTGGTGGTGGGAATAGATTATTTTACAAAGTGGGTGGAAGTTGAACCCTTAGTGAAAATTACACAACAAAATGTCAAAAATTTCCTCTGGAAAAACATTGTATGCATATTTAGAGTACTAAGAGTACTAGTATCTGACAATGGACGACAGTTTGACAACACCCCCTTTAGAGAATTCTGTGAACAGCTTGGAATCAAGAATCATTATTCCTCACCCTCCCACCCGCAAGCTAACGGATAAGCAGAAGTAGCAAACCGATCATTGTTGAAAATCATCAAGACTCGGCTTGAAGGGGCAAAGGGAGTATGGCCGGATGAATTACTAAGTGTTTTGTGGGCTTACAGAACAACAGTAATGACTCCCACAGGAGAGACTCCTTTCAAACTGGCTTATAGGAGTGAAGCAGTCATACCTGTAGAAGTACATATGGCTAGCCATAGGGTGATGAAGTACCAAGATGAGGAAAATAATGAACAGCTTCGTCTTAACCTCGATCTCATAGACAAGGTAAGAATGGACGCGGAGCAGAGAACAGCAAGGAACAAAAATCTCATGGCAAAGCAGCATGATGCCATGGTGAAACCCAGGCGCTTCAGCATTGGGGATCTTGTCCTTAAAAGGGTTTCTTTAGCCACCAAAAACCTAGCCCATGGGAAGCTGGGACCAAACTGGGAAGGACCTTACAAAGTTATCAACTCCAAGAGACAAGGATCCTACTATTTGGAAGCCCTGGATGGACGAAAACTAGAGCACCCTTGGAGCATTGAACACCTAAGGAGATACTATCAATGAAGGGTGACCATGGACGAGCATTGTCGCAGGACGAACGCCATGAAAGTTTGAAGTAATTTATTGCAAGTGTTATTTCCTTATGTTTGCTTATTATTATTGTGTTTTAGATGTATAAGTACTTTGTGTTGACCATGGACGAATCTGTGTTGTATAAGTATTTTTTTTCCTTAAAGGCATTAGCTCTTAAGCATGTGCCATGCCTATAGACGAATGTTTACATAGTGTGGATTTCTAAATATATATGAGGTATTTTCAAGTATATATGATCGTACAGGAATCCTCCATTTCTGTGATTTCATTCAGAATAGTCCACGAAAGGCAAACAAGCCAAGACGAATAAAATCCTTGGACGAAAGGATGTACTGTCTAAGCATTCCATAAAGTAAGGATAAAGCAAGAAAAGTGAACCTAAGGCATGTCCGCCTAAAACTTAGACGAGATAAAACCTAAGACATGTCCGTCTAAAACTTAGACGAGATAAACCTAAGGCATATCCGTCTAAAACTTAGACGAGATAAAACTAACTTATGATCATCTAAACCATGGACGAATAATGTGCATGCAAAAACACCACAAAGCCCATGGACGAGTCTAACAAACTAAAAGGTCCAGCACATGGACGAATAAATTGCTGAGAACAATTTTACTAAGGACGAGTAAAAATTCGTCCCAAATATGAAAAATAAATTAGAAAAAAGACATGCCATTCATGGACGAGCTGTACTTGATGACAAACATGAAAAGATTCATTCTATTCTATTTTGGCAATACAAGAAGAAATTCATTCATATGCTCAAGACGAGATAAAATGTTTCCTAAATGGGTGAACCCCACAACCATGGAAATGACATGGACGATACAAATAAAACTTGTTCATAAAGTTTATAACATATTTAAACATAACAAACAATGAAAACAAAAAGCATCCATTCATTCATAAAATTCAAAGCGTAGACGACCGTCGTCCAAAAACCCTTGGAAGTAACGAGTGATTATTTGTGAAGCTCGTCCAAAAACCTTGGGCAAGAGAATTGTACTTGAATAAATTTTAAGGGAAATTAGCAAAAGCCCAAAACAACGGGCATCTCCAACAAAAACTAAATAATAAATTTTCTAAGGAAAAAGAAATTTCACTTAGATAAACCACTGGCAGCATTGCTTCTAGACTTTGGATCGTTTTGGGTCACCTTGTTATTAGCATCGTCCACTACGTTGACATCTTCAAAACTCGTCGCAAGCAAGGAACTCTCTGTGGTGAGGGGAATCTTGAAGGTATCGAAGTTCAAGTCAGGGAATGCTTCCTTGGCATCAGCACGGAAGTCCTTATAACCAGTAGCATAGTGACTATCTAGATGATTTTTGTATTCGTCAAACTTCTTGAAGGCTGCTACAGCTTCCTCACGTGCTTTCTACAGGGACGAGGCAAACCCAGACACTTGTCCTTCCAAGTAAGCAATGCGAGTGTCTTTCTCGACGATGTTTGTTTTAAGCTCCTCCACCTCATTCTTCAGCTTCGTCTCACTTGCTTGCAGACGATTGAAATCATCAGATAACCTGATCACCTCCCTCTTCTTTGCCAAAATCTCAGTGTCCAGCTCCTTAGCCTTCTCTTTAGCCGTCTTGGCCTCCTCACAGAATTCCTTAGCCTGACACGTCGCTGTGTAAAACTTTGACATAGCCTATACATGGACGAGAGAAAGTTAGACAACTTATTTTGAAAAACTT
Source organism: Quercus glauca (assembly GCA_023736055.1). Taxonomy (NCBI): domain Eukaryota; kingdom Viridiplantae; phylum Streptophyta; class Magnoliopsida; order Fagales; family Fagaceae; genus Quercus; species Quercus glauca. The sequence goes on from CM043319.1 coordinate 79,153,467, forward strand.
ACTGTAAGCACACAAGGACGAATGAAACGCTACCTTAAAGAGATCATGGATGCCAGAACGTTCAAATTCCTTCACTGACATGTTGTGGCACTCATTAACTTCATTGTCAGTGACTATTCCTTTGAACGTCCTCCATGCATAACTCTCGTCCAGCACCAAGTTAGAAGGACGATCAGATGGCTCAGACGGATGAGGCTTGCGCTGAGTCTTAACTGAAGGGGAATGATCAGACTGGACGAGAGGAACTGCTTGCACGGGCTCCACATCAACTGGATGCTCGTCCAGGTCCACCATCGGAGGAGTGAACTTGGGAACCTTGGGAAGAGAAGTCTTGGTAGATTTTTGCTTTTTAGAACCACGACGACTTGGAAGGTCGCCCAGGTCCACAGCACTTGATATAGTTTTTGCCTTTCTCTTCCCAGCCTGGACGGCGGCCTTTTGGACGACTGATGGTTGAGAGACATCCTCGTCCCCACTAGTGATAGTTTTTTTCATGTTTTCCCTCATTGTACTTATTCCTGTGACAAAGAAGGTTAAGTGAGAAGTAGATGAAAAAAAAAAAAAAAAGGGTGGATGACACTTACTTCGACGAGTGGTCTCCTCGTGACCAAGGTTTTCAGCAATAGGTTCTAGACCGAGCCCCCACGTGGCTAGACGATTAAGAGTCACTAAATCGTGAAAAGTTCTCCTAGGGAAGGTACGTACTTGGTCAATTCGATCCAAGTAAAATTTGTCCAAACGTGGACGAACAACAACTGCATCAATAAAAGGAAAGGGGGTTAGACGATTGAAAGTTGAAAAAATAAGTAAAGATAAAAGAAATGAAACGGAAGGAAAACATACCCTCAAGATGAAGGCGACCTATAGGGTTGGTAAAAGGTGGAAAGGGGGCATTACTCACATCTACTGGGTCCCTAGCCCAATTTCCAGAGATAATAAAAAACTCTTTCTTCCAGAGCCTTTCAGACGAGCTACGGCCCTTTATTAAACTATAGTATGAGCCTCTGGACGAGAACTGGTAAAAACCAGCAGACTTTTTTTTTTTTTTTCTTTTTCTGAGGGCTTCTAACAGTAAAGGAACTCGTCCACTATTATAGGACAGTCCCCTTCCAATGCCTCATGCCATAGCACTTGCATGACAACTACCGTCCTCCATCCATTGGAGTTGAGCTGGTTAGGTCCAATACCCAACCTATATAGAAGACCTCTACAAAAAGAATTTAGGGGAAATCTAAGGCAGCCAAAAGGTAAGATGCATATACTCCTAAACCAGAAGAAGGGGAACAACATCATTTCCCTTCCCTGGGTAGACGAGGGTTGAATTCCCTAGGAATCTGGTATCTATTTACAAGAGTTTTTAACTTGGGGGCATCTAAGTTGGACGCTACTTCAGGAGTGCAGCTATATATTACATTCTCCTCCTCCTCCTTGTCTTGAGGAGGGCTAGGTGACTTTCTAGTCGAGCTAGTCCCAGCTCCAGAAGCCATCCTACGTTGTATTTCCTGGAATTCCTCTATAGAAATACTAGGAACCCCGGACGAATAATGTTCGTCTGAAGAACTATCACTACTACTACTTGTGTTACCCTCAGCACTCTCATAACTATCCCCACTTCCAGAAGAAACGTTCTGATACTCGTCTATCTCTCTCTCTATGCTATCACTAGACTCAAACATGATTGTTTGAAAAAGAAGGATTAAGATGAAAACCTAATGAAGAGGGAAGGAGAGTACCTGACGAGACTAGATGACGAAGTCTAGACGAGAGTCTTGGACAAGATGGCAGAAGGGAGACTATGAGAAAGGCGAAGGGCAAGAAAGAGAATGTGCCTATTTATAGGGCCCAGAGGTGGGGTCAACGACACGACACGAATCAATCAGAAAATGACGCATGACGCTTTCACAGAAAAATGGAATCGACGAGACAAACAACCAATATGATTCTGACGCATGGCATGATCTGGAACGACAAATTTTTGACAAAGAAGAAAATTCACGCAAGGCATAGTATTCAACCAATATAATAGTGGCACGTGTCAAAAGTCAAAGACAATGAAAAAGTCTACAGTGCTATAGACGACCCCTGGACAAGGGGACAACTGATGGGATAACAAAATAAGACTTTATCTCTTGTTCGTCCAAAGTTGTCGTCCATGAGCACCATGTAGCCAAATGACCACAGACGGTCTGGGGAAAAAAGTTGTCCATGTGCAAAGCACATGGACAACCTCACAATATCAAAATTAGGAACAAAGGAGTTGTCCATGGGCAAAGCACATGGACGACCATGCGACAACTTATGAATAAATAGTCGTCCATGGGCAAAGCGCATGGACGACCACGTAACACATAGGAATTTCTTAAGTGTTAAGTTACTTCACATATGTAGGAGCCTTGGAACGGTTAATCAACCCGTGATCATCACCACCAATTTCTCCTAAGTGTTTAACTTCCACTGGCGGTTACAACTTATATAGCCGTTGAAAAAGTTATGTCCGAAATCGTTTATCTCCACGAATCTTGGGGAGGTTACTAAACGAATAATCGCCCCAAGGTCCTCAATATAAGGACCAGTCCGAATCAAACAAAGGTAGGAGATTCTGAGATTTTTACTCCCAAAAAAGTTGGAATTTCATTCTTGTGAAGAAACTAACTTAGCCATTGGAGGGTATTTGGCCGGTTCACCCTAGTCACCCTTTGACAGTGTTCATCCTTGCAGGCCTTCGCTTCCACCGTAGTCCACCGAAGCCGAAGTGTTCAATCTACTGATTCCATACCAGATCAGAGGATTTATTAAAATCTGCCAATACAATCCATAAATATAAATTTGGCTGGTTATATTACTAAACTTTATCTCAAAGGTTATTAAGTCCCTCAGAATAAGTTAAAACACCCTTGAAACAAATGTGAAAAAAAAAAAAAGAGCGGGCAAATTTTGTATTAAAACGTTTACATTTTTCAGCCCACAACCCTTGATAAAATATGACAAAATTTTCAGCCCCTGAAAAAAGCCCACAAAAAAATTTAAAAAGGTAGCCACAAAGCAAAAAATTCTATTTAGTTCACTCTCTCATAGAAACTAAGAAAGCATAAATCCAAACTTAGAGATCGACTTGACAATCATGGAAATCTCGAAGCCTTTAGAGGTCAACGATCATGGAAATCGCACAGCTCCGATTAGGTACAAATTGATCTTGGCAATTTGTGACTCTTCGTCTCTCTCAGCATGGTGTTCTCAGCAACAACAAAGCATACAAGTTACTCCAATTAGGTACGAATTGATCATGGAAGTCACAAACCCTAATTTCGTCTTTGTTTTTTGTTTTTTGTTTTTTTTTTTTTTTTTGTTTGCCCACACTTTTTCATCGATTTCCTGATGATTTTTGTTTCACATTTCTCAAAAAATTGAGCTCATCATCGATTTACCTATTTCGAGTTCTAATAGTTCGACTTTTGTGATTTCATTTTTCCAATTGTAATCATAATCTTTGTTTCCTTTACAGTTTTGATACAAATATTGATTGAGTTTTTTTTTTTTTTTTGGTGAGTATGGGCACAACTAGATTGCAAGGCTCAATCCAAGAGATTGCTAGTATTGGTTGTATGAGAACTGTGCTTTTAGACACCCTGTAAGATTTTGCTCTTTTTAATATAATTTTCTGTGCATATGGCCTTGATTTATTTCCTAATATAATTTGCACATTCAATAACTAGGAATTTAGTTAATATTAGTTATACAATTTTTCAATCAATGTTTGCTATATTGTATGTGTTTGAACTTGGGTATTAGTTATAGATATTTTCAATCAATTTTTGCCATATTGTATGTGTGTATTATGTTGAACTACTTTGGCTTTCTGCTGTGGTGAAACCAATTGCTTTGGCTTGCTGCTTTGAATATAAAAGTTGTCCCAATCATGTATGTTGACCAAATAGAAGTTGGCAAAAGGAGTGCATTATGAAAGTAGGTACACATGAATCCCTGTAATCAAGAGTTTTCTAAGAATACTTGATCCATACTTTGTTAACATGGGCATTATAAATGAAAGAATACAAAATTGTAGTTTGAGTGATTGATGAAGTTATTGACAAGGGAATTACCATTTGATGACTAGATATGCAGCATTGTACCATATTTCATCTAAGGTGTAGATGAGGATAAGTTAAATGTTTTTTCTAATGAAGATCCATGCCCATGTTCTAAATCTGGCTTGGAAATTTTTGGAACTCAAACTAGTCCATTTACAATACAAGATAACATGATTATTATAGCCATCACATCATCACTAGTTTTTCTACTCATCACTTGCATATTAAATGCCTCAAAATTTTGGCTAGTTTTACATGTTATCTTATGTGACATACTCATCCTTTTTATTTTGGTTGCAGAGTTTGCAGTAGCTCTGCTTTGACATCGAAATTACTGGATTTCTGGTTATTCATCTGTGAGTCAAATATGCTAAAGGTTTTTATGGTACTTTAGTAGCCTTTAAAGTTCACAATTTTTCTTCATCGTTATATAACTTAGAAGTATAATCTTCAAAGTGATCTTACTAAGATATTGCTTTAATGCTGTTATAAAAATTAAAGCTAGTATTCTAAACCATAGTTTTAAGCTTCTTCTCGTTGTGCATATTGTCACATTCTGACCCAACTTTATAGTTAACCTATGTGTTCAAGTGGTTAATTATTATTTTGAGTCACTTACTTTCTAAAATTAATATAAGAATATTTAACATATTAAAATATAATGCCATTGAATAAGAATTGTAAAGATTATATATAATTAAATGGCTAATTGTATTATGAATATATACTAAGTATGTACAAAACTATATTAAATGGTTAAGTTATTAGATATATAGTTTGGTGTTTAATTAAGTGTTTAAGGTAAGGGAATTTTAGTAACTTCCTACACACATGGCTAATAGAATCAAGATACTTGGGCCAACCATGTGTGGATATTTTCCCAACTTGCCATGCATGCGAGACAAGTGGCAAGGCCACTAACCTCCACATAACCCCACCCCACTAACCCTCTAGCCGGCCATGCAAACCTCAGTTCTCATCACCTCATTCTTCTTTCTATTCTCTCAAAGCAACTAGAATAACCAAGAAACTCTCTCCCTCTCTATTCCCGCGGGTCCAAACAAATCAGAATTCTTACCTCACTTTTCTCTCATTTCTCTTAAGGAAAGAGCTAGAAGTTCTCTTGAGTCCCTTTGCTCAAACCCACGGGTCCACACATCAAAAGAAAAATAAAGCTCCATCTCATTTCTTCTTCATACTCTCTCAAAGAAACTAGAAAACTCAAAAACTCTCTCAAGTTCTCTACCTCTCATACTTTCGGGTCTAGCAACTAGGAAAGGGAAATCCTTTCATGCAAGAGTGATTCTATTTCAATTTCCCCTCAAGAACCAAAAACTTGGTAAGGGTTCTAGCTACTCTCACCTTATTAGAATCCATGATTTCTTCATGGAATTTTTAGTAATGGTATTTGTGGTTTGTAAAATTAGGAAATCATGAACTTGTAAGTCTATATATATATATATATATAGTGTTTTAAGAAGCTTGAAACTGTGTTGGTGATTTGTTGAAGGTAGATTGGGGTTTTTACTAATTAGTGATTGTACATGATTAAGGAAGTAAGAAAAAGTTAGGGTGAGTATATTTGATGTTACAGCTGGAATTTTTGTTGGATTTAATTTTGCTATAAATGGTTAAGTGACTGTATATAGGTGTATTCCAACATGTCTAATGAGTGTATAAAAATCCCCATATGATAATAAGACTATTTGCAATCATTTTATGATTTTACAAGAAAATGTTGCAAAGCTGCCATTGTGACAGATTGTGTGTTTACGCATGATAAATTATGTATTAAATTGTATACAGTGAATTTGGATGCTAGGGATATTTCCTATGAAAGCTAAGACACTTGTGGTCGTTATTGAATTGGTCTCACAGAAATTGGATCAATACAAAAATAATAGCACAATTTGTAAATTAATTGAAATTCTGTTGGGACAGAGTTGAGTATGTTGTTTTGTATGATTTTTAGTAAATTATTTTTTTATGATTTGGCTCTAAAAATGATATGGAATCTACTAGATATCCATAGGAGTGGCTCTGTAAATTTTCATGAAAATTGGATCTGAATTGATAGTCCATTGTATTTTATAATTTAAGTATATGTTGCTGGAATAAACAGTGAATAGTAAATGATATACCTAACTTTGAGGATTTAATTCTAAAGTTAGGGTGAATGATCTGAGCTATAAATTAATATGCTCATCATTTGGTATGTTTGGATCATAGATAAATTATTTATAACTTGGTTTGAGGTTTAGTACTCAAAGGAGGGGTTCTAAACCATTCTACTGCTTTTTCATATTGCTGTTTTGTTCAATGTGTTGTATGTTGCTATATGGGTGTATATGGATATATGACTATGCTTAAAGGATTTTATGTTTATGCATACATTATTGCCTTAATCTCAAACACATTTTGAAATGAAGTTGGCTCCTCTTGAGATATGATATAAATATGAGAATGATGGTTTTTCTTTAGTTTGGTACATCATTTGTTGATGTATGCATAGAATGACCATTCACTAAGTTTTGAATTATTAGTGTGATTCTATTGTAGAAAAGGACCAAAAGGAGTTTCTATTCAACCAGTACTGTGGCCAAAAATAATTTAGAATTAGTGGTCAAGAATCAAGATGTGCAACCTCCCAATTTTCCTTTGGTTCAATCATCAATTCTGGAGGACATATGAGAAATAAATTTCCTTTGGGAATAAAGATTAAGAGCTCAGAAAACTCAAACTTCTTCATTTCACATAGAGGAACATGTTGGGAAATTTAGACCCAGTTGATAGAATTAGCAAGTTTTAAACCCAAGGTTTTAATTAGATTTATTATGAATAAGCCTTGTTGAAACAAACAAATATCAATATCATGTCAATATTATGCAGCAGAAGAAAAAAAAAAGACAAGATATGATGACTTAGGAAAACCAATGAAACAAACTAGTTTCACAGAAACAAACTAGTTTCACAATAAAAAACCTGGGGAGAAACCTTCCCAAAAAGCAATCTACTATAGTAAAGAGAAGTTTTAGATCTAGTACAAAACCTTTGTCCCTAGACTCTACAATCCCCGTAGATGAACTTACAGCAGAAACCTTCTACCACTTCAAAACCTCTGAACTCTTCAACATATGAACACCACCCTTTTTGTATGGATCTCAGTACGTGACTAAGCAGTAATGCACGACTCCCACTACGTGACTAACACACCAACTTAAAGAAGATGTTGGCTGCAAAGTTCTTCACTTCATTAACAATGAAGATCAAGAAGCATTTGGTTACAAAACCCTAAGGCGTAAAAGACGCAGTAGTTTCTTTCAGAGAGAATAAAGTCTCAGTCACCTTTTGCATATGTTCTCCTTGTATTCTCTTATATGACGGCCTCTAAAATAAACCTTATTTATGTTTAGGGTTATGAGAAAAGAAACCCAACACAAATACATAAGCATGGGCTGAAAATCAGATCTGGAAATATGAATTTCGTAATTCTCGATCGATCAAGAGGTGTCGAGAAGCTATCGAGTCTATCTATTATGAGCTATCGAGAGATATCGAGAGCTATCGAGGGGATAGAAAGTTGCTCGATCAATCGACCTAGCTATCGAGAAGTATCAAGATTGCAATAAAAAGAAGTTGAAGAGCTCGATAGATAGCCTAGCTGTCGAGAGGTGTTGAGCAGTTATTGAGCTTTAAAAAATCAGCACTTCTTTACTTGTTTCTCAGATAGATTTGCATGGCTTCAATACTAGACTTAATTCTTGTTTCTTGAAGTATCAAACACATCCTAGATCTACCCAATTACAAGTAAAGTGCATTTTGTCAAAGGATTAGCCAATTACACAAAATAGTGACACATGTTCTTAACATGTGAAATACATATGTCCTAACAATCTCCCCCTTTGTCAATCCGTGACAAAACCACAACAAACAAATAAACATATGAGAGAAGTCATAAATCACTTAACTCATATTCACTTGTTGAATACAATAAAATTTATCCTAACACAAACTCTTGAAAAACTTTGCAAGAAAAAAGTTCATGGCAAGGAAGACTTTGACAACCTGTATTTCTGAAACACTTTAAACAAAACTCATCAAGGCATCTTAATGTGAGACAGAAATAAAAAATTGCATATAAATAAAGAAACATGTGTATAAAGAGAGAAAAGAAACAACACATGTAGAGGTAGATGAAGAAAACATACATCATCATCACACACACACACACACACACACATATATATATATATATCAAAGATAAGCACAATGTATGTAAACATGGTCACAAGACCGATGTACAAGAAGAAGGAAGTAAGCACTCCCCCTAACAAGATGAAACACATCTCCCCCTTACAAAGGCATGTATTTCTCCCCCTAACATGTAGAATCTTAGAAAGAAACCACAATTTTTCCCCCTTTTTGTCATGATTGACAAATGGTACAAGAAGCTAAAAAACTTCACCCGAGAGACATAAAAATGATCAATGATGATTAAAGGGGCACAATAAATAGAACCAAAACACACACACACACACACTAAACAAGTCTAACCAATTTTTTATTTCAAAAACAAGTTAAGACAGTTTAGTGAGTATATATTAACACATGTAAACCTTGTGATGGTCAAATCACATTGTACCTGCACATGTATCAAGAGTAGCAAAGAATATTACGTGTTGTGTGTGAAAACATTACAAGATTACATAAGTGTATACATGTTATAACGATTTGTGATATGAGAAAATCATTTTAACTCACACATAATTATAACTGTTTGATGGGGACTATCACCTTTAAAGTATATCCTATACCTCCCACATTTCCTAGAATACACGCTTGCAATCATATATAAAGCATATTGTTCTTTTTGCTTTTTATTTTTATTTGCATATTTTTCTTTTAAGCAAACCATACATGGGCATATAAGAGAGAGAAAAGAAATACCCAATGATGTTAAGCATTTGACATTCCAATTTTTCTATGCCGAAGCACATAAATGTCATTTTCATGATTGGCAGGTAACAGTGATGAGATGGTTATTTATGCCTTTCTCTTAGGATTTTCTAGTCCTTCTTGTCAAAAAGAGTGATACGAGTGTTAAGTACAAGAGATACGAGTCTTTAGCCGTGAAGATGAAAAGGCACGTGTCCTAGTATGTCTACTAAAGGACATAAAAGAATTATAATTCTCCTGAAATTGAGTTAAAAAGCTCAAGACTTTTAATAACTCTCCAAACAAAGGTGTAGGTCCTTGAGAGGAAACCTGTGACTGTTTGAACACTTACTTTTGAGGATACAACTTAAAGCAATTAGGACGAATGATGACAAACATTAGGTCTGAAAAAGGATTTAGAATTAGCCAAATCAGTTTTGGATTTCATACCTTTATCATCTTTCTCAGACTGTGGCACAAAGACAGTCCTTGATCCAGAAGCCATGGAAGAGAAGGGGCCAGAGGAAATAACATATCCTAAGCCAATCTTATCAAAATTAGGTTTTTGAGCACTCAAGACCTCGTCAAGCTTTGCACTAGACATCCTCTCTATTTGAGTTCTAGCTTGACTAAGCTCAACCTCAAGATTCTTGACCTTCTTTTCTAATGAGGTGTTCTCCCCAACAAAAGTCTAAACTAACCTTGCAGTCTCATCTAGTTTGACTAACAAATCAGCTTTTTCAGTTTTTACCTCATTAAACTTTTTTCTACAAAGATGAGAAGTCTTTTCAGATTTTATGAATTTAGTACATAGCTTATCATAGGCTTCTTGAAAGGTCAACTTCTTGGGTACTTCATCATCAGAAGAATCCTTACTGTCACTAGCACTCTCCACAATCACCTTATCGGTTGAGACAGCAAAGGCCATAATGTGACTACATTCATCCACATACTCATTAGAAGAGTTATTCTCAATATCACTCCAAGTAGCAACCAATCCTTTATCTTTTGACTCCTTGGTCTTTTCCTTCATGAGGTAGTTTGGGCACTCTATCCTCATATAACCAAAATCTTTGCACTTATGGCATTGGATGAGGGGTTTCTCATTCTTGCCCTTCCTCATCAGTTATGAAGGTTAGATCCTTATCATCATCTTCATCTTCATCTTCAGAGTCCTCAATCTTTTCCTCTATACCCTTAAGAGCCAAGTTTTTACTCTTTCCACCTTTTCCCATTGAGCCTAATCTCATCTCATAGGTTTGAAGGTTCCCTACAAGCTCAGTCAAAAGAAGTTGATCAATGTCCTTCACTTCTTCAATGGCAGTGATCTTGGCATGGAATCTTTCAGGTAAGGATCTAAAGATTTTCCTAACAATTTTGGATTCTGCTATAGATTCTCCAAGGTTGAAGGCAGAATTCACAATATCCTTGAGTTTAGCATAGAACTCATCAAAGGTCTCATCCTCCTCCATCCTTATTTCTTCAAAACTACTAGTGAGTCGTTGAAACTTCATAGTCTTTACTGCCTTGATACCTTCATAGGTGGTTTCAAGAATGGTCCATGCTTTCTTCGCAACTTCCGTGGATAATATTTTCTTGAATTCCTCATTGGTCACCCTACAAAACAAAGCATTCAAGGCCCTACTGTTGAAATTTGCTGCTTTGATTGTTGCTTCATCCCAATCTACCGGCACTTCCTTTGGCTCAATCCAGCCAACTTCAACAGTTTGCCATACCTGTTTACCTAGAGCCTGCAAAAAAACTTTCATACGAACTTTCCAGTACACATAATTAGTGTCATCAAATAAAGGAGGAATCAAAAGAGATTGTCCACGATCCATGACAACAGGGGTCACGAATCACACTTAGGAAATTAATCCAATTAGAGTGTACCCACTCTGATACCACTTGTTGGGAAATTTAGACCTCGGTTGATAGAATTAACAAGTTTTAAACTCAAGTTGTTAATTAGATTTATTATGAATAAACTTTGTTAAAACAAGCAAACATCAATATCATGTCAATATTATGCAGCGGAAAAAAAAAAAAAAAAAAAAAAAAAAGACAAGATATGATGACCTTGGAAAACCAATGAAACAAACTAGTTTCACAGTAAAAAACCTGGGGGGAAACCTTCCCAAAAAGCAATCCACTATAGTAAAAAGAAGTTTCAAATCTAGTACAAAACCTTTGTCCCTAGACTTTACAATCCCAGTAGATGAACTTATAGCAGAAACCTTCTACCGCTTCAGAACCTCTGAACTCTTAAATATATGAACGCCACCATTTTTGCACGAATCCCAATACGTGACTAACCAATGATGCACGGCTCCCAGTACGTGACTAACACACCAACTTGAAGCAAAGTTCTTCACTTCATCAATAATGAAGATCAAGAAGCACTTGGTTACAAAACTCTAAGGCGCAAAAGACGCAGTAGCTTCTTTCAGAGAGAATAAGGTCTCGGTCACCTTTTGCATATGTTCTCCTTGTATTCTCTTATGTGACGGCCTCTAAAATCAACCTTATATATGTCTAGGGTTATGAGAAAAGAAACCCAACACAAATACATAAGCATGGGCCGAAAATCAGATCTAGAAATCTGAATTTCGTAATTCTCGACCGATCGAGAGGTGTCAAGAAGCTATCGAGCCTATCTGTTGCGAGCTATCGAGAAGCTATCGAGGGGACAGAAAGTTGCTCGATCGATCGACCTAGCTATCGAGAGGTATCAAGATTGCGATAAAAAGAAGCTGAAGAGCTCGATAGATAGCCTAGCTGTCGAGAGGTGTCGAACAGCTATCGAACTTTAAAAAATTAGCACTTCTTCACTTGTTTCTTGGACAGATTTGCTTGGCTTCAATATTAGACTTGAACTCTTGTTCCTTGAAACATCAAACACATCTTAGATCTACCCAATTACAAGTAAAGTGCGTTTTGTCAAAGGATTAGCCAATTACACAAAATAGTGACATATGTTCCTAACATGTGAAACACATATATCCTAACAGAACCGTATACCCAAGTAGGCAAGCAGACCCAAAGGGACATCCACCTTTGAAGATGGGAAAAATAATGCAAATATTAGCAATTTGACTACAAACTAAAACCAAACCGAGCCGTACCTAGTGGATCTCACTTTAGATCCCACTTTTACAAAGTCCAAGAGAAGTCACGATATAATAAATAAAAAGTTCTACATATTAACAAACCAAATAGTTAAAAAAGATGGGAAGGGAACATTCAAAAATTTGACATCATGACCATAATACTTTTGGTGAAACATTTACATAACGTTTTAAATTAAAAGTTCAATAATAAGGATTTAAATTAAATTATAATTGTAGTTTAATTTTGCATTAATTAAGTGTCATTTCGAATTTTCAATTAGATTTTCCATGCCAATGCTGTAATTTGTATCAAGTACCTCTCTAATTTAAAATTAATGTTAGTCTCTTTTGTTTTAATAAAAAAGTTGCTAACATGAATTGTAGAGCAAGAAGCGAACAATATAGAAGAAGAAACCAAAAAACATATGCAATTAATGACCGGGAGTAAAGGAGGACGCCCCACCATCCATATAATCATATTATGCTGCGGTAAAGAATAAGCAGTCAGCTTTTATTTTTGTTTTGTTTTGTTTTTTGTTTTTTGTTTTTTGTTTTTTTTTTAATTATTTATTTATGTATTTTTAGTAAAAAAAATTTAATTTTAGTAAAATAAATGGTTTTCAAACGGACTCTAGGGGGTATTTGGTAGAGTAGTTTGAGTAATATTTTTTTGTAGTTTTTTAAAATATGTGTTGGTGAAAAAGTGTGTGAAAATATGTGTAATGTTATTTAAAATGTAAAAATATGAGTTTGAAATAAGGTACCAAACGGATCCTAAAACTCTAAAACCTACACGTGATTAGAAGAGTTTGGACTTCATCAACAAGATGCCTGTTAGCACAAAAATTGTCTCGAATTTGCTTCCTGTCACTAGTTGCTACTAAAAGTCTAAGATTGTATGTTGTCAAAAAAAAAAAAAAAAGTCTAATATTATACCCTTATGGTCTCCCTACTCTCCGATGATAATTTTCACACCAATACAACCTAGCTAGGTCCTTAAATAAATATGGGATATCTTCTCACTCAGGATCCTTAAAATAGATATAAGATATGGTCTCACTCAAAAAAGAGAAAATGTGATATATGGCGGAAAAAATTGCCAAATGCCCTTTTTGGGCAAACTAAGCAGCATTTTGCCCTATTTTTCAAACTAATTAGGGAAATGCTCTTCTTTTAAAAATCGATTTTCTCAAAATTGAGTTAGTCCCTATAGCGGTGTTTTTAAGGAGCCTATAGTGACGTTTTCAAGACCTACAGTGGCGCGTTGTAACTCGATTTATATGAAATCGAGTTATAGGTAAAAAAAATTAAAAAAATTTCTTATAACACGATTTAATGGAAGTCGAGTTACAAAACGTCACTGTAGGTTTTGAAAACGTCACTATAGGTCCTTAAAAACGCCGCTATAGGGCTCCAGAAATTTTTTTTTTTTTTTTTTTATAACTCGATTTTGAGAAAATCAAGTTTCAAAAGAGGGACATTTCCCTAATTAGTTTGAAAAATAGGGCAAAATGCTACTTAGTTTGCCCAAAAAGGACATTTAGCAATTTTGTCCGTTATATGGCCGACATGCTTAAAGGACGAAAGGAAAAGTTAAAAGATGAAAACTTGGGATTTGAGATATTTGCTTCTGCGTATGGAGTAAAGTCACATTTTTGGCTTCTTCTTTTTTTTAAACTAGCGTGTTATGCATTGTTTATTGGCCATGAACAGTATATTTAGGCTAATAAACAGTGCTAAATAGTAATAAACAATAAAAAATTATTTTTTTATTATTTTCAGTTTTCAGTTTTTAGTAAAATAAGCTATATATCCAAACGCACACGCCAAGCTTTTCTCATGGCGGTTAGTTTTATTTTTTTATTTTTTTGATAATATGGGGGTTTGCTCTTTTTTTTCTTTTTTCTGTTTTTGATAATCTGGGGGTCTGCTTTTTTTTTTTTTTTTTTGTTGATAATCTGTGGGTCAGCTCTTAAATAAGGTGTGAGGCATACCTCCGCTCCTGTGTGTGTCCTCTGTAGTTATAATTATAACTATTGATTTAAAATATATATATATATATATATAGATATATACATTATTTATTGAAATATTTATTTATTTTCAGAATAAATAATTTAGCTTCCAATATAGTTATCAAAGTGTGAAGTAACTTGGTGGTTTGTTCGGTTAAAACCTTGCCAGCGGCATTTATGTTTTTAAAGAAACCAACATGTATCACGTTGAAAAGCAAAAAAAAAAAAAAAAAAAAAAACATGTATCACGCGGCAAAAAAAACAGGAGGACAGTACCGACGCGGCAAAAAGCAAAAAAAACAAAAGGGCAGTACCGACGCGGCAAAAAAAACAAAAGGACAGTACCAATAGGAAGCAAGAGAGATTATTTTACATCAAATTCCGCAATTCAAAAAAATTTTGATGTCAGAATCTTCCTACCGAGTTCTCTCTCTCTCCTCGTTTAACTGCCTATAAATATAGATTTTAACAATATTTAGCCAAAACACTTTATATTATTCAAGATTTTTCTTAATTTTTAAACACGAAAAATATATATATATATTTTTTATACCATCTATTTTCATATTTAAATAAAGTCATATAGCTAAAAATACATGTAAATAATTTTATCAATTGTCATATGATAGATTTGAAAATTTTTCTTTTAAATTAGTTTGAAGGTAAACTTCTTTTCTATATACTAAGTCACCCAAATTAAAGTGTTTTGATTTGTTAATATAAATAGAAGTAGGGATTGCCATGCGTAGAACCAAAATTTTTGCTAAGGGAAATGCATTGACGCACATATAGGAGGTGTTATATCCTGTACCCGATATATATGCTGGGTACCTTACAAGAAGGCAGGACCCACACACTGTGGGGCCCACTTCTTTGTGAAGTACCCGACATATATGCTGGGTACAGGATATACAAAATCCACATATAGACACATAACTACAACATAAGTGAAAAGTTCATATTTTGAGATTATTAATTTTCTCTTTTAAACTTTTTAACATTTTAAAGTTCAATTAAATATCATTATTTGATATGTCAAAAGCCACTGTAACTCAATTGGTTCACAATTTTATTGTCCTTTTCAAAAAAAAAAAAAAAAACATTAAGAGTCTAAATCCTCTCACCCTAATAATTATCGAATTATTAGAGATGTCATCATTTAATATGATTGTGTATTAAAACTGTAATATTTAGTAATTCATTCACTTCAAAATTTAATATAGAAAGGTTGAATTTAAACTAAACATTAACTGAGTCTTATTTCTACAATATGTATGTAATATTATTTATTATTTATGAGATAGTTTTTTACTGAATATTTTTAAATATCTAAACTTTTGATTTTTTTTTTTTTTTAGTCTTTAACTTTTGATTAAATTTCCTTCTACCTTTTTCATGGAAAAGAGAGGGATAGCTCATTATTTATTTTTAGGATAAATAGATTTTTCAGACTAAAAAAAAAACTTAATAAAACTTAGTATTTATTTTCGGAATAAGTAGACTTTTCAAAATTTTCGGTCATGTAAGTACGGCTCCCAACCTGCGCCCCTCCATTTCTACCAAGTGCACAATGACATATAGCATACGTGCAAAGTTCATTATCTCCAGTCAATTGAGATATATGATTCATCATACCTAACTATTCCTCAAAAAATTGTAGTAATAATTAACTGGTAATTCTAATGAGATATGATTCATCATACTTAACTGTGCATCGAAAATTATACTTTACCGATTATTCTAATCAATAAAAATATACAATCTTTCCATGATGCTCACTCACCTACCATAAAGCTATCCTACTACGTACATTTCGATCCATTGCTTATAAATACCCTGGCCTTGAAGGCATTCTATATCACGCTCAAGAGGTTCACAGAGAACAAATCCCATCATACCATTCAAGACTTAGACTCGTCCTTGAACTTAGAAACAATGTCAATCCAGCTCTCAGGGGCTCCATCCCAAAATGCCAAATCAGAGGTTGTTCGCCGGACAGCAAATTTCCATCCAAGCATTTGGGGTGACCGTTTCATCAACAATGCTTCAGAGGATAAGGTAACACAATTATTTGCTATCCTAGTTTTTAAAAATTATGTAGTAGAATTTATAATATTTATAGCATTTTTTTGTTGCAATATAATTATTTGTTCATGCAATTCATGGTGTAGAATATTCATTTCCGTAAAGTACATGAAGTTGAAGAGCTGAAAGAAGAGGTAAGAAAAGAGCTCTTAGCATCTGCGGGTCATCTTTCACAACAGTTGGGCTTAATTAATGCACTCCAGCAACTAGGCGTGGCTTATAACTTTGAAAGAGAAATCCAAGAAGCTCTAGAACATATATATGCTACTTATAATGACCATAATGATGTTGAAGATGATGATCTCTACAATGTTTCCCTCCGTTTTCGACTACCACGTCAACAAGGATTTAAGGTTTCATGTGGTAAGACAAGAGTCTAATTTTCTAAATATAAGCCCCATATGTCTTTAGTGATGTGCTAGTTGGTCCATATATATATATGTGTGTGTGTGTGTGTGTGTGGTAGTGAGCTTATTCATTAAATAAGTTTGGTGTTTATTAAACAGATGCTTTTAACAAGTTCAAAGACGAAGATGGTCAATTCAAGGAAAGCTTGACCAGCAACGTTGAAGGCATGCTAGCCTTTTATGAAGCTACACATTTGAGGGTCCATGGAGAAGAAATTCTTGATGAGGCCTTTGAGTTCACTACAATTCACCTTAAGTCCATAGCATCCCCTAAAGAACAAGTAACTCATGCCCTAAAACAACCCTTGCATAAGGGCATACCAAGGCTAGAGGCTCGGCGATACATTTCTATCTATGAACAGGATGCTTCACACAACAAAGCTTTGCTCAAGCTTTCAATATTAGATTTTAACCTGGTGCAGTCATTGCACAAAGAAGAACTTAGTGAAATCACTAGGTAATATGTAATTTAATATCAAAATGTATTTATATTTTCTTAAAAATAAATAAGTTTTTATAAGTACTTATTGGTTAATTTTTTTTTTCTCTTATTACCATTGTACTATATACATAACTCATTAAATTAAACATATTTATTTATAAATAAATAAACTAAAACGTATTTAATATATATTTTCCTAAATGTATAGTTCTTCTATATTTTCTAAAACTTTTTGGTTCATTTTAAATATTTGAGATATGCATATTATGATTATATATTTTTATTTTTAGAAGAAAGGAAAGTTATGAATTTTGTGGTTAGGAGCTAAAAGATCCTTATTGGATTTGTTATCTATGAAAAAATAAAATTTCTTTGTTTTTATTAATGTTTTTTTTTTTTCTTAATACTGACTTGTATATATTTTTGGAAGTGGTGTTAAAAATTCTACAAATTTTACTATACAAACCTTATAAATTAACATATCACAAATCACAAATTAGTAATTGAAATATTCATTTATTAGATTATTAAAGTGACTGCAATCATATTCTTAACAGATCAATTTATAAATTTTTTTGTAGTAAAATTTTATAATAGCCCTAGAATTTTCCTATTTTTGTTTACTTACAATCAATCAATATTAATTGGTATATCCAAATTATAGGTGGTGGAAAGATTTAGATTTTGCAAGGAAACTACCTTTTGCAAGAGATAGAGTTGTCGAGTGCTACTTTTGGATAGTCGCGGTCTACTTTGAGCCCCAATATTCACTTGCAAGAAAAATACTAACCAAAGTTATTTCCATGACGTCCATTCTAGACGATATATATGATGTTTATGGCACACTTGAAGAACTCGAACTCTTCACCGAAGCAATTGAGAGGTTCATAGATTGATTAATTAATATATATGTTAAGACTAAGATGTATAATGTCAATCTAACTTTTGTAATTGGTACATGATATTTTTAGGTGGGATATTAGCTACATAGATCAACTTCCAGAATACATGCAAATATGTTATCGTGCACTATTTGATGTATTTGAAGCAATTAAAAATGAGTTGGCCAAGAAAGAAAGATCATACCGTGTTAGCTATGCAAAAGATGCTGTAAGAGTCAAGCAACCTAACTTTTCATGTTTTTTTTTGTTAACTTTTTTCATGCTAGGTACTTATTTCATTTATGTTGTTTAAACCTTAGATGAAACTTTTGGTTCGGGCCTACTTTGATGAAGCCAAATGGTTCCACCAAAATTACATCCCAACAATGGAGGAGTATATGCATATTGCACTTAAAACCTCTGGTTACCCTATGCTCACAGCTATCTCTTTCCTTGGCATGGGTGACATCGTTACAAAAGAGGCATTTGATTGGATCTTCAACAACCCCAAGATCATTACAGCTGCATCTGTAATTGGTAGACTCATGGATGACATGAAGTCACATAAGGTATGCAATCAAAAAATCTTATCAAGTTTCACAAGCTAGTGTGCAAGGTCTATTTCATATACATTTGTTGCCAACTTTCTACTTATCCATTTGGAAAACTTTGTGTGTAGTTTGAGCAAGAGAGAGGGCATGCTGCCTCAGCAGTTGAATGCTACATGAAGCAACATGGTGTCTCAGAGCAAGTAGTCCATGATGATTTCAACAAGCAAGTTGCTAATGCATGGAAGGATATTAATGAGGAGTGTATAAGGCCTACTGTTGTTCCCATGCCTCTACTTATGCGTGTTCTTAATCTTGCACGAGTAATAGATGTCATTTACAAGGAAGGGGATGGCTACACCCACGTTGGAAAAGAGATGACAAATAATGTTGCATTAGTGCTTATAGATCCAGTACCAATATGACTGGGGTGACAAAATATGAATCATTCAACGGGAAATCTCTAAAGAATCATAGGCTTGAATAGGATCCAAGTCCATTAATATTATATGGGGACCATTTGTAAAATAAAAATAAAAGGAAAATCTTGCTTTCTCATTTAATAATGTAGCACTATGTTTACAAAAATAATTATTATTATAATAATAATGATTGTGAGATTTACTACTGGTGGTATATATGCTTTTGTGGGAGATTGAAATTATTGTGCCATTCTAGTGGGGGATGGTAAAGTTTCGCTTGAAATTTCTCAAGTTGCGGCTTTCTTTTGGTTCCTTACGCTACCGACTATTCTATGCTATGAGTTATCGCAAGGGTAATTGAGAGGATAAGGAAGCTCTTTGTTAAACACAGTACTTGGCTTTTAGCAAACTATTGGTAAAAATATTTTCATCAAAAAAGTTAGAGAAGTTCCCCAACAAACACTAAACCAAAAAAGAAGTTTAGGAATATAATAAAATGTCATAACATTTTCACAATACTTTTATTAGCTGTAGTGGGTCCTAATCTGATATATTAAATTTTTATTTACGCTCTGGAACATATATATATATGCTACCCCACTTTCTTTTTTTGGTGATGTGCTATTTTAAAATAATGGTAAATTACACAGTTGATCCCTATCATTTATACTAAATGTTAATTTGATCCCTAACCTTTCAATTGTGTTGATTTGATCCTTAACTTTTCAATGTCGTGTCAATTTGATCCCTGTTGTTACCTTTTGGATAGAAAAATCTGATATATCAAACAGAATAATAAAAAATTATTTTTCTACACCTCAATTGCCAAATGTGTAGCCATATCAGATTTTTTTTTTCTTTTTTCTTTTTTCTTTTTTTAATCCCAAAATCTATGTTCACACGAAGTCAGATTAATCTCCCTAAAATTTCTAAAATCCTAAAAAACCGAGCCTAAGAGCACACACTGAATTAAAGATCGCAGAGAGACCGAAATGAACCAATATGACAACGACGACAAAGAGGAAATGGATCCAGAGTAAAGGAGAGCCTTTGGCTATGTGGTTGATTGTCGTTTTGATGAACTGATCATCGTTTGGAGAATTAGGAAGATTGAAAGGAGAGCAATAGAGGAGAGGACAGCGAAGGTTCCTCCTTCAATAAAGAGGAACTGAGCAGCGTCGGCGCCGCAGTGGCGAGCGTTCTCGTGACATGTGGCATGCCAGACAGTGAGAAATTTGGGGACGAGGGCGGTGGGGCTAGGGATCCAACGTTTTTCGCTGTGAACGTATGCTGAGAAGATATTAGAGTTTTGGATGTTGACGAGGGCATGTTCTTAAGCTGGGTTTTCAGCCTTTTACGCATTTTAGAAAATTTTAGAAGGTGACAACAGGTTCCATACATCCCTCCTTGATGAATACCAACAGCTCATGGCAGCCCATCCTCATAGATAAGCACCTCAGGTGTGCTTTTTCCCCATTTGTATGATATATTTTTCTTTTCTTTTCTTTTGTTCCCATGAGATTGTTAGCCACTGTGCGTATGAACTTGAAAAAAAGAAGTTTTTAGGAGGTGTAATCTAATCTGCCGTGTGGACATAATTTTTTTTTTTTTTTAATATTTATTTTTAAAGTCTGATGTGGCTGCACAATTGATAATTGATGTAGTAGGAAAAATAAATTTTTAATATTCTGATTGTCACATCAGATTTTACCATCTAGTAAATAACGATATGGACTAAAATTGACATGACACTAAAAGGTTAGTGATCAAATTGATACAATTAAAATATTAGAGATCAAATTGATATTTGATGTAAAAGATAAGAACTAACTAGATAATTTACCCTTAAAATAAATAATAAATAAATAAAAAGGGAAAATTATTGACAAAACAAAAGGAGTCTTAGTTTAGCGGGAATGTGCGTACACATAATCACATACAACACTTAACACTATTTGGGCTAATATTAAGTGCTGTGAAGAATTTTAAAATAGGACAAAGTTTAGCTATAAAATTTATTATAGTATAAGAGTACAACCTTACTCAATAAAATAATCATTACTACATATTTTGAAAATCTAACTGTTGAATTGCACGTTCGTTATGCTCTCTTAATACACATGTAAATTTTTTTTTTTCATCAATTGGATATTATTTACTATATAATCTATAAAGTTATATTTTATACATAATTTTAAACTACAAAAATTTGCAATTTAAACAATTTATTGGTGATATAGCTATTGATATTCAATTTTCTAGAAATTTTGCAAGCATAGAGGATATAAGAAATAAATATAATCTAATGGGGGATTTGTCAAAATTAATCACAATAAAAATATATTGAGTAAGGTTGTAACTTTAGGCTACAATTAATTTTGTAGCTAAAATTTGTCCTTTAAAAAATATATAATTTGTTTACTAAACACATAAAACACTTAACACTGTTTTGAAAGTTCTCTTATTTCTTCAAGTTCTCTACTTCATTCTCCTCCTTTTACTACTATCCACTTGCTATCCAAACACTCTGCATATAATTATGCCAATGCAGTGATTGTGAGATTTGTAAGGTCACTACCAATATATATATATATATATATATATCTCAGAAAAGATCCAATTAGATTCTAAATTGGATTTCCGTCTATTTTCACAGTAGCAACCAACAACTGTAGCTCCAATTTCAGACTTACTACAAGTACACAATGTTAATGGCTTATGAGTTGATTTTTATAGGAGTTAGATAGGATTCTAACATGATTTCTCTTTAGTTTCAATTTAGGGATTTTGTGTATTTTGGAGGAAATTTTGTTTCTAATGAATCTGATGTGATGAAAGACTTAAATAAAACCTAGGTGTAATGTGTAAATTGTGATGCGTAATTTTTAAATAATAAAATAGTTGTCATATCACCTAAAAAAAGTCATATCATTGTTTCGTTAGCCACAAAGGCAAAGAGACTAATGATAGTTAGTAAAAGGACAAATAATTCTTAATTTTAAAACTTAAGGGACCAATAAGAGTCATTTGAAACTTTAGGGACCAACAAGAGTCATTTGAATATATGAATATATGTTAAATAGGACACACGAATATATACATATCTACAAACATAAAGTTATGTATATGTTTATGTTTCTTGTATGCATTGCATCTGAAGTAAACTTCATTCTTATAAAAATCATAAATTAACTTAGAATTTTTATTAATCAAAATAATGTTTGTTAGCATTTTATTGTTGGAAAATCCCATAAATTTGATTGTAACCACAATTCAAGTTTTGATATCATTCATTCATTGTGTGGGGGCCTTTTTGTCTATTGGGTTAAGATAGATTGACCCCGATTAATTAACATAATTATCCAAGTTAATTAATTAGGTCAAATTACATGCAAATCGTGGAGGCACCAACAAATCACGAAATAACTAATACACGTCAGAAAATAAATTAATAAGTTGATTTGTTGACAAATGGGAAAAACCTCTCGCAAGGCAAAAACCCCACTGGGTGAATTTAAAGTCACCACTCTTAAGAATCCACTAATCAATAATCAAGCGGTTACAAATATGAGTAATCTTACCACTACCCTGGCCTATTTCAAAATACCAACCTATAGTGGAACATTCGCTTCAATACCCAATTAAACTTGATATTGCAGTAGTCTTCTTTACTTTATTGCACAAATCTCCAAACTGTGACTAACTTCTTTGCACGGATCCCAATACGTGAGTAACTCCAGCAACTTGAGTGATTGTTGTTGGCTACAAATTTCTTCAGTTCAACAACAATGAAAATTAGGAAGCACTTGGTTACAAAACCCTAAAGCGTACAAACGCAGTAGCTTCACATAGAGTATATGAGTTCTAAGTCTCTGTTTTCACATATGATAACTTTTAAAATAAGCCTTATATATAACTAGGGTTATGAGAAAAGAAACCCTAATTATCCAAATCATCATGGGTTGAATTTCAAATCTGGAAATTTTGAAATTGTAGATCTAAATAGATCAAGCTTGTGTCGAGCTTCTCCATTAAACTTCGATACTAGCATCTGTCGAGCTTCTGTCAAGACGTAATGAAACAGCTTTTTCTTCACTTGTTTCTTGGATTAACCTTTATGTCTTTAATGATACCACTTGATATTTTTGAACAACATATTGAACAACATACTTCTTAATATATTAAACCCAACTTAGATCTACCCAATTACAAGTAAAATGCGTTTTGTTATCCAATTACATAGAAAATATGACCCTAACATTGTCCTATTGGGCTGAGTCTATTCTGCTGGGCTAAGGCCTGTTCTGGTGCGGGTCGAAGAGTTAGGTCTGGCCCACTATTCTAGCAGGACCTTGCTAAAGGGTTAGTCTTTGCACAAACCCACCATCTAAAAACAAAGACAACAACTATTATCAAATGAATGTATATTAATTCACAAATGTTAGAACGCATTTATAGGTTCAAAAGCAAATATCTTGTGGCAGAAGGATAAGTTACATTGGGGAAAATTAATCAGGGATGTAATTAACATAACTAATCTAGCAGAATGCTAAATGACACAGCAGAATGTAAAAATAATATAGCAGAATATAAGAATGACACAGTAGAATGTAAAATGATAAATCTTTCTGTGAGAAGTGAACCAAAGAGAACCTGAACCCCATCTTGGACAACCTTGCTATTGGGCAAAGCCATCAAAGTTGTGTATTCTGGGGAATGGGCCTAGATGGCTACTTGTTGCTAATTTGAGATTTCAAAGAATGGGTTTGTTGTAAGAGGGAGGGAAAAGATAGCCTATTGTTGTATGCATTTCTGCCGTGTTTTCACTCTTTTCTTTTTACTTCACTCTTTTCTTTTTTCTCTATAATTTCCCTTTTAGTTCTCTCTGTTTTCTTGCCTTAGTCTCTATCCCCATCCATTTATGGCTATTGTTCCTATTTATACTGTTCAAGCCTATCGAATTTCTCTATTTTACCCCTATGGCTCACTAACCATTTTTGCCTGTTGTGAACACCTCTTCAAAGCTACCTATTACCTTATTGGTTGTTTGGCCACTACTACATCTGGGCATGCTCATTACATTCTCTCTCTTCCACTACCCAATTCCAATAAAAATCCTAATTTGTTTGGTTTTGTCGTGAGCCTTTCCCCCTTGCTTAAATGGATAAGGCTTTAGGTCTCTCTTTACTCACCTCTCTGGCATGCATCAAGTGGTCCCAACCGTTTACCACCTATATTGGGCAAAGATGTCATCCTAGCAAAGCATCTCCTAAAAGAGGCCCTGGCAAGATACCGGAAATAGGCCATTTTCTCCCCTCCACCAAACCACACCCTTTGTAAATCCCTTGACCGTGGGCCCACCTCCCTTGCATTGGCTGGGTACAGGTTGGTGGTGCTCCGGCCATAGTGTGGTTGTTCCACTACTTTCTATTTTTGTTTTCTTTCTTTCCCAAGCTGTTTTTACCGTTGCTGCTCAATTTTGTCTTGTTCTGCTCTGCCCGTGCTTATCTTTCATGGAGGATGGCATGGGCTTATTAGGCTTGCCCCACTTTTGCCTCTTCTTGGGCCTGTGGGTCTGCCTACTGCCACTTTATGCGGGGCTAGCCCATTGGGCCTTATTTCTTTCTCTTCCTTTATTTGGGCTTTTTCAGCCCTTAGTATTTGTTGTTACTTTCTAATCTCTTGCTACATTCATTTCTTTACTTGTTATTAGGCTTTTCTGCTATTGGGCCTTTTTATTGAAAATGTGCCTCAACACATTGTAAAAAGGTGTTACAAATTATCTTGAAATTAATTGAAAAAAAAAAAAAAAAAAAAAGCCATTTTACCCACTTGAAAAAACAAGTGGAGAATTTTGCTTGAGCAAAAGTGAAGCTCGCTCAAGCGTAATAGAACCTTACTTGAAAAAACAACCCACAACTTCACCTAGATAATGGTTCTTTTGTGTCATCTTTTCTAAACCCTAATTTTGCACCTACATAATGCTTCTCTTACACAAATTTTCAATATATAAGAGGTTGCGACACTTTGAGCTATTGAAAAATATATTGTGCCTCTTATCTATTGATCAAATTTGCTAAACCATTTTACCCACTCTACTTATGATCTCAAAGTAGGTGTATGAGAAATTAAAACTATTGAATATGATGAGCTATCGATTCATTTACTTTGTAGGAACCAAACACCCGCACCCAGATCTTTCTTGGTGTAAACACCCTATTTTGTAATAGTATATAATCTTTAGACCCCGAAACCAATGAGAAGCTTGACATTTTTCAACTAAGGGTAATTGAAGCATTTTCAATAATTCAAAGGCAATCAAAACTCAAAAGTGTTCAAATTACTTTGAAAAATGACATTTTTTCACTATTTTGCCAATATCTTTTTAATCACAACGAATTTTTTAGTGATTTTTTCCCCTTATAAAGTAAAAACTCAGTGATTCAAAATGGACACCAATTTGGCCTAATTGGGATTAAAAATGAGCTTGTTTGAAGTCAAGAAAGCAATGATCAAGAAATTAGTTCCACATGAGGCTACATGCATGGACTCAAAATTGCATATGAAAGCATCATGGTTCGGTACATAGCTTCACCCCAGAAGCCCAAAACATCCATATTTGGGATCAAAACTCTTCAATATTCAAGTAAGTGCAATTTAAATGCCTAAGAGGCTCTAAAACCTCTAAAAGAGCCTAAAACCCCTAATTTGATCTCTATAAATACACTATTATGCCTCCATTTCAAGAGGAGGCTAGAGTCTTTTTACTATATTCTTCATTTAAAAAAAAAAAAAACCTATTTTTCCCTGATATATGTTAATCTGGATTTGTGTTAATTATATTCAGTTTCAAGGAATTTCATTGTATTCTTCTTAGTTTTTGTGTTCAATTTTCTTGTTAATCAATGTTAACATATATATGAAAGTATATTCCTACAAGATGGGTGCATACACATCTTGAGACTACATATGTAGGATTTCGATCTTGCGCACGCAAGCTTGAGATTGCATACGCAACCAGAACCTAAAATTGATAAATGTCATGCATCAATCAATCTATTTGATTTTTCACATGCTTAATTAATTGGTTTGATTATGAATCCCTAAATCTAGGTTAATAATTAGTTGTATCATTGTTTTTTTTATCTTTTTTTTTTAGAGATAAATACAATATGATGCTAACTCAGCAACTTGAACACCTTTTCTTCCTTAAACCCCCAAGTACTTTGTGCATAAGAATGTGCTAATTTAGCTACAAGGCTATTGGCTGGTTTCCTTAATTGACTTTGAATACAATACGCTTCTTCTTCGTCAGTGCATATGAATGTAATTTAATCTGATTTAATCACTAACTTTCCTTTAATATAATAAATTGCATGATAACAAGTAATTTAACAATTTATTTATAACTAGTCGTAGACCCACGCGATGCGTGGGAAAAAAATAATTATTTTGTAATTGTAATATATTGTATAATTTGAACTCTAAAATTTGTTGAACATAATTTGCTCTCCCTAAAAATTAAACAATTGTTATTCAGTCCAATTAGGCCTACTTCAGTACATTTCGGTCCAAATTGGTCCATTCGGTCAATTTTGGTCCCCTTCGGCTCATTTTGGACTAATTGGCCTTAAAATGATTCTTTTTGTAGATTGCCTTTTCAAGTTTAGCTAAAAAATTCCTCTTTTTTTTCTTAATTTTTGGGCTGTAAAGTATGAAATTTTATTATATTTTTTTTTAGTTTCAAGTTAAAAAATACAAACAAAATAGACATTGTAAATTAGAAATATGACCCTAAAAATGCAATAAAAATGATAAATATTCAAAAATCCTATTTGGTCCATTTTGTCCTCTTCGGTCTACTTTGGTTCTATTTGGTCTATGTTGGTCCTATTAGGTCCATTCAGTCCACATTGGTCCTATTCTATCCACTTTAGTCCTATTCGGTCCACGTTTGTTCTATTCAATTCACTTCAATCCTATTCAGTCCACATTGGTCCTATTTAATCCACTTCAGTCCACATTGGTCATATTCAGTCCACTTTGGTTCTATTCGGTCCATATTAGTCCTATTTCGTCCATTTTGTCCACTTCGGTCCTATTCATTTGATATTGGTCCTATTCCGTCCTCTATGGTCCTATTCGGTCCATTCTATCTACTTCGGTCCTATTTAGTCGACATTGGTCCTATTCGGTCATATGTCCACTTTGGTCCTAATCTATCCATTCATTCTTATTTGGTCCTATTCAGTCCACCTTGTTCCCATTTGCATATGTGTCCACTTTAATCCATTTTAGTCCACTTCGGTCCATTATTATGTATTTATATATAAGGAAGAGATATGTTTGGGTTAAGAGTACCTATTCTAAATCTAAATTTATTTAAAAATAGGGTAAATTCCACTAACATACCCTGGGGTTTGGGCTAATGCCAATTAAGTTCAAGAATTTTCATAACTAGCCAATTTGGTCCCTAAAGCCAACTTAGTCTTTAAACCGTTAGTTATTTTTCTCAACTATTTTAGGGACCAAATTGGTTAGTTTTGAAAATTTTTAGACCTGGATGGCATTAGTCTAAACCTCAGGGGGTATGACTGGAATTTGCCCTAAAAAATATATAGATCTTAAACTCGTAGTATTTAAAGTTTTAAGCAAAATTTTTTTTTTTTTTTTGGTTACATTTTTATTGAGGCACATTAACGTAGCATTTTAGTCCATTTCAGTCTGTCTAAATTTAAGTGAAAGTCTTTCTAAACCTTAAGGTTATGAATATACAAATCTAATCTTTAAGGCTGTTTTTCATTTGTTTTAACGTCATTACTTTTAAATGAATTACATGAGGTTGATTATATCTTAAGCAAATATATATGTGTGTGTGTGTGTGTGTGTGTGTGTGTGTGTGTGTGTGTGTGTGTGTCAGAGTGTGTAATTTTTATTTAAATAAATTATTCAAAATTTTCATTCTCTTAAAAGAAATTATTATGATAATCAAAACTCATAACAAACTTATACTGAATATATATAATTCCATAAATCTCTTTGAAGAGAAAAGTTAATGAACTTATGGTTCGTTTGGATTGAGAGGGAGGGAGGGAGAGTAGAGTAAAGTTGGCCCAAAATTAGCTTATTTTCAGCCAACTCTATTCTTCTCCCCTCCTTCCTCCCTCAATCCAAACAGACTATTAGTAGTTGAGACATTGAGGGCAAACAAATTATGTGATTTGAATGAGAAGCTCACTAAGAGAAACTTTGGAAGGAACTTGCAAAGAGAAAACTCAAAGATGAGCTCACAGTCTTAAATATAAGCTCTGGGATGAGGTTTTCAAACAGAGTAGGCACAAAGAATTCAAGCTCTCTCAATAATCTTTATGGTGGCTGCCACTCCCAAATGAAATTGTGCATCAGTGGTTGTTTATATAGGTGAAACCTAGGTTAAAACATTGGTTCAGTAAACTCAAATCACTATTTTCTGAAATCTCGCTCAAGTGAACATAGTGGTTGAACAAGATATAATGAAGCTATTTTGAACAACTCTCATTAACACTTGTTTTGACATAGAAATTAGTCAACACACCTAAAATCTAACACTGCATGTAAGCAAGGAATCATTATATAATTTATATACAAATTTTTTTTTTAATTAAAAATAAGATAGTTAAAAATACAGTAATATCCTGCTAGCACCACAGCTCGAACCCCTCCACTCTTGAACTCCCAAGCACTTTGTGCATGAGGCTAGAAGACCCTTGGCATTTATATACAAAGTTGAATGAATCACAGATATCCAATTTAAATATTTCATTGATACATTTCATAGTAGTGAAAAATTTTCAAACATTGCTCCAACTCGAGGAGCAAGCAGTCATTAGATATACAGACTATTGCTACATAAAAATATAAAATGAAATGCACGAGCACAAACAACCGGTGAAAGATACGGAGGAAAAGAATGAGAACTGCACCCTTTGATTTCTTTTTCTCTAGTCATATTCTTTCCTTCTGTATACAGTGAGCCTTTTGTTTGCCAAGGAATAATAACGAATTGTTGTCTATGGATTGCTACTGATCTTTCACATGATGCTTATTCTTTGGCTTGAGAATTTGCAAGAAATTGGATTGGGAATTTGCCAGTTGTTAAACATCTTTATTTGTCTCAAAAACATAAGCTCCTGCAATACAAATTGGTTGGTCACTTACAAACACAGACAAATGTAATCTTTTTAATCAAACAAAAATATCAAACAGTAAGCTGATGAGTGGAAAGGGATTAATCACCAAGTGTAGGCATCAAAAGGGTCAATGTAGCAATTCCTGCAATCTTGAGTGGCAATCCAATCTTGATCATGTCTTTCATTTCAATGTGTCCAGTTGTAAACCCGACAACATTTGAAGGAGTTGCCGTTGGAAGCAAGAAAGCAAATTGTGCACCAATTGCTCCTGGAACCATAAGAAGGAGAGGGTGTAAATGCATACTTTTTGCTATTTGGATGAGCAGAGGAACTACTAGTGTGGTAGTTGCATTGTTTGATGTGATGAATTCGGTGATGATACTGCTTATCAGACAGACAGCAGGGGCAATGGCTAAATAAGGAGCCCTCTCCAAGAAATCTAAGGTTTCAGACAAGACGTCAGCAAGGCCGCTGGACTCCACTCCCTCAGCTATGGCAAAGCCAGCTCCTAGAAGCAAAATAAGGCTCCAGGGTAGCTTCTTGCATTTGTTCCAATCCATCAGCTTCTCTCCCTTTTCTTTTTTGTTTGGAATTATGAATAATAAGGTTGCCATCATCACCTGCATGATTATGAATCACCCGAAGTTTAGAATCAAGTTTGTTCCAACTTCCAAGGGAAGGAATGTCAATTCGATAATGTCTCTAAATATTATTTGGTTTAGTGATTTCAGAAACTAATTCATCCTTTAAGCACATTGTAATTCATTTTTTGAAAATTTATGCAACTCATGAGTAATTGTGCTCACACTAACTGTTCCATCACCAACGCGGCCATGGAAAAGAACTCCCCAGCCAGGAATGTCGTCAGTTATGCTCTTTGTCATCCACAAAACTATTAGTATCTGCAGCAACCTATTTTGTTAATCCAAAGGCATTCATAAAATTAGTTTCTATGGTCAACACATTACAATATTTTGCAACGCACCGAAAACACAGCCAGCACCATCTTCTCAGCAAAAGCCATCGGACCTGGTCCGTTCAAAGTAAGAGTCACAAATTGATCAGGCTAATTTCGAAATATACAAAGACAAAAACATGATTTCACTTAAGTCACATATTCATTTCATCCTATTTTCATTGTACAAGGCATTGCAACTATTAAAGTAAAAAATGGACTCCATTGATTGAATGTGCAAAGCTAACACCCTGACAGTTAACATATTTCTATCAATAGTCCAAAGTCCCAAGAAATTGACAAGTGTTAATGGTATATATAACACAATGGTTGCAGTATTGGAAAGTATGAAAATCAATAGCATTTTGGCAAAAGTATTCACAACTACCAACAAGGTATGTTGTAATTGATGCAAAATAAAATAGTAATAGCGATAAGATTATGTAAGAACAATATTGTATTACTCATAACTTAACATCTAAAACAAGTTATGAAATGAATTGTGAAAGAGACTTGTGTGTGAAGTCACAAACCCAAAATAAATATATAAAAAAAAAAAATTTAAGAGATATATTAAGTCTTACCCAAAAGTTCAAGCTCCTTCTTCAAATGGGATTTGTCCAAATAAGCAGAAAGAGCCCTGCCTGAACCCCTTGAGCAATACAACAAACAAAGGATACCCCACAAGGCAATGAAAAGCAAGAAAGCAAAAGGGAACCCAAAAAAGAACCATTGGTTGAAGCTGATAGGCTGTTCATGAGGAAAATATTTCTTCCACATCCCCACCAATATGAGATTGACACCTGTCCCGGTAAGTGTGCTCATCCCACCAATAGCAGTAGAGTAAATCACACCCAGAATCACAGCCCTACAGAACTTGTTTTCAACGTCCGATTGAGTGGGCCCCGTTGGTAAACGCTGAATTATCCCAGTGGCCACGGGCATCATCAGCACCGCAGCTGCCACGTTGTGCATCCACATGCTGACGAAAGCTGTGGTTGCACAGATTCCGAGAAGGAGGAGTGGTGGATTTAGTGTATCCCCACAAAATAAAATGGTTATCTGTATTGTCCCACGTGTTAATTTTGGTAAGTTTAGAGTTTAATACTTTATCATGAGAACTTGGCACTAAAATTAACTAAAAGACACGTTGTATCCCATCTAAAAAAAAAAAAAAAAAAAAAAGACACGTTGTACAATAAAGTAGATGCTTCATGATTTCTAGTATGGGTCCAACATTCCAAGTGTCTATTGTCAAAAAAAAAAAGATTCCAAGTGTCTAGCAGCTAATGGGTTGTGTTCAATTATTTGAGAGAGAGAAACGGAGACCAATCAAAAATAAAATTATTAGAGAGAGTGTGTGAGAAAGAAAAATTCGTACGTATATTCTTATTCTTACATTTTCTTCTAAAACCAGGTTTAGAAGGGTAGATCTTAGGATTTGTCAAATTTTTGACTCTATAGCATATGATACGAATTTCCAACAAGTTAACAAATAAAAAAAAAAAAAAAATTCCCAACAAGTTAACACATCACAAATTTCTTGATTTTTTAATTTATTTACATATATGACTGTAGAAATGACAAATTTTGATGGTGTACCATAAAAATAATGTCGGTATGATCAAGTAAAAATGCTGATTCATATGTTATAAAATTGATTGTGTCATCAACATTCTTGATATTTCTTTTTATCATGGGATGAGTTGAGAAAAAAGAAATATCAATGAAACTCCAATAACTGGCCGGCATTTCTTGAAAATTCTAATAGAATTATTTAAATACCATATTCCCTAAAGATACTAAAGCAAATTCCACATCCAAAAACCAATTAGAACAAGGCCCTTGAATGCAAAACCACAATTTACCAACAATCAAAATGGAAGTGGGTTTTTGAGAAAGCAAATAGATAAAGAAGTGGGAAAAAAAAAAATTTGAAGTTATGTAGGAACTCACATTAAAAGCCAGTCTTCTGTGTATGTTATAATGTTCAACAGCAAGGACAAGTATGAAGCTTCCTAACACAAGAGCAATCACATCATCCATGTAAGAGTGCGCAACATGATCAGCAGAAGAAATCCCAAAAAGTGGGAAGAGAAAGAGAGGAGACATGGAGGTCACGGGCACAGGCACAGCCTCAGTGAGCCACCAAGCGAAGACCCAAGCAAGAATGGCCAACATGTTTGTGCCAGTCACGGGTCCATCAAGCTTAACAAAAAGACAAACAACTGTGCTCAAAAGCGGCCCTAAGAGGATGTAGAAGTTTTTGAGGGTGAAAATGGAGGAAAGAGAGGAACGGAAACTGAGTTTCCGTTGCGGTGGATCACCATGGAGAGGGAGAAGTGGGGTTTTGGGGTCATCGGAGATGGGATGAGCCAGTTGATCATGGTTATCGTTCATCATTTTGAAGCTAGAGAGAGGAAAAAATGGTTGAAAGGATTGGAAGAGAACGTGTATTTTTTTATGGTTTGATAACGAGGATAAAGGTTTGGACCAGGTGGCTTTTTCTTTGGATATTAGTAGTGGACAAGTTCAACTCTCTAATTTGCAGTTGTGGTGTTTGTTTTCTCTTGCAGTGGTGTTGTTTGTATTTAGCTAATCAATGTGAATTATTTGGTATAAGCGGTGACTAGCTTACGTAATGAACAGCAGATTCAAACTAGACAATGTCTCAACAAAAAGTTCCTATACGGCTATTCTTCATACGCGTGTAGGTCCCGCCAAGCAGTTTTTTTTTTTTTTTTTTTTTTTCTAGATTTATTATAACGGCAGATTTAAACTCAGATTCTCCATATAATATAAACACGTGTATTTAGACAAATGGAGTGAGATGTCATCTATCCGCTAATAAATTGCCACTAATTACGGTGGGGTTAGCCTAAAGTTTGGTAAATAGTTAGTTAGTTAGTTAGTTATAACTTTCTTTTTGCCTTCAATTCTTCTTTTTTAGCTGTGTTTTGTATCTAAGGAACAGAACCAATTGTATTATTCATTCTGTACATTTTCATCAAGAAATAAAGATTTGGCAGTTATATTTAGAGAGAGAGAGTGTGGAAGTTAAGAACTATATACTGAATTATTAACGGTGTAAAGGAACATGCACTTTTTGCCTTTTGAGTTTTGAGGCTAATCTGGGTTTTCAAGTTGCCGGGGGATAAAGAAGCTCAGGCCGTAAAGGCAGCTGATATAAAAATTTTGTAAAATATTTATTTTTATCTACTATAGTGAGAATTTATATAGCTATAAAACCCCACTTTGTTCTTGCAATTTTCTTAAGTGAAGCTCAAGTTTGTTTAGTCCCTTGCTTATTGATCCAAAAACATGTTTTTATTTGTTGATCAACCGACAATTTTGAACAAACAGGATCGTTTTTGTTGTGGTAGAAAAATATTAATCACAACATAATCTCTAATTAGTCTTACGTAATGTGTGAAGCTCCCTCCTGAACACTCGATCTCCGACTTTTACTTCCTACATCTTAAAAGTACTTATACTTGTGGAATGACCATCGCACTAAAAAGGTGCGATAGACGACCAGAATGAGAGCCATCATAAATATTTACTTAATGACTACTGCCTGACAGATTAATGTTCTTTTTCTTTTTATTGAAAGTTACAATATGTTGCTAAATTTGTAGCTCAAACCCTTTCTTTTCTAAACCCTAAGTACTTTGTGCACTTTGGTCATGTAATTATCCTTTTTCATTTCCTTTTTTTTTTTTTTTTTTTTTTTTTAAATTTGAACTTTAGGTTCATGTTATTGTTATCCTTTCAAGAAGCTTTCATTGATATATAATAGAATGCACATTACATGGTAGTAGTAGGCTAGAAGCCATGTCAAACATATCAACTTTAAGTCCAAAATGAAAGCTCCAAAAGTTTTGGTATATCTCAAAGAAGGAGAAAGTGGCCATTCTGAAAGAGCAATAATTTAGCAAATAAATTTCATCTTTTGATTAATTATAAAGTTTTGTATAGAAATCATATTGTCCTGTGACCAATTCGTTTGATTCATTAGTTTTTAAGGTAGTGGTTCCCTGGTCCCTGGTTGATTAGCCAATGAAAGATTGAAATGTGGACTAGTGACAGGACCACCATGGCCCATCCCAATAATTCACAAGCAGCCATCCGCGGTCCCCTTTAGCCCAATAGGAAAGTGAAATGCATCTTCCATTTCCGTCATCTTCTCCAATATTTCACATGTTGATGTGGGACTATCTATTGGCATTCCGCATTCCCTGTAAAAGTTTTAGAGTACCAAATTTAAAACTTTGGCAAATCCTTTTTTTTTTTTTAGAAACAAAAACACATACAAAGAGAGAAAAAAAAAAAGAAAAAAAAAAAGTTCTAACACAAAGGTACACCACAAGAAAAAGAAAAAGAGAAAGAGAGAGAGACAAATGTGGTTTTGTAATACCATAGAGTACTCCGGTTTTAGGATTATCAACTCAGCCTAATAAGGTATTCTTATATATACACAATATTAGGTTTCTTTGTAATACATAATTCTTATTAGTAAAGATGAAACAATTCTTACTTTCACTTTCTCTCTTTCTACTTACATTTATATATATATATATATATATATATATATATTTTAACATGATTTCCAAGCCACATTATTTGTTCTTCATAAACTTTTATTGTTGTTTTCGCTGTCAACATCAAAGCTTACACTTGAGTCTAGATTTTGAACTCCTCAGATCTGCATATAGTTGTATGTTTCACTTCCTACTCTAAAATCTAAATAGGCACTCTTCACACATCTCACATGTGCTCAGAGCCCTTACACACCTGTGACGTGCGTGCTCTCATGCCAAAGCCTTTTTCTCATTTTTCACCTATATCATGTGCTTCACAGGCTTCCTCCTCTATGGCAGTGACCTTTAGAGGCGTTTCTTAGGGGGTCCAAATTCATTCAATAGGCATTAAAGCTATTTCCCTACATTGACTTTCTTGATTAAAGGGGTCAGTTTTAGATCCAGTGTCCAGTACTACTAAATCCGTTGAGATGATGACATGTGTTCACTTTGGACACGTGTTACCATTTGACCAAGTCTAATGCACTGGATGCACTGAACTTAAACCAAGTCCTTCCTAAAGATGGCAAGAGGCTTAGAGACATTTTTATTTTTATATTATTTCAAAAATATTCCTGATGAGGTGGCTTCTACATTAATTAAGGGAAAACTGATGGGTAACGTTAGAGTGCTAAAAGAGAGAGAGAGAGAGCTTGTGTTTAGGGGGAAATGTAAAAATAAATAAATAAAAATTGATAATATGTATAAAAAAAAAAGTTAAATAATAAATATACACACATATTTAAAGTGAGGCAGGCAAGAATAACCTTACCCCCAACACCTTTTTGAGGTGAGGGAACCATATAGGATAGGGCAGATCAAGTGACGCGAAAATTTTTTTACCATCGCTAAACTTTCCTTCCAAGCCAAAGGTTTATTTAAGCCTGCAACTTGAGTTTGAGGAAAAATATTAAAATACATTAGGATATTCCAATATTATATTATAAGATATTTTCATAAAAAGTAGACTGATTTTGTAGATAAACGTGGGTTATCGTGGTTTTGTAATGTCGTGAACTAATTTGGTTCTAAGGTTACCAAATTACATCTTTTTATATTTTTATTATTTATATCTTAATGTAATGAAACCAATATCGCATCAGACTTACATCCATCTTATTTTAAAAATATATACTGGTCTGCTCAGTTAAGTTAGTTCTTTTTTAAATGATTAAAATCCATTTTAAAATAAAGCCTCGGTGGACAAATAGAGAGGGTACATCACAATTTACAACGTAGAGGTTACGAAATTTAGGAGTATTATTAATGGCCCCACATTACAGGCGGCTCATTTGTCGAATTCCTCGTCGACTTAAAAGTTTTTCAATTATACTTAAGTTTCGTGAAGAAACTTATATCTTAAATTAACTTTATACATTGGAATGGATATGATCTCTTCTATGAATCTATGTATGTGTGACACGTGAATTCTGATCTCAAGAAAACACATATTAGGATAATATTAATAGGATTAGAAATAATGGTCGACCTTTCTCATTACCATACAGTTGTCTTAATTGTTTTCAGTATGAATCATCATCGTCATCTTCATTTCTTAGATAGTTAAGTTCGGAATTAATGAATTATTTAACAATTCCGTGGCTAGGATGGTGAGCCCACACTTGGCTTGCTTCCACATGATCTCAACTATCCTTGGAGCTTGGAACACCACGTTGTCTAGGCTACCATGTTTCTATGGGGATTTCCACTTTCCAAGTTCTAGGGTGCTATTGATGGTGAGAGATGGATGGCTACAGACAGGAACGCTCTAAGAAATGATTACATATGATTTTTTGCCAATAAAATATTGTGGATAGTTTTCTTCTAATCAGTATGGTAGAACTTTATAAAAAATGCTGTATCTACAATATTTTCATAATAAATTATAAGCGGCGGGTTGTTATTAGCTGTTACGGGTGGATAAAAAATAATTTAAGTTGTCAATTCAAATTAGAACTAATAATAACTTACCACTTATAATTTGTTGTGAAAATATTGTGGACGAATTTTATAGATAGTTAAGCGAGTTTTATCAAAATGAGTCATCATCTTATCTTGATAAACATTATCAAAATAGTTTTAAATTTGAACTCAAAAACTTAGTCATACTTATTAGATAACCCATGTGAAATGCCCCATGAGTTCACGGGTCATGAGATGTGAAAAATACTTTTATTTAGCACATTAGTGAGACTGTTTGTGTAACTGGGCTCATGCGCTATGTACTTCTAATGGGCTTGCAAGTTTTCCAAGGCTATTCATGGAGCCCAGGGGAAGTTTGCCAAATGCCCTTTTATGCCCTCCAAACCATAACTCTTATATCCCCAAGAAAAAATTGCACCTGATTTTGGTCCATGTGTTTGGCTTGCATTTATTTCTTTATTTATTTGAAAATTTATATTAAAAAAGCCCACAAATGTGAAAAAAGTGTCACCAACACTATGATTTTTGAGTAAAACCATTCTAGAATTCAATAAATTCAAAAAAAAAAAAAAAATTAATAAATAAAGATTGTCTACATATTTAGAATTACACAGTTTGATTACCTTCCCATTTTTTTGGTTCACATGGGTTCCACCCTGATGGGGTGGACCTGAAGAAGCTATAGCTCGCAAAAACTCATATGTCGTAGTCAATACATAGTTGGGCCAATCTCATACCAAAAAGGATGCATTGATCTTAGTAAAATTATTTGGTCAGATTGGCCTAATTAGTGAAACAAGCTCTGTTCTAGTTCGTTCCTCAAAAATATAAAAACCCAATAACCTATTGTAATCAAAACCCCAATAGCCCCCAACCCGAATTGAACTCCAAGGCACAAGCAAGGTAATCAATACCATACCAGTACCGGTATGTATACCGGTATCGAAACATCAACATTTCGTACCAGTTTAAATACCGGCCGTATTGGCCATGTACCGGCCATACCGGCCAATTTCAAGCAATACCGATCGGTATAGAAATTTTTTTTTTTTTTTTAAGTTTTGTAATTTTGTAATATTTGGTAGGGCAGAATGGTAACTTATTTGTATTAACTTATTGGGATTATTTGTTTTTTTAGTATACAATGGTAACTTTTAAGCTTTCTGTTTTTTATATTGTGTTTTTTTTTCTTTTAATTGATACTAAAGTCTAAAATTATGAATAATTAGTTCTGAATTGAGGAAATATTTTATGGTAAACTTTTGTATTTATTATAATATATACACACACACACACATGCATATATATATATATATATATATATATATATATTTATTTATTTATTTATTTATTTATAAATATAAAAAATAACAGTAAATCCGAAACGGTATACCGGTATTGACCGGTATCCGAAATATATCGTACTGCTAGCCAAACCGGTACAGCCTTCGATACGGTATTGACTCCCTTAAGCACTAGCACAATCATGCTCAATCTCCACAAAAAACTAATGACCAATGAAACAATCGACATTCCGTGTAAACTACTTTCAAGACACCCTATTGGAGCCTTCAACACATCGTGCCTCCACTCAAAAATGTATGCATGTATGGGGGGCATAATTGGCCCTCCTCACTTATAATGCATTGTTTGTGGCACGTTGGTCTATGTTTTTCAACATTTTCTTACCTAACTTTTAGATTTAGTTTGGAATGGGCTGAAATTTTCAGCTTCTTTGTAATTTTAGCTTATTTTTGCTACTATTTATAGGTCTCACTGCACTTTTTAATATTATTCTTGGGTACCATTGTACTATTCAGCTTATTTTTAATTTTTTTCCTACATTTTTAACAAAAAAATTTCAACTTCAGATAAACAAGCTGTTCTCAAACAGGCCTTAATAGTCTAACACCATGCATCTCATTCCATAGTAATCAGTACATGGTTTCCATCAAACTCCACCTCAATCTTTTCACCAAAAAAGTTACAACTCTTCACACTTCCTATTACCCTTTTACGCATGTACCTTCTTACCTTTTGCTCAAGAAAATTTAAATTTCAAGTTAAGACTCTTCACACTTCCTATTACCCATTTACGCGTGTACCTTCTTACCTTTTTCTCAATAGAATATAAAAAAATTATGCGTGCCACCAATTTTTGTATTCTTATAATAATAATAATAATAATAATAATAATAATAATAAAATTAAAGATGAAAAGGTAATGAATAGAATAACTGAAAGGATAGAAGAACAATAGGAACATAGAAATGACATATAAGAGCATTCTCATCAAAGATTGTAAAAATTATAGCATTTAGCATCTAAAAAACCAACTTTATAACATTTAACACGTCACTTTATAATACAACCTATATCAAAACTTCTATTTTTTTTACCACTTCATTTAAATATTCTTTCTTTATTATTTTTTATTCTTCCTCTCTCTCCCTCTGTCTCTCTCTCTTTCTCAACCTAACAAATCTAGAACCTTCTCCCTCTCTTTGATCTTCTGCTCTCAAACCCGTGCTCCATGGCTAACCACGAAGCTTCGTCTCTGAACATCAACACCACCACTCCACGGTGGTTCAACCCTAAGTCTCACCCTTTCCATATTCTCAGCCTAAAACCCTTCTCATCCCTTCTAGCCCTCCCTCTTAAGCTGAGCTCCCCTCTTAAGCTAAGCTCCCCTTCTAAACCTCCATGGCCAGAGCTTTTCAAGCTCATCACCTCCAACCACGCACCATGCAAGGAATGTGGGAATTGACAATTGAATTTAAGGACAACTAACCT
The DNA here is from genome assembly GCA_023736055.1 of Quercus glauca. NCBI lineage: Eukaryota > Viridiplantae > Streptophyta > Magnoliopsida > Fagales > Fagaceae > Quercus > Quercus glauca. The sequence goes on from CM043319.1 coordinate 79,192,820, forward strand.
CCAAGAACAGGGATAGAGAAAACAGAGACAGAGGTAGAGAGAAGTAATAGAGAAAAGAGTATTCAATTAGCAAAACTATTCAATGAACCTTTACAACCCATTCCCCAATCTAATACCCTCAGCCCCTCACTCAATGCTAGCTATGTAACTACCTTGACAGCTAATCATTCTAACTAACTCTTACATCAGCTAACATACATCTGCCACATCACCATTACAGTAATACACGTGTCACTACCCTACAATACATGTATACAATGCTAACTAATCAATACACTCACTATCTGCAACATAGTTCTACACACACCTAAGCCGCACTAGAAGCACACCCTTCATCAGTGAAGCACACCCTTCATCAGTTGAGCACGCATGCTGCATTAGCAACCTACGCCCCCCACATCATCAGCCTAGGCACACTCTGTAGCACCACCCCTTGTAGTACCACACACACTGGCCATCAGTCCCACATGCACACATATACAGTTACACATACAGTTGGATTCCTAACAATGCCCTCTTCTTTAAAACACCTTGCCCACAAGGTGTGGAAACTTCTATTGCAATTCAAACAAACCCTCCCAGGTAGCATTATCCTTGCTCTCACCTTGCGACTACACCAGCACCTGAGTGATAAGTCTACTCCTCAACTGATGAGTTCTAGTATTAAGAACTGCCATAGGCTCAAGGGCAAGGATCTGATCTGCAGACATAGTAGGCAAGGCAGGTCTAGGAAGCACATTATCACCCAATTTTGCCTTGAGATTTGAAACATGGAACACAAGGTGGATTTGTGACCCCTCAGGTAAATCAAGCTTGTAAGAGACCTAGCCCACCTTCTGCACAATTTGGAAAGGCCCATAAAAATGAGGAGTAAGCTTCCCAAACTATCTAGACTGCACTAAGGACTGTTTATATGGTTGAAGCTTGAGATAAACCCAATCCCCCATCTTAAAGGACCTATCCTCCCTCTTTTTGTCAGCAAATCACTCATTCTCTCTTGAGCCACATTTAAATTGTGTTTCAGCAAAGAAAAGAGTTGCTGCCTATCTTGCAAATAAGAATTAACAGCTACAACCCTTGTGACACCTGGTACATACTTCACAACCTTAGGAGGAGGATAGCCATAAAGTGCCTTAAATGGAGTGAGCTTAATGGAGGTGTGGAAGTTAGTATTGAACCAAAACTCAACTAAGGGTAGCCAATCTACCCAAGAGTGAGGTCTGTCAGCAGCAAAAGCCCTCAGGTAGTCCTCCAAACTCTTATTTACCACTTCAGTCTGTCCATCAGATTGGGGATGATATGAAGAAGACATAGCCAAGTTAGTACCTTGTAGTTTCATCAATTCTGACCAGAATTTGGAAGTGAACAATGGGTCTCTATCACTCAAAATTGTAGAGGGCAAACCATGTAACTTGAAGACATACTGCATGAACAAATGAGCAACCTTAGCAGCAGTGTAAGGGTGAGCCAATGGAATGAAATTCACATACTTGGTGAACTTGTCCACCACCACAAAAACCACTGACTTCTGTTGTGACTTAGGCAACCCTTCCACAAAATCCATGCAAATGTCTAACCAAGGCCTATCAGGAATAGCCAAGGGCTGCAACAAACCAACAGGTAAGCAAGTCTCACTCTTCAACCTTTGGCAAGTATCACATTCCCTCACAAACTAATTTAAATCTCCCACCATACTAGACCAATAGAAATCTTTCTTAAGCCTTTGCAAAGACTTCAAATAGCCAGAATGACCCCCTAGAGGACTAGCATGGACCTGCTGCAACACTTGGGACTTCAAATCCTGAGCTGAACTACCCAAAAACAGCCTACCCTTGTAAAACAACAAGTCATTAAAAAAAGTAAACCCAGTTGGACTGTCATTGCCTGACTGAATAGCAAGAATTAATTTCTGAATTGCATCATCAAAGTTATAAGTCATCTTAAGTTCATCCAACCAAGTGGAAGTAGGGAAAGAAATAATACAAAGGGTTCCCACCTTAACACCCTCAACAGCCCCATCCTTAATAGCTTCCTTCCTTGAAAGTGCATCAGCCACCAAATTTTCTTTCCCATATTTATATTCCACCAAAAATGCATAGCCAAGGAGCTTAGTTATCCATTTTTGCTGAGAAAGGTCCCAATCTTTTGTTCAAGCAAGTATTTAAGGCTTTGATGGTTTGTTTTAATCACAAAGGGCATGCTAAGGAGATAGGGTTTCCATTTCTTCACTGCCACTACTAGAGCCAGCAATTCCTTCTCATAAGTTGAAGGGGCAAGGCTTTTACCCTTCAAGGCCTGGCTGTGATAAGCAATTGGTCTCTGGTTCTGCATTAGGACAGCTTCAACACCTACACCAAATGCATCACACTCCACCACAAAGGACTTAAAGAAGTCAGGTAAAGCTAAAACAGAAGGATTTGACATTACATCCTTAAGAAGTTGGAAGGCATAAAAAGCTTCAGAGTTCCAAATAAAGGAATCCTTCCTAAACAAGGCTATTAGAGGGGCATCAATTTGACCATACCTTTTGACAAACTTCCTGTAGTAGCCTATCAACCCCAAAAATCCCCTTAAGGCCTTAACATATTTGGGAATTGGCCACTACTGCATAGCAGTAGTCTTCCTAAGGTCTGTTATGACCCCATCACCAGAAATAAGGTGTTCTAAATACTCCACTTCCTTACAAGCAAACACACACTTTGATTGTTTAGCATACAATTGGTGTTTCACCAAAACCTCCAACACCAATTGAAGATGATGCACATGGTCACTCAAATTCTTGTTCTAAACAAGGATGTCATCAAAAAATACCAAAACAAATCTCCTTAAGTAAGGCTTAAAAATGGAATTCATGAGAGATTGGAAGGTGGAAGGTGGAAGGTGCATTGGTTAAGCCAAATGGCATTACCAAAAACTCATAGTGACCTTCATGAGTCCTAAAGGCAGTTTTAGGAATATCCTTATCCCTCATTCTAATTTGATGGTACCCAGACCTTAAATCCAATTTAAAAAAGACAGCTGCACCAAACAACTCATCCAATAGATCATCTATGACAAGTATAGGGTATTTGTCCTTAATAGTTTCTTGATTTAAGACCCTATAATCAATGCACATTCTCCATGAACCATCAGCCTTCCTAACTAAAAGGACTGGTGAAGCAAAAGGGCTGCTATTGTTTCTAATTAAACCAACAGATAGTAAATCTTTAACAATCTTCTCAATTTCAGTTTTTTGGTAATAGGGGTGGCAGCCCCTCTGGTGTAGCAAAACTGATTTGAACTCATCCAACAAGACAGCCACTTCCTCAGGTAGTTAATCTGTACCTTTTGCAGTTGACATTTGAGGCTGGAAGGTAATGTGAAGAACCAACCCTTTCTTAACTGATTACTTCAAGAAAGTATCTCCATCTTGCAATTGAGATCTTACACTCCTCAACCCTTGTAGCAGCACCTGCCTGTGGTTATAACCAAAACTCATTGTAAGTAGCTTGAAATTCCACTGAATTACTCCTAAAGTGCCCAACCATTGAGTCCCCAAAACCAAATCACCCCCCCCCAATTGGCAACACATGCAAATGCACCAAAAACTCATGCCCTTGCAACCATATTGGCACTTCCTCACAAACACCTTGAGTCTTGATCAAATCACCATTTCCAACTTTGACCTCCAAGACTTGAGAAGTATCAACATTAATTTGTAAATGTGACACCAATGCAACATCAATGAAGTTATAGGTACTTCCTGAATCAATGAGAATGACAAATGGCTTATGCTTAATCCTCCCTATGACTCTCATAGTGCCTGAAGTAGGAGTGCCACTCAATGCATAAAGAGTGATCTCATCACCTTCTTAATCCTGCCCAATCTGATCTACACCACCATTCTCCTCTAATTCAGTGATATGCACCCCAAAATTGATGTTGTCTCGAGGTAATTCCACATAATCCAAAAGAAATAACACTGCATTCTTGCACTTATGGCCAGGAGCCCATTTTTCATCGCAATTATAGCACAAATCCTTCTTTTTCCTCTCCTCCATTTGAGCAGGAGAAATTCTTTTAATTGGCAGCCTAGCTTTAGACTCCAAAAAAGAAGTAGTTTTAGGTGGAGCACCCAAAATAGAAGGCTTTCCTTGATCCAACTTAGCACTCTTCTTACAGCTCTAATTATATTCCTCTTGTATTTTTGCCAAACCAAAAGCCTCATTCAATGATTTGGGGTTGAGCATCCTCATTGGCAGCCTTATTTCATCTCTTAACCCACTAAGGAAACAACTCAGTTTATGAGTAGCAAATAAGCCTTTAATCCTATTGGACAAAACCTCAAATTGAGCCTTATACAAGGCCACTGAAGCAGTTTGCCTTAGCCTAGTGAGAGTTTCCATACGATCATCATAGGCTATTGCACCAAATCTGATGTGCAAAGCTTAAATCAATGACTCCCAATCAACAAAAAGACCAGCTTCTTCACTATCTTGAAACCATATCAAAGCCTCACCCTCGATGTGAAATGAAGTAAGCATCAACTTCTCTGTAATTGGGGTGCTGTAATACTTGAAATATTGGTTGGCTTTGTAAACCCAACTAGCAGGATCTTCCCCATAAAACTTTGGAAATTCCAACCTCACAAGGCGAGACAGACCTAAAGATGATGAATTGGTATGTTTGGTTTCACCATTTGTTGGGGATGGAGGCAATACTCCTTGATCAAAGCCACCACACCTCTGTACCAGAATTGCCAATTGTTGATTCATCTCATTTAAAGTTCCTGTGTGCACTTCTTGAATTGTTCACATTTCTTGAATTTCTTTAGCATAATGATCAGACGCAGTCCTGAGTGAAGCAATGGCTTCCTAAGTAGCAACAATGCTTGATCGTGTTTCTGCCATGGCCGAGGAAAGCCAAGCTCTAATACAAAATGCAAGGAATGTGGGAATTGACAGTAGAATTCGAGGACAACTAACCTCCAAGAACAGGGATAAAGAAAACAGAGAAAGAGGTAGAGAGAAGTAACAGAGAAAAGAGTATTCAATTAGCAAAACTGTTCAATGAACCTTTACAACCCATTCCCCAATCTAATACCCTTAGCCCCTTACTCAATGATGGCTGTGTAACTACCTTGACAGCTAATCATTCTAACTAACTCTTACATCAGCTAACACACAAGCTAACATACATCTTGTTGGAAAATCACATGTTTGTATCGCATACAAAACATACGCAGCGGAAAATTAACGGATCTACTTCATTCGCAATTGATAACATGCACTGTGTAAGTTTGAAAATATAGAACAAGAGAGTGTACCTTGATGCAGTGAAATTCAAAACCATAACTCGAGAATACCTTTAATCTTCATCTCAATTTCACATGGTGCTCAAGAAGTGTGGTCTCTCAATCAGTCTTTTTGTACATAGATTCTCAAAGAAAAATCCTTCTTCTTCTCCTTGTGGAGAAAAACTGATTTCTTTTCTTTTCATCATACGTACATACTAACTGCCTTGGTAGTTTCTTTATTTAATAACTCTTATTAAATAAAAACTAATTATCTAATTGAGTTAGCCTTTTGGGCCTACCCAATTGGGCTTTAGTTTGTGGCTTGAGATGTGACAAAATGGAATAAATAAGACTCTAGCTCCAATGGGCCTTGAGTTTTTCTGTCAACTCTTAACAAGTTCAAAATTACCATTAATTATATTCAATGCCACTATAAGAATATAATTGTACTCTAGGCCTTATTAATAAATTATATCTCAAGACTTTATTATACATGCAACTCATTCATTAAAATATTCGTAGTAATACAAAGTCATGAATGTTGACTACCACTTTGAAGATTACTACATCTTACTCCTTGAGTACCCGATTTAATTCTTTATGTTATTCATTATATACTTATGAAATCCAATTTCATAAATATATACTTTAATAACTCCTTACTAAAGTGGTTGGGCCCCCAACACTCTGAATAACCAAACCCATTAAGCTTATCTCAAGGGAATATTTTATATCTCCGTTAAGAGATTATGAATTTCATTTTAAGAATATATGTTCCATCAACACTAAATGCGACTGCCCAACATACTGAATTTTTGATCGTGTCTTATAGATCTCACTCTAGATATATCAAATCAACTTACATCTCATAATCATGTCCATTATTCTCTCACGATTTAGAGTTGATGTAAATAGAAGTCGTGAGATTTATTATTCATTTGACAGTCGTTAGGAGAATAATAAATCTCACAGTGGTCCAGTTCAATATGTCTTAACTCTTAAAACATATCAACATATCAACTAGAAGCCTCCACTTTCATGATCAAGACAAATCATCTTAGTTGATATGTTATAGTCTTTACAAATGAAATGCTCAATTTCATCACCGACTACGAACTTAAATTCTGAGTTTATAAAGAACATGTGATTTATAACTTCTGTGACTTTTCACATAAATCACATACTATGCATCTCATGAACTAAGATAATATTCCATTAGTTCATTTATAAATAGTCTCATATAATTAAACAATTTAATTATTTATGACATGCCATTAAATTGGATTTTAGGGCAAAAACCCCAACACATCTGCCACATCACCATTACAGCAATACACGTGTCACTACCCTACAATACAGGTATACAATGCTAACTAATCAATACAGTCACTATTTGCAACATAGTCCTACACACACCCAAGATGCACTGTAAGCACACCCTTCATAAGCTGAGCATGCATGCTGCATTAGCAACCCACACCCCCCACATCATCAGCCTAGGCACACTCTGTAGCACCTCCCCCTGCAACACCACACGCATTGGTCATCAACACCACACGCACTGGCCATCAGTCCCACATGCACATATATACAGTTACACATACAGTTGGATTCCTAACACACCATTGTTGAAACCTAGCCAAAATCAAATCACAACCACCACCACAGCCAAAACCCAACCAAAATCAAATCACAACAAAGACCCAAAAGCCCACCAAATCACACCCACTAAAATCAAAGCACAATACCCACAAAACAACCAAAATCACAAAATTAAAACAACCCACCCTCAGTGAAAAGTGACGAACAGAGACCCACGAATCACGAACCACAAACCATAAACCCATGTTAGAAATCGTAGACCCAAAATCAAAAAGAGCATATTTGAAGAAATTTCTCATCCAAAATCAAATCACAAAACCCACCCAAACCCACCACACATGTCGAAATCCAGCCACGCTCGTTGAACCACCGCAACTTAGCCACCCCGATCAACAGCAGAGACCCATGAACCACAAATTCGACCTCATCTTCTTCACTGGTTTCGCCGAACCACTATCCACACTGGTTGCCAGAGTCAAACTGTTGCTCAGTGAGAAAGAGGGAGACGAAAAGAGACTGGAGTCAGCGAGAAGCAGAGAGAAAGAGAGAAAAGATAAAGAGAGTGAGAGTGAGAAAGAGGACAGAGTGAGTCTGAGTTTGAGTCTAAGGAGAGAGAGAATTAAAATATTAAAAAATTATAACATCTTGCTACAATGCGCTCTTAAAAATGAGAGCGCATTGAAGCAAGATGTCAAATTTTTTAGCATATGGCATCTTTGATGGAGTGGGTTTTGAGGTTCTAAATGCTAAAAATAGCATTTTATCACTTATGGTACCCTTGATAAGAATGCTCTAACCCACCTCAATGAGTGTTTATGATTTAATTATCGCTAAGGCCTCTAGTATTTGTTTTTTCAATGGGTAAGTGAAAGATTATGGCTCAACCTTTTTTTTTATTTTTTATTTATTTATTTTTTTTTAAGGAACATGGCTCAACCTACTTTGAAGAAGCGTTTGCAACCTCTTTATGTTTAGGCTATTTAAACATTACCTTTCTAATGGACAAAAAAACTAGTAGGATAAAATTTATAAATAAGGTTGCCACAACTAATCTCTCTTTACCCCTTTTTTTATTAGTAAAAAATAATAATCTTTATTTTATTTTATTTTTTGATAAACGAGAGTATTTCAACCTTTTCAAGTATCTAACTATTTCCTTAAGTGTATGCAGTCTCTCTGTTCCACATACATAAGGTTATTACAAAGATGAATCCCATGAAAGTGGTCCCAAGTTACAGACAATAGAGTTTTTTATTTTTAATTTTTTTTAAAGGAAACTAAGAGTGTGTTGAGGTTAAAAATTGCTCATAGTCTAAGGCCCAAAGAAATAGCACATTGGGCCAATTTCGTGGAAATGAAGCTAGAGAAAAAAGGGTTGGGCTCACGCAATGAAGAAAAGAGAAAAAGAAAGAAGAAAAGGGTGGGAGGTCCAAAGGATTGGGATCCAAAGACCCACGGAAGAACATAATTTAAAATACATAAAGCAATAGAAAGGCCCAACCGGCCAGGATCAATAAACCAAAAGAAGCCCAATAAGAAGAGCTGGGCCGGGATCCCAGAAGTCACCAAAGTCCGGGGATCCATGGGACGTGCAACACGGTACAAGTAAGATTGAAGCAGGTTCAAAAGAGGAATAAAAGACAAAGAGCATGCGGGTCTCATGCGCCCAGAAATACAGTGGGATTAGAAAGTATAAAAGCAAAACATGCATGAACGAAGGAGCTGTGCCCCAAAGTCCCCAGAATGGGAAAACCATAAAAGAGGTAACTGGAAGGGAGCTTTCAACCCAGCAGTAAAAGATTCCAACTATTCGAGAAAATGACAAGGATGGAGTAGAACCAAAAACTGGAAGGGTGAAAGAAAGAGCCAAATGGTTGAAGATCAACAGCCTGAGGGGAGCTTGAAATAGAAAATCAGCTATGGGGCTTTCAACTTGGTCACTCCAAAAGAAAGAAGTTAGGAGAAAAAAGGAAACGACCAGCTCCTGAGCAAACTGACATAGCACGAGCTCTGAGGAGCAAAAGAGAGAAATCACGGGTACCCCGCAACCCTAGTGCTGCACTATAAAAGAAGGGGAAATTCTTGCTAAGGAGGTAGAGAAGGGAGAGGACTGATCGATTTTTTTATTCAGGCATTCATCGCCATTTTTTTGGATTTCTAGAAAAGACATAGAGCCATAGAAAGAACTCTGTAAAGTTCAAGGAAAACAGAGGAACTGCTCCCAGTATCCCAAAAACAACCATTATAGCATATACTCGGATTCAAGAAATTCAAACTTTGCAAGTCTTAGAAGCTTGAATAGCTATCAAAGTCTGTAATTTTTGAACTTAGTTGAACCTTGTATCACGTCTTAGTGAGCATTGTAATCATAACTAAAGAAAATTAATAAAATACCTCCCATTGATTCGAGGATCCCTAACCCTTTTTTTTACTGTATCTTTATTGCTGTGCATTTCCTTGCCATTTAAACTATCATTCAATATAGATATTTTCGCTTGTTAGTTTAATTGTGTTGTAGGAAGCTTACTTTGTGCACCACTTGGTTCTTAAACAGCCTTTTAGCTGCGGTGAACCAAGCCCAGTCCACCAAGAACAATTATTTGGCCCAGGATCTTTGGGCCACTGTGCTGAGGAAAAAAAGGCACTCTCACAGAGTGTATGGTTAAAAGATTAATAACTTAACCTACTTCCTCAGAAAGCGTTTATAATTTTCTTATAGCTTAGACATAGTAAGTATTGAGTTTTTAATGGGTAATTGGAATAAGGCCACAGCTCAACCTACCTCTTGAAGCATACGCAACTTCTTCATTGTTTATGTTATTTGAAAATTTATATTAATAAAGCCCACAAATGTGAAAAAAGTGTCACCAACACTATGATTTTGGAGTAAAACCATTATTGAATTCAATAAATTCAAAATAGAAGAGAAAGCTCAACTTGGTTTTTTGACCCCATCAGTGTGGAACCCATGTGAACCAAAAAAAGGGGTGGGAATCAAACTGTGTAATTCTAAATATGTAGACAATCTTTGCGTTTGCCAAACCGAGGCCCAACACATCTGCTTTATGGACTTTTTGTGTGTGTGTAGAATCATCTGCTTTATGGACCGAAGAAGCTACAGCTCCCAAAAAACTCATATTCATAAATCGTAGTCAATACATAGTTGGGCCAATCTCATACCAAAAAGGATGCATTGATCTTAGTAAAATTTTTTGGTCAGATTGACTTAATTGGTGAAACAAGCCCTGTTCTAGTTCGTTGCTCAAAAATATAAAAACCCAATAACCTATTGTAATCAAAACCCCAATAGCCCCCAACCCGAATTGAACTCCAAGGCACAAGCACAATCATGCTCAATCTCCACAGAAAACTACTAATCACCAATGCAATAATCGACATTCTGTGTAAACTACTTTCAAGACACCCTATTGGAGCCTTCAACACATCGTGCCTCCACTCAAAAATGTATGCATGTATGGGGGGCATAATTGGCCCTCCACACTTATAATGCATTGTTTGTGGCACTATGGTCTATGTTTTTCAACATTTTCAGCACCATGTTTTAAACATTTTCTTACTAACTTTTAGATTACTTTGAACGGTAAGAGTTTGTTTGGATACCACTTATTGTTGAAAACTGAAAATACTGTAGCAAAATAATTTTTAAATATGTGAATAGTACCGTGGGACACATTTCTAATGAAAGTTTTACTGAAAGAAGAGATTTGTGGGTCCCATGAACAGTACACGGGACCCACGCGCAAAACGCTGGATGCGCAAATGCTAGACGCTTGCTGCTATCCAAACGTTCACTAAGTGTTGGTTTGGGATGGGCTGAAATTTTCAGCTTATTTACAATTTTAGCTTATATTTGCTACTATTTATAGATCTCACTGCACATTTTAATACTATTCATGGACCTCATTGTACTATTCAGCTTATTTTTCAATTTTTTTTCTACACTTTCAACAAAAAAATTTCAGCTTCAGATAGACAAGTTGTTCTCAAATAGACCTTAATAGTCTAATACCATGCATCTCATTCCATAATAATCAGTACATTGTTTCCATCAAACTCCACCTCAATCTTTTCACCAAAAAAGTTAAGACACTTCACACTTCCTATTACCCATTTACGCGTGTACCTTCTTACCTTTTTCTCAAGATAATTTAAATTTCACCAAAAAAGTTAAGATTCTTCACACTTCCTATTACCCATTTACGCGTGCACCTTCTTACCTTTTTCTCAAGAGAATTAAAAAAAATTACGCATGCCACCAATTTTTGTATTCTTATCCAAATATATAATAATAAAAAGAAATGGGTTCAAGTTACACCTAGTTAGAGTTACACATTTTCTAAATCATTGGATTTAAATAGATCCAACAGTAAAAAAAAAAAATGCACTCATTAATGCTGATATTCTAATAAGGATCTCATTTATTATCCTTATTTATAACATTCCATACTTATCCCTAATCTTAAAATAGGTATATTTTTCTCTCTGCTCTCTCTTTCCCATTCACTACACGTTTTTCTCTCCTCCATTGCTCTTCCACCTCCATTTTCATCAAGTTCCACGTCCACAGCCACATAGAATCTAATTTTTTTTTAATGAAAGACTAAACTTTTGGTACTTAACAAAGCCTTTGGTGAATCATATATATATTTTTCTAATCATATGTGATACATACTATTAATTAGAAGGAAAACTAAGTCAAAAGAGATTGTGTACAAAAATTGAGTAAATGGGCTATTCGGGTTTTTACTTTTTCATGAATAACAAATAATTTTATTAACAAAGGGTGAAGCCAAGCACATGGGAAGTATATAAGAGAAGCGCTTGAAAACAGAAAATAAGATATAAAGTTACTAAGATTCAAAAAATCGAAAAAAAAAAGGGTGAAGAATTGAATTTTCCAAAAGTTCTAGCTGACTCCAAAAAGATCTCAAGAATAAAATTTGCAGCTGAACAATTGTAAATTCAATTCACTCAAATGTCCTGGCGTTATGCTCTCTCTAAATACTCCATAACAAGCAAAGTGTGATAGCTTCCCACGTCTCTAACTGTTTATTGAAAACCCATTTTAGATACTGGGAATTCTTGTTACTACCTAGGGTTTTTGATAGGGGCCCATTTGCCAAAAAAATGGGTCATTTGCCCTTTTGATCCTTGTCTAGCATGTAAGTTAATTGAAATAGGATTTTCTGGCTGATATAAATCCTTTGGTTATAACTTATATGTACCCCATATGTTTATATTCATATAAGCTTTCAGCTATTTTGAAATTTATGTTTTCTGAATGCAGATTCTAAAGGAGAACAAAGACAAGAAAGATGCAAAGTTTAATGAACGTTTCAAGCACAGTGAGTGATCAGCTCTAATTGTAGAGCCAACCGTTTGTTTTTCCTTTTTCTGCAACTCTAGGGGGCCACATCACAACAGGGCAAAAATGATCTATGCATTTTTTGCTATCTCCCAATGAGCACTTTAAATAATGAGACTAACCAAATTTTTTTAAAAGGACCACCCAAAGCTTTGGATGATGATGAGACTGAGTTTCTTGAAAAGGTGGAAATGGTGAGATTAATTAAGAAATTTATCTATTCAGTGATACATAGATTTTTTGTGTCAGATTCTATATGGTTATGGAGGTGGAACGTGGAGGTGGAACTTTATGAAAATGGAGGTGGAAGAGCAATGGAGGAGAGAGAAACGTGTAGTGGATGAGAAAGAGAGAGCAGAGAGAAAAATATACCTATTTTTGAGATTAGAGATAGGTATGAATGTTATAAATAAGAATAATAAATGAGATTCTTATCAGAATATTAGTATTAATTAGTGCATTTTTTTTACGGCGGTTGGATCTACTTAAATCCAATGGTTTAGAAAATGTGTAACTCTTTAGAGTTACACCAGGTGTAACTTGAACCCATCTCTAATAATAATAATAATAATAATAATAATAATAATAAAATTAAAGATAAAAAGGCAATGAATAGAATAACTGAAGGGATAGAAGAACAATAGGAACATAGAAATGACTTATATCCCACCTCAACGAGTGTTTATGATTTAATTATCGCTTAGGCCTCTAGTATTTGTTTTTCAATGGGTAAGTGAAAAACCATGGCTCAACCTACTTTTTTTTTTTTTTTTTTTAGGAACATGGCTCAACCTACTTTGAAGAATCGTTTGCGACTTCTTTATGTTTAGGCTATTTAAACATTGCCTTTCTAATGGACAAAAAAACTAGTAGGATAAAATTTATAAATAAGGTTGCCACAACTAATCTCTCTTTACCCCTTTTCTTATTAGTAAAAAATAATCATCTTTATTTTATTTTATTTTATTTTGATAAACGAGAGTATTCCGACTTTTTCGAGTATCTAACTATTTCCTTGAGTGTATGTAGTCTCTCCGTTCCACACACATCAAGTTATTACAAGAATGAATCCCATGAAAGTGATCCCAAGTTACAGACAATAGAGTTTTTTATTTTTAATTTTTTTAAAGGAAACTAAGAGTGTATAGTTAAAAGATTAATGACTTAACCTACTACCTCAGAAAGCGTTTATAATTTTCTTATAGCTTAGACGTAGTAAGTATTGAGTTTTTAATGGGTAATTGGAAGAAGGCTACAGCTCAACCTACCTTGAGAAGCATATGCAACTTCTTCATTGTTTATGTTATTTAAACATTGCCTCTTTAATGGGCAAAAAATTACTATGATTTTTTTTTTTTTTTTGGGTTTTTGAGAATCTCTTTCTTAGAATAAACTACTATGATTAAACATAAATAAGATTGCCTCAACTAATCTCTCTTTTAAGTCTTAACGATTAAAAAAGAAGAGTGACATGTCCATAATATTTTCACAATAAATTATAAATTAGTTCTAATTTGAACATATTATTGAAATTACTTTTTTACCCACAATAACATCCTACCACTTAAGATTGATTATTTTTTGCAAAACTACACTATTAGTTCTTCAAGTTTGCCTCATAAGTACTATTGGTCTCTTAAGTTTAAAATGAGTGCTATTGGTCCCTTAAGTTTAAAAAATAAACGCAGTTGGTCCTATTAACCGCAATTAGTTTAAGCGCCTATGTGGCTAACAAAGAAATGATGTGACAAATTTTGACTGACATGGCATCAAATTTAATATTAAAAAATTGAAACCCAAACATCAAAACATCAAACTTCTATATTTTTTACCATTTCATTTAAATTAAATAAACTACTCATTAAAATAATAATAAAATAACTTAACACAAACAACCAGCCAACCACCTCACTAACATGAGAATAAAAAACTATTTTTTTTTTACAATTCAGGCTACAGTGAGCTTGTATTAATACAAGCTCACTGTGCAAGTATGCCAAAAATTTTACAATTTGAAAGTTTTGATGGAGGTGCTTTTTTGGTGTTTTGATGCTAAAATTTAACATATACCCCTTTTAGCATCCTTAATGAGGATGCTCTTATTGTAACAACAATCTTTAAAAAAAATTAAATTTTTATTCCATACTCTCTCTTCTACTCTTAAATAATATTTATTTCTCTTTCTTCTAAAAATTTCTTTATTTGCTGTCTTCTTCTCCTCCATTCTTTTCTGTTTGTCTTTTTCTTATCTCTTTTTCTCTTTTTGCTCTTTCTTCTTCTCCTCTTGCTCAAGCTCACTCTCTCTCAAAAAAAAAAAAAAAAAATGTGGTGGTGGTAAATGGTTTTAGGCTGTGGTTTGCTGTGCTATGGTGGTGGTGGTGGATTTTGGGTCATGGGTTCGGTGTGTTGTGGTGGTGGTGTTATGGTGGGTCACGGTGGGTTTGCTCTCTCCCCAGGTCATGGTGATAATGGTAGGCAATGGTGGGTTTTTTTTTTTTTTTTTTTTTTTTTTTTTTTTTTTTTTTTTTTTTCGTGGTGGTGGTCTTGGTGGATTTTTTTATTTTTTATTTTTTTGTTGTTGTGTAGGTGGCTTGTGATTGTGATAATGGTTGTTGTGGCTGGTGGTGTTGGTCTATTTTAAAGGGTTTTGTGGTGGGTTATTGATGATGGTGTTTGTTGTTATGCTTGTGGTGGTGGTTCGTTGTTGTTGTTGTTGTTGTCTTTTTTTTTTTTTTTTTTTTTTTTTTTTTCTCGCTAAGTTGTGGCTGCCACGGTGGTGGTGGTGAAAGTGGTTGGTTGCTATGAACTTTTTTTTGGAAGTTTTATTTTATTTTAATAAGTTGTTTATATTATTTTAATGAGATGAAGGTAAAAATAGAACTTTTAATATTTGGTGTATTATAAAGTGAGTTGTTAAAATTGATAAAATGACAAATTTTAAAAACTAGTACAAAGAAAGAATCGAAAAAGTAGCTAATTACTGATTTTTTGATTGAGTTGAAATCCGACCGATGATCGAATCGGTAACATCATAAATAATTTAATTAAAATATTAAAATAATTTTTATTTAAAATTTAAATTTTAATAACTTATATTAGGAAAATTTAAAAAAAAAGTGCTTTTTTTCCATATCACGTTTTTTTTCTTGTCCGTAATAGTTGACAAAGAATAAACTATTTAGCATTTAAGTTTTATCTTTTAGTTTGTATAAACAATAATATAACTTTAACTATTTACTTATTCAAGAAAAAAAAAAAAAAAAAAAAAAAAAAAAAAAAAAAAAAAAAAAAAAAAACACCAAAGTCAGATGACTAGACAAGTCAGTGACTTGTCACTCTTTTACCAATACACTTTCCCACTTCACCGCACCTAGCCACACGTTTTTACTTTTTTTTTTTTCTATTTTTTTTCTAATGCACGGAATACACCTCATGAATCTGGCATTCCCCTGAGCCGTGAGTACACTACTCAGTACTCACTTTACTTACCATCAAAAGACTCTATTTTTCCAGTCTTCTGTCCTTCATAGAATCCATCTCTCTCAAGAAAATAGATCTATTGTTTATCTCTACAGTATCATCATCGGTTCCTCTCTTCCTCACTGAAGATCTGTAGATACCACTCCAAGGTGCTAATTTCAATGCCAAGCATTAATATTTAGTCATTTTCTCTCTCTCAAGCATAGCCAAAATTAAGAAAAAAAGACTTTATTGCAAAAATCTGTCATCACCGTCGGCAGATCTGAGAAAAAAAAAAGATTTTTACTGCAAAAAAAACTCCATTGCAGATCTGTTTCGGCAATTTTGCAAAACCGGTTCAACCATACTGGTTTTCGGTTAAACTGAACGATTTTTTACTATTTCCGGTTTTTATCTCTTTTTGGTTATTTGTTATAACCGGACCGGATTGATGGTCGACTTTCGATTGGATCGGTTGGACCATCCGATCTGGTTTTTAAAATCATATAAAATAACTTTTTAAGATGTTAAATGTTAAAATTTTTAAAAATTTTGACGAGAATGCTTCTCATCGTTAAAATAATGCATTTTTTTTTTCTCAAGAAAAAAAAAAACAAAAAATAATAATGCAACTTTTTCAACGGAAGGTTACATTTGGAACTTTACGGGTTTTAGCTTACCTACTCAGCACCCACCCTCTACTCATTTTTCTCCGCCATTCACTCTCCAAGACTGAGAAAGAGCTCACTGCACTTGAGAGCCTTCCTGGAACCCAAAATCCTAACCCTAGATGCGCTCCGATCAACACCTTTCCCGGACCAACCATCCATGGCGGACCTCCCATCTGAGGTACTCACCTACATACTCTGCCGAGAACCAGTCAAAACCCTCATCAAGCTCCGCTCCATATCAAAGTCATGGCTGTATCTAATCGACAGCCCATACTTCATCCGCCTCCACCTCCGCTACTCCATCGCCACCGTCTCGAACGTCACCGTCATCCTCCGCAAGGAATCGGAGCTCTACTCCGTAAGCCTCGAGTCCCTAAACGCCGCCGTCGAGCTCGACCACCCTCTCATGTGCTACAGCAATCGGATTCGCGTCCTCGGCTCCGCCAACGGCTTGCTCTGCATCACGAACGTCGCCGAAGACATCGCTTTCTGGAACCCTTCGATCAAGAAGCACAAGGTGTTGCCGTTTTTGCCGGTCGATCGGCCCTGCGACCACGGGATGAGCATGTGCGGCGCACGTGCGTACGGGTTCGGGTACGACTCTGCGCACGACGACTACAAGCTGGTGAGGATTTCGCAGTTCGTTGACTTGGAAAGCGAAGGTTTTGCTTCGGAGGTCAAGGTTTTCAGCTTGAGAGCGAACGAGTGGAGAAGGGTCGAGGAAATGAATTACGTTCTGTGTT
The DNA here is from genome assembly GCA_023736055.1 of Quercus glauca. Lineage (NCBI taxonomy): Eukaryota > Viridiplantae > Streptophyta > Magnoliopsida > Fagales > Fagaceae > Quercus > Quercus glauca. The sequence continues at coordinate 79,209,956 of CM043319.1, forward strand.
ACATGAAGAAAAACGGTACGCTTGCTTGTGGAGCTTTGCATTGGGTTGTGACCAAGAAGTTTAAACTGGACGAGGTTGATCAGATCGTTTCGTTCGATCTGACGGACGAGAATTTTCGCGAATTGCCTCTGCCCAAGTGTTTGGAAGATCAGAGGGTTCAGATTGAGGTTGGGGCTTTAGGGGACTGTGTGTCCGTGACCGCGGATTATCATGACGTTCGCGTTGACGTTTGGGTGATGAAAGAGTATAGAGTGAAAGAGTCTTGGTTTATGTTGTTCAGTATTGCTCGAACTGAAGTGGTCGGATCGTTTAAGTATTTGAGGCCGTTGGCTTATTCGAAGAGCGGCAAGGAGGTCTTGTTGGTGCTGGATAATCAGAGGCTTGTGTGGTATGATTTGAGGAAGAAAAGGGTTAAGAATGTGAAGATTTTGGGAATGCCGGATTTGTTTGAGGCCGAGATTTGTCTTGCAACCCTCGTTCCGGTTGAGGCTAGTAGAAAAGGGTATGGGAAGAAGCACAATTTGTGTGAGGAGAATCATAAAAAGAAGAGGTAAATTAACATGGGTTTTATTTTTCTAGCATTGATTTTGTTAGGGATAAGTTGGTTTTGGTTCAATCAGAGTAGTTGTGTTTGTAATTCGGTTCACAATTTAATTGTTAGGCCTGTCTTAATTATCCTACCCTGTAGCAATTGATGCTATACTCTGGTATGCACTTTCGTGTGACTTTTAGTGCCTCATGTAATTGTCCTTGTTTTATTCTTAGGGATGATTTCTTGTCGGAGGGTTTCAAGTTGGTGTTATAATCAAACAGGATGATGAAACAAAAGCATGAAAAAGAGGTAATTTAGTGAATTTAACTTGTAATTTCCCTTTTGAAGCTTACTATAGTGACTTCTTTTGGTCACTTTAAAAAAGAAAAAGAAAAAAGAGCGACTTCTTTTGGTGTTAGAATTAGTTGCGTTGCTCAGATTAACTATATCGGCGTTCGGCAATCTAAATGTACAAGTTGAGGCAGAATTTGATGAATTAAGTTTTTACCCCTTTTTCACGTTAAAAAAATGCCATCTCTTTTATTCAAACATTAATGTCTTGTGAGCCACTTATCTTGGTGCCTTTGTTTTTCTCAGTGTGGAAAGTGAAGGAGAGACTTATACTTTAGAGTGTTTGAGAATGCTTGAAGATTGAAGGAAGTATAATTAAACATGATATGTATCATCTTTCAACAGTTTTTCCAGTTTTTTGTGATATAATGATTAATGTCCACTTATCTTCAACACCTGATAAAGGCCTTTCTGTAAAATGTTGTGAGCGGTGAGCGTAATATACTTATTACAAGATTATGTTATGTAAGAAATTATGTTTGTATCCTCATTAAATTTGCAAGTTTTATGTAACACCTGTTGATTTTGATGCTCAAATTTACTTAAAGTGACTGAAATTTGATGTTTGAACTACTTTTGTGCTTTGTGCTGTGCATAGATTTTAGAGAATTGTGCATTTCTATGATTTATATATCTGGGTTTCTTATCAATGGATCATGAGTGTCGTAGCACTATCTGCTATAAATAAGTAATTTCTAAGTTTAATTTTAATTGTTCCTTGTTTAGTGGGCTTTAATTATTGCGTGTGTTTGGTGGAGGGTGAGGTCATGTTCAAGATCCCTAGAGTGCGTGTGTAATTTACCAATAAAAAAAAAATCCCATTTATATGTATACACTGTTTTCTGCATTGCCATATTTTCATTCTGGTTCCCAACTCTTATTTTCAGACCTGTAAAAGCGAAAACATGGACAAGCTAATTGAACTGTGTAAACGTTTTTAACTTATCTAATGGTAAAAAAGGGTGCTTGTTAATGTTTCATCCATTTCTACTAAAATTCATGTTGTTTCTCTTGCCTGGATTAGAATATCCTGCAGTGGTCTCACTAATTAAAAATGAATAATTTTGCTTGTAAAGAATTATTTTGTTGTTGAATTTGAAATTGTAAGCTCATGAGAAGTTTGCATTCAGAGAAATTGTACAGAATATTACTCAAAAAGAAAGAAAGAAAAAAAGAAAAAGAAAAAGCAAATTGCATTTGTTGAATATTGAAGTTGTTTGCTGGAGAGAAAATAACATCAAGAGGCACTTGAATCCCTCTACAGCCTACTCTACCTCTACTGTTGGGTCTCGTGGCGTGGAAGTCAAGTGTGTTGATTTTGATTCCATGTTTTTGTTTTATTGGCTCAGCCAAAAAAAGTTGGCATATTTGTGAGCCAGGATTCTGCATTTTGAGGTTCAGAATTGTCATGTATTAAATATATTCGGCTTTTTATTTAGGGAAATGGTAAGGGCGTTAATTAATAATTTATATAAATAAAGTTTTTACGAAAAAAATTAATAGTATTTTTCATTTCTACAGCGGGGTCAAAATTTTACTAAAATAGGTGAATAATCAATGCCTTAAAGATACTTTTTCTCTCTCATGCTGGGGGAGAGAGAAAGTTTTTCTCTCTCCCTCAGTAGGAGTTTTTGCTTTCTCTTGCCTAGGACAAGCTCTTTCTCCCAATCTGGGTAGTTTGTCTAAATCTTTGAAGCCTTCAAGGTCCCCTCAGCAACATGGATATTGTTACCACTGGGGAACTTCCTATGTTTCTTCTCAGTATGGTTAAGGAAGATGCTTGCGCCGCTGCAGCCATGAGATCGGACAGCCTTGATGTGCGCGTGCGAGCTTCCAAGTCCACTCCAAGATCTGCCTGGAAGATGGGTTTGGATCTAAGGTGTGTAGATAGAGGAATAATGATCTTCCAGTTCATCAGATCGAGTCTTCAATCGGAGTGGTTTCCTTCCTTTTGCTCTATTTGTGGTGTTTTGGGTTTTGGTGGGTTTCTAGGGTCTGATTTTCAAGATCTAGCAGACTGGAGGATGGGGGTTATTGTGAAACATTATGCTGCTTGCCGAGGAGGGTTGGAGGAAGAACGAAGAGAGGAAGATTTCGGTCAAAGTTCGGTGGCTGTTGGTCCGAGCCTAGATACGGAGAAAGCCAGAAGTTCATTTATGCTGGCAGTCTGCTCCTTAAGCCCAGCACCTTCCTCTGTTGAGCACGCAGGTGTTTCCCTTTGGTCCCCTGAGGACAAAAATCGGTTTTGGGCTTCCAATTGCTTTCTTCGGCCTTTGGACTTCCTTGTCCGAATACCACAAGTAATTTCTCTCCTCTTTTTGAGCCCACCACTTGAGCCAAAGCAAAGAGATCCCAAATGGTTAATAAGCAAAATCTTAAATTTTGCTGTGCTCTTGGGTTCTTTGAGGAGTGTGGTGTGATATTGTCTGTATTTTTCTCCAGTGTTTGTTTGTATTTCTGTTGTATCTTTTCTTTAAGATGAATGAATATTTTATGTTTTTTATCAAAAAAAAAAAAAAAAAGGATCTTTTTATTTATTGCAAAGCTTGTCGTTTATGTGGATCATGATGGAGTGACGTTAAAGGTGCAGCTGCTTGCCCCAAAAATAATCTTAAGAAATCAAGGTGTCTTGATATTGACCCCTTGGGCCTTACGTGGTGTATAATTAATAAGACGAACCATATCAATTCTGGTCTATGTTCCTATCAATGCAGAGGAATCGAAACTCTGGCGGATGGCCTTAGAATTGTCAAATTCGAAAAAGAAAATTTAAAATATAATAATAATAATAGAGTTCGAATTTGGTAAAGATAGAGTATAAAATTTATGTTTTACATCATCTAATAAGTGATTGATATATTATCATTTTACTTAAAATTCAATATATCCTACCACATTTAATAGCATTTTAATAAATTTTTAATTTGGTTGAATTTATGTATGAGTATTAGAATTGATTGGGTGTAATTGTGTTTATTCTTAAATATGTGAGAAGATGATGTGGCATGTTAGGATTGGAGAGATAAAATATGAGTTTTTTTTTTTTTTGGGTAAATTGGAAGTCATATGAAAAACTAACGAAAGGATAAAGTATCAGGACAGAGCCTGTTAGAGTACATCCCCTGGCAATCAACCTCAACAAAAGATACCAAGTCCACAGGCGGATTGGAGTAAAAAACGAAGTCTAAATCTTACAAACAACCTAAATTAGCTAATCGATCCGCACACAAATTTGCGTCATGATAAATGTGTCTAAAAGTTATTCGGGGAATTTGGGTAGCGAACTGCTTGCAATCATCAAAGAGAGGGGAGATCACAGAGTTAGCGTAAACCGGGTTATTCAAAGCATCTACTAAAGTTTTAGCATCTAGCTCTACAATAACATTAGACAGATTCATTTGGAGACATAACAAAACAGTTGACCCTTCCCACTTTCTTGATGAGTCATCATAAGATCCATCAGTGTTGAGCTTCAACCAACCCGACCTAGGTTTTTCCCACCTGACTTGTTTAATGACCATGTGATTGTTGCATCTTGGGCAATTAATGCAAAGGAAGAATTTAGCTGCTTGCATCTTGATAGTCTTAGCAAGATTCGGGTTGGGTCCCTTGTGTTTGAACACCACCTGATTACGCTGCTTCCAAATAAGCCATATGGCAAAAGGGAAGATGATGTTCCATGGGGGCCTGCCCACAGGATGAGTCACATTGAATTTTGCATTTGAGGTTAGCCAACCTTTAAGATCTTGAGAAAAGAATTGCTGGTTCTGTTGGCCCAACTAGTGCCATAACGGTTTGATCAGACTGCAATCTCGAAGAGCATGACTAATGGATTCGAGTTCGGTGTGACACATTGGGCAATTTTTTGGGATTGACATACCCCTCTCCGTCAAGCAATTTTGCACACCCACACTGTTATGCATACATCTCCAGTTGAACATTTGGATTTTGGGGAGAGTATGGAGCTTCCATATCCATGCACTCGAGAAGGATTCAACTTCTAATGGGTTTGTAGCTAGCAGATAGGCACTCTTTGAGTTAAAAGCACCTTTTAAGGACCCTTTCCATGCCAACTTATCATTACTTCTTGCTGCAAAAAGGACTGGGACTGCTTGGATGGTCGCTTTTATATCTAGAGGCAAGTCAAAAGGGATAGCTAACCAATTCCAGCCATAAGGGGAGATTACATCCTTAATCCTAAGATTAATGGACTTTTGGGGGATGGGGCCATGAAGTTCAGATTACTCTCATGCCCCGGTATCCACTTCATTCCATCCTTGAAGACATATTCTCCCCTTTTTAAGCCCTTCCAAACAGGAGACCCTGGTAGTTTTGCTTCATTCCTGGAGGTGATTCGTTGTCTAGTGCAATATTTCAACTTTAGAACCTTGGCCCAAAGAGCGTTGTTCTCCGAGTGTAGTCTCCAATTAAGCTTGGCTAAGAGAGCCTTGTTTCTACCTTTGGCCGATTGGAGACCCAGACCTCCTGAATCCTTCAGAGTTGTGACTTTATCCCAGTTAACCCAATGCATTTTCCTAGAATGATCTGTAGATCCCTAAAAGAAATTTCTGTTTACCCTATCAATACCCTTGAGAATCTTATTTGGTACTTGGACACTTTGCATGACATAAGTAGGTATGGTGGATGAGGATGCTTGAATAAGGACCATTCTGCCCGCCATAGAAATCAGATTTGCTTTCCAACCTACTAGTTTCTTTTTTACTTTATCCAACACAAAGCCAAAATCATTTCCTCAGCTTCCAGGATGTTTTAGAGGAAAGCCGAGGTATCTGCCAAGATTGGGTGTCGAACTGAAGCCAAGGATGTCAGCCAATGTTTCCCTTTGATTGGGATCAACATTGGGAGAAAAGTAAACCCAAGATTTAGCCTCACTTATGGTCTGGCCGGACCTCCAACAAAACTCCTAGAGCACCTCATTAATGGCATAGCAATTTCCAAGATGAACTCTAGCAAAAAGGACTAAATCATCTGCAAAGAAAATGTGAGAAAATGCAGGCCCGCTTCTAGAGGCTTTAACAGGATTTCAGTGGCTTGAAGCACACTTCCCTTCAATCAAATGACCCAAATACTCCATGCAGAGGATAAAAATGTATGGGGAAAGGGGGTCTCCCTGCCTAATACCTCGAGTGGGATGGAAAGGCTCCAGGCAACCCCCATTAAAGAGCAAGGATGTAGAAACTGATGTCACACGGCTTATAATGAGCTTAATAATGTTGTCCAGGAAGTTGAAATTAATAAGCATTTCTCTAATAAATCCCCATTCGATCTTATCTTAGGCCTTCTCAAGGTCGATCTTGATGGCCATATAGCCCTTCTTCCCTTTGGATTTTCCTATGGAATGTATCAAATCTTGGACTATGATGATATTGTCCGTTCCTCTTCTGCCTGGAACAAATGTAGAAGAGGTAAATTACATGGGTTTCATTTTTCTAGCAGTGATTTTGCTAAGGATAAGTTGGTTTTGGTTCAATCAGAGTAGTTGTATTTGTAATTCGGTTCACAATTTAATTGTTAGGCCTGTCTTAATTATCCTATCCTGTAGCAATTGATGCTATAATCTGGTATGCACTTTCATGTGACTTTTAGTGCCTCGTGTAATTGTCCTTGTTTTATTCTTAGGAATGATTTCTTGTCGGAGGGTTTCAAGTTGGTGTTATAATCAAACAGGATGATGAAACAAAAGCATGAAGAAGAGGTAATTTAGTGAATTTAACTTGTAATTTCCCTTTTGAAGCTAACTATAGTGACTTCTTTTGGTCACTTGTTTAAAAAAAAAACAAGAAAAAAGAGCGACTTCTTTTGGTATTAGAATTAGTTGCGTTGCTCAGATTAACTATATCGGCGTTCGGCAATCTACATGTACAAGTTGAGGCAGAATGAATTAAGTTTTTACCCTTTTTCACCTAAAAAAAATTGCCATCTCTTCATTCAACATTAATGTCTTGTGAGCCACTTATCTTGGTGCCTTTGTTTTTCTCAGTGTGGAAAGTGAAGGAGAGAGTTATACTTTAGAGTATTTGAGAATGCTTGAAGATTGAAGGAAGTATAATTAACATGATATGTATCTTCTTTCAACACTTTTTCCAGTTTTTTGTGATATAATGTCCACTTATCTTCAACACCTGGTAAAGGCCTTTCTGTAAAATGTTGTGAGTGGTGAGCGTAATATGCTTATTACAAGATTATGTTATGTAAGAAATTATGTTTGTATCCTCATTAAATTTGCAAGTTTTATGTAATACCCGTTGATTTTGATGCTCAAATTTCCTTAAAAGAGACTGAAATTGGATGTCTGAACTACTTTTGTACTTTGTGCTGGTGCATAGATTTTAGAGAGGCATGCATTTATGTGATTTATTTAGCTGGGTTTCTTATCGATGGATCATGAGTGTCGTAGCACTATCTGCTATAAATATGTAATTTCTAAGTTTAATTTTAATTATTCCTTGTTTAGTGGACTTTAATTATTGTGAGTGCTAGGTGGAGGGTGAGGTCATGTTCAAGACCCCTAGAGTGCGTGTGTAATTTACCAATGAAAAAAAATTCCTTTTATATGCATATATTGTTTTCTGCATTGCCAAATTTTCATTCTAGTTCCCAACTCTTATTTTCAGACCTATAAGAGCATCCACTGATGTCTTGCATGATAGAAAAAGACACCAATTTTACACATTTTGCCTAAAAAATGCTCTATATCAGTACTTCTAAAAGTGTGCATATTTGCACATTTGCTACAGTAACTGTGCATATATGCACGATTACTATAGATCTCGTATCTAATATTTTAGATTTTTTTCTCTCTCCTTCACCTCACTCTCCCAGCTTCTCACTCTCACCTCTCTCTCATTCTATCTTAGTCCCTCTCCTTGTCTCTGTTGCTCTCAAATCCTTCTCTTCAATGTTAGATCCTTTTCTTTAATCTAATATTCCAGCTTGCCAAAATGATGCCGTCGGAGCAACATCCTTTGCCATCGCCCTCATCCCCTGCGCCACCTTCCTCCTCGACCTCGGCGGAACTACCATGCTCGCCACCCTAACCGTCAGCCTCATGGTCTCCTACATCCTCGATTCCCTCAGCTTCAAACCCGCCACCTTCTTTGATGGTTTTGATGATTTTTGGGGTTTTGATGGTTTTTATTCTTGTTTGATCAGTGGGTGAAGGGAGAGTTTGATGATGGTGCTTGATGAGCTGGGTTTTGATTAGTAGCTAATGATGGTGCACGGTCTGCAATGGCTGTGCTTGATGATGGTGGATTGATCGTCGATGGTGTGGGTTGTGTGTGAGAGGATTTCAAGAGAAGAGAGAAGTGTGAAGGGTGAAGGAAATAATAAAAAATTGTAAAAGAATGAATATTTTATTGAATAAATGTGTATAATAGATAAACTGATGTGTGTGATTTGTAAAAATGAGAGTGTAAAATAGAAAAAGTAAGTTTTAAATGTGTAAATTTACAAAATTTTTGCATCTACTGATGTAGATACTCTAAAAGCGAAAACATGGACAAGCTAATTGAGCTGCATAAACGTTTTAACTTAACTAATGGTAAAAAAGGGTGCTTGTTAATGTTTCATCCATTTTTACTAAAATTCATGTTGTTTCTCTTGCCTGGATTAGAATATCCTGCAGTGGTCTCACTAATTAAAAATGAATAATTTTGCTTGTAAAGAATTATTTTGTTGTTGAATTTGAAATTGTAAGCTCATGAGAAGTTTGCATACAGAGAAATTGTACAGAATATGACTCAGTTTACGGGAAGGGTGGTAATTTTTTTTTTTTTTTTAAGAAAAGAAAAAAAGAAGCAAATTGCATTTGTTGAATATTGAAATTGTTTGCTGGAGAGAAAAAAAACATCAAGAGGCACTTGAATCCCTTCTCTACAGTCTACTCTACCTCTACTGTTGGGTCTCGTGGCGTGGAAGTCAAGTGTGTTGATTTTGATTCCTTCTTTTTGTTTTATTCGCTCAGCCAAAAAAAAGTTCGAATTTTTGTGAGTCAGGATTCTGCATTATTTTTTTTATTTTTTATTTTTATTTTTTTATTTTCATTTTTTTATGAACCAGCAATTTTATTAACCAAGGAACAAAACTACACAGGCAAAGAAGGAGCCTCGGCTCTAATAACAGAAACAAAGGAAGGAAGCCTCAACCCCACGTAAAAAAAGCCAAAGTAGTTGCTATCGGCTTTTGCCAAGTATTAAATACAATCGGCTTTTTATTTAGAGTAAAGTTAACGAGTTCACTAATTTATTGCTAAGTTTGTCCCTTTTATTTATTGCAAAGCTTGTCGTTTATGTGGGTCTTGATGGTGCAGGTACTTACCGCAAAAATAATCTTAAGAAATCAAGGTGTCTTGATATTGACCCCTTGGGCCTTAAGTTGGTGTATAATTAATAAGACGAATCATATCAATTCTGGTCTATGTTACTATCAATGCGGAGGAATCAAAGCCCTGGCTGGCGGATGGCCCTAGAATTGTCAAATTCGAAAAAGAAAATTAAAAAAAAAATAAAGGATAGCACTAGACATGCGACTCTCTACCTTTTTCTTCTTTTTTGCTAGATAATTTGAAGACGTAAATATGAAAATTACTTTTTTTTTTTTAGTAAGAAAAAGTAGATCTTTGACTTAATTTATATTCCCTTTTTTTTTTTTTTAAATGGAAACTTGATTTATATTCTTTAACATCAGTGCTTTAATTCTATTCTTTTTCTTTGAAGGACGACGTCTCTTTTTTCTCCCAAAAAGAAAGAGGTGGAAAACAATGTTAGTCGGCATGGCCAACTGCCCATTTCAGGACCAATGTGCATAATGGGTCGTCTCTCCATTAAAGTTAAAGAGTACGTTTGGTCCCGCCATTTCACGTAGAACACACGCAAAGCCTTTCTTTTGGTTTTGTGAATTCATGAGACTAGTTAAAAAAAAAAAAAAAAAAGACGAAAATTACATTTTCGTCCTTACATTTTTACGCAATTCTCACTTTGATCTCTAACTTTTTTTTTCCATCACTTTTAGTTCATATCCTGAAACACGTGTCTCATTTTTGTTCCTACCGTTACATTAAAGACGAAAATTGCACAAATGGCAAACGACATAACTTAAAAATATTAAAATAATGTCCACATAAGCCACGTGGAATCTAATTTAATTTTAAAATAAAATTTACTTATCATTATTAATTTTTATAAGAACGTTCTTCTTGTTCTTCCCAAACGAAGAACTCAAATCCATTATAAGAACACAGACCCAACAACCAATAACTCAAACCCAGATTACAACAACACAAATGAAAAAAGAAAAAAACAACAGAGATCAAACACAAACACAAACTCAGATCACAGTAAACAAAAATGAAAAAAAAAATGTATATACTTTTTTTTTTAAGTGTGTTAGTCAAAAAAGTATATACTTTAAAAATCATTAAACCATTTATTATTATTATTATTAGAACATTTTAAACCTTGATTTGAGAGAGAGAGAGAGAGAGAGAGAGAGAGAGAGAGAGATGAGGCCGGTGGTGCGTGGTGGGTCAGATCGGCCTCAACCACCATCTCGGCCACAATAAAGCTCGATCTTGGTGACTTTGGGTCAAATCGGCGGTGCATGGTGGGTCAAATCGGCCTCTCTCTCCTCCGCCGATCCCAACGAGTCCACCTTCACCATCAAAGCGACGGCACTCTTCTTCAGATCAGTCATTCTGTTTGGGTCTTGTTGGGTTTTGCTGGGTTTGTCTTGTGGGTCTTGCTGTTTGGGTGAGAAATTTTTTGATCTCTGTTTCTTTTTTTTCATTTGTGTTGTTGTGATCTGGGTCTGTGTTTGTATTTGATCTCTGTTTTTTTTTTTCTTTTTTCGTTTGTGTTGTTGTAATCGGCGGTGCTCTTCTTCAGATCGGTCATTTTGTTTGGGTCTTGCTGGGTTTGGCTTGTGGGTATTGTTGTTTGGGTGAGAATTTTTTTTATCTCTGTTTTTTTTTTTTTTTTTTTTTTTTCATTTGTGTTGTTGTGATCTGTGTCTGTGTTTGTGTTTGATCTCTGTTTTTTTTTCTTTTTTCGTTTGTGTTGTTGTAATCGGCGGTGCTCTTCTTCAGATCAGTCATTCTGTTTAGGTCTTGCTGGGTTTGTCTTGTGGGTATTGCTGTTTGGGTGAGAAATTTTTTGATCTTTGTTTCTTTTTTTTCTTTTTTCTTCTTTTTTTTTTCATTTGTGTTGTTGTGATCTATGTCTATGTTTGTGTTTGATCTCTGTTTTTTTTTTTTCTTTTTTCGTTTGTATTGTTGTAATATGGGTTTGAGGTATCAGTTGCAGGGTTTGTTTTCATGTAATCTGGGTTTGAGTTCTTCGTTTTGGGAAGAACAAGAAGAACATTTTTTTTTTAATAATAATAAGTAAATATTTTTTAAAAATTAAATTAGATTCCACGTGGCTTATGTGGACATTATTTTAATATTTTTAAGTTATGCCGTTTGCCACTTGTGCAATTTCCGTCATTGATGTAACGGCATGGACAATAATGAGACGCGTTTTCTAGAATAGAGACTAAAAGCGGTGGGAAAAAAAGTTAGGGACCAAAGTGGAATCAAGTGAAAATGTATGGACTAAAATGTGGTTTTCACCTTTAAAAAACAAGTTGTTTTAGCTTTTTTATTTTTATTTTATTTATTCTACTTTTTAAATATATTTTTCAACAGACTCTCTATTATTTTTCTATTCTCAATTGAACATTATTTATTTATTTATTCTTTATTATTATTTTCCAAAATCTGTTACATTTTATCAACTAACAAACACTCAAAACTCTTCTCCATTTTCATCCATCAACAACTCTCAAAGTTTTCTTTTGCCTAGATTTTTACCAAACAAACGAATTCAAAGTTTTTTTTTTTGCTAAAATTTTATCGACCGACAACATCCAAGTCTTTTATAAAGAAAAGAAAAGAAAAAACTCAAATCTTAAGCCACTGAGAGAGATGAAGGTATTGGGTTGAGAGAAACCCATATTTTTTTGCTTAGAATTCATTAACCAGCAACATCCAAATCTTTTATGTTATTGGGTTTGATCAAAATAATATGAACCAATCTCAACAATGGTTGGGTATTGTGCTGTTGATTCAGTTGGAAGTGTTGAGTTTTATGTTGCTGACTTCGATTAGTGGTCGCTAACTTCAACTTAAAGGTGTCTAGACAAGATGAGGATAGAGACATTTGAGAGTGAGAGAGAGGGTTAGGTACTCTAATTAATTTTTTAAAATTATAATAAATTTGTTTTAGGTAAAACATTATTACCAAATTTTGGGGAGAAAAAAAAACTTATAATTCTATTCAGATTAAAATTTTATTGCTATAATACTTCTTTAATTTTTTTTTTTTTCTTTTTGTGTGTTTTGTAAGGACCAAATTTGAATCCCTAGCCCAAAAGATGGATGGACTTAGGCCCAAAAAGCCCAAAAAAATGAATTTGTAAAGAATGGGTTGGAAAATTGGGCTTTAATGAATCAGACAAATACTAAAGTAGATTCAGATGACAAGAGAATGAAAATAGACAGGTTTTTGCTAAAGAAAATCGTCCTCGGAAAAGTCCGAGGAGATCTGTTCTTATATATTTCTTTCAGGTTTGATTACAAAGTTAGTTTTTAATGCTACAGTGTTTTTCTCTTAGTTTTTCGATCCCCCTCTCCCATTGCCTCTTCCTTCTTTTATACTCTCTTTTCCTTTCATCTTTTTCCTCCACGTGCATGCCAGATGGCTGGTGTTGATACTTGTCCCATTAGCACCTCCCATAAGTCTTCATGTAGTAACTGTAAGGTTGAAAATCACTGTTCAGGTATCACTTCCACATTAATGTAGCTAGAGAATTGATACAGTGTTTATGCTAAAGAAAATGAAAATAGACAGGTTTATGCTAAAAAAAATCATCCTCGGAAAATTTCGAGGAGATCTGTTCTTATATATTTCTTTCAAGTTTGATTACAAAGTTAGTTTTTGACGCTACAGGGTTTTTCTCTTAGTTTCTCAATCCCCCTCTCCCATTGCCTCTTCCTTCTTTTAGACTCTCTTTTTCTTTCATCTTTTTCCTCCACTTGCATGCTAGATGGCTGATGTTGATACTTGTCCCATCAGCACCTCCCATAAGTCTTCATGTAGTAGCTGTAAGACTAAAAAGCACTATTCAGGTATCACTTCCATATTAATGCGGCCAGAGAGTTGATACAGTGTTTATGCTAAAGAAAATGAAAATAAACAAGAGAATGAAAATAGACAGGTGTATGCTAAAGAAAATCGTCCTCGAAAAAGTCCGAGGAGATCTGTTCTTATATATTTCTTTGAGGTTTGATTACAAAGTTAGTTTTTGATGCTATAGTGTTTTTCTCTTAGTTTCTCGATCCCCCTCTCCCATTGCCTTTTCCTTCTTTTATACTTTCTTTTCTTTTCATCTTTTTCCTCCATGTGCATGCTAGATGGCTAGTGTTGATACTTGTCCCATCAGCACCTCCCATAAGTTTTCATGTAGTAGCTGTAAGGCTGAAAATCACTGTTCAGGTATCACTTCCACATTAAGGTGGTCAGAGGGTTAGCTGCAGTGCATTCAATGCGGTGGTAGCAGCTTTCTCCTTAGATATTTTAGGACTTCTCCCTGTCCTATGTTTCTGCAATGCCTATCCATACCAATAGAATTTCCTAGAACGTTCCCCTAAACTGCAGACCACTTCTTCTGACCTCGGCCTTGATTAGACAAGAAGGCATTCATCCTCGGACCACCCTTCTGGGCCATTATGACCAAAACTAACTTCTTTATTTACTAACACGGACTCCCTTAACAATGTCTACTCTTGCTTAGAAGACCCATTGTCCTCGGATTGGGCCTTAGGCCCAACATCTACATAGATGATGAGCTCCTGCCCCAATACCCCTACAATAGCCCTTCGATATTCTTCTTTCTGTCTCCTCAGCAAGAAAGGAGGATTTCGATGTTACCTTAGCCAGTCCGTGCTCATCACACATCACCTTTGCCTGTGCAAACCCCTTTTTAATTGCCCTAGACACACTCCTGATGCTTTGGCTTACGAGACGCACTCCTTATTAAATTTTTACAGCCCTATGTCCCCCACGTTCTACGGCGCGATGCAAATCCAATGGCTGAGAACTTTGCTGGGACTTAGACGGAAACTTTCCCGCTTTGTAGTTCTCTCTTTGATATAAGTATCACTCAAATCAAACACTTTCTTTACTTTAGCATTCACTTAGCTCTAACACACATACACTGAATCTGCCAACCTTCCCAATTCACTCGTGCTCTTGCAAATACCAAAAGCTCGTCCGAGGATATTCTTCTTTCTTCTGTAAGTGTTCATAAATCCTTTTCACTTTATTTTTCCACACACTTTTCTTTTCTTGGTGTCCTTTCCTCCTCGACTCTTCTTCCTTTTCATCATCTTCTTAGTGCGTCCAATTCTCCCTTAGGAATGGGTAGATTCAAAAGTTTGGTAAACTCTAAGGAGGGAGTGTGGCATGAAAAAAGGCAGGAGGGAGAAGTGGTGATCCCAATGATTGCCTTCATAGAGGGTGGGATGAGAATTCCCATGGGCACCATGACCAGGGATTATCTTAGGGCTCATAGGTTAGCTCCCACCCAGTGCACCCTAAACGTGTTTAGGATTTTAGGGTGCGTAGACGCCCTTAATGAAAAGATGGGTTTAGGGCTTACCCATCATGATGTCAACTGGGTTTATAATCTCCACCACCTGAAGGGGCAAGGGTATTACCTAAAGTCTAGATATCCTAAAGTTAGGCTCATTCAATGCCTTCCTAACTCCAACAAAGGCCTAAATAAGGATTTTTTAATCGTGTCAGGGGAATGGCACGATGGCCTCCCCTACTCGACAAGAAAGGGGCAGCCAGGTGTGGTTTTAGGTCTAAGGTGCTTATTTACAAGTTCTTTCTTTTCTTTTGGTTTGTTCCATTTTCACATCTGATAAATTTTTTTTTTTTATGATTTTGCAGACAGACACGCTGCTGAGCCGAACTTCAACCTATTCAATAAGGAGGGTCTGTATAAAATACTCCGGGCTGAGGTTTTCGTACATGAAGACGGCCAACTGTGAGCGGCTCACCTAATCTTAAGGTACAAGCTGATCTCGTCCGGATTTTAGGCACCAAAGTGTGTGATCAAAGCCAAGGACCCCCGTCTACACCGCATAAGCGCTACCGTCCCTGGGTTCTTCTTCTCGAGGGCACTCCTATTCCAAAAGGTGCTCTCGTCACTTAACCAATCCCGAAGGCATTCCCAAAGTAGCTTCTCCATCTCAACACACAACTGGTGAAGCTACTTCCTCCCAACCTACCAACAAAGAAGAAGACGAGGGAGAAGAAGAAAAGGAAAAGGAGATAGTAGACGTCTCGGACTCAGATGACCACTACGAGGCTTTTAACCAGCCTTCGTCTCTTGTGACATCAATTGGTGACCTCGGCCAGTTTTCCCTACTTCAATCTAGTCACCTTAAAAGAGCCACTCCTTTATCAGACGAGATGGGGATCCAACGAAAGTAGAGGTTTACCCTACAAGAATTGTTGGAATCCCAGCTGGGGAGGGACTCTCTCGAGAAGTCAGCCTAGACAAAGCTCCCCCATCCTCCACCCGTCCCAACCCACCTAGCTAACCTTGCCGATCATAAGAGAAAGCGGGAGGAGAAAGGAAAAGAGGTGGAGAAGATAGGGAAAAACATTCCCCCCATGAAATTAAGCCCTAGAGGGGGGCTAAGCAGTAGAGAGGCCTACAGACGAGGTTAGCCACCGAGGCAAAACGGAAGGGTGACCATCGAGTTACAGCCCCAGCTTGGGCCCTACGCTTGGAGTTGAATGGGGCTCCCTTACTCAGTGATGCCTTAATCCTTACTTCTGCCTAAGGACATGGCTGACCTCAGGTCTATGAGGCAGCATGAAGTCTTCCTCGAGCTGAAGAGGGATTTGGCCATGGTAAGTAAGTTTTTAAGTTAAGTTTTTTTTTTTTTTTTTTTTTTTTAACTGTACTCCTCTTCCTTTTCAGGCCATCCAAGCCACCTTTAGGGCCGAGGAGATGATGAACTATTCCTATCAAAATATGAAAGAGGAAGAGAGCAGGAGGATAGCAGCCATGGATGCCTTCCACGTGGCTGAAAAAACCAAGAGATTAAGACTAAACTGATTGAGGAGGAAAGAGAGAGAAAAAGTGCTGCAATGGCCCTGGACAGCGCTGAACAACAAGTAGAAAGACAAAGGGTGCTACTTCGCGATGCCGAGAACCAATTGGTTACCTCTAAGGAGCAAATCAATGCCTTGAAGAAAAAATTGGAGGAGGTCCAAAAGGCCAAGGATTAAGCCAAGAAGGCCAAGGAGGAGGCAGATAAAGCTCGGGAGGAGGTAGAGTAGCACGAATATGATGTTGGAGTGGCCGAGATTGAGGATGCCCTTAGGGTTGAGGTCCTAAGGGTATGTAGGACTTACTGTGCCCAAGTATGGGATGAAACCCTCAACCAAGCTGGGGTTGAGGCTTCTTCTGTACTTAGGAAGGCAGAAAGAGTCTACTACCCCCCAGCCATATGCCTCTTAGGCTCCTCGAGCTCTAAGGTTAACTCGGTGTCCTCAGAGGCAAGTGAAGGTCAAGGCAGCCCACCTAAAACTCCTCCTGCAGCCAATACTTCTTCCAAGGGTGCAGAGTAGGCCGAGGATATTGCAAAGTCAAGGGATATCAATAAAGGAGTAGTCCAAGGTGCTAACCTACCTTTAATTGCCCCAAAAGATCTAAGGAAAAAGAAGCTTCTCAAAGCATGGAGCTAGTGTTGGCCACTCTCGCCATACCCCCAAAAGAGAATCCTAAAGGCAAGGCCCAAGTGTCCACCACGGCAGCAACTACCCAACCTCCTAAGAATCCAAAAGATAAACTTGTAATAAAAATGAAGCAATAGGTTGTTGTTGTTGTTGTTGTTTTTTTTTTTTTTTTTTTTTAAGTTCTATACTTATGTCAAACTTTTGTAGTCTACTTGCCTTTTTCAGAGGCTCAATATTAATGAAAATTGCAAATCTTTCCTTTATGATTTTGATGTTAATATTGATCCAAACTTAAACTTAGCTTGCTTCAACACTTGAGAAAAAAAGTAATAAAGAGGCATGTTTTGAATTACTGATTTGCATAAGTGGCAGCATACTTCTTACATATCACATGATTAGTAGCAAAACATGTCCAACTTACCAAGTCCTCCATCTCAGTAAAGTATGATTTTAACTTTGAAAAGATACATAGTAATGTAGCATATATACAGGTTTAGACTTGCTTTGTCCCCTACTCATTAGCAAGTTTAAAGGAACAGAGGGACAATCAATTTTTAAACAGACACATGTATGCTTGTAAATGCTTTAAGTGATGCTCATGAGCATCTAGTTGAGACTCTAATTACAGTGAAAATCGTTGCTATTTGGAGTGGTTATATCTGACATTAAAGTAATCAATAAGGAATACTAATTTACCTTAAATATGTAGTCCATAAAGTCTACAATAACTAAGGTTTTGCCCTGACACTTAGCAATTTGATAGAAAGTATTAATTTATCCAAAGTATGTGGTCCAATGAGCCAGGCATAGCTAAGATTCTGTTTAATACTTAGAACAGTGATTAAAAGATATCAATTTACCCAAGGTATGTGGTCCGAGGATTTAGGCATGACCAAGGTTCTGTTTGATACTTAGATAGATATTAGGGAGTATTAATTTTCCCAAAACATGTGGTCTGAGGAGCCAAGCATAACTTAGATTCTGTTTAATACTTAGAAAAATGATTGTAAGATATGAATTTACCTAAGGTATGTGGTTCGAGGATCTAGGCATGACCAAAATTCTGTTTGATACTTAGATAGATGTCAGGGAATATTAATTTCCCAAAACATGTGGTCTGAGGAACCAGACATAGCTTATGTTCTGTTTAATACTTAGAACAGTGATTGAAAGATATCAATTTACCCAAGATATGTGGTCTGAGGATCTAGGCATGACCAGTGTTCTATTTGATACTTAGATAGATGTCAGAGAGTATTAATTTTCCCAAAACATGTGGTCCGAGGAGCTAGGCATAGCTTAGGTTCTGTTTAATACTTAGAACAATTATTGTAAGATATCAATTGACCCAAAGTATGTGGTCCGAGAATCTAGGCATGACCAAGGTTTTGTTTGATACTTAGATAGTAGAATGCATGACTCACAATATAACAAACCCAAATAGGGTGAAGAAAGCTTTCATTAATAATAATACATTCTCAGGTTATTTACATTCTAGGGGCATGGTACAACTTTTTCCTCTAGATCTTCAAGATAATATGCACCTATTCCGGCCACCGATGTGATACGATATAGCCCTTCCCAATTGGGTCCCAATTTTTCCAATGCTGGGTTCTTTGCAGTTCCTAAAACCTTTCTTAAAACCAAGTCTTCAACTGTTAGTGGCCTTAACTTTATGTTGGCATCATATCCCTGCTTGAGCTTGTGTTGATAGTAGGCCAATTAGACCATGACATTTTCTCGGCTCTTCCACCCATTTTCCTTTCGTATAATCCAGTCTCTTTTTAAGCTCTCCCACTATGACTTTGTTAACAGCCTCGGCTTGTCCATTTCCCTGTGGGTATGCTGGGGTTGAATACCTATTCGTTATTCCCAGATCGCAGCAGTACCTCCTAAAAGTTTTACTGTCAAATTGAAGTCTATTGTCCGAGATGAGGGTATGAGGGATTCCAAACCATGTGACAATATTTTTCCAGACAAATCTTTTGGCATCCATGTCCGTGATATTTGCCAGTGGTTCAGCTTCAATCCACTTGGTGAAATAGTCCATGCCGGCTAACAAATACCTCTTATTCCCTGCTACCTAGAAATGACCTACAATATCTAAACCCCATTAAGCAAAAGGCCAAGGGCTAGATAGAGGATTAAAGACTCCTCCCGGTTGATGAATGTTTGGTGCAAATCTTTGGCATTGGTCATACTTCTTCACATAGTCTTGTGTTTCTTTTTGCATATTTGGTCACCAATAGCCTTGTGTGAGGGCTCTGTGAGACAAAGATATGCCCCTTGTGTGGCTTCCACAAATTCCTTCATGTAATTCTTCCAGGATTAACTCAACTGCTTTAGGGTGTATACATGGCAGATATGGGCCGAAAAATGATCTCTTGTACAACTTTTGGTCCTCAGACAGACAAAACCGAGGAGCCTTCCTCCGTACCTTGTCAGCCTCGGATTTATTCTTGGGTAAGACATCTTCCTTAAGGAATAGTACAATAGAGTCTATCCAACTAGGGCCCACTCTTATTTGTTGAACATGAACCACATTTCCTCTTAACTCAGCAGGTTTACATAAGTCCTCTATAAGGATCACCCGAGGGAAACTTTGTGCCGAGGAGGTTGCCAATGTGGCAAGAGAGTCTGCATGGGTATTTCTACTTCTAGGGACTTATGATAAATTAAAAAACTCAAACCCAGATTGTAAATGTCTAACCTGGCTCAAGTATTCCTGCATTTTGGGATCTCTGGCTTTCAACTCTCCTTGGACTTGGCCCACCACCAGCCTTGAATCAGAGAATACCTTCACTGCCTTTCCACCCATTTTCTAAACCATGATCATCCTTACCAGCAGAGCTTCATATTCAGATTCATTGCTTATGGCCAAGAAGCCCAATCTCAAGGTTTTCTCAATCGTGATCCTCTCTGGAGATATCAGGACTAGCCCCACTCAAAATCTCCTGTGGTTTGCTACACCATCAACGTAGACCCTCCAGGACGAAGGTTCTTGTACGAAGCTTACTCCAACCGATTTTCCATGCATGTTCTGCTCCTCTACCCTTTCTTCTAATAGGGTTTTAGCAAACTCAGCTGCTAGGTTGGTAAAGACCTGACCCTTAACAGAGGTGCGAGGCATGTATTTGATATCAAAAACCCTAGAATCGTTCCCCACTTTGCAATTCTCCCTGTGCAATCAGCACTCCAAAGTAAAGATCTGAGTGGGATTTGATTCAGGACAACAACTGTGTGTGACTGAAAATGGTGGGGGAGTTTACGTATAGCATGCATCACTACCAGAATAGCCCTCTCCAGAGGTAAGTAACGGACCTCGGCCTCATGTAGTGACTTGCTCACATAATAAACCGGCTTCTGTATACCACTATCAACCAGTATTAACACCAAACTCACCGCGTGGGAGGCCACTACAATGTAGGCAAACAAAACCTCATCCACCTCGGTCTATTCAAACCCCTTCCATTTGTTCAATAACTGATAGCAAGGCCTCCACCTGTCTACTGACTGAGAGATGAATCGGTTTAGAGCAGCGGTCATCCCTGTTAGCTTTTGGACCTTTTTGGGATTCCGATGTGGTTGTAAGTTATTGATTGCCTTAATCTGGTTAGGGTTGATTTCAATTCCGCGATGTGTGACCATGTAGCCCAAGAACTTTTCTGATCTGACACCAAAAGAACACTTGGTTGCATTTAGTCGCAGCTTGTGTCTCCTCAAGATTTTGAAGAGATTCCCGAGGTTATTAACGTGCTCAGATTCCAACTTGCTCTTGACCACCATGTTATCTATATAGAATTCAATGTTTTTCCCTAACTATGGTTCAAACATCCTGGTCATCATCCTCTGGTAAGTAGCCTCTGCATTCTTTAAACCAAAGGGCATCACCTTGTAATGGTAATTTTCGATAGTAGTAACAAAAGCTATCTTCTCTTAATCGTCCAAGGCCAAAGGTATCTGGTGGTAGCCTTGAAAAACGTCCAAAAAGCTCATCCGAGGATAACCTATAGTGGCATCTACTAGCTGGTTAATCCAAGGCATGGGGAAAGGGTCTTTTGGGCATGCTTTGTTCAAATTCTTGAAGTCTACACATACACGCCACTTTCCATTTTTCTTCTTCACAACCACAATGTTGGCCAACCATTCAGGGTATAATACTTCTTTAATAGCCCCAGCTTGCTTAAGCTTCATCACCTCGTCTTTGAAAACGTCAGAATGATCCTTAGATAAGCGCCGATTTGGTTGCTTTCTGGGGATGACAGATGGATTGACGTTCAAATGATGGCAGATGAAGCTTGGGTCCACTCCTGGAGCTTCGTAAGCATTCCAAGCGAATACATCAACATTCCTCTTGAGAAATTCCACCAACTCCTCATTTTTTTAAGGTGGTAGCTGAGCTCCAACCTGAAAAAACTTCTCCGGATCATCACCTACAGCAAATTTCTCTAAATATTCACATTTAGCCTCCTCGGTTGGTCCCTTCATAGGTAATACCGGAGACTTTGATTACTATAAGACACCCTCAGCAGAGGCCGAGGACTCAGTCGCAGGCTGATGCAAAATTGCAGACACGAGGCACTGCCTAGCTACGGACTGACTCCCTACCAGCTCCTCAATCCGATCCCCCGACAGATACTTCACTTTCTGATGCAGAGTTGAAGAAACAGCCCCTAGGGT
Source organism: Quercus glauca (assembly GCA_023736055.1). NCBI lineage: Eukaryota > Viridiplantae > Streptophyta > Magnoliopsida > Fagales > Fagaceae > Quercus > Quercus glauca. The sequence continues at coordinate 79,231,337 of CM043319.1, forward strand.
ATGAAGCTAAGGTCTGGCCACAATGGTTGTGTAGGGGGAGTACGCATCCACGACAATGAAGTCCACTTCAACTACCTCTGATCCTGCTTGTACGGGTAACCTAATCTGGCCCTTTGGGATGACAACTTTCCCATCAAAACTTATTAGAGGTGAATCATAGGCTGTCAGATCTTCAGGCTTTAAGTTCAGCCCTCTATATAGGTCAGGGTACATGATCTCTGCATAATTGCCCTAGTCTACCATTACTTTCTTCACATTATACCCCTTATTCTGAGGGTGACCACTAAAGTGTCATTATGTGGTTGGATGGTTCCAATCTTGTTTTCGTCTGAGAAACTCAGCGGCGGTTGGACCTCTATTCTAGCTCTCTTCGGCTCAGAGTTAGAGTCCTCGACTGGTAGCCTAGTTACAGACATCACCCTGGAAGGGTGAGAACCAGTTCTCTCAGGTATAGCAAAAATGACATTGATTGTACCTAATGGGGGCCTTGAAGGAGCATTCCCCTGAGCCCCTGACCTTGATTGGTCCTGTCACGCCCCAAACTCGATACCCGGATTTGTGACCATGACCGGCATGCTAATATCAAGCCTAAACCTGATATTAACAAGAACCAACTTAACTTTTACAAAACTTTTACCAAAAGCTTCCCTCTTTCTTTACTTTCTTGTCTCTTTACTTTTTGATATAACTTTTCATTTGATATTCAAAGCATCTACACTGTACTCCAAATATAACATAATCCACCAGTCATTCAATTTTCACATTTTCACATAATACATCTCTTAGTATTTTAAGGTATACAACCTTCGTTAGATCCTAAAATACACAATATTACAAACTAACATCAAATTGCTAATTTAGAATCTATACATTTAAAACTAAAACTAGCTCCTTCCAAAACTCGACTAAGGCTCCCTTTACTCCAAAATAAAAACCTGTTGACTGAAAAATAATAGGGTGAGCTGCGAAGCCTAATAAAGGTAAGATATATGAGAATTCAATAAGGATGCATGTAAATCAAACAATTTCAGTTTATAAACGTTCAGATAGGAGAACATTTTTCATGCATAGTATTTTATACTATTTATAATAATAATTTAACGCTCTTCGTAGAAATAATTGTTCTCCCTTTACTTATCAGAATAATTTTATCAAAACCTTTCAGATTGAATTTCTTTCATTTCTTACAAAGTCACCATATATATTTTCATTACAAAATAATCATTTTAACTTAAATCAAATAATCGGTAACTCTGTCTTAAATTGGAAGCATCTTACAGAATAATAAAACTGTCCTTCATAAACTTCTTCTCGTAAAATATTATAACTTTCATAATTATTAAACTTAACGTTTCGTAAAGAAAATAGATATCTAATAACTTCTTAACGTAAATTTGTACTTTCATCAGAAACTTTATCTTTATAGCATAATAGAATTTCAGAAACTTTCATCTTTAATGAACAGCTTTCTTTTCATCAGAAACTTCTTATTTTCACGAGAGCTTTTACTTTTCACAATGCATTTAAACAAAATACTTCTCTCATGATTAATAACATAACATAGCTGTTCATAAATAACTTGTTGGTTAGTCCATATCTGATAAGTCTGTACAGAGAAGGCCTCATCACATTTGGGTGCCCTCGTGTGTATGATATTATCCCCTTTGGGAGGCCTGATGGCACATCCCCTCCAGGTTTTGTTCCTCCCCGCCGTCCGTACACATTAGGGAGAAGGCCTTAGAGTTACGGGCAACCCCATTTCCTCTACTTTAAATGGCCTAAAGTTACGGGCAGCCCCATTTCCTCTATTTTAAATGGCCAAACATATAACATTTTTCCATGGAAAGCCAGTAATTAACCCCTACTAGCCGAGTTCAGATTACCAGAGGACATAACCCGAAAAACATTTCATACTTATACATTATACTGAAATTCGTAGTTTGCATAACATTTCACAATAAAAGCATTTCCATTGTTTTCTTTAAACATCATGTTCATAGAATTAGTCATAGCATCAATATGCTTAAATCATATGCATAGGGTTTCGAAAGCCCACGAACATATCTTTGTCTAAATAATGCTTACATGCAATATCTCTAATCAAAACATTTTAATGCATCATATACTTTAAAATAACCTCATGACTTACCAAATGCCCATATAATTTATCCCTTACCTAAAAGCAGAGGAACCGAGAGCCTAAAGTCGAAGGAGCTTAGACCTGACGACTGGTAACACCTAAACCAAAATCAAGGCTTGTTACTATCCTTTATTCCTTAACTTAAACTTACGCATTCATCTCAAAGCCTATCTCTTATAATCAAAGAAATCCTAATCCCACCTCAATGAGGTTCCCACAAACACAAAATATATTCATCAAACGTCATTATGTACCAATCATAGAGAAACCAACATTCTCACATTAATAGCATATCTCTAAAAGAGACAACTTCATTTCAAAAGATACTTTGAGCTTAAGGCAATAATGCATGCATAAAACATGAACTCTTTTAAGGATGGTCATATAATCATAAACACTCGCATGGCAACATACCATATGTTGAACAAAACAGCAACATAAATACAACCATTGAATGGTTTAAAACCCCTCTTTCAGAGTACTAAACCTTGAACCAAGTTATAAAAATTAATCTATGATCCAGACATATCAAATGATGAGCATATTAAATTATAGCTCAAATCATTCACCCTAACTTTAGAATTAAATCCTCAAAGTTAGGCATGTCCCTCACTGCTCACTGTTTCATTCCAGCAGCTTATACTTCAATTATAAAATACAAACGGACCATCAAATCACATCCAAACCGCATACAATTTTACAGAGAAACTCCTCTGTATGTCCAGTATATACCATAAAAATTTCATAGTCAAATCATTAAAGCATAATTTACTAAAAATCATACAATACAGCATACTCAAATCTGTCCTGACAGAATTTCATGCAATTTAGAAATTAAACTATTATTTGTATATTGATCCAAATGCTGTGAGACCAATTCCATAACAACCGTATATGTCTTATATTTCATAGAAAATAATCCTAGCATCCAAATTCACTATATAAAATTTAATACATAATTTATCATGCATGAACACAGAATCTGTCACAGTGACAGTTTTACAACACTTTCTTGTAAAATTCACAACAATTACCAAACAATGGTATTTTCATATGGGAATTTTTATACACTCATTAGACATATTAGAAAACACTTATATATAGTCATTTAACCATTTTATAGCAAAATTAAATACAATAAAAATCCCAGCAGGAACATCAACAGTACTCATCCTAACTTTTTCTTACCTCCTTAATCTTATACAACCATTAATTAGTAAAAACCCTAATATACCTTCAACAAATCACCAACACACCCATATACAAAATCATAAAATCATCACTTAAGTTTAAAATGAATAATAGACTAAAAGAATTAGATTTTCCCCTTACCCTAGACATAGGTTCATGGAGTGATTGAGCTAGAATCACTCTAGCTTTAAATTGGGAGTAAAAGCTTGAGGAGAATTGGAAGAAATCTTTTTCCTTGCTGCTGGACCGTAGGTGTGAGAGGGAGAGAGCTTAAGAGAGTTTTTTGAGTCTTCTAATTTTCATTGAGTGAGTAGGAAGACGAATGAGGTGGAGCTTTTGTCTTCCTTTTGGTGTGTGTGAACCGGTGGACTTAAGAGAAGACTTAAGAGTTTCTAGCTCTTTCCTTAAGAGAAAAGAGAGCAAATGAGCTGAGAATTTCAGATTTGTGTGTGTGGACCCGTGGAAAAATGAGAGCATGAGAGTTAATGGAATGTCCTAGAGCTTGAGAAAAGTCAAAGAAGAATTGAGATGGAGCTTGGTGAGTGCATGGCCGGCCAAGTGTTTGATCTTTGAGTTTAAGAGTGTGAACATGCAAGAAACTTTGACTCTACATGTGTTGAATTTCAATTGGTTGCATGTGGGTGGAATTTTCACTACAAAATCTCATGCATCATGCTTCATTAAAATACCATCTATGTATCTAATAACTTAAATCACTCAATATAATTTTACACATACTAAATATATATTTACAATACAAATAGCCATTCCAATTATTTATAATCTTCACAATTCTTATCCAAAAGCATTATAAAATAATATATTTATTTAAATACTCTTAGATTAATTTTAGTAAGTAAGTGGCTTAACATATTAATTAACTATTAATTTGGGTCAGGGTATTACAGGTCCCCTTGTCCGTTGGGCCGATACAGAAATTGCTGCAACCTTCCCTCTTTAACCAGTTGCTCCAAACAAGATTTTGAAACCCGGACCGGACCGTACGGTCCGATCGAAAAACCGCAAACCTCTCAGTTTTATGGTTTTTTTAGCTCAAGAATCGCTCTATGGGAAAAAAGCAGGGATCCGTGCAAACCGTGGTCAAACCGTACGGTTTTGAGAATCGTGACTAATTTTTGAGGTTCGGGCGGTTTCTTTTTGTTTCAGCTTTTCCGGTGAATTTTGGCCAATGCACCAGTATGAAGTTATGATCAGATCTAGAAGAAATGAAAAATAAATGAAAGAACATGAAGAAGAACAAAGATCGAAAGGAGATTTGATAATAAATTTCATTTCGCCGATAATCCATCACCTTAGATCTCTTCTTTTTCTTCATCATCTTCTTCTTCTTCGCTCATAGCTTGGACCAGACGCTCTCTGCCTCTGGCTCTCTCTAGTATTTACTCTTTATTTTACTTTTTCATTTCGTAGCAAAAAGCTCCTTTCAATTTTGTTAAGTGTGCCCTTGAATGACAACACACTAATACTTCCACTGACAGCACACACTAATACTATTGCTACATGTTAGACTCAAAATTTTTACTGCCATCCAACTGTAAACAAATAAATGAAGTTTATAACTCACGATAACTTTGGATAAGTACAAATGTTAATTTAAAATTTTTTACAACCACTTTTTTTTTCTTTTTTTTTTTTTTCTTATTAGATAAATTCTACTACCATTTTTGTTAGACTTTAGATAAGTACAAGCATATCTTCTTAAAAAAAAAAAGAAAAAAAAAAAAGAAGAATAAGTATAAACCTACAAATTATATGAATTTTGACCAACCAACGTATCAAAAAATAAATAAATTTAAATGTAAATATTTTTATATATTTATCTATGTATATACTTAAAGGAATTTCAATTTATATAAAGATATATAAAATTAGAGGTAAACCCGAAACGGTACTTCTGTATTGACCGGTACCGAAATATATTGTTTCACTGGTCAAACCAGTACAGCCTCAGGCATGGTTTTAAAAACCGAACCGGGCATCAAACCGTTTTTTTCCCAATTTCCGGTTCAACCCCGGTTTTTGGCCAGTTTTCCGGTTGTTGACCGGTTATTGACCGGTTTTTAGGCTTTTAACCGGACCGGTTTGGCTACCGGTTCCCGGTTGAACCGGTCGGACCAGCCGGTCCGATCCGGTTTTTAAAACAGTGGCCTCAGGTACAAGATTGACTCCCTTACAGAAGTAAAGAAAGAGAAGTGGTCAGGTGGGTAGTAGGCGGGAGAATTTATTGGAGTTGCCACGTTTTGCTTTGCTAGTGGCTGAAGTTTTTAACTTTTTATGTTTTGCCTTTTATTTTAAAGAAAATAATTGATTCTTATATTACTAGTGGGCCACGTTGTAGACATGCAATGCACTACAAATATCATCCGTTCATCACTTAAAAAAAAAATTTAATGCATTCGTAATTTTATAAGTGCCATGTTGTGGACATGCAACACAATTACACAAATACCATTATATATATATATATATATATATACATGAAGATGTGCCTTCATGCATTCCAAAAGGTTGTCCCTCTGGGAGCCTTTTGTTTTGAGAAGAGTCCTGAGCAGAAGCTTTTCCCTTATTTCTCCTCTCTGCCGGGGAAGCCATAATAATCCACTTACTAGTGGTATAAGTATAAGTATTATTATTATTCTACTTATTAGTGGTATTTATCCACACAACATTGCTCAATTCCTGCAAAGAATCATTGAGAATATTAGGGTAATTAGTAATAGTTAGCAATTTAGTACTATGAGTATTACCTTTAAAAGCATTTGTGAAATATTGGCAAAAACCCATTCTTGGTTTTTGAATAAGCACATTAGTAAGAAAATCATGAGACAGGTTATGTGTATATATATATATATATATATTATTCTAATTATTATATTATTAGATATTATCACAAATTTAACTAATCAACATAAAAAATACTAGGATTTAATATTTGTTAAAATTATGATATAGAAAATACATTTCAAATATAGATCTCTTTGTTTCTATAAAGGAATAATAGATCTCTATATTTAATTGCACTATTTTAGTTTTTTTTTTTTTAAATATTTGTACTATGACGTCATCATGGTTCGACTCCAGTTCAACTTCGGTTTGACTTTAAAAATCTTGAACCTTTCCCTTTTACGGTTCAATGAACAGTCCGAGTTTCAAAACCTTGGCTCCAGATGGTTCCACAGTGTCTAGCAGTCCTCAGTGGTATGTCCCCGCTCTTAGTGGTACTAGCAATGAAGGCTCTGGTTATGCCTCAAAGGGTCTCCACTCATCTTGTTCGGCCACTAGAAGTACGATTCGTTCTTGATCTTCTCCAAAACTTGATGCACCAGTTCTCGGAATACAGCGTTAACCACTTGAGGAGTTGCAGGCTCAGACTGCCCAGCAGAATCCCTCCGAGGTCTGTTATTGTTGTAGCGGTTCGACTTGAAATCCCTCCTCTCCTGAGGGATAACCTTACCATTTCCCTTGCCTTGCTGTTGGTCCTCCTCAACCCTCTTATACTTATCAATCTAATCCATGAGTTGGCGTATACTGGTAACGGGTTTCCCAGTAAAGACTTCCTTAAGCCATGCTTGGCAGGTAGGCCGAGCTTGAAAGTGCTAATGACTACATCGTCAAAATCATCATCTATCTCGTTGAACATCTTCCAATATCTGTCGGAATATGTTTTCAGGGTTTCTCCTTCTCTCATGGACAGAGACAACAAGGAAGCTAAAGGCCGAGGAACCCTTTTGCACGTAATAAAGCGGGATCCAAACGCCTAAGTGAGTTCCTTGAAGGAATCAATGGAACTTGCCCTCAGACCATCAGACCACCTCATCGCCACAGGCCCCAAGTTGGATGGGAATACCTTGAACATCAAGGCCTCGTTCTTGGATTGTACAGCCATCCTTTGATTAAAGTGGCTAACATACTCCACAAGATCTGTTCTACCATTGTACATGGTGAATGTAGGCTGAGTGAATTGCTGAGGAAGTCTCCCTCCTTCAATCCTGCTTGTGAAATGTGACCTGGAAATTTGGTTGAGTGCTTTACTCATAGCGTCATTTCCCAGGTCTCCTGAAGATGAATTTCTATTTCTGCGCTCATGATGATAGTCTTCATCATAAGAGAAAAACTCGCTAGGAGGAGTCCTTGATATGCGCCTATAGCTGCCATCATTTTCACCATCAGAAGAGAAGTCAGAATTGGATGGAGCTCGCCTCCTCCATTCATGGCGTAAGGTTCTCTTCAGGTGATCAATCTCTTTCAGCATGGCTTTGGTATTTTTCTCTTGGGAGAGATGGCTACCACCTCGAGAATGGCTCCTACTAGTATGGGTAGTATGTACACTCCCCTCCCAGTCCCTTTTTCGTTCAAGATCACGGAAGTGATCTTGGCGTTGAGACCCCATGAACTTGGCTTGGTTTGAACCTAAACCTACCATTGTTGAACGTTGGACTCACTATATCACCAGTAATTCCCACAGACGGCGCCAATTGTAAGGACCAGATTTGAATTCCTAGCCCAAAAGGTGGATGGACTTAAGCCAAAAAAGCCCAAAACAATAAATTTGTGGAGAATGTGTTGGAAAACTGGGCTTTAATGAATCAGACAAACACTTAAGTAGATTCAGATGACAAGAGAATGAAAATAGACAGGTTTATGCCGAAGAAAATCGTCCTTTGCAAAGTCCGAGGAGATCTGTTCTTATATATTTTTTTTTAGGTTTGATTACAAAGTTAGTTTTTGATGCTACAGTGTTTTTCTCTTAGTTTCTCGATCCCCTTCTCCCATTGCCTCTTCCTTCTTTTATACTCTCTTCTCCTTTCATCTTTTTCCTCCACGTGCATGCCAGATGGCTGGTGTTAATACTTGTCCCATTTGCACCTCTCATAAGTCTTCATGTAGTAGCTGTAAGGCTGAAAATTACTATTCAAGTATCACTTCCACATTAATGCGGCCAGAGAGTTAATTGCAGTGCATTTAATGCGGTGGTAGCAGTTTTCTCCTTAGATATTTTAGGACTTCTCTCTGTCCTATGTTTTTGCAATGCCTATCCATACCAACAGAATTTCCTAGAACGTTCCCCTAAACTGCAGGCCACTTCTTCTGACCTCAGCTTTGATTAGCCAAGGAGGCATTCATTCTCGGACCACCCTCCTGGGCTATTATGACCAAAACTAATTTCTTCATTTATTAACATGGACTCCCTTAACAATGTCTACTCTTGCTCAGACGACCCATTGTCCTCGGATTGGGCCTCAGGCCCAACATCTACATAGATGATGAGCTCCTGGGCCAATACCCCTATAGGTTTAATTTACACACGATTTTACTCATAAAAATTCTCTTTATAAATATGATTTTTGTATTAATTGGTAATTTGGTATATCTAACCGGCTTGTTATTAAATTTAATGGACTTGTAGTGATTGATAAGGAGTCCCATTAAGAATCTAAGATGCACATTAATCCTGAAATAGCTACCCTTACTGACCAACATATTTTTTTCCACTGAAATTAGTGTGTTTGGTTAAATTGTTCGGGACAGTTCGATTCGATCAAGTTTCATAGGTGGGCCAGCAATTTTTTTTTTTTTTTTTTTAATTTTAACAAGTGTTGGTCATTTATTCTTGTTTCTTATATATGCACCCATCAAAAAGTATGGGGTTGAAAATTTAAACTTGTCCTTATCGCCCCTAATTCACCCAGAACTGGTATGGGGCAGGTGTGAGGGTTGGTCTCCCCGCCCCATCCTGACCTATAAATATTAGTTACATTATATTATATTATAAAAAACATAAGTATATAAATTTCATTTTCTCCCAAACACTAATACCCTAACACCCTAACACACTTTCTATTTTTTTGCCTCTCATAATGTAACTCTCAGCCCCACTCCACTTCACCGCTAGGCCTACCATACCTCCTCGTTGTCGTCGCCCATTTCTCCTCCCTCCTTTCTCTCTTTCCCTTTAATGTTTTCTTTCTCTCTCTCTCTCTCTCTTTCTCTCTATTGTGGGACAAAATGGGCTTTTGCCCTTTTTAGGCAAATTAATTAGCCTTATACCCCTTTTCCCAAACTAAATAGGGAAATGCCCCTCTTTTGAAAATCGAGTTTCTCAAAATCGATTTAGGTCCTATAGCGGCGTTTTTAAGGAGCCTATAGTGACCTTTTTAGGACCTATAGTGGCGTTTTGTAACTCGATTTATATGAAATCAAGTTATAGGTAAAAAAAATTAAAAAAATTGTCTATAACTCGATTTAATGGAAGTCGAGTTAAAAAACGTCACTATAGGTCTTGAAAACGTCACTATAGGTCCTTAAAAACACCGCTATAGGGCTCCAGATTTTTTTTTTTTTTTTTTTTTATAACTCGATTTTGAGAAAATTAAGTTTTAAAAAAGGGGCATTTCCTATTTAGTTTGGAAAGGGGGGCATTTTCCTATTTAATTTGCCCAAAAAGTGCAGAAGCCCATTTTGTCCCTCTATTGTGTTATCTTTTTCGCTGAACTCCCCTCCACATCCACAACTTGTTTATTTTCTACAACTTGTCTCTTTTTTAATTATGTTTCTCTCATTGCAAAAATTATTTAGGGCTTTTGTATTGTGTTTATGATTTAAAATATTTTCAATGATAAATATATTTGATTTGCTAGCCTAGAAGTCATTGTTAACCAAGAAGTATGCAATTTGATTCAAATTTCCAGATTTGTATTTAAAAAAATTATAGTGGCAAGACGGGGCCCTCGAGGGCCCGTAGGAGTGGAGATTGGGGCAAAGAACCACCCCTGATTAGTTACTGGGGGGTGGGGAAGGGGGACAAGGCCAGGGCAGGGAATATAATCCCCTCTCCATACCTCACCTATAATCTATTGCCACCCCTCGGATGTATCCATCAATTTTGGGCGTAAAGTATATTGCATAATCATTAAAAATCATAACAAAAGCCCAAATTCTGGTTTCTTTCCCCCTCAAATATTGTACAAGATAAAATATATTCCACTAAAACTCTAGTACCGCTCTTTTTTTTTTCTTTTTTTTTAAAAACCTCTAGTACCACAATAAACAACCTTCAACCATCTATAAATTCATCAAATTAAAAAAAAAAAAAAATCACCAGCAACCACAGAAACAACAAATTCAACTAACAAAATTTTCAAACAATCATCTAGAACAGATATAAATGGAAACAACATTTAACTCTGAGCATTCTTGATAGTAATTGCCATTCGGTAGAGGATGGATGATATATATATATATATATATATATATTTTTTTTTTTTTTGAGAAGCAAAAATTTACACAGGGTATATCATAGTAGAAAACTGATACTTTCACTTTGAAGTAGGGTCCGCTCTATAGTAATTGGCAAATGAGACAGTAGCCTAAGGCTTACAAGTAGAATAAGACCCCCTAAAATTTAACCAATAAAGTTATTTCTTTTATTGTAATAGTATTAATTAAGCACAAATATTAGTTAATAAATAAAATAATATTTTTTATCAAATTAAAAAAAAATGCTATGTCAACAATATTTTTTTACAACACGTTCATAACAAATTAATATTCTAAGTGATAGGTTGTTACTGACTGTTATTGGTGGGCAAAAAAGTAATTTCGGTGGTGGGCTCAAATTAAAATGAGTAACAACTTAACGCCTAAAATTTGTTGTGAAAATATTGTGAATGTGGCACTTCTAAAAAAAGAAAGAAAGCAATACACGAAAAATTCACAACATTTTTTTCCAACAGTTGAGTTGACAAACTTTTACTAGTTATTTTCTAGATCCACCACTAATATCATCTTTTTTACTTACTATTATCAATTTGTGGTATCCATCGGTGTGAAGTTCTGACAAATTTTGTGTCTATAAACTTTCTATTAAAAAAAATCTATGTAGTTTATGTTAATTAGTAATTTTGCATCTAAAACAAGAGAATAGAGTTTAAATAATATTTAAATTTTTTAATAAAAAAAATTATGTTTAAATATATAAATGGTCTAAATTCATTTTTAAGCCCCAAAATGCATCAAGCCACCCTTGATGCAAAGTAGAAAATATTAGAATATTGAAAATGCAATCTTGGGGTTTAAGATAAAAGATGCATGAATGATAAACTACTTTTCTTTGATCTGCTTAATCTCTAACAGTCAATTTAACCCAAATTAAAACTCTTAAGAGATTTTCTCCTTTTAAACTACTTCATGTGTAATAGTCAATTTAACCTGAATTCTTTTTAGAAGAATTTAACCTAAACCTTAAAGGGGAAAAAAAAAATGCTCGGCCTAAAAAATGAAAAATAATAATAATAAAAAATTCTTTACCTGTGACAGTCTTTTTTATTTATTTATTATTTTTTTTAGGGGGAAAAAACTGCACTTTATTAATGTAAACGTGCTAAATCAGCTTGTATAATAGGAAGAATGTGTGACGAAATATCCTTCATCCACAGTAAAAAATCTGGTATGCTTAAAACATATTTGGCCAAACTATGAGCTACAACATTGCCATCTCTTTTAGTACGAGAATATAGCAATTCATCAAAGTTTTAGGAAAACCTTCTGACATCCTCAATCAGTAATCCCGTAGGTGTTAGGGGTTGTGTATTCTCTCGCAAAGCTTGTATCACTTCCATTGAATCTCCCTCCAAAATAACGTGTCGAAAACCAAGATCTGTTGCACATGATAGGGTCATTACTGTTGCCAAGGATTCAGTCTCCATTGCCTTGTAAGGTTGGTGTTTTGTCTTTGTACATGCGGCAAGCACCAAGCCATTTACATCTTGAACCACCACACATATACCAGCTTTCTTCTTTTTTGGACACGCTGCTGCATCTATCAAAACTATGATTCAGATCAGAAAGCAAGGCAACAGAAGAAGAAAGAAGTGCAGTGATGAAAAGATGAGTTGAACGACAGCTTAGCATTGTAGTTTTTAGTTATACATTGTAAATGCTTGTAGTTTAGTGTTATGTTTAAATAAGAGTAATTCACACGTGACTCAACTAACAAATACACGTGCTGTAACCGTTTCCACACATTTGGGGATTTCTGTTTTACTCTGCTTTCTGTATTTAAACCAGATCATGTACAGATACAATTCATTCAATACATTACATATATTTTCTTCATTCCAAATACTCTCTCTAGCTTGATCTTCCTCTCTTTTTCTTCCGAAGCTCTCTGTACTTTCTTATATGGTATCAGAGCTTGACCCTTATTAATGGAGTCAAATACTACTTCATCTTCTTCTACACGAGAGCTTTCTCCATTGGAAGATCCTGGAAGCCCGTTCTTCTTGCACCATGGTGAATCTCCTAGTGCGATTTAGGTTGTTCAACCTCTCACTGAGGATAACTACCCTAATTGGGCCAGAGCAATGAGGATGGCTCTAGATGCTAAGAGTAAGCTTGGATTTGTAGATGGATCCATCACTGCATCAATGGCAATTATGCTGCTTGAGAAAAAGGCATGGTCCAAATGTAATTCAATGATCTCATCATGGATCTTGAATTTAGTTTCACCTCATATCATTGCTAGTGTGATTTATAAAAACACAGCTTTTGAGGTCTGGAATGCTCTCAAGAATCGTTTTCTGCAAGCAAATGGCCCTAGGATTTCTCAACTTCAGAAGCAAATTGCCTCGGTAATGCAGGGAGATTCTACAGTAACAAGTTTCTTCACTGATCTTCAAGCTTCTTGGGATCAACTGTTGAATCTGAGGCCTTTACCATCATGTTCATGTGGAAAGTGCATTTGTGGTGTGAACGAGAAGATTGTGCATCTTCACCACCAAGATTCAATCATGCAATTTCTTAATGGTTTGAACGATTGTTATTCACAGGTCAAGACTCAAATCCTCATGATGGAACCTGTTCCATCTGTGGATAAGACTTTTTCTTTGGTGATCCAGGAGGAAAGGCAACGAATTTCCAGGTCAAGTCTTCAATCAAGGTTCTTTTCCAGGCAAGAATTTCAAAGGGAATGTAGGAAAGGGAAGGCCTATGTGCAGCTACTGTGGAAAGGTTGGACATGTCAAAGAAAAATGCTATGAGCTTGTTGGATTTCCACCAGGCTACAAGCAAAAGGGAAGGCTTCCTATGGCTAATCAGATCATGGTAGATTGTGATCAAACTCAGAATGAGGCAGTGCATCAGAAGCATCAGAACAACAATTTTTCTTTCACTTCAGAACAATATCAGCAATTGATTTCCCTGTTGAATTCTACTGTATCCAGTTCTGGTAATTCTGATGAAGCACTTCACACAGCTAATTCTGCTATTTCAGGTATTTTGGATGATCTTTTTCAAACCTCAATATGTTTGAGCATGCAACACTCTATTTTTGTTGTCAATCCTTCAAATAAAATAGCATATAATCAAGATACTTGGGTTCTTGATACAGGTGCCACAGATCACATAGTCCATTCAATTGATTTGTTCACTAAAATCACTAACTCTATAACTACCTTTATTCAATTACCTAATGGTGAAAGAGTTGTTGTCACACACATAGGAACTATTCAAGTTACTTCTAGTTTACTTCTTGAAAATGTTCTCTGTGTTCCTTCCTTCACCTTTAATTTGATATCCATTAGCCAACTAACCAAGAGTCTATCATGCTGCTTCATTTTCCTGTCAAATATGTGTCTTATACAGGACCTTTCTTGCTGGAAAACGATTGGAGTGGGTAAGCTGCATCACAATCTCTACCTGCTACAGTCTTCAGAGTCTTGTAATTCAGTTTCAACTGTTTCTTCTATATTAGGTTCTGCTTTCAATTCCTTTGCTAATAATGTTGTGGATATTCCTGTTACCACTAAGTCCTATCTTTGGCATCTTACATTAGGTCATGTTTCAGATGCTAAACTCCAGGTTCTGTGTAAACTTCTTCCTGATGTAAACAAAGTAATAAAGATTGTGCCCTTTGTCCCATTGCAAAACACAAAAGACTTTCTTTTCCATTTTTCAATCATTTATTTGCTAATGCCTTTGATCTAATTCACTGTGATGTTTGGGGTCCTTTTGCAAGATCCACTCATAATGGTTTTAGATATTTCCTCACCATTGTTGATGATGCAACTAGATCAACTTGGGTCTATCTTATGCAGTCCAAATCCGAAACTAGACCATTATTGATTTCATTTTATAAAATGATCTCTACTCAATTTCACATCAACATTAAAGCCTTTAGAACTGATAATGCTCATGAATTCTTTCTTAAAGATTTCTTTGCTGCTCATGGCATTATACATCAGCATTCTTGTGTTGCCACTCCACAACAAAATTCTGTTGTGGAGAGGAAACATCAACATATTTTTAGCATTGCAAGGGCATTAAAAATTCAGTCTAATGTACCTATTTCCTACTGGAGTGAATGTGTTTTGATTGCTGTGTACATTATCAACAGACTGCCTTCCTCCCTTTTAGACAACAAAACCCCTTTTAAGAAACTTTACAACAAATCACCTTCATTTGTTCACTTAAAGGTCTTTGGTTGCCTTTGTTTTGCATCCACATTGTCTCATAACAGATCAAAATTTGATCCTAGGTCTATTCCCTGTGTCTTTCTGGGTTTTCCATTTGGTGTCAAAGGTTACAAATTACTCAATCTTGTCACTAAGAAAATTTTTGTCTCTAGAGATGTGATTTTTCATGAGACTATTTTCCCTTTCATTTCATCCACTTATTCTTCCTCACCTCACTCAACTATCACTTTTCCTCATCTTTTTCCTCCTCTAGATACCTCTAATACCTCTCAATCTGCCGTATTTGATTCTCCTTTAACCTCACATTCTGATTCTGTCATCCCTTAGTCCATACCTGATCCTAACCTGTCTGATTTACCTTCAAATCCTATACTCCATTCTCCTTTACCCGCTGACTCTACTTCTCCACCTTGTGATTTCCCTACTGTTTCTCCTGATAGTTCTAATCCCTTCATCCCTGACCCTCCTGTTCTTCCTTCCAATCCATCCTTGAGGAAATCCACTAGAGTGTCTAAGCCTCCTTCCTATTTGAAAGACTTTAAATGCAGCAATGTTATTACTGATCAGCTTGACCATTCCAATCACGCCATCAAGTCTGGTTCAGCTTCCCACACCTCAGGTACAAAATATCCCTTATACCAATTTCTTGGTTCATCTACTTTATCTCCATCCTATGCCCATTTTTGTTCTCTTATCACTGCTGTTTCTGAACCACATTCCTATCATGAGGCTGTTCAAGATCCCAAATGGCAATCTGCAATGGCTGCTGAAATTGCTGCTTTAGAATCCAACTAGACCTGGTCTCTTACTCCCTTTACCATCTCATAAAAGAGCCATTGGGTGCAAGTGGGTCTATAAAGTAAAGTATAAAGCTGATGGCACAGTGGAAAGGTATAAGGCCCGTCTTGTAGTTAAAGGATTTACACAGTAGGAAGGTTTGGATTTCACTGAGACTTTTTCTCCAGTTGCTAAAATGACAACTGTCAAGACTTTGCTTGCCATTTCTGCTGTGAGGGGCTGGCACCTAACTCAGCTTGATGTTAACAATGCTTTCCTTCATGGAGAGCTTCATGAGGAGGTTTATATGCAGCTGCCTCCAGGATTCCACAGCAAAGGGAAGAACATAGTGTGCAAGCTGAACAAATCCTTATATGGACTTAGGCAGGCATCAAGGCAGTGGTACTCAAAATTTTCATCCACCATTCTCAAATGTGGGTTCAAACAGTCAAGGTCAGATTATTTCCTCTTTACCAAGAAGTTTAATCAGTCAGTCACAGCACTTTTAGTTTATGTGGACGACATTCTCATAGCTAGCAATGATATTCAAGCTGTTGAAGAACTTAAAGTGTTCCTGGATAAAGAGTTCAAATTAAAGGATCTTGGAAATTTAAAATTCTTCCTTGGTCTTGAGGTTGCTAGATCAGATAAAGGCATTTCCTTGTGTCAAAGGAAGTATGCCTTAGATGTGCTCAAAGATGCAGGCATGACAGGCTGCAAGCCTAGCAAAGTTCCTATGGAACAAAACCTAAAATTGAGCAAATACCATGGGAGTTGTTACCTGATCCTGGCATTTATAGAAGATTGGTTGGCAGGTTGATATATTTAACTATTACCAGACTAGACATCACATATCCATTGAATAAACTGAGTCAGTTTCTTTCAAAACCAAGAAAACCTCACTTGGATGCAGCCTATAAGGTGTTACAGTATATCAAAGGAAGTCCTGGACAAGGTATTTTGTTATCCTCCACTTCGGATTTGCATTTGAAGGCATTCACAGATGCAGATTGGGCATCCTGTGTTGACACTAGAAGATCAACCACTGGCTATTGCATCTTTTTTGGTAGTTCTCTGATTTCATGGAAGTCTAAAAAGCAATCCATTGTATCTAGATCATCTGCAGAAGCGGAATTTCGAGCCATGGCAGTGACAGTGTGTGAGATGACTTGGATATTGGCTCTGTTGAAGGATTTAGAAGTGTGTCATCCAAAGCCTACAATGCTATTTTGTGAAAACCAAGCAGCTATATATATTTGTGAGAATCCCATGTTTCATGAGAGGACCAAACATATAGAGATAGATTGTCACTTGGTCAGAGACAAGGTTGAAGATAAAGTCATAAGATTGTTTTTCACTCCCACTCACTCACAGCTAGCTGATCTGCTTACTAAAGCCCTCAGTGGTCAACAATTGAAGGTTTTACTTGCCAAGATGAACATTGTGAACATTCACAGTCCAGATTGTCATCTTGAGGGGGTGTATCAAAACTATGATTCAGATCAGAAAGCAAGGCAACAGAAGAAGAAAGAAGTGCAGTGATGAAAACATGAGTTGAACGACAGCTTAGCATTGTAGTTTTTAGTTATATATTATAAATGCTTGTAGTTTAGTGTTATGTTTAAATAAGAGTAATTCACACGTGACTCAACTAACAAATACACATGCTGTAACCGTTTCCACACATTTGGGGATTTCTGTTTTACTCTGTTTTCTGTATTTAAACCAGATCATGTACAGATACAATTCATTCAATACATTACATATATATTCTTCATTCCAAATACTCTCTCTAGCTTGATCTTCCTCTCTTTTTCTTCCAAAGCTCTCTGTACTTTCTTATACCATCAAAATTTATTTTCACCACGTCCATTGGAGGAGGAAGCCATAGGTTTTGTGCTGATCGAACAACTCGTTGCCTCTGAAGCTCCAACCCATGTCTTGTCGTGTGGAATTTGTCCAACTTGATTCTTGTAGCAGCAACTAT
Organism: Quercus glauca; assembly: GCA_023736055.1. Taxonomy (NCBI): domain Eukaryota; kingdom Viridiplantae; phylum Streptophyta; class Magnoliopsida; order Fagales; family Fagaceae; genus Quercus; species Quercus glauca. The sequence continues at coordinate 79,248,924 of CM043319.1, forward strand.
CTAATGAAGATCACTAGCAGAAGCTTGTACTCGAGCCTGGTTCCTTTAATTCCAAACTGACCAAGCGGTGATTGCAAAAAGATCCAGCTGCTTACCCTCTGCTATTATCCATGAAACCAGGTCTTTAAAGTCTGCAAAACCAACAGAATTTCGGAACTCCCATAATGATTGATCTACCCAGAAAGTGTCAAGCTCGGTGCAAGTCCACAAAGAATGGGGTGGGTCTTCAACTTCAGCTTGGCAACGGTCACAGATTGAATTACCAATGATTGTGCATCTCATCAGGGTTTGTTTCGTCAGCATGGCGTTTCGACAAGCTCTCCATATAAACATCTTAACCTTCTGCGGTACTTGCATCGACCAAATAGCTTTCCACACATGTTTGTCTCGAAGAGGAGGAACCTGGTTAGTGGCTTCCATTTCAGCTTATTCTTTGAGGAATCGGTAACCCAAATTACATGTATAGACACCATTGTTTATGTACAGCCAGAATAGCACATCCTCTGCTTCCACATGACTCAACGGCATTGACTTGATTAATTCAGCATCTTCCTCCACGAATAACCCATCCACCAAATCTACTCTCCATTGCCTTGTGGTTTGATCAATCAAGCAGGACAGAGTAGCGTTTTCAAAGTCTTGTATGGGACATATTGGAAGGTTTGTTGGGTGTTTTCTAGGCAGCCACCGCTGCTGCCATATATTTATATTTTCTCCATTTCCAACCCTCCATCTTGCACCCCTTTGAACAATATCCCTTCCTCTAAAAATACTCTTCCACGCATAGGATCCCAATCTTGAGTCGGCCGCTTCCATGATTTTAGAGTTTGGGAAAAAACGGGCCTTAAACACCTTACAGAATAGAGATGTTTTGTTGTGCAGAAGACACCATGCTTGCTTTGCTAGTAGAGAGTCATTGTATAGTGCTAAATCCCTAAAACCCATTCCACCCACTGTTTTGGTTTTTGTCTTGTCCTCCCACTTAATCCAGTGAATCTTTCTATGGTCACGTCATTGACCCCACCAAATTTTTTTAATTAGGGCTTCAATTTCATGGCACAATCCAATGGGTAATTTAAAACAACCAATTGAGTAGGTGAGAATAGCTTGTATAACTGACTTTAGTAGCAATTTACCTTCCCATCCTTGTAACTTCCTCCATATTTTCTCTTTGATGTAGTTGAAACTTGCCTTTTTCTTTACCCACAAAGGAAGGAAGACCCAAGTACTTTTCATACTGCATGATTTCCAAAACACCAAAAGCCACCTTTATTTCATGTTTTGTTTCTCATGGGGTGCCACTTGCTAAAGAATAATGTCGTCTTTCTTCTATTGATTTTTTGCCTCAATGCCTCTTCATTCATATTCAAAATCTCCAATACCTTGCCACATTCTTCTATGGTTGCCCTACAAAAAAGAAGACTATCATCTGCAAAAAGCAAATGGGTTAGTTTGGGCCCTCTCCTACATAGTGAAAAACCATGTATTTCTCCATTATTTTCAGCTCTCTTGATTAGCCCATTTAGGCCTTCAGTACAAAGCAAAAAAAGAAAAGGTGATAGTGGGTCACATTGTCTTATCCCACAAGTAGGCTGTATCATACTACAAGGCTCTCCATTCACCAACACTGAATAAGAAATAGTTTTGACACACCCCATTATCAATTGGATCCACCTTTCATTGAAACCCATTTGCCTCATCAATTTTTCCAAGAAACACCAATCCATCCAATCATAAGCTTTACTCATGTCTAGTTTGATCGCCATAAAACCATGAGTATTAGACTTAAAATTTTACAAACTGTGAAGGGTTTCAAAAGCTGCAAGGATATTGTCAGAAATTAGTCTAGCCTTTGTAAAAGCTTATTGGTGTTCAATTATAATAGAGGGTAATAAGTTTTTCAAACAGTTGGCCAATACTTTGGAGTAGATTTTGTATAGCATATTGCAAAGACTAATAGGGCGGAATTGATGAGCATATTTTGGCCTATTTGTTTTAGGAATGAGAGTAATAAAAGTGTGGTTAAGGGGGGAAGGTAGGGTACCTGAGTTCAACCATGCCAAAATGGAGGTAGTGACCTTCTTCCTTACTGTGCCCCAAAAATGTTGGTAGAAGAGTGGAAGCATTTCATCTGGTCCAGGAGCCTTAAGTGGTGCCATTTGGTGTAAAGCTGCCTCCACTTCTTTTTCATCAAATTCTTTACTTAGAGTGGCATTCATCTCATCATCAATAATATCAGGTACACATGATAATACATCTTAGGGCATAATGTGGTCAGTGGAGGTAAATAAGTTTTCGAAATAATTTACTAGAACTGTGGATATATCATTCGGTTGGTTCCTCCATCTATCCTCCTCATCCCTAATTGCCTCAATCACATATTTTTCCTGTATCTCCTTGTAGCACAACTGTGGAAATATTTGGTATTTCTATCCCCTTGCCTTGCCCATAGTACCCTTGATCTTTGAGCCCACATAATAGCTTCTCTCTCCAACAACACCTCAATCTCCCTTTTTAATTGCCTAATCTGATGGCTGTTGCCACTAGCCATGGCTTCAGTTTCGGCCTTAGCTAGATTCTTCTTCAACCGATCCAATTCCTTTCTCACACTACCAAAGACATTTTTGTTCCACCACCCTAAATCTTTCCCACACTTGTCTACTTTGGCCAGAATAGTACCATCAAACCCGAGATCCCCAACACTAGTCCATGCTCCCTGCACCACTTCCTCACACCCCGAATGTGACAGCCACATCTCTTCAATGTGACAGTCTTAATTTCTAGTTTTCTAGTACTTTCTAGGACTTTTCATATTTTTAATAGTCGAATAAAGAGCTTATTTCGAAGTGGACTCTATATATATATACAAGTTTATTTCGAAGTGGATTTAATATAAATATCGTCTCAAAAATAAAAAGTTGCTACTTCTAAAACTCTGTCTATCCTCATAGATAGCGGAAAGCCTAATCCTTCTTTAATTTGGTTTTATTATAATAATGCCAAAAATTATATCGACTATATATTACACCCTACTTCTCTTAAAGACAAAGCAGAGCCATAACCCTAACCCTAAAACACGCATACACAAACAAACCAACCATGGTGAAGGATATTCAGTGCTCTTTGAACATGTACGAAGCCAAGCCTCAAACACACTCAGACATCACCGCAATCTCCATCTGGTTATACATCACACAACGCTACCAACTCAAAATCCATCCCTCTCAGGGCGTTGAAACCATTGTTGAAGACATAGTTTCCCCACAGTTCTATGCTCAGGTGAAAATCCCTATCTTTGTTACTGGGCTGCGTTATGCTCGCCACAACTACTTGTCAAGGGAGTTGTCTAAACTAAACCTCGACCCTCCTGTATGTGAGTTCTTCAAAGAGCAGATTGAGTCTTGGGTTTTTGGTGAAGTTGACAAAAGTGGGTGCAGCTTTAATGAAGATTTTGAGATTGTGGCTCAGCTTCATGTTTTCAAGACTGAGTCGGTTGATAAAGAAGAGTTTGATAGACATTCATGCCAAATTCATGGCATAGAGATCTCTGATTTGTTGAATTGGAATCCATCATTAGAGTCACTATGTTAGTTCTATTTTTGCATAGCATTTACTATATTTGTATTGTATTCGTTTTGAATCTTTAATTCTTCATTCGGAATATAATGTTGGTATTTATGATCTTGCCACTTCATTTACCTCTACAATTAATTACTCCATAAATAATTGCTTAATTTGTATGATGTGTAGTGTGTATTTAATGAAGTTATTTAGTGCACCTTCTTCCTAATGTAGTACATCACTCTCTCTCAAAAATGTAAATCACACGAGAAATGATATGTCTACAACATCTTTACAACAAATCCTAAGTGGCAAGTTGTTACTGGTTATTATTGTTGGGGCAAAAAAGTAATCTTAGTGTTAGTTTCAAATTTGAACCAATAACAACTAACCACCTGTGATTTGTTGTAAAAATGTTGTAAAATTGTTGTAGACGTAGCATCTTTTTTTTTTTTTTTTAGAGTTTTAATCTATTGTGTCTGCTCTTTATGATAGTTCTCTATCATCATATTAAGACACCAATTAATATCAATCTTTTTTTGTATAGGCAGGGAAAAACTCCTATTTATGTGAAAGGAGAGTTTAATCCTCTAGACTAATTAAATAATTTATGGTACTTTATATTATTCAGATCAAAGGCTTTGTGAATATCAATTAGATTCTGAAATAAATTAGCGCCATGCTTGGGACATATAGAAATTGGTTCATTCAAACCGGATATCCTTTGGGCATATATTTAATTTTTTTTCTTTTATTTTTAATATTACTCAAATTAAATTATTAATTTTGATTTATTCGGAATATAGTGTTGATATTTATGATCTTGCCACTTCATTTACATACTATATAATTAATTAATTACTCCATAAATAGTTGCTTTGTGTGATGTGTAGTGTGTATTTCATGAAATTATTTAGTGTACCTACCTTTGTGTGAGATGTAGTGTGTATTTCATGAAATTATTTAGTGTACCTAATGTATTAGGTCTCTCTCTCTCTCAAATGTAAACCGCACATGGATCTTGTACATGAATTTTCACAAACAAGGGTGTAATCCTTTAGATATATCCAAGGATTTCTGGTATGATACATTATTCAGATTGATGGCTTTGTGGAAATCAATTAGATTCTGAAATAAATTAGCCCCATGCTTGAGACATATAGAAATTGGATAATTCAAACCGGATATCCTTTGGGCATATATGTAGTTTTTTTTTTCTTTTTAATATTTCTCAAATTAAATCATTGAATATGATTTTTTTTTTTTTTTTTTTGTGTGGATATAATTCATCTATCTCTGGTTAGGAATTATCTCTAAGTTATACAAAAACTCTGATGACCTAGATATATTCAAGACATATATTGAATATCGTGTTAGTAGTAGGGACCCAACTGTGAGTGAGTCAGCTGATAAATTGGGTGCAAATTTAGATTCTGAAGTAAATTGGTGGGACACTTGGGGCATATGGAAATTGGATCATTCACACCGTTTTTCCTTTGAGCATATATTATATAGACATATAAAATTGTGAGGTCTTAAAAACTTATGTAGTAATAATACTACATAAAATATTATGAATTTAATAAAAAAAATGAAACGCCTTCAATTTTGTATATATTATATAGATGTATCCCTCAATTTTGGGGCGTAAGATACATTGCATAGTCATTAATAATCATTATAAAAGCCAAAATTCTGGATTTGTTTCTCCCTCAAAGATAGCACAAGATAAAAAATCCCACTAATACTCTAGTACTACAATAAACAACTTTCAACCATCTACAAATAATTCAAATTTAAAAAAAAAAAAAATCACAAACAACCACCTAGAAATAACAAATTCAAGTAACAAAAGTTTCAAACAATCATCTAAACCAGATATATATTAGTGCATTAAAAAATTATATAAAGTTCAAATTACATTCATAATCAACTACCACTACATGTCTACATGCAAAGAATGGTTAGTAACAACCAAAAACATTTATTAAAAAAAAAACCTTTGGCAACATACTATTACTTAGAGAGAAATGTTATGTCTACAATATTTTTACAACAAATTTTAAATGGCTGGTTGTTACGAGTTGTTATTAGTGGTTAAGTAATTTCAGTAATTGGTTTAAATTAGAAGAGTTTATCTTCTTTTAAACTACATCATAATAGTCATTTATTTAGAAGTGTACTCAACCACGGGCTCCACAAGTCTAGTAAAAGTTTATTTTGAGCTAACTGAAATCCACGAGCTCCTAGCTATATATAGAATATAGTGATCTTATTATAATATAACTCGGCTGCTAGCCCTCATAAATAACGCAAAGCCTAAACCTAAACCTAAGTCCTTCACCTATAACTCGGTTGTTACTCATAACGCAAAGCCTAAACCTAAGTCCTTAACCACTGACAATGGCAAGAGAACCATACAATCTGGTCACTGATATTCTATGCCGACTACCGTTCAAGTCTCTTCAACATTTCAAGTGCCTATCAAAGGATATCTGCGCCATAATCGACAGCCCAAAATTCAAAACAATGCAGAGGAATCATTCTCTAACCACCAACTCTAACAGCAAATTCATTGTTGGAGACAACCACGAGCTCTGCCCAGAAAATCTAGACTCACTTGCATTGGATTGCAACTCGCCATCTTTGTGCTTTTTTGAAGATATATTTCTCTGGGACTGGAAAGATCTTACGGTTATGTAATACTGGTTGATTTTGATGCTAGAATTTACTTTTTTTTTTCTTTGAATGATTTGATGTTTGTGAAGTAATTTAAATATGTGATTTTTAAGTTTAATTTTATTTTTTTTAGTAGACTTGAGAAATCCGTTGTTTCAATGATCTTTATTTGTGCATAATTTGTCTTTTCTCTATTGGAAGATAACATCTTAAGAGAGGTCAATTAAAGAGTTAATATAACGGAGATTAATATAACATATAGAAATATCACTTAGCCCAAAAGTTTAAACTTATAATTTAGACCCATATGGCCTTTGCAAAAGATGTAAGAAATCAAGTATCTATAACAAACCATTCATGGTCTTCTTTTGTTATATGTTTCAATGTGAAAAATCAAAGCTTTGTATCGAGGTTTTGATCTCAGTAGTTCAATCGGATAAAAAAGTTAACTTTTTAATTATAACCTTATCAGATCAGATGACCAAGAGGAATTTATTTATTTATTTATTTTTTTGGGGGGTGGGGTTAAAAAGGAGACTAAGATGAAAAGTTATGTTTTCAACTTTTCATCTCAACCATCCAAAGGGTTACATGAGATTTTGAATTCTAGTAATTGTGACATTTTGTTTTTGTCTTTTTACACTATATCAAAATTTTATTTTGCCTAATGGGTCATAAGCTAATGTTGGTGCTTTTTGGGTTTATTAGGCAAATTTTAGGGCTTATGCTATTTAGAGAAGCCAATGTGAATGTTCTAAGGGCTATTTTAGGATTGATATGCATCTTACTGGGTCTCAACAACTCTTCTTACCACAAAGGTTTTTTTGTTTGTTATACTAAAATGGCTAAATCTTTCATTAATTAGTTGACCAGTAAATCATTTTGTACAATGGGGAAAAGAAAAAGGTAGGCAATTCTCAATCCAGTCCTCTAGCCCCTCCTTATTTTGAGCTTCACATGTAAGGGCTTTAGATACTTTGTTACAATGTTTGTCAACTTAAATAAATGAGATTTGGACAAAATGTAGCAACAAACATTTAAAATCCTCGACTAAAACACCCAACTCAGAGAGAGGTCACAAGGGCATCTTGAGTGAGCATGTTGACCGAAAAATATCTTAGGCTTTGTAGAGTTTAGTTGTGTTTTATCCGGATTATGACCCGATACGAAAAAATGTTGTTACAGTTTTTAATGAGAGATTTTCTAAAAAAAATTTGGCTCGTTTTTGTAGCTTATTGTAAATCCTTTATATAGGATATAAAAATTGTTACTTTTGGAGATTAGGGTTTTGACGTTGTTTTTGAAAAAAAAAAAAAAAAAAAAAATCAAATCTGTACTGCTACATTCTGTATTTTTTCCTGATAATAATAAAATTCCTGCAATCACATAAATATTGTTTTGTGTGTAATTATTTATCCTTGGCGTATATTTTTCTCTATTTTTACATCTCACAGTTCTAGGGACTTCGTACATATTCCCATCAACATGGTTTTCCAATTCCACCACTAACGAAAAAAACTCACTTCATAAGGAGGACACAGAGCAGATTACATAAACTTTGATGATAACCATTGATCATTTATGAGTCTTTTGAGAGTAGACGCACCCCACAAACCACATGATGCTCAAGCCACGTACTAACAACGTTGTCCACACAAAATGCTTCCATTTATCAACACAGTTTCCTGTAAACCATCATAGTGTCAACCATCATCAGAAATTGTTGTTATTCGCTACGACCAACATCTGTCTTACGCGTTTCTAGAATGATTATGTTATTCACTCAATACTTTACAAATTTAAGGTTTTTCATGATAAATTTGAGGCGGCTTTAGAGATATTACGACTCAATAGCTTAAATCTATTGTAAGCACATATACTTGTAGAGTAAGGACACTAACCCTAAGTTAGTTTAAGACCTAACGTTTTCTAATATATATAAAGCCTATGTTGGGCTTCATTGTAAACACAAGTCATATAGTAAAAATATACTGAGAACGTTCATTTGTGAACGTAGGTCGTTCAGCCAAACTTCATTAAAATCTTAATTTCGCTTTTTTTCTTTCTTCAAATCATTCTCCAATTTAAAATTTTACTTTTTGTGAATTTTCTTTTTTATAATCTTCAAATTCCCGTCAATGTTTAAGTTTCACGTAAAACCAAACTAATTGGTCTTATTATCTCTTTCAAGTTTCAACTAATGGTAAGGCACCACGTACATGTAACTCTTCTTTGCTAATTTTATGTAAGTATAAAACTATGGTGTAATTCTATTTGAATCGGTTTGATTGTAAGAAATATTTGAATCGAACTTATTGGGGATTTTAGAAATACTGGACATAAGATCAAAGTGTAAAAATTAAGTACAGTATATGTTAGACTTTCCAAACGCTTGATTATCAATATAGTACAAATAGAATTACCTTTTCTAAGAGTAATCATGAAATACTGTATCCAATAAATGGAATTGAGATGGAAGTGGGAGGGATTATTGATATTGGAGTAAAAACGAAAACTTGATTAAGGCATTGAGATAAAGCTTGCAAATTATGTGAACTAATTCACATGGATGAAATGATCGATATATAAGATAAGCTCAAACTGTGACGGGGTTTGCATTTCACATTTTATAGACATTGAAGAAGATGAATTTTCAATTTCTACCCTCAAATTAGAAAAGATAAAAATTAAAAAGTTTTATTTTTTATTTTTTTATAATAGAATTCTGTTAACAAATGTACATTGGGTAAGATGCATTTAATGCTTTATTAAATAATTTTTAATACATTTAAAAAAAAGGTCAAACTATACACATATATCTATAAAAACACATACAATCATAATTAATTTTTGCGTGTAGGCCAATAAATATTTAACATGTGTATTTTATGTTTTGAAAAGTATGCATGTGTAAGCCAAATTATTGCATCATGTGCATTGATCTTTGACACAGTCAAATACACACTCAAATCTACAATATACGGAATGACATATTGTGATTGGTACACTTAAATTCCTTTTTTTTTGTTTTTTTGAAAATACTTGTTGTAAGGACTCAAATTGTATTGGACCCAAAAGAGAAATGGGATTCGAGCCTAACAAGCCCAAACAATAAAATTTTTAGAAAGTGGGTGTAAGAACTAGTTCCAGTGAGTGGAAAAAGACATCGTTCTTATGTAGCAAAAGGAACTTCAAATTAAATCAAAGAAAAACTCTTCCTCGGCTAGGTTTTTAGTGTATATCTCTCTGGATTCTTTCTCTCTCTCTCTTTCCTCCAATCTCCTCCAAAAGTCCCCTCCAGTGTACTCTGATTTCACGTTATGTACTACTTTCTTCATCCTGCTTTCACCGTACACGTGTAGGTTCCATTCTGAGAACTTCTTTCTGTCCCATCTAGAACCTCCTAGATCCTCTGCTCAGTGGCTATAAGGCTGCTTGATTACTGTTCAGGTATCACCTCCACATTAATGCGGCTAGAGAATTAGCTAGGAAGCATTTATTGTGGAGGTAGCAGTTTTTAGGAGATATTTGTTATCTTTCCCGGTTCCTTCTTTGTTCAATATTCATTAGTTAGTTTGCATGTAATTCTGCGAAGTTCCTTGACTATTAAAAGAGTTACATCCACCTCAGACGTTGGTTTGAGCAATAAATCTTATCCTTGGATGTGGTTTGAGCAATAAATCTTATCCTTGGACATGTGAGTGTCCTCGGACTGGACCATTGGGCCACAAGCCCATTCGGATAATGGGCCCCACACCTGTGATAGTCGAGGGTGGCTCCACTTGAAGCCTAGGGGTTCAATTGAACAGCTAAACTGTCGAAAAAATATATATTATATATAATTTTTATTTTTATTTTTATTTTTCTGTTTTGACCCCTAAAATAAAATTTTGAACACACTAACCCTTATTTTATTTTTTTAAGTCCAACTGAAATAAGCTTGAATATGATCCTTTCAACAATATCTTGACATTTTTAAACACACAAAAAAGCCCAATAACAACTAATTTGATCTAAAATATGGAAAAGATTTCAACAACAAAAGTATAAATTTGTTAATCTTAATTCTTAAACTTTAGTAAAAACTCATTTAGATCTTAACAAATTTGAAATAAATTAATCAAGCTAGTAGGAGTTCAATGGATGAATGATTGTTTGATTGTGTACATTGAAATAGACATAGCTCGTAGAATTAATAATGAATATATCATGCCAAGATTTCAAAATATGAAATCTCATAGAAGGCAATTGTAAAACTTCATGTATTTGGGATTTTTTTTTTTATCATTTTTTTTAATATCGATACATTCAAGTTATTTTTTGTTTAAATTTTATATAGTTTATGTTTTTTTATTAAACCCCTAAAACATAATTGTAGGGACTGAATTTGAGCACATTTCCTTTGGAGGAAGTGGACCCAAGCCTAACTAGCCCAATACAATGAATTGGTAGAAAGCGGGTTAAAGAACTAGGCTTTAATAAGGATTGCAACAGCTAAACATTGTAACGATTAGGTTGAATGACGAAAACGTAGGCTAAAGCATGAAACATGGCTCCTCGGCCCTCCTCTTAGGAACTGGGAGTTATTATTACTTCTTCAACGCCTAGTTACAGGGTTGATATAAGTGCTACCATATTTTCTGTTTCTAAAAATTCCATCCCCCTTTCTAGAGGACTTTTACATTATATATCCCCCCTTTGGTTAATCTTGATCAAGGAAGACGATACAGTATTGTACCGGTTGGTATATACCGTACCGGCCAGTGCACCAGTACGAGTACCCCTCTGTTTCGTACCGGAAAAAATACCGGCCTTACCGGACGGGTACCGGCCGTTTCGGTCGGTAAAGATGTTTCGGACCGGTACAAAGAAGAAGAAAAAAGAAAAAGAAAAGGAAGAAGAAGATGAGAAAAAGTGAGAAAGAGAGAGAAAGAGGTAGAGCAAGTGAAGGCTGAAGCTGTGAGAGAGAAATAATTTGTTGCTTTACTCTGTGTTTGAAAAACTGGGGAAAACATCCAGCCGCTTCTTCTTCTTCTTATTTTTCTTCTTCTTCTTCAGTTTTGACCGAGACTGAACTCTCTTCTTGTGCTTTCTGTTTTTAGCTGTGTGTGTGTAGGGCTCTTGTTTAATTGGTTTGTGTGAGTTTTAGTTGTGTGTGTGGCTCTTGCTTAGTTGTTTTATGTGAGTTCTGACACACCCACGTGAACTCTTTTTTTTTTTTTTTTGAGAGAAAAAGTAAGGAACCCACGTGAACTCTAATGAGTTCAAATTTCTAATATAGCTTGACTTCTAGGCAGGCACACCCACGTGAACTCTAATGAGTTCAAATTTCCAATATAGTTTGACTTTTATGCTGGCTGCCACTCACATTTGGTAAGCAATTTTATGTTTTTTTTTTAAATAATTAATATCATCTTTTTATTTTTTTATTATTCTTACAATCTAGTATGTCAACTTACATTATTGGGTTGATATTTGAGCAAAAATTAATTATATTAAAAATAAGCAATTAATTTAGAGAAATATGCTATTATAAATTTAAGGATTTTTATATAGATTTATAAATAATTTTAAATAAATAATCAAGTATGTGTATATATATAAATATATATAAAATAATAGCGATAAACTCGAAACGGTACACCGGTATTGACCGGTACCCGAAATATATCGTACCGCTGGCCAAACCGGTACAGCCTCCGATATGGTATTGACTCCCTTGATTTTGACCCTCCATTTGTTGGTCATGCAGGTCACCACTTGAGTGCTTGTCCCATCAGTCACCTTCCCCTTCTTTTTATGGGTTGCAGCAACTACGGCAGCACTACTCAGGAGCTACTTCTCCATTAATGCAGCCAGAACGTTAGGTGTGAGCATTTAATGTGGAGATGATAGTTCCTCCTGGAATTGCTCCTCCACCATGCTTCTGTGGCTGACCCATTGTATTTGTCTTTTCTTTGGAGACGCTCTGAAGGGCCACCTCTGATTGTGCTTTATTCTTCCTCTCCATGGTCTTGGCTGGCCGAGGACAGGATTGTCCTCGGCAGTGCTTCTTGGTAACTGAATCTTTCTCAATCCGTCCGATCCGGTCCTCGGCAGTGCTTCTTGGTAACTGAATCTTCCTCAATCCGTCCTCGGACATTTCTTCCTCCTCGGCGTGGCCTTGGGCTTAGTATGAAGTGGGCCAGATTATCAAAACTTGTCCCCACAATAATCTTGGAGCTGCCACAGGTGATAATCCTACGTATAAATATTGTAATCCAATTAAAAGTTCTTTTAGAAGGAATCCCATCCCAAGTTTATACCAGGCGTGAATTTGAGTTTGTCCATATGCAAAATCTGGATCTCAATCCCATTAAAGATGCATATGCTGTCTCATTCACTTATATTGTCTCCTTGGTTGAAAAATTTACCCTTAAATTAGAAAAGTTAAAAGATTAAAAAGTGAAAAAAAAAAAAAAAAAAAAAAAAAACTTTTCTATTATAGGATTTTGTTAATGAATATCTAGGGTACTAGTTAAGATGCATTAATGCTTTTAATTAAATAATTTTTATATTTTTTTAATTAAAAAATCTACTATACACATGCATCTAAAAAAGCGCACACAACCATAGAGGCAAAAGCTCTTGCTTGCCGTAGAGCTCTGGAATTTGCTGTGGACATTGGTTTTTCTGAATTGGTCATTGAAGCAGTGCCGGCTCAAGGCATAGGCAAGTTGGGCCTAGGCCTAAGGCCCCACCAAAAAAACAAATTTTTCTTTAGGAAAAAAGGCCCCACTTTCCATTGTTAAAGGCCCAAATTTTTATAAAATTATATATATATTTTTTAAAGGTTTACATTTTTTTTATTAGTAACGTTAAAGATACTACAAATTTTACTATTGGCTTACAAATTACCATGTTATTAATCACAACAAAGTGATATAAACATTCATTAGTTAAATTGATGAAGTTCATCAATGAGAGACAATATCACATTATATTTTGAACATTTAATAGTGCTTTAAATTAGCGCATTTTTCTTTTTCATTTCTATTAAGACTCTCAAAGTACGAGACCAATAGAACCTTAACTCAATTAAAACCTTAAAATATTTCAAAAAGATGTTGCAAGTGTGTTAAATAATTAATTATAGATTAATCTCTCCTAATAGTTTGAGACTTTGATTTTTGTAAAATAATATCCTACAAAGTCATACACCAAATAATATCTATCTCTCTCTCTTAAAATCAAAATATAAAATTAAAAATTAGATTACAATTTTATTTAACTATGCATCGTCTTATATCCAAAATAAAGTATCTTTTTTAATTGCAATATATTTTTATTTCTTTTTATTAATATTTATAGGTTCAACTATGATATTCAATTCTCTATATGAAATTAACATTAATCTAGTTGGTATTATTTATGTATTTAATGTATTAAATTAACCTTAATTTGATTAGTATTAAATAATTTTGTTTAATTAATATTTACATATTAAAGGCCCCGCATAAATTTTTCGCCTTAGGCCCCAAATTATGTTGGGCCGCCCCTGCATTGAAGGGGATTGTGTACAGGTGATCAACGCAATCAACTCCAGCAAGGCTAACTTGTCTCAGCTAGGCCATGTATTTGAAGATATCCAGGTGCTCATCTTGGGTCTAAGGTGGGCAGAAGTACACTAGGTGAAGACGAGTGCAAATTTGGTTGCCCATAGTTCAACACATAATGCAAAAAACATTTTAGATGATGTAATTTGGCTGGAGGATTCTTTGCCACTAGCTTTGGATTCTCTATATCATGATTCTTTAGCTATTTTTGAATGAAATTTGGTTCAGGTTTCAAAAAAAAAAAAAAAAAAGTGTGCATTACAACTCATAATTAAATATTTATTAATCTTTAACTTGCACCTTTAGGACACATGTTAACCAAACCCTTTAATGTAAGTGTCAATAAATAAATAAAAAACAAAGATATGAGATTAAAAGTTAATTTTTTTTTTATTTCTTAATTGCAATTTTTGACAATTATTGCATTATTTGCATGAATCTTTGACACAGTCAAATATGTGTTTTGTATTTGTTGTTTATAGTTTTTGTCTACAACTTGTAGTTGTACTCTGGTTATTATATAATATATTATAAACTCGGTTTAAAATACTAATATTACTATTTTTAAATTTATTTTAATAAGTATTACTGATTATTAAAATATAAAAATGAAGTAAATCTCATTGGTACACTTATTTTTATTTTATTTTATTTTTTGGCAAATACCCATGATTGTCGTAAGTCGTAGTCCTACGAATAAATGCTGGAATCAGTTCTTTTAGAAGGAGTGTATCCCACCCTAAAAATTTGATACCAAGCGTGAATTTGAGTCTGTCCAATATGCGAAATCTAGATCTCAATCGAGTCAATCCCATTAAAGATGTGATCTCATTCACTTAATATTTGCCAGCAAATGAGCTTTAGGGTCTGTTTGGTTGGAAGGATGGAAAAGTGAGAGGATAGAAAATTGTAGAAGGATAGAAAAGTGGGAGGATAGAAAAGATTTAGTTTTCCCTCATTTGTGTTTGGTTGGAAGGGTAGAAAAGTGAAGGGATGGAAAACTTTTTTGTTTGATTAAGTTAAAAAATGAAATGATAAAAAATAAAGTTGATATAAATTTACCATTATGTCCTTGCTAAATATATAAACAAAAAGTAACACATTTATTATTAAAAAAAAATTGCATGGACACTTTAATTTTTTTATTTATTTATAAAATAATCAAATGCTAAAAGGATATTAAAAAAAAAAACAGATAAAAAAAAAAAAAAAAAGAACCAAAGTCTACTGTGCAAAATTTTATCCACAAAAAAAAAAAAAAAAAACAAAAACAAAAAGACAAAAGTAGAAAAAGACAAAAAGTTGGCCATGGATGGAGAAGGGCATTTTTGTCCAATACACTCTTCCTCTTTTTCTCCCTTATTTTCTCTCCATTTTGGAGAGATTGAGTTGTGGTGGGCCCAGAGAGAAAACATCTGGGCCCCACCACTTTTCTCTTCCCCTCCCCCTCTTATCCAAACACCCTTCTCACTCATTTTCTTTCTTATTTTCCACTCTTTTTTTTTCATCCTCCTTAAAATCCACCCATCCAAACATGGTGTTAAAGACGGTTTTTCTTTTCTCGTGTTGTGTGCCTCTGGACTTAAAAGAAAGAAAAAGATTCCTTAAATAATAATATGTAAAAAAAAGAATAAAAAGATTATGCGCGGTGGCCTCAAAATTTATCCCAAAATGGCATCATTTTAAGGAAAACAAGCTCCAAAAATTGAATAAAGACAAGCTGGAAATCAACTTATGTTGACTGGAATTTGGTCCTTCTTATTCTTTTTCCTTTTTGCTATCTATTTTTCTTTTTTCTTTTAAAGATATTAACATCAAGTAGTATACTGTATTACACAACCCAAATTGACTTCTTTACAGTTCATATTCTTTTGTCCTTTGCCATTTTTTTTTTTTTTTTTTGTCAAGGATAAAAACCTGGTCGAAACA
This sequence comes from Quercus glauca, assembly GCA_023736055.1. NCBI lineage: Eukaryota > Viridiplantae > Streptophyta > Magnoliopsida > Fagales > Fagaceae > Quercus > Quercus glauca. The sequence continues at coordinate 79,264,688 of CM043319.1, forward strand.
AATAGATACAGAACTTTTGAGATGTAAATGTCTGTAACATGAGGCCCAGTGGGCCCAAATGAATCCAAATTGGTACATTTCCCGTGTTCTCTCAATCTAATAACCACTGACCCACAATATTAAAAAGTTAAGTTCTGACTTCACTGCACAGTTGGTCCCTTCAATTCAAAGTTCAAACCCCTAAACATTCCTGTTTAGCAGTTTCGAGTTGCCCCATTTCGGCATTTTCCACCCTTAAATCTTCATTAAGCTATCCCTAATCTTTATTTTTTTTTTCTTCTGAAATCTGAATAAACAATAGTATCATCGAAAAACTAACATGCATATTATAAGGATAGAAAGGACAGTTGTCCATATCGATCTCCATCCAAAAGAGGCAAAAAGCATCAAATATAGAAAAAAGAGATATGAAAATAACCAAAAAAAGCAAACAAAAACAAAAATGTACCGAAAATAAATTATTTTATAATATTTTTATAAATTATACACGTGTTAAATTTTTACTGATTTTTATTTAAATTTACTATTAATTTTAATTTTTTTACTTTTAATAATAATTTACCAAATCCGCTGTTTGTAAAAATAATTCTTAACTTTAACATTTTCTCGAAAGGAAAAACCCATCCTTTCAGTCATTTTCATTTTTCACTCTTGTTTGTATTTTCAATACCAAAATCTCTATACCCAAAAAAAAAAAAAAAAAAAGAAACCCAAATCTCTCGCATCCACAAACCCAAATTCCAGAAAATGGAAAAGGGAAAGAAACAGGTTTTATCAGTCTTATCAATGGCAGCCAACCCTAACCTCGGCCAAATGATATCTAACCTTAACCTGGTTCTGAACGTTAACTTCCCATCCGATGTGATTTCTGATATTCTGTACCAACTTCCTGTGAAAACTCTCGTACGGTTCAGATGCGTATCTAAACGTTGGTGTTCCCAAATAGACGGTCCAGATTTCATCAAGCAACAGCTTAGCCACTCCCTAGCCACCCAAACAAATCTCAACGTTATTCTCAAGAAATGGTATTTGTACATGGTGGAGTTCGAATCGCTTCAAACCGCCATAGAACTAAGCGCTCCATTGAAAGTGATCTGGGGTATAACCGAAGTTTTTGGGGCATGTAATGGCTTGGTTGCTGTTTGTAATTCTGAGAACGAAATGGCCTTGTGGAACCCATCAACTAGGAAGTCACAGAGATTGCCTTTTGAGCCGGTTGAGCACCCAGGTGGTGTTGAGCTTCGTCGTTTTGCGTTTTATGGATTTGGGTACGACCCCATTAGTGAGGATTACAAGGTGGTGAGGATGGTGCAATTTGTTGACCAAGATGATGAGGGAGATCTTGTTGGCGATGATGAAGATGGGTTTTTTTATGCTGAGATTAAAGTTTATAGCTTGAAGAGTAATTCATGGAGGAAAATCAACGACCTTCCTTATTATGTTCGTTTTCTATTTCAACTTAATTATCTGCTTTTTTATAGAAGAGGATATGGTGTATATGCTTGTGGTGCTGTGCATTGGGTTGCATCTGTAGGATTTGGACTGTATTTGATTGTTGCTTTTGATCTTGGGGTTGAGAAGTTTCAAAATGTTCCACAGCCTGGTAAGGTTGATAATGGTTTTGAAATGGATGTGGGGGTCTTGGAAGGAAGACTCTGCATGATATTGAATTACAGGCATGTCTATGTTGATATATGGGTAATGAAAGAGTATGGGGTGAAGGAATCTTGGACCAAATTATTCAAGGTATCTGCAGATTCCAGTTTGAAAAGGCCTCTTGGACACATTGTGCCTCTAGCTTATTCTAGGAGTGGTGATAAGGTTCTTTTGGCAGTGGAGAAGAGGAAGCTGTTTTGGTATAATATTAGAAAGAGGAGAGCCGAGAAAGTGAGGATTGAAGGGGCTCCAAAATCATTTGGTGCGGATTTTTATGTGGAAAGTCTTGTTCCTGTGGGTCCTGATGGAATGGATCAGAGGAGGAGGCAGCAACCACAAGGGGAAATGAAGAAAAGCTATCGAAAGAAGATGTGAGATAGCATAAACTTGAGTAATTAATTAATTAATTATTTGTTCAAGTCAATTTCTTTACCTGGTTTCTCTAAGTTTTGTCATGTGTGAATTTATCCTTCTTAAATAACTTGATAGGTTACCAATCATGTTAGCAGCCGGTGTCTTTAATTGGTTCTCTTCAGCTTACAAGTTTGTTTAATTTGATTCACATATTGGTGTTTGAGGCTAGTCTATAATATCTATTATTTGAAAGAATTGGATGGTTGTGATGATATGTTATTAGTTTTATTTTCGTTTAACTTACAACTTCGTGTATTGGTCATCATTTTGCAGGGATGATTTCTTGTCAAAAGGCTTTAAACTGACTTTATAAACAAAGGATACAAATAGGTGCAAAGTGAAGAGTGACAAGGTAGTAAACTTTTACCATAATACTTGAATTGAGAATTAGTTTCTTGATGGTTAGTTTATCAAAATATAAGGTGTTTTAGTAGTGCCAGAATTAATTTATTTGATACAATAAATACATTGAATCTCGGAGGACAAAGATTCTATCTTGTTTCCTGTTATAGTACTTTAGTACTATGCCGTTATTGTTTGAGTTTTCCCCCTCAGGATTGAAAAATGTAGCAGCTGATTGTTGGGGCACTTTTAAGAATGACTGAATCAACAATTGCCATTAATGAACTTCACATTTATTCCATCTTGCAAGAATTTTGAATCTTTGATTGGAACTGAGTGTTCTTTGTCGATTTGATGAACTACGTCTGTTATGAAATTTTGGTTTGAAATAGGTACACCTGGTGGTTTTTGACCCAGGTCCACAGCCTCAATTTGTGAACAGCTTTTACTCAAAACAGTTTATAGAACTCTCAAACTGCGTACTTCTGATGATTGTAGAATCTCTCATGAATGATAATATGGTTTCAAATTCATGTCCTGTTTACTGTTTAGCTCAAGGTTTCATTCTGTCTCTCATGCTCTATGTTTACACAAGTGATAACTGATCAATTGCTTGTGTGTAACAGTCACGAGCTGGTGTGAAACAGTCTCAAGGAGGCAACTGACTGGTGTTCTACTTTACATTTTAATTTATGTTGCTGAACAGTTACCATAGTTATGCACCCTCTGAGTCTACTTCCCTTGGATGTTTGGGGATAGCTACAGGTGAATTTTGAGATTATACACAAAAAAGATTCATTGTCTAATCATGGTTTTTAAGCTATGGATCTTCAGTGAACTTCTAACTCTGCCTGAACTATTACTTCTAATGTATATTTGGTAAAAATTTGTTATCTTTGCCTAGTAATATTTTGAATATTAGCCTCTCTTTTTTAGATTAATGCTAAAGCCACAAAATATCTCACAACATTTTTTACAAATTGTTATCGTGGCTAATTTCTTACTAATATTCATCTAAGTTTATTATTAACATCACTTTTTTATTTATGAATAACCACTTAGCACATTAACAGTTTGTAAATTTTCTTGTAAAGAAGTTTGTATCTTCAGCATTATTCTTTGATTTATCATTATTGTTTTCCAAAACAGAATAAGAAGGATAAAAGCTATAGATAGTTTCTGTCCCAAACTAAGGTAAGATGCAACAGAAAATAAGAATCTTATTTGATAGAAATTTTCAATTACATGATGTCTAATGCTTGTTGATGTAGCAATTTTTCTAATCATCAATTTTGTTGCTGTAGATAAGACAAAAGGAGTTGTCATCTTGAGACCTGGTACGGCTTATGTTTTCATAGAAATCAAGGCTCTTCTCTTGCTTAAAGGATGAACCTTATGTTCCTCAAAAAGAACAAAAAAAGGATGAACTTTTATGGTTTTTTGCCCCCCAGGATTTTGTCACTATAAAGTGGATTTATATTTTAGTACTTGTTGAGAGATCCAGTTAGCTCATGGTAAAATATATTTTACCCAAATAAGGGATCTGGGTAAAAATCTTGTTTATATCAAAAACCGATCAATATTTTTGCTCGAGGATAAAAAGCAATAAAACAGACTTGATCCTATTGTTTTACATGTTCTTGTTTCTGAATTTATTTGGCTGCTTTGATTATGCCTGAGGGATGCAACAGACGAAGTTTCCTGGAAGTAGACCCCTCACATGCCCTTGAACAGAGCAAGAGGGGAGGAATCTAACAGGATACAACAATATAATGCTCGCAAGTTTAGGAGAAAAAAGCTGGAGATTTACCTATTATCCTATCAAAAGAAAATTTGGAAGGAAATATATACCGTCAATTTGCTAGCAAGCACTTGGCATTTTCTCCTTCATCCCTGGTTCCCATGAAGCCTCTTTAATGTAACTAGCTCAAGATCCTTTTGGTAGATCAAAAGAAGACTGATAAGAATATATGGGGGAATTGGGGTGGAAGGAAGAAAGGATGGATCACCTGCCATTGCCAATCAAAAGTGGTGAACCGTTTCACTGTGAAAGTTATAAGCATGTTATGAAAAGAGTAGACTTAGAAAAGAGTAGACTTAGATCTGTGACCTACTGATATGAGAACTTTGCTAGACCACATGTTAGTAGTCAGCAGGACACAATAATTTCGATGTGGCTTGACCAGTTGACTTACCTAGAGATTCCTAGCGATTTGTTTTTTTTTATACACTGAAAAGGGGCTTACAAATCGAATATTATTTCTTTTTTCTCCTAAGTTCTGTATTCTATGTGCATCACTTCTGAATAATTAGATCACTCACACAGTGGTTGATTAATATAAAAATGTGTAAAATTTATACAATTTTGTTGAAATATGACTTATACTAGTATGTGTATAATTGTATAAATTTATATTAATATTATTCATTTTGTATTTAGTTTTTTATTCTTTCTTTATTTATTCTGAAGATGTAGAAAGAAAATGAATAATGATTATTGTGTATTGAGAAAAAGAAACAATTTTAGAGCATTTCCATTCGGGATTCCAAAAAAATTCTATTTTACAATCTCAAAACCAACTTTTTTATTTTATTATCTCGTTTTACAACTCACTCAATATCTCAATTTCTATTTTTATATACAGCTCATTAAAATAATATAAACTACAATATCAAATAATATAAAAAATCATGTTTCTCTCTCTTCTCTTTCATTTCTTTTTCCTCTCTTCACATTTCTCAATTAAAATAATAGTATTATTTTTTACATCAGTGCACATTTAGTTCTATATATAAGAACCAACAGTTCACAGGTTCTAAAATTTTTTAAGAACCCATACCCAGATGCAACAATATTTTTGAGGTTTTGGATGTAAAATAGCAACTGGGGGTGTAACGCCCCCCAATGCTTGTGCTCTTAAATATAAATAAAAATGATATTTTGATGAAATATAATGTAAAATAGATAATATGATATATGGTGTTTTGAGAAGTGAATATATAATAAAGAAAAAATAAATTCTTATACTAAAATGAACACAAATTTTTATACAAATTATTGCGAATGCTCTTACAGCGTGAAATTCATGTATATGATATTTCATCAAACTGTGTATGTGATGGTAAAGTCTCTGATGGTTGTATAAGAGATTTGGGGTTCAATTCCTGCCTATATCAAAAACTAATTAGTATCTTGGTTTAATGATAAAGAGCTATCATTAGAAGCGGACGCCATAAGTTAAAACTCTCTAAAAAAAAAAAAAATTGTATATGATATATCATCAAATGCAACAAAAATGAGAGATCTTCACCACAATTGAGTTATATACCTTCTATATAATGTAGTGTAAGAACTACTTTTATGTATGCATATATAAATATTGGACAAGTAAAGAGCTTTGTAGCTTAATTGATACTTTTTGGTGTTTTTAACAAAAACGTTCATAGTTTAGATTTTTCTTTCTCATTGTAACTATTGAATTACTAACACCTTAATGATAAATTAACAATGCACCATAGATACAAATACTAAAGCTGATTCCAATTAGGGATGGCAATTGTGACTCGACCTGACCTTAATGGGTTGGGTTTTAACAATAGAGTCGGGTTTGAGTTTTTAAAATAAAACCGAAGCAAGTCTGGGTCGGGTTTGGGTTTGGGTTTTTGCAATACCTGCCCCAAACCCAAACTAGAAACCGACCCGTTTAGAATAAAAGTAAAATTACAAAAAAAAAAAAAAAAAAAAAAAAAAAAACCTATACATATATATATATATATATATATATATATATATATATATAACTTATAACAAAAACCTAACCCTAGCCTCTATCATTTTCTCTCAACACTCAACCTCCTCAGCCTAGCCGCCTCGCTCCCTCCATGTTTCTCCACCAGACCACCTCTTTCTCCATCTTTTTCTTTTCTTTTCTTTTTCTTCTTTTCTTGGTTTAGTTCATCTCAATCATGCGAGTTTATGTTTGTATTTGTGATTTCTGTGTTTGTGTTTGTGATTTTGAAAGGAACAATCATAAATCTTTGATCATTGTTCATCCATAATTTCCTGGTGGGGTCTTTTTATTTTTCAATTTTCTGATTTCATTCTTTGATTTTCTCTACCAAAGTTCAAATCTTTATTATTTTTCAAAAATTTTTGTATTTGGGAATTTCATTTTTTGATTTTCTCTACCTAGGTATACTCTTGTTAAAAAAAAAAATTTTGAATCAGCGCAAACATAATTTTATTTTATTTTTTTTTTTTTGATTGGGTCACGGTCAGGATTCAGGCCTTCTTTTTTATTGGGCCATGGTTTGGGCCACAGTTTGGGCCCAAATTGTGGCATGGCTAGGTGGGGCCTAACGGGGTGGGTTTGAGGTTTTAAAAAAAACCCATTTATTAAACAAGGCGGGTTCAGATTTCAGGAGCAAGCCTGCAAGTCAGGTTTGGCCATAAAAAAAACCATCCTCGAACCCAACCCATTGCCATTCCTGATTCCAATGTGTAAAATAGGTAGACTACAATCCAAAGTATCTGCTGGAATAGAAAACAAATTTGTGCATACTATCAATATAGATGCAAAAATGCTTTATACTCGAGCACAAATGACAATGCTGACAATAATCACAAGGAACAAGTTGGTTTTTTTTTTCTAATTCTTCATTCCACCAAGAAAAAAAAATGCATCCACAAACATAGATAAGAATGCTGATGTGGGCTACAATACTGATCAGAGCAACACAAATGACAACACAGATGCATGCCAAAAAGAACCAAATAATTCTTCTAACTCTTCCTTCCTCGAACAGAAACACACACCCATAAATCAGATACCAATGCTGATGAAGCCAGGAATGAAAGTGAGAATGTTTTCATTTGTGTTGTTAAAAGTAATAGAAGTGACAATGAAAATGCAGGCCAAAAAGAACCAGTTGAATCCCAAGAAGAGAAAGTGGTATCCTCAAACATTAATAAGCTAGAAAGATCCAATTAATTCATTTAACCTTCAAGAAGAGAAAGAGACTTGTAGAGATGTACTCTTTCTCCCGCTCACTGTATCACTAACTTGAAAATTTGACAATGGGGCGGCTAAGACTTGTATTGTGTCTGGGTGGCAATGTAAACAAAATTGTATCCTTGCTAGAAAGTAATATTATTCAGTTTTAAGCACTGTTTGCATAAAAATTAAACACTCACACTCCTAGTCATACTATTCAATAATCCAGTACATTTAGCCCCTTGAAACATACTGAATTTTTTTGTACCAATTGTTTTTTCCGTACACTATAGGAAAACGATTCTTTTAAATTGATTCAAGGTGTCTATTTTTTCCATAATGTGGTGATAAATGTAATTAATTTGAGAGTTACTATACTTATATATGTAATTATGTTTATGTGTGTGTGCATATATGTATAATATAACTTCAAAACGTTACACCAATGTTAAACAATACCAAAATATTTTGTTTCTCAAACCAAGTTCAAATGGGCCTCCAATACAGTATTGAAATAACTTTGCTTTCAATACAATATGGTGGCTTGGCAAGTGGAGAGAAAATTCTTATCATCATACCTTGTAATGATTTAATGTTACATCAAACAAGTCTTTTAAACCAAGGAACACTTCATGAACTTAAGAAATGAAGGTGAGAGTAAAAATACAACAATAAAGACTAAAATCATAAATTACATAACATTTGTGACCGTCAATGGATAACTCTAGACTGGGCACATTCATGAAAACAAATTCAAGTGGGAGTGACTTTAACATTAACAACAGTAAACACCATAGTCCTATGTTGAGTTTAGGAAAAATTAGCTGCAGCCATTTCCATTTCAAAAGGAAGTTGAAATAACAATTTCCAAACATCCAGAACATGTGAAACCAATGTGTTGTTGAAACAAGCAAGATTGAACAATACACCAACCCATAAACCCCCCAGCACAATCATTGGACTACAATGCCCTGCAATAGTTGAGAATCATAATTGAACATATGGTGATTACAGACTCACATTGGAAAGTGAGTTTGGACACTCAAATATATGAATTAGAGTTGAACAATCAACATTTTGTATGACCAAAAAAAGTATAGTATATGTTAAAAATGTTAATTGCATCAATGGGTTTTGTTGCCAAGAACAAGATGAATAGATAAATTAACCAAAACTGGTCATCCAACAAGGAAAAAATTATTTCCTCAAAAAAAATAAATAAATAAAAAGGAAAAATAGCAGTTAGACATGTTTTTTATAAGAAGTTTCCTTACATTTTGAAAAAACCTTCATTAGAACATTAGTGGAAACCTATTCACACTATACTAGGATGTCAAAGTTGTAAACAGGGCAGTTTTCACATCAAAAACTTGAGCCTCTACCCAAAGACCTACTTCTAAGTTCTATCCAAATGACTTCTAGTAGTACAGGGCACAATCATCCTCCATTTATATCAAGCAGCGTTGAAATCAGTTTTGAACTATTCTGAAGAAGGGGAAGTTATAAGAGTTGCAAAAGCATGTAAGCTATAACTACACTACATGATTAAAAGTCAAATTTGGTGACAGGGAACTACAAACCCCACAAAGAAACTAAGACTAAAGAGACTTGAAGATACATGCCATGCTACTGGCAAACAATTGATAGCCGTTCTCATTCCTCCACCAGAACACTCTAGCAAGTTCTTTATAAAACCAAAAGTCGTATCCAGCATGCTGTAAAGATATGAGGGGATATTAGCATAAAAAAGAAACACCAGCAAAAAAAAAAATTTGAAAATAATCAAAATCCAGCCATTGAAACATAAGAACCATGCTGCAACAAGAAGGTATTTCAACAAATAAAAGGAAAAATAGAACCAAAGACATTAATAGCTCCTCTTACTTTCTTAGCCTGAAAATTTTATGAAACTTGGACACATCCTATATTCCTATCATTATTTGCTAGGGTACTCATGTGCATAAAGAAAATATATAATCAGAAGGTCATTAAAGAACAATGCATATATACAAGCCAATAACCCCCAATGATAAATATATACAAAAAAATTCACTAAAGAAACTTGATGCATTGAGTTTAAAGTACCAGAAACGCCATGTTATTTAAAAAGGATTGACATAAATTTTCCATAACTTTATGGTTTTCACTACCAATTTACTAAATACATTTCTGGTTATTTTGCATGACCACACGTCACTATATATTATTGTCATTATATTACTCTTAAAATTTATAAATATTGCTAGATTTGACTATTTAGAAACCAAAAAAATCAATGAAATCATCTATCATTTCTGTCCTTATAAGAGATGCCACTTGCCCAAAGGCAATTGGCGTTGGCCTAAGGCACCACTTTGAATAGATAATTGCAATTCTTAAAAAGTGCTCAAGCTTCCCAAACGTTTTAAATGAAAAAATAAAAAGTTCATGAGTCATTCTTCAAAAATGCTTCCGCCAACATAGAATGAACTGAAGCTCCCAAGTCATCCCATTCAGGCACAACTAGAACCTTATATGTCAGAGGCAAAAAACAAGGAATCCAACATGACCTACCATCTTATAGAAACCCATAATGCAATGATCGATTCCATTACATACTTAACCTTAAGGGGCCAATCTAACACAATCAACCAGACGCGAACGAAGTATCTATGAATATGATTTAAGGGGGAAAAGGTTTTTTGCAGACTTCCTTGTAAAATAATTAATCCAACCTCACAAGGAAAAAAAAAAGTTACAAATAGCCAGGACTGTATCCATGTCATAACTTTTCCTTTGAATTATTGATCTATATGTTACTCAAATATGTCACAACTTTCTGGAAAGAAACTCTAAATCTCATTGATCTAGCAACTTCTCCCACAGCGACCTAAAAAATAGCCCCTCTGATCAATGACATGATCTAAAAAAAAGTCTAATCTATGCAAGAATGTTGTATTTAAAAGTTTTTCCTATCTTCTATCACTTCTTAAGAAGCTCACAACCTCTCTTCTAGTACTTTTTAAGCAGCTCACAAGGCCACATCTCCACTAGAAATGTCAATAACCGAAATAATAAATATATATAAACCACCACATTATCACAACACAGATCCAACGACATACTTTTTATAAGTTGAGGTAGATCTACATGAAGGTCATTCTTATCCCTAGAACCACCCCTCAATTATATGAACAAATAACTTCCTACCTAATGCATAAGGAATTAACCAGACCTCTTTTCGATGATGAAAAGCTGCTAATTAGTCTACACTAAAATTGCATAGTTCTGTAAAGTACGATTAGCTAAGACATGCAACTTTGAGTTATTCTAATTCCAATTAAAATTTTCTAAATATGATCATTTTTGTAGGTACTAGAAAATGATCACATTGAACAATTAGTCAATATTGATAAGCCATAATTCCCCTTAAACATCGACACCTCAACTAGAAATACATTTGGCCATATTTACTCATATAGATTAGCTTCCACCTTTCATTGTGCAGCATTATAGATATAATCATATTTACTCATATAGATTAACTTCTAGCTTTCACTGTGCAGCATTATACATATTATCACGTGTAAACTTGAGAGAACCCTTTTGATATGGCTAGACATTTATAATTTGAAAACCACCATACATAGACGTTCATTAAGTTAAGAGAACCTCAAATCCAGTAAAATTCATTCACATCCCCTAATATAGGAAACAAATACACAAAGATTTGAAGAAAGCAAACCATTCAGAAATCTCAAGGCATAAGTTACAGACTCAGAAATCTCAGGACTTAAGACACAACCGCAACACACTAATATGCGTAAAAGTTTCAAAACACGTCAAAATGTGAAAACAGCTAAATATTCTAGAAGACACAAACAATCCACCTTTGGTTCTATATGGGTAGAAATGATCAAGTTTGTCTTATTAACACAAAAAATTGACAAATTGAACAGTATTTATTACTTTCGAATGATTCAGTACATTCTACAATCACCTTTTATCCTTCTTGCTTTTCATTTTTTTATTCATCTACTGCTTTGAGCTTTCCCAAACAGGTTAGGATTAGGAACCTCTGATGGGCTTTCATTCCTGGCAAAAGCAAAGACCAGCGTGTTAGAAAATGAGTCCCTGTAAAAAACTGCATAATGTATCCGCATTATTCACAACACAACTTAACCTTCACTTTAACAATACCCTAGACTGGTCTTCAAAATAGTTATGATGACACCAATACTTTTATTTTATTTTTATTACAGAATGACTCCAATACTAACACCAACAATTAAGTTAACAAAATGAATTTCATTGAACTCTTATCATTTTACCTCTTTCTCTTGTTATTCTGCTCTGCGGGATCAATCACATCATCACCATCAAGCAGAAGAAGACTCCCAACACAAATTGCTGTCTCAAATGAATCGGGCAAATTCTGAATCTTAACCCTCTCCCCCTTTTTCTTCTCTATATCATACCAAACAAGTTTGGTACGGTTATACTGGCGCTTACGGTTATTCTGGCGCATCTCCAATAAAACTTTCTTGTCATTCTCGGAAAACATTAAAGGTTTGCAATATTTGAAATTCCAAGGCACGGAACGTCGATCGATTTTATAAATCTGAGTCCAAGAACTCTCTTCCCCATATTCTTTCATCAACCAAACATCATTATAGTCATGCCCTGTTTCAGTCTCAAAATCAGGACTTACAATAAAACAAAGTTGTCCTTTCAACACTTCCAAATAAGTCGCCAACTCAAGTTCTTGCTGAACCGGTGTTTTAAAGACCCGGAATTTCTCGGCGGCAAGATCAAAAGCAAGAAGGCACTCTGGACCCAACGGGCACATATCATACACAGGACCCTCAGCTATTAACCAATGCAACGCTCCATTCAAGGAAGCCGAGGTAGAAGATATTGTGCATTCCTTTTTAGGCCATTGATCTTCGATCTTTCTCCAAGAATGCGACCTAAGACTATACACCTTCACTTCAAACTCATTTAGAGGCTGACCTCCATTATGAAAAGTCGTAACCCTCAACACCTTATAGTCATCGTTACACAGGTCGTACCCAAATGCTAGACTCGAAGACTTATAAGAATAAGACGGTTTCAGTATCGGTTCCGTTGGCAATATCCTGTACTTTCCGATCAATGGATTCCAAATCGCAATTTCTCCCAACATGTTACGAATGCAAACCAAGCCATGGCAATAGTCTAAAATGCTAACTAGCTTACCTTCAGGGTACTTACCTGGACGGTACAGTGGCGGATAAAGTGTGAAGGCGTTGTCGAAGTGATTCTCAGTGGGGAAATGGACGGTAAAGAAATAACTAGTCACAACCCTAGCTATTTTCCCGAGGATGAGGGTGCGATCTCTGTTGTTCTCAATGGAGCGCTGGCGATGCAGCTTGATGAAATCTTGATTCTTGATTTGAGCGTACCATTGCTTGGAAACGCAGAGGAAGCGTAAGAGAGACTTCACTGGTAATCGAGAGAGTATCTCGATAATTATCTCTAGTGGAAGATGCGACTTCATTGAGGAGACAGTTGGTGGTGAGGTTAGGGATTAGGGATTGTTCATTGTCGTTTCCAGATTTCAATTTCTTCCATCAGCTTTTAGAGCATTCACACCAAAAATGTGATAAATGCAAAAAATGTGATAAATGCAAAAAAGTTGTTTTAGCCAAAATGCAACCTACAACAGCAAAGTTGCAAAAATAAAATAAATAAAATAAAAATAAATAAATTAGCAACTCAAATAGTTATTTTATTTATTTTAACACCTTATTTTATAATACATTTAACATTAAAAAATTTATTTTAGTATTTAAAATATTAAAATAATATAAATAATACAATAAAATAATATTCTCAATACAATAAACAACCATAATAAAATAAAGATTATAGACCCAATAAAAAAAAATGATGGAAATAAAAAATTATATTATATATATATATTTATTTATTTATTTATTTATAGCTTTGGAGCTATAGTAGAGTGTCAAAGCTCGAAGATTACACTTGCTAAATTTTTTAGATTTAGTTACCTTAATGTAGCTTGCTTTTTTTGTGCTTTGGTTGCTCAAATAAGTAGCCATTTTAGCATCTTTAATGCGATTGCTCTAAGTATTTACAACAAAGATATTAAATTTTTTAATATTTAACCATTCAAAAAGTTAGTTTATCTATTTTAACAACTCACTTTATAATATAATCATCGTCAAAGATTTTATTTTTCACATTAGCTAAAAACTATTCATTTTTTAATTCATTTCTCTCTCTCTCCTTTCATTTTTTTTATTCATTTCTCTCTCTCTCCCTTTATTGTCACTCTATCTTCTTCTCTTCGTATGAATCTCACCGCCTCTTTTCGTCTAAAGCAAACCCACAGACCCGGCCACCTCCACAAACCCATAACCCGACACTCACCACCTCCACAAACCCACAACCAACCACCACAAGCCTACATAAATCCCAAACAACCACCACAAACATCCGCCAAAACCACCACCAATGGGAAAAAAAAACCATAAAACTTCAAACAACACCACAACACCACCATTACCGTTGTGACCCAAAATCAACCACAGCCTCTAGCTATTGCACAACCACAACCACCAACCATTGCATAACCCAGAATCCGATCCCTCACTCCCTCACTCATCTCGCATCTCCAATCCCTCACTCCTTCACTCGTCTCGCCATAACCATAGCCTTGATTGCCTTCTATTGTATCATATATTTAGCACCACGTTGTCGATGGAATGGACTAGGCTATGGTCCTTCAATGGACTATCTGAATCTGGATTGAAGAAATCTCTAAACCCTTCGTCTTCTCTTCTATCTCCTTTGGGTCCTGCCGATTTGTCAATTTTCTATACCCAATTGGATCGAACCCATTTCGCTATGGAGCCCCACCGCTGCGCCATGGAGAGAGGGAGAAGATGAGAAAGAGAGAGAGAGAGAAGAAACAGAGGCACGCGTGAGGGTTATTAAAATGGTATTATTTTATTATAACAATCAGCTACACCGAGCTGCTAAAGATGACAGTTCATTGTAGCTGAGTGTCAAAATTTTGAAGTATGAGAGCTTTGATGCAGTGGATGTTTTTGTGGTTGCTAAATTAGCTTTTTAGCATTTTTAGCATCCTTAACGCCAATGCTCTTACTGTAGCTACAATCTTATACTAAAAACTAATATTTTATTTCTTCTCTCTCTTCTTTTCCTTAAAAAAATGTTTTTCTTCTCTCTCTTTCTTTCTTTCTTATCTGTCTAGGCAGTTTCTCTCTCTTACTCTCTCTTCTCCATCTTTCTTCTCTGTTTAGTCCCGTTTCTCTCTCTCTCTTTTTTTTTTTTTCCTTTTTTTTTTGTCTCTTCTCATCGGTTCTCTCTCCTTCTTCTCACGGATGCTTTGAACCCAATTTTCCCCTTTCACAATTGAATATGACTCTTAATCGCCAAATCCCACAAAATCAAATCTTGGGTACGTATTCAAGAGAAATTTTTTATTTGGGTGATAGGTTGAGTTTTTGGTGATGGTGAGGATGATGGGTTTTCAGTACTTTAATGGTGGCTGTGAAAGTAAGCTGGTTAGGTAGGTGTGGATTAGTAGTGTGTGGTTGTGAAGTATGGAAGTTGGAGACATTGATGGTTGATGGAACTCGATTGAGCTGTAGTTGTAGTAGGCAGTAGCTGCTTTGTGCTTCAGTATTGGTGCATTTTGGATCTCACCATCACTCTTGGTCATGATCTGCAGCTCCTAGGGTGGGTATGGGTTTATTGGGTTGAGAAGGTAGATTGTGAGTTTGTTAGAGGAAGAGAGAGAGAGAGAGAGAGAGAGAGATAGGAAGAGAGAAAAAGAAACATATATTAAAGAATAAAGAAAAAATTAAAAAAAAAGATTATTTAAATGAAGTGGTAAAAAATATAGAACTTTTGATGTTTAATGTATTGTAAAACGAGTTGTTAAAATAAATAAATTGACTTTTTGAGTTGCTAAAAGCTAAATTTTTTGAGAGTTTTGATGTGAATGCTCGTAGTTTTTAGCTTTTATGTATAATTATTTGAAACCTCACTTTTTGTCTTTTTTTACTTTTTTAAAATTTTTCAAAGTACAAGTATACTTTAGCATACTTTTAGTAAAAAGCTAGATAAGATATTCTCAAATAGACAGTAGAGGTACCATATGAGTGTGTGATTAGACACAATGAAATACTGAAATGGGTTTTTCTTTTACATGCACATGCACTAAGACTTGATACGGTAAAACTGATCAGAATTTGTTGACCTAACCCAACTCGAAAAATACTCGACCCAAACTTGACTTTTTTTTTACCCAAAACAAAAATAAGTTGACCCGTGACTGGACCCGGTTTTCTGCGAGTCAACCCGACTTGACTCGACTCGCAACTTGAACCATTATTTAAAACTTTTTTTTGGTAAAAAAAAAAATTAAGACAATATTGATTTAATTGTTTGTTGTGAGTTTTAAGGAAACAATTGAATCTTTTACATAACTACATGCAAATGAATTGAAAGATAAATGGTTGAGGCATTCTGTAATGAATAAAGATTTTTAAATATTAAATAACAAAATACATGTTAAAATAATCTGGTTACAATAAAGGTAAAAACTTATATTTAAAATTATAGACATGTATGAGAAACATTTCTAAGTTTGAAAAGTGTGAAGCCAAAGTATCAATGAAATTAGTACAAATTATGAAAGCTTAGGCCTATTTTTTAACAATTCATGTCCAAAATAAACAACTTTCCAAAATAAATTATGATATTTTTTAGAGTGTGTTTGCTTAAAAATGACATGATATTCATAAAAGAGATCATGTATAAAATAAATAAGCACTTTAATTTATATTCTCAAATTGAAATAGAGTGTCAACCACAAATGATAATAGATTATAAAATTAGTTTTTAAGATTATAAATTACTTATATGTTTTTATTTTTTGTCAAATTAGTTATCCAATAAGGCATTTGTAATTTTGTTTTATGTTTTGGGATGTTGATATTGTGTAGAAATGAAACTTGTGTATTTAATTTACTTATCTTTTGTACTATTTTGTTTTGGTTAGTAATGTTAGGATTTGTATAATTTTATAATTATTGAACAAAAATTAATTTGTTTAGCTGAGCTCATTCTTGATATGAATGGTGAATTCAAAATAATGCATTCTACATCAAGTAATTTACCGCGTGACTTTCCAAATGGAAAATACATGTTTTCTTAAAAAAAAAATTCATGTGAAAAATACAAGTCGACCCAACCCGACCCGCAACCTAATTGCACTGACCCGTTTTTTAACTCGCTTAAAACAACTTGTTTTTAACTCGTAACCCGATTGACCTGACTCAAATTCAACCCAACCCGCCTGTTTGCTATGTCTAACATTCACACCAGTCTATCTAAGATTTTCCATCTATGTTAGTATAAAAATCTAATTTTTTTTTTAAAAAAATTTACATGTTTACTTTGCAAAAACACCTACATTAGATCTCTATTATACATTCTATTTCCTTTAAATACTAATTTTTTTATTCTACTTTTATTCTTTCCCTACCCACACATGTCAAAACTCTCTCTCTCTCTCTCTCTCTCTCTCTCTCAAATCTAAAAATTCTCAAATCTCTCCAACTAACTTCCATAGCTCAAATTTGAAAATTAGATCTCTATACCCAACTCTCCATGGATAAGCACTTGAAAATCAAATCTCTCTTTCCCCATCTCAGGTTGAGTTGATTTCAACTAGGTGGATGACGGTTGGTTTCAAGCACAACAGATGAAGCAACAGCGATGGGCTTGTTTCTAGATATCAACGAGATTTTGACAGATCTCGAATTGATATGAGATTGATAGAGAGAGAGGGTGGATGAGGGTTAGGGGTATGGCAACTTCTAAGGAGATTGGATTTGATTGGTTCGGTTTCCATTGGGTTTCAAAATCCAAAACTGCCATTCAATCAGCATTCCTCAGTTTTTGATACCAGCAACCTGCCATCAACTGCTAACTATTTGTACTGAGTCAGTTTCAGTTCAAGTGACGCTAGGTCAGGCAGTTTCATTAGGTTGCAATTAGTCTAGACAGCCCTAACTACATTTATATTACAATTTGCTAATATTTGGTTTTTATAAATTATTATTTGGTGCTAATATATATATATATATATATATGAGGTAATTGCAATAAACCAACCTATGGTTTGGCTGATTTTAGTTAAGCCTACCTATGGTTTAAAAGTTATCACTTAACCTACCTGAGGTGCCCATTCGTTAGACAACTATAGCTCACCTCTCCCCTTCCACTATTAAAAACATAAAGAAAAAAAAAATATAACAAAAACAACATATCATGATCTAAAAGTGATATTATAAAAATTGTAAGAGTTTTTATAATTTGACTCAAGCTCGCTAAAAGCAAAACCCCAATCAACCCAGAACTGGGCCTGGAACCCAAGTTAAAGCAAAAACTTTCTAAGACTCAAGTTCAAGGCCAAAATTTCTGTTTAACATTTACTCCAAAGATCAATAATTTAAACAAAAACTTTCTCACACACACACAAAAGACAAAAAAAAAAAAAAAAAAAAAAAAAAAAAAAAAAAAAAAAAAAAAAAAAAAACCAGATTAAAAACTAAGTAATGAATTAAGACATGGTCAAAATTTAGATCTTGTTGCTCAAGATATTAGGGTAATATACATGTAAAATTTTTTAACTTTCGATCAATTAATTAATATGTGTGGGACTCACATGTTAGTGAGACATTGGGCGCATGCGCCCATCTCATACAAGATTTTTCGAGCCAAAATGTCTCTTTCTTTGCTATTCGAAATTCCTTCTCATCTTCTTCTCTTTTTTCTTCTTCCAAAACCAAAACCACCTTGATCTCCCAAGTATACCATTCAAAACCAAAAACCCACTTGCTTAATTGCCCTCCCAACCACAATTAATCCTCTCTACACATTCAGATTCAAACCACTTAACCCCAGTTTCAATTTCGCAACAAATAGGTTTAGGATGTTCTCTGTCAAGACCTCACAGCCCACCCCTAATGCAAACTTTGCCAAATCTTTTGTTCGATAAGCCAGCCACAGCTTTCTCTTGTTACTGTCACTTTTGCTCTAATCTTTGATTATATGGTCGTGCCTTTCACGATGATGAATGCGCAGAGAGGATTAATTGACAATGGGGCGACTACAACTTGTAGTTTGTCTAGGTGGAATTGTATCTTTGCTAGAAAGTAATATTATTCAGTTTTAAGAGCTGTTTGCATAGAAATTAAACATTCACACTTCTAAGTAAGTTATAGATATAATATCCATCAATAATCCAATGCATTTAACCCCTTCAAACATACTTAATTGTTTCGTACCAACTGGTTTTGCTGGTACACAATTTTAAAATTTTTTTTTTTTTTTTTTGAGAAGAAATACTAGAAACTTTATTGAGAAAAACTTAGCCATTATCGGCTAGAATAACATCATGAATGTGTGGAGGAACATCTTTCATCAATTCCGATAAACCTCTAACAAGTTTAGCATATTTAGCTAAGTTGTGAGCTGCAAAATTGCCTAGTTCGCGAGTATGTAAAAAACAAATATGCGTAAAAGCCTCTAAGGATGGTTCTCTGGCTTTCCTTTGGCCATCTTATTGATTTTAATTTTTTTAAAACTGTAGGAAAATGATTTCTTTTAAATTGATTCTATTCTTTCTATAATGAGGTGATAATGTAATTAATTTGAGAGGTACTATACTTATATGTACTTATATGTAATTATGTTTGTGTGTGTGAATATATATATATATATATATATATATATATATATAACTTCAAAAGGTTACACCAATGTTGACCAATACTAAAATATTTTGTTTCCCAAGCCAAATCCAAATGGCCTCCAATACAGTATTCATAACTTTGCTTTCAGTACAGTATGGTGGCTTGATAGTCCTATGTTGAGTTTCAAAAAAACTAGCTGCAGCCATCTCCATTTCAAAAGGTAGTTGAAATCACAATTTCCAAACATCCAGAACACGTGAAACCAACGTGTTGTTGAAACAAGCAAGATTGAACAACCCACCAACCCATAAACCCCCCAGCACAATCACTGGACAACAATGCCCTGCAATGGTTGAGAATCATAATTGAACATATGGTGATTACAAACTCCCATTGGAAAGCGAGTTTGGAGATTCAAATATACGAATTAGAGTTCAACAATCAACATTTTGTCTAACCAAAAAAAGTATAGTATATGTTAAAAAAGTTAATTGCATCAATTGGTTTTCCGTTGTGCTAGAACAAGATGAATAAATAAATTAACCAAAACTGGTCATCCAACAAGGCAAAAAAATGTTCAAATAAATGAAAAGGACAAATAGCAGTTAAACATGTTTATTTATAAGAAGTTTCCTTAAAATATGAAAAATCTTCATTACAACATTAGTGATAGCCTACTCACACTGTACTGGGATGTCAAAGTTGTAAACAGGGCAGTTTTCACATCAAAAACTTGAGCCTCTGCCCAAAGACCTACTTCCAAGTTCTATCCAAATGACTTCTAGCAGTACAAGGCACAATCATCCTCCATTTATATCAAGCGGCATTGAAATCAGTTTTGAACCATTCTGAAGAAGGGGAAGTTATAAGAGTTGCAAAAGCTAGTAAGGTATAACTACACTACATGATTAAAATTCAAATTCAGTGACAGGGAACTACAAACCCCACAAAGAAACTAAGACTGAAGAGACTTGAACATACATGCCATGCTACTAGCAAACAATTGATAGCCTTTCTCATTCCTCCACCAGAACACTCTAGCAAGTTCTTTATAAAAGCAAAAGTCGAATCCAGCATGCTGTAAAGATATGAGGGGATATTAGCAGGGAAAAGAAACACCAGCAAAAAAAATTGAAAATAATCAATATCCACCCATTGAAACATAAGAACCATGCTGCAACAAGAAGGTATTTCAACAAATAAAAGGAAAAATAGAACCAAAGACATTAATAGCTCCTCTTACTTTCTTAGCCTGTAAATTTTATGAAATTTGGACACATCCTATATTCCTATCATTATTTGCAAGGGTACTCGTGCATAAAGAAAATATATAATCAGAAGGTCATAAAAGAACAAAGCATATATACAAGCCAATAAACCCAATGATAAATATATACAAGAATTCACTAAAGAAACTTGATGCATTGAGTTTAAAGTACCAGAAACACCATGTTACATTCTCTTCAATAAATTCCCTCAATAAGATATATTTAAAAAGGATTGACATAAATTTTCCACAACTTTTTTGTTCACTACCAATTTACTAAATATATTTCTGGTTATTTTGCATGACCACATGTCACTATATATTATCGTCATTATATTATCTTAAAATTTATAAATATTGCTAGATTTGATTATTTAGAGACCAGAAAAATCAATGAAATCATCCACCACTTCCGTCCTTATAAGAGATGCCACTTGCCCAAAGGCGATTGGCGTCGGCCTAAGGCACCACCTTGAACAGATAATTGCAATTCTTAGAAAGTGCTCAAGCTTCCCAAACATTTAAAATGAAAAATAAAAAGTTCATAAGTCATTCTTCAAAAAATCTTCCACCAACATAGAATGAACTAAAGCTCCCAAGTCATCCCATCGAGGCACAACTAGAACCTTAAATGTCGGCAAAAAACAAGGAATCCAACATGATCTACCATCTCATAGAAACCCATAATGCAATTATTGATTCCATTACATACTTAACCTTAAGGGGCCAATCTAACACAATCAACCAGACACAAATGAAGTATCTATGAATATGATTTAAGGGGGGAAATTTTTTTTCCAGACTTCCTTGTAAAATAATTAATCCAACCACACAAGGAAAAAAAAAATTACAAATAGCCAGGAAAGAAATTTCTTGTATCTATCTCATAACTCTTCCTTTGAATTATTGATCTATATGTTACTCAAATATGTCACAACTTTCTCGAAAGAAACTCTAAACCTCATTGATCTAGCAACTTCTCCCACAATGACCTAAAATATAGCCCCTCCTGATCAATGACATGATCTAAAAAAAACAGCTAATCTATGCAAGAATGTTGTAATTAAAAGTTTTTCCTATCTTCTAGTACTTCTTAAGCAGCTCATAAGGCCACATCTCCACTAGAAATGTCAATAACTGAAATAATAAATATATATAAACCACCACATTATCACAACACAGATCCGATGAAATACTTTTTCTAAGTTGAGGCACATCTACATGAAGGTCATTCTTATCCCTAGAACCACCCCTCAATTATATGAACATATAACTTCCTACATAATGCACAAAGAATTAACCAAACGTCTTTTTGATGATGAAAAGCTGTTAATTAGTCTACACTAAAATTGCATGGTTCTGTAAAGTAAGATTAGCTAAGACAATAATGCAGCTTTGAGTTATTCTAATTCCAATTAAAAATTTCAAAATATGATCATTTTTGTAAGTACTAGAAAATGATAACATTGAACAATTAGTCAATATTGATAAGCCATAATTCCCCTTAAACATTGAGACCTCAACTAGAAATACATTAGGCCATATATACTCATATAGATTAGCTTCCACCCTTCATTGTGCAGCATTATAGATATAATCATATTTGCTCGTATAGATTAGCTTCTACCTTTCACTGTGCAGCATTATACATATTATCAGGTGTACACTTGAGAGAACCCTTCTGATATGGCTAGACATTTTATAATTTGAAAACTACCATACACAGACATTCATTAAGTTAAGAGAACCTTGAATCTAGTAAAATTCATTCACATCCCCTAATATAGGAAACAAATACACAAGGATTTGAAGAAAGCAAACCATTCAGAAATCTCAAGGCATAAGTTACAGACTCATTTATAGAAAGATGTCCAAAAAGTTGTTTCCTAAATACAATTAGTACTTAATTTATCAAGCTAAATATTAGCACTGAAATTTGAAAACTCCTAGTATCAATGCAGCCATGAGCCCCTAAAGATCCTTAATAACTACCACAACAATTAATATACACCACATTATTTCCACTAAGCATCTAGGCGTAATAAGAGCTACTCAGGACTTGAGACACAACCAATAAACAATATTCCTCTACAAAAAAATTTCCATATGGGATATGCAACATGGTAATAACTGTACAAGTTTCATAACCCGACGACAAAATGAGAAAACAGCTAAATATTCTAGAAGACACAAACAATCCTTCTTCTGTTATATATGGGTAAAAATGATCAAGTTTGTCTGATTAACACAACAAATTGACAAATTGAACACTATTTATTACTTTTGAAAGATTCAAGTAGATTTTACAATCACCTTTTATCCTTCTTGCTTTTCACTTTCATCCACTGCTTTCCCTAACAGGTTAGGATTAGGAACCTCTGCTGGGCTTTCATTCCTGGCAAAAACAAAGACCAGCATGTGTTAGAAAATGAGTTCTTGTAAAAATAATTGATTAAAATGAATACCTCATGTACACAGAATGTGTAAAACAAAATTCTCCGAAAGATTACATAATGCATCCGCATCATTCACAACACAACTTAACTTACACTTTAACAATACCCACGACTGGTCATCAAGATAGTTATGCAACCTAAAATGATGACGCCAATACTAACACCAACAATTAAGTTAACAAAAACAAATTCATTGAACTCTTATCATTTTACCTCTTTCTCTTGTTCTTCCGCTCTGCCGGATCAATCACATTATCACCATCAAGCAGAACAAGACTCCCAACACAAGTTGCTGTTTTAAACCAATTGGGCAAATTCTGAATCTTAACCCTCTCGCACCTTTTCTTCTCTATTTCATACCAAACAAGTTTTGTTTGGTAATCCTGGCGCATCTCCAATAAAACTTTCTTCTCATTCTCTGAAAACATTAAAGGTTTGCAATATCTGAAAGTCCAACGCACCCAACGTCGATCAATTTTATAAATCTGAGTCCAAGAACTCGCTTCCCCATATTCTTTCATCAACCAAACACTTTCAGCCAGATCAGCGCTTACAATAAAACAGAGTTGTCCTTTCAACACTTCCAAACGTGTCCTCAACTCAACCTCTTGTTGAACCGGTGTTTTAAAGACCCGGAATTTCTCGGTGGCAAGATCAAAAGCAAGAAGGCACTCTGCACCCCGCGGATGAAAATCCATATGATCCGAATCATATGGAGTATACGTATTCTCAGCTATTAACCAATGCAACGCTCCATTCAATGACACCGAATCAGAAGATATTGTGCATTCCTTTTTTGGCCATTGATCTTCAATCTTTCTCCAAGAATGCGACCTAAGACTATATACCTTCACTTCAAACTCCTTTAGAGGCTGACCTATGTTATAAAAAGCTGTAACCCTCAACACCTTATAGTCATCATTACACAAGTCGTACCCAAATGCTATTTTGCTATATTTAGAATACGTGAAACCAGAAGGTTTCAATATCGGTTCCTTTGACAATATCCTGTACTTTCGGATCAATGGATTCCAAATCGCAATTTCATCGGTCCAGGGATGAATGCAAACCAAGCCGTGGCAATAGTCTAAAATTTCAACTAGCTTACCTCGACGGTACAGTGGTTGATAAAGTTTGAGGGCGTTGTCGAAGTGATTCTCGGTTGGGAAATGGACGGAGAAGAAATAACGAGGCACACCAAGAGTGAGTAGTTTCGCGACGATGAGGGTGCGATCTCTGTTATTCTCGATGGAGCGGTGGAGATGCAACTTGATGAAATCTGGATGCTTGATTAGGGCGTACCATGACTTGGAAACGCAGAGGAAGCGTAAGAGAGACTTCACTGGTAATCGGGTTAGTATCTCGGTGATTATCTCTACCGGAAGATGCGCCATCATGGAGATGACAATGGTGATGGTGAGCTCTGAGGTTAGGGATTGCTATTCCAGATTTCAAATTTCTTTCCTTCCAAACAGGTACAGTGTGACTGTGTGAGGGTCTGCGATCAGACACTGTGAAGTGTTTTTCTTTTTTCTCTTTTCGGTCTTATGGGTTTTACAAGCACTAAGGCCTAAAGGCTTTCTTTTTAGGAAATAGTGCTCTATGTCAGCACATTTTAAAAGCCCATTTGCTTTGTGTCGGAGACCATTCTTGTTGATGAGCTGACATAGTAGACTACATTTATATTTGGGTTTTGCAAGCACTAAGCCCATAACTGATGACTGCAATTAGGGTTATGCACGGGCCCAACTTGATTAGGTCGAGCAAAAATAAACACGTTGTTGACTGCCACTAACCACTGGTCAAGTTGGTTTTGACTCGAGTGGATGACGGTCGATTTTAGGTGAAATCAATGAAGCAACGACATTGTGTTTGTCGCTTAATATTTATGACATTTAGACGAATCTTGACAAGATCTCACCAGATCTCGACGGATCTAAGGCTAAGAGAGAGAGAGAGGACAAGGGTTAGCGGATGAGAGTTTTCAATGAGTTTTTTGTCGGGTTTCAAAACCCAAAACTTGGATTGCATTAATTTTAGTTCGAATGACGCTGGGTTGAGTGGTTCCATCGGTTTATAAGTTTTTTTTTTTTTTTTTTTTTTTTTAACACCAAAAAAGGGCTTACAAATAGAATATTCTTTCTTTTTTCTCCTATGCTAGTTTTGTATTCTATGTGACTGATGTTGTGCATCACTTCTGAAGAATTAGATTACTCACATAGTGGGTGATTAATAAAAAATGTATAAAATTTATACAATTTTGTCTAAATATAACTCATGGTAGTTAGTGTATAGTTGTGTAGATTTACACTAATACTATTCATTTTGTATTTAATATTTTATTCTTCTTTACAACTTTAAAAATGTAGAAAGAGAGTGAATGATGATTGTTATGTGTAAGAAAGAGAAACAATTTTAAAAATAAAGAAAAATGATATTTTGATAAAATATAATGTAAAATAGATAATCTAATATGATGTGTTTTAAAAAGTGAGTATATAAAATAGAAAAAGCAAGTTCTTATGTTAAAATAAACATGATTTTTTTTATATGAATTAATGCAAATACTTTTATAGCGTGAAATTCATGTATATGATATATCATCAAATGCAACAAATACAAGAGATCTTCGCCATAGTTGAGTAATAAACCTTCTATATAGTGTAGTGTAAGAACTATCTATATATATATATATATATATATGAATATTGGACAAGTAAAGAACCTTGCAGTTTAACTGATACTTTTTGGTGTTTTTAACAAAATTGTTCGTAGTGTGAATTTCTCTTCCTCATTGTAATTATTGAATTACAAACACCTTAATGATAAATTAAGAATGCACCATAGATAGTAATACTAAAGCTGATTCCAATGTGCAAAATAGGTAGACTGTTAAGTCCAAGGTATCTGCTAGAATAGAAAACAAATTTGTGCATACTATCAATATAGATGCAAAAATGTTTTATACTCGAGCACAAATGACAATGCTGACAATAATCACAAGGAAGGAACAAGTTGATTTTTCTAATTCTTCATTCCACCAAGAAAAAAATGCATCCACAAACACAGATAAGAATGCTGACGTGGGCTACAATACTAAACAGAGCAACACAAATGAAAACATAGATGCATGCCAAAAAGAACCAAATAATTCTTCTAACTCTTCCATCCGAATAGAAACACACACCCATAAATCAGATACCAATGCTGATGAAGCCAGGAATGAAAGTGAGAATGTTGTTCAAAGTAATAGAAGTGACAATGAAAATGCAGGCCAAAAAGAACCAGTTGAATCCCAAGAAGAGAAAGTGGTATCCTCAAACATTAATAGGGATAGCAATGCTAGATAGAAAGATCCAGTTGATTCATTTAACCCTCAAGAAGAGAAAGAGACTTGTAGAGATTTTGCTCTCTCCCACTCACTGTATCACTAACTTGAAAATTTGACAATGGGGAGGCTACAACTTGTATTGTGTCTCTGGGTGGCAATGTAACCAAAATTGTATCTTTGCTAGAAAGTAATGTTATTCAGTTTTAAACACTGTTTGCATTGAAATTAAACATGCACACTTCCAGTCATATTATTCAATAATCTAGTACATTTAGCCCCTAGAAACATATTGATTTTTTTCATACCAATTGTTTTTGCCGTACACTATAGGAAAACGATTTTTTAGTTGATTCAAGGTGTCTGTTATTTCTATAATGAGGTGATAAATGTAATTAATTTGAGAGTTACTTACTAATATGTAATTATGTTTATGTGTGTGTGGATAAATGTATATATAACTTCAAAACGTTACGCAAATGTTAACCAATACCAAAATATTTTGTTTCTCAAACCAAATCCAAGTGAGTCTCCAATAAAATAACTTTGCTTTCAATACAGTATGGTGGCTTGGCAAGTGGAGAGAAAATTCTTATCATCATACCTTGTAATGATTTAATGTTACAATCAAACAAGTCTTTTAAAACTAAGGAACACTTCATGAACTTAAGAAACGAAGGTGAGAGGGAAAATCCAACAATAACGACTAAAATCATCCACGTTAATTCTAGACTGGGCACATTCATGAAAACTAATTCAAGTGGGAGGGACTTTAACACTAGCAACTTCAGCCTCTATGAATAGACCCTCCTTTACCAAAGTAAACCCCATAGTCCTATGTTGAGTTTCAGAAAATCTAGCTGCAGTGATTTCCATTTCTAAAGGAAGTTGAAATCACAATTTCCAGACATCCAGAACATGTGAAACCAATGTGTTGTTGAAACAACCAAGGTTGAACAATACGCCAACCCATAAAAACCCCAGCACAATCATTGGACTACAATGCCCTGGCAATAGTTGAGAATCATAATTGAACATATTGTGATTACAAACTACCATTGCAAAGAGAGTTTGGAGACTTAAATATATGAATTAGAGTTCAACAATCAACGTTTTGTCTGGCCAAAATAAGTATAATATATGTTAAAAATGTTAATTGCATCAATTGGTCTTCTGTTGTGCTAGAAGATGAATAGATAAATTAACAGGCAACTTATGGTCTGTTTGGATTTAGACATCCCCTAGTTTAAAAGGCAAATACACAAGGATTTTAAGAAAGCAAGCCAATAGTAAATCTCAAGGTGTATGCCACAAAATCATTTACAAAAAGCCAATCGCCTAAAAGTTGTTTGCGAATTACAAGTAGTATTTACTCCATTAATCAAGCTAAAAATTAGCACTGAAATTTGAAAACTCTTTTATTCATGAGTCATGAGCCTCTAAGGATGCTTACTAACTACCACAACAATTAATATAAGAAAAATCATTTACAATATGCATCTATGCATAATGATACCTACGCAGGACCTAAGACACAACAAATTATTTTCTCCACAAAAAAACTTTGCCATATTAGATATGCAACACACTATAAAATGCATAAGTTTCATAAGAACCTTGACAAGATGAGAAAGAAACTAAACATTCTAGAGGACACGAATATCAAGCTTCTGTTATATATGGGTAGAAATGATCAAGTTTGACTAATTAACAACAAATTGAATAGTATATATTACTTTTTAAAGATTCAGAAGATTACACAATCACCTTTTATTGTTCTTGCTTCTCTTCTTTTAATTCATCCGCTACTTTCACCAACAGGTAAGACCCTTCATTGAATTTCCAATCCTAGAAAAAACAAATACAAGTGCATGTTAGAAACTGAATCCCCTATAAAAAAAATGATGACACAAATACTAAGACTGACAATTAAGCAAACAAATACAAACTCATTAGACTCGATCATTTTACCTCTTTCTCTCATTGTTCGTCTTTTGCATTGGATCAATCACATTATCACCATCAAGTAGAAGAAGACTGCCAATACAAGTTGCCATTCGGAATTCCATGGGCAAATTCTGAATCTTAACCCTCTCACCTCTTTTCTTTTCTATGTCATACCAAATAAGATGAGAACAATATAAATGGCACTCTTCCAACAAAACCTTCTTGCCATTCTTGGAAAACTTGAGAGGCTTGCAATAGCCAAAAGTCCAGGGCACTGCACCTTGCTCAATTTTATAAATCCGAGTCCAAGAATTCCCATCACCATATTCTTTCATCAACCAAACATCATTATATGTCAGATCAGCATTCACAATAAACCTAACACTTCCAAAGAAGTCACCCAACCCGTACTTGGCTTTTCCGGCATTTTAAAGACTTCAAATTTCTCAGTGGCAAGATCAAAAGCCAGAAGCCACTCTTCAGCATCCTCCGCGACTAACCAATGCAAAACTCCATTTAAGGATGCTGAGTTGGAAGATATCGAGCAATTCTTTTTTGGCCATTTATCTTTTTTCCCAGGAATGTGATCTAAGACTATACAGGTTGACTTCAAACTCCTTTAAAGGATTGTCATCGTTATAGTCATCACATGTTACAACCCTCAACACCTTATAGTCATCATTATGCGGGTCATGCCCAAATGCAAAACAGGAATGTTAGGTTCTAGGTACTCAGGAACTTATGTATTAGAACTCTAATGTGTATTGTTGGCAAACCGTGATCAAAACATATTGTTTAGTCTTGTTTAGACTTGCTCAAAGTTGTGTCTTTTATGTAAAGTTGGAATCAAGCTGATGCAGAAGTATTAGTGCATTTCGGCCTAGCTCGATCGATCGAAGCTTAGGCTCGATCAATCGAATCTCGGGCAGAATGCGTTTTTCTGCGGAATTCCAACTCAGCCATATCTTATTAAAACGTTTAGGGTTTTATATTTTTGCCCTAGGTATACAAGGCAAACCCTAGCCACGTTTTTGTATTGTTTAGATTGCTGTTTGTGTGAATCTCTTGTGAGATCAAAGAGGAGCTTTCCTTCACATAAACTTATGATTATCAAGGAGGAGATTTCTTCAAGAACTTGATGATCATTCAGTTGCTGCCATGAGTGCTTAAAAATACACAAGCGGGTGTGCTTGTACTTGCTGGAGAATCCAAGAAAGAAGGAGTCCATGGTTTCGGAGCTTGCACGTGGTCGTGTCAGTAAGTTTCTACTAATGGGTAGCAATAGAATGTTAGTGGTCTAAGTCGCTATGTAAAATTTCGATTCTTTTATAGTGGATTCAGGTTTACCTTGAGGATAGCTGGGTTAAATCCTCCCTAGGTTTTTTACCGGTTTAGTTTTCCTAGGTCATCATATCATTGTGTTATTTATTTTTCGGCTACTATGCATGATATGATTGTTTGATTGTGATAACCTGGATCTGGAATTTGGACTAAGTAATAACTTGACTTGTTAACTAGATTAATCCAATTGTGTTTTAAAGGGTCTAAAAACATTACAAGGAATACCCAGAAACCGTGAAACCTTCTGGTTCTATCGGTTCACTTGGCAATATCTTGTACTTTCTGATCAATGGATTCCAAATTATAATCTCTTCGACCATACTACCAATCCTACTACCTTGAATGCAAACCAAACTGTGGCAATAATCCACTATTTGGATTATATGGAAGCTGTATACTGGTGGGTAAATTTTCAAGACCTCGCCGAACTGATTCTCTTTTGGGAAATCAACAGAGAAGTATTGATGGGCAAAGCTGTTGTGTGTTTCGACGATGAGGGTGGAGAAATAGATAGAGAAGAGACAACAAGACACTACCCCAAACAATTTTCTCGAGGATGAGGGTGCGATCTCTGTTACTTCTCAATCTCATTAAGAATCGAGCTGTACAACTTATATACTATACAAAGCAAAAAAAAAAAATTAAGTAACTGCTAAGAGAAACTAACTAACTAACCTCTACACATGTGAACAGAATCCTAACCAACTATCTCACGTGTTGCAACTAACATGCCAACTAATAAATACAAAAGCTAAATGTAGTTTCTTAATTCTGCAGGTTCTCTTGTTCCCGATTCTATCAAGCCTTGCTCTGATTCTTGCTCTTCATGTTTCTTATGCTTCTCTTTATTCTGTCAATGCAACTTGATGAAATCTTGATTCTTGATTCGAGCTGCTTGGAAAGGCAGAGGCAGCGTAAGAGAGACTTCACTGGCAATCGGGAGAGTATCTCGCTGATTATCTCTATCGGAAGATTCGACATTAGGACGGTGGTGGTGGTGGAGTGGTGAGTATCTCTCTGATTCCTTTCCTTGGCTTTGAAAAATGTTTTCTTTTGGGACTAAATGAATACGTAGTCCTTTAAAGCGCGGGTACTAACTACTAACTACTATTTCCTTCTCAAATAAAAAAAATAAATGGTAAACTACGATTTTGGTCTCCATCCTATACATCATATTTTAATTTAATTCCTAACTTTTCAATTATGTCAATTTGGTCTTTAACCTTTGTTGAGGTACATTTCTTTACACTGAATATTATTTAAATAACATTTATTTATTTTCTTTTCAGATGTCACAAACAAATTATTGGGCATGCCTAAATATTTTCTGACTATCACTATATTAGCCCACAACCTTTCTCCTCTCTATCACAAAACTAGGCTACAAATGCAAAACACTATGGGACCTAATATCTTCTCATAAAAGCCCAAGTTATTTAGTGAGTGAGATAAAATCTAATCCTTTCTAAGGCCCTAGAATTTTATACTTAGCAAATATTCGAAAAAACCCATGATGCAAATTCATGGCAATACTATCTTTTCCAATGGGATTCAACCCCATGATCAAAGCCCACAATTCAAATCCATGGCAAATTATTTGTCAAAAAAGCCCAGTTCCCACTGGCAATATCAAAAGCCCAATTTTCATTAACAATATCAAAAGCCCAGTTCCCACTAGCAATATCAAAAGCCTAATCTTCATTGGCAATATTAAAAGCCTAGTTCCCACTTGCAATATCCAAAGACCATTTTTCATTGGCACTATTTTATCAAAGAGCTCAAGATTATTAATGCTTGGCAAAGAAAAAATATCATGGTATAATCGTTGCTTAAATATTGCTATGGCAAATCGTCTGACAAAAACTCATTGAGAGTTATCTTGAAGATTACGATCTCATATTATAAATCCGTGAAGTGCATGATCATCATTTGTGTCACAACATCCATAATATGTACATTCAACACTCATGGTAAATATTCAAACCCACAAGCTCAACATTTAAATTATGATGTGGTTATTAGAAACCACGAGCATTATTTACAATGTGGAATTCACAGTAAATGATTTACAAAGGCATTTTGAAGCTTATCCTATTGTTTCAAATATTACAACTAATTGTCTAAGGGCCCATTACAAGTGTCTATGAAAGAACCCAAAATATTTACTAATAAAAGTCAATGATGAATGAAAACTCATGGCAAACATGTGTTGTTAATGTCCATTTTGTAGGATACATACAACCCGGCCCAAAGGAACCAGCCCATGTAAGCAAGCCCAATCCAAAAGACCCCAGCAAGAGGCAAAGGACTGAGAATGGACAACTAGCTCTTGTTCATCCCTAACCAAAGAACAACTGGAGGCCGCTACAAGAGAACCAAGCCTTTGAGGATGAACTAGGGGCTGTCCCATCAGTTTTTTGTCACCCTCTACTTGACGTGAATAGTACCTGAGGGCTGTCATATCAACTGAAGTCTAAAGGATGATGGAACTCCATCATCTTCCTCAAGACTATACCTCCAGCGGAAGGGGAGCTGAAACCAAATTATCCAAAGCTCAACAAATTGATACTATAAATGTTAAAAACGTCCAAGACACCAAGCCCATGAATCCTAAAGGGGAAAAATTGGGAACATGTGATTTAGAAGGCATAAAGGGATCTTCAGCGGAACCTCCCGAAGTGGACTTAGAGTTTGACACCTAACTTGGGGTGTTGAATCTTACTTCTTCGGGGTCCAAATCTCGGATTGCAGCATTAGGATTCGTTCTTGATACATGCCTTAATCTCATTGGTTAAGCTCAGCCCCAGAAATCCTGGCATTTAATGCAAAACACTCCAAAAATCCCATCATGTGTCACATATTTCCCAAAGAAGCAAGGCAACCCCTAAAGTAAATCTCCTACTTCTGGCCAAATCCTAGGAAGATTAACCTTGATTCACTGCCTCTGATCAGTCCAACGTTTTTTGGATTCTTGTTAATTAATACTTCTCTAAAACTCCGTTATAAAAACATAAGCACCTTAGCCCCCAAAGGGGAGAACAAGGACTCCCTCTGAAACTTGGGATTTGTTTGCCATTTTTGCTTGTAGTTTAGCTCTCCTTAAGCTCACCACTCATTCCTCTTAGACCACACTTACCTAATCTCAAATATTCCTTTCCCCCCTTTACACAATCACAGCCCATAAATGTCTCCCAACTAGTCACAAACAGCTCACTACTCACAAAAGGTCCTAATTTCAGTATTAATCCTATCTCACTCACTCAAAACAGCCCACATTTATCCCGTTCATGCCCTATAAACACACACTCACCAAAATCTTAGTTTTGATACTTGCTACACTGAGCTAGGATCCCTCTCTCCCTCCACACCATGCCAATTAATCCTTTTCTTCTTCCTATGGAACCTTTAATTTTTACTTTCTATTTTACTGTTAAAGGATATAATGTATTTGTAACAATCAAACTCTTCCCTCACGTTGATGTAATGATAGCCGAAAGCACAATAAATTCCCCTGACCAAGACATGCAAGGACCCCCAAGAGTTAATACTTTCCTAAATTTATTTAATCATTGACTGCTGGACTGTGTAATTTCACCCTTACCATTGGAGAATTTATTTTTCTAGACTTAAGTGTAACTTCGCCCTTATTGTTGGAGAAATTATTTCCCTTGTACTATCGGACCAGGACCATTAACGTTTTAATTAAGTATTGTAAAGTGTTTTTCATTGGGCTTTTGTTGCTGTTTTGTCAAGTGCAACATTTGTTTCTTACTTGGATAGGCTTGTCATTGCACTGAAAGCCTTTGGGTACCATCTCAAGAGCCCATAGTCGAGTTTTAGCTTGGCTTCCCAACATTTTATTTAGAGGCATCAAATTCTCCCTCAACAACCTTTCAATACTATGTTAATTTAGTCCCTACTGTTATCTTTTAAATGAAAATTGATGACATGTCTAATGGCCAAAATAAAAAATTAGCTTTCATTAATGTGATAATAAACAAAAATTTTATTTTAGTTGTTTGCCATGCCAGCAATTTTCATCTAATATATAATGGTAGGAACTAAATTGACATGACATTAAAGGGTTAGGGACCAAATTGACACTTTTGAAATGTTAGAGATCAAATATATAGTTTACCACCCCCCCCCCCCCCCCCAAAAAAAATTAACTACTATTTGGTTACTATTGGGTTTTGCAAGAGCTAAAGCCCATTTGATTCACTTTTTTTTTTATTCTTTTATTTCACCTAATAATGATATTTCAATTGTGTCAATTTGGTCTCTAACCTTTCAATACTATGTCAATTTAGTCCCTACTGTTATCTTTTGGATGAAAATTGATGACATGTCTAATTACCAAAATAAAAAATTAGCTTTCATTGATGTGACAATAAACAAAAATTTTATTTTAGTCGTTTGCTATGTCAGCAATTTTTATCTAATATATAATGGCAGGAGCTAAATTGAGATGACACTAAAGGGTTAGTGACCAAATTGACACTATTGAAATGTTAGAGATCAAATATATATTAACTACTATTTGGTTACTATTGGGTTTTGCAAGAGCTAAAGCCCATTTGATTCACTTTTGTTTTTTATTTCCCCTAATAATGATATTTTAAAATTTGCTAATACTTGTCATTTTTTTTTTATGAGTTACTAATATTTTGTTTTGAAAAGATATACGTAAACCTATTATCTTTATGTAATATAATGAAGATTATTGTTTTGATTTTACAAAGATTCTAAAAAACAAAACCAAAAAAATAAAAATAAAACTTACAAATATATTAACCACAATCAAATCATAGTCCCAAAATTTTGAATTTTTTTTTTATAGATCCTCAACAAATTAAAATTAATATGTCACATGTATCATTCTTTATTATTTATAATTAACAAATATATATATATATATATATATAAACTCACATGCCTGCCGAAAGAAAATAGAATTTAAAATTGAATATGAATAAAGCTAGTATTTAACATTTGATCCTTTTATTCGTTCTATTTACTCACACATTATAAAATTCATATTTTCTTGTTGTTTTGTTTACGAAATCACAAATAGTAAATATTTTAAGCAATATATCCAATATGGTAGTCACATTCTCAAGTGAATATTAATGAGTCAATTTTACCGTCTTGCCACATGTTATGTGTGAATGGGCTAAGCCCTTGGATTCAGGTCTAAGATGAGCGCCATACTCACTCTTCACATAAATCCTTTTTAATGGAAATGGCTAATGGTATGCCTTTGAGACTCACACAAAACAATAAACTCATGGATAAAGAACTAACCCTTAATTCTTGACAATCGAAAAGCCTTTTATCGCTTATTTAATGGCCAAATTTGAAAATATATGTGTTGGGGGGGGGGGGGGGGGGGGGGGGGGGGTGGGGTTTGGTGTGGTGTGGTGTGGAAGCAAAAGTCTACACTTAAATATGATGTATGTATTTTGCAAAAAAAAAAAAAAAAAATGATGTATGTATAGTGGGGGACTAATTTTAACTGAGGGAATACTTGTGGTTCATTGAGGTTAGATAGAAACTTGGTTAATACTTTAATTTGGATATGCCTTTATAAATGTTCAAAAAGGACAACTAAAGATTCACCTTTAGACAGTAAGGATGGTTTTTGGATGCTATTTTTTAAAAGAAAATGCTAACGAATGTGCTTAGGAAGATGATAGCCTTGAGTAGTGCATTTCATGGGAGATTGAGGTAATCTAGTTTGATGCTAATTTGGGTACATTGGTTTGCCGAATTACCCTTAATTTGGGTACATTGATTCAGCTAGCTTTTAGCTTTTTTCTATAGTACTTTTAGAAAAAAAATCCCAAACAGACCCTACATCAATTATTAAATGATGGCAAACAAACAATAAATGGTTAAAGACATTTTGAGTGAAGAATTATGGTAATATAGTAAGTTTTTGGAGCCGTCATTGCAGATTTAATTGGCTTGCATATGAGCCACTCATGGGAACTGCAACAGCTCAAGCCTACTTTGCAAGCTTTTTATTGGGACTTAGAAAAAGACCCTCTTTTTCATGGCGTTCCTTTCTCTTAGGCGTCTCATTTTAGAGTCATAAATTTTTTTTGTGTATGGGATTTGGGGCACATGGATGAAGATCAAGACAAAAGAATGAGTACAATAATATTTGGGCTTGATATTTATGTATGGGCTTTCCCTATATTGGGCGTAGAAAAAAAAAGGGCTTAACATGCTTTTAAAAGTTCACCCTTCTAGCTCACATTTAAAATAAAAAATTAAAAAAAAAAAAAAAATCATTTTAGAGTACATACACTTTTGGAACAAATGCAAGTTAGATTTTTGTCCAATCTCTATTCTTAGCTTCTTTTAGTAAACGCAGTTATATAATAGCATGTTATGCCATCAGAGATATATTATCATTGAACTCGTGTAGTAGTCATATTTCTTCCCCATGCAATATGAATTGTGTTAGTTTCAAACTTGCATAAGTTAACAAAAATAAAGTTTTGAGGTGGCCATTGTTTGGCCAAGAGTCCTTAGGTTTTACCCTATGACATGGGACAAAATGATGCATGATTTTATGCTGTGATAGTAACGAATGAATGAGGGTGATGGTTGTTAATCTTAGCAAAATTTTTGTTGTTACCTGCCCACAAAACAAAATCAACTACAAATTATCAAAATTGTAATGGGAAAACTATATAAGATCAGATAAGAAAAAGAAAAGAAAAAACTCACCTCAAAGACACTTTCCCAATTCTACTTGTAATAGACTAATAGGGCGACTTCTATAGAGGTGGAGAGAAACCAAATGAAAATGTATATATAAATTAGTAGATTTTAAATCCAAAGGGGCGACATTGAATCTTGATGGGGAGAGGAATAGTCGAAAGAGATAGCCTCAAAGTTCAAAAAACAGTGAAATATACATATATATATATATATATATATATGAGAGAGAGAGAGATTTGTTGTTTTGTGTTTGGTGGGGAGACGGATACTCCTTTTTTTTTTTTTTTTTTGAGAAGCCGGCCCACAATTGAGGGCGGATTTTATTCATGAATAAATTCAAGATCATGGTTGTAAACATCCAAAATGTCAGTGGGAACTTCCTCCATCCATACTAACAGAGGATTACAATAAGACCTTCTAGCTAACCGATGTGCTACACAATTGCCCATACGCTTAGTATGATGAAAAGAAATGTTTCTAGAAGAACACAATAAAGCATGGATATCCTTCAAAATGTGGCCTAGGTCCGAGAAAAGTAGTGCTTTCTCCTTGATGGTTTTAATGATAACTTCAGAGTCTCCTTCTACCATTACTCTCTCAAATCCTAGCTCTTTGGCAAACAAGAGAGCCCTTCGTGTTGCCATCACTTCCACTGTCTCTATAGAAGTAGGCAAGGGAATCTTTTGTGAAAGGGCAACCAAAACCAATCCAACTTGATCCTAAATAATCACGTCGAGACTTGCTGAATTCTGGGTTAAGAAAATAGCATCGTCGAAGTTGACTTTTGCCACACTTGGAGGGGGAGGTCTCTAACGAACTGCTCGGGTTGTTCTTGGAATTTTTGTGTGGATCAGGTGGATATGATGGAACTCTTGCACCAAGTTACGGACCTGCTCTAGGATTTTTTTCAAAGCTAGAATTCTCTTCACTGAGTGTTACTCTATTTTTTCTCATCCAAAGCAGGGAAATGATGTTGGCAAACACCTCGACGTAGCTAAGGTCATGTTGGGCTAAATGAATAATCTCAATGAAGGTCAAGAGATATGAGGTTGCCTCCTTGAGCTTAGCAAATTAAGGGAGCCACACAGTATCTAGCTTCGGGCAAGACCACAGGGCATGAGTTGTAGTTTCGGGTTCCAGATTGCAATTGGGACATGTATCATCTTGTAGTAGCTTTTGACAAACCAAGTTCACCCTCGTGGGGAAGGAATCATTGCTTGCACACCAGAGAAGGGTGCGAATGCAATTTGGAACATGGAGATTCCAGATTTTTTTCCAAACTTCTTTTCTCACTATTGGGTCTGAACCACCTGGTGCATCTATTTCTTCATTCCCCATTATTAGTTTGTACCCGGATTTAACAAAGTAGACTCCATTACGATTCTTTGGCCAGTAAATCCAATCTAATGTATCCACTAGACTCAAGGGGATTGCTTTAATCACATTCGCCTCAAAAGGCAGGAACATACCATCTATGATTTCTGTTCTCCAGCAATGCTTCTCATGATTAATTAAGTCAACCACCTTCATTTTCGAATCATGGTCTAGGGGGGGGGGGGGGGGGATAATACTCTACCCGAGCCCACACTAGGAAGCCATTAGTCCCTGAAAATTTTTATAGACCGCCCATCACCTACTCTCCACTTCATACCCCTAAGGATGATGTCTCTACCTTTTAGAATGCTCTTGCACGCAACAGACCCCATGTTATTTTTTGCTTCAAAAATTGATCCATTTGAAAAAAAATTTGGCTTTGAAGAACT
The DNA here is from genome assembly GCA_023736055.1 of Quercus glauca. Lineage (NCBI taxonomy): Eukaryota > Viridiplantae > Streptophyta > Magnoliopsida > Fagales > Fagaceae > Quercus > Quercus glauca. The sequence goes on from CM043319.1 coordinate 79,302,705, forward strand.
AAAAAAACAGAGAGTCTTGATTAGTGGCTAACCTCCATACTTGCTTCGCCAATAATGCATCATTGAACTATTGTAACTCTCTAAATCCCATACCTCCTTCCTGCTTAGAGCGACACAGCGTGTTCCACTTCACCCAATGCACTTTCCTCGAGTTAACTCTTTGACCCCACCAGAATTTACGGATCATTATCTCTATTTATTGGCAAAGAGATGAAGGTAATTTGAAGCAGCTCATGGCAAAGGTTGGAAGCGCTTGGATTACTACTTTGATGAGGACTTCTCTGCCTACTTGGAAAAGAAGTTTTCCCTTCCATCCCTTCAATTTGGACCAAACCCTCTCTTTGATGAAAGCAAAACTTGCCTTTTTTCCCCTCCCCACAAAAGAGGGAAGACCCAGGTACTTCTCATATTGCTTTATCTCCAGTACCATCAAATTAATGATGCCTTCCTGAGTATCTGAAAAGGTTTCTTTGCTGAAAAATAGGGTTGTTTTGTCCCTATTGAGTTTTTGGCCTGAAGCTGCTTCATATTCCGAAAGAATGTCCTGGATGTGGTTGCATTCATGAATTGAAGCCCTGCAAAAGAGAAGACTATCATCTGAAAAAAATAAATGAGTTATTCTAGGGCCATTTCTACATAAGGAAATGCCTCTGATATGTCCCTCCCGAGCTACTTTATCAATCAAGGCATGTAACCCTTCAGAACAAAGAATGAATAAATAGGGCGAGAACGGATCCCCTTGTCTGATGCCCCTTTAAGGAACTATTTTTTCAGTTGGCTCCCCATTTATTAAAAGGGAAAAGGAGACCGTTGTAATGCACATCATCATCAAATCAACCCATTTTTCATGGAAGCCCAATCTTAGTAGCAACAGCTTTAGAAAAGACCACTCCACCCTGTCATATGCTTTACTTATGTTTAGTTTAAGGGCCATAAACCTTGCTTTTCCTGTTTGGTGCTTCATATAATGGAGAGTTTCAAAGGCCATCAAAATATTATATGTTATGAGTCTCCGTGCTTGGAAAGCACTTTGGTTCTCTGAAATTATATTAGGAAGTAGCCCTTGGAGTCTATTTGCTAGCATCTTAATAGATAGGACCAAGATATTTTCTAGGATTATGGAGTTAGTTGTGGTAGAGTCTCTTTGGTTTTTACAACCAATAACTCATTCGGCACAAAAATTTAAAAAGTTAAATTGGACACATGGTATAAAATTAGACTCCAAGATGTAGAATAAAAATTCATTTATTCTCATTAAGTTTTTGAGGAGCTCATTCAAAACTTATTGTACTCAACATAAAACAAGAGTTTTGCTTTTAGTTTATTTGCTTAATCAAGATAAAGGTATGTAAGACCTTTTATAATCATTGAAAAAATTTAAGAGATTTTCAAAAATCACCGCAATTTGATTGGATCTAAGGCACCCAACCATGATCCTTGACTGGGAGAAAGATCCCCATATCATATTCCTTACTTTTGTCGGTCTTTTTGCTTAGGCGAAAGAGGGAAAAGGTGTTTGAACCCTTATTGTTTTATTTTAATTAGGTTTAAGTCTGACGAGAATAATATTCTACAACTAGCAATTCATTTATTTTTAAACTGACCTATTTACTATCTATTATTTGATTGACTAATCTATATATTGGAATGGGTGAAAAGTCAAATGTTTTGGTAATTCCTCATCACGAGGGGATGAATCAAGACAATTTTTAATCAAAGCTCTAGATTTTTGTTCACTCTAATTTTCTTATTAAAAGAATTAAAAAAATTTATCCAATAATTTTAATACAATAATAATTTGAGGAAAAATATTCTTTAAATGACTACTTAGTGAACTATTATGTCTTAACCAAAGACGGTGAAAAAAAAAAAGTTGAAGTATTCTTTTGTCCATTTAACAAAGATGACAACATTTCAATTAAAAAATAATAATAATTTGAGTTTATTGAGATTGATAGAGTGATAATGAGTTGATATTACATGCCTAGAATAGTGTAATTATTGTGGTTTCACCTTTGGCACCAAAATTGAGGGAAAATATTGGGATACATGGATTAAAATTAGATTCTAATTGAAATATAGTTTAGATTCAATTGGATTTTCTTTGTGCCTTGGATAATACAATAATTAATTATTTACGGTTTATAGGTCTCACCTTACTTTTTGTCTTAACTTTGTTACAAAAAATTTAACTTTAAATTATTTGAAAAAAAAAAGGTTAACTTTTAGTTTTTTTTTTTTTTTTTTCTTGCATTATACAAACTAGATTATAACCCATGCATATGCATGAATACATTTAAAAATAAACACTTTTTTTTATCATAAAATATGCATAATTAATCAAATTATTAAAAAAAACATAATTAGATTCATATTAAAATTTCTACCCAAGTTTAATTATTAATTATGATTATTTTTATTCTAATAATTGATAAGATAAAATGTGTGGTGATTTTCGTTGAATAGATATAAGATTTTTTTTTTTAGTTTATTACTATTAGACTATTAGTATTTTGCACTCATTAATTAACTTGGCACAAAGATTAAAAAACTTAAGTGAACACATGACACAAAATCAGCTCATAATTGAAACCTAATTTATAATGAACTTTAAAATTGCATCATGTATTTAAAATAATAAAAGTTAAATCCATGAATAAAAGTAAAATTAAAATCAAAGTTAACACGACAAATGAGAGAGAGAGAGAGAGAGAGGACAACATCCTTTTATTTGTTCACTAGCTTGTAACTTGTGCTTACTCATGGGAACATTAAACAACAATGATAAAAAAAAAAAAAAGAATGAAAATTAATAAAAATTAAATAGTTGAAGTTGCAAAATTCCTAAATTGACACAAATCCATTAGTATTCCAACTAAGACGGAAAATTATTGAATACTCTGGGAGTACCATAAATATGTACTCCCCCCTCTCACATGAAGTCCTACCATAAATTTAATTTGTGGGACCCATGGTTATGTGAAAGGAGGAAGTTCACATTTATGGTATTCTGGGAGTACTCAATAATTACCTAATAAGACAATCAAAACTAAATGGGAAATTTGTAGAGAGAGAGAGATAAACCTTAGTAAGAACGATAAAATAATGAAAGAAATAAACAAACAAATCCAGAGACAAAAATTGAACATAAAGAACTATTTACTTAGAGAGAGAAGGAATGGACCTAAGGTAGAGAATGATGGTGCAATGAAGACAACAAACTTCTTTAAAACCTTTGAGTAATAACAAAGTTACTTGCTTTAATTTTTTACTCTAAAATTTCTTCAACAAATATTTCATGGTTTCTGTAAGGACACAATTTGTTCCTAAAGCCCAAATGAAAGGTCAATGGCCCAAAGAGCCCAAAATAATAAATTTGTTAGAGAGTGGGCTTGAAGATGAACTTTCAATGAGATAAGTAGATAGTAGTCGCAATAGGTTAGTTATGGTTAGGAAGAATACAACAAACAGTTTAAGTAAGAAAAGCTCTTCTCGGTCAAGTCCGAGGATGATTTGCTCTTATATATTTCTATCAGACTTATACAAATTTACTGTTCTTGAGGGTACAGTGATTTTTCCTTGGATTTTCTAATGATCCCTCTGTAATGGGGTTTTTCTCCTTTATATTCTCCTTCTTTGTTTCATCTCAGCCCTCCACGTGTAAATCAGATTGCTGGCCTTGATACTTGTCCCATCAGCACCTTCCTGAAGTCTTTGAGGGTAGCTGTAAGGCTAAAAGCTACTGTTCAGGTATCACCTCCACATTAATGCGATCAGGGGATTAAATGCAGTGCATTTAATGCGGTAGTAACAGCTTTCTTCTCAGATATTTCCCAACTCCCTTTTGTTTTATCCTTATCTGATGTTTATCCTTACTAGCACGGATGCTTGTTGTCTTGTCCTTGATGAAGGGTTAGACCTTTGACCTCTACTCTATCTAGCGACAACGTTTCCAGTTCCTTATGACCAGACTTCTTCCACGGCCCATTAACCGGTATGCCCTCGTTAGTATTTACTTGTCCTTGGGCTATCCGACGTCCTCGGACACAGCCCATGGCCCAATACCTATATCTGGGCCTTTCTTCCCTACAGTTTCCATTAAAGAGGAAGAATTCAAATAGTTTAGCTTTTATGACAGTCTAGTATCTCCATTACATCATTTATAAAGTTTTTGATATAATCACTTCGGGTTTTGCGTAGCATTTGTATAGTTTTTTTTATATAAATTCTTCGGGTTTTGCACTAACAACTTACTTGGCACAAAAATTAAAAATTTTAAATGAGATGTGGCGCAAAATTAATAATCCAATTGAAATCTAATTGGATTTTCTTAACTTTGGCTTCAAATAAATAAATAAATATAAATATAAAAAAAAATATATATATATATATATATATATATTTATAATTGGGAAGATATACACACAAAACGATATGTATAATAATTGAGAAACGAAATAGGTGTCTACACCTTGGTGGCAGAGCGGCATTACTTATGCTTTAGGGAGTTCATTTACCTTTGAAATATATGTATAATATTTATAAAATATAATTTTATACATATATTTTATTATTTTATAAAATATATGTATAAAATATTATATGTATAAAATATTATTTTATTAGTTTAACTTACCCTTAAAAATATTTTTGTGCACCGTGACTTAAATATTGTACACTCTGACGTAAATTAGTTCAGCTCAAAACTAAACAACATAAATCACAAATCTCTCTCTCATGAATCTCTTTTCTCTATCAAACGATAGGTATTTGTTAGAAAGTTAGTAATTCTTCAAACATTTGATTGGTTAAGTAAACACAATGTATTATTTATATATGTATGAATGGGTGTCGCTCTTTGGGTCAATAATTAATACAATGCACATGGGTTGAGTTTTGTTATTCAATTTAAAATATTTTTATAAATAAAAAGACAAATAAATAATGACAATTGCATAAAAATAAAAAATGTTATACAAACTTTACAAAATAAAAATGTTACACCTATTCACATTTACAATAAATAATGATGTTAAAATATGATAATTTATAGAAGAAAATAGTCAAAAGTCATATATTTGCATGACTTTTTTTTGTTTTTTGTTTTTTTATAAGGATCCGGTTAATGTGTACCTTACATTAAGCCATCCATTTTTAAAAACATTTTCTCGGGAATTGAAAAAGTTGTCAATACTTTTTCAATTTTTGAGAAAATATTTTAAAAAATGATTAATTATTGTGTGCCGTTAGGGCACACATTAGCAAAATCCTTTTTATAAATAACTTCTCTTTTTATTAAATTTTATTTAATTTAAGTTTCTAATCGATCTTTCCAAAAAAAAATCCTAAGTTGCCACACAAGCATGGTAGGCAATATGTGGCCTTCTAGAAAAAACGATGATTCATGCCTGGTAGACGTGCAACGAAGCTCCAGAAGTGTGGTCATGAATATTACAAATTGAACTTTGATGAAGCCCTTTTTAACTATATGGGCCGATCTGGGGGCGAAGCGATAAGCCGAGATGCTCAGCCACACAGGGACAAGTTATTGCTGCACCAAGTAAAAAAGATAGGCCCCCTTGCATACACCAGAAGTGGAACTACGAGTGGCCATCCAAGCACTGAGCTTTAATTTGCAGCAAGTAAAAACCTTCTTCACTTCACGTCCAGGTTTAAGCATAATTGTGCTTCTGTCTGCAGCTGCTTATTAGGCAAGAAGATAAGAATTCTCTATTGGTGCTTGTTTCCCAATTGGATTTAACATATTGATTTAGTGACTAGTCAACCTTCACAATAGGGGTTAGCTATTCCTTGATGAAGTACAAACACTACATTTGGGAGTCGTACGTACCTGCGTCATACACGAGATACTCTTGTGACATTTTTTCATGTGGTTCCCAACCGGTTCTTTTTTTTTAAAAAAAAATTGCTAAACATAGGAATAAGAGAAATTGAACACCCTTTCACAAAACAAATAGAGCATCTATGCTCTAATAGTAACATACTAACAATGCATTTGAAAAACAAAGCATTTGAAAATTAATAAATATTCTTATTCTTGGTTTGTATTTTAATTTCTAAACATTCTTTAATAATCATAAATTCATTTTATTATCCATTTTTGCTTTTAAATATATTTAATATTATATTATATGAAAAATAAATTTTTAAAAATATATAAAAAAAAATTAAAATTAAAATATATTTAATAAGCGTGTTCTGTTGTACGCATAACATTTTTTTTTAAATGTTGTGTTGTAGTATCGTACCTTTACCATGTCTGTTTCCTAGGCTAGTCCTCATCACCGTTAAGTCTTCCTTAGTCAACAATACCTAACAGTAGGTTTATTGAGACTAGGGGTACTCCATGACCACAATTCATTAACCAATGGTGCTTAAAACTTGGGCTTCTGTTGTTCCTAACTTCCCTTATATGGGACATACACAAATTAACCTCACCTTTCCAAAACTTAAAGATGGATTAATTTTGTAGCAAAAAAATGGTTTTTTTTTTTTTTTTCCATCTAGAAGTATTAATGAAAAATTAGTAAATAACAACATTGAGTAATACAATCTACTTTCCTCAAAATCCATTTGGTTAAATATGAGTTATTTGAGAAGAAAATGCAAGGAAAAGAGCATAAATGAGCTCTGAACTACTGTATCTTTGGGTTTTGCCTTGTGTACTAGAAGCAGCAGTACGGAAGTTAGCTCGCCTAATAAGAGCTAGAAGTGGCAAAACGGGCGGGTCGGGCCGGGTTCAGGTCGGGTCAATCGGGTTTGTGGGTCGATCTGGTCGCGGGTCAAAACGGGTCATTTTTAAACGGGTAAATCGGGTTGCAGGTCGGGTTGGGTCCCGTCGGGTTGACCCATATTTTTCAAACATTTTTTTTTTCAATTACAAAAACAAATCAATGACAACCTGTTTAGAGAGAATGAATAAAATCAATTAAGCAAATGAATTGAACTTAATGCCACTTGTTAATATCCTTCCAATTCTGATATTTTTGAGCATGACAAAAATTATTTATAGTCATAAATTCATGATAAAAAAAGTCTTCAATGTTAATAGTTTACTGTCAAAATGCATATAATTATAAGTTTAAATCTTCAAAAAGAGATAAATCTTAAAACAAACAAAAAGTGTGAAAGCAGAGCAGTGGAGAAGGGCAGAGGCGCAAGACGGCAAGAGAAAGAGTAGAGGAACTGAACTGAGGAAGCTTTGGGGCCCTTTGTAGTTTGGTTTGTCACGTTTCAACTTTCAGGTTTGTGCATTGTGCCTTTGGCTTTGGACAATGGACTACAGCTAGTATTGAATGAAATTTTTTTTTTTTTTTTTTAATGGTTGTCTTGACAGCCTCATCTTGTCTTGTCTCTTCTCTCATGTCATGTCCGTGATTTGTGAAGCTTTAGCTCTCATTGGTTGTGATGACTGATGAAGCTCAAATAGTCTTCAGCACAAAAAAAAAAAAAAAAAAAGGCTCAAATAGTCATTCTCTCATGTCATGTCTTGACAACAGTTTTACTTATTTTATAACTTTATATCTATAATATTTTGACTATTAGTTTTGGTACTTTGTGCTTTATGCACCTAGTATCAGGGTGTAGTTTAAATATTTTTTTTAGCGAATTTTTTTTTAATGGGTCGGGTCACGGGTTATTCGGGTCAAGTCGAGTTGACTCGCAAAAAAATCGGGGTCGGGTCACAAGTCAACCCGTTTTTGCTTCAAGTCAAAAAAATCGAGTTCATGTCAGGTATTTTTCGGGTCGAGTTAGAAAATTTTGACTCGTATTGCCATGTCTAAGCAAGGTTTTCAGACCCGGACCGTTCATGGAACCGTAAAAGGGAGAGGTTCAAGATTTTTGAGGTCGAATCGGGGTCGAATCGTGATGACGTCATAATTAATTTAATAATTAATTAAAGCCTAAATATAGATATTAAATTTATAAAACTAGAAAAATTGACTAATATATCTATATATGTGAAGGAAATTTAATGATTTTCAAGCATATATTTAATAATTAAATAAGAAAGTTAATAAAATAAAATAATAACCATGAAAACATTAAAATTTATGATCAATTTTTGAAGTAAAGTTGAATATCTTTGAAGGATTTTAATTATAATTTTTTTTATTCCTTATAAGAGATGAATAATTTAATTCAGTAGAATAAAATTGTGTTAATTTGTTTTTATGAAAAAAAAAAAAAAAAAAATTGCTAAGGGGTTGGACCGCACGATTCTTGCGGTCCAACCTGGTCCAACCCCGGTTTTAGGGGTTCACGGAATTGCCACATATGCCCGGTTCTTGAAGCTTAAAAAACCGGTTTTCATCCCGGTTCACGGTTTTCACGGTCCGACCTCCCGGTCCGGTCCGGTTCTGAGAACTATCAGTCTAAGAGCCCATGTGCCACATTCAACGCATTTCAATCCTCAATACTCGCAAATTTGAAACCTTGTATTACCGACTTCCTTGACCATTATGCCTGCACTAGTTATTAAGTATTTGTATTTGTAATTTCTGATTTGTATAATTATTGAGTCTCATTAACAGGTGCCCTTAAAGCATTTTTTTAATGAACTACTTTAAGTAAATTTTAATACTACTTTCATAATAAATGTAAAAAAGTTTAAAAAAAAGTTGGTAACATTTTTTTCTTCTATAAAAAATGTCATAAAATAATAATACTTTTAGTACATCTGTTAACTTTTCTCATAATTATTTATATATGACAAGTCTATATCACAGTTTCTTACATCTCTAGTTCACTTGGACTTATCCAATTAATGGTATCAAACATGTAATATTCCTTAACCAAAAATAAAAAAGAAGGTGTTATTAGCCGCCATACATGACACCAAAGGACTCATCCACACTTTTGTTGTGTGAATCACATTGGTGAAGGACCGACAAGCAGTCATACATGACAGAGTGAGGGATTTGCGACCAAGCTTTGGGCAAGCAAGCACGTCGATTTATTTATTTATTATTTTGGATAAATCACAATGTTGACTTTAGATCTTGTATGAAAAAGGGCACCTATAAATCATAAAGTTTAAATTATGAGCAAAGTTTGGTGAATTTTAAAGGAAGCAGCATGGTTGATTTTAGAGTTAAGAACAATTTTTAATTTTCCTGAAAATTATCCCGAGGAAACAGGGTTGAAATTTCTTCCTTTTTCTTATTTGATTGAATAAAATGTGGTCATTTTATGTAATGTTCAAGAACATACACCTTGAAGGCTCGAAAAAATGATAGAAGATTGGCATGATGTGCTAATTATAACCTATAATTGCAAACGCAGAATTTTGGGACTAAGTCAGCTCAGCATACAAGAAAATAAAATCTTATCTAATTGCCCTGTTTCTTTATCAAAAAGTAAGCTTTTTCCGGCAATGTTACTATAAAAAAATCAATACCATTTGTTTATTAGAAAAAAACTATAAGACGTCATTACGCATTTGGTAGTTGGAGTACCTCTACCAAATAGGCAATTTATTGCTAGACTATAGTTGTATTTGCCATAATTTCGTAGCATATAAAAATACGTTTTCTAACACATGACCCAAAAATAAAAAAGAACTGTTCCTCATCTCAAATAATGTAACATATTATTGTACATCCACATAATTTGTTGATTGTTGGTTGTCAAAACATATTTATTTTTGTTGTTGAGATGAGGATGCTGAGCTGATAGATGGTAAAAAGTAAGGTTTATGTGGCACAATTATCTCAATTTATCGAATTTTTGTATTATTTCTCTATAATGCATATTGTGAGAGTGAAAAATGCATATTGTGAGGTTCTAAGTACTTAGGAACTTATCTATTAGAACTCTAATGTGTATTTTTGGCAAAACTATGATCAAAACAGGTTCTTTAGTCTTGTTTAGACTTGCTTAAAGTTGTGTCTTTTATGTAAAGTTGGAATCGAGCTAATGCAGAATTCAGTATGCATTTTGGCCTGGCTCGATCAATCGAAAATCGGGCAGAATGCGTTTTTTTGCAAAATTCCAACTCAGCCCTAACTCATTAAAACGTTTAGGGTTTTTTGTTTTGCCCTAGGTATATAAGGCAAACCCTAACCATGTTTTTGGGTTGTTCAGATTGCTATTTGTGTGAATCTCTTGTGAGATCTAAGAAGTGCTTGCCTTCACACAAGTTTAGGATTATTAAGAATGAGATTTCTTCCAGAACTTGATGATCATTCAGTTGCTGCTATAAGAGCTTAAAGATACACAAGCGAGAGTGCTTGTACTAACAGGAGAATCCAAGAAAGAAGGAGTCCGTGGTCTTGAAGCTTGCACGTGGTCGTGTTAGTAAGTTTCTACTGGTGTGTAGCAATAGGATGTTAGTGGTCTAAGTCGCTATTGTAAAATTTCGATTCTTTCATAGTGGAGTCAAATTTACCTTGAGGATAGCTAGATTAAATCCTCCCCAGGTTTTTACCGGTGTGGTTTCCTAGGTCATCATATCATTGTGTTATTTATATTTCCGCTGCTTTGCATGATATGATTGTTTGATTGTGATAACCTAGATTTGGAATTTAGACTAAGTAATAACTTGGCTAATTAACTAGGTTAATCCAATTGTGTTTTAAGGGGTCTAAAACCAAACAAGTGGTATCAGAGCAGGTAGCTCTTTGTCTGTAGATCTTTTGATCTCTGAGTTGATCATTGACCCCTGTTGTCATGGAACACGAACACTCTGGTTATTCCTTCTCACTTTGATGGGAATAATTATGCTTATTGGAAAGTAAGAATGAAAACTTTCCTGAAATCAATTGATGAGAGAGTCTGGAACTTCGTTGAATACGGATGGGAGAAGCCCACTACTCCTGTCAGTGAGTGGGAATCTTCTCAAAAAGAAGCAGCTGTGTTCAATAGCAAAGCTATGAATGCTATCTTTAACGCTGTTTCTATGGAGGAATTTAAGAGAATCTCTAATGTTGAGGTTGCTCATACTGCTTGAAATATCCTCCAGACTGTGCATGAAGGCACAAAGGCTGTCAAAATTAACAAGTTGCAGCAATTAACATCTAGATTTGAGAGCATTAGGATGTCTGATAAAGAATCATTTGATGAATTTTATGCTAAACTTAATGATATTGTTAATTTTGCATATAATCTAGGTGAAATCTATGATCAACCTAAAATTGTTAGAAAGATTCTTAGATCTTTGACTGAGAACTTTAGACCCAAAGTGACTGCCATCATTGAGAGCAAGGATGTGGACTCCATCCCTGTTGATGAACTTGTAGGATCTCTTCAATCTTATGAGTTGGACCTACCCAAATCAAGCAAATCCAAATCAATGGCTCTTAAGTCAGTTGATGATGTTAAGGTTAGTGGATTTGATGATGAGCTCTCTGCTACAGAGATTACTTACCTTGCCAAGAACTTTAAAAACTTTCTTAGGAACAGTAACAGAATGGCAAAAGGTACGAACACTGCTGAACCTAGAAACTTTAGGAAGAATGATCTCACTAAAGTTAAAAACACTGAAAAACCTAGAGAAAAAGTAGGTCAATCTTCTAACAATTCTATGGGTCCTCGATGTTTTGGATGTCAAGTGTATGGTCACATGAAATCTGAATGTTTTACATACTTGAGGTATAAGGATAAGGCTATGGCTGCAACCCTTAGTGATAATGAAGTTTTCGATGATGAGTCTGGTTCTGACGAGGATGGAAATTTTATTGCTTTCACTGCTACTGCTGTAGTCAATGAAAGCCTGTTTGTTGAAGAGAACCCTTCTGATGGGGAACTCTCTGAGGATGCAGATCTTCAAGAAGCCTACAATAAACTTTGCAAAGTTGCTTCAAAGGATGCTATGAGTGTTGAATTAGGCTTAAAGAAAATTGCATCTCTTGAACTTAATAAGAAAAATTTGCTTGTGAATTTGTTTGATGCTACTGAACTTTTGAATAATGTGAAGCCTGAGAACATGCTTTTGCTTGAAAAAGTTAAGAATTGGAACATGAACTATCTGTTGCTAGAGAACAAACTAATAGGTCTGCTAGTTCCAAACTTGATAAGATGTTAAGTGTTCAGAAGTCTCCTTCAAACAAAACTAGATTAGGTTTTATAGAAAGCATCAATGTGTTTGCACCCAATTCCACTATCTTTGTTCCTTTATCTTCTTCTGAACCCCCTATGAGTGAAGTTGTCAAACCCTTAGAAGTTACACCTCCTAAGAAGATTAGGGTTGATCTTAAGGAGTCCAAACCTAAGAAGACTATCCTTTCTAAAGACAAGACACATGATAAGCCTGCCTGGGTTTGTCACTTTTGTGAAAAGTCTGGACACATTCGTCCAAACTGTTATAAGCTGCAAGCTGCTAAAAGAGCAAATAAACCAAAAGTACCTGTGCCTCAAGCACAAGATCCTATGGTGCTTATTGGTGAATTGGTAAAAACTCTAAACCTTTATTCCAATCCTAGAGTTGGTAATCATTCTTATGTGAATAAGAACTCCAATGCTCGAGGTGCATCTAAAAAGCTTTGAATGCAAAATGCTCAATCTAATTGAGTCTTTCTGACATGGTCCTAGTGCTTCATTGCTCTACTCTTTGTGACCATTGTTCTTTGGTTTTTGTTTTCTTTTTGTTTATAGGACTTGCATTGCATAACATTCATGCATTTCATTCTAGGACTGTTTTTGTTTTCTCTTTTCAAAATAATTAAAAAAAAAAAAAGGAAAAAGAGAAGCAAATTGTGTTTTGTATTTATTTTCTTGGTTTTGAAAATAAGGTTGGTTAATTTATTTTCACATAACATGTCTTTGTATCTTGTTTAGCTTTGATGAGCTTACTTATTACACTTTACTAGTTGAAGCTTTGTAGTGCATGTTGTGTGGGAAAGATGTTTATGGTTTTTTTATCACTTTGTCTTGATCTTGAAGTCACATGTCTTTGACTGTCGGACTTGAACCTTTTGAGAAAGGCATAAATAACCATCTCACCACTGTTCACTAGCCAATTATGAACACCTTAGTACATATCGTAAGATTCTGTGCTCGAGAAAGTGTAGCACATGCACAAAAAGAATATAAGGTGTAGCCTCGGTTTAAATGCTTAAAATTGGTGTGTACATTATCCCCGCTATCTCTAATAAGTTTCTAATAAATTAAAATTGGTGTGTACAATATGAGGCAAAATCAAGAAACTTATATGATTGCAAGCTTATGATCTAGGAGATGTGGGAGTTATATGATGTAACTCTTTAGGTGATAGTCTTTTCCAAACTCTATGTGATAAATTTTGTAGACTTTGTGTTTAATTGCTATTCACATATCACCTCACATGTATCTCAAGTTTTTGTTAGTTGCACACACTACACAAGTTACTCTTTGCTAAACACTGTACATGTTATTGTGTGTGTTTTTTGTCTGACCAACCAAGTTTGCAAATACTTTGAGTTTTTTTATGTAAAACAAATTTGATGCTTGAGAATTTATGGAGAATGTTTGAAAATCTTAATTTTGGGAAAACTGGGTTTAAAACTGTTGTTTTTGAAAAACATTTCATCACATACTCATGCATTTTGTTCATCAATTTCAATGCTTTGAGGTGTTCCTAAAATGTGTTTTTATTTTTTTCAAAACTGTGTTTTTCTCTCAAAATTTAAGTGAGTCTCTGTCTGTTTCAATTGATCAAGTCTGTTTTTCGATTAATCGAAATTGTTTTTAAAAATTTAGGGGAGACTCTATCTGTTTTGATCAATCGAAACTGATTTTCGATCAATCGAAAATCGTGAATAAGGTTTTAAAAAAAATCTGATTTTGACTCGTTCAACTTATCTTTTTCAAAACTTTTTCAAACTTTTCTTTCTCTCTCCAACTCGGACAAGCTCATTCATCAAATTTTTGTCGTTTTCCTCCCAAATTTTTGCAAAGTTTTCCTCTCTTTAAGCCGGTAAGTCCATTTTACCCTTCCTTTTGCATTTATTTTCATGTTTTCATGCATTAATTCATGCATTTTGTTGGGATTTTTGGACCTATTCAAATTTGGGGTTTTTGATGATTCAAGCATTCTTTTCTGAAATTGATCATTGATTTTTGTTCCTATATTGTTATAAACATGATCTATGATGTTTAATTTGATCAATTTGGTGTTTTGTGAGAAACTGAAAATTCTAGGGCTTGTATTTACCCGATTTAGGGATTTTGTTCAAATTGAGTTTAATTGATGAAATTGGCTTGTTGAATTGATGTAATTGATCATTATATTCTGTATTCTACCTTGTGTGATGATCAATTAGTCAATTTTTTTACAAATTGAACAAGTGGTCTTTCAAAGTTTGGGGTTTTTGTTAGAAACTTTATGCTCAAGCCAATTTTGGGAATTTGAACTTAAATTGAACTTAGTTTTACTATATTAGAGCATGCATCATGACATTTAATTGTTCATGCATCATATAGATTTTTGTTCTATATATATATATATATATATATTTTGCTAACTTGCAGTCTACCCTTGGTTTTTCTTTCTGTTCTTTTTGGTTCTGCTTTGTGTCTTTGTCCTTATCTTAACACCATGCCTAGGAAGACTAGAGCCCATAGGACTCTCTCCATTTCTTCTAAGTCTCCCTCAAGGAGTGAGCTGTTTAGGAATGACAAAAGCAAAGAGATATATAAGAAGCTGAACAGTAAGAGAAAGATATGGGTTGAGCGATCTGTTATGTTAGATGAGCTTGATCCTGCCATTAGGGCAAACTTTGAGAGTAGAGGTGAGGTAGATCATCCACCCCCGACCGCCCTAATTAGAGAGTTCTTCTCAAACCTCTCTTGCCATATCTATGATTCCAACATCCTTGTTAGGAGTTTAAATACGAGGTGTTGAGTTCACCATTACCCCTAGGATAGTGGTTGAAGCTCTTGGGGTTCCGGTCGTTAAGTAGCCCGTCTATCCTTATGCAGAGTCTCCACCCCTTGATGATGTCATGTAATACATCACTGGGTCTTCTATCCAGTGGGGTTCTGATCCTTGGATCATGCCTGCTGAGCTTACTGAAACTATCTATCTTTTCTTGCGGATAGCGTGTCATTCCTTGTGGCCTATTTCTCATCTCTATACTATCCCTATTGAGCGATATGTGTTTTTGTATGCCCTTGTTTCTGGTGCTTCTATTTCTTTCCCTTATCTGTTTTTTCGTTCTTTGAACGAAGTTCATAGGAGTAGCGCTATTGGTCATGCTTTTTTTTACCCTATTTTCATTCATAGGATTTTGTTACACTTAGGTATAGATGGTTTCCCCGCGTCTGAGCCCGTACACATTACTGGTCCCATTGGTGCCACTTTCCTTCGGTAGAGGGCTGCTCATATGAGAGCTAGAGTTGAGCCTTCTGGTGCTGTACCCCCTCCTCCCACTTCTACAGGTGATGCACAGGTTGAGGCGTCTGGTGTTGCTGCTGCTACTGCTGGTGATGCTGATGTTCCTCCACCGAATACTTTGGATGATTCAGACATTTGACGTACATTGGATCATGTCTTAACCGTTCAGGCGGCTCATGGATAGATTTTGATGGACTTGCTCAATGAGGTTCATGCTTTGCGTGCAGAGTTGGCGCATTTTAGACGATTTCCTTCGCCACCTCCTTTTGATGATGGATTTTGATTGCCCTTTGGCATTTCGTCACAAAAAGGGGGAGTAGCATTTGTGTAGCTTGTAGAGGTTTTTTGTTGATAGGGGGAGTTTTGATTGTTTTAGAGCCTGTGGTAATTAGATTGTATCTAGGAGCTGCACTTTGTATTTACATTTTTTGCTCTTGATGTATTTTGTTGGGCTATTCATGTTAGGGGGAGATACATTTATTTTGTTATATATGTTTTTTGTTTCACTGCTTATTGATTTATCTTTATGAGTTATTCATTGATATATGTCTTTATTTTGTGTTTTGTGAAATTAAGAATTTATTTTGTTTACTTGTATTTTCTACACATGCGTTTATGCATTTTGTTTAGTGTTTCAGGAAATATACAGGTTGATTCAAATGAGCTGCTATCTACACTTGTAACTGATGGATAGGAGTTAGGATTGAATTTGTTGTAATGAGCAATTTGTTTTGTAAAGGGTCTTTTCTTTGTAAACTTTGAGTTTTTAGTTTGTGTTTTGTCACGGATTGCCAAAGGGGGAGTTTGTTAGGTTCTAAGTACTTAGAAACTTATGTATTAGAACTTTAATGTGTATTGTTAGCAAACCATGATCAAAACAAGTTGTTTAGTCTTGTTTAGACTTGCTTAAAGTTGTGTTTTTTTATGTAAAGTTGGAATTAAGCTGATGTAGAATTCAGTATGCATTTTGGCCTAGCTCGATTGATTAAAACTTAGGCTCGATCAATCAAAAATAGGGCAAAATACGTTTTTCGGCAGAATTCCAACTCAGCCGTAGCTCATTAAAACGTTTAGGGTTTTTTGTTTTGCCCTAGGTATATAAGGCAAACCCTATCCACGTTTTTGGGTTGCTCAGATTGCTGTTTGTGTGGATCTCTTGTGAGATCTGAGAAGTACTTGCCTTTACACAAACTTAGGATTATCAAGAAGGAGATTTCTTCAAGAACTTGATGATCATTCAGTTGCTGCCATAAGAGCTTAAAGATACGCAAGCGGGAGTGCTTGTACTGGCTGGAGAATCCAAGAAAGAAGAAGTCCGTGATCTCGGAGTTTGCGCGTGGTCATGTAAGTAAGTTTCTACTGGTGGGTAGCAATAGGATGTTAGTGGTCTAAGTTGCTATTGTAAAACTTCGATTTTTTCATAGTGGATTCAGGTTTACCTTGAGGATAGTTAGGTTAAATCCTCCCCAAGTTTTTACCGGTATGGTTTCCTGGGTCATCATATCATTGTGTTATTCATATTTCCGCTACTTTGCATGATATGATTGTTTGATTGTGATAACCTAGATCTGAAATTTGGACTAAGTAATAACTTGGCTAATTAACTAAGTTAATCCAATTGTGTTTTAACGGGTCTAAAAACAAACACATATATTGTATGCATCATATACATTCCCAAACTTAAGAAGAGAAACAAACTATGGTGGAGGACTTTTTGAATTTAGTTAATTCTTTTGAGCATGTTTCCTTTTCTTTTGTATTAAGAGAGGGCAATGTTTCCGCCCACTTCGTAGCCCAGTGGACTGTTATTGTGAATTGGACAAGGCCAGCTTTTATCTCCAACTTATTGCTTAGCATATTTCATGCTATAGATAGAGATGATCATATAGACCCTCTTAGTTGTATTTCTCTGCTTTTCTCTTAAGGTAACGAAAAAAGAAGAAGAGAAACAATCGAGGGTTAAGGAAAAAAAAGTTGGGATTGAGTTGAGAGCCTTTGAATTGATCCTTAATGTGAAAGCTAAATGGCCAATGTAGTGTCGATTAGAGGGACAGATGAATACTTCCACGCCTTGGAATGTTCTCGAAAAGTTATATCTTCTTTGAAAAGTTCATTTCTCTACTGTTATTTATATATTTATTTTTTATGAGTCTACTGTTATTTCTTGGTATAGTTTCGTAGATAGTTGTACATGTGTAATTTTGTTTAAAGGTAAAATCTATGCGTAATTAAAAGAGGACTGTTTTTCTTATTAAAAAAAAAAGAGGACTTTTTTTTAATAGAAAATTAAGAGGACTTTAGTTTTAAGCAACCTTTAACATAAATAACATTTTAAAGAAAAGAAAAGCAAAGGCGAGGGCATCATTATCATCCATGTAAATTCATTCCAAAATATAAGAATGGTTTATGCAACCCTATAGTGGGTACCATCTCATCAGTGTATTATATTATTTTAAGAGTAACTCTAGAATTTTTAAAATCCATATAAATATCTCTCAAAAAAAAAAAAATCAATATAAATTATAAAAGCTTTTTGTTATGTGGTGCTCTTAAAAATTGGTTAAAGTATTGATAGATTTCTTTATATTTAGAAAGTAGGAAACGTTAATTAAAAAATGCACACACATATATATAAAGTAATTCCACTAATCTTAATATAGTAGCTGACTATGTGAACGTTTGGATCTCACGTCTACGTCCACGTTTTACGTTTTTTGCTTTTTTTTTTTTGGGACCAGCGCCTCTTGCCCTGTTCATGTCATGAACAGTGCATTAAGGCAATGAACAGTGCATTAAGGCAAATGAACAGTAATAAGAAATTATTTTTTATTGTTTTCAGTTTTCAGTTTTTAGTTTTCAGCAAAATAAGAAGTACCCAAATGCATCTTATATTGAGTTTTACGGGCATTTGTTAATTAAATCAAAATGTTATTAATTTATTTTGAAATAAAATATTTATGTTTTTTTTTTCTTTTAGAAACAAATGATTTGTATTCTATTACATAATCATTTTAAAATAGATGATTTTACTAATTTTATTACAAAATTACAATAAAAATCAATTTTAATACAACGTGTTAATAAATTTATATATAATTTTGTATTAAATTATAAATGCTTTTTTCTTACATGAAATGAAATGTGGTGAAAATATTGTGAATGTAATATTTTTCTAATATTAGAGAATTAAATTGAATTAAATTAGATAATTTGTACCTTCAAAAATAAAATAAAAAACCAAATGTTTTTCTTATCAAGATAGATAAAAAAAAAAAAAGCGAAAATACAATATTAGTCCCTCAAGTTTACATACTAAGTGCTATTAGTCCCTCAAATTTGAATTAAGCACTATTAGTTCCTTAGGTTTAAAAAATGAGCTCAATTGGTCATTTCATTAACAACAGTTAGTTTTAGTGCCTACCTGGCTAACGGAGTTATGACGTGGCAAATTTTAAGTGACGTGCCATCCAATTTATTATTAAAAAATTAATATCCAATATCTGACTCCTTAAAAAACCATTAATTTATTAGAACCTAGCCTAATTCGGGTGACCTGTTTAGAAACGAATATTCCCAATTTCAAATAACATTACCCAGATGAGATATCCTTAACAACGCCGTCATCCACCACTCAACTGCCTCCTCCTTCCTCGAGACATATTCCTCCAACACGCAAAGCCACTGGTGTCACATATCTTTTCACGTTGAAAAACATATGTTATTTTCTTGAGCTTTATGAGTTAGCTACTAGCCTAGTAGACTACGAGTGCCAACTTCATTCACGGACTACATAAAACTCTTTGGTGTAATTACTTGCTCTTCTATACTGTTCTTTTCATTATTCTTTCATAACCACCACAAAAGTATCAGATATTATAATCAATTAATCATGCTTAGTTTCTATTTTAAAAGTAAAAGTAATATGTAGCTGAGTTGTTTGTCACACTAGTGACTGTGTGTATTAGACAGATGGTTCAAGATGGAGGAGGACGACGGTGAGAGCGGCAGACAACAGTGTTGTTAGGGATTCCTTTTCTTGTTTCAGATCTGGGCAGTATCATTTGAAATTGGGAATACCCATTTCTAAACAGGTCACCCGATTACATTGGGTTCTTCTACGGGGTTAATAGTTATTTGAATCTTGATTTTTTAATATTAAATTTGATGACATGTAACTTAAAATTTGACACGTCATAGCTCTGTTAGCCATGTAGGCAATAAGACTAACAGATAGACCAATTGCACTTTTTTTTAAACTTGAGGGACGAATAGAGCTTAATTCAAACATAAAGGACTAATTATGTTATGTAGGTAAATTTTAGGGACCAATAGTGCCTAAAAAAAAATCCAAAACACTCCACCGTCAACCAAGAGAGATCCGAACCGTCAAAAATCGTGTAAACGCCACAGGGATATCCCATCTGTTCAGCCCACACCTAACCAACTCTCAGTAATAATTAAGCTTTTATTACAAGAAAAAAAAAAAAAAAAACCCCTTGTAAGAAAACGAAAAAAAATTATATAAGTAGATATATATATATATATATATATAAAGAGTAGTGTAATATGACAGTCTACAAATTACTCCTATATAGCGTAAAACAAACCTCCTTCTTTCCCTTCCCAAACCCAAAAAACCTTCGCACAAAAAAACTTCTATTTTCTCTTTTCTTAGCTAACTCCTTGTCTTTGTCTTACTATATAGCTACTAAATTTTGATAAAATAATAAAATCAAAAAATCAAAAACCTCCTCCAATTTCCGTTAGAATGAAGATAGATCACCCCACAGCCACTGCAACCGCAACCGCAGCTACAGCTGCAACCAGGGTTTCCGGTGCTAATTCGGCCACCGACTCGGCCGAGTCGACTCATTCCGCGTCGCCTCGTTTGCAATTCTTCATCCGAATGATCTCCGAGGGTAAGACTAGGGTAATCCAAGCTTACCCTCACGATACCGTGAAATCGCTCCACGAGCGAATCCAATTGGTCACCGGAATCCCGGTCCACGAGCAAAGGCTCATATACGGAGGCAAACAGCTCCAGTGGGAACGCTCGCTCGCCGAGTGCTCCATCGAAAACGACGCCGGATTGCAGCTCGTCGGCCGTATGCATAGCACCGGGCATCCTCACGCTTGGCAAGTCATCGACGAAATGGTTTCCATCGTCCGCCGGCTCTGCCGCGGCGAAGCCGTCCCTGCCGCCGCCAATCAGATCAAGTCGAGGATGAGCGAGTACTTGTCGACCACTCCGAAAGGGGAGGAGCAGCTGGCGGCGGGGCATTTGCAGATATTTATGTCGTCTTCGGCTCCGGCCGCGTTGGTCATGCTCTACATGTCCATGGAGAATGGTTACAGGGACTGTGCTGATAGTGCCATTAGGCATTTCTTGAATATTAGTCGAAATTCGTTGCCAAAAAGTCATCATAATTATTGTGCACTAATAGTATTAGAGTTTTGTAAGTTGCTTAGGAGAGCTGGAGATGAGGATCCTTTGTATTTATCTTGCCGAAGTACATTTGGCATGATGTTAGAATCGATTGGACCTTCGATGAAAAGTGTTAGGGGTGGTGGAGCTATTGTGATGGAAGAGATTTTCCCGTTTATTAGTGAGATGGCGAGTAGGTTGTGTAGGGATTTAGGATTGAGTATGGAAACCTCTGGTACTGCAGGGCCACTGTCGAGTGATGTTCGTGATTTCACAGCGTTCGTCCTCCCCTTGAGGACTATGATTATGGTTCCGGTGACGTTTGTTGAGGGGGAAGGATATAAGCATCCAGTGTTGGCACAGGAGCTTTATCTTATATTTATTGATTTGTTGAATAGAATGGATAAGTGCCTACGAGGAATGGATGGGAACTTGATTGGGGAAGGCGAAGTTGTATATTCGGGATGGTCTCAGTATCTTGCCATTTTGAAGGAACTGCATGGCATTTCAAAAATTTATCCAAAGCGGGGTGCTGAAGAACAGTTTTGGACGGTTTTGAGGCTTTCAAAAACGGCACTTTGTGCTCTAATTATTAAATATGCAAAGCGTGCGGATGATCATCTGTGGCTTCTTGAGCGGAAGGATGTAACCGATTTTGAGTCTAGAAGGCATTTGGCTATGATGATGTTTCCGGAGGCTAAAGAAGACTACGAGGAACTGCATGAGATGCTCATTGACAGGTCTCAATTATTGGCAGAATCATTTGAGTATATACAACGGGCAGAATCCGAATCTCTACATGCTGGTCTCTTTGTGGAGTTCAAAAATGAGGAAGCTACAGGTCCGGGTGTATTGCGGGAATGGTTTCTTTTGGTATGCCAAGCTATATTTAACCAAGAAAACGCTCTTTTTGTGGCATGCCCAAATGATCGTAGAAGATTCTATCCTAATCCAAGTAAGCTTTAGTTGGCTTCTAATAGATTCTTTTATTGATCTGTATTTAATTTGGTTGATTTCTATGCATCTCTTTTTTTTGTTTGGTGGGGGGGGGGGGGGGGGGGGTTGTAATTATGGATGATCTACAAAAGCTTTTGTTGCATTCTTGTTTGTATAGTTGTTGATAGTGGGTATAGACGTGAGAATTTGTGTGTTGTTATGACGTATGATAAATGATCAACCAAAAACCTTTTGTTGCATTGCTGTTAGTGTAATTGTTGATTTGGGCACAGACTCAGGAATTTGTGCTGTTACATTTCTGTTTGTGTAGTTGTTGATATGGGTGTAGACCCATGAATTTGTGTTTGGTGGCGAACCACATATGTGGAATGATTTACCAAAACCTTTTGTTACATTGTTGTTTGTGCAATTAATGATATGGATATAGACTCAAGAATTTTTGTGTTTTTTTTTTTTTTGGGGGGGGGGGGGGGGGAGGATGGTGGGGGTGGATATTACTGCATATTATGGATGATTGACCAAATGCTTTTGTTGCATTTTTGTTTGTATAATTGTTGACATGGGTATAGATGCGAAAATTTGTGTTGTTACGGCATATA
Organism: Quercus glauca; assembly: GCA_023736055.1. Classification (NCBI taxonomy): domain Eukaryota; kingdom Viridiplantae; phylum Streptophyta; class Magnoliopsida; order Fagales; family Fagaceae; genus Quercus; species Quercus glauca. Next base: position 79,325,020 of record CM043319.1, read on the forward strand.
ATAAATGATCAACCAAAAACCTTTGGTTGCGTTGCTGTTAAGTGTAATTGTAACCACATGTGATGAATAATTTTTTTTTTTTTTTTTGTGTGTGTGTGTGTGTGGAGGGGGGAGGGGGGGTGGGGTGGTGTTTTGGGGGGGGGGGGGGGGGGGTTGTTACTACATATGATGAATGATTTACCCAAACCTTTTGTTGCATTGCTGTTTATGTAATTGTTGATATGGGAATAGACTCAAGAATTTGAGTGTTGTTATGACAGATGATGAATGATCGACCAAAATCTTTTGTTGCATTGCTGTTTGTGAAATTGTTGATATTAGTATGGACTCAGACATTTGTGTATAACCTTCTGTTACATTTCTGTTTGTGTAATTGTTGATATTGATATATATTCAAGAATTTCTGTGTTTTTTGTGGGGGGGGGGGGGGGGGGGGGTGAGGGTTGCGGGAATGGCAACAGGGCAAGGCTGTTTGGAGCTATTTACTAACCATAATGAGATGTTTTTGACATTGATAATGTAGAGATGAAAGAGAAAAGAGGGGATAGTAGTGAGAGTAATAAGATAGATAGAACAAGGGCTGGTTTGGTTGGTCATTTTACAAACTGTTTTCATCACTTAAAAACAAAATGAGGTGGTGGGGGCCCATAAAAAAAACTTGTTTCGTGAATTGTTTTCGAAAAACCAAACTTAAAAATGGTTCCTTAGATTTACTCTGCAAACCCTAAACTGAAACCTTTTTTTAGAAGTTTTCAAGGTTGGGGGTTGTGTTTTTAACAAAAACATGAAAGAGATATACTTTTGTGAAACAGTTTTTAACTCTTTTGTTTCTCACATTTACAACCTATAAGATATGTTTTTGGAAACCTATTTCAAAACTGGTTTTTACCCTTTTTGAAAACAATTTTAAAATGGTGAACCAAACAACCTCCAAGTGTTTTGGGGGATGAAAATAGAATATTTATGAAAATTTTAAATTATATATATTAATAATACACACACACACACACACTCAAGTGAAGCAAAAAAAAGCGTGTCCTCACCCTGTTTATCTTCAGGGTGGGGAAAACCCATGCGGGGAATTTTATCCATCCTTTGTGGTGTGTTTGGGTTGCACCTTCGCAGCCCGGGGTGGGGGTTTGAGCCCACGTGATTTCAGTCTCGTTTTTTTTTTACATTATCAAATGTCAAAGTTGCATCTGTAAGAGAACAGTAATATGTTGCATCATCCCTTACAACAATATATGACCATTATCATACTTAAATTGTAATCTTCATTTTTCTCAGTTGTGTCTTATGGGAAAAAAAAAAAATTTGCAAGTGTTATACATTTTTTAAGAGTGTTGGAACTTGGATTTCAATCAACATGTGTTTGAAGTATATGTTTAATTTATGTAGAAGTTGGAATAATGACTGGTAATGAGGCCAGAAGATTTTCAACTTGTTTGTGTGAGTCTAGTTGTTTGATTTTTCATTTGCTTAAGTTTCTGTGGATAATTAGAATCTTGTGGAGAGTGGAGATCATAGAAAGGTGAGTCTTGCAGAAGATTTTCTTGTCTTTAGAGCTGGTGCTATGATTTTTTGATGTTTATGAAGTAATGAAAGAATGGTGGTTAGGATTGACAGACTGGTTCTCAGTATGGAGTTGTATATTATGGCTCTGGTATCTTATCAAAAATATTATGGCTCTGGTATGAGTAAATGTAAACTGCTAGATGATGTATTATTGCTACACAAAAATCATGAATCAAAAGTATTGTATTGCATGGAAAAAGGATGCGTTTGTAGCAGATCAAATCCATTGGCAAAATGGGGATATCCATTGGGACATTCTTTTCACTGGATTGGTTAATGACTGGGAATTAGAGAACCTACAATATTTCCATGCTCTTTTGTATTCCAGATATATTGAGCGGAGGGGGGGAGATAGAATGGCATGGAGGCCTACTAGGAAGGGATCTTTTGAAGTTAAATCATATTATAGAGTCCTTAGCGAAGGAGGTATTCAGTCCTTTACATGGAGAAGTATTTGGAAGGTGAAAGTTCCTCACAAAGTTTTTTTTCCCCCTTCACTTGGGCAGCAGCCAAAGGTAAGATTCTGAAATTGGATAATTTGGGGAAGAGGAATATTCGCATTGTTAACCACTATTGTATGAGTAAGAATAGTTGGGAATCGGTGAATCACTTGCTTCTTCACTGTTCTTTTGCATAGAGCTTGTGGAATTTCGATTTTAGCTTGTTTAGTGTCTCTTGGGTGATGGCTAAGCATGTGGTGGAGTTGCTGGCTTGTTGGAGGAGAGGGGTTGGTCAACATTGGGCAGCAGTTATTTGGGAGGCAATTCTGTTGTGTATTATGTGGGCTATTTGAGAGAATGGAATCTTCAAACTTTTGAGGAGGAGGAGCATACCATTATTGGGCTGAAACAGTTCCTTTTGCTTTCCTTGTTTGACTGGATGACTGCTATGAGTGGTCTGCTTTTTTTTTTTCCCCTGTTGGATTTCCTAGATCTGTGTTCATTTGCAAAATTTTTGACTTCCCTTAATACACAACCTGTGTACCAGGGGAGAAGTATGTACCTTTCTTATTTTCTTTTGATAAAAATTTAATTACCTATGAAAAAAACACCATGCATCAAAATTCCAATAAGAAAACTAGAAGATAATCATAACAGAACCAGACCTGCAAGCATAGAGAGATAAGAGTCTTGCAGAAGTCAGTTCTTGTCTTTAGAGCTGGTTGTATGTTTTGTTGATGTTTGTGAAGGATTGGAAGAATGATGGTGAGGACTGACCGAGTGGTTCTCAGCAGGGACGGACGCAAGATTTCAAGCTAGGGGGGGCCGGAGATAAGCGAAAAAAAAAAAAAAAAAATTCAAATGCACATCCATATAGTCACTGGCGGAGCCAGGAAATTTTCTTAGGAGGAGCAAGTTAGTTATGCCTACATTGTGTTAATAGGTTAAGCCTACGTTGGCTCAAAATGCAAAAAACCTCAAGTTAATTTGGCCCAAATTATGGCCAAAATTAAATTACTTTATTTCACAAACTAACTTTAAGTAAACTTGTGCCTACATTTTTTTCACTGTACTAAATTATTTGTACTTAGGTTAATAGGTTTGAACTTACCTTTTTACATTTTAGAGCTTTTCTAAGGAGTTACATCTAATGTTTCAGCATTTAGGATAAAAAATTGATTAATAGGTATGAAATTTTGAAGATTTATACAATAATTTTTGTTAAAAAAAAGTGTGAACAATGAAGTGCAAATTATTATTTAAGTGCAATTATATCAAATCAAACAATTAAAAAATTATTTGTCCTCCTACTATTATCAGATATAAATAGATAATCTAATATTCTAATATAAACCACATTATTATATATTATATTATTATTATTATAAATAGATTTATACAATATTTTTTTTTTTAAGGTTTTCTTGGGTTTTTGAAAACTCTTGGGTTGGCTGGCTGGAGGGCCTGAGCTAAAAACCAAGGGGGGCCCAAGCTAAAAACCAAGGGATCCAAACCTGTTTTTTAAAAATTTTACATACTAAAAAATTTTTTTTTTGGACCCAGGGGGGGCCCGGGCCCCCTTTGCCCTGCACCTGGTCCGTCCCTGGTTCTCAGTCTGTTGTGGTTTTTGTATATTCTGGTTCTTGTATGTGTTAATGTAAACCTGGCTAGATGATATGTTATTGATACAAAAAAACTATGCCTCAAAAGCAGGGGCGGTAGTACGTTATAGTCAGGGGAACCCCCTGACCTGAAAATTATATATATATATATATATATATATATAATATTTTAAAAAAAAGTTATTTTGAACCCCCTACAATACAAATTTGCACCCCCTCACCATCATCCTAACTCGGTGACCCCTTTATTTTTTAAAGCCCAACTTAAACTCCAGAAAAAAAAAAAAATAATAAATAAAATAAAATAAAATAAAATTTGGTCTTTAATCTCAGAAATAAAAAGCCCATAAATCAAAATTTGAAAAATCATAAAAAAAAAGGGTCAAATAAAACCTAAGAATTTGTAGCTGCCTAACCTCCAAAATCTCTCATTATCCTTCTTCACTCTCCAAACCCAAAGGAAAAAGGCTGCCTCTGCTTCACACACACAAAATCTGCCGCCACCTGACTGTCCCTAATTTGCCGCCGCCGTTGCCGCTTGGTCTGCCTTCTGCCGCCGCTTGATCTGGTTTTTCAGCTCTCTCTTTCTCTTTTTCTTTCACTGTAAGAGTGTGTTTATGGTGTTTTGTACTGCCGCCCCTGTGTGGTGTTATCTTTTGATTTTTTTTGTTGAGTTTTGAATCTTGGACCGTGCCTGTGACTGTGTGTGGGAGCTGTGGCGTTAAGAACTGTGTTCTGAACTTCTGATATTTGTTGTTAAGTAACTCAACTTGAGTTTTGAGTCTCTAAAGTCTGACCCTGTGTGTGACTGTGTGGGGGCCTGTGGGGTTAGTGGGTTATAGACTTATAGGACTTATTACTTTTATTAGTTTATAGTGTTTTATTGTTGTTGTTGTTGTTGTTGTTTTTTTTTTTTTTTTTTTTTTGATGGGATGTTTTATTGTGGTTGAGTACTTGAGTTTGAGTTTCTTTACTGTTGGGTGTTGGCATGTTGTAGAGTTGCTGTGAGTGTTTTATTGATTTGATATAAAGTTGAGTTATTACTTATCGCTTTGACTATTTGATTAATTTGTGACTTGTGAGTAGTTTTTTAATTTTGTTGAATGTGAGTTGTGAGTTGTGAGTGGTTGTTGGCTATGTGACTTGGTCAATATATTAATACTAAAGACAATAAAAATATAAAACATTTAAAGAATTGTAAACTTATAAATTGGAGACCTTGCTAGAAAAGATGGTGGAGACAAATAAGGATGTTAAATATCCATTGATATATTTGCTTGTGAAGTTAGTTTTGACCTTTCCTATTGCGACTGCAACAGTGGAAAGAAGTTTTTCAGCAATGAAATATATCAAGAATGAATTGCGCAATTGAATGGGGGATCAATGGTTGAATGATTGTTTGACTGTGTACATTGAAAAAGATATAGCTCGTACGATTGATAATGAATCTATCATGCAACAGTTTCAAAATATGAAACCTCGTAGAAAACAATTGTAGAATTTCATTTTTTTTTTTGGTGATATTGATATATTCAAGTCTCTTTTGTTTTAGATTTTATATAATTTATGTTTCTTATTGACCCCTTGGACAAAAATCATGGAGCCGCCCCTGCTCAAAAGTTCAATAAGAAAACTAGAAGATAATCATAACAGAATCAGACCTGCGAACTGTAGGTTAAGAAATACAAATAATCTAATCTGTATGTAGAATGCAAAGTTATCATACTCAAGATTGAGTCCCATGGGCAAATGGTATGATTTTACGTAATGAATTGTTTACCTTTGATGAGGCTGTATTGCCCCCTTTTCAACAAGTTACAAAACAATAGTTTCTGGAACAAGCTGTTCGATATTAGATTGTAAACTCAGTTCAGTCGCTATCAAACTGCCATTGAACCTGTATTGGTATTACTCATTTTTTTGGGAATTGTGTCATCATGCAGAATTTCCCTGATTCAGAGTTCTGAGTTATGCTTCTATTTCTGTTAAAAGAGTTCTACGCTTATAATTATAAAAATATTTATCATTTTGTTTAAGTAAATATTATATTGAGGCAAAGAACTCTTTTTCCAGAGACAATTATGATTTGTTCATCCATTTCCTTCTGTATGCAGCATCAAGGGTGGATCCCATGCACCTTGAGTATTTCAGCTTCTCTGGTCGGGTGATTGCATTAGCTTTGATGCATAAAGTTCAAGTAGGCATTGTCTTTGATCGTGTCTTTTTCTTGCAATTGGCTGGGAAGTATTTTTCGTTGGAAGATATAAGGGATGCAGATCCAGACTTGTATAATAGCTGCAAACAGATTCTGGATATGGATTCTGATTTTATTGATTCAGATGCTTTAGGACTAACATTTGTTAGAGAAGTTGAGGAGTTAGGATCCAGGAAAGTTGTGGAGCTTTGCCCTGGTGGGAAAAGCATGGTTGTGAATAGCCAGAACAGGGAGGAATATGTTAGGCTTCTTATTGAGCATCGCTTTGTCACATCTATCTCAGACCAGGTATCACAATTTGCACAAGGTTTTGGTGATATTCTTTCCAACTCTAAGCTCCAGAAGTTCTTTTTCCAAAGTTTAGAGCTTGAAGATCTTGATTGGATGCTTCATGGAAGTGAAACTGCTATTTGTGTTGATGATTGGAAGGCACATACTGAGTACAGTGGCTACAAAGAAACTGATCCTCAGATATTCTGGTTCTGGAAGGTACGTGCTTGCAGGATTTTAATTTATTAAATTTATTTGTGTTTTCCTCTACTTAGTTTTTTTCCCATGTTTACAAATGATTTCCTTCTAAGGCACATACTGAGTTTACTGCAATTCCCATTTTGAAGATGTGAGTTCAAAAAGTTCCATAATTCTCACTTTTTTTTTTCACAAATCATATTTTTACACCTTTCATGTTAACAGGAGTCATTTGGTGAGAAATTGTATTTTTAATTTAGAAGTGTAAAATGCCCATTACTTGAAACATATGTAAGAATACAACACCTTTTAAACTTTCATCTTCAAGATGTGACATTTGCAGAAGGCGTTTCCAGTGAAATCGCATCTCAAAAGTGCAATTTCATGCTAAGTTGGAAATTAAACATGGTAGTGTTTGTCCATGTAGGCAAGATGAAATTCAAAGTTGTTAAAATATTGGGATCCTATTACTTATCAAATAAATAAATAAATATATATATATTTTTTTTTGTAGGAAAAAAAAAACCTATGTTTTTATTTTATATATATAATTTTTATTTTGAGAATCTAATTTATAGTAGATAAAGCAATTTGAAAATCAACAGGAGAGTGATTCTATTTTTTAGGCAATGTTTTAGTGGGAGTTAGAGTTGTATTTTTACTGGATTGTCCTTTAGTTTTGTTTCTACTTAAACATAGGGGTGTAGGGGCATTTTTGAACCAGAAAAATGAGGATCCCAAATGGGGTAAGCCCCTTAAATAGTAGTATAGATATATTGGGATCCTACAGGATTAGTGAATGAGCTTCCTGGATTGAATCAAGGATTGTAAGATCCTACTTTTCGCATGTACCATAATAAGCCTTAGGACAAAATCCATACTCATATTATCCCAAGGCTTTTGAGGTACTGTAAGTGGAGTATACACCCATGTATTTTGCTTTTGTCCTTTGGAAACTTGACAAATATGACAATGATTAAGAATCTCTCAACTTCCCTCCAAATCATGGCCAATAAAATTTGTCCTTTGGAAACGAAGCTAGTTACAGGCAAATTGTCTTGTTCAATGTACTTTGATGCCTACTAAAGTGCGCCGCAGAATCCTGGTTACTGCATTGCTTCTTGTTCTACATGCAGTTCTTCTTCTGCTTCTCTTTGCTAGTTTGCACTTGCTTTTTTTCGTCTCAAAGATTTAGATTCTTGGCTGGACACAGGAGCAGAATGCTGCCTTCCCCAGCCTCTCTTACCTGAACTTCTAATCATGTTTTTATTTGGTAAATTCTTGGTTGCACTTGTCCTGCTTCTTGGGATACTGCCTACGGGAACGATAACTACCAGTCAGCTTCTTAGAGGCAGATTCTCCATATTGAGATCCAAAAAGCCTGGCCAATGGTTGTTTGACGTGGTCCTCAATTTTAAATGCCATTTGATAGACTTCATCAATGCTAAAGAATCAAACTACAGTCATTTCCCTTTTTACTTCGGGGAAAAGGCTAGCTTTGTATCCTGATAAAAGTTGACAATCATTTTTGTCAATTTGACAGTGAATTGGGAGGTTACTGAACTTCTTGGTGTAATCTTCAACCATAATAGATCCTTGTTTCAATTGAATCAACTGATCATGTAAAGAATCTTTATAATCAAGCTGAAGGTATCTGTTTTCGTATAAGCTTCATTTTCCCCCCAATGAATAATTGAAGGCTGACCAAGTATGAGCATGTGTTTTTCAATGTTGCGCCACCACATTTGTCTTTGTCAAAAGGGGGAAGGCTCACCCCTATTAAAAGTATGCTGTCTAAGTCTCCCTACTTATTTTAGGTCCTTATTTCCCCTCCCTTTTTGTGTTGCAAATAGAATGTAGAAAATTCAAAGGGGCTTTCTCTAGGGTGGTTTGGCGGATGAGTTTAAGTTCCATTTAGTTAATTGGGATTCGGTGTATTACCCAATCAAGAGGGAGGTTTGGGATTAGTTGTTTGATGCTATTTAATCAAGCGTTGTTAGGGAAATGGTTATGACGCTTTGGGGTGGAGACAAACTCTTTCTGGTGTAGGTGATAGAAACTAAGTACGGGATATGCCAGGATGGTTGGTGTACAGATAGTGTGGGGCTTACATATGGTGTGAATCTATGGAAATACATGAGCAAGGGATGCTCCAAGTGTGCAAAAAATTTGTAAAAATATGCGGTGGGGACCGGGAATAAGACGGTGAGATCTTCAAGGATCATTACCCAGAACTTTTTCTAATTGCTTAGACAAGGAGGCGAAGGTGGCTGACTATTTGCATGTGTCAAATGGTTGTATTGGAACCCATCTTTTAATTGGGTTGTGCATAATTGGGAGTTCGAATCCATGGCTTCTTTCTTGACAGATTTGTACTCTTTTAAGATATGTTTGTCTTGAGAGGATTGGAGGACCTGGACTATTTCTAGAGCTCTGGGCTTCAAAGTTAATATTTATTATAAAGCTTTGAGAAAAGGAGGGGATCAACATTTCCCTCGGCACACTATGTGGCAAGTTGAATCTCCTCCTTGTGTCAGATTCTTTATGTGGCTTACAATGAAGAGCCAACTCTTAAGTATGGTTAATCTGCAGAAAAGAGCATTGTTATGCCAGATTGGTGTAGCATGTGCTAGTCTGATGAGAAAACCATTAACCATCTATCCCTATATTGTAGCGTTGCTAGAGAGCTTGGGATTTCCTATTGTGTCTTTTCGGTGTGAGTTGGATGATGCCTAGGAGAATGTCAGATCTACTACTAAGCTGGGCTGCTCTATGTGTGAAAAAGGACCAGTTGAAAATCTGGAGAGCTATTCAATCTTGATGTGGACTGCTTGGAGACAAAGGAGTTACCACATTTATAAAGACAGAATGCTTGATAATCCAGCTCATGTTGCACTCGCATATAGTGGGCAATTTATTCAGATGTGAATAGGCTTCTTTGCAGTCCTCTGCCCTTGATTTGTATCTATTGTCTTTTTTGGATAGTTTGTATTTTGGTTGACGTCTGATTTCTTTTTTTTTTTTTTTTCTTTTCTGTTAGAGTGCCCCGTATTATACTCCGTGTGCTTAGTCCTTGACCATACTTTTCCATCCCATACCATACCAATCACAATAATCTTCCATTGCAACTAATCAATCAAAGAAAGAATGAGGAGCAAGCTTTCCAGAAAAATCGGGAACATCAATTCTCACATAGTAATGTTATCATTGGCCATATTGTAAACTCCTTGTTCAATCATCTCCCCATTGTTGTTGTGAATGGAGCGCCTAGGATTGACTTCTTGCTTTTGATACCTGAATCTCCTAGACACACCTGTTTTGCTGCTCTCTGGATTGTGCCTACTAGGTTCTTCATAACCTGCCATAGCTTGATTAATCAATATTGTAGAATCTGTTGTCTTTCCAACTTCTAAATGAGTAACTCAGTCAGTGAGGTTTTCAAGCTATTAAGCAATCCATAATAGCAAATCATGTCGTTGTTGGTTTAAAAGTCTTCTCTGGTGAACTCTTCCACTTAGTGTTTCCATGGTAGTAGAAAATTCAAATGATTGAGAGTGACAGGCCTGCTCTGATACCAAACTGATGCACCCTAGGAAAAACAGAAGTCCTGGACGCCTACGTTAGCCAAAAAAGGAAGGATATAGAGGGGAAGTAGATGTTGGAGTTCACTTCTGACAAGGTGAGCTCCTTTTCTCATAACAGAAGTAGGGTGCAAGAGTTTTTTCGTGCGTACATACATGCTTACATCTGATTCGATAGTGCAACACAATGGAATGTAGAAGTTAATCATATAAGTATTGTATTTGTTCAAACATGATCATTTTCTATTACTTAGAAGAATGATAATATTGTGGAATTTTATATTTGGAATTAGATAAAGTCATAAAACTCAAAAGTTGCATCTGCTATTGTCGCTAAAACTGATTGCATTGCACTATGCATTTTAGTATGGAATAGCTAGCAACTTTTCATCATTAAAGAGAATTATAGTGAATTACTACTTTATTTAGGAAGTTTTTTGCTCATGTGATGAGTGGGTAGTTGCAGGGATTAGACTGTCATTAGTAGGATTTCTAGTAGCCTGTTCAAGGTTGGGGCACAAATAGTTGCTTAGTTGCCTTTCTCTTAACAGGGCTTTGACCTTGATGAACCTGAAACCCCAATAGGAATGCCTAAACTTTAGTGTCCCAGGAAGTTCTTTGAAAATGTTTGTCATTGCTTGCTGGTAGCTATTTTGGTTTCAGTCATAGTTCTTTTGTTCCATTCCTGCCCATTTCAACAAGTTGGGGCTACTATCACAGTGCAGCCCGCCCTGTTTTAGTAGACTGATGTTCTCTTAATTGAAGCTCAAGTGTTTGGATTGGATCTTATTGAGGTGACCAGTATATAGGCATGAGAGAGAGATATTTACCCATGTTATGCTTGGAATTGACAAACAAGTACTATGGCCTTTGTATGTTTTTATCCCCAAAAAAAAGGTATGCCATTAGGCTCTCAGGGTTCTGCTGTGAGTTTTGAGAACAATTATGAAACTTACTGCTTTTATAACATTTGGGTAAAGGACAAGGGATTTCTTTCTTTTTCCTTGATTTTTGATGAATTTAGAAGATTATTAAAAGACATTGTCATATTGGTGAACACTACCTGATAACGTATCGAATCTTTTCAATCAGGGTTTGACTCAATGATCGGGCTGAATGTACAGAAATTCTTTAGAATTAATTTATTTAATTTATTTTTTTATTCTTTGAGTTACACATGCTTCTGATGGGTCTCATACCAACAGCCTCACCCACCACCCAACTCTTACACAGGAAGGAGATGCTATTTGAGCAAGAGCTCCTTGGCAGAAATGCTTTAGAATTATTGGAATATTTTGGGTGCCTAGCATACCTGTAACTATCCTAGACTTGAAATTTGTAGAACCACAATGAGATGGCCATAGATAAAATTCAAGCAACACAGCAAGATTTTATTTATTTATTGGTTAATGCCAAGTTGAAACCCATCTTGTAGGTCTTGAATTTTGATCTCACCCATTCTTATGGAGGAAGGAATTGTTATTTGGGCCAGAAATGGTAACAACACATGATATGTGTAACCCAATCCCAGATGATAGAATATCAATAAGCTTACCTTGAATTTGCGTAGACAATTGTTTGATCTTGTATATTGTTTACAGTGTGAGACTGTATCTGGCTCCATGGCAAGGTATAATTAATGACAGCGTTAACTCGCACTGCTCCACTAGCAAATTCTTAAGACCCTGACCTGCCTGTTGACAAGGCAGTAGCATTTCCAAATAATTCTCTCTCAATTTATTAGATAAGTAGATATTGAAAGCCTTAAAAGGTCAACAACCTGTGTTTAGCAGACTTTGAGCCAAAACAGTCAAGCAATGTTGAATTTGAAGTAGCTGGAGATCTCTCTATTATTAACTAATAATAAAATTATATGAATAGGGATTGATAGTTGTTGCCAATTTGTTGTGGTAATTAAATTATCTTTGCTTAAAAAATTTGCAGATTGTTGGGGGAATGTCAGCAGAGCAGAGAAAGGTTCTTCTCTTTTTCTGGACCTCAGTGAAATATTTACCAGTGGAAGGTTTCCGTGGATTGGCTTCCCGGCTTTACATATACAGGTCCACAGAGTCTCATGAGTGCTTGCCTTCATCTCACACTTGCTTTTATCAGTTGTGTCTCCCACCCTATCCATCTATGGCTGTCATGCAAGATCGCCTTCATGTCATCACCCAAGAACATGTATTTTGTAGCTTTGGTACTCGGTGAAATAGTTGCATCTGAAGATCTGGGTTGAAAGGGTTTTTCAACTGCACATAGAAATATTTGTCCTCAGGTTGTACAGATTATAGGATGATTGTCATTAGACCATGTAAGATGGTGCTATAGTTCTCTTATTGTTCACCCTTCTTTTCGCATCGTTGGATGAAGGTTGCAATGTCATTGCTCTTTTTGTTGTCTGTTTGTATAGGTATGGTATAAATAAAGCAGAAGGGAGAAAAATGCAAATCTCTCTGCTTCCATGGACTTATTTCATAGTATTAGATACTGGCTTATCGGGACATTTAAGCACACAGATTATGCAATGACAAGCAAGTCAATCTCCTTTTTCTCTGATAATCATCAAGTTCTTATAAGATTATGTGAATAAGATCAATATCCGTTTTGTTTAGAATACTTTCAGGTTGTGATATGGTGCAATTGTTTTCTAGTCCATTGCTTCTCTGTTTTTGTTCATAATTCTCCCAAAAGGCCTGTTTAACAATTTAGAAGTTTTTCAAAATTGTTTCCGAAGCTAACTCATTTCCTTTTGTCACTCTCCTTTTTTTAATTTTTAATTTTTTACTTTTACTTTTGATTTCAGGTTGAACAAAGGCTATATATTTCTTCCTTTTGAGCAAGCATGACACTAAAAACTGTGTCTCGTGCATAATCTAATTATATTCATTTTCTTTTTGGAAAGCCTAAACTTAAGATGGTAGAGAACTGGTTCGACATGGGTACTGGAAGTTGAAAAGATTATTCCCCAATCTGCGTGATTACTTTTTTTTTTTGAAACCTCTGCGTGATTCAGTATGAGTTGAGCAATATATTATGCACTCACTAATGTTAGTTGTTTTTCACTAATTTCTTATCTTTGTTTTCCTGGTAAATTGTCTGTCTATTTGAGAAAGGTACTAAAACATGACGTGGGGAAATTCGCAGACCAGCTGTGTAATACTTAACAATGTAGTAAGTTAACCAGTGTTTGGAAAAATTAAGGAAAATAGTATCTTGAGTTTTAGAAACTCGAGATGCTGTTTAAATCTCAACCCACTACACTGGCGGACCAGTTTTTGAGCTGGACTTAAAAACTCCACTTAGATCTCGAGTCTTTAAGACTCGATTTTTACAAAATAAAAATTAAGTCTTACAAACTCGAAATCTATTTAAAATTTGCGTAGAACTCGAGTCTTAAAGACTCGAGTTTTACTGGAAAAAATTTTACGCGCATCATTCTATAAAAACAGATCAGTCTTCACAGATAAAAAATTATCAGCCCTTACTCTCTCACCCAGAGCACTCAGCCTCACTGCCTCACTCACCTATAACTCTCACACCACATTGCCTCTCACTCTCACTCACCCATAACTCTCACACCACATTGTCTCTCACTCTCACTCACCACATTGCCTCCCTCACTGCTCTTTCCTCTCAACAAATTCATATCTCAAGTAAGAGTTTTTTGATTTGATTGTCATTGTAGTTGGGTATTAGTTGTTGTCGGGTGTGGGTTAAAGAGTTTGCCTATTTATTTTGTAGATAGTTAACATTACTTAGTTAAAATACCAATATTGTGAATTATAGAACTTTGTTTTGTTAGTGTTAATTTTTTGAGCATTTATTTGCACGGTTTTTGTTATCAAAATTTTATTCATCATTTCTAGGCATTTATTTTTATCATGATCTTACAAGTTTTTTGATCTTACTTGGGCAACTATTATCTAAAAAATAGATTTTCATGTATAAAATAGATTTTTATGATAACCAATGGCCAAATACTTTTAAATAATTGCTAATGAAATAGAGTTGTATATTAAGATAAGATATTATCTATGTCAGTATTAGTTATTAAAATGAAAAAAAAAAATTGTATATATTATTATGTAGTAATTTCCATATTCTGAATCCAGATGATTACCTGTTTCTCGTGGTACCAAGGCCTCCATGCCTTAGTGATGGGCAGTTTCAGGACATTTAAGTTCTATCTTGTAGACAGTATAGGAACTCTTCCATCTGTGTCTCCACTGAGCCACCCCTAAAGGAATACTAAGATTGATAAATATATTATCATCACAATCTCTAGAAAATAATATATGGTAGTTAGGAAACTTATACCTGAAGACCCATATTCTAACTCCTGCTGTAATTATCTTATTGTATATAGGAAGGACAGATGGATTTGTATATGTCTAATTGTTAAATATAGTTGTACTACAGCCAAATTTTTAGAAAAAATGTTCAGTTTGTATCATGAAAATCAAATTAAAAAAATTTCTTGGCCGCTTCTTTTTATTAGAAAGTTAAAGACTTGCTTTAAGTTTCTTTTAGATCAGGGAGCTTCAAAATGTTTTTTAACTAACATAGTAACTTGACTTTAATAGGTTCACAATGCCTGAAATTGATATAATCCTATACCACGGTGGTTCGCTGAAGAATGCCAATGCGAACAAGGGATTGCCATTTGAAGGGCCGAGTATAAAGAGCTATTATACCCAAATTGATCGTAGGTTGAAGACCCTTGACGAATTGAAGATGATGGTTATGGAAGAGTTGTGTGAGAATCCTACTGTGCACAACATAAAAATTACTTATCGTATGCCAAATGAAATCCTGAAGCACCAGATTAATTACAAGTATATGGCGATAGAAACAGACACACATGTGAAGATCATATTTGACAAGTTGGAGAGAATACCTGAAGTAACTAACATTGAGTTGTACATACAGTTGGAGCTGCGTGCAAAAGTTGGTATCGAGGAAATCCAACAAACATAAACAAGTTTACAGGTTACAGTTCCGGATGCTCAATATGAGTATTTTACACATGTAGAGCATGATGATGTTCATGCCTATGATGATGATGAGGATGAGGATGAGAATGAGGATGTGGATGAGAATAATGATGAGGATGAGGATGACGATGATGACAACGACTATGTCGATGAGAGTACTGCTATTAACGGTGAAGATTTTGTCGATAGAGATGAGATTGAAGACAGGATTGAGAAAGGAGACTTTAGGGACTTTGAGAGGGACATTGACAACGATGAGACATTAGATGGTAGTGAACCTAATGCAGACAATGTTCTTAGTGTCCAAAACATTACGAACACAATCCCTGCCTACACACCTTCTGTATTGTCATTTTCTGCAAATACTTGGGAAAATATGGTTGATCCTTCACATATTGAGACACCATTTGTGTCTACTTGGAGAGAGGGGATGAATTTGTGCAAAGGCTTGACTTTTGCCAATAAAGTGGAGATGCAGCGTGTATTAACAATTTGTGCCCTTAAGAAAAACAAACATTATATAATCGCTAGGTCAACCATGACAAAACTTTGTGCGAAATGCGTGGATGAGTCATGCAAGTGGTATGTCTGCGCAGTCATGAAGCCCAATCTCCAGGGACTATGGATGGTCACCATGTATAAGGGTCCTCACACGTGTATACGGATTGGGGTGCGAAATGATGGTAGAATGATGAATTGTAATTTTATTACATTAGACATCCTTACGAAGTTATGTGAAGATCACACTACCCCAATTAAGCATCTCAGATCTATGATAGAGTCGAAATATGAGGGTCATAAGCCTTCTTACTACAAGGTATGGGATGCGAAACAAAAGGTGATTGGGAAGATGTTTGGGAATTGGAAAGAGTCTTACCAAAGGTTGAAAAAGTTGCTTATGGCATATATTGATCAGGATCCGACTACCTAGGTGTTCTATCGTACCACATCCATTGATGAAGATGACACCGTATTTTTGAATTATGTGTTTTGGTCTTTTGATCCAAGCATTGATGGATTCAAATATTGCAAGCCGGTTATCAGTATTGATGGGACCCATCTGTATGGTAAATATTAGGGAAAGTTATTGGTCGCAATGGCAACCGACGCTAACAACAAGGTATTCCTTCTCGCTTTTGCTGTTGTGGATTGTGAGTCAAGGTCCAGTTAGAGGTGGTTTTTACAATGCCTCAAAGATACAATTGGCCACGTGATACCTGACAAAAGCATTTGCATAATTTCTGACCGACATCTCAGTATCAAAAACGCCATTGCAAATTGGCCTAGAGGGGATGATGGAAGAAAATGAGTATTTCATAGATATTGCCTTCGACATGTTGCTAGCAACTTCAACACACATTTTCAGAACTTGACTCTAAAGTCAACTTGCTTGAAAGCAAGATATGCTACTCAGGTAGTTAAATTTGATATCATAATGGAGTCCATTAAGCAGGTGGAAATGGAGGCCATTAGGAATAAGAAGAAGGTGACGGGGAAGGATGGGAAGGAAAAGAATCAAGATTATCTTCCATACACATACCTAATGAGCGAGTCTATGGATATGTGGACCCAATCACATGATGGTGGGAGACGATTTGGGGCAATAACAACCAATATATCAAAGTGCTTCAATGGTGTACTGAAAGGTGCACAGGGCCTTCCTATTGCCCCCTTGGTTGAGTTCACTTGGTCCAAACTTGTTGAATATTTCCACGACCGGCACAAAGAATACCCCAATGGCCTGTCAGAGGGTAAGAAATGGAGTCAATATGCCTTTCACATGTGGGACGGAAATAAGCGTAAATCTGAGAAACACTATCTCAAGGCATTTAGCAATGAACAAATGATATATCAGGTAGTTTCTTCGTTCACGTGTAGCGCAGGAGGGGGAAACCACATTTATGAAGTTTGGATACGGGAAAGAACATGTAGTTGTGGGAAATGGCAAAACATAGGGATCTCGAGTTCATATTTAATTAGAGTATGTGACTATTTAAACATTGATTCGACCACATATATTCTCCCATGTTATGATTTGGACAATGCCCTTAACACTTATCAGCACGCATTTGCAGTTCCCAAGTCACAGTCATTGTGGAGGGATCCCATGGGGCCAAAGTGGTTGCCTAATCCAGCATTGTTGCGGGCCAAAGGTCGACTAGTGAAGTCAAGAATAAGGAATGAGATGGATGGAGTGAGGAATAAGGATCGAGAACCGGAATGGCAGAAGGAGGACGCAGATTTGATAGAGAGTCAACCCAAGCAAACATGTGGATTGTGTCATGCTTCCGGGCATAACCATAGAAAATGTCCACAATCCCATGGCGCTTCCACAAGCGGTCATGTTCTACAGTAGGTAGGTAGATGGGAAAAAATTATGCATTGATTAAATAATTGTTGTTCATTCTACCATTAACTAATGTTTACTATCTTGTCTCCTAACGTGATTAGTCTACGTTTTGCAGGCATGCTTCCATGGACGCCGTTTTTGTTGTGCAAACTGCTGATCTTAGGAAAAGTGACTACATTGTATTGGCACAATTAACTTTTTGGTTTTTGTTGAATGTACTTGTAATTCTCTATCCAATGTACCGCTATGAAGATTGTGATTTGAGTAGTACGGTTAAAACTGCAAATTAAGCATGGTTTCGCATGTTTAGAATGTTGATATATTGAGAATGCCTTTTGCTGTGATGTAAGTGCATTTGCATTGTAAAACTATATTTATGAAGAGAGCGTAACAATTTCTATAGTTTGGTGCCTATTGAGAACGTCTTTTGATGTAATTTAAGTGCATTTACATTCTTAGCTTCTCTGCCTCTCAATGAGTGTTTATAGATTACATTCTCAGCTTCTTTATCTTTGTTTCTCAGTAGGTGCATACACACATTTCAGTTTCTGGTTTGCCTGCATATCTAGGAACTATAACACATTTCAGTTTATGAAGTGGAAAATTCTCAGCACTTCCAACTTTAACTATAACAAGATAAAACAGATAATTATTTAATAAAGACTAATAACAATATTTGTTCATCACACAAAGTCAAAATAGCCAGAGCCTCACTCAAGTTGCAATAAGGAGGGGTGGGACCAATCAAAAAGTTGCAATAAGGAGGGGTGGGACCAATCAAAAAGTTGCAATAAGGTGGGGTGGGGTGGGGTTAGGTCATGCTTCAATTCTTGCATAACAAGAAAAATGATAATTATTATACCATCAGATAGAATCAGAACTAGTCTTAAGGTCAACCAGATAATAAGAGATACTAATTTCCCATAAGCAAGAAGGATAATGTCTTTACTTTAAAAACTAGGTCTCTAATAACGTTACAACAGGTGATTTGTTCCCTTCCCTTCTAGGAATAAGCTACTTGAATTATTAAGCTCACCTTGTGAAACAACTTATTTTTTCTTTTTTGAGATAAACAACAGAAATCTTTGTGAAACATCTAGAAAAGAGAAAATTATGCATCATGAACTCACGACCTTTATTAAATTTAACAAATGATCACTTCTCACTAGAAAACTGAGGTTGTGAGTGCTTAAAAAAGACCAAGGAAGAAGCTTAGAACAAAGTCAAATTAATTTTATGAAAAGGCATGATGGATGAATTAATCAACCAAAAAGCAGAGTTAAGAATCATAATATTACATTATGGACACCACAAAGCAACAATGACCAATAAATTAAGGGTGGGTACAACACCTCATAATCAGAATTCGTATAGGCTTCCATGATCAGATGAATCTTGCAAGAATTACCGCAGTTAAATGCATGGAAAAATGAACCAAAATACAGCAAAGTAATAAGGCAGGTTGCAGTTCAATAAATCTGGTGAGACTAAACTTATTGAGTGTAGTTGATGTGAGAATCATTCAAGAGATTGTTAAAGCACTAAGACACCTTACTTCAAGATATATGCTACTGACATTTCTGATGAGTTAAAATATTCCTCAAACCAAGGTTTATCACTACGTTCATGATAAACAGACATTTCAGAATATTACAGAGTATGATAGCTACATGGGTGAAAGAGCGTCTAGATATTCAAACTGAGCTTCATCAACTATTCTAATATAATTTTTTTCCCTTTTCCTGAAAATGATTCATGTTTTCAAATTCTCATGCCTATAACCAAAGCAACTGCCCGGAAGACATTGAAAGAACCCTATTGCATCATGCATGGCTTACTTTCAAGATAATTAAGCCCACCTCCAATTTAGCTTTGAAAAGGTCCAGGGCAGGACCTTCCATCTCACCAATCTACAGAAGCTCAGAGGCTTGTAGATTTGATTCGCCAATTTTGTGTAGGCAGTAACGAATGCTAGGCTGTAGCTCCTTAACACGCTCTCGGCACAAAACTTGATTCTCTAGGTCCCCATATTTGCCAAGTTCCTCATAAACAGCCCTGTAAGATTAATAATAAATTAAACAGCCACAATATCCACCATTGCAACCAGAATGTGAAGGGTATAGAGTATAGACCAAACAAGTTCCCTTTCATATAGGAGGCATAAGCCTACATATTGGAAATTGAAACTTAGCAAAATGAAAATGGAAGAAGTTATGTAATATTTGATTAACTAAAAGATAGTTCTCAAAATAGAGTAATCAAAAGAGAAGTATCAAAACATTCACTATCCAAAACAATTAGGCAGCAATTCAATAATCGACAAATGATTCAATGTATTAATGGTAAAAAGTATGCACAGATGAAACAGTCTATAGTTTTATACACGACCCACAGATCATTCATACTCCTATAAGCATGAAATTTCAAAATCCTGTGAAAACTTAATGGTGAACTGATATATATATAGACACACCTCAGCTTCTAACGACGTTCTGGAATCTCCCTTTATTGCGCACAACTGAGTAAACAGTGTAGCCCCTTTAATTGCTTTCCTCAGCCTACCAATCAAATAGATACGCTGACGCAAATTTGGACCATTCGGAAGCTGCCTCTTCTCCATGGCATGGCTCCAAGCTCTCTCTGCCGTGTAAAGCACAAGATGAAGAAACCTATTTCAAATCCAAGTAATTGTTAAAGTCGGAAGCTTTATTAATTTATAGCAGCTAATCCTAAATAAACACTGTTTTTTCATACTAACAATGCAAGCAAACACCTCTTTCTACTACATTGATTTTAAAGACACAATTAACTGTTTGAAATTAGAAAAGAAAGTAATCACCTTTATCCGACCCCATTAATTTACATACAATGCCACTTAAATTTTTATAATTCAGTTCTAAAACTTCAATTTATGTGTGATTTGGATAACAATAAAAACAACAAATGGAAAAGATAAGCATTTGAAGCTTGTGAAATTTCATATGATAAGGCAAGACAGACCTAACTTCAACCGAGCAGTACAATACCTCCTGTAGATCAAAATCACAAAGACAGAGAGTAAATGTAAAGATTAATTGCTCAATGTGTGAAAGCTAATTAAACAATTAAGAAAATATTGCCAAAAAAACCTAAATGCGAATTGAGAAATTCAAATGCAATGGTACCTATAGCGAGTGTAATCGCCCATGGTTTAGGTCATCACCCCTGGAGTCGACTTCCTAGGAGACTAAGAAGAAAGAGCTCAAGAACAATTGCCCAAAAGCTCTCTTAATTACAGATTGTCCCAAAAATGCCCATTTTGACCAAAACCAACAGTACTGCTGTCTGTCTCTTTGTCTCTTAACATATAATTTCGGAAGTCTTTCAACTCTCTCAAATCTTCGAATCGAAAGAAATGTCGGACTATCTTCCAGAGAAAGTACTTTCATGCACACTGGATGTGAACGCAGTATTAAGATTACAAGCTCCAATCATTATAAATGAAAAGAAAGGGAATCAATAAAATCTATAATAGAATGCCAATCACTAATGCCTATGATTTGGGACGCCTCAAACAATGATTTCAAAAAGCTTCTCTTGTACCTCCACAATAGTTAACCTCGAAATAATAATTGAGAATCTGAATATTGCCCAAAAGGAGACAACTCAAAACAATCAATAGAAAGACCAATTATAATTAGAATAAATTCTCAGCCCTTCTATGCTTATTAGAGCTCAAAATCCACTAATTACTGCAGTCCATTTACTTATGGAAGAATAAATAACATGTGGTTAATTTACTTATAAAAAACAAATAGTTTTTTAGAAAATACTAAATATGGTTAAGAACACAAAAAAAAAAAAAAAAAAAAAAAAAAGGTTAAGAACACCATATAATGGAGAAATGGAGAAAGGGTGTGAGATCAATTTTCTCAACAAAAAAGATCAAGTAAGTCATGGATAAAAGTTTTATTTCTTTAAAAATCCATGTACCATAATATATTCTACCACCATGCCGCGATACTTTTTATGTTCCTCCTCTTTGGTGCCTTCCAACTGATCTGCAAGGGCCCTACAAATTAACAAGAGCAAACAACTTAAACTGCATTTAAAAGAAAAAGGTTTGCACACAAATATATTTTTTGTTGGTCAAGACTAAGAGTCACCGATAGTGTACAAGAAAAGCTACTTATCAAACAATGATTTATATATATATATATATATATATATATATATATATTATATACACATACACATGAGATGCTGAAAACTCTATGCATGTGTGCAAACATAAAATGCAACCTTACAATATACATAGTAGTGCAAAATTTCAGAAGAAGAATTTTAATATATAGTGCACATATAAGCACTGACCTCTCCAGTTTTTTACTAAATATCATGCGTGATTTTAGGAGTGGTGTGTGCAAAGAAATGATAGATAATGCTGGGCAAAGAAATAAACGGGCATGGAGCAGACATGTTCCTACTAATGTAGTACAAGTAGCACTCTAAATAGACACAGAAAAGTCAATGAGTTTATGTCCTGTGCACCAAAAAATGAAAGAAAGATATTATAAAAAAGTTCCAGACTAATTCCTAACCTCTCTCTGTGGGCTGTCACCACCGAAGGACAGAGCAGGTCCTGTTAATGCAACGGCCATTACAGCAGCACCAAGGCCAATCCCTGCCCACAAGAGCCATCCTTTCTGCAGACTAAAAGGCTCCCTCAAATCTGAAACAAGGGAAGACAATACCATTTCAAAAGATCGAGCATATGGATCCAAAACCTACAGCCTAACTAATTACAAATCTTATGTAGTTGCTAAGGATGAATTTTACCATCTAAATCTATTATCTCATTGAGACACAAAATTAAGATTGTATAAAAGCATTATATCATGCCAATTTTGTTGTAGTTCATGATTTTGCAGCCTAGTTCAATGAGGAAACATTTTGGGGGCACATTGCCAATCAATGTGACGAAAGTCAAGAAGAAAGCATAGTTCAAAACAAAAATTTTAGAAGTCCCCATAAACCACCCAATTATACAACATCATACAATTAACATCTCAATCTAGTTAATAGTGATGAAATGAAGAGAGCACCTTGGTAACAGGTGCAAAGCAAGTGTCCAATATATCAGACTGCAAAGCAAGTTTAAGCAATGTGGCGCAAGTGTCCAACTCACCACAGCATGTGCAAGCTTATCTATTATTTGCACCAAGTAGCACATTAGAGATACCACGTCAATCACCTGCAAACCGAACGCAGCTCTTCAACAATAATGAAATATGAATAGAATGAACTTATTGGTAAAGAATGTGTACAAAATTTTTACTTCACAACATACATCGTTATCACTTACTTGGCGTAAAATGATAATAAATGGTAGACTAACCAATTTTGCGTTTTTTAACCCTTAGGTAATGTTTGGGCGGGGGAGGAGGCTGCAGGCATCACCTTTAGGCTCATCATCGTGCTGTAAAGACATTAGATGCATACAATCAATATTTAGTGTAATGATAAGAATAAAGTGAACGGCAAAATAGGCCTATACATCATAATTAATGTTATCATACCATAGAGCTGCCTTTGTGTCCTATTTTGTGTCCACCTGTCCCACAAGTGGGTGCTCTTCTAGCACATTACGGTCTACCTCGTGGGGGTGAGGGCTAGTAAGGGGGATGCTCGTCCGGTACATCAATATCTGGCTGTAGAGTTTCAATCCCAACCGGAGGTCCTAGAGGGTCGGATGAGGATGAGGTAGGTGGGTAATGATGCTCTATGTAGAGGCCAGGAGTGGGAATCATTGTCATGGGTTTAGTACGGGATGGGTCTATGGGCAAAGTGGGTGCACTGGAGCTGGTGGGTAGGTATGAGGGTGTCTCGAGGTGCATAGGAGGGGTCAACTGAAAATGAATACCGAGATCGAAACTAGGCTGCGAAGGTGGGTGGGTGAAAGGACCTCGGGCTGAGAAGATACATCTACTATGGGTAGAGGGACCTTGGACTGAGGAGATGCATTTGGGATGGGTGGAGGGACCTCAGGCTGGGGAGATGTGTGCGGGATAGGTGCAAGTATCTTAGGACTACTTACAACCCGAGGGGTTGTTGCACACCGACCACGGCTCCTAGCTGCACTTGTGCTTGGGTTTGCTGTAGTAGGCCGACCATGGCCCTTAGTTGCACTTGTGCTTGGGCTTGCAGTAACACGCCAACCATGGGTCGATGTGCTTACGGGTGTTGCGCTTGTGCTTGTGGTTGCAGTAGCTGTTGATTTAGTCTCATGCCCATTGTTTGCCTACCCATTTGATGCAGGACCACCACCAAGCCCAGCCACATTATTTAGGACTCGCCGAACATGGTTGTGAGCTCAGCTGCCTGCAGGAAGCATCTCCAACAATGTTAAATGGCTTTCAATCTGAAACAGAGAAAGAACCAATACAATCAGATTTGAGACATTTATGTATCAATTATAGAATGGATAATATAGTCCTTATTAGTCTACTCAAATACTCAACTAAGAACTAAAAGCATATGTTTTATTAGAATACTATATGTAACAGAAAGTCTTTAATTGGATGTCAGTTAGATGAAACCAAATTTACTGTAAAAAGAAATCAATTGATTCTACGTTCGTAAAACAAACCAGGCAATAAAAAATAATTAGAACACATTACCATTATATCTAATTTAGTGCTGTTGTGGTCGACATACTTTCGAGTGACCGGATGGTACCAGCCGTAATAGGCATGATCGTGGTACATCTCATCAGTATGAGGAGGTGCATGGCAAAGTTGTTGTTGTCTCATATTCCATGAAATGATATACAGTTCATGCACCTCCCTCCAATTCTTTTCCACCTTCCCACGCAAGTCCATTCTATGCAGTTTATCATTATACACAACATGGTTGAGCTGCTCATGCGCCAATCCAAACTGTCGAAGGACACGGTCTGGGTGGTGATGCTTTACTATGCAAAAACACACAAGTGGCACCCTTGCTGTCCACGTATCCATCCTTGCAACGCAGAAGTCAGGAAGGTGGCCAAAGTCTGCCTCATATGGCTGCCACATAATCTACAATAGAAACAAAAAACAATTATCATAACATCTTAAAATGTGAAACAACGGAGAATACATAGATAAAGGGAAAAACAAAAATTAAAACAGAAGATATGTTAAAGGATGAAGCAATCATATTCTTAAGGAAAATTAACATAACCAAACAGAATTTTAGGTTTTTATTACCTGGTTTGGTTGCATTCTAACTAATTGCTCGCGATAGTGGATCAAGGCCGTGCTGGATGGCCTACTTTTCGGGCTTGGCACCCGCACCCACCTACAGTTACGAGCGAATAACATAAGATAAGATAATACCACTTATTTACTAAGAAGAGTACATTACATAACACTGAATATCAGGAAAAAACTTAAATGCAAGTGGAGCATTTGGCCATGAGCCATAATCACATCCAGGTAGGGGCTCTATCCTCGGGCACAAGAATGGCAACCTTGCCCATGCCCAATATTGGACCAAGGTGCACTCCCCACCAATCTGCGATACCCCTTTCTCGCTTGCCCGACACAACTCTCTGTACAACCAGGCCAGGCAACCACTACCCCAACTACACTGTGGCAGATCACAAAGGTTTCACAGGAACTCTAAGAATATCGATGCACCCTATCTCCCGACTTGTCCATGAAAAGCTTATCCCCTAGTAGCGCTAAAATATAGCATCGGGCATACTGGTGTTTCTGAATCTTCGTTGCGTCATGAGGCAGTGGCTCTTGTATGGCTTTAACAAGGCGGCTGATGAGAATTCTCTGCCCCACCAAAGTTTTATTGTCATTCGCCGGAGTAAAACCAAGCAACTCCATGCACAGTTGCATCCAATTCCAATTCACCACAGCAGTCGGCCCAACCAAGACCTCACCGTCTATAGGAAGTCCGAAAATGACCTACACATCTTGTAGGGTGATTGACATCTCACCATGTGGAAGATGGAACGTATGAGTCTCCGGCCGCCATCGCTCAACTAGGGCCGATATTAGGCAATGATCTATCTCTCTAGAAGGGGCCCTAAACAATCCTTCCAGCCTTAGCAACTTGATAATGTCAATCACCCGATTATCTCACATCTGAATGTTTGCCATCTCCTTAGTGCGACCACGGCATGTAAGTGGGCCCGAGTCCTACAAAATCGATAAAAATTATAACGGTTGTTAGAACTAGATATACAACTTTGAAAGAATTTGCCAACTAAAAGTCAAAGACAACGTAAAAATTAAAGCGGTTATTAGAACTAGATATTTCACCTCGCCATTCCAAATGTCCTCTGATCGATGATATGGTTGTCGCGTTAACAATGAACCATCAAGCGGACCAGGGCGCACGATGTTTGGCTCCTCATCGATGCGAGGCTCCATATTGCAAAGAGTGCTACTGTGAGATCATTAATAGTGTGGGGGCAAAGGAATGCTATTCTACATGCAAGGAAAATCTATACTGAAGAGCAGCTTATTGGCATTATTTAAAAAAGGATGCTAAAAAAATGGAAAGCAAGAAGAAGTACATCTATAACTCAAGATTAAATAGAGTACTCTATTGTAATTGGGGATTCAATCCAGCCTTAATCTTTTCTGTTCCTATGTAATTGGTAAGTTATTTTTAAAAATAATACCTCAATACAAGTGGAATCCTTTATTTCTCTAACCTTTTTTTACTTCTTTTTTTGAGTTGCAGCTTTAATTTGCCAAAGAAGACTACCAAAGATAAGAAAAGAGCAAGGCGGTTCAAGTTATGCAATGCAATGTAGAGTATAGACAATAAAAAAGGTTATGAAAACCCCCATTTTTCTGTGCCAATGTCTGATAAGACTACATATATTTTCATTCCATCACCTTCAAAATTATATATATATATATATATATATATATATATATATATATATGAAAGGGAAGAAAATAAAAACTTTTTGTTGTGTCTAACTTAGGGGGAGAGTTAGTTTACTTATGTTTTTATTTTTGTTTCTTGTTTCACTTCTTATTGATTTATACTTATGAGTTCTTCATTGGTATATATCTTTATTTTGTGCTATGTGAAATCAAGAATTTATTTTTGTTTACTTGTATTCTCCACACATGCATTTATGCATTTTGTTTAGTGTTTCAGGAAATATACAGGTTGATTCAATTGAGCTGCTGTCTATACTTGCAACTGATGGATAGTAGTTAGGTTGGATTTGTTGTTATGAGCATTATTTTTGTAATGGGCTTTTACTTTGTAAACTTTGAGCTTTTGGTTTGTGTTTTGTCACGGATTGCCAAAGGGGGAGTTTGTTAGGTTCTAAAGATTTAGGATTTTATGTATTTAGAACTCTAATGTGTAATGTTGGCAAACCATGATCAAAACAATATGTTTAGTCTTGTTTAGGCTTGCTTAAAGTTGATTAAATATTGTAAAGTTGGAATTGAGTGGCTGCAGATGTATTGGAGCATTTCTGCCTGGCTCGATCGATCGAAGGATAGCCTCGATCGATCGAATCTCGGGTCAGATGCGTTTTCTACAGAGTTCCAGCTCAGCCCAAACTCTATTTAAACGTCTTGGGGTTCAAGTAAAACACTCCTATATATAAGGAAAACCCTAGAACGTTTTTGGGACTTTAGTAGAGAGAGATTAGAGTGTCTCTTGTGCCTCATTTTATTTTTATTAGGGTTTTGTACCCAAACCTCTCTAAGTCTTTGTTGCTCATACATTGCGGTTTTGTATAAATCTCTTGTGAGATCTAGAGGAGCTTTCCTTTACACAAAGCTTAGGGTTTTCAAGATTGAGATTACTTCAACATCTTGATGATCAACTTGGTTGCTGCCTTTGAAGCTTAAAGAATATCAAGCGTGGGTGCTTGTAGCTGATTGAGGGATTCAAAGAAAGAAGTAGTCCGTGGACTCGGAGCCTGCGCGTGGTCGTGTCAGGAAGTTTTACTGGTGGGTAGCATTAGGAAGTCAAGCGGGGAGCTTGTAAGTCCTTTTGTAAGAACTTCAATTCTTTCTTAGTGGATTCTGTTTTGCCTTGAGGATCGGTGGGTAAAATCCTCCCCAGGTTTTTTACCGGTTTGGTTTTCCTGGGTGATCATATCTTGTGTCCTTTATTATTTCCGCTGCTTTATATGTTTTATATACATGATATGATTATTTGATTGTTTTAACCTAGAATTGTTTAATTTGACTAAGTAACAACGTGGCTAATTAATCTAGGCTACGCAATCTGGTTGTTTGTAAGGGGTCTAAAACCGAACAGTTATATTGTGTACCATACGCAACAACCATCTCAACCCTTGTAAAAACAAAAACCACAACACTAGAAGTATGCATGTCTAACGTAGTGATTAAATAAGTTATATAATTTTCTTAAAACATTCACTAAAATTATCTAATTAAATATTAAAATAAACAATGGAAATTTTTACTTCAAGTTGCATGACAGAAGCTCATTGTGTAAAACCAAGTTCTTGTTAAAAAAAAAGGTGAATAATTAAAATAATCTTAAATAAATAATGAAACTTATCAATTATCTTGATGTAAGTGTAGTACTTTAGAATTAAACTTTAATAAGTGTTTTACCCAAACAAAATTATCTTGATAATTTTAGTGAATCACACAACGAAAACTAATGTTCCATATGTAGCATTTACATTGAGTCACATGGTGTAAACACAACATGAGCCACTGCCAACCTGGCAACATTGATTTCTCAGTAGGTAGGTGCTGCTAGTCTATTGGTGATCTCCCTATAAAGGCCAGATTGTGCCATTGATTTAGGGTAAAGGAATAGCAATTGGTGTTGAATCTGAAACTGGCATTGCTAAGATTGGTAATCAAGTTAAAGCTATAATATCTACACAATTATAAATTTGTGAGGTGGTTCTTAAAGTTGCTAGCAGAAAGTTTATGTTCGCAAAATTTATAAGAAAATAGTTCAATCAGATTTGAATTGCACATGGTCATGTAATTAAATTATTGGTCGGAGGTAAATCCTAAGAGTTTTCTTCCTTTGGCCAGGCCATTGGTTTTATACTTGGTAAACAGGAGATTCTAGGCTTTTGCCCCTCTTGAGCAAAAAATTAGGCAATAAGATGTGTCTATAGCTTTATTGAGTCTCTAGTCAGTTTATTATAAGTATTTGGAAAATTTATATTTTAAACCTCCTACTTTAACAGAACAAATTAGACCCACAATCCATATTAAAGCCCAAATACAATATAGTTCCACTAAACTGGGTAAAGATTAGATTTTTATTTTTTTATTTTTTTATTTTTTTTTACTTTTTGTTGTAATTATAGAGTTTGATTTGATACCCTTTCAAACTATCTGAATTAAAAGCAATTTTCCCTAATAATGAACACCATTGTCATGCCATCGTCATGCTAGCATATATGATGGATAATTCCCAAGATCTTTACTCCATTTCGCTAGTATTGTTGATTAGGTACAATGAGATTAAGTGAATGTATGTAATTCATGACCTCACCAATTATGACCATCAACTGTATTTTACATGAATTTGTGCCCTACTTATGAATCAAAACCTAGTTCAAAACCAAAACCAACAAAGCTAAAACAACAACAATAATAATGAATAGAGAAAAATCTAACAGAGAAAAACTTAAGAAGCCACACTCAAATCAGAGTACATGCACAAGCCACACTTAACTCAGCTTAAATGCAAAGGGAAAAAAAATTGAACTCAGCATTTAAAAATTACCTTAATACGTTTCCAATCCTTTAACTCTGAAGATGGATTGGGTTGAGCTTTGGCTATGGTGAGGGTTATGGTGAGAGTTTTGGGTGTGGGTTTGGGTGTGCGTTTGGGTTGAGCTTCGGCCTACGGGTAGAAAACTTGAAGATGCGTTGAACTTGGAATGCGTTGAGGGAGACAGAACAGACTGAGGGTGGCTACTAATCAAACTGAGGGAGGAGGGAGACAAATTGTTTTGGAGACGTTACATTCAAAATTAAGTATCTTATTCTGCATAAAACTCGGTTTCCCCATTGCTGAGTTTTAAACAGTAACGCGAGAATATTTTATTGCGGAAAAGCCACGGTGGCAATCCAACATGGCATCAACCTACCCAGAACTCGATTTTGTAATAATCGAGTACTTTAAGTAACTTGATTTTAAGATAATCGAGTATCGAAACAGGGACACGCTCCTAAATAATTTGGAAATAAGGACATATTGCCAAATATTTTACTCAATAGGGGCAAAAGGCTAGAATCACCCATTAACGGGTGCCTTAAAGCATTTTTTTAATGGACTACTTTAAATAAATTTTAATACTACTTTCATAATAAATGTAAAAAAGTTGTCAAAAAAGTTGGTAATATTTTTTTTTCCTATAAAAAATATCATAAAATAATACTTTTAGTACATCTGTTAACTTTTCTCGTAATTACATATATATGACAAGTCTATATCACAGTTTCTTGCATCTCTAGTTCACTTGGACTTATCCAATTAATGGTATCAAACATGTAATATTCCTTAACCAAAATAAAAAAGGTGTTATCAGCCGCCATACATTAAACCAAAGGATTCATCCACACTTTTGTTGTGTGAATCACATTGGTGAAGGACCGACAAGCAGTCAATACATGACAGAGTGAGTGATTTGCGACCAAGCTTTGGGCAAGCAAGCATGTCGATTTTTTTTTTTTTGGGGGGGGGCGGGGGGGGGGGGGGGGGGGGGGGGGGGGGGTGGCGGGGGGGGATAAGTCACCATGTTGACTTTAGATCTTGTATGAAAAAGGGCACCTATAAATCATAAAGTTTAAATTATGAGCAAAGTTTGGTGAATTTTAAAGGAAGCAGCATGGTTGATTTTAGAGTTAAGAACAATTTTCAATTTTCCTGAAAATTATCCCAAGGAAACAGGGTTGAAATTTCTTCTTTTTTCTTATTTGATTGAATAAAATGTGGTCTTTTTATGTAATGTTCAAGAACATACACCTTGAAGGCTCGAAAAATGATAGAAGATTGGCATGATGTCCTAATTATAACCTATAATTGCAAACGCAGAATTTTGGGACTAAGTCAGCTCAGCATACAAGAAAATAAAATCTTATCTAATTGCTCTGTTTCTT
The DNA here is from genome assembly GCA_023736055.1 of Quercus glauca. Taxonomy (NCBI): domain Eukaryota; kingdom Viridiplantae; phylum Streptophyta; class Magnoliopsida; order Fagales; family Fagaceae; genus Quercus; species Quercus glauca. Next base: position 79,355,386 of record CM043319.1, read on the forward strand.
TATCAAAAAGTAAGCTTTTTCCGGCAATGTTTCTATCAAAAATCAATACCATTTGTTTATTAGAAAAAAACTATAAGACGTCATTACGCATTTGGTAGTTCGAGTACCAGTACCAAATAGGCATTTTATTGCTAGACTATTAGTTGTATTTGCCATAATTTCGAAGCATATAAAAATACGTTTTCTAACACGACCCAAAAATAAAAAAGAACTGTTCCTCATTTCAAATAATGTAACATATTATTGTACATCCACATAATTTGTTGATTGTTAGTTGTCGAAACATATTTATTTTTGTTGTTGAGATGAGGATGTTGAGCTGATAGATGGTAAAAAGTAAGTTTTATGTGGCACAATTATCTCAATTTACCGAATTTTTGTATTATTTCTCTATAGTGCATATTATGAGAGTGAAAATACATATATCTTTTGCATCATATACATTCCCAAACTAAAGAAGAGAAACAAACTATGGTGGAGGACATTTTGAATTTAGTTAATTCTTTTGAGCATGTTTCCTTTTCTTTCGTATTAAGAGAGGGCAATGTTTCCGCCCACTTCGTAGCCCAGTGGACTGTTATTGTGAATTGGACAAGGCCAGATTTTATCTCCAACTTATTGCTTAGTATAGTTCATGCTATAGATAGAGATGATCATATAGACCCTCTTAGTTGTATTTCTCTGCTTTTCTCTTAAGGGTAACGAAAAAAAAAGAAGAGAAACAGTCGTGGGTTAAGGAAAAAAAAGTTGGGATTGAGTTGAGAGCCTTTGAATTGATCCTCAATGTGAAAGCTAAATGGCCAATATAGTGTCGACTAGAGGTGATAGATGAAGGCTTCCACGTCTTGGAAGGTTCTCAAAAAGTTATATCTTCTTTATAAAGTTCATTTCTCTACTGTTATTTCTTTTTTTATTTTTTATTTTTATGAGTCTACTGTTATTTCTTGGCATAGTTTAGTTGATAGTTGTACATTTGTAATTTTGTTTAAAGGTAAAATCTATGCATAATTAAAAGAGGACTTTTTTTCTTATTAATAAAAAAAAGAGGACTTTTTTTTTTTTTAAATACAAAATTAAGAGGACTTTAGTTTTAAGCAACTTTAACATAAATAACTTTTTAAAGAAAAGAAAAGTAAAGGCGAGGGCATCATTATCATCCATGTAAATAAATTCCTAAATATAAGAATGGTTTATGCAACCCTATAGTGGGTACTGTAAGGACCCAATTTGAATCCCAAGCCCAAGAGTCAAAAGGATCTTGGCCCAAAGAGCCCAATACAATGAATTTGTAAAGAGTGGATTGGAAAACTAGGCCATAATGAGTTGAAATAATAATTAAGGTGGATCTAGATGACAAGGAAACAAAAATAAACTGGTTTTATCCAAAGAAAATCGTCTTTGGCCCAATCCGAGGAGATCAGTTCTTATATATATTTCTTTGAATTTGATTACAAGTTCAGTTCTTGTTGCTACAATATTTTTCTTTCAATCTCCCGATCCCTTTCCCTCAGGGTCTCCTTTCTATTTTATACTATCTTCCTCCTTTCATCTCTACCCTCCACGTGTAGATTAGATTGCTGGTGTTGATCTTTGTCCCATCAACACCTTTCTGAAGTCTTTAGAAGTAGCTGTAAGGCTGAAAATTACTATTCAGGTATCACTTCCTCATTAATGCAGCCAGAGAGTTAGTTACAGAGCATTCAATGCGGTTGTAGCAGTTTTTTTTTAGATATTTCATAGCCTTCCTTTGTCCTGTGCTGTCATAATGTATATCCTTATCAATAGAATCTCCCAGAACATTGCCCTGGATGGCAGACCGCACTTTCTAACCTCTGCTTTACTTAGCCAAGGAAGCATCCCTCATCGGATCACCTTCTTGGACCCTCATGGCCAGATCCCTTTGCTTATTTTATTAATGCCGACCTTCGTAACAATGTTTACCCGTTTTCAAACTACTAGGCATCCTCGGACCAGGCCTCTAGCCCAATATATACTACTGGGCCCATCATTCCTACAATAGCCCCTTGAAATTCTCCTCTTTTGCTCCTTAGGAAGAAAGGAGGATTTCGATATCACCACAATTACCCTGCTCTTATCATACATCACCTCTGTTTGCGTAGGTGCCTTTTTAACTGCCCAACTCATGCTCCTGATGCTTCGGCATCTGAGACGCGCCTTCATTAAATTTCTGCAGCTCCATGTCCCCTACGTTCTACGGTGTGATGCAGATCCAACGGCTAAGGATTTACGGTGTGATGCGGATCCAACGGTAAGGATTTTATTGGAACTCGGGCAAGAATTTTCTCGTTTATCATTCTCTTTCTAATACAAATATTGCCTAAACACTTCATTTACCTCACTTTAGCACTCATACACAGAACCTTTGCACTCATAAATATCAAGAGCTTGTCCGAGGAGAGTTTCCTACTTTACGTAAGTCTTTTTAAATGCTTCTATTTACTTTTCCTTTTATTTTTCTTTTTACGGAGTCTTATTCTCCTCGGACCTCTTAATTTCCCTTCCCTTTCTTCTCCCCTTCACCTATCTCTGACCAAATGGGTAGATTTGTTTACTTGGTAGACTCCGCGGAGGATATAGAGAGCTTTAAAGCTCAATATAGAATCCCGCCAAGAGTCTCCATTAGATACTGTAAGGAAGGGACTTAGCACATCGATAGGCAGGAGGGAGAAGTGGTAATCCCAATGATTGCCTTCATAGAGGAAGGAATGAGAATAGGAAGGGTATAGTCACTAGGGATTAGCTAAGGGCTCATAAGTTAGCTCCCACCCAATGTGCCTCAAATATGTTTAGGATTTTAGGTAGTGTAAACGCCCTTAATGAGAAAATGGGCTTAAACCTTACCTACCACGATGTCAATTGGGTTTATAACCTTCACCACCTAAAGAGGTAGGAGTATTAACTTAAAACTAGGTACCCCGATGTTAGACTTATCTAATGCCTCCCTGATTCCAACAAAGGCATGAACAAGAATTTCTTGATCGTTTCGGGGGAGTGGCACGATGGCCTCCCCTACCCGACGAGAGAAGGGATACCAGGTAAGATTTTAGGTCTAGGTTTATTACTTGAAAATCACCTTTTTTTCCCATGACGTGTTATGTTCCCATTAGTCTATGTTTATGCTTGCAATTGAATTTTTCCTTTGATTTGTGCCCTTTTTTGCTAATGATGTTTTTCTTGTTTTTCTAATGGTTTTGCAAACAAGCACGCCGCCATTCCCAACTTCAATCTTGTCAACCAGCCGAGCTTGGACAAGATACTGAAGGCTGAGATGTTCGTTCACAAGGACGGTCAACTAAGAACGGCCCACTTGATCCTAGACTACACCCCGCTCTCGTCCAGCTTTCAAGCATCAAAGTGTCAGATAAAGGCGAAAGATCCCCGCTTGCATTTAATCAACGTCACCATGCCTGGCTTTCTCAACCCAGGTTCGGGACCACAAAGTGTATTGATAGTATAACTCATCCTTCAGTGTAAGACCGAGGATGAAGCGACCCCTTCTCAACTAGCTACCAAAGAGGAAGAAGAAGAAGAAAAAGGAAAAGTAGTTGAAGTGCTTGACTCCAAGGACGAATCCGAGGACGATTTTGAGGTCTTCAACCGACCTAAATCCCTAGAGGTTCCTATCGGTGATTTTAGTCACTTGCCTTCGGCCCAAGTAAGCCTAACATAAGGAGATCCCTCCATTCCAGAAGCCATGGGGATACAACATAAGCCCAAGACTGGTCTTCTGGCGGATATGGAGTCCTAAGCTGGGGACAAGGCGCTTGAGAAGACCACTTAAGCCAAGCTTCCTCCCCCTCCACCCACTCAACCTCTCCGACTTGATCCTACTGATCACAAAAGGAAAAGGGATTAGAAAAGCCATGATGTGGTAAAAGGAAGGAAGGGCCCCTTAGCCAAGGAGGCCCCAGAAGGGAGCCAAGCAGGCTAGGGTAACACAGACCTTGGTGGATAAGAGGGGTGATTCCCAAGTTGGGATCCCTGCCTAGACTCCTACCCTAGTACTGGATGGAACGCCCTTGCTCGCTGATGCTTCAATAAAAAATTTTCAACAAGGGAGGGCAGGATATGTAGCTAATACTATGAAGCAGGCTCTGCTACTGCCAAAAGACATGGCCGACCTAAGGCCGATGAGAAAGCACGAGGTGTTCCTCAATTTGAAGAGGGACCTCGCCCTGGTTAGTTCCATAACTGCTCTCTTTCTCTCTCTCTCTCCTCTTTTATATTCATACTTATCCTTATTTTCTTTAACCTTCATATATATATATATATATATATAAATATATATATATATATATATATTTTTTTTTTTTTTCTTTTGAAAGGCTATCCAATCTGTGCACAAGGCCGAGGAAATAGTAAACACCTTTCACAGAAAGGAGCTAAACAGGCCAGGGTAACACAGACCCTGGTGGATAAGAGGGGTGATTCCCAAGTTTGGACCCCTGCTTGGACTCCTGCCCTAGTACTGGATGGAGCGCCCTTGCCTGCTGATGCTTCAATCAGAAATTTTCAGCAAATAAGGGTAGGATACGTAGCTGATACTGTGGAGCAAGCTCTGCTACTACTAGAAGACATGGCCGACCTAAGGTCGATGAGGAAGTACGAGGTGTTCCTCAGTTTGAAAAGGGACCTCGCCCTGGTTAGTTTCCTAACTGCTCTCTCTCTCTCCTTTTTTATATTCATACTTTTCCTTGTTTTCTTTAACCTTTATATATATATATATATATATATATATATATATTTGTTTTCTTTTGAAAGGCTGTCTAATCTGCGCACAAGGTCGAGGAAATAGTAAACACCTCGCACGGGATGATGAAGGATGAAGAAGCAAGGCGCATAGCTACCGTGGTGGCCTTTAAGGTGGCAGATAAAAAGTCCCAAGAGCTAACCACCAAGCTGACCAAGGCTGAAAGGGATAGGAAAAGTGTTGAGGCAGCCTTGGATAGGGCAGAGAAGCAGGCTGAGGCCCAGTGCAAGAAACTCCACCAAGCCGAGGCCAATCTCACCACTGCTAGAAATCAAGTAAAAACTCTGTCAAAGAAATTGGAAGAGGCTGAGAAGGGCAAGGATCAAGTGGAGCAAGATGGGTATGAAGTGAGGGTGGCAGAGATTGAAAAAGCCCTTAAGGCTGAGGTCTCGAAGGTGTGTAGGTACTACTGCCTCCAAGTGTGGAACGAGACCCTCAACCAAGCTGGGGTTGAGGCCTCCTCTGCCTTTAAGAGAGCGAAAAGTGTGTACTACCCTCTAGCCATTTGCGTTTTAGGCTCCTCAGGCCCCAAAGCTGATACTGCCTTCAAAGAGGCAGATGCTGGGAAGGAGAGCCCAACCAAAGCTCCTTTTTCAATCCAAAGCCTATCCAAGGAAGCAGAGCTGCTTGAGGTTACTGAGAAGCTAGCCAAGGTGACCAAGGAAGGGGCCCATGATGCAATCCAGCCCCCAACTAACCCTAAGGACCCATCCAAGGAAAATGAGGCCTCCCACAACATGGAAATTGTTCTGGCAATTCTCCCAATACCTACCAAGGAGGACCTTAGGGGTAAAGGTCCAGCATCCTCCACGATAGCCTCCACCTAACCTGGCAAGACTCCAAAAGACAAGTTTGTAATAAAATGAAGCCCTGAGTTGTCTTGTCTTTTTTTTTTTTTTTTTAACTGTTGTTTCTGTTTCCAAGATTTGTAATTAGCCTGATTTTTTGTAACTAATCTGCCTTTTTCTAAGGCTCAAATTAATGAAAGTTATGAACATTTTCTTTCCTCTTGTGATACTCATACAAGTCTTGATATAGTTTCTATTTTATTTAACACTTAGCCAACGTGATAATGAGATATAGCTCCATTTATTTATCTACATAAGTGGTAGCATAGGTATCACACCTCACATGATCAGCAACAGGATAGGTTAAACCTACTAAGTACACAACCTCGGCAAAGTATAATCTTAATCTCAAAAACATACATAATGGTAGAGTATCCACACATGTCTGACTCTATTTAATCCCCCACTTATCAGTGAGTCTAAAGGACTGGAGGGACAATCAATCCTCAAATAGATAATAGATATACTTGGCGTACTTACAAATGCTTTAAGTGATGCTCATGAATGTCCATTTTGCTCAAGTTACTTCCATGAAGAGCTTTGCTATTCAGCACAGCTAGTTCTACTTGATACTTAAACGAATAATAGAAAGTATTAATTTACCTAAAGCATGTGGACTGAGGAGCCAGACATGACCAAGATTCTGTTTAATACTTAGAAAAATGAGATGAAGTATTAATTTACTCAAAGTATGTGGTCCGAGGAGCCAGGCATAACTAAGGTTCCGTTTAACACTTAAAAAAATGAAATGAAGTATTAATTTACCCAAAGTATGTGGTCCGAGAAGCCAGGCATAACTAAGGTTCTGTTTAACACTTAGAAAAATGACATGAAGTATTAATTTACCCAAAGTATGTGGTCTAAGGAGCCAGGAATAACTAAGATTCTGTTTAACACTTAGAAAAATGACATAAAGTATTAATTTACCCAAAGTATGTGGTCCGAGGAGCCAAGCATAACTAAAGTTCTGTTTAACACTTAGAAAAATGACATGAAGTATAAATTTACCCAAAGTATGTGGTCCGAGGAACCAGACATAACTAAAGTTCTGTTTAACACTTAGAAAAATGACATAAAGTATTAATTTACCCAAAGTATGTGGTTCGAGGAGCCAGACATAATTAAAGTTCTGTTTAACACTTAGAAAAATGACATGAATTATTAATTTACCCAAAGTATGTGATTCGAGGAGTTACGCATAATTAAGATCTGTTTAACACTTAGAAAAATGACATAAATGATTAATTTACCCAAAGTATATGGTTCGAAGAGCCAGGCATAGCTAAGGTTATGTTTAATACTTAAAAAAATGACATGAAGTATAACGCATAATGTAATGAACAAAAATATGGTAGAAAAGACTTTCATTAATAATAATACCTTCATAGGTTTTTACATTCCAGAGGCGTGGTACAACATTTTCATCCAGATCTTCAAGATAATATGCACCTATCCTAGCCAATGAGGTGATGCGATATGGCCCTTCCCAATTAGGCCCTAACTTTCCCCATATTGGGTTCTTTGCAATACCCAAAACCTTTCTTAATACCAAATCCCCAGATGCTAATGGCCTTAACCTCACGTTGGCGTCGTACCCTTACTTGAGCTTATGTTGATAATAAGTCAATTGAACCATGGCATTCTCTCTTCGTTCTTCAATTAGATCTAAACTCCTTTCTAACAGCCCATCATTGTTACTCGGAGTGAAAGAACTCATCCTCAGTGTTGGGAATCCGGTCTCCAAAGGAATCACAGCTTCGGCTCCATAAGTCATTGAGAAGGGAGTCTCTCCTGTTGACCTACGAGGTATGGTCCGATATGTCCAAAGGACGTGTGAACTCTTCAACCTATTTTCCTTTTATATCATCCAATCTCTTCTTGAGTTCATTCATTATAACCTATAACCTTATTGACCGCCTCTGCCTGTCCATTCCCCTGTGGATAAATCGGGGTGGAATATCTATTCGCAATGCCTAGGTCATAACAGTACCTCCTAAAGGCTTTGCTGTCAAACTGAAGGCCATTATCTGAGATGAGGGTATGAGGAATCCCAAACCAGGTGACAATTTTTTTCCAAACAAACCTCTTGACATCCACATCCTTGATATTTGCCAGTGGTTCAGCTTCAACCCACTTGGTGAAGTAATCCATGTCGACCAGCATCCATCTCTTATTCCTTGCTACTTTTAGGATAGGCCCTATAATATCCAAGCCCCATTGAGCAAAAGGCTAAGGGCTAGACAGAGGATAAAGAAAACCCCTTGGTTGGTGAATGTTTTGGGTAAATCTCTGGCATTGGTCACACTTCTTCACATACTCTTGTGCTTCCTTTTGCATGTTCAGCCATCGATATCCTTGAGTGAAGGCCCTGTGAGACAAAGATCTGCCTCATGTGTGGCTCCCACAGATCCCTTCAAGTAACTCCTTCAGAAGTGGCTCTGATGCCTCAGGGTATATGCATAGTAAATATAGCCTGGACAAAGAGCGCTTGTATAACTTTTGGTCCTCAGACAGCCAAAAGCAAGGAGCCTTTCTTCGCACTTTGTCAACCTTGGACTTCCCCTCGAGTAAGATATCCTCCTTAAGGAATAGCACTATATAGTCTATCCAGCTGGGTTCTACTCTGACTTGATGAATATGGACCATCACTCTCTTCATCTCAGCAGGTTTACACAAGTCCTCAACAAGGACAACTTGCGGTAAGCCTTGTGTTGAGGAGGTTGCAAGAGTGGCCAGAAAATCGGTGTGTGTGTTTCCACTTCTAGAGATTTGCAGTAAGTTGAAAGACTCAAACCCTGATTGTAAGTGCCTAACCTGATTTAAATACTCTTGCATTCTCACATCCCTGGCCTCTAACTCTCCCTTCACCTGGCCTACAACCAACCTTGAATCCGAGAGTATCTCCACAACTTTTTCTCCCATTTTTTGAACCATAGTCATCCCTACCAATAGGGCCTTATATTCAGCCTCATTGTTTGTGGCCGAGAAGCCCAATTTTAAGGATTTCTCAATAGTAATCTTCTTAGGAGATATTAAAACTAGCTCCACACCAGATCCTCTTTGATTTGCTGCACCATCAATGTATACCCTCCAGGATAAAGGTTTTTGCAATGAGACCATGCCAACTGATTTTCCATTTATGTCCTGCTTCTCTATCTTCTCTTCTAATGGGGGTTCAGCAAACTCAGCCCACAGGTCCCAGGATCGAAACCTGGCTCTGATACCATTTGTTGAAAAAATACATGTTTGTATCACATATAAAACATACGCAGCATAAAAATAACAGATCTACTTCATTCACAATTGATAACATGTACTATGTAAGTTTCAGAATTTAAGAACAAGAAAGCGTACCTTATTGTGGTGAAATTCAAAACAAAATATTAGAAGTACTAGGAAACACTTTTAATCTTCACTCCAATTCCACTTGATAGCCAAGAAGTGTGGTCTCTCAATCAGTTTCCAAAGAGAGAATAAAAGAGTGTCCAACACCATTTCATTCCTTATGTGATCTCAATGAAAACCATCTTATGAAAGTCTTATATGAAAAACTCAATGAAATTCTGTATGTTTCTCTCCTTATATATATATATATATATATATATAACTGATTGTCTAATTGGGCTAGCCTTTTGGGGCATTCCAATTAGGCTCTAGTATGTGGCTTGAAGTGAGATCAAAAGGAAACAAATAAGACTCTAGTTCTAATGGGCCTTGGGCTTTTCTGTCAACTCTTGACAAGTCCAAAGTTACCATTAATTGTATTCAATACCACTATATGAATATAATTGCACTTTAGGCCTTATTAATAAATTATATCCCAAAACTTTATTATACATGCAACCCTTTCATTAAAATATTCGTAGTAATACAAAGTCATGAATGTTGACTGCCACTTTGAAAATTACTACATCTTAATCTTTGAGTATTCGGTTTAATCATTTATGTTATTCATCATATATTTATGGAATCTAATTTTATAAATATATACTTTAGTAATTCCTTACTAAAGTGGTTAGGCCCAACACTCTGAATAACCAAACCCATTAAATTTATTTCAAGGGAATATTTTATATCTCCGTTAAGAATTATGAATTTCATCTTGAGAATATATGTTCCATCAACACTAAATGTGGCTGCCCAACATATTGAGGTTTTGACCATGACTTATAGATCTCACCCCTGATATATCAAAGTAACCTACATCTTATGATCAGGTCCATTATTCTCTCAGGATTTAGAGTTGATGTAAATAGAAGTCGTGAGATTTATTATTCATTTGACAGTCGTTAGGAGAATAATAAATCTCATAGCGATTCAGTTCAATATGTGTTAATTCTTAAAACATATCAACATACCAATTAGAAATCTCCATTTCCATGATCAAGACAAATCATTTTAGTTGATATGTTATAGTCTTCGCAGATGAAATGCCCAATTTCATCACCGACTATGAACTAAAATTATGAGTTTACAAAGAACTTGTGATTTACATCTTCTGTGACTAAATCACATAAATCATATACAATGTATCTCATGGACTAAGATAATGTCCCATTAGTTCATTTATAAGTAGTCTCATATAATTAAATAATTTAATTATTTATGTCATGCCAATAAATTGGATTTTAGGTAGAGGTGCGAGGCATATACTTGATATCAAAAGCTCCTAGGATTGTGCCCCACTTGGCGATCCTTCCTATATAATTAGCATTCCGAAGTAGTGATCGAAGTGGAAGTTAGGTTAAAACAACAACTGTGTGGGATTGGAAGTAGTGATGGAGTTTACGTGTAGCGTGTACTACTACCAAAATGGCTTTCTCCAGTGGTAAATAACGAACCTATGCTTCATGCAAAGACTTGCTCACATAGTAAACTGGCCTCTGCACGCCATTGTCAACTCGTATTAGCACCAAACTCATGACATGGGAAGCCACGATAATGTAGGCAAACAAAACCTCATCCACCTCGGGCCTAGACATAAAAGGTGGCCGAGAAAGATATTCTTTAAGCTACTGGAAGGCCAAGACACACTCCTCGGTCCACTCAAATCCCTTTCACTTATTCAACAACTGGAAGAAAGGTCTGCACCTGTCCGCTGATCGAGAGATAAATCGATTCAAGGCGGCAGTCATTCTTGTTAATTTCTAGACTTTTTTGGGATTCCAAGGTGGCTGTAAACTATTAATTGCTTTGACCTGATCAGTGTTGACCTCAATTTCACGATTAATGGCCATATAGCCCAAAAATTTACCTAATCCCACGCTGAAAGAGCACTTGGAAGCACTGAGGTGCAATTTATGTTTCCTCAGTATTTCAAAAATATTGCTGAGGTCTCCTACATGCTTGGACACCACCTTACTCTTCACCACCATATCATCTATATAAACCTCAATATTTTTGTCTAATTGTGGTTTGAACATCCTGATCATCATCCTCTAATAGGTAGACCCTGCATTCTTCAATCCAAAGGGTATCACCTTATAGTGGTAATTTCTAGTAGGAGTGACAAAAGCTGTATTTTCCTGATCACCCAAAGCGAGTGGTATTTGATGGTATCCCTAGAAGGCATCCAAAAAGCTCATCCAAGGATGGCCTACAATTGCATCTATTAGCTGGTCTATCCGAGGCATAGGGAAAAGGTCTTTTGGACAGGCCTTGTTCAAATTTGTGAAATCCACACATACTCGCCACTTTCCATTCTTCTTTTTCACTACTACAGTATTGGCTAGCCACTCAGGGTAAAACACCTCTTTAATAGCCCCAGCCTGCTTAAGCTTGACCACCTCATCCTTGATAGCGTCAAAATGGTCCTTAGATGAGCGCTGAGGTGGTTACCTTTTAGGGATGACGGACGGATTGACATTCAAATGATGGCAGATGAAGTTTGGAACCACCCTAGGAGCCTCATAAGCCCTCTATGCAAACACGTCGATATTCCTCTTGAGAAACACAATCAGCTCTTCCTTTTCTCGAGGATGCAACTGGGCTCCAACCTGAAAGAACTTTTCCAAATCATTATCAATAATAATTTTCTCTAACTTCTCACACTCTGCCACTTTTGATGCCACGTTTGGAAATAATACTGGAATCCTTGATTGCTATAAGCCCCTCTTAGCAGAGGCCGATGACCTAGCTTCAAGCTGATGCATAATTACAGCCACCAAGCACTGCCTAACCACGAACTGGCTCCCTACCAACTCCTCAATCTAATTTTCGGACGAATATTTCACTTTCAAGTGAAGGGTGGAAGAAATAACCCTCAGTAAGTGAAGCCAGGATCTTGCAACAATGGCAGTATAGGGAGAATAAGCATTCACCACAATGAAATCCACCTCCACCACCTCCGAACCTACTTGCATGGGTAGTCTAATCTAGCCCATTGGAATAACAACATTTCCATCAAAGCCCAAAAGAGGTGAATCATAACCTGTCAAATCCCCAAGTTTCAAGTTTAGCCCTTCGTACAAATCAGGGTACATAATCTTGGCCCTACTGCCCTGATCCACCAACACCTTTTTTACATCATACCTTTCTATCCTAAGGGTGACAACTAGGGCATCATCATGTGGCTGTATGGTGCCAACTTTGTCCTTATCCGAGAAACTCAACATTGGTCAGATTTCTACCCTAGCCCTCTTTGGCTCAGAGTTGGAGTCCTCGATAGCTGGCTGAGCTACAGACATCACCCTGGAGGGATGAGAACCAGTCCTCCCTAGAGCAGCGAGGATAACATTGATTATGCCCAAAGGGGCTCTCGAAGAAACATCTCTCCGAGGTCCCAATCCTACCTGGCCCCTTTGCCCGTTGGGCTGGTGTAAAAATTGCTTCAACTTCCATTCCCTAACCAGTTGTTCCAGATGATTCCACAAGATTCTACAATTTTCTGTGGTGTGTCCTCGCTCCTAGTGGTATTGATAATGAAGGCTTTGATTGCACTTCATAGGGTCTCCTCCCATCTTATTTGGCCATTTAAAGTATGGCTCGTTTTTAATTTTTTCCAAGACTTGATACACAAGCTCATGGAACACTATGCTAACCACCTGAGTAGTAGTAGACCCAAACTGTCCAGCAAAATCTCTTATGGGCCAGTTATTATTGTATCTGTCTAACCTGAAATCCTTCATATCCTGACATTTGGTTTATAGAAACAAGAGATTGTCCGAGGAGGGGAAATCTTTATTAGAAAGGATTGTTTAGCAAATAGAAGTCAACTTTGACCACAATGGCTCAAAGAGGTGGGCCGAGGATAAATGCAACCTCGGCTGACAAATGTCGAGGTCTAAAAAGATTGGCTGACGATTAAGGTGATGCTCCAAGAAGTCTCGCGAATGTTGATAAGCATTATCAAGATGGCGGGCAGGAAATTGTCCTAAAATATCTAAGGGGAAAGCTGTTATCTCTGCATTAAATGCACTGCATCTAACACTCTGGCTGCATTAATGTGGAAGTGATACCTGAACAGGGCATTTTAGCCTTACAACTACTACCTGGAAACTAATGGAAGGGGTGGATGGGACAAGTATCAACACCGACCCTCTAGTATACACGTGTGAGGTGAGAATGAGATGAAAAGATGATATAAAAGGAGAAGAAGGCAACAAAAAAAAAAAAAAAAAAAAAAGGACCAGGAATTGTAGAAACAAACACTGTAGCGTTCAAGAACTAAACTTGTAACCCGATTAGAGAATAATCTACAAGAACAGTTATCCTCGAACTTTGTTGAGGACGATTTTTCTTCAATATAACCCTTGTCTTTTCATTCTCTTATGATCTGAACTCTTCCTTGTGCTTGTTTGATTAGTTATAGCCCAGTTTTCCAACACATTCTCTACAAATTCATTGTTTTAGGTTTTTTGAGCCTAAGTCTATCCACGTGGGCTAGGGATTCAAATCTGGTCCTTACATGATATATGATTTTTTTAGTTTATTACTATTAGACTCTTAGTATTTTGCACTCATTAATTAACTTGGCACAAAGATTAAAAAACTTAAATGAACACATGACACAAAATTAGCTCATAATTGAAATCTAATTTATAATGAACTTTAAAATTGCATCATGTATTTAAAATAATAAAAGTTAAATCCATGAATAAAAGAAAAATTAAAATTAAAATCAAAGTTAACACGATAAATGTGAGAGAGAGAGAGAGAGAGAGGACAACATCCTTTTATTTGTTTACTAGCTTGTAACCCGTGCTTATTCATAGGAACATTAAACAACAATGATAAAAAAGAGTGAAAATTAATAAAAATTGTTGAAGTTGCAAAATTCCCAAATTGACACAAATCCATTAGTATTCCAAATAAGACAATCAAAACTAAATGTGAGAGAGAGAGAGAGAGAGAGAGAGAGAGAGAGAAAGAGAGAGAGATATATATATATATATATATATATATATATATATATATATATATAAACCTTAGTTGGCACCATAAGCGTCAACTTTATAGAACTTCTTGAAACATTCAAAAGCCTCAAGCAATGGTTCAGGAAGTATGTCATTAATAGGGCCAAATTGAGTCCACCAACGGTTGAACCAAAGAGGCAGGGAGCCATGGAAATTACTATCAAAGTTAACAAACCAAGAATGAGACATGTCTTCATTTTGGTGAAGCATAAATCTTGTCCAAGCAGTGATGTAATCATAGTAAGAATAGGATGGGGGATCCGGGCATTGTTTTGGTAAAACTAGGAGAAGGACCCCACTTTTCCTCAGTAATAACATTGACCATGTAAACACCATGGTAGATGATTTTGGAGGTATCAACTCTGTCAGTAATGGTTTTAATAATAATAGATTTTTCATGATTCAAGAGACCAGAATAGTACTGTAACTTCTTTTCTCTATGCTCAGGAATCCAATGAAATAGTGGAGGAAAATAGCTTTTAGCAAGTGTGAGGGGGTCAGAAATGGAGGCTCTGTTGGGTTCAATATGAAACAGGTTTTGGAAATATTGTTTTTTGGCATATTGAGGAACACTAGGGTTTTTGGGATAAACAGTTTTGATTGGTCGGTTAACAGGGGTTATAGCATAAGGATCATAGGATGAGGCAAGAACAGAAGAATAGTTGGGTTTGGGAATAGTACCTAGTGGGGTAAACCGGTTAACAATGTCCATAGAAGAAATAGGTTTAATAACTGGGTTAATAGAGGAAACAGGTTTAACAACTGGGTTATCAGTGGTAGGTGTCTTGTCTTTCGACCTTCTACTTGCCATTGGGACACTGCAAAAATTCACGGGTGAGGAAATCAGGGATGGAGTTTTGAGATCCTTTAATATATTCAATATTAAAATCAAAAACACTTAAAATAGCTTGCCATCTGGCAAAAATATGTTTTGAAGCAATATTTTCAACATCTTTTTCAATAACATATTTAGCACTTTTGCAATCAATACGTAATAAAAACTTTTGGTTTAACAAATCACTTTGAAATTTTGAAATGCATAATACTATAGATAAAATCTCCTTTTTAATAGTACTATAGTTTAATTGTGCGTTATTCCAAATCCCAGAATAGAAACGGATAATTTGTTCAGATGACTCAGGAGAAACTCTTTGTTTTAGAATACCACCATAACCAATGTCAGAGGCATCGGTTTCAACAATTTTGAACGCATCAACAGTGGGAATACCAAGACAGGGCAATGTCTTAACATGAGATTTGATTTGTTTAACAAGGGATGTATGAACATCGGACCAGGATGGAGGATTACTCTTTAACCGATCAAAAAGAGGTTTACATTGTTTTCTCATATCTTTGTAGAAATCAGCAACATAATTCAATGACCCAAGAAATCTTTGGAGCTGAGTTTTATCAGTGATAACATCAGGAAATATATCAACAAATTGAATGGCTCTATCAATAAGACGAATTTGTCCTTCAGAGATGTCATAGCCAAGGAAACGAACTTTTGTTTGAAACAGTTTAATTTTCTTAGCAGACAACAAGACCGTTTCTTTTGATAGTTTCAAGAAACGAGTACAGATGTTTCCAGTGTTCATCAATAGAGCTGGAGTAAACAAGAACATCATCAATATAAACAATGGTGAAGTGACTAAAGCAGTTGAAAATATCATTCATGATGTTTTGGAATTCACTAGGAGCATTTTTAAGACCAAAAGGCATCACATTCCATTCGTAATGACCAAAAGGAGTGGTAAAAGCAGTTTTGTACCTATCCTTCTCATTAACCTGGATTTGCCAGAACCCAGATTTCATATCAAACTTGGAAAACACAACAGCCTCACACAACCTATGGACCAAGTCATTCTTATTGGGAATAGGGTACCTAATCCATTCTAAAACCTTATTCAACGGTTTATAGTTGATAACTAGGCGAGGAGTTCCTCTCTCAATTTCAGCATTCTTTTGAACATAGAAAGCAGAGCAAGACCAAGGGGACTTACTATTCCTAATCAGTTTTTTCTCTAGCAAATCATGGATTTCTTTTTTGCAAAATTCAACAGTTTCAGCATTCATCTGAATAGGACGAGCTTTAGTGGGAATGTTTTTCTCATCAAAATCTTTAACATAAGGCAAGTCAACAATATGTTTCTTCCTATGCCAAAAAGCATTAGGAACATCAGAGCAAACATCATCAATTAACATTTTTTTAAAACTGTCAATTTTTGATAGCAACAATTTATTAGAAAGCTGCTTAGCAATTTTCTTATATCTGACTTCTTGCTGAAGAAAGCTAAGATGTTTGATTTTTGCATGGATCAGGTTGGAAGTATTATCAATATCAATCTCAAGATTTGAAACAAATTTGAATTTTACTTTTTGACCAAAAGGATCAGTAGTAATACCATCATGTTCAACAAGAAAAGTATACAAAGCATTTATGAAAGGCAAACCAAGAATCACTTTATCAGTCATATTTTTGACCAAAACAGAAGGAATCTTGAAACATATGTTATCATGACAAACATGAGCATTATTCAATTCATATTTAATCTTCATTTGAGAACCATTAGCAGAAACTAGTCTTTCAGTTGATTTTTCAAAATATTTCGAAGGAATCAATCCTTCTTGAATACAATTCATATCCGCACCAGAATCAATCATAGCAATCACAGTGAAATGGTAATCATGAGAAACAACAATTTTAACTTTTGTAAACTATTTTGGAGGAAGTATTTTGTTAACAAGAGCAAGTTGAGAATTAATAATACCTTTATCAGAAACAAGAGCTTGTTGACTAGATTCTCCTTCATCTTTGAGCTCATCTTGTTCATCATTAGTTTTGTCAAGTTTTTTATCAATTTTAAACATTAACATTTTTTGATTAGGATTATGATTATCACTTTTAATATTTTTAAATTCATGTTTTAATTCACTTATCTCTTGTTTAACAATATTAATTCATGTTGCAAATCGTTAACAGTTAAATCTTTGGATTTCTTTTTATTGGATCTTTCCAAAGTTTCTTCAAAGCTTATCGTTGATTTGAGTTTTTTACTAGTTTCATCTTTCAACAAGTTTTCATTTTCTTCACTTTTAGTAATAACATTACAACATGAATTTTTACAACCAATTTTAATTTCAGAAGAATCATCAGCAGAATGATAACATGAATCAGTTGAAGAAGAAAAATCATTTTCCAAAGAACTAGACGAATTGTCGGATTCAAGGATTCTGAATAATTCTTCTTGATCATTATCATCAATTTTTAACATGTTAAACTTGTTTTTTAACTTACCAGGTTTTTGTTTACAATCTTTACTAAAATGACCAGGTTTACCACAATTGAAACATTTACCTTTCCCTGATCGCTGGTTAACATGTTTTTTAGAAACATTTTTCTTTTTAGCATAGAAATCATTAAAATTAGTTTTATGTTTTTTATGGTTATAATTTTTGTAACTTTTATCATGTTTTTTACTCTTTTGCTTAGAAGGAGCAATAGAGGGTAAACCATATTGTTCACAAAAATTCCCCATTTCATATTTAGCTTTTCTTTTATTTTTTAATTGGTGTTTTAACAGTTTTTCATCATTGCACATATTAATTCCAAGTTTTTTAATAGTGCTCAAAATATCACCATAAGTTAGATTATCATAGTCTATAGAATCCTTTTTACCAATTAATTCTTGTTTTACCTTATGAGCAAAGATAGGAGGCAGACCGTCAATAAACTTTTCTTTCCAATAAGGCTTGAAACAGTCCTTCCGCTGCATCACTCTGGAAAGGAAAACATCTTGGTACCATCTATAATCAGACATAGTAGGGCATCTCAAATTATTCAATAAATCAGAAATTCGAGATGAAACATTAGATGGAGTACCAACAAAATGTTTGATAATAGTATAAATCAAGGTATTAACACCATCAGGAACACCTCGACCAATACGATCATCAAAAATAGGCAAGCCTTCATCATTCTTTTTAACAGCATGTTTAATAGAGTCTCTGGATTCTTCTGTGAGATATGAATCCCACCATCCACGAAGAGTACCAGAAAAGCCAGTAGCAAGTAAGTCAACAATTTCAGATTGTTCATAATCATGATTATTTTGGTAAGCAGTACCAACCATGGACATATGTCCCATTTTGTTAATAATTTCTTGTTCAGAAAAGCCATCAATATTCCATTCATAAATCTTATCAGCAAAAACAGAAAACTGAGTTTGAAAAGCCCTTTCTTCAAACTGCATATCAGGAGGAGTAGGTTTTGAATACCAATATATATATATATATATATATATATATATATATATAATTGGGAAGATATACACACAAAATGATACATATAATAATTGAGGAACGAAATATGTCTCTTCAGCTTGGTCGCAGAGCGGCATTACTTATGCTTTAGGGAGTTCATTTACCTTTAAAATATATGTATAATATTTATAAAATATAATTTTATACATATATTTTAATATTTTATAAAATATATGTATAAAAAATTATATGTATAAAATATTATTTTATTAGTTTAATTTACCTTTAAAAATATTTTTGTACACCTTGACTTAAATCTTGTACACTCTGACGTAAATTAGTTCAGATTAAAACTAAACAACAACACAAATCAGTCCCTCCCAAACCAACCAACAACATAAATCACAAATCTCTTTCTCATGAATCTCTTTTCTCTATCAGACTATTGGTATTTGTTATAAAGTTAGCGATTCTTCAAATATTTGATTGGTTAAGTAGACACAAATACACAATGTATTATTTAAATATATATATATATATATATACATATATTTATATGAATGGGTGTGGCTCTTTGGATCAATAATTAATACAATGCGCATGAGTTGAGTTTTGTCATTCAATTTAAAATATTTTTATAAAAAAAAGAAAAATAAATAATGAAAATTGCATAAAAATAAAAATAAAAATGTTGTACAAACTTTACAAAATAAAATTGTTACACATATTCACATTTACAATAGATAATGATAACTCATAATGACGTTAAAATATGAAAATTTGTAGAAGAAAATAGTCAAATGTCATATATTTGCATGACTTTTTTTTGTTTTTTGTTTTTTTATAAATAATTTGATATATTCAAGTTCTCTTTTTATTAAATTTTATTTAATTTATGTTTCTAATCGATCTTTCAAAAAAATCCTAGGTTGCCACACTGCATGGTAGGCAAGATGTGGCCTTCTAGAAAAAATGATGATTCGTGCCTGGTAGACGTGCAATGAAGCTCAGAAGTGTGGTCATGAATATTATATATTGAACTTCGATGAAGCCCTTTTTAACTATATGGGCCGATCTGGGGGCGAAGCGATAATCCGAGATGCTCAGTCGCACAGGGACAAGTTATTGCTGCACCAAGTAAAAAAGACATGCCCCTGTGCATACACTAGAAGTGGAACTACGAGCGGCCATCCAAGCACTGAGCTTTAATTTGCAGCAAGTAAAAACCTTCTTCACTTCACGTCCAGGTTTAAGCATAATTGTGCTTCTGTCTGCAGTTGCTTATTAGGCAAGATGATAAGAATTCTCTATTGGTGCTTATTTCCCAATTGGATTTAACATATTGATTTAGCTTCAACAATTTTGGAGTTTAGTGATTAGTCAACCTTCACAATAGGGGTTAGCTAATCCTTGATAAGTACAAACACTTCATTTGGCATACCTGTGTCAGTCATGAGATACGCCTGTGACATTTCTTCATGTGTGTTCCAACCGGTTCTTTTAAATTTTTTTTTGCTAAACATAGGAACAAGAGAAATTGAATACCCTTTCACAAAACAAATAGAGCATTTATGCTCTAATAGTAACAACCTAACAATGCATTTGAAAATTAATAAATTCTTATTCTTGGTTTGTATTTTAATTTCTAAACATTCCTTAATAATCATGAATTCATTTTATTATCCATTTTTGCTCTTAAATTGATATATATATATATATATATTATATGAAAAATAAATGTTTAAAAATATATAAAAAAATTAAAATAAAATATATTTAATAGATGTGTTCTACTGTATGTATAACATTTTTTTTTTTAAACGTTGTGTCATCGTATCGTACCTGTACCGTGTCTAGAGGTGAAAATTCGTATTCACGTATCAGGTTCGTGTCATGTCAACTCATGAGTATCCAATTATATGAGTCAATACTAGCCTGACATGTTTATTAAATGGGTCAAGATTCCTCAATTTTAACATGGCTCATTTATTAAACAGGTCAGTCGTGTCGACTTGTTTATCAGATTTTATCAAAATGAAAAAAAAATTATGAAAAAAGTCAAAAAACAAACAAATAAATATTTTTAATATAAAATTTAGAACTAACGAGTAATTGTATCACAAATAATTATTCAAAATTAAAACATATCTCAATATCACAAATAATCAATCACAATATGTCAAAGAAAATAAACAACAAAAACTAATAAGTTTATATACCTAGAGTCTGAAGGGTATATTGGTAAAATGTTATTTAATTAAACAGGTCAGACGGGTTAAATGAGTTTCATAGATTGAACATTAACCCAACCCGTTTATTGAACGAGTCAGTCGTGTCAATCCGAATATGACATGAACTCATTAAACCTCAACCCATGATCGTGTCTGCTTCCTAGGCTAGTCCAATTTTGCCACCCTTAACCGTGTTTGCTTCCTAGGCTAGTCCACATCACCATTAAGTCTTCTTTAGTCAACAATACCTAACGGTAGGTTTATTAAGACTAGGAGTACTCCATGTCCACGATTCATTAACCATTGGTATTTAAAATGTGGGCTTTTGTTGTTCCTAACTTCCCTTTACATGGGACATACACAAATTAACCTCACCTTTACAAAACTTAAAGATCGATTAATTTTGTAGCAAAAAAAATTTTTTTTTTTTTTCAGCTAGAAGTATTAATGAAAAATTAGTAAATAACAACATTGAGAAATACAATCTACTTTCCTCAAAATCCATTTGGTTAAATATGAGTTATTTCAGAAGAAAATGCAAGGAAAAGAGCATAATGAGCTCTGAACTACTGTATTTTTGGGTTCTGCCTTGTGTACTAGAAGCGGCAGTACGGAAGTTAGCTCACCCAGTAAGAGCCCACGTGCCACATTCAACGCATCTCAATCCTCAATACTCCGAAATTTGAAACCGTGTATTACCGACTTCCTTGACCATTATGCCTACTCAAGAAAAAAAGTATTTGTAATTTCTGATTTTTGTATAATTATAGAGTCTAGTTAACGAGTGCCCTTAAAATATTTTTTTAATAAATTACTTTAAGTAAATTTTAATATTACTTTCATAATAAATATAAAAATGTTTTCAAAAAAAATTGTTACATATAAAAAATGTCATAAAATAATACTTTTAGTATATCTATTAACTTTTCTCATAATTATTTATATATGACAAGTCTATATCACAGTTTCTTACATTTCTAGTTCACTTGGACTAATCCAATTATTGGTATCAAACATGTAATATTCCTTAACCAAAAATAAAAAAGGTGTTATTAGCCGCCATACATTTCACCAAAGAATTCATCCACATTTGAAGGACCGACAAGCAGTCATAAATGACAGAGTGAGTGATTTGCGACCAAGCTTTGGGCAAGCAAGCATGTCGATTTTATTTTATTTTATTTATTTTGGATAAATCACCTTGTTGACTTTAGATGTTGTATGAAAAAGGGCACCTATAAATCATAAAGTTTAAATTATGAGCAAAGTTTGGTGAATTTTAAAGGAAGCAGCATGGTTGATTTTAGAGTTAAGAAAATTTTTTAATTTTCCTGAAAATTATCCCATGGAAACAGGGTTGAAATTTCTTCTTTTTTCTTATTTGATTGAATTAAATGTGGTCTTTTTATGTAATGTTCAAGAACATACACCTTGAAGGCTCGAAAAAATGATAGAAGATTGGCATGATGTCCTAATTATAACCTATATAATTGCAAACGCAGAATTTTGGGACTAAGTCAGTTCAGCATACAAGAAAATAAAATCTTATCTAATTGCTCTGTTTCTTTATCAAAAAGTAAGCCTTTTCCGGCAATGTTTCTATCAAAAGTCAACACCATTTGTTTATTAGAAAAAAACTATAAGACGTCATTACGCATTTGGTAGTTCGAGTACCACTACCAAATAGGCATTTTATTGCTAGACTATAGTTGTATTTGCCATAATTTCGAAGCATATAAAAACACGTTTTCTAACACATGACCCAAAAATAAAAAAAGAACT
The DNA here is from genome assembly GCA_023736055.1 of Quercus glauca. Classification (NCBI taxonomy): domain Eukaryota; kingdom Viridiplantae; phylum Streptophyta; class Magnoliopsida; order Fagales; family Fagaceae; genus Quercus; species Quercus glauca. The sequence continues at coordinate 79,377,695 of CM043319.1, forward strand.
GTTCCTCATCCCAAATAATGTAACATATTATTGTACATCCACATAATTTGTTGATTGTTAGTTGTCGAAACATATTTATTTTTGTTGTTGAGATGAGGATGCTGAGCTGATAAATGATAAAAAGTAAGTTTTATGTGGCACAATTATCTCTATTTACCGAAATTTTTGTATTATTTGCCTATAGTGCATATTATGAGAGTGAAAATGCATATATCTTATGCATCATATACATTCTTAAACTAAAGAAGAGAAACAAACTGTGGTGGAGGACATTTTCAATTTAGTTAATTCTTTTGAGCATGTTTCCTTTTCTTTTGTATTAAGAAAGGACAATGTTTCCGCCCACTTCGTAGCCCAATGGACTGTAATTGTGAATTGAACAAGGCCAGCTTTTATCTCCAACTTATAGCTTAGTATAGTTCGTGCTATATATAGAGATGATCATATAGACCCTCTTAGTTGTATTTCTCTGCTTTTCTCTTAAGAGACTTTTCTCTTAAGGTAACGAAAAAATAAGAAGAGAAACAGTCGTGGGTTAAGGTAAAAAAAGTTGGGATTAAGTTGAGAGCCTTTGAATTGATCCTTAATGTGAAAGCTAAATGGCCAATGACAAGAGGTGACAGATGAAGACTTCCACGCATTGGAATGTTCTCAAAAAGTTATATCCTCTTTATAAAGTTCATTTCTCTACTGTTATTTCTTTTTTTTTTTTATTAGTCTACTGTTATTTCTTGGCATAGTTTAGTTGATAGTTGTACATTTGTAATTCTGTTTAAAGGTAAAAACTATGCGTAATTAAAAGAGGACTTTTTTTCTTATTAACAAAAAAAGGACTTTTTTTTAATACAAAATTAAGAGGACTTTAGTTTTAAGCAACCTTTAACATAAATAACTTTTTAAAGAAAAGAAAAGTAAAGACGATGGCATCATTATCATCCATGTAAATTCATTTCTAAATATAAGAATGGTTTATGCAACCCTACAGTGGGTACCATCTCATTAGCATATTATATTATTTTAAGAGTAACTCTAAAATTCTTGAAGTCAATATAAATTATAAAAGGTTTTTGTTATGCTGTGCTCTTAGAAATTGGTGCTCTTAGAAATTTGTTAAAGTATTGATAGATTTCTTTATATTTAGAAGCGGCAAAAGTTAATTAAAAAATATACATATATGTATATATATATTTATTAAAAATAATTCGACTAATCTTAAAATAGTAGCCGACTATATTGAGCTTTTTGAGAATTTGTTAATTAAAAATATTATTAATTTATTTTGAAATAAAATATCTATGCTTTTTTCTTTTAGAAACAAATGGTTTGTATTCTATTACATAATCATTTTAAAATAGATGATTTTAAAAATTTTATTACAAAATTACAATAAAAATAAATTTTAATACGACATGTTAATAAATTTATAATAAAATTTTTATATATAATTTTATATTAAATTATAAATGTTTTTTCCTTACATGAAATGAAATGCGGTGAAAATATCATGAACAAAACATTTTTTCTAACATTGAAAAATTAAATTGGATTAAATTAGATAATTTGTACCTTCAAAAATAAAATAAAAAACTAAATGTTTTTCTTATCAAGATAGATAAAAAAAAAATCCAAAACACTCTACCGTCAACCAAGAGAGATCCGAGCCGTCAAAATCGTGTAAACGCCACAGGGATATCCCATCTGTTCCGCCCACACCTAACCAACTCTCAGAAATAAAGCTTTTATTACAAGAAAAAGAAAAAAGAAAAAAAAAAAACCCTTGTAAGAAAACGAAAAAAAATTATATAACTAGATATATATTATATAAAAAAAAGAGTAGCGTAACATGACAGTCTATGTTGTTGTTGTTGATGACGGCTGTAAAACAAGCCGAGACGACAATTCCGATCAAACTACCTCCTTTTTCCCTTCCCAAACCCAAAAAACCATTCACACGAAAAAACTTTACTATTTTCTCTTGTCTTAGCAAACGCCTTGTCTTGGACTCTCTCTCTCTCTTTAGTCTTACTATATAGCTACTAAGTTTTGATCCCAAAAAAAAAAAAAAAAAATCAAAAAAATCAAAAACCTCCTCCAATTTCCGATGTGATCAGGTCCAAATTATCGTTCTATAATCACTGTTTACTAGCGGCGGCGGCGGCGGGGGCCACCGTAAATGTCTCTCGTCCAATCCCCCTCCGTCGATTGCGTCCCTCAGCGCAGCGGCTCCACCACGACAACCACCACCACAATCGCCTTAGAATTTGTTCCTTTGTTTGAAGAAGAAGAAGAACAGCCAGCTGCCGTCACCACCGTCGATCAGCCGCGATTGTCGTCGAAGCGCAAATTGGACGATTATGGTGGTCCCACATACGACGACTACGACGACGAAGACAACGACGTTTTTGCAGAGTTAGTCTCCGTTAGAATGAGGAAAGATGAACCTAACGCCGTCAATTCCTCTTTCGACTCTCATCCTCACCCCACCGCCACCACCGCAACCGCGACTACGGCTGCGACCACTGTGGAATTCAGTTCTAGGGTTTCCGATGCTCAATCGGCCACCGACTCGGCCGAGTCGACTCATTCCGCGTCGCCTCGTTTGCAATTCTTCATCCGAATGATCTCCGAGGGTAAGACTATGGTAATCCAAGCTTACCCTCACGATACCGTGAAATCGCTCCACGAGCGAATCCAATTGGTCACCGGAATCCCGGTCCACGAGCAAAGGCTCATATACGGAGGCAAACAGCTCCAGTGGGAACGCTCGCTCGCCGAGTGCTCCATCGAAAACGACGCCGGATTGCAGCTCGTCGGGCGTATGCGTAGCACTGAGCATCCTCACGCTTGGCAAGTCATCGATGAAATGGTCTCCGTCGTCTGCCGGCTCTGCCGCGGCGAAGCCGTCCCTGCCGCCGCCAATCACATCAAGTCGAGGATGAGTGAGTACTTGTCGACCACCCCGAAAGAGGAGGAGCAGCTGGCGGCGGGGCATTTGCAGATATTTATGTCGTCTTCGGCTCCGGCCGCGTTGGTCATGCTCTACATGTCCATGGAGAAAGGTAACAGGGACTGTGCTGATAGTGCCATTAGGCATTTCTTGAATATTAGTCGAAATTCGTTGCCAAAAAGTCATCATAATTATTGTGCACCAATAGTATTAGAGTTTTGTAAGTTGCTTAGGAGAGCTGGAGATGAGGATCCTTTGTATTTATCTTGCCGAAGTACATTTGGCATGATGTTAGAATCGATTGGACCTTCGATGAAAAGTGTTAGGGGTGGTGGAGCTATTGTGATGGAAGAGATTTTCCCGTTTATTAGTGAGATGGCGAGTAGGTTGTGTAGGGATTTAGGATTGAGTATGGATACCCCTGGTACTGCAGGGCCACTGTCGAGTGATGTTCGTGATTTCACAGCGTTCGTCCTCCCCTTGAGGACTATGATTATGGTTCTTGTGAGTTTTGAGGGTCTCATACCGGTGACGTTTGTTGAGGGGGAAGGATATAAGCATCCAGTGTTGGCACAGGAGCTTGAGTTTCTTTATCGTATATTTATTGATTTGTTGAATAGAATGGATCAGTGCCTACGAGGAATGGATGGGAACTTGATTGTTAAACAGAAGGGGGAAGGCGAAGTTGTATATTCGGGATGGTCTCAGTATCTTGCCATTTTGAAGGAACTGCATGGCATTTCAAAAATTTATCAGGGTGCTGAAGAACAGTTTTGGACAGTTTTGAGGCTTTCAAAAACGGCACTTTGTGCTCTAATTATTAAATATGCAAAGCGTGCGGACGATCATCAGTGGCTTCTTGAGCGGAAGGATGTAACCGATTTTGAGTCTAGAAGGCATTTGGCTATGATGATGTTTCCGGAGGCTAAAGAAGACTACGAGGAACTGCATGAGATGCTCATTGACAGGTCTCAATTGTTGGCAGAATCATTTGAGTATATACAACGGGCAGAATCCGAATCTCTACATGCTGGTCTCTTTATGGAGTTCAAAAATGAGGAAGCTACAGGTCCGGGTGTATTGCGGGAATGGTTTTTTTTGGTATGCCAAGCTATATTTAACCCAGAAAACGCTCTTTTTGTGGCATGCCCAAATGATCGTAGAAGATTCTATCCTAATCCAAGTAAGCTTCAGTTGGCTTTTAATAGATTCTTTTATTGATCTGTATTTAATTTGGTTGATTTCTATGCTTCTCTTTTTTTTGTTTGGGGTTTTTTTTTTTTTTTGGTTTTTGGGGGGGGGGGGGGGGGGGAGGGGTTATTATGGATGATCGACAAAAGCTTTTGTTGCATTCTTGTTTGTATAGTTGTTGATAGTGGGTATAGACGCGAGAATTTGTGTGTAAATGATCAACCAAAACCTTCTGTTGTATTGCGGTTAGTGTAATTGTTGATTTGGGCACAGACTCAGGAATTTGTGCTGTTACATTTCTGCTTGTGTAGTTGTTGATATGGGTATAGGCCCAGGAATTTGTGTTTGGAGGGGATATAACCACATATGTGGAATGATTTACCAAAACCTTTTGTTACATTGTTGTTTGTGCAATTAATGATATGGGTATAGACTCAAGAAATTTTTTTTTTTTTTTTTTTTTTTTGGGGGGTGGGGGGGGGGGGGGGATATTACTGCATATTATGGATGATCAACCAAAAGCTTTTGTTGCATTTTTGTTTGTATAATTGTTGACATGGGTATAGATGCGAAAATTTGTGTTGTTACGACATATGATAAATGATCAACCAAAAACCTTTTGTTGCGTTGCTGTTAAGTGTAATTGTTGATTTATGTACAGACTCAGGATTTTGTGAATTGTCTTTTGTTGCGTTGCTGTTTGTGTAGTTGTTGATATGGGTATAGACCCATGAATTTATGTTGGGTGGGGGTGGTGGGGGGTATAACCACATGTGATGAATGATTTTTTATTTTTTGTGTGTGGAGGGGGGAGGGGGGGTAAGGTGGTTTTTTTTGGGGGGGGGGGGGGGTGGTTGGCGTGGTGTTGTTACTACATATGATGAATGATATACCCAAACCTTTTGTTGCATTGCTGTTTATGTAATTGTTGATATGGGAATAGACTCAAGAATTTGAGTGTTGTTATGACGGATGATGAATGATCGACCAAAATCTTTTGTTGCATTGCTGTTTGTGAAATTGTTGATATTAGTATAGACTCAGACATTTGCGTATAACCTTCTGTTACATTGCTGTTTGTGTAATTGTTGATATTGATATAGATTCAAGAATTTCTGTGTTTTGGGGGGGGAGGGGGAGGGTTGCGGGGATGGCAACAGGGCAAGGCTGTTTGGAGCTATTTACTAACCATAATGAGATGTTTTTCACATTGATAATGTAGAGATGAAAGAGAAAAGAGGGGATATTAGTGAGAGTAATAAGATAGATAGAACAAGGGCTGGTTTGGTTGGTCATTTTACAAACTGTTTTCATCACTTAAAAACAAAATGAGGTGGTGGGGGCCCCAAAAAAAACCTTGTTTGGTGAATTGTTTTCGAAAAACCAAACATAAAAATGGTTCCTTAGATTTACTCTGCAAACTCTAAACTGAAACTTTTTTTTAGAAGTTTTCAAGGATGGGGGTTGTATTTTTAACAAAAACTTGAAAGAGATATACTTTTGCCAAACAGTTTTTAACTCTTTTGTTTCTCACATTTACAACCCATACAAAGACACGTTTTTGGAAACCTATTTCAAAACTGGTTTTTACCCTTTTTGAAAACACATTTTAAAATGGTGAACCAAACAGCCTCCAAGTGTTTTGGGGGATGAAAATAGAATATTTATGAAAATTTTAAATTATGTATATTAATAATACACACACACACACTCAAGAGAAGCAAAAAAAGCGTGTCGTGTGTCCTCACCCTGTTTATCTTCAGGGTGGGGAAAACCCATGCAGGGAATTTTATCCATCCTTTGTGGTGTGTTTGGGTTGCACCTTCGCAGCCTGGGGTGGGGGTTTGAGCCCACGTGATTCCAGTCTGGCTTTTTTACATTATCAAATGTCAAAGTTGTATCTGTAAGAGAACAGTAATATGTTGCATCATCCCTTACAACCATATATGATCATTATCATACTTAAATTGTAATCTTCATTTTTCTCAGTTGTGTCTTATGGTAACAAAAATAAATTTGCAAGTGTTATACACTTTTTAGGAGTGTTGGAACTTGGATTTCAATCAACATGTGTTTGTCGTATATGTTTAATTTACGTAGAAGTTGGAATAATGACTGGTAATGAGCTCAGAAGATTTTCAACATGTTTGTGTGAGTCTAGTTGTTTGATTTTTCATTTGCTTAAGTTTCTGTGGATAATTAGAATCTTGTGGAGAGTGGAGATCATAGAAAGTTGAGTCTTGCAGAAGATTTTCTTGTCTTTAGAGCTGGTGCTATGATTTTTTGATGTTTATGAAGTAATGAAAGAATGGTGGTTAGGACTGACAGACTGGTTCTCAGTATGGAGTTGTATATTATGGCTCTGGTATGAGTAAATGTAAACTGCTAGATGATGTATTATTGCTACACAAAAATAATGAATCAAAAGTATTGTATTGCATGGAAAAAGGATGCGTTTGTAGCAGATCAAATCCATTGGCAAAATGGGGATATCCATTGGGACATTCTTTTCACTAGATTGGTTAATGACTGGGAATTAGAGAACCTACAATATTTCCATGCTCTTTTGTATTCCAGATATATTGAGCGGAGGGGGGAGATAGAATGGCATGGAGGCCTACTAGGAAGGGATCTTTTGAAGTTAAATCATATTATAGAGTCCTTAGCGATGGAGTTATTCAGTCCATTACCCGGAGAAGTATTTGGAAGGTGAAAGTTCCTCACAAAGTTTTTTTCCCCCTTCACTTGGGCAGCAGCCAAAGGTAAGATTCTGAAATTGGATAATTTGGGGAGGAATATTTGCATATTAAACTGCTATTGTATGAGTAAGATTAGTTGGGAATCGGTGAATCACTTGCTTCTTCACTGTTAGTATGCATAGAGCTCATGGAATTTTGATTTTAGCTTGTTTAGTGTCTCTTGGGTGATGCCTAAGCATGTGGTGGAGTTGCTGGCTTGTCGGAGGAGAGGGGTTGGTCAACATTGGGCAGCAGTTTTTTGGGAGGCAATTCTGTTGTGTATTATGTGGACTATTTGAGAGAATGGAATCTTCAAACTTTTGAGGGGGCAGAGCATACCATTATTGGGCTGAAACGGTTCCTTTTGCTTTCCTTGTTTGACTGGATGAGTGCTATGAGTGGTCTGCATATTTTCTTCCCTATTGGATTTCCTAGATCTGTGTTCATTTGCATAATTTTTGACTTCCTTTAATACACAACTTGTGTACCAGGGGAGCAGTATGTACCTTTCTTATTTTCTTTTGATAAAAATTTAATTACCCATAAAAAAAACACCATGCATCAAAATTCCAATAAGAAAACTAGAAGATAATCATAACAGAACCAGACCTGCAAGCATAGAGAGATAAGAGTCTTGCAGAAGTCAGTTCTTGTCTTTAGAGCTGGTTGTATGTTTTGTTGATGTTTTTGAAGGATTGGAAGAATGATGGTGAGGACTGACAGAGTGGTTCTCAGTCTATTGTGGCTTTTGTATATTCTTGTTCTTGTATGTGTCAATGTAAACCTGGCTAGATGATATGTTATTGATACAAAAAAACTATGCCTCAAATGTTCAATAAGAAAACTAGAAGATAATCATAACGAATCAGACCTGCGAATGGTAGGTTAAGAAATACATATAATCTAATTTGTATGTAGAATGCACAGTTATCATACTCAAGATTGAGTCCCATGGGCAAATGGTATGATTTTACGTAATGAATTGTTTACCTTTGATGAGGTTGTATTGCCCCCCTTTCAACAAGTTACAAAACATAGTTTCTGGAACAAGCTGTTCGATATTAGATTGCAAACTCAGTTCAGTCACTATCAAACTGCCATTGAACCTATATTGGTATTACTCATTTTTTTGGGAGTTGTGTCATCATGCAGAATTTCCCTGATTCAGAGTTCTGAGTTATGCTTCTATTTTGATAAAAGAGTTCTACACTTATAATTATAAAAATATTTATCATTTTGTTTAAGTAAATATTATATTGAGGCAAAGAACTCTTTTTCCAGAGACAATTATGATTTGTTCATCCATTTCCTTTTGTATGCAGCATCAAGGGTGGATCCCATGCACCTTGAGTATTTCAGCTTCTCTGGTCGGGTGATTGCATTAGCTTTGATGCATAAAGTTCAGGTAGGCATTGTCTTTGATCGTGTCTTTTTCTTGCAATTGGCTGGGAAGTACATTTCGTTGGAAGATATAAGGGATGCAGATCCATGCTTGTATAATAGCTGCAAACAGATTCTGGATATGGATTCTGATTTTATTGATTCAGATGCTTTAGGACTAACATTTGTTAGAGAAGTTGAGGAGTTAGGATCAAGGAAAGTTGTGGAGCTTTGCCCTGGTGGGAAAAGCAAGGTTGTGAATAGCCAGAACAGGGAGGAATATGTTAGGCTTCTTATTGAGCATCGCTTTGTCACATCCATCTCAGACCAGGTATCAAAATTTGCACAAGGTTTTGGTGATATTCTTTCCAACTCTAAGCTCCAGAAGTTCTTTTTCCAAAGTTTAGAGCTTGAAGATCTTGATTGGATGCTTCATGGAAGTGAAACTGCTATTTGTGTTGATGATTGGAAGGCACATACTGAGTACAATGGTTACAAAGAAACTGATCCTCAGATATTCTGGTTCTGGAAGGTACGTGCTTGCAGGATTTTTAATTTATTAAATTTATGTGTTTTCCTCTACTTAGTTTTTTTCCCATGTTTACAAATGATTTCTTTCTAAGGCACATACTGAGTTTACTTGAATTCCCATTTTGAAGATGTGAGTTCAAAAAGTTCCATAATTCTCACATTTTTTTTCCACAAATCATATATTTACACCTTTCATGTTAAGAGGAGTCATTTGGTGAGAAATTGTATTATTAATTTAGAAGTGTAAAATGCCCATTACTTGAAACATAGTGTCAGAATACAACACCTTTTAAACTTGCATCTTCAAGATGTGACATCTGCAGAAGGCGTTTCTAGTGAAATTGCATTTTTGATATGCAATTTCATGCTAAGTTGGAAATTAAACATGTTAGTGTTTGTCCATGTAGGCAAGATGAAATTCAAAGTTGTTAAAATATTGGGATCCTATTACTTATCAAATAAATATATATATATATATATATATTTTTTGTAGGAAAAAAAAACTTGTGTTTTTATTTTATATAATATAATTTTTATTTTGAGAATCTAATTTATAGTGGATAAAGCAATTTGAAAATCAACAGGAAAGTGACCCTATTTTTTAGGCAATGTTTTAGTGAGAGTAAGAGTTGTATTTTTACCAGATTGTTTCTTAGTTTTGTCTCTACTGAAACATAGGAGTGTAGGGATATTTTTGAACCATAAAAATGAGAATCCCAAACGAGAGAAGCCTCCTAAATAGTAGTATAGATATATTGGGATTCTATAGGATCAGTGAATGAGCTTTTTGGATTGAATCAAGGATTGTAAGATCTTACTTTTCGCATGTACCTCAAAAAGCCTTAGGACAAAATCCATACTCATATTATCCCAAGACTTTTGAGGTACTGTAAGTGGAGTATACAACTATGAAGTACGGGTGCGTTTCCGGATTCGGGTGCAGGTGCGGGTACTAGTGCGGGACTTGGCAATTTTTGAAAAAGTAGGGTGCGGCGATTAAAAAATTATTAAAAATATTTTTATTTTTATTTTTTATATATTGCTAAGCATACCTTTTCATATTATATAAACATATACCAAATTTAAGAGTAATAGTAGATAATAACTAAACCAAGTCACAACTCACAACATTACAAGCAGCTTATATAAAAAAATCAAATCACAATGAGTAATAGAGCATGTGAGAGAATAATGGAGAGTGAGAAACTGAGAATGAAAGCTTTGATACTTGAGTTGAGAGTTGGGTCGGTGAGCTTGAGAGTTGAAGCTTGAAATCGAGTGATGGAGATGGTGGAGATGAAGAGCAGAGAGGCTATCAGTGAGTGGACTGTGTGGTTGGAACGAAATCGTCATTCCTTTGAGGATAATGAGAAGACGTTGGATGAGTTAAAGGTTTTTATGCCAACGTAGTCTTTTGGAGTGGTCTTGTTGTTGGGGTTTTACTAATTGTTCTTCTCTCTCTGAGTTTATGTTTTCCCTTAGCTTAGTTTCCTGATTACTCTTTTTGTTGTGCCGTAAGTTCTATTTTTTTTCTTCTTGTTCACTATCATGAACAACTTGTACTTTTCCTTTTTTTTTCTCATTAATAATAGTTTTCTGATTACCTATAAAAAAAATAAATAAATAAAAAAGTGGAGTGAGACTTTGAAATTGTCTTAGGCTCTGAGTATGGGTTTGTGAGAGAGAGGGGAGATGGAGAGCAGAGAAGGGAGGTGGAGAGCACAGAGCCGAGAGGGAGAGGAGAGCAAAGATCGAAAAACAAGAGGGTAGAGAGTTTAGAGTTTTCCGTTTAAAGCTTGGGTTGAAACAGTGCGTTTCGCACCCTTTTTTTTTATTATTTTTTATGTTTAACTTGAATTTCGGTCTAAATCGGTTGTATTGGCACCGGTACAGACTGAATCGGCCTGTTTCGACGGTTTCAGCTGATATGACCCAATTCAGCGCGAATTGGCGTGTATTGGGAAACGAAAAAAAAAAAAAAAAAAGCGACGCGGCATCAATGCACGGGCAGCGGTATCACCCGCCGCACGCTGTGTCGGGCTGCGTCAGACTTCGGTGCGGCGGCTCTGTAGCCGCGTCGGCGCTTCATAGGTAGACACCTATGTATTTTGCTTTTGTCCTTTGGAAACTTGACAAATATGAAAAGAGTTGAAGCTGTTGGTTTACTTTGAGGTTTCAGGGCAGATGGTAGAGGGGGTGAAGGGGTATGTGTCTCACATCTTTTGTTTGCGGATGATACGATTCTATTTTGTGATGCAAATGAGGAGCAGATTCTGCATGTTCGGATGCTCCTTCTTTGTTTCCAGGTTGTGACAGGTTCAAAGGTTAATGCTTTGAAGAGTGAGATGGTTCCCATTGGGGAGGTTCCTAATATTCATGTCTTGGCAGAGATCTTGGGTTGCCAGATTGGGTCTTTGCCTATGACCTATCTTGGTATGCCACTAAGGGCGTCTCACAAGTCCTCTACTATTTGGAATCCTATATTGGAGAAAATTGAGCGTAAGTTGGCTGGTTGGAAGAAGATGTATTTGTCAAAAGGTGGAAGACTGACATTGCTTAAGAGTACTTTATCTAGTCTTCCGACTTACTTTTTATCTCTTTTTACAATCCCTACGCATGTCACCAATAAAATTGAGAGGTTGCAAAGTGATTTTTTGTGGAGGGACTCCAAGACACATCTGGTGGGCTGGGATAAGGTGTGTGCACCTTTAGAAATGGTGGGTTAGGAGTTAGGAAGTTAATTATTTTCAATAAAACCTTACTAGGAAAATGGTTATGGCGGTTTGGGGTTGAGGAGACAAGACTTTGGAGAAGGGTTGTAACTCTAAAGTTTGGGGAAGAATGCGGGGGTTGAACTTCCAAGCTAGATAGAGGGGTACATGGGTGTGGTTTGTGGAGAAGTATCCGAATGGGCTAGGAAAAATATTCAGTTTGAGGTAGGGGTGGGGGATAGAGTGAAGCTTTGGACAGATCAATGGTGTGGGGATTCTCTACTTAAATTGACCTATCCGGTTGTGTATGGGATTGCCTCCAATAAAGGGGCATCAGTGGCCTCTTCTCTTGAACGGTTGGGGATTGAGGAACGGAAAAGCTGGGATGTTCGTTTCATTCGGAGACCAAATGATTGGGAAATGGGTGATGTGGATGCATTTCTTCGTACTTTGGGCTCTAATTTACTTCCAACTAAGAATGGAGACCGTATGTGATGGAAGTTGACGAAGAATGAGAATTTTGATATCCGCTCGTTTTATAATAAGTTATTTTATAATAAGTTAAGAGGACCCGTGCCCATTATATTTCCTTGGAAAATTGTTTAGAAGGTTAAGGCCCCTCGGCGTGTTTCCTTCTTTGTGTGGACTGCTGTATGGGATAAAATCCTTATAGGTGACAATTTGAGGGGTAGAGGGATGGACTTTGTTGACTAGTGCATTATGTGTTGTTGTAATGGGGAAACGGTGGATCATTTGCTACTGCGTTATGGTAAGGCTTACCAGTTGTGGAGTTTGGTGTTTAGATCTTTTGGGATTTCTTGGGTCTTGCCAAGATCAGTTGCGGATACTCTCTTTGGTTGGTAGGATTGGCTTGGGAAGCATTCGTCTAGTATTTGGAATTTAGCTCCGCTATGCTTAATGTGGTGTTTGTGGAGGGAGCGAAATTGGAGGACGTTTGAGGACATGGATAGTTCCAATGATCAATTATTGGCTTCTTTTAGTGGCTCCCTTTTTGATTGGTCTAGGGCTTGAGGACTCACCTTTAGTGATTCTCTCCCTATGTTCCTTAGCTCCCTTCTTTGTAATTAGTATCTTTTCTTTCTGTTTTTAACATCTTTTTCTGTACTTTTTACCTCTGCCTTATGATTTTCTGCATGAGGTAGTATTTTTGAATATACATCTTTATTACTTATCAAAAAAAAAAAAAAAATGACAATGATTAAGAATCTCTCAACTTCCCCCCAAATCATGGCCAATAGAATTTGTCCTTTGGAAACGATGCTAGTTACAGGCAAATTGTCTTGTTCAATGTACTTTGATGCCTACTAAAGTGCGCTGCAGAATCCTGGTTACTGCATTGCTTCTTGTTCTACATGCAGTTCTTCTTCTGCTTCTCTTTGCTAGTTTGCACTTGCTTATTTTCGTCTCAAAGATTTAGATTCTTGGCTGGACACAGGAGCAAAATGCTGCCTTCCCCAGCCTCTCTTACCTGAACTTCTAATCATGTTTTTATTTGGTAAATTCTTGGCTGCACCTGTCCTTCTTCTTGGGATACTGCCTACGGGAACGATAATTATCAGTCAGCTTCTTAGAGGTAGATTCTCCATATTGAGATTCAAAAAGCCTGGCCAATTGTTGCTTGACGTGGTCCTCAATTTAAATGCCATTTGATAGACTTCATCAATGCTAAAGAATCAAACTATAGCCATTTCCCTTTTTACTTCGGGGAAAAGGCTAGCTTTGTATCCTGATAAAAGTTGACGATCATTTTTATCAATTTGACAGTGAATTGGGAGGTTACTGAACTTCTTGGTGTAATCTTCAACCACAATAGATCCTTGTTTCAATTGAATCAACCAATTATTTAAAGAATCTTTATAATCGAGCTGAAGGTATCTCTTTTCGTATAAGCTTCACTTTTCCCCCAATGAATAATTGAAGGCTGACCAAGTATGAGCATGTGTTTTTCAATGTTGGGCCACCACATTTGTCTTTGTCAAAAGGGGGAAGGCTCACCCCAATTAAAACTATGCTGTCTAAGTCTCCCTACTTATTTTAGATCCTTATTTCCCCTCCCTTTTGGTGTTGCAAATAGAATGTAGAAAATTCAAAGGGGCTTTCTCTAGGGTGGTTTGGCAGATGAGTTTAAGTTCCATTTAGTTAATTGGGATTCGGTGTATTACCAATCAAGAGGGAGGTTTGGGATTAGATGTTTGATGCTATTTAATCAAGTGTTGTTAGGGAAATGGTTATGACGCTTTGGGGTGGATACAAACTCTTTTTGGTGTAGGTGATAGAAACTAAGTACGGGATATGCCAGGATGGTTGGTGTACAGATAGTGTGGGGCTTACATATGATGTGAGTCTATGGAAATACATAAGCAAGGGATGCTCCAAGTGTGCAAAATTTGTAAGAATATGTGGTGGGGACCAGGAATAAGACGGTGAGATCTTCAAGGATCATTACCCAGAACTTTTTCTAATTGCTTAGACAAGGAGGCGAAGGTGGCTGACTATTTGGATGTGTCAAATGGTTGTATTGGATCTTTTAATTGGGCTGTGCATAATTGGGAGTTCGAATCCATGGATTCTTTCTTGACAGATTTGTACTCTTTTAAGATACGTTTGTCTCAAGAGGATTGGAGGACCTGGACTATTTCTGGAGCTCTGGGCTTCAAAGTTAATACTTATTATAAAGCTTTGAGAAAAGGGGGGATCAACATTTCCCTTGGCAAACTATGTGGTGAGTTGAATCTCCTCCTCATGTCAGATTCTTTATGTGGCTTACAATGAAGAGCAAACTCTTAACTATGGTTAATCTGCAGAAAAGAGCATTGTTATGCCAGATTGGTGTAGCACGTGCTAGTCTGATGAGAAAACCATTAACCATCTATCCCTATATTGTAGCGTTGCTAGAGCTTTGGATTTCCTATTGTGTCTTTTCGGTGTGAGTTGGATGATGCCTAGGAGAATGTCAGATCTACTACTAAGCTGTGCTGCTCTATGTGTGAAAAAGGACCAGTTGAAAATCTGGAGAGCTATTCAATCTTGATGCGGACTGCTTGGAGACAAAGGAGTTACCACATTTATAAAAGGACCAGTTGACCATACTTTTCGATCTCATACCATACCAATCACAATAATCTTCCATTGCAACTAATCAATCAAAGAAAGAATGAGGAGCAAGCTTTCCAGAAAAATCGGGAACATCAATTCTCACATAGTAATGTTATCATTGGCCATATTGTAAACTCCTTGTTCAATCATCTCCCCATTGTCGTTGTGAATGGAGCGTCTAGGATTGACTTCTTGTTTTTGATACCTGAATCTCCTAGACACACCTGTTTTGCTGCTCTCTGGATTGTGCCTACTAGGTTCTTCGTAACCTGCCATAGCTTGATTAATCAATATTGTAGAATCTGTTGTCTTTCCAACTTCTAAATGAGTAACTCAATCAGTGAGGTTTTCAAGCTATTAAGCAATCCATAATAACAAATCATCTCGTTGTTGGTTTGAAAGTCTTCTCTGGTGAACTCTTCCACTTAGTGTTTCCATGGCAGTAGAAAATTCAAATGATCGAGAGTGACAGACCTGCTCTGATACCAAACTGATGCTCCCTAGGAAAAATAGAAGTCTTGGACGCCTACGTAAGTGAAAAAAGGAAGGACATAGAGGGGAAGTAGATGTTGGAGTTCACTTCTGACAAGGTGAGCTCCTTTTCTCATAACAGAAGTAGGGTGCAAGAGTTTTCTCGTGTGTACATACATGCTTACATCTGATTTGATAGTGCAACACAATGGAATGTAGAAGTTAATCATATAAGCATTGTATTTGTTCAAACATGATCATTTTCTATTACTTAGAAGAATGATAATATTGTGGAATTTTATAATTGGAATTAGATAAAGTCATAAAACTCAAAAGTTGCATCTGCTATTGTCGCTAAAACTGATTGCATTGCACTATGCATTTTAGTATGGAATAGCTAGCAACTTTTCATCATTAAAGAGAATTATAGTGAATTACTACTTTATTTAGGAAGTTTTTTGCTCATGTGATGATTGGGTAGTTGCAGGGATTAGACTGTCATTAGTAGGATTTCTAGTAGCCCGTTCAAGGTTGGGGCACAAATAGTTGCTTAGTTGCCTTCCTCTTAACAGGGCTTTGACCTTGATGAACCTGAACCTCCAATAGGAATGCCGAAACTTTAGTGTCCCAGGAAGTTCTTTGAAAATGTTGGTCATTGCTTGCTGGTAGCGATTTTGGTTTCAGTCATAGTTCTTTTGTTCCATTCCTGCTCATTTCAACAAGTTGGGGCTACTATCACAAGGCAGCCCGCCCTGTATTAGTAGACTGATGTTCTCTTAATTGAAGCTCGAGTGTTCGGATTGGATCTTATTGAAGTGACCAGTATGAAGGCATGAGAGAGATATTTACCCATGTTATGCTTGGAATTGACAAAGAAGTACTATAAGGCCTTTGTATGTTTTTATCCCCAAAAAAAAGCTATGCCATTAGGCTCTCAGGGTTCTGCTGTGAGTTTTGAGAACAATTATGAAACTTACTGCTTTTATAACATTTGGGTAAAGGACAAGGGATTGCTTTCTTTTTCCTTGATTTTTGATGAATTTAGAAGATTAATAAAAGACATTGTCATATTGGTGAATACTACCTGATAACGTATCAAATCTTTTCAATCAGGGTTTGATCCAATGATCGGGTTGGATGAACAGAAATTCTTTAGAATTAATTTATTTATTTATTTTTTCTTTGAGTTACACATGCTTCTGATGGGTCTCATACCAACAGCCTCACCCACCACCCAACTCTTACACAGGAAGGAGATGCTATTTGAGCAAGAGCTCCTTGGCAGAAATGCTTTAGAATTATTGGAATATTTGGGGTGCCTAGCATACCGTAACTATCCTAGACTTGAAATATGTAGAACCACAATGAGACGGCCATAGATAAAATTCAAGCAACACCGCAAGATTTTATTTATTTATTGGTTAATGCCAAGTTGAAACCCATCTTGTAGGTCTTGAACTTTGATCTCACCCATTCTTATGGAGGAAGTAATTGTTATTTGGGCCATAAATGGTAACAACACATGATATGTGTAACCCAATCCCAGATGATAGAATATCAATAAGCTTGCCGTGTATTGGGAGGCTCTTCTAGATCTATTGAAGAGAATGGGCTTTGGGGAGAGGTGGTGTAGATGGATTCGCACTTGTATCTCTACTGTTCAGTTCTCTATTTTGGTTAATGGGGCTCCAACTGATTTTTTTAGGAGCATGAAGGGTCTAAGACAAGGGGATCCTTTATCTCCTATGTTGTTCTTGATTATTATGGAGGTTTTAAGTAGGATGTTGAAAAGAGTCAAAGGTGCCGGCTTGATCAGGGGATTCAAGGCTAACGGGAGACGAGGGGAAGGGGAATGTGTATCACATCTTTTGTTTGCGGATGATACCATTCTGTTTTGTGATGCGGAAGTGGAGCAGATCCTCCATGTTCGGATGCTTCTTCTTTGTTTTCAGGCTGTGACAGGTTTGAAGGTTAATGTCTTGAAGAGCGAGATGGTTCCAATTAGGGAGGTTAATAATGTGCATGCTTTGGCTGAGATTCTGGGTTGTAGGATTGGGACTCTACCTATGACCTATCTCGGTATGCCGCTGGGGGCTTCTCATAAGTCCCCTGCTATCTGGAATCCTATCTTGGAGAAAATTAAGCGGAAGTTAGCTGGGTGGAAGAAGCTGTATCTGTCAAAAGGTGGAAGACTTACGCTGCTTAAGAGCACTCTAGCTAGCCTTCCTACTTATTATTTATCTCTCTTTACCATCCCCTCGCATGTGGCTAATAAGATTGAGAAGATGCAAAGGGACTTCTTGTGGGGGGATTTGAAGACTCACTTGGTGGGGTGGAATAAGGTGTGTGCTCCTAAGGCGAACGGTGGATTGGGAGTAAGGAAAATAACTACTTTTAATCAAGCTTTATTAGGAAAATGGTTACGGCGGTTTGGGGTTGAGGAGAATCGTCTTTGGAGGAGGGTTATAGCTTTGAAGTTTGGGGAAGAGTGGGGGGGTTGGTCTTCCAAGCTGGGCAGGGGTGTCCACGGGTGTAGCTTATGAAGAAGTATCCGAAAAGGTCGGGAGTTGTTTAGAAGATTCATTCAGTTTGAGATTGGGGTGGGAGATAGAGTGAAATTTTGGACAGATTAGTGGTGTGGGGAGTTACCACTCCATATTTCCTTCCCGGTTGTGTATGGGATTGCTTATAATAGAGAGGCTTCTGTGGCCTCTTCTCTTGAAAGGTTGGGGACTGAGGCTCAGAGAAGCTAGAATGTTCGCTTACTCAAGGATCCAAATGATTGGGAGTCAGGTGAGGTGGAGGATTTCCTTCGAATCTTGGGTTCAAATCTACCTAAATCTGAGTATGGCGACCGTATGAGGTGGAAGTTGTCGAAGAATGGGGATTTTGACATCCGCACTTTTTACAATAAGCTTCGTTGTCCCTCGCCTATTATCTTTCCTTGGAAAGGTATTTGGAAGCTTAAGGCTCCTCCGCGTGTCTCTTTCTTTGTCTGGAATGCAGCTTGGGAGAAGATTCTTACAGGGGACAATCTGTGGGGTAAAGGCTTTGATCTTGTTGACTGGTGCATTATGTGTCGATGTAGCGGGGAGACAGTGAATCATTTGCTACTACATTGCGATAAAGCTCATCAGCTGTGGAGCTTGGTTTTCAGATCTTTTGGGATTTCTTGGGTTTTGTCAAGATCGGTTGCAGATACGCTTCTTGGTTGGTGGAATTGGTTGGGAAAACACTTTTCTAGCATTTGGAACTTAGCCCCTCTATGCCTAATGTGGTGTATTTGGAGGGAGCGAAGCAGGCGAACTTTTGAGGATATGGATAAATCCGATGACCAGCTACTCGCTTTCTTCTGTGGCTCTCTTTTTGATTGGTCTAGGGCTTGGGGACTCATATCTAGTGATTCTCTCCCTTTGTTCCTTAGCTCTCTTCTTTGTTCTTAGCTCTTTGTTGGTTGTTGTTTTTTGTGTTTTTTTCTTGTTTGTTTCCTTCCCTGTATCCCTTTTCTGCCTTATGTTGTTTTCATGAGGCAGCTTCTTGAATATACATCTTTCTTACTTATCAAAAAAAATCAATAAGCTTGCCTTGAATTTGCATAGACAATTGTTTGATCTTGTACATTGTTTATAGTGTGAGACTGTCTCTGGCTCCATGGCAAGGTATAATTAATGATAGCGTAACTCGCACTGCTTTACTAGCAAATTCTTAAGACCTTGACCTGCCTGTTGACAAGGCAGTAGCATTTCCAAACAATTCTCTCTCAATTTATTAGATAAGTGGATATTGAAAGCCTTAAAAGGTCAACAACCTGTGTTTAGCAGACTTTGAGCCAAAACAGTCAAGCAATGTTGAATTTGAAGTAGCTGGAGATCTCTCTATTATCAACTAATAAATAAATTATATGAATAGGGATTGATAGTTGTTGCCAATTTGTTGTGGTAATTAACTTATCTTTGCTTAAAAAATTTGCAGATTGTTGGGGGAATGTCAGCAGAGCAGAGAAAGGTTCTTCTCTTTTTCTGGACCTCAGTGAAATATTTACCAGTGGAAGGTTTCCGTGGATTGGCTTCCCGGCTTTACATATACAGGTCCACGGAGTCTCATGATCGCTTGCCTTCATCTCACACTTGCTTTTATCGGTTGTGTTTCCCACCCTATCCATCTATGGATGTCATGCAAGATCGCCTTCATGTCATCACCCAAGAACATGTAGGTTGTAGCTTTGGTACTTGGTGAAATAGTTGCATCTGAAGATCTGGGTTGAAAGGGTTTTTCGACTGCACATAGAAATATTTGTCCTCAGGTTGTACAGATTATAGGATGATTGTCATTAGACTATGTAAGAAGGTGCTATAGTTCTCTTATTGTTCACCCTTCTTTTTGCATCGTTGGATGAAGGTTGCAATGTCATTGCTCTTTTTGTTGTCTGTTTGTATAGGTATAGTATAAATAAAGCAGGAGGCAGAAAAATGCAAATCTCTCTGCTTCCATGGACTTATTTCATAGTATTAGATACTGGCTTATTGGGACATTTAAGCACACAGATTATGCAATGACAAGCAAGTCAATCTCCTTTTTCTCTGATAATCATTAAGTTTTTATAAGATTATGTGAATAAGATCAATATCCGTTTTGTTTAGAATACTTTCAGGTTGTGATATGGTGCAATTGCTTTCAAGTTCATTGCTTCTCTGTTTTTGTTCATAATTCTCCCAAAAGGCCTGTTTAACAATTTAAAAGTTTTTCAAAATTGTTTCCGAAGCTAACTCATTTCCCTATGTCACTCTCTTTTTTTTAATTTTTAATTTTTTACTTTTACTTTTGATTTTAGGCTGAACAAAGGCTATATATTTCTTCCTTTTGAGCAAGCATGACACTAGAAACTGTCTCGTGCATAATCTAATTATATTCATTTTCTTTTTGGAAAACCCAAACTTCATATGGTAGAGAATTGGTTCGACATGGGTACTGGGAGTTAAAAAGATTATTCCCCACTCTGCGTGATTACTTTTTTTTTTTTTGAAACCTCTGCGTGATTCAGTATGAGCTGAGCAATATATTATGCACTCACTAATGTTAGTTGTTTTTCACTAATATCTTATCTCTGTCTTCCTGGTAAATTTTCTGTCTATTTGAGAAAGGTACTAAAACATGACATGTCCAAGTCAGGATCATCTGGTGATGCATGAAGTAACGTCTAATTAATGTAGGAGCATCCTCGTTTCTCAAAAAAAAAAAAAAAAAAATGTAGGAGCATCCACATCCCAATTATTAGGTGTCAACCAGCATCAAAGCTAGAGTGTTTATTATTATTATTATTATTATTATTATTATTATTATTATTATTCAGGAATCAAAAAAAGACAAGAAAAAGACAATGGGACCAGCTGGACTAAAGAGAGGTCTCAACCAATGCTTGGGGAGTCTAGACAACCTTACAAAAGAGAGGTCTCAAGTGAAAGATCTGCATGCGCTCCTTCATGGAAATTTAGCCATAGCTCACCTATAGCAATTAAGGGTAGAGTTTTCAAATAAAGATTAAGAGTATGTATGGTTGGAGTGATTTTGGGGAGAATGGAAAAAAGGGAGAGAAAATGGGTGGGAAGGGTGTATTGTTGAGAGGGGGAGAAAATTGGTGGGCCCAACTGTTTTTCCTTCGGGCCAACCAAAACTTAATCTCCCCAAATTGGGAGAAAATGAGAATGAAAATGAAGAGCAAAAAGTCTTGGCCATTTTGGACGAAATTATCCAATCATTTTGAACAATTTTTTGTCGGTTTCTTATTGGCTTTTTTCACCTAGCAAACGCTAAATTTTTTGAACCATTGTTGTTTTTTCCTCTATGATTTTTTTTTTTTTTTTTTGTCTTTTTAGGTGTTTTTGAAGTTCTCTTTCATTTTTTTTATTTATTTTTTTTTTCTCATTTGTGTCTTTTCATGTCAGTTTTTTTAATAGAATATTTTTTTTTTTGGTTCTTGAACTTCTTGTGCTTATTTTTAATGAAGTATTCATTTGTACACAAATTTTTAATAAAAATATAATGTGTCTACCTTTTGTTTTATCTAATAGGAACATAATAGTAAATTTTTACTAATTTTATTTTCTATTTTCTCAGTTTTTTTCTTAATCAAACAAAAGAGTTTTTCATCCCTTCGCTTTTCCTTCCTCTTAACCAAACTCCATGAGAGAAAACTTAAATCTCTTCTATCTTCACACTTTTTCATCCCTCCAGTCAAATGGACCTTAAGAAAAGTAGTTTATCATTCTTGATTCTATTATCTTCTCAATTTTTTTTTATGTCTGTCTATCCTCTACCGAATGGCAATTAGTAATTACACTCAAGAATGCTACTTATAAAATATAAATGATAGCATGTTGCTAAACATTGTTTCCTTTTTATTTTTATTTTTATTTTTTCTGTTTTTGGTTTTTACTAACCATTCATGCAATGGTAGCTGATTATGAATGTAATCTAGACTATATATTTTATTATGCATGTAATTTGGACTATTTGAAGGTTGTTTATTGTGGTACTAGAGTAGTAGTGGCATATTTGATCTTGTGCTATCTTTGAGGGAAAAACAGAAGAAGAAGCTTTTGTTGTGGTTTTTAATGATCGTGTAATGTATTTTACACCCAAAATTGATGGATATATCTATATTATAGAGATTCTAACTAGCTTTCCCATATGTTTGAATATGGCTTTATCAGATTTCTAAAATTAACAAGCCATTATCAAGCCAGTCAACTTCCTCAAATTATTCAAGATGCCATTAAAAAATTTACTGGTCCTACTATTTCCATCAGATGTTGGAGTACTTTGCCTAGATGGGAAAGAGATAACTGGATGAATGTCCAGCCTTCGAAACATCTTATTCTCATCAATGGTCATACTCATCAGGGGCAATGGGTTGAAGGAAATCCTCATTTGTCCTTCAAAGATCCTTATGCTCTTGCAAAATGTTGGGGAAACTATTTTAATAATCAAATTATTGAAGTTGCTCAGAACCTGTGGAAGGATTATCATTTCATGGGAAGCACTAATCGAATTTCTGTTTTTGGTCCCAGGCCACATGTTGACGCTATTGCTCATTTGCATACTGCAGATCATTGTAATCCAAAGAGCCTTCTCATCCCAGGAAGAAGACCAATGGACGAGCCAATTTTATATTGTGGATTTTGCAACCGATATGCTATTTACCATGAGCACGAATGTGATTCTCCACAAGGTCCTTTTGATCCATTTGATGGTTATCCATCCGATGCTCCTTCTACTGATTGATTGTGTGATCCTCAGATTATTGTTGCTTCTGTTATTGTTGCTACTATTCCCTATTTGTCTAGCCAGCATAATGACCACTATTCAACTACATGCGTACATGGTGATATTCCTATTGACCTTTGTCAGAGATTTTGCTGATCTTATGCCTAGTGAAGAAATATTCCTATTGACCTTTGTCAGAGATTTTGCTGATTTTATGCCTCACATGTTGGAAGTATTGCATGCTCCTGAAGATTCCCATCATAGTGCGAATTTGGCTTCTTTTGATGGCTTCTTTTAAGGACAGAAATGATGTGGCCTAGACCTAAAAATGAAGGTCTAGACCTTTGAGAAAGATGCTCCTGATCACTTCATGTTCCCTCCATGACTCGGAGTCAAAAAAGAAAAAGACTCACTTTTCATTATTCATCTGACACTATTCACCTGTCACTATTCATCCATTACTATTCATGACACTGTTCACTCCGAATTTTGCCTATTTAAGGGGGGTTGTCCCTTATGTTAAACTCAGAACTTTAATGAGTTTTCAAGAACTTTCTTGTTAGAACCTCCCTAGAAGCCTTCTTTGAGAGAGTTCTCCCTATTCACTATTATCTTGTTCACTGTAACCTTGTTGACTACTACCTTGTTCCTACAAACCTTGTAACTAGGACTAGTTCAAGCTTTGTAACTGTTAACCTCAACTGTTGAGATCTTGTATTGACTTCTACTACTGTAAGTGTTTACCTACTTTCAATAAACAAGTATTTTCAGTTAATGTTCATTATTCTACTTGTTGCTACCGCCACCTTGGACGGATTACCGCCATACTGGACGGTTCTAAATTGCTTTCATTAATTGCTTCTATTTACTTTGAATTATTTTGATATATACTGCTTGGCTGGTTCTACCGCCTTAATATTGTTCTTACATTACTTGCTTATATTTACTTTCACAATATTATTACTGTGCTTCCGTCTCTCCCTCTTCATCTGTGCGTCCCCTTCCCCCCTTTATGGTATCAGAGCCACTCTTTTCTAGCCGGTGATAGTGTGTGTTGTGTCCTCTGTGCCTTGTCCGTATCCGTCCGAACCTTTGGTGCTCCGTTGTCGTGTTCCCTTCTTGCCGTCGTTGGCGCCACCCTAGGTGTAAAGTGAATTCCCAGAACTTGACTGTAAGGCCCGTTTGAGCCAGGAGGGCGTGTAGGGCATGTGTGTGGTATAGGGTTGCTTAGGGTATGTGTTACGAAATGCAACGGTTGTGAGAAAAACATGATAATTGAGTGTTAAAACTAGGATAATATGGATAAGTTGTGGAGATCCAACTCCTCTGTCAGCTCCAGGACTGGTTGTCCTCCTGATATTGTGAATGAAGAAGATCACACTGTTGAAGATAATGAGATCCCTGATTTCCGAAAATGGAACATTTCCAAAGTTAACACTAAAACTGTTTACAAAACTAGTTGGGCTGAAACCACTTTTCATCCTGTTTACAAAGTTAGAACTGTTGAACAAATATTTTCTATTTCAAAAATGCATGAAAAATGTTGTTTGTTTTCCAAGAAAAATATTAATGATTTCATTGCTAAAAAACTCAGTTATTTGCATATTGGTTTGGTTCAAGTTGCTGTTAAACCACTTACCCGAAAGGGTATTAATGCTTCTATTCTCATGTGTTTACGAGATGCTAGATTTAAGGTCTTTAAAGATAGCATTCTTGGTATGATCACTGCTTCTTTGTATGATGGTCCTGTTTACTTTAACTGTTATCCTGATATTACTCTTGCTTTGGATGATCCTAATATTGTTAAAGCTTTGACTTTGAATATTGCTTCTTCTGGTTATATCATGGATGAAGGTAGTAAACCTTTTGCTTTGATTTATCGCATCTATTACAGACTTTTGGGTACTCAATTAAATCCTGGTTGTTTGAATCATAGAGAACCTTCTGGTAAAACAATGTTAATCACATGTTCAATTTCTGATGCTAAAATTCAAGTTCCAAAAATGATTCAATGGCAAGATATTCAACTTCCTACTGAATGGTTGTTGAACCAAGAATCCCCTGTTCCTAAACCTGTTTTTGATGAGCTAGATCTCACAAATATTCAACAATATCTTGATGGTACTGTTAAAATATGTTTTCAAAACAATCAACCCTTGAGGATCAACGAAGGAAGGCATTCCTTTGCTGGATCTGAAAGTATTTCAAAAAGAGATCATGATGTTAATGAGTTTTTGCAAAAGAATTTTGAAAAACCCACTGATTTAAAGTTAAAAGGTGTTGCTAGTGACAAATCTCAAGTCAGCTCTGTTTTCTACTCTACTAAAGTTGAATCTTCCTCTTCGTATGGCAAATCTGCTACCGAAGAAGAAGATGATGCTAATTCTATTTGTCCATCTGATTCTGATTTCCCTCCTATTGAACATCCTGTTAACCATTTAAGAGTTTTGAATGTTTTAAATGAAGATTTTAAAGTTAAGATGGCTCCTTTGTTTGATGAATTTATGCTTCCTAAAAATAGGACAAAAAGAAAGATTTACCAAAATAAATTTGCTCAGTCTGAGAAAAATCGTGTTAAAAGAAAATGGTTGGAAAAGATGAATCAATTGAAGAGACATATTTTGTTCTTTGATTTTCTTGAAAACCATTATGTTTCAAAAGATGAAGTTTCCAAAAATTATTTGAATGTGATAAAGAAATCTAATTTTGTTAAAACTGACAAAACCATTGTCAGGTCTAGTCATCCACCTCTTGAAACTATTTTGGTGACTACTGACAAAATTGATGTTAAAGTTACTCCTTTCAAAATAGCTGATGATCAAACTCCTGTTGTTAGCCTTATTGAACAAAACAATTTTACTAATGAATCATTGCATGTTATTGGTCAACAGCTTGACCGTATTGAAGAAAAAATTGCTGAAAAGACTGTTTCTATTGAAAAATCTGCTTCTGTTCAAAAACCTGTTTCTATAAAGACTGAGGAACCTTTGATTAACTTACCCAGTCATGATAACAAATTCAAGTTTAGAACCTCTCAGTCTAAACTTCTTGAAACTGTTGACAAAATGCTTTCTGATTTAAAAATTAAAACTGAAGGTACTTCTACAAGTACTCCTGTTGCTCGAACTATTTCAAAAAATGAAATTGTTTCTGATGATGAAAATACAAATTCTAATACTGCTTCTTCTGTTTCTTCTGTTCCTGCCAAAAAGGTTTTTGATGATTGTTTACCCAAAATTAAAAGATTTGTTGGAAATTCCAAACCCATGTTTCTTACAAAAAATTGGTATTCAAAACCTACTCCTCCTGATATGCAGTTTGAAGAAAGAGCTTTTCAAATTCAGTTTTCTGTTTCTGCTGATAAAATTTATGAGTGGAATGTTGATGGTTTTTCTGAACAAGAAATTATTAACAAAATGGGACATATGTCCATGGTTGGTACTGCTTACCAAAATAATCATGATTTTGAACAATCTGAAATTGTTGACCTTCTTACTACTGGCTTTTCTGGTACTCTTCGTGGATGGTGGGATTCTTATCTCACAGAAGAATCCAGAGATTCTATTAAACATACTGTTAAAAAGAATGATGAAGGCTTACCTATTTTTGATGATCGTATTGGTCGAGGTGTTCCTGATGGTGTTAATACCTTGATTTATACTATTATCAAACATTTTGTTGGTACCCCATCTAATGTTTCATCTCGAATTTCTGATTTGTTGAATAATTTGAGATGCCGTACTATGTCTGATTATAGATGGTACCAAGATGTTTTCCTTTCCAGAGTAATGCAGCGGAAGGACTGTTTCAAGCCTTATTGGAAAGAAAAGTTTATTGACGGTCTGCCTCCTATCTTTGCTCATAAGGTAAAACAAGAATTAATTGGTAAAAATGATTCTATTAACTATGATAATTTAACTTATGGTGATATTTTAAGCACTATTAAAAAACTTGGAATTAATATGTGCAATGATGAAAAACTGTTAAAACATCAATTAAAAAAAAAAAGAAAAGCTAAATATGAAATGAGTAATTTTTGTGAACAATATGGTTTACCCTCTATTGCTCCTTCTAAGCAAAAAGGTAAAAAACATGATAAAAGTTACAAAAATTATAACCATAAAAAACATAAAACTAATTTTAATGATTTCTATGCTAAAAGGAAAAATGTTTCTAAAAAACATGTTAACCAGCAATCAGGTAAAGGTAAATGTTTCAATTGTGGAAAACCTGGTCATTTTAGTAAAGACTGTAAACAAAAACCTGGTAAGCTAAAAAACAAGTTTAACATGTTGAAAATTGATGATAATGATCAAGAAGAATTATTCAGAATCCTTGAATCACACAATTCGTCTGATTCTTTGGAAGATGATTTTTCTTCTTCTGATTCTTGCTATCATTCTGCTGATGATTCTTCTGATTCTCCTAATATTAAACTTGGTTGTAGAGATTCCTGTTGCAATGTTGTTAAGACTGTTAATGTTCTCACTAAAGGTGAAGAAAATGAAAGCTTGTTAATTAAATTGATTGGTCAAATTGAGAATCCTGAATTCCAAAAAGAATATTTGGATAAATTTAAGAAAAATTTGTTAAAAGATGAAACTGGTAAAAAACTTAAATCAACAATAAGTTTTGAAGAAACTTTGGAAAGATTTAATAAGAAAAAATCCAAAGGCTTAACTGTTAATGATCTCCAATGTGAAATTAATACTGTTAAACAAGAGATAAGTGAATTAAAACTTGAACTTAAAAATATTAAAAGTGATGAGCATAATCTCAAACAAGAATTGTTAATGTTGAAAATTGATCAAAATAAGTCTGATAATGAACACGATGAGCACAAGGATGGAGATGAATCCAGTCAACAGGCTCTTCTTTCTGATGAAGGTATTGATGATGCTCAACCTAGTCTTGTTAGTATTAACAAAATTCTTCCCCCAAAATGGTTCACAAAAGTGAAGATTGTTGTTTCCCATGATTATCATTTCACTGTTATTGCTATGATTGATTCTGGTGCTGATAAGAATTGTATTCAGGAAAGATTGATTCCTTCAAAATATTTTGAAAAATCAACTGAAAAATTGGTTTCTGCTACTGGTTCTCAAATGAAAATCAAATATCTTGAAACATTTGAACCATAGGTCGAAAGACCTAAACATAGCCTTGCTTCTCAGTATACGTGATTGTATATCTGAAGGCAAGTTGGCAAAAGCACTTCTTAACATAGATTGGGACTTATGGCTCAATCTAGAATAATCAGTGCCCATTATAGTCATTTTATCCTTTGAATGGATATCCTCTTTGCCAAAGAGTTGACTAGTGTAAGGATCATTTGTAATATTTAGATGGTTAACAAGTTGGCTTCTAAAAGCCCCAATTTTTGAAACAAGGTTTGAAACTATATATATATATATATATATATATATATATATATATATATATATAATTGAATTCAAAGTTCATTTAATTTTTGATTGCTTTATTAGAATTTTGGCACTTCATATTATATTTTAAATGATAGAATACATTTTTTTTTTTAATTATATAGATACAATAAAATTTCTTATAACATCCGCTCCATGATAATTGTCATCTATCATCAAGCCAAGACACCAATGATAGAATATAGAGTTATATAATAATAATAATAATAATAATAAATGCTTAATTCTAACCATAGAATATTTAATTCTATATACAAACACAACTATAATATATAAATAAATGCCAATTAATAATTTTTATATTGATCAAATTTCATATTTAGAAAAGAAAAAAGTGGAAAAAAAATTATATTATATTAAAATTTCTTGTGCATTGGATGGATTATCAACTAGTCTTTATATTGGTGGTTTCCTGGTTTTTTCATATTTCCTATGAAGGTTGCTACATCAAGTTCTTGGTAAGTTCTTGATTTTCAAATTATATGTAATTAACCAAGGCAAGGTATTTTTATTCCCTTACAAATTTCAAATTTAATTTTGATTGTAAATGTACAATATTTGGAGATTTTTGTTCCACTGCATTGTCATGCATATGATGTATGATGGTTTTACCAACAATACTGACAAATTAAAAAATCAGCAATCTATACATTATTCACAATCACAAACACATACGCTTTAAACAAAGGAAAAATAAAGGTAGCAGTCTGAGGACACCATGAATTCATTTAAACACCCTTTGCAGGGGATTATTCCTCGACCAAATAACGTATAGAACAAGTGCATGGTTAGAAAATATAACGACAAACAAGACACTATGGAGCATGGACAACAGGGCGGACTTATGATTTCAAGCTAGGGGGCTGAGGTATAAGAAAAAAAAAAAAAAAAACACCAAATAGGTATCTATATAGTATTAACAAACTATCAATCAAGATAAATGCACAAAATCATTGTTTTTTAATACATTAAGATGCAATCATCTACCAAAAAAAAAAAAAAAAAACGCAAAATAATATTGTTTCTTAAGAGCATCAGTTATTGCAACAAAATTTATTTTCACAAACCAAAAATTACTTTTTCTATTTTAATATAGCATTTAAAATGTCTCATACAGTAGTGTTTTCGGTATTTGGTGTTCTAAATACTAAATATTTAACATTTAGAACACTTAATACGAGTACTCTAATACTGGGCTGACTAGGATTTTTATTTTTTATTTTAAAGTTTTATTTTTGTTAAGTTTTTGAGTTGAGTAGTTTCTAGTTGAGTTAGGCTAATTAAAAGGGAGGGGGTCTAAGTTTTTGATAGAGGGAAGCGCAACTCTAGAAATAAAAATATATAACCAATAAAATTTTTTTTTTCTCTTTGTGGGGAGCCCAAAATTTTATTTTCTTTGGGCCAGGGGGCCCGGGCCCCCTGGGTCCGTCCCTACATTAATTTGTCTTTCGTAGTACTATAATTGGGAGAGAGAATTGAACCCTAGATGTTTCTATTAGAAACATCAAGAGGGAGATCCAAATCCTCCATTTCGCACTCTTTCTCCGCGGTGGATTGTAAATAGCACATGTAGATAGCATGTAGATAGCAGGGTGTTTCTATACTTGTAGTTGTATTAATGGTGGATTGTCCAATCAGGTTGGTAACTTTAATAAATGATACATCAGATAGTTTTAGCCAAATTATCTAATTGGAGGTTGGGGTTATCTAGAAACAGCCCTGTTTTTTTATTTATCTTTTAATCAATTCAGTAATTGTTTCCTCTTGAATTTGATCACCATAGGGAACCACACAAAGAGCCCTGAGAGTATAATATGGCAGAGCAGAATATTTTCACATAAGTGGTGAAGATAGTGTTCCACAAGTATTCATTCAGCAACTTCTCCATACAAGAAGACATACTTTTTGTGTATACATTTCTCAATGTTGGCCGAGATGCAATGCAAAGTACTAACCAAAAACACACAAAACATATTGGTATTGTGATACCCCAATTTGATTGATTGTGTGATGTGTGTGGGTGTGTGATGAGTTCCACATTGGGTATTTACTGGGTAGATCCAGGCTTTATTAACAACTACAAGGAGCCTCAATTGTGACTAGTCCTTTTGAGGTATAACGTAGATATGGCTAGCGCTTTTCCTTGGGTCGTTACTTATGGTATCAGAGCCAGCCCGGTAACCCCGTGTGGGCTCGAAGACACTACCCCACAAAGTGAGCTCTAACGAGGACGTTAGGGGTTTAAGTAGGGGAGATTGTGATGCCCCAATTTGATTGATTGTGTGATGTATATGGGTGTGTGATGAGTCCTACATCGGGTATTTACTGGGTTGAACTGGGCTTTATTAATAACTGCAAGGAGCCTCAATTGTGACTAGTCATTTTGAGGTATAGCGCAGATGTGGCTATCGCTTTTCCTTGGGTCGTTACAGGTATAGAATTTGGGAGTACTACCACAAGTGGAAGACCTTCACTTCTAATCATATGCAGGGTTCTCTAATGAACTGATGGTTAACTATTCAACCCAGCCTCTTGCGCAATTGTACTCCTGCTTCAAAAGCTTTGGCTTCAATTTCCAGTTCTTCCAATGGTCTCTTGACTCATTTGCTCATAGCTGCCATTACTATTCCACAGTCATCACAACAGATCATAACAACTACACCTGCTTCCTTCACAACCGCGAAAACAGCTCCATTCACATTCACCTTGTACACGGATCCATGGGGAGGAGACCACTGTTGGGCAACAAGCTGATAAGGAATATTGTGAGCAACATTTGCAGCTTTGAAATCTTCAATGTCTGAATGTGACTATAATAACTCTTTACCCTTTGGGAAACCAATGCTTGAGGAGTCTAGACAATCTTAAAAAAGAGGTATCAAGTGAAATATTTGCATGTGCTCCTTCAAGGAACTTTAGCCATAGCTCACCTATAGCAGTTAAGGTAGAGTTTTCAAATATAGTCACTCCTTGTCTTGTAAATTGATATTCAAGATTGATCAATTTTTTTTTGTGTTGCTTTTTTAGGTTCTATGGTATCTCTAGCTCTAAAATTAACAAGTGGCGGAGTGCGGGCTCATAAGATAATAATTAATCATGGGGTTGCTGCGGCTGCAATAGTAGCCATTTCCGCGTCATTGTTGTCTTGCTCTTTGGCAATACTGTCGGAGCCAATCCTTACTTTTCATTTACTTTAAATGAGTAAACTAGCCAAAGAAAAAAAACGAGGAAAATTTCACTTTAACCCTATACTTTAGGGTTTTAAACTTCCAAAAATAATAGATTAAACCATGAATTTTCAAAATGCAATAAATCAAACCTTGAAGTCTATCAAACACTTGAGCAACTAAAATCAATTGCGTGCTTTGTCTATCAATTAGTTTCATTCCATTTAATTAGCAAAGCAGGACAATTTTTTTTTTCCTTCTCTCTTTGAGGACTAATATGTTCAAAAGAAAGATAATCAATTGAAAAAATGTCAATCAAAATACCACAAAATCAACTTACTGTTAGCATCTGTCTATTGAAATGGGACAAACTAATGGATCTTATAAAATCAATTTAGATTTTCAAATCAGTAAAATGGATCTATATCTTCATCATTGATGTTAGAAATCAGTGAAGCAAAGTGTTGGAGCTTTATTGTTGATGCCTTCTCAAGCAAATGGAGGTTTTTCACTAAGTAAAGCTAAGTATTTATTCTTCTTCGTTCAATCAAGTAAATAAGTAAATAACATGCAAAAAAGTTTAGATACAGTGAAGCAAATGGCATCATTTTGTTCTCTCTCTCTCTTTTTTTTTTTTTTTTGTCCAAACAGGATGATGATGTGGCATTTTTGACAAGTAGGATTAATGTGTGCCATGTAGCAAATCCCATGTGGCACTTAACAAGGCAATGGTAACAGAGTTGGATGACATGATGCTTTTGAAAGTGTGTGAGAGTGCCTTTTTTCTTCAGCACTATGGCCCAAGGATTCTGGGGCGTGTAAGATGTTCTTGGTGGACTGGGATCAATTCTCCGCAGCTAAAGGGTGTTGAGGTCCAAAATTTCACAACAAAGCCCATTCCATAAAAAAATAAAGAAAGCCCAATTCGTGCAGCAAGAAGAATCAACATCAAGGCCTTATATATGTTCAGATTTCCAGCAAAAAAGGCCATTAAAAAGTCCAGCAAATTCCAGTGAAAGAGCTGGGCTGGGATCCCCAGAGGATCGGGATCCTCGGACGTGCAGCACAGCTAAAATGGATTGAAGCAAGTTTAAAAGAGGGATAAAAAACAAAGAGCATGCGGGTCTCATGCACCTAGACATACAGTGGGATCAGAAAGTACGAAGCAAAACGCAAGAGCTGTGCCTCAAGGAACCAACAATGAGAAGACCATAAAAAAAGAGAGGTAACCAGAAGGAGCTTTCAACCCAGCAGTAAAATGTTCCAACTATTTGAGGAAAATGACAAGGATGGAGTGCAACCAAAAAAAACTGGAAAAGTGGAAGAAATGGCCAAATAGCTGAAGAATCAGCGAACAGAGGGAACCTTGAAATGGAAAACCAGCTAAGGGCTTTCAGCTTAGTCGGACCAAAAGGAAGAAATTATGAGGAAAAAGGAAAGGACAAGCCTCTGGGTAACTGACACAGTACAAGCTCACAAGGGGCAAAAGAGAGAAATCGCTCGTGCCTCAAAGCCCTAGAGTCGCACTATAAAAGAAAGAGAAAACCCATGCTGAGGGACACTCATTCATCACCATTTTGATCTGAGAAAAGATATCACAGCAAAACCATTGGAAAAGCTCTGTAAAACCAAAAGAAAACAGAGGAACCGCTCCCGGTATCCCAGAGACAGCCACTATAGCATATGCTTGGATTCAACAAATTCAAACTTTGCAAGTCTTAGAAGCTTGAATAGCTATCAAAGTCTGTAACTTTTGAACTTAGTTGAACCTTATATCACGTCTTAGTGAGCATATTGTAATCCACAATCAAGAAAATAATGAAATACCTCATATTGATTTGAGGATCTCTAACAATTATTTCGTGCATTTCTTTATTGCATTGTCTTCCTTTACTGTTTCTTGCTAAAATCCTTCTCATCTAACTATCTTGGAAGGCAAAGCTCAAGCAAAGCCACTCGGACTTGAGTTCCAAATCCCACAAGTCTTGTGTAAAAGCACCAAGTCTGTGAGAATTGGGGCCAGGATCCTCGTGGCAGAATCATTTTCATGAAACTCATTTACATATATGTATATGTATTAAAATGTATATCCTAATCTAAGAAACTAACAATTATTTGAAGATATGTGTAGTGTGTTTTGTTTTTTTTTATGTAGCACTCATAGAGATAAAGGGAAAGGACAAAACTCTATTACATAATAAACATGGAAAAGATCATATAGTTCAGAGAACCAGAGATTCTGGGTTCTTACAGGCCTAATACGCCTCGAGATCCCACGACAGTATGCCCGGGATCCCACGACAGTACGCCCCAGGGTACTAGGAGGAATTGTATTTTCATCTTGAGGAGCTTTATATGACTTGCGCACAACTTGGTTCGTAATCAGCCCCATTTAGCTGCTGTGAACCAAGCCCAGTCCACCAAAATAACAAGTATTTGGGCCCGGGATCCTTATCTCTACTTGGGCCTGTGTGCTAAGAAAAAAAAG
Organism: Quercus glauca; assembly: GCA_023736055.1. Classification (NCBI taxonomy): domain Eukaryota; kingdom Viridiplantae; phylum Streptophyta; class Magnoliopsida; order Fagales; family Fagaceae; genus Quercus; species Quercus glauca. The sequence continues at coordinate 79,411,143 of CM043319.1, forward strand.
CACTCTCACAAAGGGCTGTTTTAAGAATCGACTGGTGCGCAAAACATACTTCCTACAATACAAATAACTAACAAAACAAGAATATTCGTATTGAATGACATTTTAACACTAAAGGAAATGCATGACAAGTGGAATATAACGTAAGAACAAGTTAGGGATCCTCTAATTAGTGAGGTGTATTTTATTGATTTCTCTTAGTTGTGATTACAATTCTCACTAAGACGTGGTGCAAGGTTCAACTGAGTTCATAAATTACAGACTTTGATAGCTATTCAAGCTTCAAAGACTTGCAATATTTGAACTTGTTGAATCCGAGCATGTACTGTAGTTGCTGTCTTGGGATACCGGGGATGGTTCCTCTGTTTTCCTCATAAGTTTACAGAGTCTCTTCTACAATTTTATGAGACTTTAGAAAGCAATTGTGAATGCCTAAAAAAATGGTCTAATCGTAAATGAATTCTCTACTCTTTTTAATCTTTTTCTTTTTTCTGTAGCATGGATCCCTTCCTCCTTTTATAGCACAGCTTCGGGCTCCAGGGTACTAACGATTTCTCCCTTTTGTCCCTTAAAGTCTGTGCCGTGCCTGGTTACTTTAGGATCATGTCGTTTCCTTTTCTTCATAATTTCTTGCTTTTTGTTGCGACCAGATGAAAGTCCCTCAGCTCCTTTCTATTTCCAGATTTTCCGTTGGCTGGCCTGAGGCCTTTTTGACTTTTCTTCTCAGCGCTCCAGCTTTCTCCAATTGTACTCTTCCTTGTCTCTTTCTCCAAATGGTTGGAACCAAGCTCCTACGTTTTGCTCTATACTTCCACTGCGTGTCTGGGTCGCAAGGTCCGCGTGCACTTTGTCTCTTATCTCTCTTTAATTTTTTGTCGTGATCCTACTTCGCGCGTCCAGGGATCCCCTGCCTCTGGGCCTTTTCCCCTTTCTTTCTTTCTTCTCTCTTTTCTTTATTGTGAGAGCCCACCCTTTATTATTTTTTTCTTTTTTTTTTTGTGTGAAATGGGCCCAATGTCTTTTCTATCTCTTTGGGCCTATTTGTGGCTATTTAATTTTTTTGAACCTCAACAAAGTGGAACCAAGCATTAAGGGCCAAAATGAAAACAACTACAAAAACATTAAGGGCTAAATTAAAGTGAACCTTAGTCTTTATCAATACATCAAATGTTTGGTCATAGACTTAAACATGGCTCAGTTTCTTACAAGCCTTCTAAATATTTATGTTACAAATTATTGAAAATTTTGAGGCTGAACAAGGCCTGTATATTGGTTCACATCGATAATTGCACATCACATGCATTATCGAAAAGTATGTCCCATCAAATATAAAAATGAGAGTATGAGATGAGTAAATACAATATAACATTGTACCCTCAAAAAAGTTTCTTGGTTGTATTTTTTACTAAACTCTAATCTTTTCCTAGTAAATTATCTATTTACAGGGGAAATGTACTAAAACGTTTTCTTTATATATTTTTTTGCTATTATTAAAAAACTAGTTGCAAATTCACACAATGTGTAGGAATAGAATCAATAGATAATTATTTTGTATAATAATATAATGTATAATTTTTTTCTCTAAATTTTGTTGAAGATAATTTGTTCTCCCTAAAAATTAAACAATCTCTATTCGATCCAATTAAGTCTACCTCGGCTCCATTCGGTCCACTTAGGTCTACTTCAATCCAATTTGTTTCACTTAGTCCACTCAATCAATTTCGGTTCCCCTTTAATCCATTTTAGACTAATTGGGTCTTAAATTGATTCTTTTTGTAGATTTTCTTTTCAAGTAAATCCATTTTTTTCTTCATTTTTGGGTTGAAAAGTATGAAATTTTATTATATTTGGGCTAAACTCTTTAGTTTTGAGTTAAAAAAATACAAAGAAAAATACTAAAATAGAAATTAGAAATTAGAAATATGAGCCCTAAAAATGCAATAAATTATAAATATTGAAAAGTCTTATTTGGTCCACACTAGTTCTACTCGGTCCATTATGTCTTCTTCCTTCCAATTTGGTCCTATTCAATCTATTCGGTCCTATTTAGTCCATTTTGTCTACTAAAGTTCTATTCAGTCCCATCGGCCCATTCGGTCTTATTTAGTCCACTTCGGTCTAATTTACTTTATTCAGTCCACATTAATCCTATTTTGTCCACTTCGGTCCTATTCGGTCCATTATGTCCATTTTAGTCCTATTCGAACCACTATGTCTACTTTGATTCTATTTGGTCATATTTGGTCCATTCTGACCATTTTGATCCACTTCAGTCCAATTCGAGCCATTCCATCTACTTTGGTCCTATTTAGTCCATTTTGTTCACTTTGGTTATATTCGGACCATTCTGCCCACTTCGGTCCTATCTAGTCCACATTACTTCTATTCAATCCAGTTTGTCCACTTCGGTCCCATTTGGCCTATTCTGTTGACTTCAGTCCTATTTAGTCCACCATGTTCCTAATTAGTATATTTGGTCCTATTCTCTCCATTTGGTCCAATTCAATCCATTCAGATCACTTCGGTTCATTTTTGTCCACTTCGATCTATTTTTGTGCACATGGGAAAGATATGTTTGGGTTTAAAGTACCTAATCTAAATCCAAATTTATTTTATATATATATATATATATATATCAAAGTGATAAAATGATAGAGGAAAAGTAATATTAAGGTAAATAGTAGTGAGTAAATGAAAAGATAAAATGGAGGGGAAAAGTTTGAAAAAGTATAACAATAAGTTGAGAAATTAATAAGAAAAAAAAAATAAAAATAAGAGAGAGAATGTTGAAAATGGGTGGATGATATGAGTTAATAGGAGCGTAACAATAATAAATACTACGCTTAAGCTTTTAAATATAATATATATATATATATATATATATAGATAATGTAATTGGGATAAATTCATTATCTTGGTGTCTTCCTATTGTTGCAATCTTTTATTTATTTATTAATTTGCCCCAAGCTTGATTTAGAAACACTTTGAGCATTGATGTATGCACCATTTCACTTCCCCTTCCTCTATGAAGGAAATGTTAGAATTGATATATGATCCTGATTTATTTGTTTATTTTTCCTTTTGAATATTCACCAAGTGTAGGCAAAATCAATCAGTTTCTCATATGTTTTCATAATGCTGATAAATTGCACATATGGCAAGCAATAGTTACATAGACTAGAGTGACTTCCACAACAAATGGCCCAAAGAAAAAGGAGCTCTATTCAAATTTGGGAACAAGGATTCATGATTCCATTAAGCATCTTGCTCCATTGACAGTTAGAGATCAGGCATAAAGATCAAGCATGTATGAGACATAACATAGAAAACAGAATATCTTAATAAAAGTAAAACAGAAATATAATAGTGATATTATTATTATTCAAATCTAGAAATCACATCTCATCAATGCACACCATATCAAACTCATCTGACCCTTTTGAAACCAACATCCACACCCCCACCTTGCACACTTAAATCCTCCTATGTATAAACTTCACAGAGTTTCCTCCATATATGGACCATTTCATATATAAGGTATATGGAAGAATGCTGACATGGCTCCAAGTACTTACATTGTCTACCTTCGAAATTTCAAACCCATCCAAAGCCTTACCTGAATCAAAAACATAATTAAACTAGAGAAATAGAACTAATAGCATACCCAACCTTGAAACAATGCAACCTAAATTGAAAGGCACCCAAAAGGGCCAAAACTAAAACCCCTCTTCTAGTATCACTTCATTCATAAAGCTCTATTCCTCAATCTTCTCAATTGGGACTTCAGTGCTAGGTTCCACTGCTGCTTCAGCTGGCTTCTCTTCCTCAACTGGTTTCTCTACCTCAGCTGGGGCTGCTGCTACTTCAGTGGCTTCAACAGTCTCTTCTTTGGTCTCCTCCTCAGTAACAGGTTCTGCTTTCACTTCTTGAGTCTCTTCCTCTGGCTTCTCTGCTGCTGGCTCCTCTGTCTCAACCTTGGTTTCCTCGACCACAATATCCTTGGTCTCAACCTCCACTGGAGCTTCTACAGATTCTGGAGCAGCTGGTTGCTCTGCTGCTGGGGCTTCAGGTGCTACTTCTTTTGGTTTTTCAGTGACTGGTTCTGGGGCAGCAGGTGCAGCCACTGGCTCTACCTTGATTATCTCCTCAGTCTTTGTCACCTCAGTTGTCTCATTGATATCAGGCAATGCTGATGGAGGTGATGCTACCTGCAATACCCGATTTATCTTAAATGAACTACCCAATTTAAAAAGGATCTGAAACAACTCTGTGCTTTGTTTGATCAATTACTTACACTACCATTATAGCAAAAGATTTAGGATTAATACATTGAAGAGAAAGACAATGATTAGTAAGCAATAGATAATATAATGCAGCCAATAACAACATAAATTTTTTCTAATAAATCTGTTCAAATTAAATTTACCATTTTGTAATTGTTTAATTTTTAGGTCAAGTGGTAATTTATAATGGTAGTTGAGTATAGGTGATCATGAGTTCAAACTCACCTTTTCCTGATAATATAAGCCTTTGTGACAAACGATCATTTAACAAAATCATTCAAGCCAAAAAACAAAAACTTGGATTGATCAAATTAATGCTCTTGTTAATAAAGTTGATGAATTGATCTATCAAAAGAGCTAGATTTAATTAGTTTGATATAAAACATTGCCGAAGCTCAAAGATGGAGTAAGTGCTATAGCTCATGCACTAATATCATATATAAGGTGGCAAAAAACTTCTTTTTTCCGTAGGCACCTCAAAACTAGATGAAGATTGATTGATCTGTTACTCGTGAGAGACCTAGATTGTGTTCAGTAACAGACCAAAAGGATCATACTTTTTGTGTGATCGTTGTAAAAGCAAGAACAACCATTCCCATTTCTGACACTATATATATGGTCAGGTTAATCAGATGATATAAACATAGACAAGGGACTCTACGTGCGAAAAAATATGGTTGTCAACGAGAAATGGCAAATGGGCTTGTTGAATGCATCAAATATAACTCCACAAATACTTTAAGCTGTCAAAGATGGAATTGTAGAATCATCTATATCAGAAGATGCAAATGGGTTTTTCAAAAGCAAAGCAATAGACAAAATATATAAGCAAAAGTGAAGAAGACATTAGTTGATGAATACCTCAACTGTGGCCATTTGGGATGCAAAAAGTGAAAGTAAAAGAAAACTTGAAGAGAGAAAATTGAAAGAGGTGAAATATATGGGTAACAAAGGAATGAGAAAGAGTGCTTGTGAATGAGGAGCTGATCAATGAGAGAGCTATATATAGAGATGGTGCGGAGAATACTAGAATTAATAAAAGGAAATGGGAGTGAGATTAGTGTGAGGGCCTAAAAGAATCTTTGGCAAGAAGACAGCTCACGAGTCACGACACTGACACAAATTAAAAGAAATTGGTTAAGTCTAGCTGTGAATGTTTTTCTTTTGTTTTTTTAAAGAATAAAAGTTTGGGATCAGCTTATTTTCTTATAATTGAAATTTTTTTATTGAAAGTAAGGTAGATAAAAGTAAAAGTTAGCTAAAATAGTACAGTAAGACCTATGAATAGTAGTAAAAATAAGCTAAATAGTAAAATAAGTTAGCAAAAATAATTTTCACCAAACACACACTTAGATAAGTATTTTTTTTCTTCATTATCAAAATTAGAAGAAATTTTTTGCCTAACACTTCCAATGATCTGTATGAACTAATTGGAAGTCATTCTAGTTAATAATCACACGTGATAACACATTTTTTACTATGGTTTATTTATTTTTAATCTTTTTAAGTTTAGCACTTTTTTTTACCCCTAAACTTTCCCTCCTTTTACACTTACTCCTTGAACTGTCCAAATGTACACTTATTCATATTCTTCTCTAAATTATACATTTTTTTACACTTACCTTCCTAAACTATACATTTTTTACACTTAGAGTCCGTTTGGATACAGCTTATTTTGGTGAAAATTAAAAATTGAAAACATTGTAGCAAAATAATTTTAAAATGTGTGAATAGTGTCGTGGGACCCATTTTTAATATTTTTTTGAATAAAGTAATTGTAGGTCCCATGAATAGTGCGTGAACACTGTGTGAACAGTAACTTTGTCTCCTGCCTAGAAATGCGTGCATCCAAAAAAAAAAAAAGGAAAACACTAAATGCAAACGCACTAGCTTTTTCAGCCGGATACAAACAGTCACTTACTCTCCTGAACTATACCATCTTTTACACTTACCTTCTTAAACTATAAGAATACACATTCACTTCACTAAATAATTACGCATGGGATGGGTTATAAAGTATTTCACAGGTAATAGTTTAGGGGGATAAATGTGCATTCTCATAATTTAGGGGGGTAAATGTTACATGCGTAATAATTTAGGGGCGTTAAGTGTGCATTCTCATAATTTAAGAAGACTTTCTTGAAAGATTTTCGAAACATGAGGGAGATTATTTTAAAATTTTTGGAACCATTACAACAGTATTTTTCAACAAGGAGGGAAAATTTTTTGAAAAGGGTATGTGGATTTTGAAAATCGGGTATTTTTTTCAAAAAGGTGAGAATTTTTTGAAAATGACTTGATTTTTTTGAAAAAGGTTAAGAACTTTAGAGAAGTTTTTTTTTTTTTTTTTTTTTTTGAAAAATGGACGATATGACCATGTATTTTGAAAAACATATGCTTCTGAAAATATTGGATATTTTTGAAAATATTTTTGGAAAAAGGGTATATTTTTTTGAAAAAAAATTTTGGTGGTTTTTTTGAAAAAATGCATGCATTTTTGGAAAAAACAGTTTTTTTTTTGGGTGAAAAATGTTATTTCTATGAAAACAAGCATATATGCACTCGTATATACCTACATATATCAATACACACGCGCGCGCGTGCACACACACACATATATGTATGTATGTATATGAAAATATGAGTGTATATATGGGTGTATATATATATTTTTTTTAAAGGTTCATAATTTTTTAAGGTTATGACACATGGATTTTGTAAAACTTACTCCTTTTTGGGTTTTTAAAAAACATGGGCTATAGACAACACCAATATTTGGGGGTTTTTGTGTAAATAGGGATTGAATCTCAGATCTCTTGAAAATATATATATATTTTTTTTTATTTGCAAAAATTCTGGATTCCTCTTAGAAATGAGAGAAGGAAAACCCTCTTTTTTTTCTTTTTACAACACCAATATTTGAAAACACATTTTCTTTTAACCTAGTAAAAATGTGCATTTACTTAGAATAGTGTGTAAAGAAATGTTTTACCCAAGCATGTTTATTTTTTGGCAACTTTATTAATGAGAAAAGTAAAGGGACAACAATAATAAAGTGCAGAAAATAAATTTCAAGGAAAGTAAAGCGTAGAAATTTAAATAACATTAAAAGTAAAGGGCTGAAATTTAACTGACATAAAAGTAAAGAGCTGAAGTTTAAATGCCATAAAAGTAAGGAGCTGAGATATTGTAAAGGTTGATTATATATATATATATATATATATATATATATATATATATTAATGTCTCTTTTAAATAGATTTTAATCTCTTTCACGCCTTATGGGTTCTTTATCATAAAGAAATGAAAGTTCTAAGCCATCAATCATTCTTATGAGACATACCCATATTGTGTTTTATTTGAGTTTTAAGAACTGTTTAAGAGAGACGGAATAGAAATATTTTTTATTTAGGTGTCTATATATATATATATATATATATATATATATATATTGTGTAAGAGCCCAAAAATGCTAGGCTCACTTAGAATAGTGGAATTAGATTTACAGGCCCAATGCAACTAATTTGTTAGAGTATGGACTTGCAAGGTAAACTTTAATGCCCTTTTATGATCCAAATATTTGGTTAGTGGAGTTAGGGCTGAGTGAATATTAAAAAGAAGTACTAAGTGTGCGTTTGGCTCCAGCTTAAAAAGCCAATTTATTTTACTATTCAGCTTTTTTTTGCTACTATTCATAGACCCCACTATATTTTTTGATACTATTCATGGATCCCACTATACTATTTTAGCTAACTTTTAGTTTTACACTACAAGAAATCTGTACTATTGCAGTAGTTTTTTTGCAGCAGGTGCAAAAAACGCTGCTATATGTCACATATTGTGGCATTTTTTGGGATCACCACTGTACATAGGGTCTACTGCGGCGTTTTTTGGGACCGCCGCTATAGGTATAGTCTTTGCAGCGTCTTATAGCGGCGGGACATAAAACCACCGCAATATGTGTGTATTAGAGATGTTTACATAGATATAGCGGCACTCCAAAATCCTGCCACAATAAACATTATTTTCCGCAAATACTATAGCGGCAGTAGAGAAAAATGCCACAATATTCAATCTGTAGCGGCGTTTGTATGACCGTCGCAATAGGGACTCCTTGTTGCAACGCTTTTGCTTAGTTATAGTGGCAGGTTGGACCGCCGCTATAAACTTTCTAACTCCCCGCCTCTCCCCAAATCTTCCCTCTGTTTTTTTTGGGCTATTCATTTTAGCACCTCATCATTTTTGCCAAAAACATTGTATCTCTCTATCTCTCTCATTCACTGTATCTATCTCATTCACTTCAGAGACCCAAAATCCCAGCTCTCTCTCTTTCTCTAGCTCTCACTCTCCCTCGTAGACCCAAAATCCCACCACCGCCACCGCCTTCACAACAACCCCACCACCACCACCAAACCACATCGACTTAGTGACCGCCACCTGGCAACCCCAATCCACCTACTCAGAGCAACCTAGCAACCCCAATCCACCTCGTTGCCACCACCTCATTTCAATCCACCTCGTGAGTTTTTTTTTGTATTTTTTTTTTTATTTATGTTCAATGTGTTATGTTATCTGTTTTTTTTTTTTGTTCAATGTTTTATCTATTTTTTTTGTTGTTTGTTTTGTAATATATTAGGATGTTTTCTAGTCAAAAACTAAATTAATTTTTGAGCCAAAGCTGTTCAATTTCTCTCTCTCTGTGGGGAAATTGTGAGATTATCATAATGCTTAGACTATATTGAATTAGTCACATAATTTGAGATGAATGGGGAGTGAATGTGCTTATAATCTTCTCAAACTAATATGCCATTCAAAAGGTGGAAGCACTCTCCTTCAACTTAGAGCATTATAGCACATTTATCATCAAATTATAGGGGTTTCTTTAGTTGCAAATTCTATTATAGATCACTTGTTACTGCTTTGTAGTATTCTACAATCTGTCTTGGGCATTGTGTTTTAAATTTATTGTAGAGATTTATGCCATTAACAGATTCACCATTAGTTGTCTATTTTCATAGAGATAGCTATGCAATTAGCAGAAAACATGGTCCCTAAATATTTAAGCTATTCTTGAAAGGAAAACAAATTGATTCATTGATTGTAGCAAACATTGATAACAATGGTCCTAGCAATCTATTGGTGTAAGCATGTTTAAACCATTTTCTAAAATATAGAAGCAACATAAGAACTAGATTCAAGCTGAAAGTATTTTTGGTTTGCTTTTAAACAAATCTTTGGAGGACAAAATTTGCAATGTTTTAAAGCAAGAAAATTTCTTTAAATAAAGATGTTAACAGGATAGTACCCTATGTTAAGTGGTGCAAGTTGTAAGGAATTCAAATTGTTTTCAAAAAGGATAATGGTTCTTTTGTCTCCTTTTTTGAAAGATTTGAGTGCTTGGGTTGGGGTGTATATCTTGTTAATTGGAGGTATGGCTCTTGTGTACTCTTGTAGTCATTTCTGTTTCTATTTTTTAGTTCTTTACATATAGTTAGGTTGAATCTATTTAATTTTAGTAAAATCATCACTTATTGGAAAAAGATTTTTTCAGCTCTGCACTTCTAACTATCCATCCATTTTATAATATTCTGTTGGAGATATCATGTTCACTGTTGGAAATTCTTAAGCATCTTCATAATGCATATAGGGATACTTTATTTCTATTAATCTGTCTATATCACCAAAATTTTCACCCTCATTTCTTTGCATTTCCTTTTCTTCACTTTCTTCAGCTTCAACTAGGCAGCCAATTCCTCACAGTTGCTCGACTTACCCCTGCCACTACAAGGTAACAAATATTTGTCCTTGAACTATTTGTTTCACTATATATTTTCTTTACAAAACAAATTTGGTGTTTGATTTTTTTTTTTTTATTAAATTCCTTTGGTTTTATCTTAAAGGACTAAAATGAGATTTGAGTTTTGAATTTGATTAGCTTGGTTAATAGTTATGATGATACTTGTTTTTATTTTACACTTTGACAGTTGAAATGGCAAGGCGAAAAGCAAATTTGTGCACGCGTTCTAGAGCATAACCGGGGAAGGAGCTTCTACAGGACATGTGGATCAAGAAACAAACCAAAAAACGCACGAAGCTTCTATGCAAGGTATGAGCTTACAACTTGATGTCAAATTTGCTATTAGTTTGCTTAAAAATTCTATTAAAAAAAAAAAAGACAAAAACAAAATGGGTGACTAGTGCATACAAGATACAATTCTAGCCTCATGCATACAAGATTTGCATATTGAGAGGCATGTAAAATTTTATGAAAATGATTGCCTTAGGTGCTTTAGTTATTTTGTGCTGGGATTTAGATTTTGTTGATGAGTTTCTATCAAAATGGGTGTCAACAAGGGTTGTAATTGTTGCATATTAGTTTAACTGAAGTGTTGAATTAGGAGTTGCATGAAGATCTAGAGTTGAAGTATATTAGGACTTAGACTCCCTAGCTAAGTAAATTTCAAGCTCCTTATAATGTAGAAAGGAAAGTGTCATTTGGTCTATACTCTTGCATGAGAAAACAAAAAAGTTTAACAATCAGAAAACACAAAGTTGCCTAGCTAACATGGGTCTCATGCTGCTCAAGAAAGTCAGTCTTCTCTTCCTTGTTATTTCAACATCATTCTTATTAACTTGTCTTGCAAGTGGGTTTTTTTAACTCGCTGCAGCCTTTGGTACAAATTGTACTCACTGTCAGAGCTTTTATAAAAGAAAGTGTTCAACATTTATCGACAGCTAAAGTTTTCTTATTAGATATATAAAATTGAAGAACAAAAATCTAAATAGATTATGTTTCTATCTCTGACACCCACCATGTTAGGGTGTTAAGTTGTTCATGAAAAGTGTCATGGGCTTGATGCTAATCTTCTTTACTTGACACTACAAAAAAACTGTTCATGAAAAGTTTCATTAAACACTCTTACTTTTTCTAGTAAGAATTCTAGCATAATATTAAACACTATCTCTTAGCAAAATACAACCTATAATATATTATTTCGTTTGCCACCTCACTTTCCTCTTTTTTAAAATTTTTGTTTAATTTCATATATATTTACTGACTTTAACGATATTGTCTCCTTTAAATTTCAGATGTGCAGCCACTTGTACATGCCACTCGCAGGCCAAGCAAGTACTTGGATGTTTGGGATCTTCCCGATGACCAAGTAATTGAGTTGCTTAAATAGTATGCATCAGCCGATTGATGAAGGGGCGAGAGCTTTCACTGGTTTCTTGGGGATAATTGCGTGGAAACCCCACATGTGCCCAATAAGATATCTGAATTGGAGGGACATGCTAGCAGAACTTGTAGAAGAGTGTTGGCGTCTTGTAGAGAAAAACCAAGAACTTATAATACTTGTAATTATGAAATTTTAGTATGCTTGTTGCAGTTCTAATTCTAACTCAACCATTTGGTTGTAGCGAAAATATGTCATCCCTACTAATCCTATTGCATGTGCAGGTTTGAAGACATTTACCTTACAAAAAATTGGGAAGGCTTGGAGGGATCACAAGTGTAGGCTAAAAACGGCTCATTATATACCGCATCCAAGAAACAAAGCATGGGTGAAGAGCAACCGACCCAAGGGATGCATACCAGAAGATTGGGATGTTCTTGTTGACCATTGGTATACTGAGGAGCAGTGGTATGTTCTTTTAAATTTGTTTTTTTTAAGATGTGCTTAATTTGTGTTTTTGGTTTTCATTACTGCCATGTTGTAAATGTGATGGTTATTTCTGCCTAAAGAATATGTTTTACTTTACTAATTGTTGCTTGAAAGTTGTGACTCAACAAAGTTGGTGATCTGAGATAGGTCATGTATTATTCAGGAAGTCACAAACTCTATTTTTTAAAGTTTAAAATGCAATGTAAATAATGTTGAAGTTTTGTTGATTTTATAAAATATGAATGGTATACTTTCCTATGTAGTCATTGTTAGCATTGTCATGATTCATTAAGTTTCTCCAAATTATGCTTTGATTAATAACATGTCCTGATGGTCAAGTATTTTCAGACTATCAACATGCACTTTCCTATTAGTGACCTCACGCTTGCTAGCATATTTCAACTCCATACAAAGTTGTTCTATCTCTTCACTTCTGAGGTCATTTTCTTCTTGACAAAGAAGCATCTAGGCTACCCAAATTTAAGAACTATACTTTTTACAGATTTTTGATAACTCTACTTAAATCAATGTTCATTGTTTAATATTACAATACATTAGAAATTTCAATTCCACAGTCACAGTTTATTGCTTTAACAAGGTCCCCTTTTCTTTGTTTTCCAATTCTTAAGTTTCTCTTGAATCCTATGCAATCAGTAGGAAAACATGTATGTAACAATCATTGACTCAGAACCTAATGCCCCATTACATCTTATTAAATGATGAGATTCATCACCAAGACTTACCTTACAAAAACAAATTGAACCTCCAACTGCCTTACATGTCTTACCCTCTTTTTTTTTCTTTTTTTTTTTTAAGTTATTTTTTCATAACTACCCTCTTGAGCTTATGGGTTGAATCCCATGCTGGTGTGTGAGTTCTAGTTACCCATATAAAACAAGTGTTTTCCTTTTCCTTTTATGTTAGTTTTTATTTTCCCAATCAGAAAGATAATTTTGTCTTGCTTTTTAGGCTTATCAAAGATTTTGTCTTGCCATTCTGATGGTATTCTCTGACTCCATAATTTTGTAGATAAAATTAGAGAAGTACAGGGACCATCGTTCTAAACAAGAAGACTTACATACTGTTGGTTCACGCAACTTTGTCATTCACACTGCAAAGAAGGTAATAAGTATTATGATTAATTTTTAAATGATTTGACTTATCTTAAGTTTATGTGGAACCAATATTCATCACTACATAAATATGCCGTTCATATTGCAGCCAAAAGCAGATGGACGTCCTGTAGAGCGTAAAGCATTATATTCAATACTGCATACTCGTAAAGATAGATCTGCAGTTAATCTTGTAGTGCAAGAAAAAATGGTGAGTAATCCATTTGTTGTTTCATTTTCATTGTCAATCATTGCATTTGCTTCAATAGAGTGGTTTCACAATAACATCATTTGCTTTTTTACCCACCAATAGTGACCAATAATAACTTGCCACATAGTATTTGTTATAAAAATGTTGTGAAAACATTTCTCTTAATAAAAGGGATTTTTTTTTTTTTAGAGAGAAAGCGGATTTTTTTTTTGAAAAGTTAAATTGGCTTTTTATTTTTATTTTTATTCCGACTTGCCTTCGGTTTCTAGTAAAATGAGTTAAATGCTGAACTAGGTTTGAGTTTTGTTTGTATTTAATGTAAAAAAGTCTATTACTTGCTGCCAAAAACTTCATTTTTTGGCTCCCTTATAGTTGAGATGGTTTACAAACTTAGCTAGTTATATCTAATTTAGGAAAGCACTGATCCAACAGATGCTGTTTTTTAAGGATTTTCAAGTAAGTTCTCTGTTGTGAGTTGCTATATTGGTAGATTAGGAGCTCCCACATATTAAAATAAAAAAGAAGGAAAGAAAGAAACCAGAGAGCTAAAGAGAACTAGGACAAACTTTTTTCTCATTTTGAATTCAAAATCTTGTAAAATAGTTCTCTGTTTGTAGTTTGTATACTATTGTTTGTTTTATAAATTTAGATTATTGGTTGCATATAAACTATATTTGAGGAGCATCTCATAGGCCTTCTGTGTCAATGCTGCTGTTGGCAATTTTCTTGTATCAACAGAGGATTCATCTCATTATATAATTTGAAAGTTGTGTCATAACTTGTAAAACTAATGGGTACAGAACACAGCAAATAATCAATTTCATCTTCTTTTTTTTTTTTTTTTTTGTTTATTCCTATCATATTTAGCCATTTCTAGTTCCATGGATTCAATGCTGAATTGGGTTTGGATTTTGTTTGTGTTTAATGTATTAAAGTTGACTACTTTTTGCAAAAAAAATTTAGTAAATTATTGTTTAGTTTTTGGGGTTTTTTTTTAGAGGCACAACATTTTATATGGCACCTGAATGTTTGATTGAGAGAGTGAAGAGCCTCCCTTTGATATTTGGGGTTTGGGTTGTGTTGTTTGTGAGATGTTGACTGGGAAATCTCCTTGGGATAGGGTTAGAGTTGGACAGACTGGATCCATGCGATCTTATTGCTGATGAGCACGAATTGCCTCAAGTTGGAGCTTAATTGTTTATTCTTGATTCTACTACCATACCTACTATTGGAGCCTAATTGTATATTCTTAAAGTATCTGATAGAACTAGTATCAATCTTAGATTAATAAGGTGTGTTGTTGTCAATGAGCCTACTAGATCCCTAGTTTCTACCTTTGACAAGTTAAACTATGCATTGGTGACATAAGATGAAACCAAGAATCTAGTTATAAGTAGTAATTATGGTTTGTGCAATTTCTCTAATGTCCATAGTGGTGTTAGGTTCATAATTCATTCTGAAATTTTCACCAAATAAATTTGATTGGCCATGGGCTTAATGAGCTTTTGCAATAATATACTTAAAATTTTGGCCAGAATGCCAAATGCTGGTGAGGTATATTTTCATTATAATTTTTGTTGTCCTCAATCAAATGATGTTGCTAATTTTTAATTATTTTGTTTTATTCAAACCCAAATATCAGGATAAAATGAAGGAGTTGTTGACTGAACTTTCGAATCAATTGCAATCAAATGACACAAGTGGTAGTATTGCATGGGCACCAGACGATGTGTTTGCCAAAGTGATGGGTAAGGAGCGCAAAAGTCGTATTCGTGGAGTAGGATTTGGTCTAAGCCCAAGTGACCAAAGTAGCAAGAGTGCTCTCACGGACCTTCAAATACGATCAAGTCAATCAAGGGAAGACGAAGTTGCACAACTGAAGGCTTCCTTGGCTGAGATGCAGAAGAAATTGTCCTCTTTTGACGAAATGAAGGAAAGACTTAGTCAATTCGAAGAGATGGAGCAAAGAATGGCTCGCATGCTTCAACAAGTGCAACAAATAACTTCACAATGCAGTCAAGTTGGCATTAATGATTTCAATTTTGGGGTTTCTAATGGTTAATTTGTGTTTTTGGGTTAATTTGTATTCAGATAGTAATAAGGTTTGTGTTGTGTTATCAACTAGGTAGTAAACAATGACAATAAACAAAGTCTTTTTGGTCTTATCTTATCAGCTAGGCAGCTGTTTACTTTGATTTGAAGAAGCATATATTATGATGAATGAAGTAGAAGTAAGAAACATAAAACAATCATAGATTTTGTTCCTTGCTTTAATGAGAGCTTTTGTTTATTGTGTACATGGAACGAAGTCTTAGGTTAATAAAGCTTTACTCCACGTTATTGCATTTGAGCCATTTGCATAGAAGTGTGCTCTTAGGAACCATTTGTAGTGTGTGATAATGAAAGTAGTGAAAGTGAAATACATGGATTTTGTTGGGAAGGAAGCACTTAATCATTCAGGCATCCAACAACTAAACTATGGTGCCTCTTTAGGTAATAAAATGGTGAAAATTACCCTTAGCTAAATATACATTTCTTTGAAGCATGAATTTGAGAATCCACTTGATGCTTTTCTTGGTGTTGTTTGATTCAATGTTTTTGTGCTGCTCACAGTTTGGATGGTATGGAATCAATGATTCACATATTTTGAGTTAGTACTATTCTTAGTTATTAAAGAAAAGAAAAAAGTTGATGGGTTACGAATCTTTTGCATAGAATTAGTATCTTATTAATAGTTTTCACTAATATCAATTTAGTACATAGACATGAAGGTTGAAATGAATGTGCTTGCACGCATTCTTTGTGTTCTTGCTATTGGTGAGCACTATTAGTCACTAGTATCCTAGCTCCTATGCCTTGAGAACTACTTCAAGATAGCTTCCTGATGTACCAACATTATGGAATCAACTTCGGAATTGTTCCATCCCTTAAAGATTCTGGTCCCTGCTATATTTTTGGCTTTAAATGTGTCTCCTCCTTTTATTCTTCTTATGCGTTGCCCCTGTAGCTTTGATATAATACTGCAATTATTATATTGACATTGACTTTGAAAGTCTAGTCTCTAAAAATTTGATGAGTAAGGAAAGGGGAAATAGGAAAAAAATGAAGGGAAAGGAGGTGGAACAAGAGTTCATGTTGACAAGTGTTATCATCTAAATGCCTTGTGAATAAGTAATTGTCATCCTTCCCAAGTTCCCATGTCAACTTTGTAATAGTGTTCTTTATCTGTGGGAGCTCTCCTCATATCTGGCAGTGTGTGATGTTGAACATTGGAATGATTTCCAGTGAAGTATAGTCATCACTCATCACTTGCTTGGTCCAAATAATGGACTAGCTAACTACTTTCAAAACCTTTGCAAAAGTAGGGTATTGTTTTTAGGTTTAAACTTAGATACAATTGTTTTTGTATATTGTATCTTAGGCTCTCTGAATGAACTTAACTACATGATTGTATTAACCAATGCAGTATAAAAAAAAAAAGTTATCTTTTTCTAGGAAAATTAGATTCAACCATGTGTTTCATTGATCAATGTAACCATGTGGTTGAATTTAACTAGGGAACTTAAGGTACAATATATGCGATTTCCATATTGTAGTTGCAGCCTTTGAAACTCCAAATTTCTTTTGTAATGCATTTTGGATTCCAATGCTTGATATCTTTGTGTCCTAATAAATGCCATTTTTTTTAATATGTAGAACGTTCCTTCGATCCTACAATCCCCAGCTCTCCAAAAATCATCAACTGCATCCCATCAACCAAGTAGCTTATAAATTTTATGTTGGTGTTTGAGGAAATTTTGTGTACAAAGAACCACATTTGAACAAACACATTTTTTGCAAGTGTTGAAAAATATTTTGAAACACTTTGGAACTTTGATTATGGTATTAGTTTAATTTAAGTTTTGTAGGACTTTCTATGTACAAAGGATCACATCTTTTCTTTTGTTAATTTTATGATGATGGATATAGACAATGTTATGTAGTTAATATAATGTTGTGTACAAAGGACCACATCTTTTCTTTTGTTATGTATTTGATAATATATTTCTATGTTAATATTACGTTAGTTTGGAGACATTTGTGGTGTTGTTAATTAGTTGCATTTGTGGTATTATGTTAGTAGAGCTAAAACTATTATAGGTTCTTTGTAACAGGTTTGTAAAAAAAAAAAATATATATATATATATATATATAGTGGTTTTAAAACCTGCTGAAAAAAAAAAAAAAAAAAAAAAAAAAAAAAAAAAAAAAAACCTATGGTAGCGGTCAAAAAGCGCCGCTAAAAGTGCATATATTATGTTTTAAATGAAGTTCTAAAGTGGAATTTTTGCGCCGCCACTAAAAGTTTTACAGATATAGCAGTGTTTCTCCCCGCCGCTAAAAGTGCAATGAGTTCGTTTTAATTGGTTCCCTATAGCGACGCTTTTTGCCCACCGCTAAAGGTGAACACCAACAGCAGCAAGCATAACCCGTCGCTAAAAGTCAATTGACACAAATTTTGACCTCATATAGCGATAGTTTTCTGCCCGTCACAAAAAACCAAAAAGGCCACTAAAATGTGCATTTATAGCGGCGTTTTTTGTTACCGCTGCAATAGAGCTATTGCAGCACTGCAAAGCTGGCGGGTAAAATTGACGCAATAGCCCTCGCCGTAATAGGCCAAATGGAACTTTAGCAACCTTTTTTGGGTTTTTGCGGTGGTTTTGCCCTATTGCAGTAGCCCATTTTTTGTAGTGTTATTTACAGTACTTTCAGGAAAAAGTTTTTAGTTTCAGCAAAATAAGCGGTCCCAAATCAACCCTAAATGTGGAAATAACACTTTCTCGAGTCTAGCCGAAGAGACAATGTTCTTAAAAAGTGTTCAAGTTCTTTATATAGGATGGTGTTCTACAGTTTCTATTCCTTTCACAATTTCTCGTCCCTTTCCTTGGAGGGATTTCTCTCCTTTATATAGTCCCTCCCATTGCATCTAAGCCCTCCACATGTACGACTCAAAACATTAGTTTGGATGTTTGTCCTATCAGGGCTCTACTAGAGGTGGTAGAGTGTGCTGTAAGCTGTGAGCTGTGAAATTACTGTTCAGGGGTCATTTCTTCATTAATGCGGCCAACTAAGTTGGTACATTGCATTGAATGTAAAGATAATGGTTATTTTACCTAGATATTTCCTCTCTTCTTTACTTGCACGTCTCTACTGTCTTCCTTGGTATCCTATCCTTTCATGCAAGTGGCTAGTTGAAGAATTCCCGAGGAGTGCTCGCTCTTTGGGCTCCTCGAATGATGGGCCTCTATGTCTTCCTTCCTCGGGTTCTTATCCACGTGTCTAGCTCGGACTAGCGTGCGAATGCCCCCCCCCCCCCCAACACACACACACACACACACACGCAAGTGCAATAAAGTATAGGGGGAAGGAGATTGTGCAAGAAATTAAAGGGATGACATAAATATAAAGGGGAAAGGGGGTTGCTTGGAAAATAAAATGGATGACATAAATAAAAAGGGAAGGGGATTGCTCGGAAAATAAATAGGGATGGCATAAATTAAAGGGAAAATGGGGTTGCTTGGAAAATAAAAGGGATGACATAAATTAAAGGGAAGAATTGTAAAAATCCCTAAATGCCTAGGTGGGATGAGATTTCTTCCCCCTAAGTCGTAGGAGATGGTCCAATACCCATCTAGAGAAAAAAGCACAACAACATAAAACAAACAATAACAATATGAACATAAAGATAAAGAGAGAGAGATATACACAAATGTATAGGAAAATAAAGCAACAATGAACAATAAACAAGCTAAAGAAAATGACTTTATATATGGAAATGATGTTTACAAGATAATAAAAGAGGATGGGATGGGTGTACTTATTAAGGAACTATCCCATCCCTACAAGCTTACCCACAAAAATTACAAGCAAAACTAGATGAGGCTTTTTTGTGGTGGGTTTCCAAGAGAGAGAGAGAGAGAGAGAGATTCTTTTTTTGAATTTCTAGGGCTTTTTTTTCCAGAATTTTCTCACTTTTTTCTGACTTTCCTCATTTTTTTTCACCCTATTTCTCTATTTTTCACTCATTAAAAGTTCCTTATTTTTTACAAAAAAATGAGGCGGTATTTATAGGGGGATGTGGAAAATGGGAGGCTAGCTTAGGTGTAATCTTCCCATTTTTGCCACCTTATTAGCCTATTTTGTATTTTTCTAATTTCTGGACCACTTTTGTGTAGTTGTTTGGAGGCCTTCCTGAGCTCCATTTTCTTCAAACTTTATATGCTCGGAAAGCTCTGGATGTCTAGTTTCCAAAGGTCCTGACCTCGCTTGATTTAGAGCTATAGTCGTCGAGATATCATGCTTGGAAGGAAGGTGATGCAGTGCTGAAATATTTTGTAACGTTTTTTCCTAAAAAAAAATTCATATCTTCCAATCCAGGGCAAATATCGTTGAGCCCTTTTGATGAAAAATAGCTAAGACCTTGTTCTTCAAGGTGGTCCAACCTGTTTGTTCCATTTCTTACCCAATCAATACAGTTTATTGAGCGAAGTTGGGTAAAAAAACTGCCAGTTTTTCCTTTTAAAAAAAAAAAAAAAAGTGAAGATTTTATTAGGGTTTTCGGTATTTTGGTGATATATCATCCGTTTTAACTCTGATTTTGGCCCATAAACTATCATTTTGAAGGGAAAAATATTTCGTATGAGATAGTCCAATATTCAATATGATCCAATGGTCGGATCAAAAAGTCAACTTTTTGACCATACCTAGTTAGGGTTTTGGTCTTAATTGTTGGAAACATGGTTTTTACTCGTTTTGGCTTTAAAATTCATGATTTTTCACCATTTTCAAATTTTTTTTGATTTTTTTTTTTGTCTTTGTTTTGTTGCGTGAATCGGGGCCGAACAATATACAATATTGACAAGCGGTAGATTAGGGTTTGGGTTAATGGCAAGTGAAGGAATAGATGGGTCAGCAGCTGTGCAGGGGGAGATGGATTGGCGAGGAGTGGAGGAAGAGAGAGAGAAAAAATGAAAGGAAGAGGAGAAGAGAAAATTGAATGAACACGATGTGGGATGACGAGGAAATAGGAAAAAGAAAAAATGAAAACAGAAAATATTATTTAATTGGAGGATGAAATAAAGTACTGATATTTTGGTATAGTTTTGAGCTACAGTGCACTGCCATAGATGGCAGTTCATTGTAGCTCAAGTGGTAAAAATTTTAGCAATAACACCACTATTGCAAGCCCATTTTTGTTATATTGATTGTTATAAATAGCAATTTAGCAATTTGACACCATCAATACTAATGCTTTTAAGTGCTAAAACTGAACTTTACTCTTTACTCTTTATCAATACATCAATTGTTTCATCGTACACATAAACATGGTTCAGTTTCTTACAAGCCTTCTAAATCTTTATATTAAAATTTTTTAAAAATTTTGAGGCTGAACAAGGCCTGTATTTTGGTTCACATCGATAATTGCACATCACATGCATCATCGAAAAATATGTACCATCAAATATAAAAATGAGAGTATGAGATGAGTAAATACAATAAATCATTGCACCCTGAAAAAAAGTTTTTTGGTTGTATTTTTTACTAAACTCTAATCTTTTCCTAGTAAATTATCTATCTACTGGAGAAATGTACTAAAACGTTTTCTTTATATATATTTTGCTATTATCAGAAAATAATGCAATTGGGATAAATTCGTTATCTTGTCTTTTGTTCATATTGGTGTCTTCGTTTTGTAATCTTTTATTTATGCTCCAACCTTAAGCAAAGAATAAATGGACTTGTAAATTAATTAGAAAAACAAAGGAATGAACTTATCATTGGAATATTCTAATCGGTTTTTACATCATAAAACCTACTTAATAGAACTCTTTGTAATGGGTTCAACCAACCAACATACTGTATTGAGAATGATTTTACAAATTCTGATCGTGTCCAAAATTTAAAATTTACCATTCCTATCATTTTAAATTTTCTACTAAAATTATAGCCAAACTAGGAAATTTATAAATGATGGGATTTTAATTGATGGGGATGCAAATCCCATCATTTGTAAAAAATTTGCTCATATGACAGTTTCTTCATCTAAACGCACAATAAATTTGGCAAGCCTGCATTATGAGCAACCATATGATTCAGAAACACTTTGAGCATTGATGTATGCACCATTTCACTTTCCCTTCCTCTATGAAGGAATTGTTAGAATTGATGTAGCAGCTGTCCACATTCCAATTTTTCATCAGCTAGTGCAGACTTCCAAATATCATTGCCGTGTGCCTTGCTCGATCATGCTTTGCCGTCGGTTTAATTGAGCTGTATGATCCTGATTTATTTATTTATTTTTCCTTCCGAACATTCACTATAGTGTTGGCAAAATGAATCAGTTTTTTAAATGTTTTCATAATGTATATGGTTGATAAATTGCATATATGGCAAGCAATAGTTACATAGTTAATATGGTGACTTCTACAACAAATGGCCCAAAGAAAAAGGAACTCCATATTCAAATTTGAGAACAAGGATTCATGATTCCATTAAGCATCTTGCTCCTTTGACAGGTTGGAAGTAAAGTTGAAATCATCATATTATGTGTCCCATCTAATATTATAGAGTAGTGTTGGCAAATGATATATGTGCACCAAGGCTACTGCCCCAGTTAGAGATCAAGCATAAAGATCAAGCATGTATGAGACATAAAATAGAAAACAGAATATCTTAATAAAAGGAAAACAGAATGATAATAGTAATATTATTATTATTCAAATCTAGAAATCACATTTCATCAATACACACCATATCAAACTCATCTGACCCTTTTGGAACCAACATCCACACCCCCACCTTGCACACTTAAATCCTCCTATGTATAAACTTCACAGAGTTTCTTCCATATATGGACAAATTCATATATAAGGTATACGGAAGAATGCTGACATGGCTCCAAGTACTTACATTGTCTACCTTCGAAATTTCAAACCCATCCAAAGCCTTACCTGAATCATAATCATAATTAAACTAGAGAAATAGAGAACTAAATAGCATACCCAACCATGAAACAATGCAACCTAAATTAAAAGACACCCAAAAGGGCCAAAACTAAAACGGTAAAACCCCTCTTCTAGTATCACTTCATTCTTAAGGCTCTATTCCTCAATTTTCTCAACTGGGACTTCAGTGCTAGGTTCCACTGCTGCTTCAGCAGGCTTCTCTTCCTCAACTGGTTTCTCTACCTCAGCTGGGGCTGCTGCTACTTCAGTGGCTTCAACAGTCTCTTCTTTGGTCTCTTCCACTGCAACAGGTTCTGCTTTCACTTCTTGAGTCTCTTCCTCTGGCTTCTCTGCTGCTGGTTCCTCTGTCTCAACCTTGGTTTCCTCAACCACAATATCCTTGGTCTCAACTTCTACTGGAGCTTCTACAGTTTCTGGAGCAGCTGGTTGCTCTGCTGCTGGGGCTTCAGGTGCTACTTCTTTTGGTTCTTCAGTGACCGGTTCTGGGGCAGCGGGTGCAGCCACTGGCTCTACCTTGATTGTCTCCTCAGTCTTTGTCACCTCAGTTGTCTCATTGACCTCAGGCAATGTTGATGGAGCTGATGCTACCTGCAATACCCGATTTATCTTGAATGAACTAACCGATTGAAAAAGGATCTGAAACAACTCTGTGCTTTGTTTGATCAATTACTCATACTACCATTAACATATAGCAAAAGATTTAGGATTAATATATTGAAGAGAGAGACAATGATTAGTAAGCAATAGATAATATAATGCAACCAATAACAACATAAATTTTTTCTAATAAATCTGTTTGAATTAAACTTACCACTTTAAAATTGTTTAATTTTTAGGCCAAATGATAAGTTATTAGTAGAGTATAGGTGATCTTGAGTTCAAACTCGCCTTTTCCCAATAATATAAGCCCTTTGTGACAAATGATCATTTATCAAAATTATTCAAGCCAAAAAAGAAAAACTTGGATTGATCAAATTAATGATCTTGTTAATAAAGTTGATGAATTGATCTATCAAAAGAGCTAGATTTAATTAGTTTGATATAAAACATTGCCGAAGCTCAAAGATAAGAGTTAGTGTTATAGCACATGCACTAATATCATTTATAAGGTGGCACAAAACTCTTTATTTTTTTTAAGGCGCCTCAAAACTAGATGAAGATTGATTGATCTGTTACTCGTGAGAGAGCTGGATTGTGTTCAGTAACAGACCAAAAGGATCATACTTTTTGTGTGATCGTAGTAAAAGCAAAAACAACCATTCCCATTTCTAACACTATATGGTCAGGTTAATCAGATGTTCTAGACATAGACAAGGGACTCTACGTGCGAAAAAATATGGTTTTCAATGAGAAATGGCAAATGGGCTTGTTGAAAACATCAAATATGACTCCACAAATACTTTTGAGTTTTCAAAGCTGGAATTGTAGAATCATTTATATCAGAAGATGCAAATGGATTTTTCAAAAGCAAAGCACTAGACAAAATATATATAAGCAAAAGTGAAGAAGAGATTAGTTGAATACCTCAACTGAGGCCATTTGGGATGCAAAAAGTGAAAGTAAAAGAAAACTTGAAGAGAGAGAATTGAAAGAGGTGAAATATATGAGTAACAAAGGAATGAGAAAGAGTGCTTGTGAGTGAGGAGCTGATCAATGTGAGAGCTATATATAGAGATGGTGCGGAGAATACTAGAAAAAATAAAAGAAAATGGGAGTGAGATTAGTGTGAGTGCCTGAAGAATCTTTGGCAAGAAGACACCTCATGTCACTGACACAAATTAAAAGACATTTGGTAAGTCTAGCTGTGAATGTTTTTCTTTTTTTATTTTAAAGAATAAAAGTATTTTTAGATAAGTATTTTTTTTTTCCCTTCATTATCAATAGCTATGTACACCATTACTCACATCAGTAATGGTGGAGGCCAAATGGTGGAGGCCATTACTCACATCAGTATCATATCTTATAAGTGGGTTTCTTTGTGTTTTGTAAGGTGGGACATCATCAATACTGGCTATATATCATGCATCCATGTTCTAAGATTTATCTTTTCGCCATTGTTTTTGTGTTATCATAAACCCTACCATGAATAAGATTGCCTCTCTATTCCCCCCCCCCCCCCCCCAATACGAATACGAATACACAACATCAGAGCCTTAATCTCAAATTTTTGGGTTAATTATAAATGTTTAACTAACTACTCAAACTTGACAGGAAGACGGAACGTTTCAACTTGTATCTATAAATGTTTTATTCATAATAAAATCATTAAATTATATGTTGGCCATTAACTTATCACAATCCTCTTTCTCTTTTTTGAGTTTGGATCTGTCTCTAAACAAAATATTAACACTAATTGGATTTAGAAATGCGAACACTATGATATGAATAATTACAATCTGCCTTTCTAGTAGCCATTAAATTAGGCTATCATATGATTTTTGAATTTTAGGAGTTGTTGTACTGAACCTTTTATGGTAGTGTGAATGTAACTATGGATAGATTTTATTTTATTTTTTTTCCTTTTTATGATTTGGCTTGAATTCAGTATTCTAATACATTGCACCGAATACAATATGTACAAATCTAAAATTTGCTCATATTTGCATCGTGTCCAATCCACTGCATTAGACTGAAGTTTTGCCCATCCGATATGTTTTACCATTGAAAGCATGACTCAGCTGGCAACGTACCATGTATGTGTAATGGTCCAAAATTGTATTATATTCCATATATATGGAACAAAACAACAGGTACAAATTTAAGATTATAAAATATAAAAAAAGTACAAATTTAAATGACTGAATTCTTTTTAAAAATGTTATGTTAACAACGTTGTTACATTAAATTTTAGGTGATGATAAGTTGTATTATTCATAGATAAGAAAGTAAGTTTAATGATGAAATCAAATTAAAACCAATAAAAATTTGTCGTATAAAATTTGCTGTAAAAATATTGTGAAGACGTAAAACTTCTCATTTTTTTAAAAAGAATGATGAGATTTTTTTTTTTTTTAGAAATAATTACAAAATATTGCTAACCCTGCAACTCGAACCTTTTTTTTCTTAAACTCTCCAATCACTTTGCACATAAAAAGATGTCAATTCAATTACAAGACATTCGACAAAAATGATGAGATTTTAGTACAATCTCAAATTCTCAATATCGCACTTAGACATCCATACCATACATTATGGTTTAAAAGAATAAAAAAATAAAAAAGAGAAAAAGACTACCCTTCTGTAGTTGTCAAAAAATAGGTGCACTTTAGCTTTAGTATAGTCACTTTAGTTTTTGGTCAAATTCTTTACCATTTTTTTTTTTTTTTTTCTTTCACGAATCACAAATCGATCACAACTCTTTATTTTAAAGAAGAAGAAAAAACCAAAACACACAAGTATGGAGTCTATGGACATTTAGACAAACAAAAGGAAACAACGGCTCAAAGGGCGGTGCTGAATGGGACCCACATCACCAACTACGATCATTGCCATTCACTGAGCCCCACGCAAAAAAATAAAATTGCTAGCGTGGCCATCTTTAACTTCCTTCATTCACCCCATTACGCCTGGCATTGGGAAACCGCCCTTTCTAAAAGATTGGGCCATAGGGCCCCACTTGTTTATGCTTTCCAACTGGGACTCTCGTGATTTGGGGCCCACTCTTATAGCCGTCTGATTTTGCCACGCCGGATCGTATTCATCGTTCTGATCATTACCTCGTAAAATACTAATATGTCACCATCCATCTCATCGAGTAACGCTATGACCACACAAGAAAATATAAGAGTCATGTTAACAAGTGTTTTTAAGGCATTTGTTAAGAATCTAGTTAAAAAAAAATTTTATGAAAAAAGAAAAAAACGTAATTAATATTTTAACAATTTTTTTCATTTTCCATAAAAGTGTTATCAAAACTTTCCTAAGAGCAACTTCGCAGCTCAAACAATTTCCCTCCTAGATCTCCAAACACTTTTGTGTATAAGGATGTGTCAATTCAATTACAAGACGTTTGGCAATGAGGTCTAACTTCTTAAAGTGACATAAAGAAAAAAAATTTTAAAGATAAAGAACGACATTAATAATTGTACGGTTGTGTTCAACTTATTTGACTAATTTTTAGCTTATAGTTTTTATATACAACAATACAACCTAGGATGCATAATTATTTCATTTGGTATGTCGTACTCGTATCGTATTAGTGATGTGCCTGTGTCATAATGGTGTTTTATTTGCTGTATCATATTATAATTTTTCTAAAATTGGTCTTCTCGTCGTATCGTACTAGTACCCATGTCCGTGTGACCACATCTGTGTCCGTACATTCTAGAGTACAACTTTTTAAAATCTTACATTTTCTCTCATTTTTAAACCACAAGCATATTTTAATATACTTTCATAAAAAAACTAATTAAATCTATCCCAAATGAAAATGAAGTGTCTATTGGCCCTTTAGGTACTCCGCAATTTTCAATAACTTATTTACATAGTATTTATTTAAAAAATATATATAGTTTTTTTGTAATATTTTATTTATGTTAAATGTGTGACAAAAATCTAAAAATTAGATTATTTATAAAGAAATAAAAAAGACTAAAAGTTGTATTATTTGCAAAAAGATGAGATAAAAAGTAAAACAAAAACTTTTTTCCTTTTTCCAAACACTTACCAAGATATTACAAATTATTTATCATTAAAGTAAAACTTGATAGTTTGATGTGTCAAACTGTCAATTTTTCATAATGTAATGTGTATCCCTTTGTGCCAATTACAAAGTAAATCAAATAACAGATTTTATTCAAAAATTAAATCTTATTGGAACGGTCTAAATCCACAATTCATCGTTTTGAAATCATATTAGATTCCAAACTTGATGAAATAAGATGGTCATTTCTTAGCTTGGTATGATACTATGATCTATTATTTCTAAGCTGAAATGATGTGCGGCCATGAAATAAGAATTAAGCGGCACAAGATTAATTGGGCGCTAGAATTGTGGAATCACTTTTTTCTTCCATATTTTGGATCTTAATTTTGTGGAATAATATATATTATATATTTATTAAAGGTGAAACAGGCAATAATAGGAATCTAATATCAAAGCATTAGGTAAATATGACATAACTGCCTAAATAAAAGTTTTATTTTATTTTATTTTTTATTTTTTTTATGTGAGTTCCAGTTAGCTTAATTGGTAAAATTTTTTGTGGGTTCCAGTTAGCTTAACTAGTAAAGTCTCTGTTAGTTAAATAAGAGATCTGGAGTTCAATTTTCGCCTACACCAAAAAACCGATTTGGTGTCTTGGTTTAATGATAAAGAGTTTTCATCAGAAGCAAATGTCATAGGTTGAAACTCTCTAAAAAAAAAATTGGTAAAGTCTCTGATAATTGAATAAGAGATCTATTGTTCAATCCTCATCTACACCAAAAACCAATTGGTGTCTTGGTTTGATGATAAAGAACTATTATCAAGAGCAGACGTTATAAGTTGAAACTTTCTAAAAAAAAAAATCTTTTTTTTATAGGGCATACCTAAATAAACAGTACAACCAAATCTATAAAACTCCTATAATAAATAATAAAAAAAGCTATAAACAAATATAATTAATTAATAAATTTTTTTTAGTTTATCTATTTATATTATCATTTTTTATCATGAATTACATTCATGTAATTCCATTTCATGGTAGATTGTAAATATTTAATAGTAAGATTGACATTATTTTTCAACATTAGTTTTTACAAATGATTTCATAAACCATTATGAAACCAACCCACTACCCGCCCCTCACTATGCCTCCCAAATTACACAAAATTCAAGGGCAATTCCATAACTTGCTCATGAGAGATCCAAGGAGGATGTTGGTCATAATAATTTTATGAATTTTACTAATGTGTGTCCTAAAAATACACAATAATTAACCAATTTATAAAAAAAAAATTTATTAAAAATTGAAAAACTTTTCTCAATAAATTTTTTTAAAAAATAGATTTATTAACGTGTACTTTAAAAGTACAGATCAATCAAACCCTAATTTTATTACGCTTGCCGTAGATCTCGATAGTTTAGTAGTTAGTACATACGCAGTTTTTTTTTTTTTTTTTTTTCGATAATCGTACATTCACAGATGAAATTGAATTTTGGATTTTCACATAGAATGCATCGAGATCCGCGTCATCGTGAACCGTATAAAGTGAATTCTCCTTCTCCACCGTGCCGTATCCAACATCTAAAAATACTCTATAATGTATTGGTTAGTGCAAGAGTTTTACATGTTACACAAAAAAGGACTTCACCATCTTTACCATAAACGTAAATCTGTAAAGTGAAAAAAGGTTGATGGAAAGTTGGACGGTGGTGAGGTCCCCATTTCCATCATGGGCCCCTAGTACGACGACTACCTATTAGTAGCATTACACGTGGAATTGCCTAACGTGGGACCACATAGTATATGCTAGAGGAGTAGAGGTAGGCTAGACTTTCTGTTCTGTTACACCGACCAGTTACAACTATATATGGGGCCCACGGCTATGGACATATACATTCCAACGTTTTTGGTTCAGTGGAACTGCTACTGGACAGAAGCTCTTTCCCGCTTACACTACAAGAATTTTACAACGCATTTACTGATTTTTATATAGATTTACTAGTGAAATAACTTTTTTCTTTTTTTTTTTTGTCATTAATAATCTCTCACGTTAATAAGAATTTATTTAGATACTGCTTATTACTAAAAGTTAAAAATTAAAAATATTGTAACAAAATAATTTTTTAATATATAAATAGTGCCTTGAAACTTAGTCTCCGTTTGGGTTGCAATTCTTGTGTCTGCGTCTGCGTTTTCAACACTTTTTTTTTTTTTTTTTCACGCGTTCCAGCCCAAATTTTCACTGTTCATCACTGTTGCGGCTACTGTTCAATGAACAGTAGCCGCAACTTTTGACTTTTCTCTACACTTTTTACTGTTCATGGACCCACAATTTTCACTTTTCAGTAACTTTTTCATTAAAAATGGGTCCCACGGTACTATTCACACATTTAAATATTATTTTGCTACAGTATTTTCAGTTTTCAGTTTTCAGTTTTCAGTTTTCAGTTTTCAGTTTTCAGCCGTATCCAAACGGACCCTTAATTTTAAAAAAAAATTCCTGAAGTCCGTTCTTATAGATCTCATAAACAGTTCACGAGACTCACACAAAATGCCAAACGCAGCTGAAATTTCAGTGCTATCCAAACTCATACTAAATATGAAATTTTGTGTCTTTCCAATATATATATATATATATGAAAAAAAAAAAAAATATATATATATATATATATATATATATGAAATTTTGTGTGTTCGAGAAAATCTAAAACCATGCTTTTTTTTTTTTACACAATTATGATGCGGTACTGTGAGTAATGGTAAAAAAGCATAGTTCTATACGGAAAAGTGAAGACAAGTCCGCTCATAGACTTCTGAATTCTGATGAATCATCACCTAAAAGGACTCTCGCAGAGTTAGTCCAATAGCTGAATCATTTGGGAGTTTTTTTTTTTTTTTTGGGAGAACTAGTAATTTTTAACCTGCATGGGACCCACCAGTCAACGGATAGTCAAAATTCTTAATGATTCTCTTTTTTTTTTTTTTTTTTCTTTTTTTTTTTTTGAATTTGATTCTTAATGATTCTTCAGCGTATATGATTGGTTTTTTAAAATGTCTCCCGCGTGTATACACGTAAAATTAGGCTGGCTTCTCACTCTCACTGTCTCACATCAGCACGGTAAAAACTGAAAATTCCAAAAGAAGTGACTAGGATTGTAATTTCAACTCTGATCACCAGTTCATTTGAATTCAACAGATGTGTCCAAATCGCGGACCCAGAATTTAGAATTTAGAGCTAGGGGTGGATTTGCTATAAGCCATGTGCAGAGCTGTTTCGGCTTTCATCTTTGTGGCTGCTTAGCTATTGAAGTTTTATTTTATTTTATTTTTTGCTGCAACTGGATAAAAACAAAATTATTTTGTTTAAAAATTTTTAAAGAGCCAAGTTATTTATTTTGGGTCAAATTGGTTGATTGAAATTAATATTTTTAGCTTTATTATTGGTAATTTTTTGTTGATAGGTTAATTTTTTTGAGCTTATATATAAATGATGATACCGAAAAAACCACCAGTGAACTACAC
This sequence comes from Quercus glauca, assembly GCA_023736055.1. Lineage (NCBI taxonomy): Eukaryota > Viridiplantae > Streptophyta > Magnoliopsida > Fagales > Fagaceae > Quercus > Quercus glauca. The sequence goes on from CM043319.1 coordinate 79,441,586, forward strand.
CGTTTTCGCACACTCGAAACAGCACCTGCACAACACAAAAGCTGAAGACCTTAAGAAGAGTACCGGTGTGGTACCGGCCAAATACCCTCCGACGGTCAAGTTAGAGAATTCTCTTGTTCACAACTCTAGAATACCAGAGCTGGGGTGATTATGCGTACCTTGATTTGTGAGGGTATTGGGGTTTTTATAGTAGTAAAGAGTTGACCTCTTTTCCTTGGAGTAGAAGTCTTTTCCTTATAGGAATATCCATGAGCGTGGATCGTGGAATCCTTTCCTTATAGGATTCTAACACTTAAGCGTGGAGAACAAGTAATCTCTTTATCACTCATGCGTGGTGGCCAAGTCTTGGTTTTGCTTAGAGCCGTCGGCCTCAGGGTTGTTAGCTTGCCTTACTCCCTTCAGCCATGTCGCTGTCAGCTTCGCCTACTGCCTCGTCGAGGTCGTTAGCTTCGCCTACGACCTCGTTACGGTCGTCAGCTTCGCCTATTGCCTCGTTAGGGTCGTCAGCTTTGCCTGCACCCTTCAGCTTTATTAGCATCGGCTACCCATCTTCATTGCCTAAGGTCAACTCGTCGGCTATGCGGTGAGCTTCGTGGACTCCCTAACATTGTCACTTACTAATGGATCCCGACGGAGGTTTGCTTACCCTCTTCAGCTTCCTCTTATGCTTACTGTCTTCAGCTTACTATCTTCAGCTTACTACCTTCAACTTACTGCCTTCAGCTTACCCTTCAGCTTACTGCCTTTAGCTTACTGTCTTCAGTATGCATAATAGAGTTGATGGGTCTTTGGAGATCAACTTTTATTTTTCCAATTAAAAATTCCCCTTATCAATATATATATATATATATTTCAAATCTATAAATTTTTTTATGGTCTTTAAAATGTGAAAAATGCTAGAGTTATAAATTTTTTTACAAATTACTAACGTGGTGAGTGGTTATTGGTAAACTTTGTATATTTTGTTTTAAATTTTAAATCTATAAATTTTTTTATGGTCTTTAAAATAAGGAAAATACTAGAGCTACAAACTTTTTTACAAATTGCTGATTTGGTGAGCAGTTATTCGTAAGTAAAAAAAATGATGTAAGTGGTGGACCCAAATACAAACCAATAAAAATTTGCTACCTCAACAATTTATAAAAATGTTATAAAAAAGTTTGTAACTATAACATTACTCTTAGGGGGCATTTGGTTTGCCGTGATATTACATTATACTATAATATTACATTATTGTAATTTTACATTAATGTAATCTCAATACAAGAATATAACATTATATTGTTTAGGAAGGTGATGAGATTAAGCTGATGTGATATATTTTGTAATTTAAATTAGGGTAATATTAGAAAAAATAAAATAAACCAAAAACCTTAGGCCCTGTATGGTAGCTTAGTTCTAACATACATTTTCACATTTTAAACAACATTACACATATTTTCACACACTTTTTCACCCACACGTATATCAAAAACACCCAAACAACATTACTCAAACTCCTCTACCAAACGGGCCCCTAATGTCACATCATTATAATGTGCATCACATCAAGGACATATTACAACGAACTAAACGACCCCTTAATATAATCAATGATATTGTTAAGGGAAGTAAAGTGTGATTTTATAGAATAAAATTGTTAATATTGGTACTATATATACACTAATATTTTATAATAAAAAAATTAGGGATTTCCCGTAGGGATGACAATTTTTGCCCGATCCGCAAGTACTTGGTTCGGCCCGACCTTAATGGGTCGGGTTTTACCCGGCTCGATAAAGAATAAGGTTGGGTTTGGGTTTAAAAAAAAAAAACCCCAAAGTGGGTCTAGGTCGGGTAAGGCTTTTGGTAAAAACCCGGCCCGAACTCGAACTCGAACCCGACTCAACCCGTTTAAACTTAAAGTAAAATTACTAAAATACCTACCTATATATATGTTACTTATATCAAACCCTAACCCTATTTTCATTTCTTTGATGTCTCTCTTAGCTCAAGCTGCCTCTCAGTGCTCTCACATCACCCTCAATAACTCTCAGTCTCATTTTCTCTCAAGCCACCCCACACGGTCTCACCCAGTCACCCTCACCTTCACTCTGATTCACTCATCAACCCACCCTCACCTTCACTCTCATCACGTGGTGGTTGCTATTTTCCAGGGAGAATCACGGAGGTTAGATAGGAGAGAGATGTGCGAGGTTTAGGCTGTGACAGGTAGAGAGGCCCTTTGGTGATGATCGGAAGAGCTCTTGGTCATGTTGAGGTCAGGCTTGAGCTTCGGTCTAGAGGTGGGATTGATGGCTGAAACCACCGCTGATCTACAGAGATCTTGGTGGTCTGAGATAGAGAGAGGCCGAGTAGGAGTCCGAGATTGGAGATAGAGCCTTGGTGGACCGAGTTCTCCAATTTTTTTTTTTTTTTTTGGGTTCATGTCCTCTCTCAAATTTGTGAGTTTGTGTTTGTGATTCTTTGAATCTGTGTTTGTGATTTTGTGTTCAAAAGGAAAACTCTTTTTTTTTAATTAAGATTGTATGGCCATGGATTGGGCCATGGATTAAGGCCTTTAGATAAGGCCTTGAAGTGGCTAGCGGAGCCCGCGGGGCCCAACGGAGCGGGTTTGAATGTTAAAAAAAAAATGTTTATTAAACGGAGCAATAATAAAAATGAAATTTTATTATTGGTTTACAAAAAAAAAAAAAAAAAATTGTTATTCATTTCTTTCCTATAATAATGATAGATTACATCTGTAAAATTAGAGGATACACGGAGTGAGTACTAATTTTTGGCCTTACAGGATTTAAGACTTTAGACGAAGAATGAATAACTATCATAATTCTTAAGTAAATAGGTTTTGCTACAATTTGACTACAAATGATGTGTGAATTGTTAATTTGTTATGAATACGTATGTGTTGAATTTATTAGTAACGCGATGTGTATACCATGTTGTATATACTATAGAGTAGATGCGGAAGAGATAGAATAGGAACACAAGAACACGAGGGTTACGTGGATCAGCTTTGTCAGCCTACGTCGACAGAGAAAATCCTTAAAGGCTACATCTTTATTATGTAAGAGTGTAGTACAAAACCTATATTACAATGAACTATAACACGAGTATATATAGGAGACTAAATTCTAAACTACTAGTACAAGTAGGTATGAGCTTAGACCTCTTACATTGAACTAATATACCTAATATATCTTTAATATCACATAATCTTATTGTGTGGATTTGATATGTATATCACTCGACCTTATGCTCTGAATTTGATGCATAAATCAAATGATTGTTAAGTGTTTCGAATTACTCTTCATATTACTGTATATGATCACATCAATTTATGAAAAAGTTCATATTATCTAGAGTGATCTTAGCAGCTTGTGTTCGGCCATTTCCCATAATTGTATTTTCCACAATATTTTAAGCTCCCGTAGTTCACGAAAAAAGGTAGAACTCAATTATTTAGGCTGGCCCGTCACCTAGCTTTTTGCCAACATGCCTTCCTTCTTAATTGCGACCGATCGATTTTCTTCTTTTCTATTTGTTCCTTTTTTATCGTTAATCGAACACTCACTTTTGTCCTGTCAATTAAACATAGCAACATCCACGGTCCTTTGTAAAAGGGGCTGCTTATGAAAGTGGGCCTTCCACGGAAGATTTCAATCATCAATCTGAGGTTCGAAATATTCAAAGTTACAGCCACTTCGGAAGGTCGTTTGAAGCTAAATTGCTTAGAATATACTCAAGCTCCAACAATATTTGTATTGTAATCATTGCCAAAGTTCCTTATATTTCAATTTCTTGTAGGAACATTTTACTGAAACATTAGACTAACAATTTGGTTTTCTCATCCGTACCCACTTAGAATGCAGCATGCAGCTGAGTTCCAAGCAGAATATTTTCCACAGCTTGAGCAATTTGGTTTCTTAATAACTTCGTATTAGATGTTTGTGAGGCAAGTGCGTCTATTCAAGACGTCAACAAGCCAAAGCCATAGCCATCAGAAATTGGGACCCAAAATCAATATGGATATAAGTTAATAACAGAGGTAAGTGACCTGAACGCCAAAGGTGGCGGGGCAGTGATTGGTGATTAGAGACCATGACGGCAACTTCGAAAAGAAAAGATGCTGAACTACAAGTACAAGATGTTAAAGCTATAGCTAAAATTGGATAAAATGTTAGGACATCAGATTGAAGGATATCTAACTTGAAGGTGACTCATTTAATAATGTAAAAGGAACCTAACTTCTCTCGACTCTCGAATGCTGAAAATGCTATTGAGGCGGCACAGCAACAAGTGAATTTGTTTACATGCTTGAGGACCCCCCACATGGGAAGATAAGGAACCGATATGGACTTTACAGATAGGTTCCATCATCTAGACATAATCATATTTATTTAAAATCACAAATGCCAACGCATAATTCAGATGCAAACCAAATAGGCTTCGTTAAGCAATGAGCTTTGTAACTTAGTGGCATTGTTCGGTTCTCCTCATGAGAACTTGGGTTCTTCACATTTTCTATTACTAAATGAAGAGTTACGGTCAAGATAAGATAAACCCTCAATAATTTTACAATGTTGTGAGAACTGAGAAAATTTGAGAGGCCACCAAATATCTCTTGAAGGCATCCAACTATAACAGATTAAAAACATTTGAGGGGCTAAAAGTTTTGGGGGCATGGCCCCTCTTGGTCTCAAGATGTAGCTCAACACTGGAAAACAAGAACAAGTAGCAAAGAACCGTGCTGTGTATAACCCTGTCAAGCTGGGAATTAGCAAATTCCATTCTTCAGCTGAGTACTTTTCTCAATACTGCTTCCGCACGCTGCTCAAATTTTGGTAGGGCCCAATCGTGCTGAACTATGTCAAGACTGTCTTTCTCAGCACCCAAACTCTGAAAGGAAAATAACATATAGCTGATAAGATTAGGAGTCATTCATGATGCAGAATGATGGCCATCTGTCTGACTACTCTAACATGATTCTTAAGAAAAGGACAAAATCAATTTTCATATATCAAAATGTCCCATTTTCCCATATTTACTACTCACAGGGAACAGTACTATATGTATGTAGGGAAGAATAATGGTTGAAATCCCAGACAAAAGTTTCTTACAATTGTGTATCGAACTCCTAAAACACAAGAGTCTTTTCATAATAATGAAAGAGAAAAAAAAAAGAGGGGGGGGGGGGGGGGGGGGGGGCTCTCACTCACAAATTATGGGTACATGTTGAGCAATAAAAAAATGTGGGAAACTATCACAGAGAGCATGCATGCATAATTAAGTGGGGCCAGTTCACTAGCAGGACCAGCAGCTGCTAAACAAAGGTACAACCCTGACAATGCATGCTGATCTCTAATTATATACAAACAAGGGAAATGGAGTATGAGTTCGGAAATAATTGTGAACATGAGCATGATTAAGAAAAAGGAAAGGAGGTGGAAGGGGTATAGAGGAGCAGGTTGTTTGATAAACTTGAGGTGCGCAATATAGCTGCATTCGCACATGAACCAACAAAGTACCCAAAATGTTTTAAATAAATAAAACATTAAACATTAAAGAGTGTAGAAGGATAACATTTTTGAAGATTGATTTCATATTAAATAGTTCCAAACATTTCTTTTTTTAAACCTGTAGATTGTATTAGATTTTGATGTTAAAATTTTTAGTAGTAAATATCAGAAGTACTGTAGTGAATATTATACTATGATGAACTCATTCTTCATGAGTATTGTAAAACAATGTATGAAAGCTTGAAGAGTTAAAACTTTCTTTAGCCTAATAAGGGCAACAGAAAACAACTAAAATTGTACCTTTGTTGGATCAAAGCCAAACCCACTCATTTGCATCATTCGCTGGGTGTCATCTGTGGCTGCACCAGAAACAACATATCATAAATTCAGTGAGTGCATCTAGAAATCTCAGTATCAGAGGAAATCTGAGTTCAAGTAGTAGTGCTTCACAATCATTTGAAAACAATCAACACCTTTTTTTTTTTTTTTTTTTTTTTACATTTAATATGCTCTAGATTAATACTAACCATTGTCTTCTCCCAGTATGAGACTAAATAAACCTCTTAATCCAAACAGATTGAGGAAATACCTGAAAGAAATTATTTTGAATTATTAGAAATCCAAGGTAAATTCAGAAAGCTACCCAGTTGGACACATACCATGAGCGACTACTGACATAGCTAACATCCACAGTACTCAAGTCAATTCCATTCTGTAGCATTGACCTGAACCTCTGAGTCAATGGAAATGGTATTTTAGCTGCAGAAAACAGAGGCATTTAGATAACCATAACATCAATAAATGAACATTTACAGAGGTAAAGACTGATAAAACTGCCTGAATTCTGATAGACCCTAAAAGTCAGAAAAGGAAAAGGAGGCCGAAAACAGATATTTGCAAGAACAAAACACAAAAGAACAGGATTAATGACAGAAAAGGTAAACATTAATGTATGTTCGTAACAACTCTGCAGGATACCAAAAATAGCATGCAACTCAAGAACGTTTTCATATTATTTCAAGATAAAAATCTGAAATGAAGAAACAACGTGGGCATCGAGGTATTAACATGCTGGTATAGAAACAAACCTGCTACAAATCCTGAGAAGAAAAAGTTTACCCATGCGAAAGTAAGAGTCTGGCCAACAAGAAAGTATAAACACAATCAGTTATCTAAATTATGTAATTACAGCAATAAAGGTCAAGCAATTACACCACCACATTACAGTTACATAATAAACAATCACAGTGTCTTAACAAAGGAGAGAAAACTATGCAATTTGCAATACCTGGGGAATAATCATTGAAAGGTTCTTCTTCATCATATCCATAGCCATGTTTGGATCAGAGAACATTTGTGCCTGGGGATTTGGAGCCTGGCCCTTAGGAACATGCAATAGCCCATTTTCCTGCCATGTCGCAACAAATATATAACTTCTATATCAGTTAATTAGCAGCAACAAAATGAAGATTAACGAGCTTGTATGTGAATTCCCTTTACAGACAGCATCACGCGCTGAAAAAAATCATTATAGGAAAGAGAAATCAGATTATATCAATATTATTATACTCTTTTAAAAATACAAAAGATTGTTATTTATTTATTGGTGAGCTACAGATTCACCCAATGGATCTTGAACCCATGAACTCACCCTTCACCTAAGACTTGCAGGGGAAGGAGGGGCCAATTGAGTTATAACTCATTGGTGATATTCCTCAATAATATCTTCATGATTCTCGATCTCGAAGTCATGTGTAGTAGAATACCAAGCAAAATACAACGATTAGCAGGGGTCCTGAGCTAAGCTTTGGCTATACTTGGAAATCTTAAGGCCATAATGCCTTTCAAATCCTCCTAGCCATTATCCAACAACAATAATTATTGCTAAGAAGAATTCCCATGTTATGCCAATTCCACCCAGAAGGTAATGAGCTACTCCTACAGCACATCCTTGGACAGTGCTCTCAAGGTTCTAGGTTGAGAGGTGCATAATTTGGATGTGCTGGTGGGGTTGTTGGGTTGCAGGCATTCTTCCCTTCCTTTGAAATATTTGGGAATTCCTTTGGGTGCCAAATTCAAGGAGGTATCAATATGGAATCCTATTTTAGAGAAGATGGAACAAAGGCTAGCAGGTTGGAAGAGACTTTATTTATCTAAGGGAGGTAGGGTCACTCTTATTAAAAGTGCCTTATCCTCCTTACCTACTTATTTCCTTTCCATTCTTCCTATTCCTGGGAAGGTTGCTAATCGTATGGAGAAACTACAAAGAGATTTTCTTTGGAATGGTAGTAATGGTGATTCTAAATTTCACTTGGTGAAATGGGCTAAGGTTTGCAAGCCAATGCAGGGTGGGGGACTTGGTATCAGACGATTGAGAAGCTTTAACACTGCTTTGTTGGGCAAGTGGTTGTGGAGGTATGGTTTAGAGACAGATGCGCTATGGAGGAGGGTCATAGAGGCAAAATATGGGACTGCTTGGGGTGGTTGGTGCACGAAAAAGGTGACTAGTCCATATGGTGTTAGCATTTGGAGGTTTATTAGAAGTGGCTGGTTGAACTTCTCTAAACTATTACGGTATGATGTGGGTGATGGTACTAGAGTGAAGTTTTGGAAGCACGTGTGGTGTGGGAATTGTTCCCTCAAAGAGGCTTTTCCAGAACTTTACTGCCTTAGCAGAGCAAGGGATTCTTCAGTGGCGGAGGTTATGGGCTGGTCTGGTGGGCAGCTGCATTGGAATTTTCTTTTTCGTCGTTCACCACAAGATTGGGAGGAAGATTCTTTTGATCGGTTCATGGACATTGTTTACTCTTCAAAAGTGCGAGGGGTTGGCCCTGATAAGGTTTGTTGGAAGCTAGCTAGGAGTAGAGGGTTTGAGGTTAGTAGTTTTTATCTCTCCTTTTACCCTTCTTCCCTTTCGTTCCCTTGGAGGTTGGTGTGGCACTCTAAGGTTCCCCCAAGGGCGGTTTTTTTCTCATGGTCAGCTTCTTTAGGTAAGATTCTTACAACTGATAACCTTCGCAAAAGGCGTATTGTTGTTCTTGATTGGTGTTACATGTGTAAAAGGTGTGGAGAGTCGGTGGATCATCTTTTGCTTCATTGTCCTTTAGCCTGGGAGTTGTGGTCATTGGTGTTTTGTTTGTTTGGGCTGCATTGGGTTATGCCTCTTAAGGTTATTGAGTTGTTTGAATCTTGGCAAGGTAAATTTGGGCGGCATCGCAATATAGATTTTTGGAGACTTGTGCCGCATTGCTTGATGTGGTGTATTTGGAGGGAAAGAAATGCTCGCTGTTTTGAGGGATGTGAACGGTCCTTACTAGAGATTAAGTCTTTTTTCTTACACACTCTCCTTGGTTGGAGTGTGGCTCTGTCGCATTTTTCTTGTTTTTCTCTTACTCTTTTACTTGATCATTGTAACTTGGGCTCTTGATTTTCGCCCCCAAAGTACATCCCCAATGTACTCGGGTTGGCTTTTTTTCGTTTAATAAAATTTTTTAGTTATCTATCAAAAAAAAAAAAAGGTTCTAGGTTGGCATGCTTATAACAAATAAAGCACCCACAAATACTGGACAGCCCATCGTGTTAATATAATTAAACCCACCAAACAATGGAGAAGAACACCACATCTCATCATACATCACAACTATTGTGAATTACAACAACAACGATAACCAAGCCTTAGTCCCAAATTTTTTGGGGTCAGCTATGGATACTCAATAGATTAGTCAAGGTTGGCCGCGTCTATTCTTTTTCTCCATTCTATTCTATACAAAGTCATACTCTTTGTTACTTTCTTAATTAACATGTCCTTTTTTACTATTTCTACTAATGTTATTTTTGGTATTTCTCTAACCTTCTTCGTTCTCTCAACTAGGATCAACCCACTCTTTCTCACTAGTGCATCAATCGCTATCCTCTGAATATGACCAAACCATCTCAAGTAACTCTCTCGTAGTCTTTTGGAGTGGTCTCGTTGTTGGGGTTTTACTGATTGTTCTTCTCTCTCTAAGTTTATGTCTTCCCTTAGCTTAGTTTCCTGATTACCCTCTTTTTGTTGTGCTGTTTGTTCTATTATTTCTTGTTGTTCATCATCATGAACATCTTGTACTTTTCCTTATTTACTCATTAATAATAGTTTTCTAATTACCTATTAAAAAAAAAAAAAAAAAAGTTAACTCTCCCTCATCTTTTCAACAATAGGAGTCACCCTTATCTTTAAGCAAATTTACTCATTTCAAATCCTACTTTTCCATTTATCCGTCTTAAAATTCTCATTTCAGCTACTTATAAAAAAATAAAAATAAAATAAATAAAATAAAAAAATCTCATTTCAGCTATTACTCATTTTATGAATACGTTGCTTCATAATAGCCCAACATTCAGTACCATAAAGAATAGTTGATTGAATATAGCATTCATATTAAATTTTTTCCTTTAGCTTAATACGTATTCTAGGATCACACAACACTCCTACTGCGCTTCTCCACGTCATCCACCTAGCTCTAATCCTACAATTCACATCCTCTACAAACCCTTTATCCTGGTGAATTATTGATCCAGGCTATCGAAAACTGTCACCCTTTATATTCTAGAGTGCCTTGCCAAATTTCTAACTTGGCATTGACTTCACTTCTAGTTTCATCCACTACAATTATATCATCTGTAAAAAGCATACACCAAAGGGCTTTCTCTTAAATCAATTTAGTGGGCTCATTTATCACTATTACAAAGAGATATGGACTTAAGCTTATCCTTGTCGCAAACCTGTAATGAGAGAAAACTCATTTGTGATGCCTCCACTTATTCTCATACAAGTTGACTCCATCAAACATATTCTTAATCAACTTAAATGTATAACCTCTCCAGAGACCCTATCATATGCTTTCTCTAGGTCAATAAAAACTATATGAAGATCTTTACATGCTTATCTATATTCAATCAGTCTCTCCCAAAGTTTCATAGCGCGACTAATAAGTTTAATTGCATGCAGTTTTGAATATGCCGCGGTATTAAAACACCTGACTAGGTAAAACTTCAGAAACCCAAATTTGGAGCTTTAAGTTTGAATTCAATCAGCATAACAATTCTCTGAAGCCTTAGAAAAAATAATTTACTAACACTCTCACAATCAAACAATTTAAGCTCAAACATCCCATTACTGAAATCATTATATACTTCAAATCATTCCCTAATCTAAATATGCCTAATTACCAATTCCAATAATAATCACCAATCAAATACAAATGATTATAATTATACCTCATTGCTGAAATAGAATCTGCGAGCACGAAACGACCTAGGAGGAATAAAATTAGCACCGGAACGTAAATTCCGAGCCCTAACAATCAATTGCCTGAAAAAGAAGAAGAAGAAAAAACAAAAGTTTAGCACCACAGAAGCTCAATTCCTATGAATCAAAATCGTATAACATAAGGGAGAGGGTATAGATTAGGGTTTTATATTAGACTTGCCCTTCTTTGACGATTTTGGCATCGGGAACTTGGCTAGAGCGCATGAGCTTGGAGACGAAGTGTCGGAGGATCCCGATGAGGACCATGACCACGGAGAGAGGGATCAGGACCCAGTCTCTGATCGCCGTGTCTAGCACCAGATCTTCCGCCATTGTTGGAGCTGAGAGAAGCTTTTTAGATTTCAATTTCTGAAATCTCTTCTATTCCTCGTTTCTTTTAGATTGAGTTTTATTGTCATTGCGAGGAATAAAACTAGATTTAGGGGTGTTTATGTCTTTTTACCTTTTTTTTCTTTTTCTTTTTTATGGATAAGAAAAAACATTTTCGTTTGAGGACGGAAAACACAAAGAAAATAAAAACGTTTTCTGATTAATGGAAATCATTTTTAAAAGTGCAAAAACGCGTTTCAAAAAAAAAAAAAATTTATACAAAATAACCATCTTTTTTTTGGTAGAAACAAAATAAACACTTTTAACAAAATAAACATCACACGACGGTAGAACTTGTTGTTTAGGCACCAAAGCCATTTTTGTTGTAACAAGCACGAAGCCCTTAAATTATTTAGGATTACTTTGTTCTGAGCTATTTTGTTTGATTAATAAAAGTTTTAGTTTATCAAAAATATAAATAAATAAACTTTACATGATTATTTCAATTAAAAACTTCATAATCGTACCTTGTTCTCTCCGGGTTTTTTTTTTAGTCAAATATGTTATGCGTGAGATTTATTTAATTTTTAAATACTACATATTTTACATCTAAACAAAAATTGAAAAGGATTCTTTTTTTTATTAAAAAAAATGAAGGAAGTTGAAAAATTAAATGAGATAAGAGTGTGGTTTCTAGTTATCTTAACTGATAAAGTCTATGATGGTTGAATAAGAGATCTGAGATTCAATCTCTGCTCACATCAAAAACTAATTTGTGTCTCATCAAGAGCGAATCTTATCTTATCTCTCAAAGGTTGTAGCCTAAGGCAACAACCAATTTTATAACTAAATTTTGTCATTTTAAATTTAGGAACTATTTAATAGTTTGAAAGTTTTTATTCATATGAGATATGCAAAACTCTTGCACAGAGACTCTTAAAAGTGATTGCACTATCCAAGATTGAGTGATGGTGTGACAATTTAAAAGATACCTCTCCTACTCCAAAAGTTTACCAAACTAGAGGCTTTTTTACTTCCTTTAGGGATTGTCTCCACTCAACCAACATCCTAGATTGAGGACTACAAGCCTTTAGCTTTGTCTTATGTAGTTTCTCAAAGTTCCAGTTTTTCTTAACAATCACACCTCTATGTGAGAGGAGGGATACATGTACTCGATGCATATAATACCACCTCCTTAAATAGAGGTTCTTAATGATGGTGTACACTACGATAGTGATTCACATGTTTCCCATAGCTTAAATACCTAACACACTTATAGAATACTTAAAAAGAGAGTTTGTGGCCAATCCTTTTAATAGAGAGTCTAAGCGCATAGCAAAATCTCAATTTTTTCACAACATTCTTGGTTTTTAGTTGAGGTGGGTCCCAATAAGTTTTTTTTTTTAATTTTATTTAAATTTATGGTGAGTTGTGAAAGCTCGAAAAACGTGTTGAAAACACACGAGCGGTTTAGACCCCCAAATTAAAATTACGGCTTGGTTGATTTTACACTAACTTAATGATAAGTGCGGAATAGTGTAAACACAAGCTTATAAATAAAACAACTACTCTAATCCATAAACTAAGCAACACAGCAGTATAATGGAATATAAAAGAGTAGGGAAGAAAGATGCAAACACAGAAAACACCAAGACGTGTTTTCGAAGAGGAAACCGAAGACCTCGGCGAAAAACCTCTCCGCCGCCCTCCAAGCGGAAATCGATCCACTAGACAATCAGTTGGGATACATGGGTTAGCAAGAGACCCTCCAAGCCTAATCTACCCGATGCACCTAAGCCCTCCAAGCTCCTACTCCAACAAGGCTTCTCGGAACCGTGTCTTGTCTAGCTCTCCGGATCCCGCAACAAGCTCCATGTTGCATTTGCCATCCTTGGCTTCTTCCAATGCTTCCCAATAGCTCCAAAACACTCTCTACACTCTGAATGTGTGTGGGTTGTGTTTGGGTACAAATCTCCTCTCAAGGTATGATAATGGGAGAGGGATGGAGAAGAGGCTACAATGATTTCTCACTAAGGAGGAGTAGCTCTCTCTCAAAAGATGGGTGGGTGAGTTGTAGAAAACCTATCTAGGGTTTTTCTCTCTGAATAGCCACACCTCACATTTGTGGGTAATGAGGGTTTATATAGTATGGGTGAAGGGTAAGAGAGTCATTCTTAAAAATCCTCCAGGCAGAAAGTTTCGCGACTGTCTCGCGGGAAGGCCTTACCAGCGAGACACTCGCGAAAACAACAGCCTGGCATGACTCTTCAGCTTCCAGCACGTGCTTCTCACATGGCTCACTTTGCGGGAAGCTAGGTCGCGACATACCCGCGAGAATTCTTCAGCCTTCAAATGCTTGAGTCTTCACACCCTCTCTCTATCACACAACCCTTACAACCAATCCCACAACAAATACAGGGTTTAAACGATTGAAAATATTTACAATCAAATTTGGCACGGAATAAAAGCCAACAAATACACAGTTGTAAATTACAACTTTACAAGTTGACACTTCACTTATTATGAAAATGTTATGACATTTTGTTGTTACAATTAAAAAAAAAAAACCATTTTTATATGGCTTGCTCGTGTGTTAGGTAAGGGGAGTGTTAGGAACCTAGTGGTTTAAAAGGAATGGGTGGGAAGTGTATGGAAATGAATGGCAATTATGTATAAATTGACTTAATTTGATGTAGTCACCCTTCATAGAAAAATATTAAGAGATAAAAAAATGCACTATAAGCAGAGAATTGGTTTATTCTTCAAGATATTCCAAATGATGGTTACATACTTGCATGCATTATTTATACAACTCAAGCTCTCTTTCTATTGGTGACTCATGACTTAATCCTATTGGATTAGCTTGTGCTCTCACCAGTTAACCCCTGTGAATATTATAGTGTCACATGTACCAAGAGCTCTAATTAACTCCAGCCTATTCTCAACATGTGTAACTAACTGACTAACTCAAATTGTAGGGTGGAACTACAAGAATTATTAGGATATTAGGGTATTAAAACAAAAGTGGGGTTCGTAACATTGAGGACCTGGCCTTATATCCCCTTGGTTTAGCGTACTCGCGTACCATAGCTTCAATCTCCAATTTCAAACATTTGAAAATGTTTTTTTGCTTCTTTTAACAAAGATTCCTAACTTACTGTTGATGCATGGTCTATTTGCTTGATTCTTTTCTGTCATATTGCTCCAACTTTTCTTTTCGTACATACGTTTCGTCTAGCTATAAGATATGTGTAATGGCTTCCCTACTTCATACATGCTCATTCTCTCAACGTAGAAATGGCCTTGGTCTCTTTCCCCACCATCAAATACAGCAGTAGATTTATCTCGCATTCCCCACATTCCCTTCCTTACATCTCTCTACCAAGCAAATTACAAAACCTTCCTCTTAGAAAACCACAAAAGAAGGCTTATGTTCTTAGTAATTCTCACTCTCCAATTTCACACCAAGCTTTGATTTACAGCAGCTTCTCTTCGAGACACACACGCTTAGCACTAGTGTCAATTAATGCTAAAAACTCAGGATCAGGAGAGGAAGATCATGCTGATGCTAAAAGCTCAGGATCAGGAGAGGAAGATCAGTCTGATGGTAAACATTCAGGATCAGGAGAGGAAGATCATCTTGATGCTAAACACTCAGGATCAAGAAAGGAAGATCATCGAGCTCTGGAGACTGTAAACAAGTTTTACGCCGCAATCAAGAACAAAAACATTAATCAGTTATCTGATATAATCGGAGATGAATGCAGATGCATCTGCAATTTCTCCTCTTTTTTCCAATCCTATGAAGGGAAAATGGTATATGCACTTCAACTAAGAAAACATACATGAATTGTATTTTCTTTATGCATGCTCAATGCCACTTTAATTGCTCTAATACATTACAACATTATGGAACACATGACCAAACAAATATCTATGGTGTTTCTTTCTTTGCAGCAAGTGTTGGATTTTCTCTCTAATCTGATTAAAAGCTTAGGAAATAATTTTGAATTTATTGTAAAACCGACATTGCATGATGGTATGCATGTTGGCGTTTCATGGAGGATAGGTATGCCATGTACTTTCTTTTTAGTCATGGTATTATCTCTTTGTAGATGCGTGGAGTTATAATCTATTCGATCTTTTCCGTGGTGGTTTATCTGCAGAATGCAAGAATATTCGTGTGCCTCTAGGAAAGGGTTTCAGCTTCCATATTATGCAGTACTACCAGGGGAAGCTGTATTTAAGGTGTGACAAATTCATTTTTTTTTCTTTAAGCCATTCGATGAATTATCTACCCATCTATGATCTACCAAAGAATAGAGTAAATAAAGAATAGTTTCTCACTCATAAAATCTACTGACGTAACTTTGTGCATATACTGTTAATTCCACCGCTTGAAGTATAGTTATACTTTTAAAAAGTGAGACTTCACACAATAACTAAATATTATTAAAAAAAAAACTTCAAAAAAAAAAAAAGCATATATTAACTATTGATAATCCCACGTTTTGGTATTTATGCACATGATATCATTTTATAACAATCCAGAAATGTGGAGATGTTCATGGAACCGCTTCTTCATATTGAACCTGTTAGACTGGTATGAGACTCTCCCTTTTCCTTTTATATGTTCTGTGTTTTTGCCATTTACCTCAGTCATTTTGTACAATGTTAATTTGCGTTTTTATGCTCTCTCTCTCTCTCTCTCTCTCTCTCAGAAATTGATTGCGTTTGTGATGAAACTAATAGACAAGATGGATATTCACATAGGATCCAAGAGTAACGGCAAGAGAGTCATGTATTTTTTACTCGCTATGTTCCTCATTGGTGCCTCTGTGTACTTGTTTAAACTCATTTTGAATTAGTCTCAAGGCATGGACCACAATGATATGTAATTTAATTCCACTTGATCTACATAGAAAAAAGCATGGTCCCTCATGGCAACATGGGAGAAATTCGATAAAGGGGGTGTGGGGGTGGGGAACTATTGCAGAGTTGCAATTATCCTGTGCCTCTCTCTCTCTCTCTCTCACTCATTATTTTACAGAAGTGGTTGCTACTTTAAAGTTAAAAGTTAAAACCTCGGTGAAAATAATTCTCTTAAATGAATTGCTCGTGAACCACAGACCATTTGCCATATATATCCATACAATTCAAGCTAGTTGACCATCCAAATAAAAGTAATTAAAGAAGAACAAAAGAAGCAATGACTCAACAAGATAACACTAGTTAAATGCAACAAGAATTGCCGCCATCTAACAAGATACACATAATTATCCTCAAGGATGTACAGAGGATTTACCATTCTAACCAGTTTCCTTCAGTCAGTTCAGAGGTTAGCATTGGATGAAAAGGAAAGGCCACAAAATGAGAAAGAAAAACTAAATCCAGGGCAACGGCAATAACTACAAGACACTCCTTGCCCTTGGCCCATGGCTTACATATTCATTGTCATAATAAATAGCAAATTAATATAAAACATGTCATCTAACCATGTCAATGCACCCAAAAGACGAGAAAAAGAAAACAATTCTTCACTATCTGTTCTACCATCAGAGAAGACCAGATGCCAAGGTCTCATGCACCTGCAAAATATAAGATAAAACTATTCCATCAATTGTTTAGAACAAAACCGAGGATAAGAAAAATATTTAATGGTCAACCATATCAAAATATATTGGTTGACATAAAGCCATAGAAGCACATCAATTTTAAATATATGTTTACTTTATGCGCAAAATAATATTGGGAGTGTGCTGTTTGAGGTTTTTAAGTATAAAGAAATAATGAGAAGGTGATGCCAACATATATTCTTTCTGAAACTCGCAAAAAACAATTCATCAAAATAGTACTCAATAAAGAAAAAGAATAATAGAGAACTCCAACAGGAAGTGGAAGGTTGATAGACTTTTCAGACATGCTAAATATGAAACATACACTTGAAAGCATATGAAGGGAGATATGCAGAAATTCTAGAGACAGATCAATTGAATATGAAAACCAAAAGGGACAACATTTGCACGGAGTTAATAACAGTCAACATTACCAGGCATCATGACTGATTGAACAAATGATGGCGTGTTATCATCTCCGGTATCCCTAGTGCAGAAATACTTTCACATCCAAGAAGATCACGAAGCTTTGCATCACATAATATCACCATTGAATTTAAAGGATCCTACAATGATTCAAGTGAAGCTGCTAAGATTTAATTGCCAAATGAGAGAACTTGCCAAAACAAAGCAAGATAACTTCTAGAAAGGCTAATTTAAGTAGAAAATTTAGACAAGAAAGAGAAAGAAGAAATAGACAAATTCCCAATGCTACCTACCTCCAAACGGTTAACCTTAATGTACTCCCAAACACGTGTTATAGCCTCAGATTGGGGCATCTCCCTTCCCCCAGTGCCCAAGAATTTGGCAAGGGCTTCAGATATTACGACAGGAGATGATCCACGTTGAACACTTTCAGTTGTAGACTCAACATCTACCTTCAATCGTTTAGCTTGACTTGACTCCTCTGCACACATTTACAAGTGGATTAAAATGACAAAATCAAAAGCATCACAGGACAAAAATGTATTGTGTTTTATGCCACATCACATACTTGTAGGTTCAAGTGCAATAATATGTTTGGCTAGCAACTTATTCATCTTGAACATGTCAGTACAGTCAGTCTCAAAGACCACACGCAGGGCATCATCACAGATAATCTTCCTCTTGTTACTTGGATCTTGAAGGTTGTTTTTCCTGATGTATGCCCACAGCTGCTTCACAATCTGTATCAAGCAAACCGAAGTTTTGTAAGTTCTTATATAAAGATTGCTACTTCATAAACATTAATGCTTCAGAAATGTACGTAATAAAAGAGGCCAACAAAGAGAATTATAGTAGATTTGAAGATAACAACCTCAGTCCTTGGCAATGCTGGCTCACCAACAATTGCCTGAAGTTCAGGTGAGACGCCACATACTTTGTTTAAACCCCCCGGCCCACCTCTCCTCTTGGCTCCCACAGGTGCACTGAAACAAAGCACATTTAATTCTTAGTAAGTAATAGTGCACTGACATAAAATACAATACACACAAATGCAACGGGTCATCCATCACACTTTATACTTCTATCGGTTACATGACAAATTGGTTGCACAAAAAATAAATAAATTCCATACATAGATCATAAAAAAATGTCATCACCCAAAAGTTCAAATTTTGCATAATAGACATGGATTATCAACTTGTTCTCGCACAGTGACAAGATGGGGATTGTCATAAACAAGACAAATACAAATTCAATGTCCCTTTTTCAACTAAATTACTTTCCCAAAGCGAAAAGAACCTTTCATCCATCAAAATTTTAATACAGCAAAGCACCCGATAAGGACTCCAATTTCAGCCAAAAAACAAAAAGATTAGTCAATAGCCTAACAGCTTAGAAATTTTTTTTTTTTACCAAAATATGCGTCAGGTTGACTTGAATGACTACTATTTTAACATACACACAAGCCTAACATAACATAATATTTTGACTAGAATTTGAATTTCAACACCCCCACAAAATAAAATTCAAAACTTCACCACCTTTTGCTACGCTACTTCCAAAATTTCGTTTTACAACCACAGTTCTCATAACTCTCTCAGACCTATCTAGAAGTGGTCAAATTTTTTTTTTTTTTTTAAATGACCACTTATAATTAAAATATTTCAGTGATACCCAATCCCCCCTTTGTTTTTTTCAACCTACACCAAAAGATAATTAGGCATGCAACAGTGACATAGATAATTCCATTTTCTATCATTCTCAAAAAAAAAAAAAAAAAAAAAAATCATTTTTCTATATACGTACATGTGTTTACATAAGCAAAAATAGATAATTTAAAATAAGCAACTTTTACTGCAACATAAATAGAAAACCCTAATTCTGACAAATTAGGATAAAGTTTAAAACTTAAAAATTGAACCAAACAAAACCCTAAAAATAGAACCTTTCTTTGGGTGTGTGAGGAGTGGCATTTTGAGCGAAAGCCTCGGGCTTTAGAAGCTGCGGCGGAGGCTGAGGCTGAGGCTGAGGCTGAGGCTGAGGCGGAGGCAGAGGCTGGTGGTGTGGGCGGACGTGAGGGTGAGCGGCTTGGAGGGCAAAATGGGAAGGAAATTGTTGTTGTTGTTGGTGGAGTTGGTGTTGTGGGTGTTGGTGGTGGTGTTGTTGTTGGTGCTGTTGGTGCTGTTGGTGTTGTTGGTGTTGTTGGTGTTGGTGGTGGTGGGTGGATTGGAATTGAGGGTGGTTGTGGAGGGCAAAATGGTCTTTTGGAGGTTGTTGTTGTTGAGGTTGTTGTTGTAGTGGTGGTGGTGGTTGAGGTTGTTGTGGGTGAGAGCGGAGGAGGAAGTTGATCTGGTCTCGGATAAAGCCAGCCTTGTGAGAAAGGTCTAGACCTAGCTTCGCTTCCACTTGTTGAACGACGCCGTTTAACGAGTTCACGGCGTTTGGGTCTGACTGACGCAGCACCGACTCCACACCTTTCGCTATTTCTTGGTCCGACACCATGGTTTCTCCACCTTCATATAGTAACTGAAATAAACCAACTCTCTCTCTCTCTCTCTCTCTCTCTCTCAAATCGCTTCTCTCTCTCTTTCTCTCTCTTTCACTCCCTGCTCACACTCTCTCTGTCTCTCTCTACGTCTCTCTCTCTTTATAAGCCTGAAATGACCATAATACCCTCCATAACTTGCACTGCAACAGATGGTAGAACTGTAATTCCACTAAAGCTTCCTTGTCCCTTTCATCCCTCTAGTTGAATTGACTAAAATACCCGGGGCTGTTGAATTCAGCCAGTGGAAAAAGTTTGTCCAAATACGTAACTGTGCGGAGTCTGGATATAACGGTAATTCGAAAAAGTTGCAATGGTGGTATCTCTTTTTAAAAAAATTTAAAGGGTAAAAAGATAAAGAGGGTGAACTGAAAATGAAATTTTTTTTTGAAACTGCATAGTGAGAGAGAGAGAGTGGGGCGGTGGGTGGGTGAATTTACTGAATGGGCCTACTGGTTTTGCCTACTTTGTCTGAAGATGGGGAGGGGTGAAACGGGAATTTGGAAGACGTGTATTGTGGGCATATTGGTCAGTGAAATTAGGTTTGCTGTTTCTGACTTTTAACCGTTTGGATAGAGGATAGTAGTGGGGGGGTTTGGTTAACAACTGTAGACTACTGTTAGTGACCGCCGATGAAACGTCTCTTCATCGAACGGTTGAGAACGTATGTATGTATAGTTTTATCGACTTTGTGTAGCCATATAACCCACATTCCTCTTGCTCCTAGCATATTTTCCGCTAAAAAAAGGTTATTTGTTTGTTAAAACTATTTTTTGTTTAATCTAATAGCAAGTGTGTTTGTTTTGTTTCTTTAAAAAAAAAAAATTATGATACTATGTTTGTTTCGACATAAAATTTTTTTCAAAATTTTGACTATTTAGTGCAGTGTAAGATGTTGATCTTGTCAAATAAATAAATAAATGGATTAGGAAAAAAAAAAACACATTCATATTAATGTTTGATGATAGAAAAAGTACCACATTTTAGTCAATTAAGCCCAAAATTCACTTATATCAGATCATGCAAAGTTGTGTAAAAAATAGAAATACATAGTTACTACAATGATAGCATAAATTTACACTAGCAATCTGGCACTGTTCATTTTGCATTTATTTAGTTTTTCTTTATATATCCCGATGATGAAGAAAGAAAGTAGATAGTTGTTGTTGTATGGAAAAAAAAGATAAACAATTTTTGAAAAATCAAGAAAATTGATATGTTAAGAGAAAAGTTAATGGGTATTAGTTTAGGGAATATTTTTAGAATCTTTTTAAGAAAAAAGAAAAAAGCAATTGATTTTTTTATATCTTTTTCTATTTCCAATAAAAGTGGTATTAAAATTATGGGTAAACTACATATTTGGTCCCTATCCTTTATAGCATATTTCAATTTGGTCCATAACCTTTCAATTGTGTCAATTTGGTCCTTAACCTTTTAATGTCGTGTCAATTTAGTCCTTATTATTATATTTTGGATGAAAATTAATGACATGTCAAACGGTTAAAATAAAATTATAGCGTATTGTCACATCAATGAAAGCTAATTTTTTATTTTGACCATTAGACGCGTTATCAATTTTCATCCAAAAAATAATAGTAAGGACTAAATTGACACGGTACTGAAAGGTTAAGGACCAAATTGATACAATTGAAAAGTTAGGGACCAAATTGAAATATGGTGTATAAAATAGGGACCAAATATGTAGTTTACCCTAAAATTTTTCTAAAATGACTTATTAACAAATGCCCTAAAGATATCTATTAAACTTAACATGACTCTTTAATAAAATGTCATGTAAAATAAATAATATGATGTGATATATTTCAAAAAGTTGAGTATCTAAAAAAAAAAAAGTAGTCTCTTACGCAAAGAGCATAAAATGTTTTAGGATGTAAAACCAATGGACAAAAAAAAGAAAATTGTTGTGGGTTTATTTTTTTAGGAATTGAGACATTTATGTGCAATTGAAAAATCTATCGTATAAGGAAAACCCTTTATTTGGTGAATAGTTCGAGCGATAACCCCAGTGATACATATAGTATTATCTATTACTGTCACATGACGTGGGGTCGATGAGTTCACACCGAAAATCTCATTTTTTTATACAGCAAATAAATAAATAAAAAGGAAAACCGTTAAGGCATTGTATAATGGTCAGAGGATATCCTGGTGTCATGGGAAGGGGAAAACTCGAACTAGAAGGAACTAAACTTACTGCCTTCTGCCAATAAATAATCAATCACCAAAGCAGAAACTTCCTTCACTTTTTGCTTGTCTTTACCAAACTTCATCCATAATCAGAAGTCCACCAAGAAGTGAAGGAACAGCAACACTATAACCTTTACTACCACCAAGAAGTCATCCCCAATATGACTTCAAAATCACCCTAATGAAGCCATAAAGAAATTCACTTTCCCAAACCAATTCCCAATTCCAAATTGTACTCCATTGATTGATTTCTTTGTTAGACGAGTTGGACTTCCTAAGGTTTGTGAAGATCCTCTACCCTTTTCCCAAGCAGGGAATCCCACTTCCCACACCAAAATGCAGACTTCTAGATATGTTTAGTGGGATTTCTTCCTTGTATAATTTCTAAATGTATCTCAGGACACATTGCTTAGATATACCATAAGTATTTAGTCATTTTTGTAAGTTTTGATTGTATTCTTTAAGTG
Source organism: Quercus glauca (assembly GCA_023736055.1). Taxonomy (NCBI): domain Eukaryota; kingdom Viridiplantae; phylum Streptophyta; class Magnoliopsida; order Fagales; family Fagaceae; genus Quercus; species Quercus glauca. The sequence goes on from CM043319.1 coordinate 79,463,983, forward strand.
AAAATATCATTTTGGGTCACTATTAATTTGGTCCATATATTTTTATAGTAGTCTATTTAGTCCATGTTATTTTTAACTTACAGCGAATTTCTATTAGTGAGTTAACGATAAAGACCAAATCAATTGTTTCCAAAATGTAGAGACTAAATTGACAGAAACCCCAAAATAGTATTTTTGCCTATTCTTTATAAAACATTGGTTTTAATTTTTACAAAAAGTTTTAGTAGAACTCATTATTATTTCTATTTAGAAATTTATAATTTTGACAAAAATTCAAATATAAATAGTCAAGCAATGAGGGAATTATGGTTAACTTGAGTGCACAATTTTTTTTCTAAAGGTTAGTGAGGGAAGTCAAAAATTCAGTGTGAATAGAGGATCAAAGAAAGAAAAGAATGGAATCGATTGGTAAAGAAAAGAGGTTCAAGTGAAGCAGTCAATATTATATTGAGCTATGGTTCCACTATGTTGTTTGATATTAATTTCAATTCCCATCAATACAATTCGAGAAAATTCTTAACAAAAATTATTGATTTGGAAATGTTGTTATTTTTTCTAGTTAGCATAGGATACGGTTTTGTTATTAATCTGTTTTCAATATATATATATATATATATATAATTTTTTTTTTTTTCCAACCATGAGGGAAGGTGTAAAGTATAAAATGATAATTTTCTTTTAAGAGTCATAGAGCATTAGGGTTTTTTTTTTTTTTTTTTTTTTTTTTTTTTTTTTTTTTTTGGTTCAGTCTAAGCACTATAATGGTAGAAAATCTCTTAATCATGCCCGTTAAAAGGCAAACGAAATACAAAAGAAGCTAACCAAGACCACTCATCACCCGCAAACTATCAAAAGAACAAAAAGCAGACATCTTAAATTAAATTATGGTCTCTCAACCAAAACAAAGCTAAAATAAAAATATGATAATCCTTTTGCTGAAAATTTGATAATCTAAATGAGATTAATCCCAGTACAGAGAGAATTGCTAACGAAATAATCAGAATAAATATGACAAACTTCAAAGAATCCATGCAATTGGTGAGAAGTATAATTATAAAGAAAGAGAGGTTTTCCTTTCTTTTTTTTCTTTTTTTGAGAAAAAGAAAAAGATTATGTCTAGAATATTATTATAAATTCTTAGAGTATATTTTCTTCTTCTCACATAGAAGTGGGCCCCATGGTAGGTGGGATCCATCTCTCTGTGAGAGAGAGGGAGTATACTCCTAGTATACACAATAACATCATGTTAAGTTTAGGGCTATAGCCCAAACATAATCCCAATATCTTAGAGGTAAATCTATAAAATGAATGAAGTAATCTATACACATAAATCATTCCCCTAATATTCTCAATAAATGAAAACAAATTATAAACTTAAACTTCCACTATAATGACAATGGGAATATCTCTAATGACAATTCTGAAATTATGCAATCATTTAATTGATGGATCTGGGCCCTTAAACTTCCACTACAATAAATATATACGTCTGTTTAAGGGCCCTTTCCCCCTCTATTCCCTTAATCTATATATTGTTTTTACATTTAAAAAAAAAAAAAAATTGCTTGATTGCATAATTTAAGAATTCCAGTTTCATAAATTCAACATTGTTTTTAGGTTATGAATGAAACTAGAAATTAAACTAAAAGTTAATATTAATATATTGTCAATATTTCCTAATGAAGTTGTGGAACTTTAGTTGCGCATCCTCAATCTAATATGAACTATTTTTATTATTATTATTTTTCATTCTTATCCATGCACCATTGTCTGTGTAGTTACAAACAATAACGACTTTTGATAGATAAAATAGTATTTCAAATCTATGGCGTCCGCTCCATGATGATTGCTTTTTATCATTAAACCCAAAATAAAAAAAAAAAATTTATTCGATGACATCCAAAAACCTTCCCTAGACTAAATATCTTCAAGCAAAAAATAAGTCTTGCCTTATTTAATAGTTTATTGTGAAATCTAAGCTATGCTTAAGCACACACCAGAAAAGTACTAGCGAATTTAATGGGAAAAACAAGTATTTGTCCCTAATTTACAAATTATACAGCAAAATGTCATTGTTTTGAAACTATTTAGTAAAATGCTCATGTTTTTTAAACTTGATTTTAACAAAATTAAGTTACAGGTGGAACTCGACATTAAGTTAAAAATATACATATAACTCAATTTTGAGAATACTGAGTTTTATATAGAACTCGATTTTGTTAAAATCGAGTTTAAAAAATAGAGACATTTTGCTAAATGGTTTCAAAATATGAATATTTTGCTGTGCAGTTGGTAAATTATGAGCAAATGCCCATTTTCTCCTGAATTTTATACGGTAACAAGTCTTAGGCTCAAATAGTATTTTGTGCTTGAGGTTTATGAATTGTTGAAGTCACTAAACTCTTACTTGACAAGGATCTTATTCTAGATAATGTAATATATGCTTAAAAAATAGATCAATATAAACCCTCGATACTGCCACTTACTTCAAATAAAACTATACAAGTCGCCAACCATGTATTTCCAGCAGCATCAAACACAAGTGCAATCTCGACTAAATGAGTAAAGACATTCTAAAAGGAATAGCTTCTGTTAATTACCATCACCACGAGCACCTGGCAAAACTTTTGACAGATCGAATGAATGCAGAAAACACACATGGCTCTAAAGTTTTGAGAATCCAAAAGAACATGTGGAGTAAGCAGTGAAGTAATAACAAGCAGGTCATCCATAGAAGCAACACGATTTTGACTTGAAAAATATATAATTCCCTTACAATGTCCATACCCTATTATCCAATGATTTTTTTTTATTTTTTTTATTTTCTAATAATTGGAAAGTTTGAGAGAAGACCTCGGCTAACATATCGGTGTATGTTATATTTTTTTAATGCTAAAATATAAATTACACCCTCTAATTTTGGCCAAAATTCATTTTAAACCTCTAACTTCAATTTAATTCATTTGAGTTCTTTTACTTTCAAACTTATTCGATTAAGGCATTCATTTATACTTTGTTAAAAAAAAATGCTCTATTAATAAACCCTGTTTTGCATATTGGGTGATTTCTTTTTTCGGAAGTATTTTTTGTTGTCTATACTTGCCACTACTGGATTTAAGACTTCTCAATCCATCCCCACTGTCAACGTTTTAAGAGCCTATTTCCACAAGAAAATAAGTTTTGTAGCATCCATTTTGCAAATCCAAAAAAATCAAGTGAGTTTACTTAATTTATATGTGTAAATATTATATATTTGTAATATTTAGAGCCTAGAGGTCGGATCTTGGTACAATAACAAGTGTCTTTTATAAATTTTTTAAAAAAAGAAAAAGTGACAAGTTAAGGTTACAAATTCAAGTCATTACTCATGCATTTGAAATAATTACTTCACCTTATTGGCATTTTCAAGTATTTTTTCAGCATTTGAAAGAAGTAAATTATCAAAAAAAAAAATTGCTTTGTTTAATATTACTTCAAAATTGCATAAAGAACGACAAAATTTATATATCTTTACCTTTACCTTTTCATAAGCTAGCATTTCTCAAATATCAAGATTCACTAGGTTAACCCATAACACTAGCTCAATTATATATCAATAATATTTTCATCATAACATTACATAAAAATTCTATAATACATATGTTTATGTTTATGTTTATGTTTCCTATTTGAAAGCAAGAGACAAAGTTTGATTGGGAGGCAAAATGCACAAAACAACAAAAAGTGATAAACCAAAGAACTTTGTATAACAATGAAGTATAGGCTGAAGAAAACAACTTCCTCAAACATAGCTAATATCTATCTCCTTCAAATCAAATTTTCTTTTTTTTAAAGAAAATCTTATATGTGAGATATTGCTACAAGGTAGAGTTACAATTGCAAACAACCTCTAAATCTTAACAACCTTTGAAAAATTTCTGCTTGTTAATCTTTGAATCTTAACATAACTTTTAAAGCAATGTTTTAATATTTGACCGCCCACCAACAATCCTTTTGACCTTATCACAAGACAAATCAAAGAAATAATCAAAATTTCCAACCACTAGTTAGGGCCTACTCTAACTTGATTAAATTAGTGTTCAAGAAATGTGTCTGTGGATTGTACACCCATGTATAGTCGTTACTCATTAGCTCAACTTAAAAAAAAGTCGTTACTCATTAGAAACCACTCTATTATTAATTTTTAGATTTATCCATAAGTTAGTAGATAATTTAACAAGATTTTTTCTCAAATATCATGATTACTTGTGGACTTATCTAAGTTCCTAGACTAAATTATTTTCTTTTCATTAAAAGCACAAGAGCAAATCAAAATAGGCAACTAGTTGAAGAAAGTCAGAGATAACCAAATATATGCTTACAACTACTTCACCTTATTGGCATTTTCAAGTATTTTTTTTCATCATTTGAAAGCAGCAAATTATCAAACCCAAAATTTTTTTTAATTACTTCAAAATTGCATAATGAATGAAAAAAATTTATATATAGACTTTTACCATTTCATAAGCTATCATTTCTCAAATATCAAGTCACTAAGTTAACCCATAACATTTACTCAATTATATATCAATAATTGAATATTTTCATCATAACATTACATAAGAATTCTCTGATACATATATGTATGTTTATGTTTATGAAATTCCTCAAAGAATCTCCTTACATGTGGTTTCTTGTTCTTTATACAGGTTTTCTTTCGTAATTGATTTTTTAGTCTTGTTTACTTGTTAAAGTTTTTAGATTAAAATCTACACCATCTTAATCCCATCTCATGAGTAACAATTTAATCATTTGGGTTCTATATATACTCCCTCTTAGTATGTCATTGTAAGTCTTTCTAATTAAATTCATGATAGGATCCACCATTCATATGAGAGAAGTGAACATTACTATCATGGTATTGATTAATTTTCTTCATATCCAATTTATCCAAAAAAATTTACTAAGCAAGCTTAGTACTAGTGTTTTCATATTTACAGGGCACTGCGTTAGAGTCTTAAAAGAACCGAGGAAATTTTCAATTCACTGGGAGTAATGAATTTGTTATAATTTGTCTATCTGTCTCAGCATATTTTAAAGAACTAGCTAGTGAGATCCAAAGTTGCAATGCATATGTTAATACTGTATTTTTCCAAACTTCATTTTACTTGTAAATATCCCTATTTGATTTCAAAAATTATATTTTTCACGTTAATATTATTGGAATGAAAAAATAACTAAATTTGCTTCAATTGGATGTTGAAATAATTAATTGAATTAGTTAATGGTCAAAATTAAACATAACATAAATGTAAACATCAATATAAGATAATTTATGCAATGATATGATGAAAATATACAATTATTGATATAGAATTGAGTACATGCTATGGTTTAACCTAGTTAAGCATTATATTTGAGAAACTCTAGTTTTTTTCTTCTTAAAACAAATACACACAAAGGAGAAGGAAATTTCCTTTGACACAAAGCACACCACAAAAGGTAAAAGTTATAAATATATAAATTTCATCATTCATTATGCAATTATGAAATAATATTAAACAAAGCAAATTTGTGTTTGATAATTTGTTACTTGCAAATGCTAGAAAAGTACTTGAAACTACCAATAAGGTGAAGTAGTTGTTTCAAATGTATGATTTGAACCTGTAACTGTCGATGCCTCACGGCAGTTCAACCACCCATCGCGGCGACGCTTGTGCGTAGGCCCGCAAAACTTGCGGGCTCAGGAAGCTCGGGTGCTGTGGAAGAAGGCAGGGATGGACCCAGGTTGGGGCCTAAGGGGGGCCAGGTCCCCCCTGGGTCCAATATATATATATATATATAGTAATTATATATTTTATTTTTGTAGTTGGTCCCCCCTTCCAAAATATTAGGCCCCCTTTCTCCCCAATCAGCCTAGCTAGTCTAACCCAAATAGCAATTATTCAACCCAAAAACTTAACAAAAGTAATAAAAACATTCACAATGGTGATAGAATTTTAGTAAAAATACTATTTTATCACCAAAGAACCAAAAAATCATGTGTTATAGGAGAAGCTAAAGTAAAATTTTTTGTAACTACAGTAAACTAGTATAAATACCAGTTGACTGTAGCAAGTTGTTAAAAATAAAATACAACATTTTATTAAGATTATATCTCTTCCTTCAATTAAAAAACTCAAATTCTCTCTTCCTTTATTATTTTAATGACATATTTATATTATTTTATATGAAGTGATAAAAAATAGAACATTTTATATTGGATATATTGTAAAGTGAGGTGGTAAAATAGATAAAATAGCTTTTTGAGGTCCTAAAAACTAAAATTTTTAGTACCACCACTATGAATACTCTAACTTTAACAACAACAAAAAAATCCTAGCCAACCTAGTATTAAAAAAAATATATATTTTTTGTTTTGTTTTTGTTTGGTAAATGATTGCATCTTAATGTATTTAGAAATAACGATTTTGTGTATTTATAATTTTTTAATATTATATGGATGCCTATTTGGAGTTTTTTTTTTTTTTTTTTTTTTTGACCCCCACTAGTTTATCATCCTAGGTCCGTCCTTGGAAGAAGGTTATACCTCTGGTGTGTGACTGAAATTGAAGTCAATTTTAATGGGGTTACCAAAGGTAAGTGAAGTCGCCACCAATCATTGAGTTTTGGGGCTTGAACGGAATTGGGCTTTGAGGTTTGGTTTTGAAAAGGGTGTGGTCTTGATCGATGTTTCCCTAGTGTGTTTGGAATTGTTGCCAAATTTCCACGATGAAAATTTGGTAGCATTTCACCTTATTTTCATGGTGAAAATCTGGCAGTGCTTTGCCTTAGGTGCGTCATAGCACACAAAACACTATTCTCACCAAGCTTTCGTTGTGAGAATACGGCAATGGAGGTGCCCAATTTTCATGGCGAAAATCTGGTAGTGTTTCGCGTTTGATGTGCTATAGTGCACTGGCAGGATTTCATGCCTGTGTATACAGCGCGTGCCAACATGCTTGTGCTAGGACGAGACAAAGCCCTTTAGAGTGCCAAGCGTATTGATGTGTGTGGCATACACGAGGAAACTAACGTCACTTGGTGACATAGATTGAGACAATCACACTGTGATGATCGCACACACAATATAGCGTGAATATGTGTCTACAGCAATTGCCTTGGGCACATACCCACACTACAAGGTCTAGAGCACTCATGATTATGAAAGGGCCACTCTCATAATCATAAGAGTCCATCATACAAAGTGCATGATCACCCACAAATAGGCATATATATATATATATATATATACACATACATCATGCACAATGCTAGCATGCAGAGCGAGAAAGTAAAACAAACATTGCCAACGTTCCAAGGGTATGGCCCAACAAGGTACAGGAAATGTAAAACAGACATTGCCATACCTAGGGAATGCGGCCCAAGCGAAGTGCAGGAAAGATAAAGGGTACATGGAGAGAGAACCCTAATACATGATTTTAGGGAAAAGGCTAAGAGAGAATGGGAGAGAGAAAACCGCTCGGGGAGGCTAGGCCTTCTAATCTACTGAAAATTGCCCTTTTGGGTCTGTGCCTTCTTGCTTGCATCCTTGCCCTTTTTGCTTACATCTTGGAAGTTGTGTCCTTACTTCAAGCATTTACATGCAACAAACAAGGAAAGCAGCCAGCAGACAAGCAAAAGAGAGAACCAAGAGGTAAAGAGAGCATGCAAAGAGACACACTATCAAAGAGAGCCTTCTTTTTTTTTGAACCTACCTTTGAAATTACTTTCCTGCTCCACCAATAACAACCCGTAACAACCTGCCACATAAGATTTATTATGAAAATATTGTGGAGATAGCATTTCTCAAGAGAAAACTCGGACCAGAAGGAACTAACTTACTGCCTTCTTCCAATAAATAGTCAATCACCAAAGCAGAAACTTCCTTCACTTTTTGCTTGTCTTTACCAACCTTCATCCAATCAGAAGTCCACCAAGGAACAGCAACACTATAACCTTTGCTACCATGCACCAAGAAGTCATCCCCAATATGACTTAAAAATCAACCTAATGAAACCATAAAGAAATTCACTTTCCCAAACCAATTCCCAATTCCAAATTGTACTCCATCGTTGATTGATTTCTTTGTTAGACCAGTTGGACTTCCTAAGGTTTGTGAAGATCCTCTACCCTTTCCCCAAACAGGGAATCCTACTTCCCAGTTCCCACACCAAAATGCAGACAACTAGTTATGTTTAGTGGGATTTCTTCATTGTATAATTTCTAAATGTATCCAAGGACACATTGCTTAACACTTTATTGAAGAATATTTTAAAAACTAGAACAGTTATTCAAAATTCATCCGGTATTTACAATTTATGATGGTAACAATAAATTCTTTGTTGTGCATTATTTGTTTTCCTTTATTATATTTCAATATACCACAAGTATTTAGTTATTTCTGTAAATTGTGATTGTATTCTTTAAAGCAAAAATACCATTTGAGTTATTGTCAATTTGGTCCACACATTTTGATAGTATTCAATTTGGTCCATGTTATCTTTTCTATTAGTAAATTAACAGTAGGGACCAAATTAATTGTTACCAAAATGTAAGAACCAAATTGACAGTAATGCAAAATAATATTTTTGTCTATTCTTTATAAAAGATTGGACGTAATTTTTACAAAAAATTTTAGTAGAACTCATTATTATTTCTATTTAGAAATTTATAATTTTGATAAAAATAAAAAATAAATACTCAAGCAATAAGGAAATTATGGTTAACTTGTGTACACAATTTTTTTTCTAAAGGTTAGTGAGGGAAGTCAAAAATTCAGTGTGAATAGAGAGGATTAAAGAAAGAAAAGAATGGAATCGATTGGTAAAGAAAAGAGGTTCAAGTGAAGCAGTCAATATTATATTGAGCTATGGTTCCACTATGTTGTTTGATTTAATTTCAATTCCCATCAATACATTTCGAGAAAATTTAGTAACAAAAATTAATGATTTGGAAATGTTGTTATTTTTTCTAGTTAGCATAGAATACGGTTATATTATTACTCTGCTTTCAATATTTTTTTCCCAACCATGGTGGAAGGTGTAAGGTATAAAACGATAATTTTCTTTTAAGAGTCATATATAGAACATTAGTTTTTTTTTTTTTTTTTTTTTAATACAAACTTTTACATATATTTTGCACGTATCTTGTTCAAATTTTTTTTTTTTTTTTAATCCATTCAAATTCAAAATGGTACCTATTTTTTGTTGTTGCATTTTTTGCATTTTTTGTTCAGTCTAAGCATTATAATAGTAGAAAATCTCTGTCTCAATGTAGAAAAAATACAAAAGAAGCTAACGAAGCCAACACTCATCACCCCAACTAACAAAAGAACAAAAAGTAGACATCTTAAATTAAATTATGGTCTCTCAACCAAAACAAAGCTTAAATAATGATATGATAATCCATTTTGCTGAAAATTTGATAATCTAAGGGTCTGTTTGGATATCGCTTATTGTTGAAAACTGAAAACATTATAGCAAAATAATTTTTAAATGTGTGAATAGTGCTGTGGGACCCAAATTTATATTGAAATCTGTGTTTGGATGACTTTTGTGGATCTGTGAACAGTGCCATGGGACCCACATTTTTTCAGCAAAATGCACAAACATAGGCGTGCTCTCTGTTTTAGCGCAATCCAAACACTCACTAAATGAGATTAATCCTAGTACTGAGAGAATTGCAAAGGAAATAATCAGAATAAATATGACAAACTTCAAATATTCTATGCATTTGGTGAGTAGTATAATTATAAAGAAAGAGAGGTCTTTTTTTTTTTTTTTTTTTTTTTTTTAAGAAGAAGAAAGAGAGGTTAAGTCTGGAAAATTATTGTATACTCTGACACTGTGAGTATACTTCCTCCCTCTCACATAGGAGTGGGGCCCACCCCTCTGTGAGAGATAAGGAGTATACTCCTAATATACACAATAACATCCCGTTAAGTCTAAGACTATTGCCAGAACATAATCCCGACATCTTAGAGGTAAATCTATCAAATTAATGAAGTAAAATCTATACACATGAATATTCCCTTGATATTCTCAATAAATGAAAACAAAGTATAAACTTAAACTTCCACTATAATGACAATGGGAATATCTATAATGACAATTCTAAAATTATGCAATCATTTAATTGATGGATCTGGGCCCTTAAACTTCCACTACAATAAATATATATATCTGTTTAAGGGCCCTTCCCCCTCTATTCCCTTAATCTATATATTATTTTTACTTTTTTTTTTAATCTCTCTTTTTTTTTCTTTTTTTTTTTTGAGAAACAACACTGTAATTTTATTCAAAAAGAAGCTGAATCGGCTTGAATTACAGAAAAAATATGCGGAGGAACATCCTATTTCCACACTGAATACTCGCTAACATGTCTTGCATGTCTAGCAATGTTATGGGCTGCACTATTCTTTCATCTCAATACAAGACTGAATTCAATGTACCCAAAATCCTTAGCTAGCTCCGTTGCTTCGTCAACCAAATGTCCATATTTTGCCAAAGACAGGTTCTCACCAGCTAGAGCATCCATAGTAATATTGGAATCTCCTTCTAACATGATGGATGATAAACCAAGATCATTTGCAAGACGAAGAGCTTTAGAAGCTGCTATGACCTCCACTGTTGTCACCGAAAAAGGTAGTGGGAATGCATCAGCCATAGAAGCAACCACTTGACCATTCCAGTCTCGAATAATGACTCCCACGCTTGCGCAATTTTTGTCTCGAAAGACAGAGCCATCAAAGTTCACTTTGAGGTTCGGCCAAGGTGGCAGTGTCCATATCAAAAAAATCTCTTGATTGCATAATTTAAGAATTCAAATTTCATAAATTCAACATTGTTTTTATGTTATGAAGGAAACTAGAGATTAAACTAAAATGTAATAATAATATTTTGTCAATAGTTCCTAATGAAGTTGTGGGAACTTTAGTTGCATCCTCAGTCTAATACGAACTATTGTTTTTTTTTTTTTTTTTTCATTCTTATCCAAGCACCATTGCCTGTGTAGGTTACAAACACGAATGATTTTTTACAGATAAATAATATTTCAGATTAATGGCGTTCGCTCCATGATGATTGCTTTTTATTATTAGATCAAAACCTACACACACAAAAATGATTTTAAATTCGATGACATCCAAAAAACTTCCCTAGACTTGTAGGAATTATACTTAAAAAGTAATAATTCAAGAGAAACAAATATAATACATCTATCAATTAACAATTATATCACGTGCATATGTAATAAAAATCAACAATAAGATATGAGAAATTTACATACTAAATTATATTATTCAAAGACCTCACAAGCAATTAGGATGCTCTTCCCAGCTAGTTAGGATTAATAAAAGCTTTCTTTCCTCTTCTCACACCCCTTGCAAGTGTAGCATTGACAATATATATAATATTCAGAAATGACATGACCAGCCATAAAATCCTTTCTATTGTAATAACAATTCATGTAACAAATATGTTACATTCATTAATAAACAACTTCATTAATTAGATTCATTAATGAATAAGTTTATTAACATGTCATTACTTTTTTAACTCCATATTAACACATGGATTCATATATCATTCATATCCAGAATCTCTATAATGACAGCACCTCTTATAGGAGGCCAAGTTACTGGCAATGTCATGATAAATTTATTAAGGCCAACACTCAACGTGCATGAATCTCATTATGGAAGGACTTCCGAGATTATTATACACTAACCATCGAAAGACTAGCCCTTATTGTCTTCCATAGTCTGGGCAATTTTAACTTGCACATCCTTTCCACCATGGTTTAACAATGTACCTATCTGAATAGGTTACATCATGATGGATATGGTCAATTCAAGGACTATAATGAAATGATTCATAATCTTAGTCTACAATATCAAGTAGACATATTTCAATATTCCAATATTTTACATGATAAAAATATTGCAAAATTTCACATGAAATTTTGAATAATTAATTATTGATAATAAAATATCATGTTGGGCCACATTATTCTAACAGTCTCCCACTTGGCCTAAAATGTCCTCATTCTCAATTCATGTGCTTTTAATAACACAAAAGACAAGCCTTTGGAAAAAAAAAAGGGTCAGCCAAATTTTGTTTTGCTGACTATTTCAAAAAAAAAAAAAAAAAGACTAAAAATTATGATAGGGAAACCTCCCACTTAAACATTCAACCATATAATTTTTTTCGTGTTGATATATTTTTCTTGGGAGAAACTAAACTTTTTATTCATCTAGTCTCGTTTAATTTTAATGCCCAAAATATATGATGCTTCATTGAGGTCCTTCGTTTCAAAATTTGAATAGCCATTGTTTGACTACAACAAGCATCTCAATATCAATTACTATCGGAAGAATATATCCACATATGGTGTAGGAATATCAAGAATAGTAGAAACTTTCTTCACATAACACAAGATTCTTTCAACCCATATAATTTTTTGACATGCATATCTAATTCTCATCTTGAGTGTAACCCTTGGCCACTAATCTGGCTTTAAATCTTTCCACTTTTCCTGAAACATCTCTCTTTCTATTAAAATTCATTTGCATCCAAAAACTTTCATCCCTTTGTGTCTTTTTATGAGTGTCTAGGACACCTTTTTTTTTTTTTTTTTTAAAGATTAGTGTCTTCTAATAGTTTTCACTATTATAAAGATGATAATATTAGGCATATCAAATCCCACAGAAATTTGAGTACTTCCTTTCAAAGGCGTTGGATCTCTATCTTTTACCATTATCAACTCTATATCCCTTCGTTCTTCCAAAAATTCTTCCAAAAATTTCTCTTGAAAATCATTGATACCCTCAATTTCAAAATGATCCACCAAGAATTTTACATTTCTAAAATAACTCAACTTTTGAGATCATATAAACCTATATCCTCTAGACCTTTGTGATTAACTTGCCATAACACTCCTTTTTATTTCATATAACAATTTATCCTTATTAGAATAAATAATGAAACATAAACAATACATCCTTGTATGAAATAAACTAGCTCTTACCAATAAGCAACTCATGAGGTGTTTTCCCTGAGGCTTTAATGAGACTTCTATTTAGGATATGCATAGCAACTGGAATATAGTCACCCCAAAATGAAGTTGGCAAATATGTTGTTTCTATTATAGATATAATCTTTTTAGGGAGTATTTGAGACAAATTTTATTAGCAAAATAACCTCAAAATCACCTGAGACATACTCACCACCTCTATTTGAATTAATAGATTTATCAAATTGTTTGTACATTTTTCCATAGCAAATATTTTAGTGATAAACTTCTCTATAGCCTCCAATTTTTGTTTTATCAAATAAGCAATTTTCATATCTAGAGAAATGATCAATAAAATTAATAATGATATCCTCCTCCAACAATTATATTCATAGCTTTATAAACATCAGTATCAACCCACTCCAAAACTTAAGAAGAGTGATCTCTTTTAGTCATTTTTCCTTCAATGCAACTTTCACATGTTGGATAATATTCTAAATTAATGTGACATCACTTAACAAAATCCAACTTAATTTTTCAACTTTTGTTTACTGACACATCCCAATTTTAAGTGCCAAAAAGAAGTTGTATTATCTTGCACAGAAACATAAACATTACACTACTTCCATATAAATGGACTTGAAATTATTTCAAAATTCATATAGTACTACTACATCATTTTTCTTCGTTAGAACCATTCATTTCCTAAATAAAAATCATAACCAAGTTTTTCTAGTATATAAACCTATAATAAATTTATCCTAAAACTCTAATCAACTAACTTAAAATTAGATTCACTATTTATATTTATTTCACAAAAAAACTTCAATACCTTCAATCTTGTTTCATCCTTTCCGATATAAATTTAACTTATACAATCTATTTTCGGTGGTTCCTTAAACCTCTGCAAGGTGTATATTAGAAGTATGAGCAATAACTCTTGAATTGGCCCACCAAAATCCAAGCTTAATAATAGTGGTATAAATTTCCTTGAAAATTAGATTGCGAAAAGCCTTTAGGTTGATTCTCACGGGATCTTGAAGCCGAATTACATTTAGATCTTTTATGTTATGGTTTCTTGCAGTGATAGCAAAAGATTTGTTTTGTTTTGACCTTGACATTAGGCTTAACATAGGTACTCTTGTTACTTTTTCAATCACTTCTATGACTTTTGAATTTTCCTTTCTTCTTAAACCTTTTGCTTCCTTTAGGAACAAACTCCTTTTGTTCAACAATGTTAACTGAAAATTTGTTAACTCTCAATTTGCATCCGCTTGAGTCATGACCTTAGATAAGAGGTCATCAAGTGTAGAAATTTTTGTTTTATCATCTATCGGTCTTTCTTGAAGGCCTAATTCATTAGCTAAGGCAATCATATTAAACATATGTTGATGAGCATTTTCTCATTTTGATAATTTAGATGTAATGAAGTTTTCCTAAGCACTAGACTTCTTTCCAAACCCCACTTCCAGGCTATCATCTATGGATTTAGCACTAGGGTAATACATATAGCGAACTGTCAATGAATCGACCATATATCCTAGCATCAAAATTTTCATTTTGTTATCCGCCTCAATCCATTTAATATAGGACATTTTATCCAACTTAACAGATTTCTTATTGGGCTTAGATGGACACTCTGACTTAAAAGAAGAACTATAATCATAAAATTGCATGTACAAATCAAACCTACATTTCCACTCTGCATAACTGAGTCTCAAAATTATACAGCTTTTCATGATATAAATTATATAATCCATATTCAAAGAACCAGTGGAGTTTACCATCTCTTTGTAAAACACAACACATATAATATGTGTATTAAAACTTGATTCTTTTGGCCATTTATTCTTTTAATAACATTCAAGAATTTATAAATGTAATTTATGACAAATCTTTCAATCAATTAAATTTATCTCCTATCCACTGGGGCGTAAGGAAGAATTTAATCAATTAGTATTTATCACTTTGATTTCTTTATTTATTTTTTTTTTTAAAAAGGGTGTCTATCCGTGCGATGTGGACACGTAAAAAACATTTGCTTTCAAAGTCCCATCTCATCCATGTGATTAACTGAAGGGGTGTCATCATGTTTGAGCTTTGGAACATAATCCTTATTATTATTATTATTATTATTATTATTAACTTGCTTTCCAAATCCTAGCTCATCCATGTGATTAACCAAAGGGGTGTCATCATGTTTGAGCTTCGAATTAATGAAAGCTATATTAACTTATAATTTTAGATAATGAGAAATCTAACACCCACTACAAAACTTAAAATTAAATCAAAAAGATAAAAGATACTTATCTAATACTATTAGCAATGCTATGTTGCATTTGTTGCAACCATTTATCAATAACTATTTATTATATTCTTAACATATAACACAACAATATCACATATGATAACGGGGAAATATTTAACCATATATATATAAAGATAAAGACAAGTCATCATAAATATAAGCAGAGCCTACATGCTTGTGACTGTAGGAATTATACTTAAAAAGTAATAATTCAAGAGAAACAAATATAATACATCTATCAATTAACAATTATATCATGTGCATATGTAATAAAAATCAACAATAACATGTGAGAAATTTACGTACTAAATTATATTATTCAAGGACCTCACAAGCAATTAGTATAGTCTCCCCAGCTGGTCAGGATTAATAAGAGTTTTCTTTCCTCTTCTCACACCCCTTTCAAGTGTGGCCTTGACAGTATATATAATATTCAGAAAGGATATGACTAGTCATAAAATCCTTGCTATTGTAATAACAATTCATGTAACAGATATGTTACATTCATTAATAAACAACTTCATTAATTAGATTCATTAATGAATAAGTTTATTAACATGTCATTACTTTTGTAACTCCATACTAACACATGGATTCATCAATCGTTCATATCCAGAATCACTATAATGACAGCACCTCTTATAGGAGGCCAAGTTACTGGCAATGTCACGATAGATTTATTAAGGCCAACACTCAACGTGCATGAATCTCATTGTGGAATGACTTCCAAGATTATTATGCACTAACCATCGAAGACTAGCCCTTATTGTCTTCCATAGTCTGAGCAATTTTAACTTGCACCTCCTTTCCATCGTGGTCCAACAATGTACCTATCAAAATAGGCTACATCATAATGGATATGGTCAAATCAAGGACTAGAATGAAATGATTCATAATCTTAGTCTACAATATCAAGTAGACATATTTCAATATTCCAATATTTTACATGATAAAAATATTGCAAAATTTCACAAGAAATTTTGAATAATTAATTATTGATAATAAAATATAATGTTGGGCCACATTATTCTAACAGTCTCCCACTTGGCCTAACATGGCCTCATTCTCAATTCATGTGCTTTTAATAACACAAAAGACAAACCTTTGGAAAAAAGGGTCAGCCAAATTTTGTTTTGCTGACTATTTCCAAAAAAAACAAAAAAAATGACATGATAGGGAAACCTCCCGCTTAAATAGTCAACCATATAATATTTTTCGTGTTGATATATTTTTTTTTGGGAGAAACTAAACTTTTTATTCATCTAGTCTCGTTTAATTTTAATGCCCAAAATATATGATGCTTCATTGAGGTCCTTCGTTTCAAAATTTGAATAGCCATTGTTTGACTCCAACAAGCATCTCAATATCAATTACTATCAAAAGAATATATCCACATATGGTGTAGGAATATCAAGAATACTAGAAACTTTCTTCACATAACACAAGATTCTTTCAACCCATATAATTTTCTAACGTGCATATCTAATTCTCATCTTGAGTGTAACCCTTGGCCATTAATCTGGCTTTAAATCTTTCCACTTTTTCTGAAACATCTCTCTTTCTATTAAAATTCATTTGCATCCAACAACTTTCATCCCTTTGTGTCTTTTTATGAGTGTCTAGGACACATTTTTTTTTTTTTAAAGATTAGTGTCTTCTAATAGTTTTCACTATTATAAAGATGATAATATTAGGCATATCAAATCCCACAGAATTTGAGTACTTCCTTTCAAAGGCGTTGGATCAATATCTTTTACCATTATCAACTCTATATCCCTTCGTTCTTCCAAAAAATTCTCTTGAAAATCATTGATACCCTCAATTTCAAAATGATCCTCCAAGAATTTTACATTTCCAAAATAACTCGACTTTTGAGATCATATAAACCTATATCCTCTAGACCTTTGTGATTAACTTGCCATAACACTCCTTTTTATTTCATATAACAGTTTATCCTTATTAGAATAAAAAAATAAAACTTAAGCAATACATCCTTGTATGAAATAAGCTAGCTCTTACCAATAAGCAACTCATGAGGTGTTTTCCCTGAGGCTTTAGTGAGACTTCTATTTAGGATATGCATAGCAACTGGAATATAGTCACCCCAAAATGAAGTTGGCAAATATGTTGTTTCTATTATAGATCTAACCTTTTTAGGGAGTATTTGACACAAATTTTATTAGCAAAATAACCTCAAAATTACCTGAGACATACTCACCACCTCTATTTGAATTAATAGATTTATCAAATTGTTTGTACATTTTTCAACATCAAATATTTTAGTGATAAACTTCTCTATAGCCTCCAATTTTTGTTTTATCAAATAAGCAATTTTCATATCTAGAGCAATGATCAATAAAATTAATAATGATATCCTCCTCTAACAATTATATTCATAGCTTTATAAACATCAGTATCAACCCGCTCCAAAACTTAAGAAGAGTGATCTCTTTTAGTCATTTTTCCTTCAATGCAACTTTCACATGTTGGATAATATTCTAATGTGACATCACTTAACAAAATTCAACTTAATTTTTCAACTTTTGTTTACTGACATATCCAAATTTTAAGTGCCGAAAATAAGTTGTATTATCTTTCACAGAAACATAAACATTACACTCTACTGCCATATAAATGGACTTGAAATTATTTCGAAATTCATATAGTACTACTACATCATTTTTCTTCAAAAGAACCATTAATGTCCTAAATAAAAATCATAACCAAGTTTTTCTAGTATATAAACCTATAATAAATTTATCCTAAAACTCTAATCAACTAACTTAAAATTAGATTCACTATTTATATTTATTTCAAAAAAAAAAACTTCAATACCTTCAATCTTGTTTCATCCTTTCCGATATAAATTTAACTTATACAATCTATTTTCGGTGGCTCCTTAAACCTCTGCAAGGTGTATATTAGAAGTATGAGCAATAACTCTTGAATTGGCCCACCAAAATCCAAGCTTAATAATAGTGGTATTAATTTCCTTGAAAATTAGATTGCGAAAAGCCTTTAGGTTGATTCTCACGGGATCTTGAAGCCGAATTACATTTAGATCTTTTATGTTATGGTTTCTTGAAGTGATAGCAAAAGATTTGTTTTGTTTTGACCTTGACATTAGGCTTAACATAGGTACTCTTGTTACTTTTTCAATCACTTCTATGACTTTTGAATTTTCTTTTCTTCTTAAACCTTTTGCTTCCTTTAGGAACGAACTACTTTTGCAAAAAATAAGTCTTGCCTTATTAATAGTTTATTGTGAAATATAAGCTATGCTTAAGCACGCACTAGAAAACTACTAGTGAATTTTATACCGTAACAAGTCTTAGACTCAAATAGTATTTTGTGCTTGAGGTTTATAAATGATTAAAGTCACTAAACTCTTACTTGACAAGGATCTTATTCTATATAATGTAATATATGCTTAAAAAAATAGATCAATATACACCCTCGATAATACCACTTCAAATAAAACTATACAAGTCGACGACCAAGTATTTCTAACAGCATCAAACACAAGTGCAATCTCGGTTAACTAAAGACATTCTAAAAGGAATAGCTTCTGATAAATACCATCACCGCGAGCAACTGGCAAGACTTTTGACAGATCCAATGAATGCAGAAAACACAAGGTGCTAAAGTTCTGAGCATCCAAAAGAACATGTGGAGTAAGCAGTGAAGTGATAACAAGCAGGTCATCCATCCATAGAAGCAATATGATTGTTGACTTGAAAAATATAAAATTCCCTTACAATGTCCGTACACTATTATCCAATGATTTTTTTTTTAATAATTGGAAAGTTTGAGAGAAGGGGATTAAAACCTCGATTAACCTAATAGTGTATCATGTATGTCACATTTTTTAAGGCTAAATTATATTACACTCTAATTTTGATCAAAATTCATTCTACACCTCTAACTTCACTTTCATCCATTTGAGTCATTTAACTTTTAAATTTATTTAATTAAGGCCTTCATTTGTACTTTGTTAAAAAATAAATGCTCTATTAATAGCCCCTGCTTTGCATATTGGGTGATTTCCTTTTTCAAGTATGTTTTGTTGTCTATACTTGCCACTACTGGATTTAAGACTTCTCAATCCATCGCCACTATGAACATTATAAGAGCCTACTTCCACAAGAAAATAAGTTTTGTAGCATCCATTTTGCTAGTTCAAACAAATCAAGTGAGTTTTCTTAATTTATATATGTGTTAATATTATAGAGCCTAGAGGTCGGATCTTGGTGCTATAACAAGTGTCTTTTATATATATATATATATATATATATATATTTCAGGTGACAGGTTACAAGTTCAAGTCAATACTCATAAATTTGAAACAACAATTTCACCTTATTGGCATTTTCAAGAATTTTTTCAACATTTGAAAGCAGCAAATTATCAAACACAAATTTGTTTTTGTTGATATTACTTCAAAATTGGATAATGACTGACAAAATATATATATCTTTACCTTTTCATAAGCTAGCATTTCTCCAATATCAAGATTCACTAGGTTAAACCATAATATTAACTCAATTATATATCAATAATATTTTCATCATAACATTACATAAAAATTCTCTTTTACATATGTTTGTGTTTATCTTTCATACTTGAAAACAAAAGGCAGAGTTTGATTGGGAGACGGAATGCACAAAACAACAAAAAGGGATAGTATAACAATTTTTTATCTAACTCTGTATAACATTGAAGTATAGGCTGTAGAAAACAATTTCCTCAAACATAGCTAATATCTATCTCCCTCAATTCAATTTTTTTTTTTTTAAAAATAATCTTATATGTGAGGAATTGCTACAAGGTAGAATCACAAGTGCAAATAACCTCCAAATCTTAACAACCTCTAAAGAATTTCATCTGTTAAACTTTGCAACTTAACATAACTTTTCAAACAATGTTTTAACATATGAAGGTTCACAGTAACCATTTTGACCTTAACAAAAAACAAATCAAAAAAAATAATCAAAATTTTCAACCACTAGCCAGGACCCACTCTAACTTGGTTAACTTAGCGTTCAAGAAATATGTGTGTGGATTGTACACCTATGTATAGTTGTTACTCGTTAGAAACCAATTTATTTTTACTTTTTATTTATTTATCCATAAGTTACTAAATAATTTAACAAGATTTTACTCAAATATCATGATTACTTGTGGACTCATCTAAGTTCCTAGACTATTTTTTTTTTTCATTAAAAGCATAAGAGTAAATCAAAATAGAAAAAACCAGTTGAATAAATTCGGAGATAACCAAAAATATGTTAACAACTATTTCACCTTATTGGCATTTTCAAGTACTTATTTCCGCATTTGAAAGCAGCAAATTATCAAACACAAATTTGCTTTGTTTAATATTACTTCAGAATTGCATAATCAATGATAAAATTTATATATCTCTACTTTCACCTTTCCCTAATTAATTAAGCTAGCATTTCTCAAATATCAAAATTCACTAGGTAAACCCATATCATTTACTCGATTATATGTCAATAACTGAATATTTTCCATCATAACATTACATAAAAATTCTCTCATACATATGTGTATGTTTATTGTTATGATGTTCCTCAAAGAATCCCCTTACTTGTGATTCCTTGTTCTTTATACAGGTTTTCTTTTCCTAATTTCTTATTTAGTTTTATTTACTTGTTAAGGTATTTAGACTAAAATCTACACCAACTTAATCACATCCCACAAGTAACTATTTAGTAATTTGGGTTCAATACTTCCTCTTGTTATGTTATAGTAAGTCATAATAATTAAATTCATTGGAGGCCCACCATTCATATAAGAGAAGTGAACATTGCTCTCATGGTATTGATTAATTTTCTTCATCTAATAACCTCACATCTAATTTATCCACACAAAAAACTACTAGGCATTTTCAAATTAGAGTTTTTCATCAGAATTGATGTATTAATGTCTAGTTACTGCGTGTTTTCAATCCCGGTATCATTTATGTTGGGTTTGAAAGAAGCCTTTTAAACCACAATTCTTACGCTTAAAGTGTCAGGTCTTGAATATTTTGTTTGTCAGTCTCCGAAAATTATAAAGAGATGGTAGGCTTCAAAGCAGCTGACAAATATTGGTACCGTATTTTATCATACCTCGTACTACTTGTAAATATCCCAATCTGATTTCAAAAATAATGTTTTTCACATTAACTAGTCGCTAACCCGTGCGATGCACGAAAAAATTATTGACTCTGAAAAAAAATCCAACAATGAGTAAATAGACATTTTGCTAGTTAGTAATTTTTTTTTTTTTTTTGAATGAAGAAATATTTAACTTCTATACTTTTCCATAGTTTAGAAGTGTTGTCTAACATTGAACGTTATTGAGTTACAAGTGCATAGTTACCGAAACCTACAAAGTAATTTACTATTCTTAAATTAATAAAGTAAAACTCTCAATAGTTATATACACACACACTAAAAACTAATATAAACTGTAAATATATAAACAAAGACCTTGATAGGAAGACACACCAAGTTTCAAATTTGAGTAACAATATGACTTTCTCTTAATTATAACAATATAGACAATTCAAAATATGGAACAATATCAAAATTATAATACCTAATTCCATTATCTTTTATGTTGACTCCAAATAAATAATTAATTGAAATTAATCCAAACAAATAATTAATCAACCAAAAATCATAGCTTTAAATAAGAAAACAAAAAATCACATGAATCTAAATAAAAAACATTTAAGGTGAAGAATTAAGATCAACCTACTGAGACACAAATATCAAAAACCCCAAGACTTAAAATTTCAAAATTTATAGAATCCCCAAATTCTACTTCAAAACCAAACCAAATTCAACAAATTTATATATAACATACCAAATAAAAATTTCTCGTTCCTTAGGCTGGAAGACATAAGTTGTAGCATTGATTTTCTCCAAACAAATAGAGATGCTTTATCTGCCATGTACAATAAAAATAATAATTAGTAGAAATTTTAACCCAAAAACCAAACCCATGAAAACAATGTCAATATAAATATGGAGATTAGCCCAAATACTCAAAAGAAAATCAATCCTAAACATAACAAAAGAATAAGATAGAGGAAAAAATCAGGCACATATGAAAGCAAATAAAAAATTTGACATAAAAGATTAAAAACAATCACAAGCGCAAAATCAAACGTACGCATTTCAAATGTCCAACATGTTCACCAGAACCAAATGGAGTAACAGAAGAATTAAAAGAACGAAGATTAAAAAAAAAATGATAATAATGTAGATGAAAAAAAAAAGGGTACCAAGCTTAAGATGCAAGACTTGAGGCAAAGCAGTAATTCAATACCATAGCAAAATTAAACCATGAAAAAAGAATACCATAGATATGGTTGCATGGAGCCATGCTTGAGCTTTGAACAAGTTAGCAACAGCCAGCTACACCAACTTTATTGTATGTCTAATTCTATTAGCAGTGGCAAAAGCAAAAGCCAAAAATAAAAATCCTAAATATTAGCTCTTTCAATTATCATGGCTCTTCATTCTTTTTCAGCTTGTACATTGTTGTTATTGTATTATATATATATATATATATATATATATATATACACGGTGGATAATTTGTTGAGTTGTAATCAGTTTTCAACTCTACTTTGGTTAACGTATTGGTTTCCAACTCTCTTTAGGCAACGTATGGGGTAAATAAATGTTAAATAATTTTATTTTAAAAAAATAATAATGATGTGGTGACGTGGAAAATTGTGAGAGTTTCAAAAGTTCCGGTTATATATATATATATATAGATAATATTGGAATGACAAAAATAACTGAATTTGTTTCAATTGGATGTTGAAATAATTGTATGAATTAATGTTCAAAATGACTAAAATGCCTTTCGTGGACCAAATTTTAACATAGTTGGCCGATGGTTAAATGAATTTAAGATTTCACTAAACCAACAAATTTCATCTCCGGGCATTAGAGTTATAAAGAAGATTGAGAGATGTGGTGTTGAATTGAAGAAGTGGAGCATGAAGAGCTTTGGTAGTATAAGGAGAGAGCTGGAACTTAAGAAAAAAGAGATTGTAAAAGCTGAAAAGGAAGCCATGATGTCTGGGCAGAATTTTCGGGTTAAGGAATTGGTGATTGAACTCAATATTCTCATATATAAGGTGGCTCGGATGTGGCTGCAAAGGTCCAAGGTTCAATGGGCAAAATATGGTGATAGGAATTCGAAGTACTTCCATGCAAGAGCTACTCAAAGACTACGACGAAATACCATCCATTCTCTGAAGAAAGTTGATCATCCATTCTCTGAAGAAAGTTGATGGCACGTGGTGCAAAGGCCATGATGAAGTGGCTGAGACAATTGTGTCCTATTACCAAGAATTATTTCATTCGGCCAACCCCACTAATATAGAAAGCACTACTCAGTATATAAATCCCATCATAAATGATGAGATGAATGCAAAGTTGGTGGCTGATTTTGAAGCTTCAGAAGTACATGATGCAATAAAGCCAATGGCCCCCCTAAAAGCTTCTGGTCCAGATGGTATGCCCCCTATCTTTTATCAAAATTATTGGGATTTATTAGGTGCGGATGTCACCTCTTCTGTTCTCCACTTTTTAAACTCTGCATCTTTGCCTGCTAACCTTAATTATACTTTTATTACTCTCATTCCTAAGGTTAAAAAACTGGAATTTGTGTCTGAATTTCAGCCTATTAGCCTGTGCAATGTATTGTATAAAATTATTTCAAAGGTTTTAGCAAACAGGCTCAAGAAAATCCTACCAAATATTATTACTGAATATCAAAGTGCTTTCACAAAGAGTCGTCTTATATCAGATAATATTTTGGTGGCTTTTGAATCCTTACATAGTATGCAAAGACACACAGGGAAAGATGATTATATGGCCATAAAATTGGACATGAGTAAAGCTTACAATAGGGTGGAGTGGGTATATTTAGAATCAGTGATGAGGAAAATGGGGTTTGTTGAAAGATGGGTCCGATTGATGATGACTTGCATTACTTTTGTATCTTATTCCATCCTGATAAATGGGGAACCTAAAGGCATGGTGGTTCCAACCCGCGGTATCAGACAAGGTGACCCACTATCACCCTTCCTCTTCTTGTTATGTACTGAGGGTTTGAATGGTCTGATATCCCAAGCTACCAACTATGGAGACATTAAGGGATTTGCTTTATGTAGAAATAGCCCGAGACTAACTCATCTCCTTTTCGCAGATGATAGTCTTCTTTTTTGCAGGGCCACAGAGCAAGAATGCAAAAATATTTTGGAGATCCTAGATGTGTATGGGAGTTGCTGTGGACAACAAATTAACAAGAGTAAAACTACCATCTTCTTCAGTAAGCTCACCTCAGAGGAAAAAAGGGAGCATATCAAACAAGCTTTGGGAGTTCTAGAGATCAAACAGTATGAGAAGTATCTTGGATTACCATCCTTTGTGGGGAGGAGGAAGAAAGCCAGCTTTGACTTTATCAAGGAAAAGGTTTGGAGGAAACTGCAAGGTTGGGAGGAAAAACTGTTATCTCAGGCTGGGAGGGAGATTTTGATTAAAACAGTTGTACAAGCAATTCCCACCTACACTATGAGTTGCTTCAAACTCCCCTTAGGGCTTTGTAATGATTTGGAGAGTCTTATTCGAAAATTTTGGTGGGGTCAACGAGGAGATCGACGTAAAATTCATTGGGTAAAATGGGAGACTCTCACCCAATCAAAGTCTGATGGTGGTATGGGCTTTAAAGATTTGGCTCTCTTTAATGATGCGCTGTTAGCTAAACAAGCTTGGCGTCTTTTACACAATAAAGACTCACTTTTTCACAAAGTCTTTAGGAGCAAATTTTTCCCGGAGTGTTCATTTATGGAGGCCACAGATAACTCTAGTGGTTCATATGCATGGAGTAGTTTACTTAAGGGTAGGGAGGTATTGTGGAGAGGGGCCCGTTGGAAAGTAGGCAACGGAGAGTCCATTAAGATATGGGAATACCCTTGGCTACCTAGTCTTGAGCAACCAAGAATTTTATCACCAGTCATTGAGGGTCTTCATGATGCTACAGTGGATTGTCTCATCAATCCATCAAATAGGAGCTGGGATAGAAACGTTGTAGCTGGTTTCTTTGCTCCTTTGGAAGCTGAGTTGATATTGAAAATCCCACTTAGTCCCACCAATGTTGAGGATAAACTCATCTGGCCTCATGTATCTAATGGAGTATACACTGTGAAGTCCGGATATCGGTTTCTGGTCCAAGAAAGAGTAGGTCCTCAACCATCTTCTTAATCTCAAGCTGCAACCTCAAACGTTTGGCGTCGAATATGGGGTCTCTCAGTGCCGAACAAGGTAAAAAAGTTCCTTTGGATGGCTTGTAAGAAAGCTTTACTAGTGAAGAAGAATCTGGTCCGCAAAAAAGTTTTTGCTGAAGACGTGTGCTGCCAGTGCAACTTGGAGGCCGAGGATGGTTACCATGCTTTGTGGGACTGTCCTGAACTCTCGGCCATATGGGAAGCTGACACGTTGTGGCTGTTTTGCAAGTCAAAGAAGTTTTCTAACTTCTATGAGCTCGCTCACTTCGTGTTGGAGAATGGAAGGAGTCCAGACCTGTTCGCGGTAATTGCATGGACGATTTGGTCTCGCCGCAATCAACTTCGAACTAGCACAAGCCATATCCGCTATCTCAGGTCCTTTCTTCAGCCAAACAAATGTTCCATGATTTTACACAGGTGCAACCAGTAGCACAGATACAGTTGTCTTTGACCCAAAGATTAAGACCCAAGTGGGAGCCCCCTCCTCCGCAACTTCTGAAGATTAATTTCGATGGAGTAGTGTTTGCTGATACGAAGGAGGCAGGGGTGGGAATGGTAGTCCGTGACTCTCAAGGGAAGGTGATTGCTTCCTTGGCGGAGAAAATCAAGCTCCCATCCTCATCAGATGAAGTCAAAGCTTTAGCAGCAATTCGAGCTATCACTTTGGCTATGGACCTCAACCTACCCTCTTTTATTGTCAAGGGAGATTCAGAGGTGGTGATCTCTGCCTTAAGAAAGGAAGAGGAGTCTTTCTCATCTTTTGGCGATTTAATCTCTTCTATTAAACATTATTTGCCCTTTTGCAATTATGTTTCTTTTTCTCACACCCGTAGGTCGGGTAACTCAATTGCCCATTTTTTAGCTAAACATGCGAGACTTATTGATGGTTTTTCTGTGTGGATGGAGGACGTTCCACCACAAGTTGTTGATGTACTTTTAGCCAATTTTGGCTGATTTCTGTTTTTAATACAGAAGCATGTTTCTCCAAAAAAAAAAATCCATATTCCAAAACATTTTTCTCAAGTTTGCCGTCGGTCAAATTTGGGTTTGACCAAAAACTTGACCATTTGATAAGGATAAATTCAAGCTTACATCTTTTTAAACTAAATTCCCTTTAAAATAATTGCTCACAAGCCTAGATCGAAGTCAAGACCAGCGAAATACTGCAAAAATAGTATATTAAAAAAGTCAAATATTTAGCAAATTTTGTAAACAAGTGTCCAATTTGATTATGGTTTAATATTAATTTAAATATAATCAAATGATCATGTATTAGTAAAAATAATGAGTCATTGGAAACGTCTCAAAACACAAATTTTCTTTGATTCATCAAGGAACAACACAATCAGAAACATAACATAAATGTAAACAGTAATATAAGAGAAATTTATGTAATGCTATGATGAAAATATACAATAATTGATATAGAATTGAGTAAATGCTATGGGTTAAGCTAGTGAAGCATTATATTTGAGAAATTCTAGTTTTTTTTTTAAAGAAACATACAAAGACATACACACAAGGGAGATGAGATGTTGTTCTAATACAGAAGCACACCATAAAAGGTAAAAGCTATAGATATATAAATTTCATCATTCATTATGCAATTAGAATAATATTAAACAAATCAAATTTGTGTTTGATAATTTGTTACTTTCTGTTGATGCTCATTTTGGAAGCCCAGTAGTAGGAAGAAGCCCAACAATATGGGCAGAGAAGAGTTAATGGATTGATAGAAAAACCATTAAACCCGAATGGCAGAAATAATGGATCATAGGCCCATAAAGTAAATAAATGGGCCTTGAGAAAAGCAAATGGGCCTAAAGGAGCCCAGAGAGAGAAGTAGTAAACCCATGGGTATTATGTGATGTAGAAAAGTAAGAATGGGTCATAGCAAGCCTGAAGTAATGAAGTAAGAAAGTAAGAGGTTGATGGAAAGCCCATGAGCCTCAAGGATGAAGGATAAGGTAATTGGGCCGGAGAAACCCAAAAGAATTAGTAAAAGCCCATAGGAATGTAGAATTAGAAAATGGGCCAAGGACGCCCAAGGAAAGCAAATGGGCCAAGGATGCCCAAAGAGGAAAGAAATGGGACAAAGAAGCCCACAAGCAAAGCAACGAGTCAAGAAAGCCCAAAGTAGCATGAGTATAAATCCAATAACCATACTGGGTCATCATAGCCAATTAAGAGAGGAATACGCGGAAGGCCTAGAAAAGGCCTAGCAAGCTGGGGTTAAGTAACAACACAGTAGGAATAGCAAAGTAGTATGGCAGGAATGATAGCAAGACTACGAAAGGAGCAAAAGAGTAGGTTGAAGAAAGAAAAGTCCACAATCTAACAAGGCCCAGCCTTTGAGAGAAGCAAGCCGTAAGGAATACAGTCCATGCCATAAGAGGTCAAGGATGAGCGGCAGAAGCACAGATGAGCCTCCAGACCACAGTAAATGCATGATTAGTGGACAACCTTTGGACGTACACAGAATACAAGAGTGGTGGGTTATGGGTTAGAGGTAAGAGGGGGATATGGTTTGGCGGCGGGGAGAAGGGAAAGCCTATTCTGGGGTTCTTACTTAGATTCTTTTGGGGGTAATGTCCTGCTGGGATGACTTACCACCCAAAAGAAGTAAGGATGAGTTGGAACCACTAGGTGCATGCCATGAGGAATAGAGAGAGAACACCCATGCTATGGTGGATAAGAATGCCACTGTGAGCAAGCAAACAAAATAATCTTCTTTATCTGGTGATAGGGAGTGGCGCAGCCAACACAGGTAAGTGGTGGCGGCTGGACAACTGACAAACCAATGGTGGTCAATAAGGATACCCAAACCAGACAAAAGTAGTTGAAGGCTAAAATGGTAAAAACCAGTCACGATAGGCAGTATATAAAGGACCCTTGCCATGCACAGTAGGAAGGGGGATGGCAATAGTAACCTCTAGGAGAGAATCACAACATCACTACATAGGCAAGCACTGAGAAAAGAAAAGAAGAGAGAAAAAAAAAAAACAAAAACAGAGAGGAAAGAGAGAACCGGGAAGAAACAATAGAAAATGTAAAATGGCAGGTATGCATCAATAGGCTAATCCCTTCTTTCCCTTTAAAAGCCTACCCTCTGTTAAGGGTAAAGGATTTATTTGGGCACAAGCCATTCAGGCCCGTTCCCTCAAAATGGATAATTTCTACAACAGACGAGGTTATCCATGTTGAGGGAGTGGTACGATAGACTAACCTTTTCCTTTTGATTTCGCCATTAATCAAGATTATTTCCTTTCTCACCTTTGTAATCTCACTTATAACATGTCTCTTATACTATCCTTTTTCCTTCTTTGCTTAAGGATTCCTCATTTATTTTGTTTAACAGGAAGCATATTGCCTTTATTGTCATATAGTATGTGTCTGTCGTAACCCTCTTGTAACAGCTTCACCTGCTATGGGTATGTGATCGAAGTTTCGACAAACATGGTATAGCTTGTACACAGGCCGAACCAAGGTGAATTGGAATTGGGCCAGTCCCAACTCTCTTATGTAGAACACTTGGGCTTTAGTACAACAGGAGGCAATCCAACCCCAAAATCACAAAAAGACCCATGACACTTTCAAATGTTGGAAAAGTACTTGAAACTACCAATAAGGTGAAGTAGTTGTTTCAAATATATGATTTGACCTTGTAACCTGTCACTTTTTAGGTAAAATTTTTAGAATAAAATCTACACTAACTCAAACCCATCTCGCGAATACTTATTTAGTATTCTGCTCTTCTTACGTAATAATAAGTCTTATTAATTGTAAAGTTGTGATTTACAATTATGTTTTATATTGGTTTTATTCCATGACAAAAAGTGTTGTAATTGCTTTAATTTTGTTCCTTGGATTTTATGGGATTTTATTGTATTGGGTTTAGTATTAAGTTAATGAAGAATCAAGCATAAAATGATGAATCAGTGGATTTTGCGGGTGTCTCGCTAGAAGTTAACCCGCGAAAAAGCCATGTGAGAAGCACATGTCGAAAGCTGAAGAGTCATGCCAGCCTGGAGGATTACACGAGTGTCTCGCAGGTAAGGTCTTCTCGCGAGATACCCGCGAAACTCCCTACCTGGAAGATTTTTAAGTGTGACTTTCTTATCTTTCACCTATACTATATATACTCTCATTACCCACAATAGTAAAGGAGGCCATTCAGAGGGAAAACCCTAGATAGTTTTTCTACAACACACACACCCATCTTTTAGAGAGAGAGCTACTCATCCTTAGTGAGAAATCATTCTAGCCTCTTCTCCTTTCTTCTCCCATTGTCTTATCTTGAGAGGAGATTTGTACCAAAACACAACCCACACCTATTCAGAGGGTAGAGAGTGTTTTGGTGCTTGGGCAGTTTTGAGGATTTGCCAAAAGAAGCCGATGAGGCTTGGCGGATGCAATCGGGCGTATTGCGGGATTCGAAAAACTAGACAAGACACGGTTCCAAGAAGCCTTGTTGGAGTAGGAGCTTTGAGGACTTAGGTATATTGGGTAGATTAGACTTAGAGGGTCTCTTGCTATTCATGTATCCAAACTTATTATTTAGTAAATCGATTTACCGCTTGGAGGGTGGCAGAGAGGTTTTTCGCCGAGTTCTTCGATTTCCTCTTCGATAACACATCGTTGTGTTATCTTGTGTTTGCATCTCTCTTCCCTTACTTTTGTGCTTTACTTTTAATGTTTGTTGTTCATGTTTATGCATTAGAGTAGTATCGGTTGATTATGTTTCATTTACTCTTGTTTCCGCACTTAGGTATGTTAAAGTAAAAGCAATCTAGCCGTAATTTTTAATTGGGTGTCTAAACAAACTCTTGTGTTTTCACACTTTTTTGAGCTTTCAATAATTAAATTTATATATGGTGGGATTCACTAATCTCTCGCGTACGTGAAGAACTTGTTTAATAGAGGACAATTACCAGGGAGATATCTGATATTGCGAGGAGCAAATAATTTTTGGCCTTTTTTTTAAAAAAAATTTTAACGTTCAAATTGTTATCAAATTTGAATTGTTATTTCAGTTATAGTTTTTTTGAGTCCATAGAATTAGAAAGTCTAATGGGTCACAAAGTTTAATAGGTCCTAGTTTACGTTTGTGTCATGTTGTTATCTGTTATGCATAACCTTGTATAAAGTTAGTGATGCTCTTGGACTATAAGTAATGCGAAATATTATTCAAATTGAATTCTAAGGAAGCTCAAATTACCTCAAATTAATTAAGTATTAGTTTTTTCCCTAATTGATTTATCCAAAAGTATGAATCATAGGTAACGATAAGGAAGAATACAATCCACATTCATATGAGAGAAGTGAACATTACTCTTGTAGTATTGAATAATTTTCATCTTCTTGCAACCTTTTATCCAATATATCCAAAAAATTTATCAAGCAAGCGCACGTGTTTTCTATTTGCAGGGTACCGTATGAAAATGATAAAAGGCCCAAAGTAGGCATTTCCAAATTGCAATTCCTCATCATAGTTATTGTCTCATTGTTTGCTTACTTTGTGTTGCTCATTTTGGTCTCATTTGTGTATTGGATTTGGAAAGACTTAATCAAAGTACAACTTATTGGTTCATGTTCAAAGGGATTTGAAATTGAAAAAGATTTTGCTATCATTAATAAATAATGGCATGTCACACGATGTATATGTTGATATTATTTTGTCCATTATAGTTTTAAGTGTAAAAATAAAAACCAAAAATTATGTTTTTCACATTAGGATTATAAAATGACAAAAATAAATTAATTTATTCCAGTCAGGTGTCGGAATAATCAATATTATAAATCAATGATCAAAATGACTAGAATGCCCTTTGTGGACCAAACTTTAACTGAGTTGATCGATGGTTAAATGAACTCAAAATTTCACCAAAGTATCAAATTTCATCTTTTTACATAAAAAAAATCCATCTTTAAAAACATTTTTCCCAAGTTTGATATCAGTCAACTCGGTTTGATGATAATTTGTCAAATCAAAGATAACTTAATTATCTTTAAAATTAGTCTAATCACATGCGCTTTGCACGTGCAATGAGGGTTTTTTTGTTTTTTTTTTTTGTCTGGTGCCATAATTTTCCTTTTAAAATTTTTTTTTTTGAATAAGTTTGTTTTAAAGACATAGATTAGTAGGAAAATGTCTTATTTTGTAGGCATTTTAAATGGAGTTGGAGATATATTTTTATCGGGTTGTCCTCAAGTTTTTTTTCCTGTTAAATGTAAGGTTTAGGGGTATTTCTGAACCACATAAAAATCAAGTTCAAAGAGAAGAATCTTCTTATATATAATTAGATAACTGCTCATAGACTCACATTGGAGTCAAGACGAGCAAGATATTGTAGAAATAGTGAAAAAAGATTGTTAAACAATAAGCTAATTTCAAGAGCTAGTGTCCAAAAGCTTGATTATAGTTTTGTCTCAATTAACTTATGTACATGCAAGTTAGACTAATAAGCTTGTAAAGGAAAATAAGCTATGAATCTAACAGTACATTTAAGTGCAAAAGCTCATGAATAATAAAAATGAAAATTTTCACACTTTAATGTCTAGAGAAATGTAAAGCAAAGCAAGGAAAGTAAAGAGGGCACGAAAGTAAAGAGGGCACAAAAAGTACATGAAAAACCCTTTGGAATGGATGAAAAACAACAAGTGAGTGAAGGGGAGAATGTCCCTCACTCTTGATGTTCTCCATTACGTGAAAGTCAAAGTTTTTGTACAATGGTGATGTTCTTCCCAAAGAAAGCATATTTTTTTTACCTCACTTGTCTACCCAAACTTCTACCTCTTTCTTTTTATCTTTTTTAGGTTCTTGCCCTAATTTCTCACAACATGTTCCTCTTATAGTACGAGGAATATTTCTGGATACATAAGGACAGGTGTCAAGCCATGATTCCCCATTTCAAACCCTAATACAGCTATTGTACTATACTACAGTTGGAGAGAGGAGACACGCCAATGCCAATGTAGTGGGATGGAGGGCGGCTTTGCTGCATCGTGGGGAGCAAACCATAGACAAGGAAAGGGACATTAGGGAGGCTAGGAGTGATACACATATCCTCAGCAGTGGTCCAGCAAAAGCTCAGCCAATAAGGGGTGTTCTATAGCATCTAACCATAGGGGGTCGCTATCTCCCTTGTGTGCTAATGCTAGGTGTC
Organism: Quercus glauca; assembly: GCA_023736055.1. Classification (NCBI taxonomy): domain Eukaryota; kingdom Viridiplantae; phylum Streptophyta; class Magnoliopsida; order Fagales; family Fagaceae; genus Quercus; species Quercus glauca. Next base: position 79,496,807 of record CM043319.1, read on the forward strand.
AATGTCAAGTGCATTTTCACCCTTTCCCAAGATAGTCACACTGTTGGCACAAGCCAAAGATGCTCTTCCTCAGCCAACATCCTCCTTCCTTTCCTCACAACTAGCTCATATGTAAGGTTCGGATCCAGGCACATCAGCACTCACACATGCTTTGGCTGGTGCAATATACAACTTTCAATCAATAAACCACGGAAGTACATTAGCTTTGGGAGAAAGAAATTAAAAAAATCAGAATCATCCTTTGTCTTATTTTGAAAGTGAAAAAGTGGAATTCGGATGTGAATATCTGAATTCGCTTTAGAAAAAGAAAATGATTTTGAAAAAAAAAAAAGAGATTAAAAAAATATTTTAATTTTTTTATTAAAAAAATATTTTAATTTTTTTATTAAAAAAAAAAAAACCTCACATATAAAATGTGTTCCCTTTTAACCATAAAAACTTGTTTTATTTTGTCATTAACAATAACTTATCGAATGCATCCTCATACTTTCTATTTTGAGTAATGTCCATTTTGTCTATTTCATAATATTGATTAAATTTTATAAATTGCAAGGTGTAGGCACTTCTTCTAAAAAAAACAATAAAAAAAGGTGTAGGGACTTCTACGTCATATGTAAAATACAAAACACACTCCTAAAGTTTTGGAGTGTTTGAATTTTACATCCTACAATTTTAAAATTCAAATTTTACCTCCTAATATTATATATTATTTGGATTGTTAGTCCCTCCATCTATTTTGTGCTACTTCTCTATTAAGTGACACATCAACACGCTATTTGACCCAATTAAATCATGACATGTATTTTATTATTACATGTAATTAAATAAACCTAAAAATTCTTTAATAGCTTTATAATAAATTTTCTAAAATTAAAAAATTCCATAAATTAAAAAAAAAATTAAATTGATTGTTCTTCTAAAGAAAATTTTGGGAATTTACTATTTTCTCAAGAAAATCAAAGTTTTCTTGAGAAACAAACACTCCAAGAAAAAAAATTCTTGAAATGAGAAGTTAGTCCCAAATCAAACCCATCACCAAATTGTTGAATAGATCTGAACCTAAATCTCTCACACAAACACAAAATTACCCGTTAAAACACCCATATCCCTCTCCTTCCCCCATTTAGATCTAAATCTCGTCAGTTAAAACACGCTAAATTGTTCTTCTTTCCCAAAAAAGCATACAACTCTTCAATAAGAGAAGTATTATGTTCACAATATTTTCACCACAAATCATAAGTAATAAGTTGTTATTGGTTCTAATTTGAATTTACGATTCAAATCACTTTCTTACCCACACACTTAATAGCTAATAACATCCTGTCACTTAAGATTTATTATGAAAATGTTGTGTACATTGCATTTCTCCTTTGAGAATCAAATATAAAATCATTCAATAACGTAATGAACAAGAAAATTTCACTCAAGCCAACCCACCTAATCTCAAAACCCATTAGAGAGAGAGACTCAAGAACTTTTGTTTGAGGTCGTTGATGGTGAATCAAAGCCTTAATTTGGTGAAAGCGGACTCGTAGCACCAGTTCTTTGATTTCTGAAGTTGAAGCACTAAGAACTTTTGTTTGGGTATTATGAATTTTCTCTGTAAAATGTATGGTTGTTGTTTGCAAGAGGGGTTCATTGTGTTTTACGATGATGGGTTCTACTATTGGGTTCTCATTTGGGTTTGTTCATAGTGAGAGTTTCAGTGTAGTGATTAGTGAATATAAATGGAGGTAAGAGAAAGGCAGAATAGGAAAACTTTGGGTTTATGCTGAGAAGTTAAGGAACTTTGGTGAATTTTATTCGATTTTCTGAGATTTAAATTTTATGGGTTTGATATGATGTAGTTCAAATTTGCTGTGTTTGAATTTGTTGAGGAAATTTGGTTTGTGGCTTATTCAAATTTTGTGTGTGGTTTTTCTGCGTTTGAATTTGTTAGGATTGTTGATTATGTTCATGAGTTCATCCTAGACCATCTATATATTACTAAAAACTGAAGCGTAGCGTTTAATGTTACTGTGCTCACGTTGAGCCACATCAACATCCACGTCATTATCCTTTTTCTTTCCAATTTTCCTATAATTGTTTTTTAACATTTATTTTTTTTAATAATTGCACTTTCTTCAACCTTTCTCATGCCTTTACCTTTTCATCTCCCCACACCCTCAACCTTAATATCACTTTTCATCTTTCTTTATTTTGTCTCTTCATCTTTCCCTCCCTTACCTTTTCATCTCCCCACTACCCTCAACCTTAATGTCACTATTCATCTTTCCATTCTTCTTCATTTATTTTGTCTATTCATATTCACATCATCTTCTATAAAGTTGTTATTCTCTCTTCCATTCTTTGCATAGTTTTCCATCACAGAAAGGTGTCTCTTCATCTTTCCCTCCCTTATCTTTTCATCTCCCCTTTACCCTCAACCTTAATGTCACTATTCATATTTCCATTCATCTTCCTTTATTTTGTCTCTTCATATTCACAACATCTTCTATAAATTTGTTATTCTCTCTTCCATTCTTTGCATAATTTTCCATCACAGAAAGTTTGTTTCTCCCTCCCTCCCTCCCTCCCTCTCTCTCTCTCTCTCTCTCTCTCTCTCTCTCTCTCTCTCACGCACACAATAATTTTTGGAGTATTTTTTTTCTTGCATCTCTGCTTAAGTTGATAAATTTTTGTGTTTGTTATAACTCTACATTGGGTTGGTACGATTTAGTTTTGTGTTTTAAGTTTTTTTTGTTCTCCTTGATTGTTAAATATTATACTACTGCGTCATAAAAAAATTTAAAAAATATAATATATAAGAATATAATATATATTATTCTATTATATAACATGATTGGGGTAATTTGGTGTTTATTGTTTTATATATATATATATATATTTACTTTTTTAATCTTTTCATCTTATTTTATTCAATATTTAAACTTAGTCACATCTTCCATATAATTAGATTATGTATATTTTCTTTTTTTAATTAAACATATAATATTTTATTTCAATTTAAGTAAATTAAATTGTACTTACTTTTTTTAACGTTTACACTTTCTCCAACATTTCTCTTTCCATTTACATTTTCATCTCCCCACTACCCTCTCTCTTAATATCACTCTGCATCTTTCCCTTTATTTTGTTTCTTCTTATTGTTATCCTTTTAGTATAAATTTGACATTCTCTTTTTCATTATATGCATAATTTTTCTTCACAAAAAAAATTTATTTCTTTCTCTTTCTTTCTCAATTTTTGGTGAATATATATATTTTGCATCTCTGCTTTAGGTTGAGAAATTTTGTGTTTTTTAGAACTCTACTTTAGGTTGATGCAATTTAATTGTGTTTTAAGGTTTTTTTTTTTTTTTTTCACTTTGGTTGTTAAATTTTATCATATTGCATTGTAAAGAATTAAAGATAGTTGTAAGGACTTGATTTGAACTCCTAGCCCAAGAGATAGATGGACTTAGGCCCAAAAAGCCCAAAACAATAAATTTGTAAAGAATAGGTTGGAAAACTGAGTTTTAAAGAATTAAGCAACAAGTAGGTAGTTCTTGATGACAAAGGAATGAAGATAACAAATTTACACTAAGGAAAAGCGTCCTCGACAATGTCCAAGGAGGTTGGTTCTTATGTATTGCTCTCGAAACTGGATTACAAGTTTGATTCTTGATTGCTACAGTGTTTCTCTTCTTAACCTTTCAATCTTCTTTTCTCTATGGGTCTCTTACATTATATATATATATATCCCTCTTAATGATCTTGGCCCTCCATTTGTTGATCATCCAAGCCACTACTTGAGTGCTTGTCCCATCGGACACTCTTTTTGGTTCTCTATGAGTTGGGATAGCCAAGGCAGCACTGTTCAGGGATCTTCTCCACATAAATGCGGCCAGAAAGTTAGCTGCAGGGCATTCAATGTGGTGGCAGCAGCTTTTCCCTAGATAACTCTGAGCCTTCATCCCTCTTATACGTTTATAACACACATCCCCATCTGTAGAACCTCCTAGAAAGCCACTCTGATCAACAGGATATACCTTTGATCTGTGCTTTGCTCATCCGAGGAGATACTTCTCCTTAAACAACCTTCCCAAGCTTTCTGCTTGCATCTTTCCCATGGGATACTGAGTCTAACGCCTTCACTACTGTTTATCCGTCCTCAGATCATTCAACGTCCTCGGCCAAGGCCCAATGCCCAATATATAATTTTGGGCACTTACCCTACAATAGTCCCACAAAATCCTGTTTTTCCCTATTATCCGAGGAGAAAAAGTGGAGTTTTTATTTCTAAAAGTCAAGACCATTCATTTCCTAGGTTTACACGTGTGGGAGTACCGTTTTGTGTGCCCCATAACCGTCACTGACATTTCGAAGCCTGCAATGCATCATTAATTGCTTTAGGCGGCGCTCTGTTCCCCGCATCCAACGGTAAGGCGCAGATCCTATGATGAATATTATTTCTCGAATTTTGGGCGGGATAACTTCCACTCAATTTTGCCTCCTATATAAAGGGCCTAGGGAAGTCACTTTTCCTCATTTCACAAGTCTTCAAGCCTTTTAGAGATTTCCAACTCCCAAATCTTCAGCTCTTCCTAAACCTTCAAGATTTTCTACATTTCTACAATCTCTAAGCCTTTTCCCTTAAGAATTTCAAACCTTTAAGAAGTACCAAAATCACTACTCACACCAACTCTCATAAGTTTCTTCCTCCCTACGAACTTCTCTCCTCGGCCGTTCCTCTCAGCCTCCCATTCCTCGTCTCCTTTTCTTTTCTTAGAAACCTCATCCATTTCCCCTTAGTCTGACCAAATGGGTAGGTTTAAGCACCTAGTAAACTCTCCTACCACCATGGAGGCTTTTAGGGCTAGGTACCACATATCGCAAGGAGTAGCCCTGCAATATTGTGTACCAGATCAAATTCTCACAGATAGGAAAAAGGGTAAAGTTGTCATTCTAATGATCGCTTTTATAGAGTGAGGAATGACACCTCCCATGGGTAGGATAACTAGAGATTACCTAATCAACCATAGACTGTGTCCCCACCAGTGTGCTCCTAACCTATTTAGAGTTTTAGGGAGCATAGATGCTTTGAACCAGCAGATGAACTTAGGACTTACATGGCACGACATTGTTCATCTGTATGAGTGTCATTCCCTCTCCGATGCAGGATTTTATCTCAAATCCCAGTCTGACGTTGTCTAATTGATATCATATCTTCCTAAGTCCAATAAGGGTATGAAGGATGATTACCTGATTGTCTCCGGGGAATGGCATAACGGCCTTCACTACCCAACCTGGGACAGAAAGCTAGGTGGGGTACCCTAGGATTAGGCTTCTCAGTAAGGGATGTAGTCATTTTAGTTTTATTTCTTCTCATTTTTGAGACTTCATCTTCTTCTGGTGATAATTTTCATAGGTCTGACCACGATTTCTTTCTCAAATGTTTTTGCAAATAAAAGACATGTTGCTCCGAGACTCAGTCTGACCAACGCTCCGGCTCTCAACAAACTGCTGAGATCGGAAATATTAATAAGTGAGGACGAGCAATTGCGAGCCGTCCATCTAGTACTTGACTTCGAGCCCTTGTCAAGAATATACCAAGACACGGGCCAAGCGATCAAAGCTGGTGATCTAAGGTTAGCCTGCATAGACATTTCTGTGCCTAGTTTTTTGGCTCAGAGGGATCTTCCACCTGTCGAGTTGCCCCTCCAATCCTCGGGAGGTAGCTGTTCCAAGGGAGGAAACAGCTTCTTCACGTCTATCCCTCTCAATCGAGATTGACCAATTCCACTTTGAAGAGGATGAGGAAGAGAGGGCAAATCCTATAATCCAACTCTAGGATTCCAAGGAGGAATTAGACAGGCAATCTGCTGGCCACTCTCTTAGGCTGATTATTGCTTGCGTAGATCCCAGTTTTGAGAAGAACGAGGAGATGGATATTAATTCAAAGAAAGGACTGAAGGGTTTCCTCGCCATGAGGAACAAAGGGGGTTCGTCCAAGGATGCTCCCAAATCCCAAGTTCCTGCCAATCTCCCACCTCCCCCTTCTCTCCCTATGACTTCAGTCAAGCTGCTTCCTAATCCTAACTTGAAGAGGAAGAGAAAAGTGCCAAAAGTGCATGAAGTGGAGGAGGGCGAGATGGTTCCTCCGAAGGGGGTGAAGTAGCCTAAAAATATCAGAGATAAACAGGCTTCCTCCGTAGACAGTAAAGAGGACCCCCTTGGGCTGAAGTGCATCAACAGCAGCGCACCTGGGCTCCTCGATTGGAGCTGGATGGTGCCGCCATCCCATGGGATGCTACAGTTCAGAGCTTCCAGGGAGGGCACCCAGGATACACTGTTGAGGCCCTAGAGTAGCCTCTTCTCCTCCCCAGGGATATGGACGCTTTCAGGCGTTTCAAGCAGCTTAAGCTCTTCCTGTCCCTGAAGAAGGACCTTGCCATGGTAAGTAGTCTAACGAATCTTCGAATTAAATGCTGATTTTTATGCTAACAGATCTGACAAATCTTCCTTCGTGATTTTTATGCAGGTCACCCAGCAAGTTTTTGTGGCTGAGGAGTGGGTTCGGGACACCTGCAATGAGGTTAGGGTTGAGGCCCACTCCTGTGCTGAGGTTGAAAAATCCCTAGGGGCCCTTAAGCAAGAACATGCGGAGCTGTCTAACAAGCTGATCGAAGTGGATAGGGCCCGTGCAAGTGCAGAGGTTGATTTAAAAACAGTTGAAAGGTAGGCCAAGGACTAGCGCCAAAAATTGCACTTAACTGAGATAGACCTGGCCACCGAAAGACAGATGGTCCTAGACTTTAAGGTGGAGCTACTGAAAGCTAAGGATGTAGCTCGGATGGCCAGGGAAGCTTCCGAGGCCGCGGAGATGGCATCCTACGAACATGGGGTGCGGGAGACGGAGACCTGGTTGGTTGAGGAGGTGGCAGGGGTTTGCAGGGACTACTGCGCCGAATCATGGGCAGAAGTGCTCAATATGGCAGGAGTCCCTGTTGACTCTGAGCTGAGGAGGATCGAGAATGTTTTCTTCCCCGAGGACATTCAAGAAGTCCCAGCAACGCTCCCTCCTCTCGTTGCTGATCCTCTCCTTCCTATCCAAGCCCCTACCCCTGATATTGAGGTCTCAACGAGGGCTGGAAAGGGTAAGGAGGTTCAGCTAATGGTCAAGGCCAATCAATCCGAGGACGACCTCACTATTAAGGATGTGGTTTCCAAGGCCAAAGATGCAGAGGCTAAGTCCAAGGCTGGTGATGCTCACTCCAAGGATGCTGATCCCAAGAAGAGACCTCCACAAGCAAAGACCTAGATATAGGATTTTCTTTTGTAGTTTTCTATGTGTATGTCTTTCTTGTAATGGTGTTTTGCCACCAAACATAATGTGTTCCCCTTTTTGTTCAATGAAAATGTTCTTCTTTTTACCTCTCATATCTTTATTTTATGTGCTTTGAAGCTTATTACTGTTATAAATAGCATTGAACTACTGCTACTTGTCTTTAGTAAAGACTAACACTAATACACTGCTAATAATTTGAGTAGTTTGATCAAGTACTAGCAACAAAGAGGTTTACCACATACTTGTTTTGAGAATTGAACCTTCTGTAATGAAAGTTGACTCTAGTGGAGATAAATATATACTTTGTAAAATGTAGAAACAGGCAAACAACCTTCACCTCGCTCATCATTTAGATAAATAAATAAGGACTTCAACTTACTCAAAGCCATCAATTTGAGGAGTTGTGCATAATCCTGGATCTGTTTTGACACTTAGTGAAAGACCAATAGGTATCACAGTGTTAATTTTCCCAAAGCATGTGGTCCGAGGATTCAGGCATAGCTAAGATTCTATTTAAACACTTAGAAAGATGTCATAGGGTGTTAATTTCCTCAGAAAGATGTCATAGGGTGTTAATTTCCCCAAAGCATGTGGTCTGAGGATCTAGGCATGGCTAAGGTTCTGTTTAAACACTTAGAAAGTTGTCATAGGGTGTTAATTTCCCCAAAGCATGTGGTCCGAAGATCCAAGCACGACTATGGTTCTATTTAAACACTTAGAAAGATGTTAATGGGAAGTACGATGTATTTACACGATAATTGAGTATATGACAAAGGAAACTTTCATTAATAATAATAATATCTTTTTAGGTTGTTTACATTCCAAGGTCATGGTATTACAGGTCATGGTATTACATGCTCGTCTAGGTCTTCAAGGAAATATGCTCATATACCAGCCACCGAAGTGATGCAGTATGGCCTTTCCCAGGTGGACCCCAGCTTTCCCCATACTGGGTTCTTTGCAGTACCTAGAACCTTTCTCAACACCAAGTCACCAGGTGCTAGCAGTCTTAGCTTCACATTAGTATCATAACTTTACTTGAGCTTGTGTTAGTAATATGTCAATTGGACCATTGCATTTTCTCTCCTCTTTTCAATCAAGTCTAAGCTTTTCTCTAGCAGTCCATTGTTATTGCTTGGATCAAAAGAACTTGTTCTCAGCGTTGGAAAGCCAGTCTCTAGAGGGATAACAACTTCGGC